>OX383904.1:13946460-15242293 GCA_947532125.1 Saturnia pavonia
CCTCCGGATTTCTTATAATAGGTAATACTTAAATAAAATTAAGGCAAGACTTTCGTAATTCTATCCAATTAAAAAAAAATGTTTCAAAGCTTGTTTTTATCTTGCGTTTTAGTGTCATTAATTTGAAAAACATTGAATCGATCGAGCGTGTATGATATTGAAAATATTTTTTAATTAAATATATTTAATACTGTAATATGTATGTACGCTAATATTTGTATGTTTACTTAGAAAGAGAATTTTCAATTTGATTGTATATCCCGTATGGTCTAGTGGCTAGGATACCTGGCTTTCACCCAGGAGGCTCGGGTTCGATTCCCGGTACGGGAAGCTGTTTTTTTTTGTCGAGATTTTATTTTAATCACAACTTTATTACACCTTATGTTTATAGTAAAACAATTATTATTTACAATATTTTTTTTTAAACAGCAAAGTTACATTTGGTTATAAAATGAGAAATATTAATACGGAGTGTGCCATAAAATATTTTATGATTGTAAACGATTCTACCTGATTTTAGTAAATAGCTCTGAACAGTATCATAGCAAAATGTTACAATAGGTAATAAACTTAGTCATTATCCATGTCCACATGGAACTTTTCCCAGATTATAGCCGTATTTTTTCTTTCGAACTGACTATACTGTTAGCCTTAAGAACCCTGGAACCATTAGAGGCTTTGACAGCTTCACCGGGATTGGGAGCGAGCGCGGAAGGCACTCAGCTGCGAAATTGAGGCAACAAGCTCAAAGGTGTCTTATTGGCCAAACCTCGGGTTGGGCTGTTGCCGTACATGTAAATAAGTCGCGATCTGACTATTTCCCTATTCATAAAATTAGATTTCACTAACTATACATGCCTTCACGTACAGTGGATTTTTGAACTGTGGTTGACATTGAGATTGCAGTGTACTTACCACAGCTCCCTCACTTTATCTAGCTACTACAATAATAAAAAAAACACCTTGGAGGAAGAACGTTTATTATCAGCTAGTTTCAGTAAACTATTTGTTTTTCACTCTGCTTTCAGCTTTTATACAATCCAAAAAATAAATATCACGGGCATCAAACATCAATAGATAGTAATACCTATATGTCCATAGTATATAATAACACATAGGTATTGTACTACATCACTCTCAACTAAAGAGCATCGTCAATAAAGGCAGTTCGAACAAATAAGCCTACATACCCATTATAACTTGATATCCCAATAGTAACAGTTTTTCCCTTTTAGGTCGCCATATACTGCTATTACGAAGAGAGGTAAGGCTCATGATATACCGGATAAAGCTGGGAGCTAAATGTGTACTCGGATGAACGCCCTTATTTTTGTAAAATGGCCGTCACTATATATTTTTAGACAAGTTATTTCCAGTGCCTTAAGTCTGAAGGTGAACACAAATATTAAATTTATTATTAAATTTAATATATTCTTATAATACAAGGGTTATAATAATACGGCAGAAAATAAATAAGTTAATAGAATATGTTTCTAAAATGATTTACTTACTTAAGAATTCTATTAAAACATATATTTCAACAACTTCCAAAGTTTTACGCACGCTGTTTGATTATTCGAATAGTAAGAGCTAATATTCGACGTATTCGAATTTTTCGAATAATGGTCTGCCATGATATATCCGAACACGAAAACGCTTTAAAGCAGTTTCAAAAGGGCTTTGATTGATTTAAATAATGATATTACTTTCACTGAAGAGCAAATAGAATTCCTGAGAGATCTTTCAGTTCCTCTTAATGTCGTAAAAGCGATTGTGGAAGAACTATGTGAATAAGAGGCAAATCTATTGAGCGTAGAGACAGCCTTAACATTCATGGTCGAGGAACTAGAGAAATGTGATATATGTGCGAGATATGTGAGCGACGAAACTCAGACTTGGTGAGCCCCATTCGATATTTGCATACTCAATCCTTCAAAATTTTACAGAAATCAAATGATTCACCTGGTTTTTATTTGTCGTTAAACCTCGCTATTTTTGAAAAAAAAATTTATATAAATAAATGATTGATAAATACGTAGTTGTTAATTACTTTTTTACCTAAAAAACTCGAATACCTCGAATATAATCGAATACTTGTGCAACACTATTCGAAAAACTTGAGTAGTAAAATGGAGTGAATATTGCAAGCTCTAATTTTGATATATTATGATTTCGTCTATTACAATAATAAAAAAAAAGCTCTGCGTCAAATGATCGAACTATATAGTGACTACCGATAGATGAGGATATATTAATAGCGCAGTTAGCAATTTTTAACGCTCCTGAAAAGTAAGTTCTTTACATAAACTATTTTTCTCAAACATAAGCGTCACATACGCTGAACTTTCCGAGTTATTTATTATGCTAAAGTAAATAGTAATTATATTTCAAATATATATAAAAATATACCAAACAAACGAAAGGTTCTAATACTTAACCAAGCCCTTGACACTTTTTTAGAATTATATCTAGAACATCCGTAAACTAGACCAAGTGCTCTGATATTGCGGCCTTTAACCTACTTACCCAATATTTGCGGTTGGCATCTACACGCCTACCTTATACGCGTAATTCCAGTTCGAGATCGCATCTGCGCGGCTTGGGCTGGGTCAATGACCTCGATCGATAATGCACCCTCTTGTCTGCCAGCCAGCTAGGGTGCAAACGTAATCGTCTTGTTAACTCATCATACTCCTTGAAGTACATTTCATTATCTAGCGACGATCGAACATTAACAGTATCAAAAAATTCACGGTTATTACATTTGTGGATTTTTTTTTCATATTCACAGACTTACATAAGAATTTACCATGTAAGTACTTAAATACAAGGAACGGGCGCAACACTCAGATCGCATAAGTAACCTTTGATTGTTTATTTTATTACTTACTTATTTAACTGAAGATGGTGAGTAGTAACGGTATACCAATTTTTATTATAAAAAAAAAAAATTTTTACTTCAAATGTGGCAAACAAACATACGGCTCACCTGATGGTAAGCGGCTACCGTAGCCTAGGCACGCTTGTAATACTTATCCGTTTTACACGTTACATACACGTACATACATAGACGTTTTACCCACCTTAAACCCCCCTACCCAAGCTCTGGAAACCCTACTCACCGAAGGAACAAAACACAAGGTTATTTGGCTGCGATCTTCTGTATGGTGGAGGTATTCCACCAGTCGGACTACACCAAGTATTAAGTATTAAGTTAAGTTAATTAAGTATTAAGTAGTAAATTTCCAAAGATATTTCTCTGTGCCCTACCTCTATTTGAACCCCCACTAACCCAAGGAGCTTTGGAAACTGTACTCACCGCGGGAACACAACACAAGGTTATTTGGCTGCGTTCTTATTTTATTCAATTTTGTAAAAGTAAAAAAGAAAGTGGGAAGAGTAATAAAAAATTCTATAATGACAAATATAAACCATATGCATTGTGTTTATGCCACTAATTCAGTGATTTCATTGGCAGTTAGCGTGTTGAGTATGACGACAAATTGTGACGCGACTGGATCGCGACCTCCATATCACCAGGTGTAACTGCAGCCATATTAGCACACATAACCGTGTCGCGTTCTGGGATCGAATCATGTATATACAGTAATCAAGTCTGGTGGAAGGGAAGGTTAGACTCATGGTGTTAACCCTTCACGGTGACTCTTTTTTGATTTGTTGTGTTTCGGAATCAGCCAGTGTATATCCAGCTACTGAGAGCCGCTGACCGGCTACCAATCCGGCTGACAGTGCTACCTCTTTGCCGATATCCAGCATAAATGAAAATGAGCGAGTCTTACGGTAGTCGTATAAGATGTGTAACATTTACATGTTATTCTACTATGAAACAGATATGGAATATATGTGAAGTCAATTTATTCTTCATATTATTGGTTGAATATATTAGAGAGAAACAAAATTACCCGTGTAATTAATTAGTTAGTTTTATAATCAAGGAAACTTTTTAATCACAATTAAAAATATTATATTGACAGCGACAGGAATTACTCAAGATCCGCACTAAAATATTTATTCGATTAATTCCATATTACTTACTCGCATTTTTTAAAGAACGATGAACTTTGTCAGACACTTAGTAGTAAAAATTATTATTAATATAGTTTACACATATAAATATAACCTCAGATTTTATACACAGCACTGTATAACTGTAGATGGGTGCACGCTGATGCGTTCTCTTTCTCTATTTCCCTTTCTCTTTCTCGCCACACACACGCATGCACTATGTTGGCCGACAGTACGTCGTGGTATCAGCCTAACGCAAAATGCGTTAGCACCATCTCACAAGCATTTTTCCGCCACGCGAAACCACCGTTCCCTCCGCAGGGGACGTACGGTTAACTTCGCTCCCGCACACCCGCCACGACCGCCCTCCTCCGTGGCAACTCAAGCCTAGGTCCGATCCATCGGCATGGAGCCCTTGAGCCAAGCAGCCACTCGCGCGATACAAGTGACTCTACAATCACTAGCTTTCACAGCCATACATGACACTGCATTATACACACATGCACAACACACATAGGTACATAGGTTCTGTAAGGGACCTTTTTTTTCTTTTTTTGCCTAGTTAGATTAGACAAAAATTTTCAGACCACTAAATAATACACATACACATGTTCCTTCCCTCCTCTCAGGGGGCAGAAACATGTATATATGTATAGTTAGTTTAGATCGAATTACGGATAGGGAATTAGTCAGATCGCGACTTAATTGTACACGCGCAACAGTCCAAGCCGAGGTTCGGCCACTTTGGCACCCTCGGATGTTGTTGCTTAGCTTTCGTGGCTGAGTGCCCTAAGCGCTCGCCCCCAAGCCCGGTAAAGCTGTAAAAGCCGTAAAGGCTCCAGGGCCCCTAAGGCTAACAGTATAGTCAGTTCGAAAAAAAAAAAAAAAACTTTCCGCCACTGCGCGCGGTCATTGGTCAAATCAAATAGCGCACGCTTCCCCGGTTTCCTGTTACACATTTCCGTCCCTTTTCCAAAATCACTCCCACAATAAATATCCAGCAACCTAGAGGACAGGTTGATTCTGTTACGCATGTGATTTCAGACTAACTAAAGTTGGACAACATTCGATCTAATTTCAGTGTGAATTTAAAGTCTGCAAATCCTATATTTCATTTTACTTCGACAGCGATACTTATGACATTTAACGACCAAAAACGCAATGGTGTTCCTCTCCGGTCTCAGACCTGTTATGTATATTATTTTTAATTATAGTATACATTCATTTTACCTTAGTGGTTGTCATTTCTTCATTTAATATGTTTTTCCGGTACACTTTCCGAAGGCATCTTTAGGTCGTTCATTATTATTTAGGAATTGTATGACAAACTTCTTTTGCGTTGTTTCTGTCTATTATGAAACGTTATGATTAAATTTAAATTTTTACTTTCGCTTGCATTGTAGGACGTTAATATTTACTTACCTGGTAATAATGTTAAGAATTTTAGTATGTTATTCCTTTTATTATTATTACTATTTTGATGTTTGATTTTTTTAGTTGTTTTTTTACATAAACTCTGATAAAAAAAAAACTTTTAAAATAGAAAAAACTAAAATTAAAATATTGGTGTCACACGAGTCAGTATTAGTACTTTGACCGTTAGCAACGTTCTCGTGTTGTGACGCTCCATCTGTTTTTTCTGAAATCTGTGAGGTTAGTATAATTAATTTTGTTTTCTTCTGTTGAACTTGGGTATGCTCTGATGGGCTTAGTATAAACCAGTTGTAAAAGAATCCTTAAATAAAGTTGAAAAAAGAATCTTAAACATCTGAGAAAATATTTATGTTTACTGATTTTCGTAAACATATTAAATTGATGAAAATCGCCATCATGTCTCAAGTTAAAGTATATGAATGCTTTGTGAGTTTATTACTGTCTTAATTAATCTTAACAATTAAGTATGTTTTCATAATTAAATACAAAGAAGTAAGCAGAAATAAAATAAACCTCAAGTTAGAATAAATTATATAGATTTTAAAGTGTACATAAAAAATCTACTAATTCAATTTAAAGACAACCTACAACAAATAATTTCAATGTAGTCATGAACATTGTTTATTTAATTTTAAATTCGAACAGCAAAAATGAAAATACGAACGACATGAAGACACGTGTACCTGTATCTAAAATTCATATTGGAGTCAAATATATTCAGTTTTATAGATATGGATATATACGTAAAAATACTAAATTTTGTATATTACATGTTGTAATTTTCTCAAGTGTACCGATATATTCGATGAACATTTTTATCTATGAAATTTTTATTCGTCATATAAAATACCCTGTAAACATATTTCGAAGCGCTGGGTACCAGAAATAGGTTTACGGAAATTACTTTTCTATTTCTTTAAATTATGCGTTTTTTTTATTGACGGAACCGTAATTAATAGTGTTGTTACATCTGTGGGTAATCAAAGTTCAATTTACCGGAAAAGAAAGTATTCGTACCAAAAAGTTTGTAGTGAATTCTAGAGTTTTCCAGATATTTCTGTACCTAGTTTATGAAAATAGTGCAGTTTTTAAACAGATAGAAACAGTGGATTGATATTAAAAATAATAATATTCTATTATGAACTATCTGGCCATGTTTTTTGTGGTCAGCTTGTTCTGATCTTTTCAGAAGTTAATAACTTGACCGCTGACCGTGTAATAAATCACACTTCTATAGTTATCTGTCTCTGGCGATTTTTTTATTTTTTTTTTTCGATCTGGCTATACTGTATAGGGCTATACTATATGGGCCTGAAGCCTCAGACGGTTTTTACAGCCTCACCGGGCTTGGATCTCCGGTGATTCAAGAGTAATATTATAAGGCCTACAAGAATAAGAAATATTCCTTTTTCAATGAAGAATGTATTACCATTTCTCATAAGTAAAGCGTTAAATAAACCAATGGAATTTGAAATTAAACCGTACCTACTTATATTGAAATATAATTTATAATTACTTTACATAAATTTTCTTAGTTAAATGTTTAAAATTTGTATATTGTTTTACTCATTTCTAGTGATTCGTTCATTGAGTAAGTTTGAAGTCGAAAAAAATAAATTGTTAATTACAAATAAACTCGGCGACCATTTTCAAGAGCAGAAAAATATAACTTATACCTTGATTAAAATAATGATTTTTCATAGTTTTAAAGCAGATTTTAACGTCGAAGATTTTAAGCAAGATTAAGATTAAGATTTAAGAGCAGATTTTAAGGTTAGAAGTAAGGTAGATTAAGACTTTTCTAAGTTTTCCTTTAAAAGTAATGGCAGTAGAAAACAATATTTATGAAATTATGGCTGAATTATAGAGTCTCGGTTTTGATTAAATATTTACAACAAAAAATGCGATATATTCTCTAAAAAATAACAATCAAAAGAACAACATGGGAATATCGGTCCTCTATTCCCGGAGTACAGTTAGCATATTACTCTGTTTTAGTTGTTATCCACTTGTCAATTTCTCCTATAATTATTATAAATTTCTCTTATTATTATATATATTAAATATTTATGTGTATACTAGTAAAGTAGTAATAACATCAACCTGTAATACAATTGTCCCACTGCTAAAGGCCTCTTCACAAGTGTCCCACTTCTGGACAAAGGCTTCTTCACAAGGGATGGAACTAACTTAATCAACACGACGGCCATGACGATTTGTGATTTCAAACACCGAGAAATCAACAGTTCTAAATTTTCCCACATTCAGTGGTACTAAAATAACATTTCTCAAGCGTTCCGGTTTCCTCACGATGTTATCTTCCTTCACCCTCACTAGTTACCAATTTAAATTATTAAATGTATGTGCGAATTCCGAAAAATTCGTTGGTTCATGCCGGATACATTTTATGTTTAGTTTTCGTTATCTTAAACGTATATAATTAAATCTCTTTAACTTTGATTGTTTTTCGAACATGTTGTTTTCGTTTTAAAATATCATGGTGTTTTAATTTCTAAAGATTTTTTTCTTCTAAAAATGGGCAATGTTTTGTTGTCAACAAATAAATACAATTTTACCCCGAACCCTTTCTTTCACGAGACATACTCATTGAAATTATAAATCTACACGATTGCTTCGTCTAGACGTATCCATTGGGTGACTAGTGTTTTAAACGTTGACTACTTATATTGTATACACTATAACTACTACCCTACTACTATAACCACTATAACTACTTATATTGTATAGAAATTGGTGGTGTATTTTTCTACTGGTGTTTATTTTTTTGGTTGCTTTACGAGAACCAATCACATATTCTTGAGGACTTTATAAATGTTTATTCTAACATGAATACTAAAAGTTATTAGTAAAGGAATATTCAATGTTGAGTTATATTTTTAAATAAAAATTAAGATAGTGGAACTTGTGTAGGGTTCGACAGCGGATAAGAGTGTGATTAGAAATATATAAGTAGAGATGACGTTCTTCCAACGTATCTCACTCACGTCGAATGCGACTGTAATCCTAATTGAGTTTAGTCATAACGGACGTAGGCTTTAATTATAATTTAAAAAGTAATGTTTATCCTTACGCATCATAAATGGTAATTCTTTCTGATTGCCTGTCCGTTGGCGTACTCTTATATCTCGCCAACCATGGCTCCGATTTAGGCATTTTTTTAGTTTATAGGTTATATATTTTGTTATATTAGGTAGTATATAGAACAAGAAATAAGCAATGTAATATTTAAAATAATTTAAAAACATCTTATTAATATTTTTGTAGTATACCCGAGCGGAAGCGTACGTAAGTACTTAATATTATTAGCTATCTACTTACTAAAATTGTTAAGGCTGACAGAAAATACTTAGTTTAAACCGATGGGTTAAGAACCATGAAATTTTGGACATGAGTTCCTTACTTATTATAACTAGAAACCCGCCTCAGCTTCGCACTCAGCAGATTAATACATATAACTATACTGGTTTATGCGGCTCACGCCTGTAAAGCTTCCAGGCGGCATGATTTTTTCAGACATTTTCAACAATCGTAGTCATATTTCATCCAATTTACACAAAACCGTAATGTAATACATCTAAAACTTCCTCATGAATCACTCCGTCCATTGATGAAAACTGTAAGAAATTCCGTTCGGTAGTTTTTGAGTTTATCGCGTTCAGACAGACGTGGCGGGGGATTTTATGTTATAATAATATGCATAGATGTAGGTGAGAAGTAAGAAAGGATTTTTGATATTTCATATCTCTAATGAGTTAAAATATAGGGTTAAAAAATATAAGGATTCGTGAATCATTTTGTAATTTTTTTAGATGTTGCCGATTGAAAATCGGGCACACGAAAAATACATATAAATACTAGCTGTGCCCGCGGCTCCGCTCTCGTGTACCTACTGCAGAATGCCGTCGGTCGAACGCACGCGCGAATCGTGCTGCCCAGCTCAAAGGAACGAAGACAAAAATGCTTATTGTAGGTGATCCTTACAAGATAGATGTATGCCATCACAAAAAATTTTGTGGCTCTATATGAGATCTACAAATATGTAGAATGTTAAATCAATATATCTCGTATGGTTTCTTCAGCGTAAGCCATTTAAGCGCACCAAATGCGTATTTTTTCCGAATTGATTCACCTTTCACGTCACTACTTATTTAATATGTTATTTATCTTACAAAATACATCCTATAACCTGGCCAGACAACATATCTATGAATTAAAGGAAAACCCATCTAAATCGGATTAGTGTTTTTCGTTTGAAAATAGCATAAAGGAACAGACAGTTTTATAATATGTATAGAAGATTATACGTACATATATAGGTATATACGTTATATATCATGTACATTTAACGTGTGGAATTATAATAAAGCAGCTCAACATTTAATTTCGAGGCAAAGCCGAGGCTGAATAATTTCGGGACCCGGGTACAAAAGTGGAGACGAAATAATAATTTTATTATGTTGTAAATTGTAAAGGTCTGTCGTGTTATAACGGACCATATACTCTTACACTAACACGTGACAAATCTATTATATGTTACGTGAATCCCTACCAACAAAACACTCCTATTGGTGCTTGGCGACAGATTTTCAACTTGAGGGTGGTAGCTAACCAGGCGGGCATTAGAAAATGCCCTATCACCGTGCTATGGTTTCCTCATTATGTTTTCCTTCACCGAAAGCTCAGGCTCATTTCAGGGATTCGAACTCACGTCAATCGACGTGAAGTCGTACACGCTACCACTGAGCCATCATTGCTTCGCATAATGCACATGGTGATAAATCTGTGAGTCTATTTTGGTCAGCCAGTATACACTAGTTGCTGAGAGAACTGCAAGTCGGAATGAGAGCGACTATCGTTGATGAATTGCCGATCTCTCGCTGGTAGAGAATAGTGAATAGAATCAATGGTAGATTTTGGATTGTACTTTGCTTCAGGCATAGTGCAGTCACTTTGGCGTGTTATAATAAAAAAGTTTTCTTTATCCTAATTATAATTTGGGTTAACATTATTTATCTATTGAAACAAGTATTAAAGGATTTTCCTTCAGTAAATTACCAAAATAGTAAATATTTTGGTACTTACCCGCATAAACTATGCTAACTTAAGTTTATTTGTCACAATACATTATCTCATTTAAATAAACGTAATCTACACATATTATAAAACTCAACGTCTCTGTCTGTCCGTTTAAGTTATTTTCACGAGAAAACCACATCAAATTTACATGTTTTTTTTTAATTCATAGCTATGTTACATGGCCAGGTTATAGGATATATTTTGTAAGATAAAAATATACGAAATAAACAGTACGATAATTTTAAATCAATTCGGGAAAAAGTCGAATTTTGGTCGAATCATATGAGATATATCAAATTAATGTTCTACATAATTGTAGATCTTAAAAATATCTACATAAAAGTCTACGATGGCATATATCTATCTTGTAAGGATCACCCACAATAAGCATTTTTGTCTTTTGAGCGGGGCCAGCACGATTCACGCGTGCGCTCGACCAGCGGCATTCAGTAGCCCACATAAGCGGAGCCGCTGGCACAGCCAGTTATATAAATAAAGACTAAATAAATAGATACTTGAGGAAGATCCGAATTAACTACTAATATAAAAAAACTTCCCCGGCAGAATGATTTGCGACTCAATAACTGTAGCCGTCGTTGGATAAATTACTTGATAACATAACTAATAGTGAATCGAAACTTCTTTAGTTAGGCATTAAATCAATACTCTCTAACCTTGTCCTACGACGCTAAATAAATTACCGTTCAAAGACCGATAGTAGTTTCAAAACACTTTATATTAACTACTACTTAGTTACATATATTTTTGTATATGAATAAGTAAGGTACATGTTGAGTATATTAAAATTTCATTAACAAGGCAGAAAGGAGGCTTAACTTAAAATTTTGTGTAAATATGTTTGTATCTAGATACACCGTAGTATTTCAGCCACGTTCGGAATACATGCTTGAAATTTTGTACGTTTAATAAAACCCCTTTGAAAACCTAGAATCTCAAATTTCATGATTAAACGTATCATAGATCTTAAGTTTTAGAAGGTCCGAATAGTAGCATTTTTATCACTGACTGACTCACTTATAAAAAACCTACATCACTTCTAGGTCACTCAGAAACATAAATTTTGGCAGTGAGGTAGATCATTAAGTATAGTACAATTTTAAACGAAAGTCAAAAATCCCATATCAAAGAAACTAACATAATGTTTTGTAAATGAATTGAAGAACGTACATTCATATAGCTATAATAAAAGGAAATGATATGGAATTTGGCACCCGATAGATCTCAGCTCTTTTATCAGTGACAACGACTACCCGAACGTTGTTTCTACCAAACACACTATACACATTTTTTTTGTTGGGTGAATTTTTACAGGTTGGTTTTTACAACAAAAAAACTTTAAAATTAATTAATATACTTATTTACGCACGTAAGAATTTATATTTCTTTAGCGTAGATAACAAAACAAAAATAACTTCAAAAATTTTATCGCGCATGCCAACATGATTATTACCACATCACACATTCGTCATCATGATGCGCGCACAGCTCTCAATTTTACTAAACGGCTAAACGCGCGAAAATAAGTAGGTATAACTTCACAAATTAGAGAAAAAAAGTTAACGAGAACTGGTTAACCTAAAAAAAATGTTCCTGTATAAAATGACCAAATCTTTAAACAGTGAAATTTATCACAGATCAATTATATCTGCTGTGTTATAAATGCATTTCTATATTAATAAACCAAAGACTTGGAAATTTCAAAATCTCTTTTTACAAACAACACCATCTCTGTACAAAGTAAGTAGACGTTAAATCTACAATCATTGGTTGTACATAAGGTTATATGTAAGAAACAAAAATCAGTTTTATTAAATTCTATTGATCTAACAAAAAATCTATAGATCTAAAATTAATCTCGTACGGACATCTGAGGTATTATGTGTTAAAATATTTTGTTAAATCGTATTTTGGCTTCCAATATCCTGTATATTGATGCCTAGTCTGGAAGTCACTGTATAATTTGTAATGTAAACCTGATATGCGTAATAAATAAATTTTGTATTTTGAATTTAAACTACTATAATTTGTAAAGACGCAGTAAAACAATCAGAGAGCCGTAACCTGAGGATAAACAATGACATCTATTTATATAATGTGAAAACCCTCACAACACGGTTCGAGCTTCAACTTCCACAAGAGTGGTCGCAGGACGAGGGACGAAGAAGGGCTCGCGGGGGCCTTTCCGAAACAACTGGCACGGAACAAGCCTTCGCTTATAGACTACCTATTTACATAATCTGACGGGACACGAACAGTACAATTGAACACAAAAGTGATTTTCCATTTAAATATATTTATAAACCCATCTTGTTAATATCCTACTACTAGATTGGTTGGATCAGGGCCGATTCAAGGGTTTCTGCTGCCTGGATGCAAGATACAATTTGCCGCCCCTATAGTCTATAAATGTAATTAATGTTAATTATAAAATTCTGCATTTCCTTTACATTATATGTATGCATGCTCACCTTAAAATAATCCCATACTTTCTGTTTTAAGTTAATTAGGTACATAAATTAACTAGGTAGTAAATGTTTTTAACTTTTACTTTAAAAAATTTATACAGACTTAGACTAACTTCAAAACAATAGAATATTCATCTCTACTACATCTCGGAGACTCGGAATCCTGTACAGGGTGTGACGGTTTTTCACGTCCGAGCAACTGTATCTTCTATCGAAGCAAAAAACCGTTGTCGTACCGTGAAACTGTAGAACCTTTTTATGACATCGGGTCCTTCAAGCGTAACGTGAAGAGATATTTATACAGGCCGGCATCACAGCGGCGACCGCCGATGGATTTAGATCTCTCGGTGGTCGCCGTTGTATTTGGATTGTAATGTGCTTACCATCAGGAACAGTACGGTCAATGTACCGGGCTATTATAGAAAAGATAATGGCTTATTGAAATTAAATTTATGAATTATGAATGAAATATTAAAGTAGTTGAAATGCTTGTGCGCCCGATTATACTGAAATGAAGTGACTCATTTTTATCCGCCATATCCATAATACTACTTCATCCCTATTTTAGTATAATTTATGTTACTCTTGCTAATATAAAATCCATAGAGAGCTTACTATTTTCACCTTGAGAAAATCAAATCTCATTTAATTTCATTGTGTTCTGAAAATTGCTTAGGATACAGTTTCTATATTAGCACGTAATGAAATTGAGAAATGATCATGCTAACATAAAATGTAATGAATAGGATTTGAAATGAATGTATCCTTCAATCGTGAATTTAACAAAATATGTTAGTTTATCTTTTTTTATTCTACAAATGTGGCAAACAGGCATACGGGCCGCCTGAAGGTAAGCGGCTACCGTAGCCTATGAACACCTGCAATGCCATAGGTATCACAAGCGCGTGAACCTTGAACCCCTTACCCCAAGGACCTCTGGAAACCCTACTCACCGCAGAAACACAACACTAGGTCATTTGGCTGCGATCTTCTGTAGGGTGGAGGTATTCCACCAGTCGAGCTGCCCCAAATAGAGAGAAATCTCCAAAGAAATTTCTCTGTGCCCTACCTCTCAAAATCCCTCTCTAGCCTCTCTAACCTCTCTAGTTAGGCAGGAAAAAATTAGAGAGAAGTTTAGACACTTTACTGATGAAATTCGCATGCATAAAGTTAGTATATAGAAGTGTAATATAATCATTTGAAAGTCGACAAGGATCGTTGAAAAATGTTCATTAAAAGTTTTCTTGTTATATACAGTCGACAGTTGAAATAATATTGTTGAAGATAGAAAAAAAAAACGAATATCAATATTTTTTCTATTAATCCTTTCGCCAAGTATATTTAATAAGATCCTCGAATTTTTTTTTATGCCAAAGGACTCAAACAGGCAGACGGCCGATCTGATGGTAAATGGTTACCGTCGCCTATGGACAACTGCAACAACATGGGCATTACAGCCATGTTGCTGGCCTTGGAGACTGTATTTCAACCCTTTTTTGAAGAGCCCGTGACATAGCCCTGGTGGAAAACCGAGCTGGGCAACCCATTCCACAACCCTAGCGTACGTGACAGGAAGGTTCTAGAGAACCTTACTGTTGTCGCGTTTCGGCTAGGTTTTAGAGTGTGAGGATGAGCAGCCAGCCAACGGCGGAAGGTGCCTCGAATATTGCTCGCTAATTTGTAAAGCCTACTTAACTGTGATAGTTTTCATTTTAACTTCGTTATATATACACTGCCGTGAATTTTTTCACATATCTAAAAACAAACATTTAGCTGACTAAAAATACTACCACTACGGGTGGTATTTGACTAAGAAAAATAAGCACTTTAAAGGTTAATATTTCGCATACAGATCCCCGAAACTAAAAATGGTTTTTGCACACCCGCAATATTTTTAAACGACTTATCCAACGACACCTCATACTATGGGATAGATGGAAAACCTACACTTCAGGTGTAGGGGAGGACACAAAATTAAGTTTTTATTGTAACACTTTGTCGACTTGGTATTATGTATATCCATGCCAAATTATAACTTCTATTACTAAGAATATCTGAGCTAAGTCGCGGACAAACAGACGGACGGACATGGCGAAACTATAAGAGTTCTTTGTGGACTTCGGAACCCTGAAAACAATAAATATCATATGGTATTTTTCATGAAGATGACAAATTTCATTAGAATCGTCCAACGTTTAAAGATGATTGAAGATCAATCATTATTATATTAGGATACTTGGAATGGTTTCTAAAGATATTTTTAGATAAAAAGATGAATACCGTCTTTTACAATAACACTCTTTAAACGTACCTATAAGTTTAAATGCCTTTTATCCGAAAGATTTACGTCGGCTGCAATAAAATATAGCCGAGTGAAATATTTGTTTTAAATCACATCTTAACTCCGAACGGTTAGATATTGGAAAGAACAAAGGCTTTCAAAGCCACGAATATCAATTTGCGTTAGTCGTTTCAGATAACGTAAAAATAGATTTATATATTTTAAATTAACGATGTTTTATTATTGTAAAAGCCTTGCTAAAGCTTAATATCTTTTAGATTTTTGAAGTGAAAACTTCTTTAGCTTCGTCGTGATTTGAAACTCAATGAAACGAAAAAGCGACAGTAAAAAGAGAAAACCATATACATCTGTAGGATTTACCGTACGAGAGAATGAGATAGAATACATTTATATTATGCAAGTTCTGATCTTCATGGTTGTGATTGTCATCGGATTGGCCTAGTAGTGTTAGACAACCAGACTTCATACGCAGTACGCACGAGTGGTCGATAATTCCAAGCCCGCTGATTTAGGATATTTAAAAAGTAAGGCGGCTGGTACAATTCGAAAAATTATTTTAATGAGTATGTAATATAACTAATAATAACTTCTTTTTACTTTCTTATAATACATTTTTTATTGTAATTAATACGAACGAAATCGCGGTCTACCGACCCCTACCCCTAGTCCTACCTCTAGCTTACGTTGTTAGTCTTTAATATTCTGCGTTACCAGTTTTAGGGATCCGAAGTCAACAAAGAACCCTTATAACCGATCCACACACTAGGGCAGCTGTAGCTGTTGGAAGACACTTATAGATGCTTGGCGACAGATTTTCAACTTGACGATTGATTGTAGCTAGCCAGGCGAGCATTAGAAAATGACCTACCAACATATTATGGTTTTTTCTTAATGTTTTTAGTTATTTTGGCGATAGCTGAAATATTTCCACTTAAATCATCACAATTCTTACAACACTGTTCCGTTATTTACATAATTTTGTAATTTGCATCGTTGCCTAAATTACAAAACGTGTGTCCTCTTTGCCAGTCGCTTGACGAATGCTTCGATGAATTCCACTGAATCGTTCGCAGTTATTGCGCAGTTATTGACTTACGTCGTAGCGGAAGTGCGTAAAAACCAAATCAGATATTAGAAATACATCTTCAATATTTGGAAATTGTAAAAACTAAGATTTACAAAATTAACTCACTATTTTTATTCTAACATATCCAAAATAATTATATTGCTTAATTGTATTAAAAACAAAACAGCAACTTTTAAAATTCCAATAATATACTACCAATGAAACTCGATACAAATAACTAATATGAGTGAATAAAACATCTATATTATGTAATTAGATATATAGTATAATTTAAATACCCGTTATATTTCACGATACAGTAAGTTTGTCAGTAATCCAGTTTTGCATGTCAAGCATGATCACTCAAAGAAATTCGTTCACTGATTTGTTTTTACAAAAAATACGCCCCGCAAATAATCGCGATTGAAAGTAAATCACGAGGCAGCCTTGACAAAGAACTTTACTTGCTTTTTTACGACGCCATAAACCAACGCGAACGTCCCGATCGACCGAGCTCAGCAAACAAATGGAACCTTTCCATTTCCCCCGCGTTTATAATATATACTTAGCTATTTTTAACATAAATCTTAATTTATCTTCTTTTATTGTTTTGATTGAGAGTTCTTATGTTTTAACAAAACGAATTCGTTTCCGTCTTCTTAGTTTAATTGTTTAGTTTCTCATTAGAGACATTAGGTTTTTAAATAGTAGTACGATAAAGTGACTGCAATTGACAACAACAGCAACCCATCGACGGCCGCCGATGTATACACTCTTTGATTCCAAAGCGATTAACTAAAAGGGAGTCACAGTGCCAGCATTATCACCATGTGTGGTCGCGACCTAATCGGGTACAGATCCCTACGTAATAAATAAAGATCGATAAAACGATTTTATTGGTAACTTATTGCCTTCTGATGAAAAGTGTATGTAATGGCTTCAGTTTCAGTAAGTATTAATTAACGTTATTGCTTAGTGTTAGTATCATAGACAGCTATGACCAAAAAGAGACGGATACTATTTCATACAGTCTTGGGTCATAATGTAAAAAGATGAAAATTCCGTCAGTTAATAGCTAATACATGATCGAACAATCACAGAAAATTTTCCGAATTTGGGCAATGTGAGATATAATTTAATAAACTACAATTAAACAAATTATTTTTGATGTGCAATAGATTTTTTTAATATAGAGTCATGTTTATTATATTTGTAAAGTGAGAGGATTTTAGGAAACCCATAAATCATAAGAAAATGTAAAAAAATATATTACGAAACGAGTGATTAACAAGGGATTAGCAGTACCTACTGGAGTCCGAGTACGGAGCGGTCAATTGTGAGCACTGGTCATTATTGAATCGATTTAAAGATTTATTTTTAACTAGCTGTTCACGTGGCTGCGCTCGCGTGGAATACAGAATGCCTTCGATCAGGCACACGCTCGAATCGTGCTACCCCCGTTCTCGGTTACTTTAAAGACAAAAATGCTTATTGTGATTGATCTTTAGAAGATAGACATATGCTTTCGATGACTTTTTGTAGGTATTTTTAAAATCTACAATTATGTACTAAATTAATTTTATATATCTTTTATGATTTAATCAGCGTAAGCCATTTAAGCGCTTTATTTGCCCAAAACACAAATACTTTTTCTAAAATAAAAGTGGTCTAAGTTACTCCTTATAACATCAGCTATCTGCCACTGAAAGTCCCGTCACTATCGGTCCCATCGTTTCGGAAATTACCTAGAATAAGCAGACGGACAGACAGACAGACAAAAATTTTTAAAAAATTGTTTTTTGTCAAAAGTTGCGTATAGTAAAAGCTCCTTATTCGCACTTCCTTTATTCGCGTTTTCACTATTCGCGGATTAAAAAAATGAAACCCGATTCCCATATTCGCGGCTAAAAATTTCTTTATTCGCGGATCTAATCGATACATCGGTACATACATAGTATTTAAAAAGTATTCAGTATCCTTTGTAAACGCGTCGTCAAATGGACTAATAAAAAAGTAAAATAGACCTTATTACAACTACGTCTAGTATGTTGTTAAATGATATCGCCGCTGTATTGGTTTGGGAATGTTAAATTATGTGTAAAATTCACATTTCGATCAATTGATCGAAGAATTCAAAGGCCATTGAAGAAGAGGCTTCAACAAGCACTGGAAACGTGACATTTAATTAGAAAAATCTTAGTGAAGGTTTAAGAATGGCAAATGAGCTTTGTAATTTCTTTATGAAAATTGATCCGTCTATGGAACGAAGTGTTATTTTTAAGAAACAAATTGCTAATGCCACTGCTGAATATCAGTCTGAATTGAAGGAGCTATTAAAAACTGCCAAGCAAGAAAACATTACAAAATTCTTTAAACCATTGCCTAAGCCTGAAGATAATACTTAATCAATATGGTCAAAAATTTCAATTAAATTGATTTTTTTATATATGTATTTGTTTTTTTTTTTTTTTCACCTAGGAACGTATCTCCTATATTCCCATATAAATTACCATTCCATATTCGCGGTTTCTGTATTCGCTGCTTATTTACGGAACATATATGTACCCCGCGAATAAAGAGCTTTTATTTTATATGCTTTCTTCATACGCATTTAGTAAAAAGTGTTATTTTAGCATTGCAAATAGACACTTCAATTTTATTTATTTGTATGGATGATATGTATTACATATATATATTATAACTTTAATCTGTTAATTTCAATTGATTAATTCCTTTTAATTGAATTAATTATCTGGCATTTTGTGTTGTTTAGTTTTTATTGTTTGAACTCATTTACCTCATAGTTTTTGACATACGTATTTGTTTTTCTCATTTTCTAGTTTACGAATTATTTTGATATTTTACCTTTTTTAATATAAATTACATTCAGTCCCATAAATACCCGTCTTCTCTCCAAGAGAAATCTACAGGTGCTATTTATACCACCGTACCTTATATATTTATGAATATACATGCCAATTAAAAAGTATTGGAGTACGACACCGACCTCGCATGACCTATTTCAGCGCGAGATCCGCCCAGGTCAACACGTCGATGCACACGAATGTAAGCTTTAACGGTAACGAGATAAAGTACAAATATGTAAAATTGAATTTGTGTACAGAAATAGATTCGCGAGACATTTAACTATATTACGTGATATTGATTGTTCTATGCAGTTTATTGTATAAAATGAATGGGTGTACAGACATAAAATCAATATAAATATCAATAATACACAAAATGTTAGTTATTCATACAAATTTGGTTTATCGCCTTCAAAGTATGCTTTTTTCAGAAACGTTACGCCAACGAATAATCCAATCATCAAAACCTTTTTACCCGCTTTTTCCGGAAGCGAGTTTAGTTCTCGTCGCAAATTCTCCTTTATGTCTTCTACCGAATTAAAACGGGTGCCACGAAGTGGTAATTAGAGTTTAGGAAAAAGAAAGAAGTCGCCTTGAGCCATATCTGGTGAATAAGCACGATAGTATTTGTTGAGTTTTGGTTAAAAATTAGTTTACAATGATAGCCTTTTGCGAGGGCGCATTATCGTGGTGCTAAATTCGAGAATTTTCTAACTGGCCTTTTTCTTCAAATTTGCTCTCTTAACGCCGCATATCGCTCAAATAATATACTTTATTTAACGTTTGACTTTCCGGTAATAATTCCGAGTGCACAACACCGCGATAGTCAAAGAAAACAGTCAACATGACTGACTTTTGATCGACTTTGGCGTGGTATTTTCGGTTTCAGTTCAGTTGGAGGGCGTCACTCCGAAGCTTGTTGACTAGTTTGCATATCAAACTCGTAAACCCACGTCTCGTCAACAGTAAAAATACGTTTCATCAATGTTGGGTTGAAATTGACTCATTATAGCACGTCCTTAGCGACTCCTATGCGAATGAGTTTTTGGAGAAAATTCAGGTTTTTAGGGCTGACCGTACGGCAACATATTTCATATCCAAGTGGTTATTTAAAATAATACGGATCACTATTTCCTATTTCACGATTTCTCTATTTCCTTCACTTTTGCGAGGTTAATTTCAGTTGAAGACGTTGGTGGCCTACCAGGTCGAAGCAAATCTTCCAGCATATCTTGACAGCTTTTGAACGCTTTGTACCACTCATAAGCACGTGTTTTTGATAAAGTCGATTCACCGTCAGCCTTCTGTAACATTTTCATTGTCTCCGAACACGAAATTCCATTGGCGATGCAAAATTTAAGACAAATTCTTTGTTCGATGTTTTGTCCATTATGAAATTCGCAATAGACTCTAGATATGATCTAACTAAAACAGCACTGTATTTAATATAAATGACAGATGCAACTCAAACTCCGCGACAAAATAAAAAAATGAATTTGGAACAATAAACAAATCATCTACTTTTATGACTGAATGTATAATGAAGTTAAAAGGAAAACTATCAGAGGTAAGTAGGCTTTATAAGATAACGAGTAATATTCAATCAAGTTATAAAATGTACTTGAAGAGATAATTTCGTACAAATTCCATTGAAAATTATTTAAAGCTCCCACTCTAAGTATGTATATTGTGTCGGGTAACTACGTAACCCTGCACTGTTCGTGGCCCGATGTATTTTTATTACTTTATTACGCAATTAAAAAATAAAATGACTCGTAGAACAAAATAAGCATTGAAGTGTCAAGATCTAAATATATTCTATACTGATACTTGATAGGGAATTTTCTATTGCTTACTCAGTTATATACGTTTTCAATTTGAGTATTTGTTTGTATAGATAAATATATTTATAATAATTTGCGTTTTTGATTTAAATAACATTCATATTTACCTACAGCCTTAAAATTGTGTAGTTTTAAGTTATGAATTAATAAACATGTACTAAATTGTATATTATTTTCAAATACAGAGTAGGTATATATATACAAAATATTGATTCATAAATGTACACGTTCTTTAATTGTTATTTGAAACTGATTTATACATTTGAATTACCTAACAAAATTCAATTTAAACTATTGAAAAGTGAATTTTATATTAAAATTTAAATAACAATGGGTAATCACGTCTACAGTAAATTCAATTGCATAACAAAGGATTCAGAGACTCAGTACTGAAACGTACCTATTAAAACGTGAACTAAAATAAGACTATGCCCATCTAAGATTTCAAAAGCTTCACGGGATCGACATCCAGCTTTACTTGGTCTCTCTCACCCTCCATAGTAAGTGTGAAAAAGGTCAAATAAAAGTAAAATTATATATCGCCATGGGATCACGTTTAGATGGACAAATACGGTGTTTATCTGAAGTCATAAAAACGGGCAAATTCACACCGTAGCCTAATTATTTTTACAAAGTTATATTATTAATCAATAAAATGTATACATAATTAAAATGCTTATATTGTTTTAAAATTATTTTCTTTTTATGTTCAGTTTACATTGTAACAGAAAATTAGTTGCATAAACATATTTATATTGTACATTTAAAACGTTAATGTGTGCATTAGTACAATATTAGCATGCTACTATTATTTATGTTATTGACGTGTAACATCTTTTCTCTCGGTTGCTGGATAAATTTTGATGGAATGATTTTGGAAAAGGGACGGAAATGTGTTATAGGAAACCGGGGAAGCGTGCGCTATTTCATTTGACCAATGAGCGCGCGTAGTGGCGGAGAGGTAACTGTGAGATGGTGCCAACCCATATTGCGTAAGGTTGGTACCACGAAGTACTGTCGGCCAACATAATGTATGCGTGTGTGTGACGAGAAAGGGAAATAGAGTAGGAGAACGTATCAGCTGTGCACTCATCTGCAGTTATACAGTGTTGTGTATAAAATCTGAGGTTATATTTATATGTGTAAACTATATTAATAATTATCTTTACTATTAAGTGTCTGACAAAATTCATCATTCTTAAGAAAATGCGAGTAAGTGATATGGAATTATTCGAATAAATATTTTAGTGTGGATCTTTTTTCAGGTTTTAAGTAACTATTGCGTATTTACCAGACTAGAATTAAACTTGCGCGAGCAAGCGCGCGCCTTAATATAGAATTACACATAAATCCATACTTTGAATATATTCGAAAAATAAATTGATTTCACATATATTTCATCTCAGTTTCATAGTAGGATAACATGTCAGATGTTACACATCATACTGTAAGGCTCATTTTTTTTTTTTTATTTCTTTCTGAGTTGTTGTCAAAATCGTTTTTTTACACACATGTCTCGTATAGGTTTTAGGTTTATAATGTAGATTACACAATACGCGTATTTTAACTATACCGCTTTGGAGCTTTTTAAACTATTTTTGTACAATATCTGCAAATAGATTTTATGTCTCAAAAATAGTAAACATTTTTGTGAATAACCAAACTGTGTTATTTATCTTATACTAGCGCTTTTCCCGCAGTTTTGCGCATGTCTAAGTTGTGTGTTGTGCTATCTTATTTACTTTCTAAATGAATTGCTAAATACCAATTTCATACATAAATCTTAAAAAATGACGGATTTTCATACAAATTTTAATCACTTTTTTACAACTTTAGGTGTTGTATTGCCAAAAATCCTGTCTTAGTGCTTACTTATAATGTAAAAGGAACCCGAATGCAAATTCTACGGTCCTAGCCCCAGTAGTTTGAGCTGTGTGTTGATATGTCGACAGTTAGTTATCATTATATATATAAATATATAGATATAAAAATCTTGTGTTCATCAGTTAGTGATTATATAACTTGTTTTATAGAAACGATGGTTATAGATATATTAGAATCCAATAGATGGCGCTGTCCTCAGTTCATTAAGTACAGGAAAAGGCGACATAACGTCTGTCACTCCAACTAGTTTATTATTAATAAACATTTTTTAAAGCAAAATTCATGATAAATAAGCACTTCATTATATCAAGTTGTTGATTTTCGTCAACATATAACGTTACATTTAGTTATATTACACCTCTGTGTGATAGAGTGCCTGTTTGACGTAAATTTTACGACTGCAAATCCCTGTACTCTCGTTTTAAGATGCCGGCTTTAAATGCCAATCAGTCTCCACCTTTATCTTTTATTTTGTATCATTATGTTTACAATTAAATTAAGAAATATGCAAACTCTTTAAAAGTTAGAATTAAGACACTCCTCGTTTTAAATAAAAGAAAATATATGTATTAAATGAAAGAAAAATTTGAGAGAGCATTTTTTTTTTTGACGAACATTAAACATTTTTGAAGTGACACTTCTTATGCGCCTTCCAGCGTTAAACGTATAACGCACATTATCGGTCTCTCCTCTTTGTGTGAGCCAGAACGAGAGAGCAAATATCGGTGTGTATGTATATTGCACACTGTTTAAATAAAATATAAAATGTCTTTTAAAATGAAGTTTCACTTCTATCGTGTGTGAATCGCACACACACCTTTTTTATTTTTTATAATACTTTTACTATTTTTTGGAGTATTCTAGAAATTATAATAATAGCTTTACTGATTAACAAGTTTAAAATTACTATTTTCTATGTAGGTTTGGCTGAGATCAGAATCAACATCGAATGTTTATAAAACGCAGTATACACAGTGTTATTCTTTTAAGTTCTTTCTTATTTATAAAAAGGTAGATTACGATTGAACTAGCATATCTTTTGTGACGAAAGTACCTGGATAAAATTATGTAAAATAACTTTAAATAGCTTAAAACCTAAAAACACGCTTTAATTACGCACATCTCATTACCAAGCCCAATCTATTTGACTTGTCAAAACAAATCATATGAGCACAAACTGGAGGGGTTCCACTTTCCATCTCCTGGCTCCATCATCAGATGAGCTCAAAGATATCAAATTATAGTGGTGTCATCTGAAATACATATACATACAAAATTTCATTTCCGTACGAAAATTAGAAACAAGTTAAAACTGACTTCTATGATTTTATTAATTTGTTTGTTAGTTATAGTACATAGTTTGTAGGCTACGTGATCTGAAATCAGCGACTTCTTTTGTTTTGACGTCATCGCAGGATCCTCTCCGATACGCCTACTGCAAGAGATTATATTCTAAGCCAACAGTCCGGCCTGAATACGAAATTTATTTCAGAAATGATAGCATCGAATATCCCGCGTTAAATAAATAAAAAAAAAAAACTTTTATGATCTAGCTTACCCAGCAGACATTATAATAACATCTATCCAGTTTTATCTAATATATTTTGAATCCTTTGATTCGTGAGTTATGGTCTTGAGTTCACACAAAAACCGATAGAAAAAAGGACGTTAAATTTTTCACGAATTTTTAAATTATCCAGGTAAATTTTTGATTTTAACTTTTAAAAATTTTAATTCGGAATATTACTACAATTTAATGGGACCAATTAACTAAATCGGTCCTACCGTTCTCAAGTGACGCGCTTTCTCTTCATATTATTTTCATTTATATAGATATTTTTAGGGGTCCGAAGTGAACAAGGAGCCCTTATAGTTTCGCTTTGTCTATCTGTCTGTCCGCGGCTTACCTCATATATTCTTAGTACTAGAAAACTGTAATTTGGTATGGTATGGTAACCATTTTTCGATACTGTTCTGCACGATCCGTTTGCGAAATATTAAGCTTTAAAGGGCTTTTAGTAGTAATACCTATATATAATGAAGTTCAAAGGAAAAGTCTCAGAGGTAAGTAGGCTTTACAAGTTAACGAGTAATAAAGTAATAGTAAATGTACTTGGAGATATTTCGTACAAATTCCAAAGAAAATTACTTAAAGCCTTCGCTCTAAGTCTGCATATTATGACTGGTAGCTACGGAATCCTACATGCGCGTGGCCCGATACGCACTTAGCAAATTTTTTTATTTTTTAGTAATAGAAATTTAATTTATTAGAGATTTTTAATCATAATTTTATAATAAACGTAACTTTTATATAAAATATGACATCTATGGACATGCAGCGCGTCATGATTTTACAGTAATGCGAATAATAAATACTAGGTACCTATTACTTGTTACCGTAATTTTCTTTCAACAATAATGTATTTTTGATTTCACATACTCGTACATCTATCTCAAATTCAGCTTTCTTTCATATATCTCTATAGTGCGTTGGCCTTTTCTACACGAGAAACGTGAGATAATTCACACAGTTTAAAACTAATACGTAATGTGTTAATAACACTCTTTTTTAGTTGTATATACTTGACATCTCTTTAACTAACCTCAAATGTCCTGAACTAGATAACTACAAACATAGTTGGCTCTTTCAAGAACTGAAGCCGTGGCTTTTCATGGTAACGGTTACTAAGCTACGCAATTTATTTATTTAATAAAATTCACAGCTCTGATAATAAATGATATCAACTAAATGGAAGGATATATATGGATAAGGAGAAATGAATTTTTACTCTTTGAATTATATATCTATAAGTAGTACTAAGGGCGCACTAAAAATTTTCGGAACTGGCCACTTATATTAAATATATTTGAAAACTAATTACGACTATGGAAATGGAACTCTTTGTATTTAAAATGCAGTTTGTTTAATCTATATATCTGTCACTTATTTTTACATTTTAAATATTAATTGTCTACGTTATCCATGGATTTAACTTATGAAAATTTTCGTAGATGATTTACTACGATTGTAAGTGTAGTTTGAAGCTGCAGAAGAGTGTCGCTCGCCTTCAAACTGCTTTTGAAAATTAAGCACCAGGCAAGTAGACTGTTTATAGCTGGTTTGCAGAATTCCAAACGCGGTCGTATCGTCGTGTCCGTTAATCACAGTAACGAATTTCGTGTTGGTCGTCCGTCTACCGCTGTGAACAACGAAAACATCCATGCTGTATGCCCTATGATCAAAACAGACAGGCATGTGATCTACCATGAGATTCGGGCATCTTTAGGCGTAGGCATGAGTCAGATAGAATCAATGCTACAAAAACATTTGGGTGTGAAAAACTGTATACACGATGGATCCTTCACAATTTAACAGAGGCTTAAAAACTGGACCGCGTCCCTTGGTGCAATGTTATGCTTACCAGATTCAACGACAGGATATCAAATTTGGTGTGGGCCATAGTGTCAGGAGAGGAAACATGGATTTATAGTTACGATACCAAAACAAAGCAGCATTCGACTGTTGGAGTCTTTTTAGGTTAGCCGAAACCATACAAAGTGGCGAGTGTGCGGTCTGCCGCTAAGCGGAGGATTGCTACTTTTTTAATAAAATTGGAAACGTGGTTAGTGTCGTTTTGGAAAATTGTCGTTACGTGAATAGCTATTGGTACATGACAATTTGTTTGCCGGAAGTTATTGACGAGCTCCTTAAAGATAACCAAAAACGACGTATCATCTTGCACCATAACAATGCCAGCTCTCACACTGCCAAACCGACAAAAGAATTTTTTAAAGGAAATACGTAAATATTATGGGTCATTCTGCATACAGTCCCAAACTGGCACCATGCGACATCTTACTGTTTTCACAAATCAAGAATTATTTACGCGGTTCACGATTTTAACACAAAGTATACCTTAAGTATAGAAAAAAGGTGTGTGTGCGATTCACACACGATAGAAATGAAACTTCATTTTAAAAGAATTTTATATTTTATTTAAACAGTATGCAGTATACATACACACCGACATTGGCTCTCTCGCTCTGGCTCACACAAAGAGGAGAGACCGATAATATATTGCTCTCTCGCTCTGGCTCACACAAAGAGGTGAGACCGATAATGTGCGTTAAACGTTTAACGTGTTGGAAGTCGCATAAGAAGTTTCACTTCAAAATACAGTATACATGTGTACTATTCTTATAGTACACATGTATCATTTTGTTTCTCAAATATTCTAAAAATTGGGCATATTAACGCAAACTATACCTTAAATGTAGAAGACAGTACAGTATAATTTAACATAGCAGTCATCTAAATAAAACGTAGGTCTACTTCAATATGTAATACAATATACGTTTAATCGGTATAAGTGGGTAAAACGGGCCAAGTTCCCGGGCTATCGATCCTACGCCCTTCACCTTACCGCGCCTCATACCTAACTGATTCGAGGAAAAACCTATCCGTATTTCACGCGACTACCAACACCATTTGTTCCTATTTCCTCCGCTGTAATTACGTAACTTAATTACTAGGGAAAGGAAAATTAACGATAACGCTTAATTATTTTCTTTCAGAACGATAAATAATTAGTTCTTCATTACATAATGTCATTAACAATAAGAGTGATGAATATAGAGGGCTAGTACTCATGTATTAAAATGTAATTATTATTAAAATATCTATAGGCAAATTATTATTCAATTATAAAAGTGTATTTGGAATTTATTATTATAAATTTAAACGAATCTGTCTGTATACGTAGAGAGCTTTCTTTTTTTAGCGCGCTATTACAAGCTTAATTATCCACCCAGCATAAATCGATTTGCTCACACAATCTCACCTGATGTTAAGTGACGGTGTGGTCTAGGATAGTAACGCATTAAGCTTAATGTGGGAACTGGCTTTCTAGTGCAGCTGACGGAACACACTTATAGATTGGCGACGAATTTTCAACTTGAGGGTAGCTAGCCAAGCGGGTGATAGAAAAAAGCCTACCACCAAGCTATGGTTTCATCACGATGTTTTCCTTCATCGAAAGCTCAGACCCATTGCAGGGATTCGAACTCACATCTAATAATTCGGAACATTATTATTATGAACAAAACAGGCCTGTCCTAAACAAGGCTGTTTATATTAAAGCATGAAATTTACAACTGAACCTGTCAAAACTTTCATTGTATTACCATTTCTGAGTAAAACAAGGAAAGATCTATTTAGTTGTAGAACCTTTCGTACACAACTTGTAAACTAGATAACCATTTGTTACTTATTCACTTTATCTTCGCGCAAAAAAATAAGATTACTGGTATACATAAAAACTCTAACATCACTCTTAATACAATCATTCTAATTATCGAATATTATCATCACCCCCATCATCTCAATCGAATAGGACATACGTCCCTCCAACTATCGCCACAATGATCGGTTCTGCGCTGCTTACATTTTTTTTATGTCACGATGGTGGCATACAAGCATACGGCTCGCCTGATGGTATGAGGTCACCACAGCCTATGGACGCTTGCAACACCAGAAGCATCATATGCGCCTTCCCGACCATTTAAAAACTGATTCACTCCCCTTTTGAAGAATCCTCAAAAAATCCCATACTGTAGTCCCGCATGATGCAGTATTGCATCCAGCGGATTTCCGCAACCTTCACAAGATCGTCGGTCCACCCTTGTGGCAGATCTATCCACGCTGCGTATTCCGGTACGCGACTGCCACTTGAGAATTCTTGGGCCTCATTGTGCCCCGCTCACTGACACTTAAGTCTAGCAAATTCTTAGAACTGTATCAGTCTATATCAGTAACTTTTGTTCATGTGTAATCTCCTTATTTCTGATTCGATCTCGAGAAACTACAAGCAAAGGCCTCTGCCCTTTGAGCGAACCTCTAATATAAAAGTTTGAAATATTCATAAAATGTATACAAAATACGGTTATTTATTTAAAATTACTTATTATTAGGTAAGTACTGTGCTGTTCGGAATAAAACTCCCGTTAGGCCTGCGAGGGTGTGGGGTAGGGTCGGCTCGAATTTCATTGTTCTGTGCGCAAAAGCACTTACTTCCGCTCAGACGTCATTGTGATCCGGGCGTTGTCTCCGCAGCCGCCGCGCGGAATTCTGGACCGACTTACTTTTGTTTGTGTGTGGGAGTCCACCGTGGACCCGTAGAACTCGGGTTTGGATTCACGAATTATGATAGCTACGTTCGAAACGTCGGATTGATATCGCGGTACATGTTATATGATTAAACGAATGAGATTCGATAAACGAGAGTAAGGGCATGGACTTCGGTTTCTTTTTCACTAACAGACCTGTCTTTGACGTCGTTGTGAATAGCCAATAGCTAAAAGAGTTTATTTTTTAATTCTTTTAGCATTTGGCCACATTTGCCCACGACCTCACCTGATGTTAAGTTACGATGTAGTCCAAGATGGTGACACGATATGCCTAGTGGGGTAACTGGCTCTCTAGTGCAGCTGCCTGAATACAGCTAATTCACCTAAAAGTGAGAAATAATCTTCTTATATATAAAGTCTTGCGTGCGTCTGTTAGTGATCGTTTATATAATATACTAGGTGTGCCCGCGGATTCGCTCGCGTGGACTAAGAATGCCGTCGGTTGAATCGTGCAGCCCCTGCTACCACACACGGCGATCGCCCGCAAGTTATTTTAAAGATGGACATATGCTATTGCGGTCTTTTTTGTAGGTCTCTTTAAGATCTACAATTATATGGCACATTCTTTTGATATATCTATAATGGTATACTCAGCGTAAGCCATTTAAGCGCCCCAAGAGCGGCTTTTTTCCGCATTGAGTCACCATTAAAGATAATGTATGATATTTATCTTAAAAAATATATCCTATAACCTGGACGGATAACATTAGCTATGAACAAAAAAAAATATTAATCAGATAATTGCGTGAAAAGAACAAAAACGGACAGATAGACTGAGAAACATTTAGTTTTATAATATGTATAGATATATTACAGTGTTGTATATGCATACATTTCTTCTTTATATTTTTCATAACTTAAACGAAATTTATAGACCATACAAATTACGATACGTGTAAAAATGCATCCTACAGACTGTATACTACAATCATAACAAATTTCATCAGTTTCGATCTAATAGTTTCTGCGTGATTGGCGTACAAACTAACAGACAGACAGACAAAAATTTTAAAAACTTTCTGTTTTCTTCCCATGATCCTAAACACAAGTAGTACTTTTCAAAAATATCTTTAATGTACAGCTTTCGACTATTTACTCTTTTATTATAAGTATAGATTACGTATGTAAGTATATTTTGGTTTCTCGGAAACGACTCACGATTTGCGTTAAATTTTGTACTTAGATAATGTTTTACCAAGTTTGTTTTGTAACAAGTTTTAGTAACCAGTGAAGTTACCATCAGGTACACAGTACAATCCAAAAAACCAACGACGTCGCTGTCATGCCGGCCTGCTTGTGATGCGGCAGCTTGGTATACAGTGGATTATCACCATGTGGTTGATGGTCGTGAGCTAATCTAGTACAGATCTCTACCACCCACTTGATTACTGAATATACAGCGACTGAACTCGGAACACGTCACGCCTAATCGTGTCATTATGGCAGATGTTACAACTGGTTTATGGCGGTCGCGATGCAGTAGGACACAATTGCTTTGTCCCAGCATTTCTTAATAAGAAATAGTAAAATAAGTTAATCATATTTTGTTAAAAATTACTTGGCATTGTACAATTATGGCGTGTGAAATATCGAATAGATGTCCACCTATACATTCTATAAATTTCTAGATATTTCAAATTTTTGACGTGAGTTCCATCGGTTTCTAGATGGTATTACCTGAAGAAAACGAGGAAATATTCCCGCCCCGTGTCTACGCCTATTGTCTGACGTCACATGCTAACACGGATCTAAATTTTCCAGAAGTGTTTATCTTTTGTTGTGAATGTAGGCGCTGTGTTCACATTGCCTAAACGCTAAGCTTGTAGTACATAATACATTTTAGCAACCGTAAATTTACTATATTAGCAATTAAGTTTTTTTTTATTAAAATAAATAAAAAAATTCTTAAAGGTACGGTAAATCTTTTTTAATTAAATTGAATAAAACATGTTTTTATACCTGAATAGAAGTTGCCACAAAATTAGCAAATTACGATTTATTTCAACATTTCAAATCTTCATGAATAGTAAGAATAAACATTACAGTTCAAAGTAAATTAGTCATCTATACTAATAAAATACAAAGATCAAGGTCAGATAAAAAGGTGGCATGACGTAGTATCAAAATTTTTCATAACGTACTTATACGTGTATGTAGGTGCTTAAAATACATATTATATTTTTCAAGACATTTGCTCAAAAAATGCATTTACGAAGCAATGTATACACATTGTTCGAAAGTAAAAAAATACGCACCATACAACGGAGCGTGCGGTAAAACATGAAAATGGCGCGCATTTGCAAATGTGAAAATTAGAACTAAATCTTTCGTCTAATTTTCTCTTTAGTATTAAAGTGAGACAAATATATTGACAAAAAGTGCTTCCAAGGTTCGATCATTCAGCTTATTTATTCTCGTAATGTGAAACTCCTTGGTGGGATTGTTATTTATGTTTTTAACGCACGCTCTGTTGTATAGCGCCGTGCGTATCCTTTACGTTTTTTTTTATTTCCATAAAGAAATATATAAGAATTCCACCAAGCAGTTTCACATTACGAGAATAATTAATAAGCTAAATGATCGAACCTTGGAAGCATTTTTTATTAATACATTTGTTTTCTTTAATACTAAAGAGAAAATGAGAAAAAAAGTATATACGTGCTCAAATGCGTGTCATTTTCATATTAGAACGTGAAAGACTGTTGCGACTTTCCGACTGATATTTATAAACCAAATAATAACATGAGTTCAAGCGAGGAATCCGATATTAATATAGAACGTACTCCACCTGATATATTGAATGAGATGTAAATTGCGGGTAAAATTTCTAAGAGTAGTGAACTATCTCTATAATTTCTTATTTGCTATTTAAAATAATATAATGAAAACAGTTTGCTTCATTACCTATTGTACTGTTTTCTCGCTAATGTGTTGAAAAACGTTGTATGACACGCGTGCGGAAATTGGTTTTTACAAGCTCGTTACTATGGTAAGCCTTCGACTTTGTCTCGGGCTTACATTCGTCTACTCGTTTGTAAAAACCAACTTAACTCACTAGTATCATAAATAATAATAATTATTAGTTTTTTTAAAAAGGGCACTTAATTCATTGATCAGAACTTAATTGTTTCCAGTGTCTTTATTTCTTCATTCAGGACGCCTTTGCAAGGTCACCTCTCCTATCCCTGCGTGCGTTCCATAGCTCTGTTTGAGCGATTCGAAACAATATAGGAGCACTCAGCTAAATGAAACAAGCATTTAATGTACTTGCGTCACTAGATTAAAGTTGGGATTAGTTGTTAAATGTTTCTAATCACTACTGTGCTTTGTTTTGTGATTACATTAGGAATTTCACTATAGCAAAAGACTGTTTAACAATTAATATATTTATATTCTTCATAGGTTTATATGCCACAATACGCCTCACTCTCTCCTGATGTTAAGTGATGATGTGGTCCAAGATGGTAACACGCTAAACCTAGTGAAGGCCTGGCTCTCAAATCCTACTGCCGGAAGACAGATGCTTGGTGACAGACTTTTAACTAAATGGTGTTAGGCAACCAGGCGAATATTAGAAAATGTCCTACCATCGTGCTATGCTTTCCTCATGATTTTATTCTTCACCGAAAGTTTAGAATCATGGTAGGAATACGAACTTATGGGGATCGATACGGTGTCCGTACACGGTATTAAGTGTAAAACATGAATTGACGAATTTTTGTTAATTTCTAGTATACAAGCTATGCAGATCATTTACGAAATCTGGCTTATCTATAGGTATTGGCGAACCTATACAAAATATTCAAAGATGGATCGTTTGGATTTGAATTATAATAAAACCTAAATCCAAATGTGAAATTGCATGAAAATTATAGCCTATAACTAATAGAATAAGATCAAATAATAGGTCTTTACCTATGAAGTTGCCGTTCTACAGTACTGGCCATTTCAAATCAAAACAATTTTTGTTTGACTAAGAATTCTAATTTCAAATTAATTTTATTTTAATAACATGGAATTCTTTTTCCAAAAGTAGTCATTTGTTTATTGATTAGTGTTACATTTTCATCGCATTTCAATCTTTTTTGTCATCATGGATACGTTAAAAATTCGAGTAATTATGGAATATGAGTACCGTCGTGGCAGTAACGCGGCACAAGCGGCACGCAACATCAACGACGTTTACGGAGCTAACACTACAAACCAACGCACCACCTGTTATTGGTTTGCTCGCTTCCGTTCAGTTAATTTCGACCTGAAAAATGAACCTCGCGGTCGTCCGAAGACTTTGGTCGACAATGACGAATTAAAGGCGATTGTGGAAGCTGATGATACACAATCTACGGCTGAATTAGCAGCAGCTTTCGACGTTAGCGTCAAAACAATATTGGTCCATTTACGTCAAATTGGCAAGGTAAAAAAGCTTGGCAAATGGATGCCCCACGAACTCAATGATCGCCAGCGCGAAGTATGCGTCGAGACGTGCCTTGCACTGCTCAACAGACACACAAATGAAGGAATTTTGAACCGCATTGTTACCTGCGATGAAAAATAGATTCTGTTTGATAACCGCAAGAGCTCAGCAAGTTGGTTGGAACCTGGTTCAGCACCTAAACAATATCCTCAACGAAAACATACCCCTAGAAAAGTGATGGTCAGTGTTTGGTGGTCTAGAGCCGGTGTGATTCATCACAGCTTCTTAACTAATGGGGTGAGCATTACTGCAGATGTGTGGTGTGAAGAACTGAACACAATGATGGAGAAGCTGGCACATCTCCAACCAGCGTTGGTCAATCGCTCGTTTCCGCTGCTCCTGCACGACAACGCGCGACCTCATACTGCACAACAGACGGTCTCCAAGTTGCAAGAACTGGGGTTGGAAGTTCTCCGTCATATGCCCTACTCACCAGACCTTGCGCCTACAGACTACTACTTTTTCCAGAATTTGGATAACTCCTTGGCAGGAAAAAAATTCAATACCCGAGAGGCAGTACAAAATGCCTTTGAAGAATTTGTTGCCTTCCGTCCAGCTGATTTCTTTAAGAAGGGCATCAATAAACTGCCACTGCGCTGGCAAAGATGCATTGATTGCATGGGTGATTACTTCGATTAATACAAATAAAAAATACATGAAAAAACATCGTTTACATTTTTTCATACAAAACGGCAATTTCATAGGTAAAGACCTAATATGTTACAAATAATAACAAGATAAAATATTTGATAGCAAAGTAAAGAAACAAAGAAGTAGTGAGAATGTTAAGTACACATTTGAAACACCTCGGCAACAACGTGACGTCTCCTGGGAAATTATTTAATCGCATGGCAACCTTTATAATTCAGAGTTACGTATTTCTCCTTTGTACATAAAATAATATGTGAACGAGTTACAATAAACTTTGGATGTTACGTTTGTAACGTTGTTTCCAAGAACATCTCAGATGTCGACGGTCGTAGTTAGATAAGAGGAAGCAGAGTGCATCTACTCCCATGCCCTGTAGCAATGTGTTTGCAAGCGCGTGCTAACCGTGCGGATGTAGAATGGTCTTCCAGTCAACGTTTTCGTTCTTTATTCGGTATTGTCCTTTCGGTATTGGGTTCTTCAAACGAATCGTAAAGGCATTTTAACAGGCCTGTAAGAGCGCGACGACTGTTGATGGAATCAGTCACCGACGGTCGCTGTTATTTTTGAACTATGCCATTAGGTGCTATAGAGTTATATTGCTTAGTTTAAAAAACGGCCTTCCTTTTTGCTAAAGTCTCCGCTATGCTCATGGATACACTACTAAACGATTACTACTACTAGTTTCTACTAAACTATCTGTAATAAACTATCTGAAAAAAAAAATCGAACATGTACTAACCGTTAGTAACAAATTTTTCGGAATTCGCAAACATTTTGTTCAGGTTGTGTTCTTCAATAATAAAATAAGTGAAATTTCCTATAAAAATGTATTACTAATAAACAGAACACATAGAATCGTACACACATTGAAAAACCATTCAGCCATAAGCAAAGACAAAGGAAAATAAAGTATCAGAGACAATCTAAGTTGCTACCTATAAAAGGGGCAAAGGAACATGTGTTATACAGCCAACCAGTATATAAAATTTACAGTATATTAAATACATTCCAATACATTTATTAATTTAAATTGGTAACCCTATCAGCTAACGGTGAAGGAAAACTTCGTGAAGAAACCTGAACGCTTAATAAATGTTCTTTTAGTAGTACTTTCTCGGTGTTTAAATCGCAAATACGGGGCGGCATGGTGATTAAGGCCATGCCTTCTCTTGGGAAAATGTCTTTGCCCAGCAGTAGGACACTTACAGGCTGGTATTATTATGTACATTCCCACTTACAAGTTATAGATTTTTTAATGAACTGAGCCTTGTAGGTACAATGAAGTAGCGATGTTTTTGTTTTCATGGAAACCGAACAAGTGGTATGGGTTCTCACGCGACCCGCGGCTGTCGAACCGCTCCCTATAATAGACTAAATACAGGCTGAAATATTTAAACTTTGGTGTGTTCAATGTAATTAAACTTCAATAAGGGCCAGAACGTTAAAGATAACAGAAAATTAAAATATAAAAGATGAAAAAAAAGATATATAAAAATTAATATTTCTATGTTATATAACTGTGGAAAATTTGTAAGAAATATTAAAAAGTTTCTAATAAACTATCTCTGACACGTAAATTACACATCTTATTCTAGTTATAAAAATGTAAGATACAAAATAAACATATTAACATTATAAAAAAATAACTACCTGTAATAATTGAAAATAAATAATAAAAATATATAATTGTTACGAGACAATGGAATCACAACGCTTTAAAAAAATGATATTATATAATCATGACAATATGTATGTTTATAACTGACGTTTACATATTTTTATGAAAACATATTTATTTACAAAACACACCATTAATTACGAAATTATAAAATAATAAGAATAAATAATATTTATAATTGAACGTTACTAAAGGCTGAACTTATTTCACACATTTATCTAAGTAACCATTTTTTGCTAAACGTAGAGTTGTTGACTTGCGCCCGGAACAGCTAAAACGCACCGCACTTTTTGCACTATGATGATGTGCCACGGTGATGGCAGGCGGAAACCTTACCCTCCGCGAAGGTGGCCGCTGTTGTCTTGGCTGGCCCTCGATATATAACTGTGACTGTGACAGCTCGACAATGAATATATTTTTGTTGAAATTATATTTGGAGCGGCAGTCACAAATGGTCAGTTTGGTGTGTTCAATGTAATTAAACTTCAATAAGGGCCTGAACGTTTACTTGGTAAAATTAGTACAGCTTAGGATTCGTGTCTAAACAATAAGTGGCATATTCATGTGTGTCATCTTTTTAGTTTTTAAGCGCACCAAAGAGGCGCTCTATAGAGGAACGCTACATGTTACGCTGGATAACATGGAAAATGGTTGTTGTTTTTTTAATTAATCCGGCTCTCTTTAAAAGCCTACATTAAACATGATTATTATATAAATAACTAGCTGTGACCGCGGCTTCGCCCGTGTGGTTTGTAGAATCTAAAATAAAAAGTAGTCGAAGTTACTCCTTATAACATCAGTTATTTCCTAGTGAAAGTCCGCTCAAAATTCGGACCATTCCAACCATTTCTGAGATTAGCTGGAACAAACAGGCAGACAAAAACTTTAAAAATAGATTTAACATTAAGTAAGAATTTAGTAAAAAGTTGATATGTTGACATCACAAACTAAATCACACAACACAATACAGACTCTTTAATTTTAATATATGAATAAAACAGACATCATGCTCACTTGGATTGTCGGACCATGTGCATCTCTACAATGCTTGCACTTAACCCAGATTACACCCACAAGATTTATTATTCCGTAATGAAGAATGATATCAAGGAAAACCCTGGTGTCTTCGATAGTAGGTATATTCTGATGTCTCTCTCTCTCTTTTACATATGTATAGATAAATGTTACCGTAATATTTCATATACAGAAATATTCCCAAAATATAATAGATTACACATTAAAAAAAAACAGTCATAGTTTCTGAGAAAATGTCGCACATATAAACATACCAGAGACAAGTAGAACATTTTTTTGAAGTCGGTTCAAAAATAATACTTAAAAAAAATGTATGATATAAACAAAAACGTGTACTAAATTTATATCAATTTTCATTGTTCACGAACATAATTATATTCTAAACTGTTTACTGTCTTGACATTATAATTAAATTTTGTAATTAATCCAAACACCCTATATAAACAAATTCACAATAAATTCCTTTAAGTAAATTACGAACAGGTAAGCCCCATAGTGGTGAACCGCTGTGACCTTGTGTGCCCTTAGATATCTTCGTTCATTTTTCAATCTGATGTAACTTAAAAATCATAGTATTTTGTTTTTGTTAGATTATTTTAGAGTCATTTTATCGTATGATGTAGCAAATAGGCGTGCAGTTCATTTGATGTGCAGTGTTATCTACAGTATTATATATATACAGCCAATCTCAAAAGGACTACAGTCCCGAGGCCCTTCATAATAGGGTCCTACTCCTAAGGACGTAGCTGGAAGGACTGGTGTGCCATTATGTGTTAGCAACCAAACCTTTTGGACCGAAACAGCAGCGAGAGCACTGATACTGTCGATAGAAGTAGTGTAATATCAGCGAGACGGGCAGCGATACGAAACACTTATTAGGAAGAGTAACAATGTTTATTGAAGTCGACTTATTAACTGAGGTCTTCACTACCGAACAGTTCAAGCGAGTCGTTTCCTGCTTATAAGGTACGTACGGTCACAGATAACACTTGTTGCTATACCGCCTAGTCAATAGTACAGATCAATAGTAAAGTCAATAGTACGAATACTAATTCATTCGTACGGATTCAATAATCACATTGACATTATTCTAAGACTTATATTAAAAATAATATCTTATTGAATGTGACGTTTTGGTAGGGGAAGCTGGTCCTTGTAACAATTGGTGTGGCGGTGGTGAATCGTGGTGAACCTTACGCAGATTTTATCACTCTGTTTAATTTATACCTACCATTTTTAATATTATTGTAGTAATTAACAAATTTACCATCGTTGGCAGTGGCACCCGCATTGCGTATTATTGTTACAGCCAGGTAAAATTAAGCTGAGTGTGAGAATGTATAGTATTTTTCTTTATGATATAAGGTTTGTCCACAATTTCATCTGACATTTATTGATGATGTAGCTGAAAATGATAATATATCAAGTCTAGTGATGGAGCTAGCTTTTAAGATAAAATGCGGGCGGCGTTTAGTGCTTAAAAATATAATCCTCTTTTTTATCCCTGGAACTAGTTTTTGACTTTAGGGTGGTAGCTAAATAAACGACTATTAGATATTAGATATTAGACTCTTTCATCACAATCATGACGAACGACCATCATTGCAATCAGCATGAATAAATTTATATTATATAATATTTATGCAGTTATTTTGTATTTACAATGTCTTTCACATTTTCCATGCAATATCTAAACAATATACACAATAAGAATAAAAACAACACCATTATATAAAAAAGGTTTAAGTTACGCAAATTTCGAATTTGGGACGTGATATATTCAGCCCGGCTTACGGGGCTAAAAGTAGCTTTCAATGTCGGGATTCGATGTACATAATTTGATGTTCATTGTATTGTTATTACGATATCCTATTGATTTTGATATCGCTACGGTTTGAATGAATGATGATTTTATAGGAAAAATATATTAAAGAAACCTTTTACTTTCATATTACATTTTTCTGTCATACAAGGTATTCTTTTAACTGTTTTAAGGATGAATTATTAAGGTTGAATTATGAATAATTATGAATCTCACCGTTTATTCTATAGATTATTTTTTAACAAAATTCGAAAAAAGGTAATTAATAATTATATCAGCCTGTAAGTGTCCCACTGCTGGGCAAAGGCCTTTCCCCAAGGGAGATACTGGATTAATCATCACGGAAGCCACGATGTATTGGCAATTTCAAACACCTAGAAATCAACAGTTCCCACATACAGTTAGTCCATTGAAATGTTACATGAGCTTTGCATTTTTAGTCTATAAAAAGAAAGTTATAGGGCAAAAAAGCACCCCTATTTCCAAGATGGCGGCCGGGGTACAAGGGTGGTGACCCCACAAACTTGAGGTTAAGCTTCTATTGACCCCTCACACATGTCCCAAAAATAAAATTGCGTACTCTAATAAATGCAATATTCGGCACTAAAATTGTAACATTTCAATGGACTAAGTGGTACTACAAGAACAATTCTCAAGCGTTCCGGTTTCATTAAAATTCGTTGGTACATGCCGGGGCTCGAACCTGCGAACATCGAATCGATATTCAGCCTGTCTATAGCAATCGTGGTCGACTTTTGATGAAAAAGATAAATGCACTTTGTTCATGTGGAATTAAGGTTTTTCCGTTAAATCTTAACTATAATTTTATGTTAATTAAATTGCATAATTTTTTCCAGCTATTTTAGCTTTTAACCTTTAGGATTACGTTGGACTAGTTGTTTCCAATTATTTGAAATAACTAGTAACCATGTTGTTTACCATCAGTTTCACCCGTGTTAAATTTATTCTACTAACTCTCCACAGCGGCGCGCGCGGCGGCGCCAACGCGTCTTTGTGATCTGTCGTTGTTCCACTTTCCGTACTTGTCTACAGCTGATATTGATACAGCTTGCCAGATTGATTGAATCTCATAGTTACTAGTCCGCTCCTTATGGTCGTAGCGTCAAACAACATTAAGCCTATACTATTCCATATGAATCTGCCTATCATATACAAAAAGATTTTTTCGAATCCGACTGATAGTTCTGGAGATCAGCGCGTTTAATCAAACAAAAAACTCATCAGTTTTATTTTATTAGTATAGACAATAATGATCAAGAGATTGTTTGTTATTTGTTTGTATTTGAACGCAGTAATATCTGAAACTTCCAGTCAGATTTAAAAAAATAATTATTTATTACAAGGGAAACGAACAGTAACAATTCCGTACAACTAATGAAAAAACATGAAGAACAAACCATAATCAGTTTCCACTATATCTATTACCAAACAATACGAGTAGCTAGCAGAGGCGGCTCATGACAGTGTTTACTGGATGTTCCCAAAAAAAAACCCTAAATTTTTTGACGAGCAAACTTTCTAGTTAAAGTATTCGATATAATATAAACATATAGATGGAGTTAATTATTCGTTTTACATTTAATCGATGTTGTATCTGAGTTACGAGTAATCGTTTTGACTTTGTTTAACGTCGAAACAGCACTCACTCTCTACTGAAAGAAGGAATAGTACATCCAATTTCCTAAAGTTTTATGCAACAGATTCTAAAGCGTAGTTTATAAATCATAGTGAGTCAACGTTGTAATAATCTTCTAATTTAGAAATAACTAATAGCTTATTTTTATCTAAATAAGTAATTAACTAAACACAAACTATCCACACGAACAAACAATTATAATGAAATCAAATCAAATCGCGTAAACTTGACTGTCTGGTAGTAGCGCAGGAGAACCGCTCCAAATTTGATTAAATTATCATACAAAATATTTTGTTTCACGTGCCGGGCTGTATAGAAATGTTCTCTTTCGCACTCATTGAATTCCGTACTTGTCGTTGTACTGAAGTTAATACCAAATCTTTTTATTGTATGTACCTAATTGTTTTTAGTACAATTTTGTGTTTAGTTCAGAGTATAAACAGTATAAAGCATGATACCTACCTAAACACATAAGTCCAGATAAGAAAAAAAAAACATTTTCTACATTATCTTTTGGGGGGGGGAGGGGGTGCACTGCGCCAGAGCTCCTTAGGACGAGCCGCCTATGGTTGCTAGTATCAATCACAAATAACAATCCAAATGATTTCAATTAATAAAAGCCAAAAAGAAACTAATTTAAAATAACAGTAATAGCAATTTTACAAATTATTACACAAAAAAATAGTGCTGAAAATACAAAAGAATACAATTGAACAAAAACAAGTTCATTAAATAATTTGTACATTATTACGACATTATTTTATGAACTTGTTTTATTTTTCATTTGTATTCTTTTGTATAATGTTGCTATTACTGTTATTTTAAATTGGTTTCTTTACTATTTAGGCTTTACTTTGCTTTATTTTTGATAGAGAATGCAGATATATCAATGTTATTGCAAAATTTTATCATACATGAAACATGAACGAAATTAAAAAAGTGTTTGTAAACATATTGTGTCTGCTAAATCTATTCTGGATGACTTTAATCTGATTAATATATTTGTCATACTGTGGATTCCAGATGATTCGGTCGTATACCAATAGAGAACGAACCAGAGCGTATACAAAAGGATAATAATATATGTTTGCTTAAAGTCCCTCCCAGTCCTAACGTACAAAGCGGAGAATTCTGTACGCCTTCGCAATCATAACATTGATGTGATTATTAAATGTTAATTTATGATCAAGATAAACACTTCGGATCTTAGTCACCCGTTTCGTAACAGTGTTATTTTGCATTTTATAGACTGTTTATTGAAGAAAATTTTAGTTTATATAATATCACGCTACAGCTTAGAGGAGTGGTGTAGTAACCCTGAACATCATACAATCTGGCACGCTGTAGGCAAGTACCTGAAGTGAAAACAATTTAGCGAAATAATTCACGTTATCAAGACAAATACAAACTCGTGTATTACAATGATTTTAAAAATAGTTAATTTGCATATAGCACCGTGACTAATATACATATGGGTTTTCTCTTATTTATACAGATAACAATCTATTGTTTGTGTTCGAAACGTTCTCGGTGAGATTCTCGCGGTTGATGGAAGTTTTATTTCACTACGGTCGTAAAACTTGCCCAGCGTTTATGAAACACGTCCGTTTGCCTCTATTTATAAACTAGTTAGGATTTTATGTAAGAAAATACTATTTTTACATTTGTTTTTCTTGACTTTGGTTGACATTGGGACGCCGTGTTATCGCCTTGGTAACAAAGACGTCAGCTACGTTTTACGGTACGTCGGTAAACATTATAATATATGTATGTTGCAAAATTCCAAATGATACACGCACATGCGTCTGTTGTTAGGATAAGTTAGAGTTTTTGGCGGGATCTTAGACTGTCATGTAGTGGTTTTTGTTTTTTATTCATAAATTTGTGTTTTTGGATTGTGTAAAATAGGTGGCATTTTGCATAATAAAGCTTGGTTATTGTATACAAGTGAAGTGGATTGAAAATAATAACATAGGACATGAATTCTGATATGCCACAAAAACTCCCTCGAAAGTTCTAACAAGGGAGCCGCCATCTTGTTAGGATTCTGAATTCGTCATAACACTTAAAACTATATTCACGAGATATGAAATGATTCTGATTTGGTTTTGTTTAATTCCCGGTACGGTTTAATTATTATAACTCGCGTTATACGTTTCCCTCGCTTTGTTGATATAATGTAAAATACTTGACACTGGCCCAATGCACAAATGGTGCCGAGCCATAATTAAGAAGAAGAAGAAGGATAAGTTATCTGATAGTCTGTGGATAAAGTGTTGACCACAATTTAGAAGCATTTTCTATTTATTATGACCACTGGATACAAGTCTTTAAGCCATCCTTCGTAGTCTTTTCTGATCTTCGAAATGAGATCTAACAAAATGGTGGCTCCCTTGTTAAAACTATCTATTAGGAAGTTTTTGTGGCAACTCAAAATGTACGATTCCATTTTATATTTATAATCCATTTCACGTACGCACAATAACCTAACTATGCTACGCAAAATGTCACCAATATTATATAATATAGGGTCAAACAACCTAAGTTAATGAATTAAAATAAAAACCACAACATGGCAGTTCAAGATCCCGCCCAAAAGTCCAATTTAGTAGTACTTTTACCAGTGTTGCCGACGTTTTGCATGAGTGATCATATGACGGGTAAATAAAAAGTCGTATTTCCTAAGAAGACCATTATAATAAAATAATACGTTTCTAATAATAAAAGAATCAGTTAAGTTTTTGACATATTTTAATCAAATTAACGTATTTATTGTTTACTATTATTCATTCATCTTAAGAAGACTTGGACGACACATGTCAAATGTTTATTTTAGAGATGTAGCATAATTTAAATTGTAAGTTGATTGTAACTATTATCGATACTTTTTTAGAACTCAATATAATCGATAATTCGATTATGCTTGAAATGAGATGAAGGGTGTGGAAACTGTGTAAATGAAATAATAAAAATAAAATATAACTACAACTGAAATCGCAATCTGAAACACTTAAATTATTGAATGCCTGTCTCCAAACAACAAGATTTATTTTTTCAATCATTATTGTTTGTTGCTTGTTAGTGCGGTAAAAAATTACGAATTACGTAAACATACATTGTTTATTCGAAGTTAAACAAGAAACTAATAACTTAAATATACAACGGCGTACGATCAATTCGATAAATTTTTGATTCGTACGATTAATACGATTAATTTTCCTTGGTTTTATCATTTTGGTCAACTCAAATTTTAAGTCATATAGAAAGTAACGATGCACGTAGTAGCAAAAAAATACGAAGATTCAGAAAAATCATTGTATAGAGGAAGTTATTTATGGTGTTATTGTGCAAAATGTTTTTATAACGTTTATCAGTATCAAAAAAATGTTTAAATGATAGTAGAAATGCATGTTTTTAGGTTATGTTATAATTTGCACGACGTAACAGTTTACGTTATGTGAATGTGTCATGCAAGTCTTCTTACGATGAATAACGTATAGTTGGTGCCCGCCCGCTTCGCTGAACAAACTAATCAACTAAGTAATCAAGAAATGCATCTCTAAGTAATCAAATGCAATGTATAGTATGAAACTGCCATGTTTAGTGTTGTAAGCTTAGATTAACTTGACTTTAAATAATTGAAAGCGATTCATAAAAAAATATTGGTTGAATTTTATTTTATTTTATAAACGGAAGCTAGTGATGCGCAATACTAGTTAGTTACTACCTATTACGAACCGATTAAAAATATATTATAATTATTTTTTGGTTACGTTAAAATTAATACTTAATTTTTTTATAAAATGTGAAAAAGTCCTATAAATTACGTACAATTTTACCTTTGGATGAAACCATAACGACCTTTAAACAATCGTAGTACGTATTTCACCAATTATAATATATATTATACTTTAATACAGAGTTTTAAGTGATTTTGGTTTTGGCTCGTTCAATAGCGAACGACACAAACTTAGTCTGTAACCGGTTTTTTTGCTGGAAAACCCGGTTTATCAGAATTTACAAAAAGAACTATTTTCTTTATGTTTTCCTCGAACCGGTTCATATCTTTGCACCCTCTAGCCTTAGCTCGTTCCCACCTTAAGCCAAATGGGAACGAACTATTTGTTGTGATTGTACTCCAATGGTAAACTTTATCATGACAAAAAAATACAGAAATTACATAATAACAATCAGTTCATGTATGAAAATGCGTTTCGATATTTGACTTTTAATTTATATTTAAATCGATTCAAAACGTTGCTAGCCTATATAAAACTTAACGTATACTATAACTAAAGAATTCAATCAACCAAATTGAAATAGTTTCGTCTAAGCATTAATTCTAATTTAAAATACTTCTCAACTGTAGACAGATGCCGAAAAAATTATCACCAGCTGAAATCAAAATTTCACAGAAAATTAATCCGTAAAACCTTTTACGTTGAAATATTTCGAATAGTCAGTCTGACTCAGAGTATGAATGACGTCAGGTGATGAAAATTGTTAAAAGTTTTTATGGATACTTGAGTGTAACATTTTCAAGAAGCGGAAAGAATTCCTCAAGAATTATATCTAAATGCGCGTAAAATCATACAGAATAAAAAAAATGCACGTACAGCACCGGACACTTGATAGAAGTGATACTTGTTAAAAACGGGATAGCCTAAACTGTGTATTAGAGCTGGTTCACACTAGATCAGACCGACAATCTATCGGGCCGATCTAATTTGCATATCACTCTATTTTTATCGTTTGCCGGCTCGTTACAATGCAGTTATGAGTTGACTTTCCTCGTACAACGAACGACGACGATGTTCTGGTTCTCCTGTGGTTTATCATCATTATGTGTATGGTGGTCACAATCCCTGCCACCCCGCTTTATTACTGCATATACGTTGATTGATCCCAGAGCGCGACAAACCAGAAGAAAATCAGTGATGGGTGTATCACTATGTGTATTGTAAAAATAATTATTATCAATAACTATTGGAATACATATGCCAATATGAATCCGACACATTTACCGTCCCCATAAAACTGTCGGTCAGACCTAGTATAAACCAGCAGTAAGATATACAATGTATAGTTGTCTTTCTCCTTCTCTCTACGTTATATCTTTTTTCTCGCTCAAGTAACGAAATGTGCCTAAACGTGACGCGTCTTTGAAATTTCACCCTCAATTCTCGTCTAATAAATGATCGAGTCGCCACCTAAGAAGTTTCACATAAAAAACTTCTCTTCTTATATTTGACAATACCTGTTCCTTGCGGTTTCATCCGCGTTAAATATAGATTATACATTTTTGTTTCATACACGTGACTCATACAGTTTATTCAGATTGGTTGACATTTATGGTTACTGTTCCGTTCCTATTTGTCATAGCGTGATATTATATAACCTAGAACCATCCTCAATAAAAGGACTATCTAACTAAATGAGAATTTTTCAAATCGGTAAGGTAGGTGATTACATTAACTCTTTCAAACACACAAATTTTCGCCACGGTTTCCTCGTGTTAAATTGATCCGATAAACTCTTCACCACACCGCCTCGCCGCCTCGCCGTTAACGTACTTGCCTACAGCTTTCTAGATTGCTTGATATTCATGGTTACTGCTCTGCTCCTTAGGGTCGTAGCATGAAGTGACTAACCCCCAAGCCCGGTAAAGCTGTAAAAGCCGTATACGCTCCAGGGCACCTAAGGCTAGAAAAAAAAAGTGATATAGCTTATAAATAGACAAGCAATCTCTTAAGCTTATTATTATACATTATTATTATATATTATTAGTATAGATTACTAGCTAGTGCTCACCCGCTTTAATTGGAGTATTTTTTAAAAACTTAATGTATCATATATTCTGTAGCACTTCTGGAATCATAAGATAAATTTAACAAAAACTTTCGTCATATACTTGTAAGTTATATCCGTTCAAACATACACACAAGCCCACAAAATAATTTAATTTTAATTAGTAAATGTAATATATTTATTTTCTACTGGGTTATTCCTTGTTATATATTTTTAAATGTATTTTATTGCAAGTATACATAGATACAATTACCAAGAGACTGCACCCATGTTTACGTAACAAGCTTCATCACAGTCAAGATTGTATACAAGGGCGAAGCTAGACATAATTAAGTCGATCTAGATTACCACCAATCACTTTAACCACCCACTTACCCTCTTCCCGGCATTTATTTAAAGTAATCACTTCTAGTGCTGCCTTATCCAGTTTGAAAGCACTTAATCCAGACCAAACGGTTGTGGCGACCCAGTTCGAAATGTGAAACTAAATTTACAACTGTGATTGGAATGGAAAATTTCCATCAATACAGTTTAGAGTTAGTTTCAACGTAATTATTATTTTTTTATTTTCAATTCGATTGGCATATTGGAGAAATATGATGTCAATCTCGAAGAAGTTTTACATAAAACAATACTTTCGCGTTTTCGTTAGCTGTTTAATAATAATAACATACGAAATATCTTAATTTAGTTTGCTATTGACCGCGACTTCATTTCCGTTGCCTTGAGAATGAAACTACTCACGCGCCACCTATTGTACAATGGGTGTAATATATAACTGACCATAAATGCGCACAAGAATGCATGGGGGACAAACAAACATGCGTTAGGGTTGCCAATAATACTTTCTAATAACATATCCTACTTTAGTTTCTTTCCACTTTTTCATAAAAAAATAGTATGCGAAAATACTTTATTTCCAATCTTTATCTGTGATGCGTAAAAACAAAAAACTTATATGGGTAATTACTGAATTATTTATCGATACTTATAACTTTTTTTTAATACTACAAAGGTGGCAAACAGGCATACGGCCCGCCTGATTGTAAGCGGCTACCGTAGCCTATGAACGCCTGCAATACCATAGGTATCATAAGCGCGTTGCCGACCTTGAACCCCCCTACCCCAAGGAACTCTGGAAACCCTACTCACCGCTGAAATACAACACTAGGTCATTTTGCTACGATTTTATGTAGGAAGGAGGTATTCCACCAGTCGGGCTGCCCTAAGTATAGAGAAATCTCCAAAGATTTTTTTCTGTGCCGTACCTCTTTTAAACGCCTTATCTCTCTTTAAAGAATAGTACCAATTATGGCTCAGTGGAAGCGTGTACAGACATCGCGTCGATGAACATGCGTTCGAATCCCTGCAATGAGCCTGAGCTTTCAGTGAAGGAAAACATCGTGATGAAACCCTAGCATCCCATCCCACCAGGCTTAGCGTATTACAGTCTTGGGCTACATCGTCACTTATGATCAGGTCACAATTTGGCCACAACGCCAAACTGGAAACGATGAAATTAAAAGTATAGATCCAAAGAAAATCTACTAATAATGATTACAAAAAATCATAGAAAAATCCTGTTAGCAAATGGTAATTAATATATACTTAAAATGCATTTAATAACTTACCAAATGTAAATATTTGTATATATAACTCTCTGTTCTCGCCACTTTAGTTTTCACTGAGAAAGTTTTTTCGGTAATAAATCTGAAGTAGTCGTATCGTGACGTCATATAGCACATAAACTTCCTCAATAAATAGGCTATTCAAGGCAGAAAATGCTTTTGAAATCTGTCCGGTAGCTCCAGAGACTAGTGCGTTCAAATAAACAAACAATCTCTTGAGCTTTGTAATATTAGTATTATATAATCGAGTATACTACACTAGCTGTGCCCCGCGATTACAACCGCGTATAATTTAAAAGAAATCGCTGATTGAGAACTTTTACTCAATATACTTTACTGAATACTTCAGTATAGACAATATTTTTATCGGGCGGCCAGGGTTATGCGTCACAACACACACGGCTAGTTCGCGCTACCTACACCTATAGTCATAGACCCGAGCCGAGTGTTGAATTATTTTAATTTTACATTATCTCCCAAACTATTCGTCCAAATGACATGCTATAAACGGCAAAGTTTATAAAGATTAATATGCCATTCCTAATAATAATGCTCATAAATCACGTTTCAATTTTCAATAAAACTTTCTCACAAAATACCTTATTGTGGCTTATATATAAGAGATAGGCATATGGTATCACAAACTTTAATTAGATGTACTAAGGAGCAATATTTTTGTAGAACATTGTATTTAGGTATCACTAACCATTACGCCAGCGCACGCGGATAAAGCAGTTCGGGTGCGCTATTTATTCCGACTTAACAAAAATCCATATTTAATTCTGGCTTAGAAGTGGAGCCTAATTCTAGATAGTAGACTAGTAGTTCCAGAGGTTAGCATGTTTAAACAGACAAACAAACATACAAAAAACTCTTCCGCTTTGTTATAATAGTACATATTAATTTCTTATTAAAAAAAAATAAGTTAAATTTATCTCTTAAAACCATGCCGCAATTCTATACTCGGAAACCATGATGCTTAGGCGATAGAAGTCACTGACAATAACTTTGGCAGTACTTTTAAATCTTTTATAAATATAATTTTATAAAGAGAAAATAATATTCTCAAAATACGTTCGTCTTTTGAACATTCATTGACAGAAATAGAACAGATGATCGATATCAAATGAACGTTAAACTCTCGAAAACATTTCAAACTCTCACAACCGTTTCGCTTTGAGACATCGGAAGCCCAATTACCCAGTGAAACGGATTTCGCGACCCAATTTCCAGTGTAATCTCGCACTTGTTCTTTAAACCAATTAAAGCGTTCCTGTCATTTATCATTTTAATAGATACAATTAATTTATTTTATTACTATATCGATATTCTTATATTGAGCAGCACCTTCGACCCAACGTCTCTGTGATTTCATTAGACAAATCAATTTAATTTCATTATTCAATACATATAGGTATGATTTTATTAATTTCTGTTTTCCGTATATCGATACCAAATATGTGAAATAGGAATAACTTCATAAATAATTTAGCAATATTTTTCAGAAGAGCTATAAAATCTCTTTTTGGCATCATGATTTAAATGTACTTTGGCATCAGGAGCAGCAATGATCTTCTCTCTTTGTGTACCAATTAATAGAGGTCTTCACTATTCGACGACTCGAGCTAGAATGACTTTTTAAGGGTCCTGGGCCGAATGGGCCCTGGAGCCTCAGACAGCTTTTACAGCTTCATCCGGGCTTGGAGGCGAGCACTTAATGCACTCAGCGGCGAAAGCAAGGCATCGAGTTCTATGGGTGCCTAAGTGGCCGAACCTCGGCTTGGACTGTTGCCGCGATTGTAATTGAGACGCGATATGACTAATTCGCTATCTGTAATTCGATCTAAACTAACTATACGTATATACATGTATCTCTTCCTTCTGGGAGGAGGGAAGGAACATGACGTGTATATATACATTTAGTGATCTGTCATTTTTTGTCTACACTATTAGCCAAAAAAAGGAAAAAGGTCCCTTACAGAACCTACATACCTTAGTGTTGTGTAGGGATGTAGTGTAATGACTTTATGTTGGTAGCTAGTGAATGCAGTGTCACTGTATCGCGCGAGCAGCTGCCTGTCTCATGGATTGCATGCCGATGAATCGGACCTATCCTTTCAAGCTGTTCGTTGCTGGCTTATATGGGTCGTGCGGACACAGAGCTCACCTGTTGCTATCTTACCCAGTCAATAGTACGGGCCAAAAGTAAATTCATTATTACGAATAGTAGGTAATTAGTACGGTTTCAATTATCCACTCTACGACACGATTCTCCGACATATATTTATTTTTTTAATCCAACAATTGTAATATATTTTTTAACATTGCTTTATACAATCTACGCACGTCACTAGGAATGTATATTTATTTTGTTTCAATGTAAAAAATGCAATTATTAAAATAGCAGCGATACAGTGTAAATATTTTCTTTAAATTGAAATATAATTTTATAACGTTTATTATTTATCGTTGGCATTACACGGGCAGCGTGGGCGTAGAATGTCGTTGGCACTTGTCCGTCCTCGTCAATGCTTCACGTCATTTCACTTTAATACGGGGCATTAGTAAAATTGCGTACTATGCATGTTAGGTACTGCAACGTAATCAACGGACGAACTCGACCACGAGACAATCGACTTAATCGTAAGTCACATTCGCAGAAGTGAACAGAATACAGTTGGGTATGGAACACCGCGAATGTACACATTCGATCTATTGATAGTAAATAGTAAATCGATAGTCAGGTTTAAGCTATCGATAGCAAAAATTTGGACAAAGGAAAGTATACAATTTGTATGACTACAACAAATCTCAAAAGATCACGCGAAAGACCTCTTTTTTCGCCGCTGCAACTGGATCCGTGGATCGCCTAGATGTTATACTATACGTTATTTTTCAAAACAATCAATACTATCGGTTTAAAAAAAAACGATGTTTAATGACCACTACTCATCAAGTTCCATAAGAATATTATTTAATTCTTTAAATCCAAAGACATACTTACCTACTTATATATATGTTAAACACTAGATCGACGACAAACAAGCAGTGAAACAGATGTTCTGCCTTGTATGGAATACTGTTCGAATCTCTACGACGGATCCTCCAAATATGATCCTTCACGATTTGGGCAGGTTGCAGAGACGGCCGCATTGTAAATGATGCAGACGTCACTAAGTTCATCGAGCTGCTTCAGCTGCGCAGGGACATTGCCTCGCTGAGCGTGTTCTACCGTCTGTATCATGGTGAGTGTTCTAAAAAGTTTTTCAACCTATTTCCCTTTTCTTCGTTTCATAACAGAACCACATGCGTTGAGCTCCGAAGTTATCGCTTTGCGGTACCCTCGGCACGGATAAAGGAGCTCGCTATATCATAACTTTGCCGTATTGTAAAGCTGTAGAACCATCTCTCAGCCAATGTGTTCCCTCCTGCCTATAATATGAGGTCTTTCAAATATTACATGAATAGGCATTTGAACAGGCTGGCATGACATTGACGACAGGCGACGAATTATTGGTCTTTCGGTGGTCGGAGTTGTTTTTGGATTGTACTGTGCTTGCCAATAGGTACTTTGTCGTGCTACCAAAAATAAATGAAAAGCATAACAAAACTTATCGTGAGGAAAACCAGACATCCCAATGTAGGATACCAGAATCTATGCGGGAGGAGCGGCGTGAATAGGAATAAATTGCCTTGGCGTTCTTTTACCACATGGCATATATTTTCAATTGTAAATTAGATCTTTAAAATGTTTATTGACAGTTAGGAGAAAATTTATAGACTATATTTTATTTTGTACTAGTTTTGCCCGCGGCTCCTCTCGCGTTAACTACTAAAAAACTGTTTATTTTTATTTTTTGTGCGGAACCCTAATTATTTTTGCTAGTGAAAGTCCCGTCAAAATGTGTCCAATCGTTTCGGAGATTACACGGAACAAACACAGACAAATTTATTATTTATTTTTTTTTGCTATAGAGACTGTATATAATTTCATATGCATTTACTAAAAAGCTAATATTTTGACATTAAAAATAGACACTTCAGTTTTATTATATGTATGTACAGATTGTGTTTAACCTGTACTAAATCGTGGGCTATTGCTAATGCTATTGATACATTTTCAAACACAAACAAATCCATATTTATGATAGTTAATAGGTTGTAGCTGACAAATTTCCATAAATATGATTCCCGTCCCGTCGTAAACAGCGAGATATCTACGTAAAAATAAGTGAGGATTATACTCGACATGGAGAATCGTAGGCGGATTTAGTTACGAGGACATCGTTGCAAGTGACGTTGGCAGATGTCCACCTCAATTATCCGTACACGTCAATGTGACGTCTGTTTAATAATGTACACAAATTTCCAAACCGGCAGCGAGCTAGATCTAGTGTGCTGAATTTCTATTCGATATCATCTCGGTGTGATTTTCGGTGTTAAATTAGAGTATCCAGTTAATTTCCATGCTTTCTCTACAATAAATATTGTTATAAAACGGTGGTGTTTGGTTGAATCAATTATGGCGTCATCAGGGATGACGTTCCCTTTATCTTATCATCCTTCAGTAGGTTAACATTTTTGCGGACGTGGGCGTGAGCATGCTTGGATAGAAACGACAAATGTGTATGAAGCATTTAATACCGTGAACTTATCGTCGGGGTCGGTGAAAGCCTCGGCTCCTTGTGCGCTACGCCTTTTATAATCTTCCACTCGGCCCAAAGAATGTAAGAACGTATAAGTGATTTCTTAAAAGCATTCTGAGTTCACTTCAAAATTTGGGAGTATCGGTGAAAAAGGCCATATTAATATTAGGTATACATCAATAACATCGCATACAGATCATAAGACTTATTTTGCTGTGAGTCTTAGTGAAAACCGATAAACCGATGAAATGATAACAAGTGACATGTAAAATAATTTGGCGTACTTCCAAGTTTTGAATTTTGATTAAGTTTGGTTAACTGTTTTGCTCTTTTTCCCTTCTATTATTTATTTTGGCAACCAGTTTTCTTCATTGAAGATTATTGCTATGACAAATACAAGTGGCTATTATATTGTATGTTATAGTATGCTCGATCAAGTTTAATAGAATGACAGTGTCAATGAACTTTCTGATGCCAAGCCAAAAAGCAACATTACACCAAACTAGTACTAAATTAGCAAACTATTTTGAAAACACAAACGAAATCATAATCTCGAAAAAAACTATAAGATTGCAGAAAGAAAACAAAATCAGACTAATAGAACTTATCATATTGCCGCATAAATGTATTTTATACCCTCATTTTCAAGTACATGTAGCTCAATTTGAGAATAATTTAAATATAATGAAGAGTTATTGCGTATAACCTCTTTGTGTAGAGTTTGAAATTGATGGTGAATAATACAGGAGACACCCAAATAAAGTTCGTTGTTGAAGCATTGAGGTATTTTGCTTTCTATAGCATGATATCGTGAGTGCCAAATACAACGGCTACTAGCAAATTATGATCTTATATAAAGTGATAAAGGCGTCAGAGTGACTCTATTTTGATTTAACACGTTTCAGGATTAGCTTGTATATCCAGCTGCTTTGAAAGTATTAGCGGTGCAATTCATATAGCCTCTCTATGGAGGAATAACATGTACTTTCCGTGTACAATGATTATGTTTTTTACGATTTCTAGCAATATTATTGAAAATTCTTATAGCACATCAATCGTGGAATGACTTATACACTTACTCTTGTAAAAAATTCAACAAAATCAGTTATAGACAATTTAAAAAATATATGTTTTTTTTTACGATTTCTAAAAGCATTATTGAAAATTCTTCTCTCAATTGACCAATTACATAAGCTTCCCGTGTACGAAAGTACGAAATGTCAAAAGAATCGGGCAAGCCGTTTTTGAGTTAAATATGAAAAAATAAACAGACAGACCCACAAAAAAAACTGATTGATATATTCGTGATCAGTGTCCTTTACATAGGATGTCTATCGGAAAATTTGAAAAAAAATATATGTACCTACAGACAGAACAAAAGATTTATTAATATAGATGTATAAAAATAATTTCTACACACTAGATAAATTTTCAGAACTTGTAAAATTAAATATACTATAACTATAATATTAGGTCTTTACCTATGAAATTGCCGGTTTGTATGAAAAAATTTAAACGATTTTGTTTTCATGTATTTTTTATTTGTATTAATCGAAGTAATCACCCATGCAATCAATGCATCTTTGCCAGCGCAGTGGCAGTTTATTGATGCCCTTCTTAAAGAAATCAGCTGGACGGGAGGCAACAAATTCTTCAAAGGCATTTTGTACTGCCTCTCGGGTATTGAATTTTTTTCCCGCCAAGGAGTTCTCCAAATTCTGAAAAAAGTAGTAGTCTGTAGGCGCCAGGTCTGGTGAGTAGGGCGGATGACGGAGAACTTCCAACCCCAGTTCTTGCAACTTGGAGACCGTCTGTTGTGCAGTATGAGGTCGCGCGTTGTCGTGCAGGAGCAGCGGAGACGAGCGATTGACCAATGCTGGTTGGAGATGTGCCAGCTTCTCCATCATTGTGTTCAGTTCTTCACAGTACACATCTGCAGTAATGCTCACCCCGTTTGTTAAGAAGCTGTGATGAATCACACCGGCGCTAGACCACCAAACAGTGACCATCACTTTTCTAGGGGTAAGTTTTCGTTTAGAGCATTGTTTAGGTGCTGAACCAGGATCCAACCAACTTGCTGAGCGCTTGCGGTTATCAAACAGAATCCATTTTTTATCGCAGGTAACAATGCGGTTCAAAATTCCTTCATTTGTGTGTCTGTTGAGCAGTGCAAGGCACGTCTCGACGCGTACTTCGCGCTGGCGATAATTGAGTTCGTGGGGCACCGATTTGTCAAGCTTTTTTACCTTGCCAATTTGACGCAAATGGATCAATATTGTTTTGACTCTAACGTCGAAAGCTGCTGCTAATTCAGCCGTAGATTGTGTATCATCAGCTTCCACAATCGCTTTAATTCGTCATTGTCGACCAAAGTCTTCGGACGACCGCGAGGTTCATTTTTCAGGTCGAAATTCCCAGAACGGAAGCGAGCAAACCAATAACAGGTAGTGCGTTGGTTTCTAGTGTTAGCTCCGTAAACGTCGTTGATGTTGCGTGCCGCTTGTGCCGCGTTACTGCCACGACGGTACTCATATTCCATAATTACTCGTATTTTTAACGTATCCATGATGACAAAAAAAAAAATTGAAATGCGATGAAAATATAACACTAATCAATAAAAAAATGACTACTTTTGGAAAAAGATTTCCATGTTTTTAAAATAAACATAAGTAATTTGAAATTAGAATTCTTAGCCAAACAAAAATTATTTTGATTTGAAATGGCCAGTACTGCAGAACGGCAATTTCATAGGTAAAGACCTATTATCTAACCAAATAATACTTAATTTTCATCACGTTGAGGAATAGCCTGTATATTTTAAAAGTTATAGAGGTTTTTACCGTAGTATTTCGAAGCCGGTATACAATTGCCGATGTCAACTGTCATTAGATATACACTATACTATATATACATAGTCACCGCCGTTCGTTGACTGTACATTACTTACCATAAGGTGTACAGCAGCTATTTCGCCGAGTTCTTATGAAATTTAATTGATTTCTTCTTTATTAGTCCTTAAGAGGTTTCATCGAAAATATAGGTGTCCAATAAGAACCGGGTATTTTTAAAATATTATAAATAAAATATAATATAGTCAAATTTACGATGTACCGAATGAGAAATTCGAAGGACTCTTGATCTCGAGATTCGGGGACATGTGATTTGACGCACTTTGATCTAATTTTTGGGTTATGAGGAGGAGGTGTATGACGACAAGCAACAACTGTCGAAGATCTAAATAATAACATAACATGCGTCATCAATATCTCATTGGAGCCATCATGTCAAAAAGTTATGAAAAATTGGACTTCTCGTATACGAAGCCGAGGTGGTCATTTGAATGATATAGTACTCCATATACATTGTCAAAGTACCTAGTACCTAAGCTTTCGAAAATAGATAATATAATATAATTTTAAACAAACAATGTTTTCTTTTTTTAATCGACTACAAAACAAACAGAGGGTTCTCAATTCGAATGTTTTTATGGGTGTTGGGTCATAACTTCTTTATTTATGAGTCGATGTAAATGATTCTTTTTTCGTTGGAAAGAGTATATCTCAAGGGTGGCCCCATTTTAATTGACATTGTACCTTCGACTTCCAAGATACACCAGGGAACTCCCCAAATTAATTGGATAATTCTCTTTTTTATTAAAATTGTTATTGAGTTATTGGAAAACTCTATAGAAACGTTTTAATAAAATGTCGACTGCTTTCGTTACCTCAGATTCGTACACAAGTGTCACTGACAGTTGCACGTGAAACAAGCATATTGTTTAAATGAAAATTGACGACAATAATATTCGTGTAACAAAATATGATTGTGAGCGGATGGCGTCATTGGGAGTGACGTTGACAGGTGTCCTCCTCAGTACACTTTAATATGACGCGGGCTTTTAATAAAATTGTGACAATAGGTAGAGTTCGGTACCTACGTACATTTTCTTTCTATTTTTTTCGTTATTTTCTTCTAAGCTTTTTCTACTTCAATACAAGGTTTTATATTTTTTGTTTAAAAGCACTAACAAGATTTACACTATGATAATCATAAAATTACTGACAAATAAACTCTATATCATAGGTTAATGATTGGTCTCCGCTGCGCGTTGTGGCGACCACTCATTAATCTATGTTCTAGACAAAATCTTAGTTATATATATTCTGTATTTTTGAGTTAATTACACCATGTAAACAGCTAAAGTATTTAATTATATTAATAACAAAAGAGGACAATTATTTTAATTAGGCAAATATATTTATATTTTGTTAGGTTGCTCGTGAAGATGTCTAGATCCCAGGTTATCAATTTAGCATTTTCTTCTGTATCTTCGTCTTCTATAAATATTATAAAACTCAACGTTTCTCTATCTGTCTAGTTTTTCGTGTATGTTCTTTTCACGCGAAAATCAATTATCCCAATGACATGCTTTTTTTTTAATTTTTATTCATAGCTATGCTATCTGGCCAGGTTATAGGATATATTTTGTTACGTGAAGTAACATACGAAATAAGCAGTGACTCAATTCGGAAAAAAGACGCATTTGGGGCACTTAAATGGCTTACATTGAGTAAACGTCGACTGACGGCATTCTGTAGTCCATGCAAGTGGAGCCGCGGGCACAACTAGTATTGTGATATAATCATTTTAAACGGAGAGTAAAGTCAATCTTTTCATGCATGCTCGTCGGTTTAGAGTACTATTGACCTGAGCTTTCTTCAAAACGTCCCCGATTTGATAGTGGAACGTTCGTCTAGGCTTTCTTCTTCCAATGTTCCCAATTACACTCATCTTATAAATCTGTCTAGTCAATCTTCTTTCATTCATCCTCTCTACATGCCCAAACCATCTAAGCATCCCTCAATCCGTGTAACTATATCTTCTGTCACACCACAACGTTCTCTTATTACACTATTTCTTATTCTGGCACTCAATTTCACTCCTATCATATTTCTTAGCGCTCTCATTTCTACTGCATTTATTCTACTTTCATTTTATAATAATAATATACTTAATATATATATATATACTTCATAATTAAATCGCCGAACGCCTCCTTCGCACCTTTGTACAGCGATTTTGCTTGAAATATACACAGGTATATAATAACGTTACTACCTAATCACAAAATTTCATTATAAATAACTACATTGTTTAAAGAACAAACAATAACAAAAGAAATAATCGCACGGATAATCAAATTAATGCCATTTTTCGTGTTCACAATGTACACAAAAAATACCTAAACGCTTTTGTCCGATAACAATGAGATTAGATTAAAACTGGATACAAGACAATACTACAAGTACAAGTAAACAAGATATGAAAAATTTAATAATCTTATAATCTCAATATTTCTAAGTTGATAATCCTCTACCTTTAGAAAATATAACTTATTTATGAAATTACTTAAGGATAACTTTGAACGATACAAAACAAACTGATATTATCTTATAATTTTGTTGACGGACATAAAAATAAAATTATTATTTATAATTCTTTATTTTGTTTGACAGATTAATATTTCGAAGTAACGATGGCTTAGTGAAAACGCTCGAACGCCGCGCTAAAAGACCTTGGTTCGAATCTTGCATTTTTCTGGGACTTTAGGTGAAGGAAGACATCGTAATTAAAGATGAAACCCTAGTGTCATATGTGATAAGAAGTACAAAAAAATGTATGTGTTACATTGCTAATTCCGCCTAGAACATATTGACAGCCGTTATTAACAACATTAGAGTTCCGAAGTCAACAAGGAACCCTTATAATTTCGCCATGTTCGTCAGTATGTCGGCATAGCTCAGAGATTATTAGTACTAGAAAGCTATCATTTGGCATGGGTATACATATTAATACCGCCAAAAAATTTGTAAAAAAAATATTGGAAAAAAATGATTAGCGTACCACCCCTACACGTAAAGTGAAAATGATTTTATTTCTTGTCCATCCTATATATGGGAGGTCGTTGGATAGGTCGATCAAAAATATTGCAAGTTGTGTGTAAACCATTTTTCGATTCCGAGATCCCTTTGCGAAATATAAAGGTCTAATTTTTGTTGGAGTCAAGTGTCCAGCTAAACGGTTGGTTTTGGATATGTGAAAAAAATCATAGTGTAATATTTATAATGATGGTCAAAGGAAAACTATCACGGGTAAGTAAGCTTTACAAGTTAACTAGTAATAGTAATCAACTTACAAAATGTACTTGGAGAAGTAATTTCGTACAAATTCCATTAAATTACTTAAAGCCCTCTCGCTATGTCTGCATATGGTAACGGGCAACTAGGGAACCCCACATTGTGCGTGGCCTGAGACAAACTCGGTATTTTTTTTTAATTACTTGTCAAATATTTATATGTACAAATGTTAATGCAGAAACTAATAACTGTTAATGTTTATTAAACAAGTTACAGTACAACAATATGGGTAAATTATTATAATCCAGATATAAAATAAATTATATCCCGAATTCCAGAGATTTTCTGCTGGTTACATACATGAAATATATATACGTCATATTTACTCTATGTACTAATACAATCAAGCAAAGTTTTTTTTGTTTTTTTTTAAACACTCTAATCTCTGAAACTACCATTCGGATCCGACAATTATTTTTCGAAATTATTTTTGTATATGATAGTCAGATTCACTACGAATAGTATAGGCTATCGAACATTAGGCTACACCTCTCAGCTAGCCTTAAATATCGATTTTTGTTAAGTAAGTCGGAATAAATAGCGCACCCTAAATGCTTTATCCACGTGCGCTGGCGTAATGGTTAGTGATAAGTAAATACAATGTTCTACAAAAATATTACTCCTTAGTGTATCTAAAAAAATCTCCGTGATATGCCTATCTCTTATACATAAGTCACAATAAGGTACTTTGTGACAAAGTTTTATTGAAAATTTGAATGTTATTTATGAGCATTATTATTAGGCATGACATATTAATCCTTACGAACGAATCTTTTATAAAGATAAAATTTGCCCTTTATATTATGTTATTTAAAAGTATCGTTTGGGAGATAATGTAAAATTAAAATAATTCAACACTCGGCTCGGGTCTATGACTATAGGTGTAGTGGCGCGAACGAGCCTTGTGAGTTGTGACGCATACGGCATAACCCTGGTCGGTCGATAATAATGTTATCTGTACTGAAGTATTATAAATAATAGATCAGTGATTTCTTTTAAATTATACGCGAGTGAATCCACGGGCCACAGCTAGTATGTAATAAAGCAAGTTAAACATGTAACGTAATTTATCATACTGCGTTTACTACTGTCTACATGTTTAAAGATTTTGTGGCAATGAATATATACGCGCGTGTGTGAAAGTCAGTGTGTGCATGGGTAAGTATTGTTTATCTGAGTTTTTCTAAGTGATAGTGATTGAACAACGCAAGAACCTCTAAAGCATGAATTAGACGCCACAACGCATGAGCGCGCTTCTTGAGTACTCAAATGAGTACAAGATGTACATTACTCAGCATAAAAGGAGTAGAACAATGAAAATTACAAATTCAGTTAAAGTTTTGTTACGGATGTGAGTAAGAAAAACGAAACGTTAGTAACATGCTTTCTCTTACTATTTACAGTGTTTATTGTAGTCGACTTATTAACTGAGGTTAATTTTATATATATATATATATATATATATATCTCTCTCTTCTACAGCTTAATCAGCGTAAGTCATTGAAGCGCCCCAAAAGCGTCGATTTGACATTATCGTTACTGCTTATTCCGTATGTTACTTTTATGAAACGAAATATATCCTATAACCTGGCCAGATAACATAACTATGATTTTTCTTAAAGTGTAAGCGGATATGTTGTTTTCGCGTGAAAAGAATAAAGGCAAGCCTCGTGGCGCAGTTGTTTTATGCCCTACTATTGAGCCAACAGGCCGCGGGTTCACTCCCCGCCCATGACTGACTTTTGTGTGTTTAGTTACCATAATACAAGCCATGCTTGGTTTGAGATTAAATGGCCGTGTGTGAAATTGTGTCCCCATATTTATTATTATTATTAACATAAACAGACACAGAGACGTTGAGTTTTTATGTATAGATAACATACTACTTAATGGGCTATAATGTCCTATATATACGTTGAAAGTCATATCATTATCGTAATCTCAACATTATAATTTATTCAGACGCGAACAAAACATCAGTTTAATTTAACCAAAATAGACTCATGTTTGCATAATAAATGTGGCGTGTTCGTTTCACGAGATAACTACTTCTATTACTGTTATCATTCTATAATTATCAGAATGCTCTGTATGCATTTATTTACAGCTCTATATTAATTAACTCCAGTAAACAATGTATTTAGTTATTTTTCTCAGCAATGTATTTTTATTTAATACCATCTATGCCCGCGGTTCCACTCACGTGGACTACAAAATGCCGGCGGTATTGTGGTGACCGTCGCCCGCTGGCTATTTTAAAGATGCAAATGCTTATTATTCTATTTGTGCGGAACCCTAATTCTTTTTCTTAAATAATAGTAGCCTAAGTTACTCCTTATAAAATCAGCTATCTGCAAGTGAAAATTCCGTCAAAATCGGTCCAACCATTTCCGAGATTAACCGGAACAAGACAAATTAAAAGTAAAATTTTTTTTGTTATAAGTGTCGTATATCTTCATATGCATTTAGTAAAAAAGCTGTTATTTTGACATTACAAACAGACACTTCAATTTTATTTATTTGTATAGACTAGCTGTGTACGCCATGTTGTTCTCGTTATTATTAAAATGGTTAGCATACATACATCGTTCAGTTAAAATGAACTTAAGCGGCTAGGTTTACCCACTGGTTATTTTAAAACCAACAATGCCTATTGTGGGTGATCTTTAGACGATAGACAAATACTATCGGTAACTTTTTTGTAGGTCTTTTTAATATATACAATTATGTAGTACATTGATATATTATATTTCAAACACACTGTAAAATTCAATGAAAACAGAACCACACGGTGCTGTGATTGAACGCAGACTAGACAAAAGTCGAACGTGTAGTAAGTCACAAATATATACCTGCACTCCTTGACTCATGCTTAAAAACAGATAAATGACGTTTAGAGGACGAACAGAAGCAAATACATACGAATGCAGGTAAATAGGTCCTCTACACGTCAGTGTTCGCCTCTATTCGCCAACTACAGGCGAACGTGTAGAGGCCTCTTTAAGCTATACGGCACATATACCGGCCGTTTTTTTAAATATCAACTTTGTTGTCACAAAAATAAAGTTTAAATAAAGTATTATGCGTTTGGAAATAAGAAATTATATAGGTATAAATAGTGTAATTCGAAAAGTTGCCACGTGACATATTATAGGCGGCTTACAGAGTAATGTAAGTTACACAATGAGTCTCGGCTTATCATTGTAGCATTGTAACTAAGTATGCGTTGGTTATAAATATTGATATCTTCTTTGCGCCTGCAAGACCCACTACGTATCCTTAAATATATTAACGGTTCAAATCTCTGAACGTATGGTAATTAAAAATGGTCCAATGCTGGTCAATTTCCATTAAGACTAACAATTTTTCTTCATTCTAGAAGTATAGCCACGAGGGCCACAAGCCGCGTAGCTCATAGCGAATGCTGCAAGTGTCAGCGTCAAGGGAGAGTTTCTAATATTATGTGATGTTATATCTATGAGAATTGATGCAAAAAAAAAACTACTACGTGTCTACGAAGCCACAAAGCAGGGCTGCAAGTTACAGGGAAATTCGTTATGAGCGAAATTTCATGAGCGTCTTAACGGTCGATTCTCGCGTTTGTATTTAACATAGGTAGTTATTTTTATTTTATTCGATGTTTAAAATTTAAATTTTATAAGGTTAAAGTTAAGTTTCTTTAAAGTGTAAGGTTAGAGGTTTCGTAAGCGAAGCGTGATATCATTGAACTGGCTAAAGATTGACTCTAAGACCCAAGACGCTGCAAGCGAATTACAAAACTTCTTGGTCGTATTTTAACGCTTTAAAATCGCTCGATGCTGACGCTTGCAGCATATAGAGAATTCGCTAGAAGCGTCACGGCTCGTGGCTCTCACATAAGACTACCACAAATCTGTTGTCTATCCATTTTTGTCAGTGTTTTTGTTGAAGACATGATGAAGGGCACCGTCGTGTCATTAAGTATTTATCACTAAATCACATTAAGCATAATACGGTAACTTTGGCGAACCATTATTAAAATCTTACACAATCAAAAAAAATAAACCACTGGAATAGCAAATCAGGACAAAAACCAAAGATAATTAGGGCGTTAGTAACATTTCTTAACACGTGACTTTTTGGCCACGTGAGCGATAGAAACAGGTTACAGTTAGGGTTGCCATCCGTATTTTATAATAAAAGATTTTACGTTTGGGAAATTATGCTTTAAAGTATGTGAAAATATTTTATTTCACATAGTTTAATTTTTAGCGATCATTTTACATAAACAAAGACCAACAAATTTGGTCCATAATTTATTTTCTCATGAACAAATTAACAAATTAAAAAACACAATTATATACGAATATAACAAATAAAGTATGTTTGCTCAAATAAAAGCTCGCCAGATGTTCCAGGCCGGAATCAAAATAATGACGTTCTAATCCAAGGATTTAAGAAATAAGAGATTATTACACTTTTAATACATTAATAACAAATACTTATTTCGAAGAATCTTGTTACAATTTTAGAGTTAGAAACTGCTAGCTTTGTTTTAAATATAGACAAACTAGCGGTGTGCCCGCGACTCTGCACGCGTTTATTACGCATCGTATTTATCCCGTACTGGTACTATTACTTAGATTATTGACAATTCATATAGCCTATCAATTGAGAAATAACATATACTTCCCGTGCATAAAATTTCATCAAAATCAGTAAGGTTTATTTACAATTTCTAAAAGTATTATGAAAAATCCTTATAGTCTATCAATTGACTTTATGAAATTATGATTTCGTCAATTTATTTCATATACCAGTCCGAAATGCAGTCGCCTCACTCGCACTCTATCAGTTCGAAAAAAAAATACACATTGCTACTGAACGCACCATTTCGAGCCAACACGCCGAAATACGCACGTGTGCGTACGTTTGAATTTGCGAAGCGCAAAATGTGGCGCGCGTGTAAGCGTGTAAGCCAATACGAGCTTATACACATAAAAAACGCTAGTCTGAAACCGCCCTAACGCGACAGTAATACATTTCTGTTAAAACGTATTCTTCAAGTGCCTTGCTAACCGCGTTTCCTCTAAAGTCAGTATTGGTATTGCAGTTCAGTAGTTTATTTAAAATAAGTTCCGTTATATTATTTTCCGGAAAATCCGAAACCACACCCGAACGTAACAGAATGGTTTTTCCAAATGCTCAACTTAATCAAATATCTTTGCATAGTATCAAAGATGAATGGACTGATTACTCGACACTCACAGCGGAGTGCGATCAGTTTATTTTGGTAGGAAAGTAAACATACAATATGATTTAAACATTTTGCTTGTTTATGAACGTTACAAAAATAAGACTTTCAAATACGTAGGTTTGGTTAACGTCCGAACATTTGTTTAGAATTTAAATCCAAATATTATGAATATATTAAAATATAGTTCTTTCTTTTGATCTTATCTTGTCTATGGGTATTGTATTGGATCATACCTATAAATGGAACGATGACAACATCATCGTATCGCATAGGTTTTCAAACTTATTTAGTCCAAATAAATTTGTGTACTTACCTACATATGCAGCTACGCACGTAAGAAATTATACTTTTTTGTCTTAACAAAGCGAAAATAACTCCAAAAGAATTAATCCTACTTCTTTTTTAATTATATGAAAATGCTCAGATTCTACCACTGCGCTCGAGGCCTCTTGCAAATAGGTAGTCTACAGAAGATTACAGTCAAATAAACTTTTGTTGTGTTCCTTTAGTGTGTAGGGTTTCCAGAGCTTCTTTGGGAAGAGAAAATTCTTTGGAGATTTCTCTCTACTTGGGTCAGTCTGACTGGTGGAATACCGCCACCCTACATACAGAAGATCGCAGCCCAATAATCTCTAATCACTCAAACAGTTAAATAAACAATAGTTACGTCATCAACATAGTAACCGTTTAAGGACACGGCGCGGCTCGTCGTGTAGTCAGCATCGGTATTCAGCAGTTAATTTTCACCATCCGTCCGTAAATAAAGCTATTTACGACCTCGCAAAATAAATTACTCCAACATGATCATTCGCTCTGCATACTGTGGCTTTGTAAACGAACGTGTGTTAAATTTTAAATTGTAAACATGCTACATACTCAAATTAGACTCATTTAAATATCTATTACTGACGTTTTTATGTAAATTACAGTTTTATGTCGTACCTACTACTTTTGTTCATGGAAAGGTAGATTAGTCAGGGTTCCGTCTTACAATAAAAAACGAAACCTTTATAGGATCACTTAACGCTAAGGTTCTTCATACTAGCAGTCCCGTATAATGCTATATTTTTTTATTATCAGAACCAATAGGGTAGGTTCTTCGTTCGGTACAGATTTGAATTTTGTTCGGACAGGGATTTTTTGGTATAAGTTAAGGAATAAATCCGAAAATAGTATATTTCTAATTACGCCTGGAGTTAATACAGGACGAAATTACATTTGCTGTACTTTCATATTGTGTATTATACGAGCATCTGCAGAATAAAAGTTTGCTACCTTAATAATCTCCGTCGCGCGTTGGAAACACTGGAGAATCACCAATGTAAAGATAAAAAAATATCTATATATAAACAATATGTATTATATAGTGGTTGACTCGGTATATGTTCTTCTGTTTTTCCAGTTTCCAATTGTCAATAAATTAATCATGGGCGCCACCTACCCAATTTTTTATCTGAAAACTTTTCCAGGACTATAAAGATAAAATAAAAGAATTACGTACACCCATCGTTCGAATCGTGGGTTATTGTTTTGAGTTCAGATTTTTTTTTATAGAATACAGCAAATTCAGTTTTTCCAAAATTTTTCAATCTTCCTGGTAACTTTTTAAATGTTTCCTTCTCTAAAGTCCTGATTAGGAATATTGTTAACATAAAAAAAGAATTAGCCAAAACGGTCCAGTCGTTCTCAATTGATGTGGTTACTAACGAAAATAATTTATTTTTTATTTATATATATGTATTTTTGTTTTGTTATTATAAAAGGACAGAATAATATAATGGAGTGCACTTTAATAGAGCCAGTCTTCCACTAGGTTTAGCGTGTTATCATCTTAGGCCACATCCTCACTTAACATCAGGTGAGATTATGGTCAATACGTCTAAACATATAAAAAAAAGTCGCAATAAGAGAGGGTACAGTCTGCATAACTACCTTTAACCTTAGTTTTATTTATTGAATGATTACGTCAGGCTGCATTTTTAAAGTGTTTAAAACAATTTTCCAATAGTTGCCTAAAATCGGATTAAGTAAGTAATAAATTTGGTTGGAAACAAAATTAATTTAAATTGAATTTAAAAAAACAAAAACGAACTAAAAATGTACATAAAAAAATCTTGTGGTTTATTACTCTGTTCAAAAACTACAAATTATATAACAGTAATCTCTATACCTAGTTAATTAATTAACTACATAATTCAAATATGTAATAATAAACAATCATTCATTGTTTGTGTCCACATCTATTCAACGAATATATTTATGAATTATTTCTGAAACAATAAATAGATATTGCTATCCTGCTGACTCATACGAAACAATACCTTTTTATGTGTCTACTACAAACCACTTCGACTCCACTCCGATACCATTACGATATTTACATTCAATTTTTATTCTTCATTGTATATTCAAGAACTCGATTATAGGTACATTGTGGTTCTGCAGATAAATATTTATGCGAAAATAACTATACAGGTATTATCATATTTTCGTCCGAAGATTGTTATTTCCAAAACAAAGGCATATTCTTGCTGTTACCCTCGTATTAAGAATTTGTATGTGGTTTATATTTTGATAAAATCGGTATGTTTAGAATTGTGTTTTATAATTACAACTGATAAAAATAAAAACAATATTATTAAAATATTAGCTATTTTTAGCTAAAACGCTGAAGTTAAAACACTAAATTGTCTTTTAATTTATGCTTACTTTTAAATACGACTCTAGTACACAATAGAATTCATTGTCATACTCTGAATAATTAATAAACATGTATAGGATAGCTTTCATAAGCGTACGGCGGCCATATTTAATTGTTCTCTAGCGCCGCTATTTTCCTTCCCTATCGTCTCGACAGCGTCAATCTTTAAGTTACGTATATTTCAATCTACACAGAAATAGCAAGGCCGTCTTGTCTTATTATTAAAACTATAATTATGCCAACACAAGGAGCTTGTCTTATTATTAAACTATAAGCTGAAAAATGTTTGCCGGACTAATAGATACCATTTAAAATTATAATTATTTGATAAATAACATTCTACTAAAAAAGTTACTAGACTGAAAAATTAACGTCCTTAAGTCTACGTTGTGAGATCGTTTGTCATTCTATGAAATAATATTTTCGCGTCACGTCTCGCCTTAATAAAAATCGATTGGGGTGTTCAAAGGGCTGGCTTTTATCTAACGAGGGCCGACAACCCTTTTAGTCTCTATTTTTTCGTTGTAATCTCATATATATAGATTTTTCTAGATTCAATATACTAATGATATACATTTGAATGAGAGTAGCAGTAAAGATTATTGTGTTAGTTTGGTTTTGGTATCAAAATCCCATCTAATGTTAAATGATGAGATTTCGAATATTACGATACACTACTCTTACATTAATTTCTAGATAGATATCCTATATAAAGAATAATGATTACGAATATACCATGTTATTTTTTCTCTGTATGTCTGTCTGTTTGTATGTCTGGATTTAACTCAAAAACGGCTTGACCAATTCTTATGAAATTTTGTATACGGGAAGCTTATATCATTAGTCAATTGATAAGTTATAAGAATTTTCAATATGTTTTAAATACGATTAAAAAAAAAGATCAAATCTGGTAGACGAGAAGTATTAGTCATTCCATAATTGATGGGCCATAAGAATTGTCAATAATACATTTAAGAATCGTAAAAAAAGTTCTCAGTCGATTTGGATCAAAAATATATATTTAATATATTTTACACGGTAAGTATAATATATCATTTGCCAATTGATAGACTATATGAATTGTCAATATGCAACATTATCATTTTTTTTAATAAATAAAATCAGATTTATAAATGTCTTCATAAAAATGTCTTGTTGTATTCATGGCAGTCCGAATAGGGCATATAAGATTAGTAAATTAAATACGAATTGAATTGAAGCGATGATGGCTCAGTGGTAGCCAAACAGTGCAGAACACTGTGCGAAAGTCTGGTGGTACTAACTGATAGGTTGGTCATCTACGCTAATATTTTAACCTTTATACATGCGGAGGGTGCATACAAGTTTCAATCGTGAAGAATTGTGTGTGTGTGGTAACAATGGATAGGTTAGTCATCTCTGCCTTTATTTTAAGGCGCACAGTGAAAGAAATTTTAAGTGCGGTTCTGGTGTGTTCCGGCTGCTGCACTTGAGAGCCAGTCTTCCACTAGGTTTAGCGTGTTACCATCTTGGGCCACATCGTCACTTAACATCAGGTGAGATTGTGGCCACTACAACAAAACCTATAACGATAAAAATAAAATACACAAGTGTAATTTTATCATTTCCCAGAAAACTCGTTTATTGTGGTATTGATTACCTATAAATGTAAACAATGGACAAGTGCAGTGAAAAATGAAGTAACCCTCTTATAAAACGAAAAACAAAATTATAAGTTCACTGAAAAAAATATTCGTTGGAAACTAATATATGATTTTACGAAAACCAACAATTGTTTGAACTTTAAACATTAAAAATAAAGAACTTCCTCCCGATTCCTTTCTGAATCTTATTATACCACCCATGAACAATACTGTCATCTATATAGCAATGAATGTAACCCAAAGGTAACATATTATTGATACGCAGTGGAGGCCGAGTGGGCGAAAGTACAGAGCCTTTTGGAAGTCAAGCGTGTACTCGCACAAGCTTGTAGTTTCAAGAATTGTTTGTTTGTTTACTATACCAAGAACTATAAATTGATCAGACATCGAGACACGTTATTTACTGTTTGTAGAAATTTCTAGATTTAAAGAAATATTTTTAGAGTTCAATAGTATTTTTATAATTTTTTTAAGAGGCGATATGTTTCTCTCTTATTCATAATAGGCTTATGTCCATGGGCACAATGTTAAAGTAGAACTTAATAAATTCAACGCTGGGACTAACCTGATGGTAAGCATAGTACAAACAAAAAATAACGGTGTCCACCGAAAGATCTAACATTAATCGCCAGTCGCCATTGGCTGCAAGTCTGTCGGCCGGCTGAACCTTAAACTCAACAAAACAAAAGGGAATCAACAGAACCACACTCGCTGGGCTTCGGAGTCATAGTTTTACGGTAAACTCCATCTCGGAACGAACTTAAAAGTTCTCTATGTGTTATCTTTGTCGTACCGTGAAACTGTGGAACCATCTCTAGGCCAGTGTATTCCCTCCTTATGACATCGGGTCCTTCAAGCGTAACGTGAAGAAATATTTATACAGGCCGGCATGACAGCGGCGACCGCCGATGGATTTCAATCTCTCAGTGGTCGCCGTTGTATTTGGATTGTACTGTGCTTAACGTCAGGGTCAGTACAGTAAAAAAGAATCACCTTGACGTGTTTATCTCCATGTGTACGGTGACCGTGACCCAATCAAGTACAAATACTTTACCACTCTACTTGATTACTGGCTGATCCCAGAGCGCGACACTCCTAATCACATCACTATAGCGGGTCTAATACTTGGAGTATGGTGGTTTGCGATCCACTTGGACATAATTAACATGTCTTGGGTGCAGTGCGTTAGTACTTATACTGTACTTCAACACACCCGCCGGTCTGACTTCATTATTACTTGTACAGTTCAAATCGATTTCAATCACGCTTCTAATTGTGACACGGAATGTATTGAAACACTTCCATTTACGGCCTCATCACGTTGTTTATTAACAATACGTTAGAATTTACCAGAACGTAATGCACAATGTTACAATATAGAGATATTGTAGGTATGTATTAGTAAAGTAATTTTCAGAATTAGATCAATTCGGAAAAAAGTAAACAGTTTGTTTCGGGGGTAACGTCAAAAATACGTCACGAAAAAAAGGGTACCCATTTCATATTGAGTAATGTTTTGTGCGAAAAGGGTTAGAATAGATGATATTGGCCTTTTTCATGAATACATTACTTAAACCAGGGGTTCCAAAAGTGTGCAGCGCGACTCCGTCACGAGCAAGCAGGGTTGCCACAAGGCATCTCTTAAGCCTCGAACTGGACCACAGAGTGGTACAGACATCGCTCAGTATGCGGCGGCGGCGGAAGCAATGATGGCTCAATAGCGTGTACGTACATCAACCTATGCAATGAGCCTGAACTTTCGGTGAAGAAAACATCGTCTTGAAACCATAGTATGTGGTAGGGTTTTTTCCAAAGCCCGACTGGCTAGCTACCACTCTCAAGTTGAAAATCTGTCGTCTAACACCAATAGATGTGTTCCAGCAGCTGTACTTGAGAGCCAGTCGTCCCACTAGGCTTAGCGTGTTACCATCATGGGCCACATCGTCACTTAAGAGTAGGTGAGTTTGTGGCCACAACGCATAAAACTATAACGATAAAAAAAATTGACGAAGTGACGACTTCTTTTATTCCAGAGCTCCTTGGGGAAAGGTGGGTTCAAAGAGAGGTAGGGCACAGAAAAATTTCTCTCTACTTGGGGCAGCCCGAGTGGTGGAATACCTCCACCCTACAGAAGATCGCAGCCAAATAACCTAGTGTTGTGTTTCTGCAGCGAGTCGGGTTTCCAGAGCTCCTTAAGGTAGGGGGGTTCAAGGTCGGCAACGCGCTTGTAATACCTATGCAGGTGTTCATAGGCTACGGTAGCAATAGTCCGCCATCATTTTAACGTCCCAAAGACTTTGATACCTTCTTTCTATATTTTTTACATCTTTATGGAACCGTTCACTCTGTTCCTCACTGTAGTCACCTAGATTTTTTTGGGAAAGAACCAATGTGCGACATCAAAAATGACTTTTTAAACTCATAATATAGGCATTTAACATATCCTGAACAATATTTTTATAATCAGGATCATTTATATTACCTAAAAACTTGGACACGACATTCTTAAAACCACTCCAAGCGTTGTTTTCTAAAGTTGTCATGACTTTTTCAAATTCTGCTTCCTTAATAAGTTTCCTGATATCAGGTCCCGTAAATATTCCCTCTTTCAACTTAGTATCAGATAAATTAGGAGCAAAGACACTTAAAAGTATTTCCATCTTTTGCAATACCTTTACAAACAGTTTCATCAAACCAGGTTTGATGTGAAGTGGTGGAAGCAGCACTTTATCAGGGTCTATCAAATTCGGTTAATCACTTTTTTACTCCAACTTGTAATTTATTCTAATTTGCCAGTCTGATTTTTTCCAATGTAAATTTCTTCTATCCTATTAACAAATATAACATGGGAATTTTGTATAACTTTGCTGTTGACCAAAAAGCATGCAAATGATTTCAAATTAACCATTTGTGTGTGGTGTACTTTATTTTCTCCAAAACACTTTTCAAGTTCCTGTAAGTTTCCTTAAGATACACTGAATGAGCTACAGGTTTGATGCAAATTTTTTGTCGATATGCAAGAGGATAACTTATCAAGCTTCTTTTTGAAGAATCTATAAAAAGTCGCCATTCTTCAACATTGTATTCGATGTCAAATTTTTATATTAAACCGCCAATATCACAGCAAAGTACTAAAGTATCATCTTTCTTAAAATACTGCACAAATTCTTGTTCTCTGTTTCGATACCAATAAAATGTCGTCAGAGCATCTAATAAACTGTTTTCCTTTAGGCGAGATCCGAGAAGTTCAGCAGCATCTTTTAACAACTCAAGATCCCGTACCAAATCATTCAATTCTTGCTGATTTAATGGACGAAGCCCATTTGCGGGGTTAAAAATTTCATCACTACTGGAAGATCACTGTGTTGTGAATTTTGTGATAAGGGCATTTCGAAGTTCTTGGTGTTAATAGGTATTGGTATGGGTAATTCGGGTTCATGTGATACTGGCTTTGTTACAGACGAGACATCGGGATAAACTATTATTGGCGCGGTTTTTAAAATTATATCTTGTCACAAGAAAAAATAGCAATCATCAATGATTTTGATTTTCCTTAAGTTCACTACCGTAAACTTCCGCATATAACCGGCATACTTTATGTGGAACCCAAGCTTTCTCTTGGTGACATAACCTCAAACCAAATTAAGCATTTTTGCAAAGTCGGTTATATTTTCTCTTTGTATTACTACAGTATATTATCCGCATATGTACCAAAACATATTTGGATTATTTCTGCAAGTCCGAGAAGCCATATTTAAAATACACAACATTTTTCTCACAAGTGATTATATTTATGGAATTAATGTTGCTAAAAAACAAGCGAATTTACTAAATTAAAGAGCTATATTTTTCAACTTAAGGGTAACAAAATGTGACGTGATACAATAAAATAAAGGTTATATCTGCAAAATATAGGTTAACACCAACACGTTTGACCTGAAATTAGTCAAAAAACTTTTCATCGCAGACCATAACACCTTCTATTTTTATGGTTATTAAGTTTGCTGTTCCGTCATTTTTAATTAAACAAATTACAAATAAAATTTTAATTATAATACTAAACCTTGTTGAATATTAATTTGTTCCTCTCATTTCTTTGTAAATACTAGGTTCATCACAAAGGAAAAGGTGGTAAAGAAATCCCAATATGTTTAACAAAAGCACGCTCGGGGTAAGTTACAAGCGGGCACAAGCTTTGAACGTTCTCACTTACAAGGGTGACCATAAAACTAATACTATTTTAAGAAGCCACGGCACTCGTCTGACATAAACCACAGTAAATTGAAAAACGATGGCGACCACCGAGATAACATTATTCACTGGGTGTTCTCGAAACGCGACACTCCTAAACGTTTCACTATGGCGGTGTTTCATCTGGTGTATGGTGGTCGCGATCTAGTTAGACACAGTAGACAACTTATGGGAAATTGTTTTTAACATTTTATATGATGAAAATAATAACAGTAAATTAATATTATTTATTACTACACCTTCAAAATGAATGTAAAGATTTTTTTATCTATATAAAAAAGGTATTATGTGAAGTTATGTGTAAAGCTGATTTTACTAAAATCTTAATTATGAAATTTGTTCAGTATATGTTAAAAAATGTTAAAAGTACTCAACTTAAAAGTATTCAACGCTTTGTAATTATTTTATAGTCACTTATCACAAGATAATACTCAAAGAACTGTGTATATTCATTAAACGATGACGTCACATTTTCTGTATGGTGATTCTAGTCACGTAAATTATCGACAAAAAAAATTTGGAAGGAAAAATTCAATAAATAAACAACTACACTAAGTACAGAGAAATCGCCAAAGCAAATTCTCTGTGACCTACCTCTCAAACGCTTGCAGAAATATTCTCGTAGTATACAATACAGATATCTATCAATCTATCTATATAGATAAATTGATTGAGCTTTGCCGTAGTGTGCGCATCACGCAAAAACTACTGGCTAGATATTGATCACATTTTTATTTATTTTGTTCATTAGACACTTGGCCTGTATAAAAAAAACAATATCTTCATTCAATAAAAAAAGGTGTGTGTGCGATTCACACACGATAGAAGTGAAACTTCATTTTAAAAGATATTTTATATTTTATTTAACCAGTGTGCAAAATACATACACACCGACATTTGCTCTCTCGCTCTGGCTCACACAAAGAGGAGAGACGATAATATATTGCTCTCTCGCTCTGGCTCACACAAAGAGGAGAGACCGATAATATATTACTCTCTCGCTCTGGCTCACACAAAGAGGAGAGACCGATAATGTGCGTTAAACGTTTAACACGTTTGGAAGTCGCATAAGAAGTTTCACTTCAAAAAGTTATTAAATATTTAAGAAACTACAATTTTTATAAACATTGCGCGTTTTTCTCTCTTCCACGCGAGCAGAGCCATTGCACAGAACTGATTTCTCTGAGTATAAAATCGTCAATACGTCTTGGACTGACCTAGTAATTAAGCTTTCTCTCGAAAAGATGACTTCGTTCGGAAATGAGATGTTTTATGACGTTTTATTATTATAAATTAATATCTATCGTTGAACTGTCTCCATTTAAACATTGAAGTTGGTTACAGTACTACCTCACACCCGATGCTAGGTGTGTCCTACATAGCGTAGTCATTGTCAAAGGTGCTATTTTTGCGTATATTCCCCACACAAGAATATAAAGTAACTCGAAGTTTATTCCTGTCTAGTATGATGGTGAACACGAATAGGGTTACCAAATATATTATAAATTAAAAATAATGGTTTTCTCAAAAAAAAAAACGTATACTATTGACTATATACTATTGACTGTTACAGGTGGCTGACTTTACCACTTTTGACAGAGACAAGAAATAAAATTAAAATAGCCTTGTTTCACGTTCCTACAACAGAGTTCAGAGTTCGGATACTTAATCTATACTTACAGTATATTGTAACCAGTCTAGTAGACCTCGGAAAAAACTTACATATTGATACCTTTAAACAGCTTTTTAGGAATCTATTAAAGTAAATAACATTTGCGGAGTTTATTGAAAAAAATATTACAACGGTTTATTATATAATATATTTGTTAACCCTATGTAATTCGCCAGCTTAGGTACTTATACTTGCCGTATCAGTAAAGAAGCAATAATTTCTGAGGTACAAATCTCTTTAAAAGCTACTCAGGGTGGTAGAACTTTTATTACTTACTGGCCATGGTGAAAACTAAGCTTAAAATTATGTCTCAACGTCGAGTTTTAATATCTAACCGTGTATTCCATGCAGCTTTTATCGTAAAATTTGCAAGTTAGTTTTACGATAATTATTGAGTGACATTCATACCTAGATTTACGAAATTATAAATTCAAAATGATACGGTCGTCTCGATGGAATAAATATATAGAAGCCATTCAAAATAAGTTTATTAAATTCCTTTGCTATGAAGATCACTGACTATGGTGATTTATGCAGCTATTTTCATGTAGATTCTTTAGAAATTTAACGTTAATAACATGATATGACATTTTTGCACGCTATACTATCTGGATACATCGACTGGCTCAAGCTTTTAGCTTCTATATTACTACGTTGCCAACATATTGTACCCCCAAAACACAGTTGCTTGCTGTTACATAAGTACCTACGTTAAAACCAACTATGGTCAAAATTCGGTACTGTGTCTCATTGCCCGGTAGTATAATAAAGAATACGGCACGATAGACATTTAAGAGTGAAATTCTTAAATTATATCACGGTAAATATAAATGACATATATAAAAACACTAGCTGTGTCCGTGGCACCGCTCGCGTGAACTACAGAATGCCGTCGGTCGAGCGCACGCGCGAATCGTGCTGGCCCGCTTATTTTAAACACAAAAATGCATATTGTAGGTAATCTTTAGAAGATATATATATGCTATTGCTAACTATTTTGTAGGTCTTTGTAAGATCTAAAATTATGATTCCTGATTCCTTCATTGATCCCTCTGTGCGCCGACTGAAATATGGCTAGGTAGACGAAGTTTATTACGATAAAATCCTTTGATGTGCTTGAGTAATGTGATGTAATGTTTTCTCTCTAGGTCTCCGAGAGTTCAAAAGCTTTTGTGTATTATTATTTAAAAAAAAAATTGGGAATTTTTGTTCTCATGGCAATACTTTAAAAACTCTCACACACTTACGTGTCCGCCATTGCTGTGCTTCAGTTTTGTTTTAGCGGGACTCTTTCCGCCCTTTTTTATACGTCCATTGAGCAAAAACCTTGTAAAAACAGTTATATTTTTCTTGTTTTTATCTCTTAAATTTTTCCTTTTTTTAATTATTATTATTTTTATATATTGGTCATAATAACACATATTCTGTTGCAAATTACTATGGTTCAAACGATAACTCTTTAAAGGCAGAACAGTCAATGTTGGCTATTCAGGGTTCCTTGTCTGGAAACGGAACGCTAAAAATACCTAAATTTCACATTAAATACGTTTAACAAACAAAAATATATTATAATAAATATATAATATATTAAATTAAATATAATAATTAAATATATTAATAATAAATTTTTAATTTAATACAATACAAGAAAATTGAATTAAATCGATAATAAAATATATGCTTTAATGTTATGCATTAAACATATTTTCCTATGGCTAACGAGTTAACCTATATCTGAGTATCATTAAAACCTCAGGGACTCAGTTCCCCGGGGAACCGCAAGGGCGCGTTTACGTCACCTGGAAAATTTAATTCAGTCGTGCAAGCTTTACTGTCCACTAATGTAACTTGCCCTTTGTGGGCCAATCACAAACTATCCATCAAAAACCCGACATTACTTTTGACTTTTTAATTAAACTCACAACGCCTATTATGGTATTACATTTAGATTCATAAAAACCTTGAATTTACTGACGCTGGATTGATATCACAAGAAATTTTACATTACATATTACATTTGCAGAAAGGAATGTATTTTTTTTATATTATGCAACTTTAAGTAAAGTATATCTCAAAATATATTTAAGTTAAATAAATATAAGAGTTCACAGAAGGTTAAAACTTGATTCTGAAAGAAATAGAATACAATATAAAGGGCTTTTTACAATAAAGTAGAAACATTGATGGAATTAGAAGCGAACTACACTCAAAAACTTTATTTTACATAAGCTCACCAAAGCACTTGGGACTTAAGTAATGTTTAAAAGCAAAACTTTAAATCTATTTTGATAATTTCTTATGTACATTCTGAGATATAGAGAGAGGTAGGCCACAGATAAATTTCTTTAGAAAATTCTCTCCACTTGAAGCAGACCGATTGGATTTATTTGGAAATTTGTCTCTACTTGGAGTAGTTGAATACCTCCACCCTGCAGAAGATCGCAGCCAAATAACCTAGTGTTGTGTTTCTGCGGTAAGTACAGTTTCCAGAGCTCTTTGAGGAATGGGGGGATTGTTCAACGAGAGGTAGGGCAAAGATAAATTTCTTTGAAGATTTCTCTCTTCTTGGGGTAGTCCGACTGGTGGAATACCTCCACCCTACAGAAGATCCCGGCCAATTAACTGAGTGTTGTGTTCCTGCATTGAGTAGGATTCCCAGAGCTCTTAGAGGTATTACAATCGTCCATAGGCTACGGTAGCACCTTACCATCACGCGCGCCGTACGCTTGTTTTCTACCGTAGCTGTATAAAAAAAAGTGTGTATTTGTGTACATGTAGTGTGTATTTACATGTACATGAAAATAAATACTCTATTTAATTTAAAATATATCTTCATTAAAAATACTTTCCAAAATCTGTTAATAGGATATAACAAAAAATTTCGTAATAGGTATGATTTGTATCTTAGAGTACTGGAGAATAAGCAATATTATATCAAACTGTGGCAGAGCAAAAACTATTTGACCTCCGAAACAGGGAAGTAAAGCTTTAAACATAGTGGGAATGCAGAAGTAAAAAAATATGTTTTTATTTCAACACGTAATTTTATTATTTATTTATTTTAAGACGGTAAAATTGATACATGACCCGCGAGCACGCCTCAATTTTACCCGTTACAAAATGAGGCAAAAGAAGTATCACTTAAAATAAAAATAACGCGTTAAAAGAGTATTTCTATTTTGAACAAATCTTCTGTTAATGTCGTTAAAAATTTTCGTCAAGCTCAGAAAAAGTCTACATTAATCGTATAGGTGCTCTGTAAAGAAAGAGGTCTTTGTTGATTGCCCTAGACATTGGCCCTGATTGGGAGTTCGTTACGGAAATATATTCTGGTTTCCTCGGTAACCGAAATCACATAGAGTAAGTTAATTTAGGCCTTCGTCAATCTGAATTAACATGTATATAAATATTCATCACCAATGAACATATAAATAAATCAGGTGTTCAGGATTCTGATTGGCAGAAACAAACTGATTTTGTTTGTTAATCTCCGCACGCGTATAGTACACATCAATTATTTATGTTTAGTAAATTTAGTTTTACTCGTATTATTGTTAAATATCTGGGCGACCGAGCATCGCTCGGTGTCCTGCAAAAAACCTATCTAGATAATCTGAAAGTATAAGATTATCTAAATAAAGAATTTCATGCAAATCATTATAGCAGTTTCCGAGAAATATTATGTGTACAAAAATTGCTCACTTAAATGTACTACATAACATTTATTTTCTACCTTATATTAGTATCTAATAATTGCATATAACAAAAGTTAATCGTGACCTTATCGATTTACGGTCTTAAAAATTTAGAGAATAAAAATACGAACATAATATATATATATTTTTAAGATAACAAAAAAATATATGCGACATTTATTAGTAAGTTCCATAACTACCAAATAATAAATGAACAGAAAACTCGTGAAGTTAGTATAAAAAAAGTATAATTATTCGCCAATAGATGTCGGGAGTCATATTTTCTGGTTATTGTTTAAGTTGATTATTGAAATCAAAAATTCATTTTCATTTTAAAAGTACCTAATATTGACAATTTATTTATCAAATACGGAATAACATAATGCTTCCCTTTTAGAAAATTGTTGTACAAACGAATTTTCGGAATTTGCTTACATTTACTAACTTGAATCGGTAACAGTATTCGCTGACGGTGAAGGAAACATCGTGAGGAAACCTAAGCACTTGAGAAATGCTCTTATAGTACCACCGTATGTAGAAAGAATATAGGGACTGCGGATTCCTCGGTGTGTGAAAGCCATGAGCCATAAGTCGTAGGCTGGCGGTCCGTTCCTTCCCTCGGGAAGACGCCTTGCCCAGTAGTGGGACACTTACAGACTCGTCTGAATCTTTAAGTGAATCCGATTGATAATTGGATAATGTTAACGTCTTTTTATTATTTATACTCTTCTTACTGGTTACTTCTTAATTATGAAATAGAACGCGATACCACAATTGGGTATTTCAAAAAAAAGAATATCGATTTTTTTTAATGTATTTTAAAGCTTCATCATAATTATGATAAAAATCAATTGGAAAAACTCCTAAAACTTTTTTTATTAATAATGAACAATTGAAAATCGTAATATATTAAAAATAATCACGTGACTAAGAAACGCGCTACGATTGATCGTCACGTCTGTGACGTCATAATGTTATAGGAATTTCATCGATTAAGTGTCAAAGCACTATAACAGCTGTGTGCTACAATGAGTAGAAATTAACATTTTGACGTCACTAGCGCTCGGATTTATTCGGGAACGATCGGCGCGTTTTCGGTACTGAATTCAAACATTAATTTATATTTTGAAATAACTATTGAAATATTGCGAATAATAAATAAAATAAAAGTAGTTTGTTATAAAACTTATATATGATATTTCCATTAATCACGAGAAAACATTATTCAAATACCCAATTGTGTCCGACTGAATCACGACCACAATGCACATGATCAACCCATTACAGTGTTTTTTTTTTTTTACTTTGTCACTTGTTTGGACCAGCTACTGTATATCCAGCTGCCGACAGGTTTAGAAGCCGGCTAGACAGGGTGACCGTCGATGGATTGCCGATCTCACAGTGATCACCTTCGTTTTTGGATTGTACTGTGCTTATCACCAGACACAGTGCCTTCACTTTGTAGTGAGACTGCAAAAAAATAACATAATTATTTTGCAACTATGGAAATATATGTAACATTTAATTATACAATTTCAAAGGTTATATTAAATAATAAATATTTGAAGCAAACCATTACGACATCTCTACGAAATATTTTACTTTCCAGGAGAGTTAAAAATAAAAAACTTTAACCTATGATCGTCTTAGCATTCGAGACTCGTTGACGAAAGATTATTGGCAACCAGTAATAATGTAGCCGTATGTTATGTCCGAACTTGTTAAACGGAGTTAAAAAGGTTATTGCGGAAATATACAATTGTAAAATTGACTATCAAATCCCAGTACCCCTTACGTCTAGGGGACAGCCAAATAGTTCGTTCACCAGCGCAGTGGTCACACGCGAACAAAACTGTTTCTATTATACCTATAACTTTCATATTGCATTCAATTTTATTTTTATATGCTGGCTTACTATAATTATGTCGTAATTGAGCGTTCAAAATCCGCTATGTGCAAAAGCTGATAACAAGTAATTTGAAATAGTAATATAAAATCAATTTCTTTAAGTAATTCAATTGATATAATATGAACAAATTAATTAACAAGAATAAAAAATAATCCTATTAATATTCACTTCGTCTATTTAGTGACGTCATTAACTATGCTAATTTTCTATTGTGTAAAAATATATATTATTGTACGAATACCGTTAGTTTATAAACAATCTAGTCATTGTGAACTGTCGATAGATTGTGGACTGACACTAAATATTTTTTTTTTTTAGGTTATGTCCATTAAATAACCTAAATCATGTGCGAAATGTGTATTTTCAACGTCTAATCTGTTGTATTATGATCACAATTTCAACCTAACCTAACCAATCCAGTTAGTTTATAAGCCTACGAAAATGTAACCGTCAGATTTCAAATTTTAGTGTCCATTCACAATTTACCGAGAGTTTACAGTCTTCTGTTTTTTTTTTATTGTAGATTTATTTATAAAGTTGAATACATTACTCACGCAATTGTTTTTATTCAATACCGGGTACGTTACAGGTGATATCAAATGTTAATAATAGACAGTACCTATATAAATACATTTTGAAAAAATGTTATATACAATGTCGCCCATGCGCAAGTGACCGCCCGAATTATTCTGATTATTTACGAAATATTATCGAAAAGAATCCCCAAAAGGGAGTCTATCTTTAATATCTTTCAAGTTATTACATTTTTTAATTTTTTGAGTAGCGTTAGAGACCTAACTCTACATTTTTGGCCATATCTCCGATCTTATGAGTCATTTTTTGAATTTTTCATGTTTTGAATCAAAATTTGTGTACTAATAAAAAAAATCGTTATTTATTTTAAAAATACACGTGTAAATCCATAAAATCTCCCAATATGAGGCCTTTTTTTATTCATGCTTAATAATCTATTGCATAACAACTACAAATTCTGCAATAAATTTATCTAAACAGAAAAAATAACTCATAAAGCCGGTCTTTCACATATGTAGAAATAAGCAAAACTATAAGTGTGGGATGAGATTCGCAAATTAATATGTAAAGTTTTAACTGCATTAACGCTTTTCTTAGCTGTGTCGGTTTTTCAACGTACATCAAAGCGCTTGAAACTCAAACCTTTGCGTACCCTCCCACATATTCATGTGTACTGTGTACTAGTATACTCACGAATAACATGGCATATTTAACATTAGCTGACGGCTCCTCACATGCATAAAGACATTTGTACAATAATGTGCGAATATTTTCCCGCATGTTAGGGACCAGGATAATGTTCAGAAAAATACACAAACACAAATTTTGTAATGCATGGGAGCGAAGCCGCTGGCATAACTTGTTTGTTCATATAGATGTATAAATGTATGTAAAAAGGAAAGTTAATTATATTGGTGTTTTATAAAACATGGTATACTGTAATCGTTACACTTTTCGACTCCCAAACTAAACGATGTATGAGAAGCTAGATATATAGAGCTGAATTGGTCAGAGAACTCAAAATCTCCATATAGAAACAATAATACCCAAGCATATTATCCTCTTATGACGTCTTATCCAAATGGCTATAATATGCTAATATTGAGTCTTGGGATTATTGTTCGAATTTTCTCAAAGTTTTTTGATCAAACGCCTTTACATTTTAATTCTCTTCTTCTATATCTATATATATATTTATATACATATTATAAAACTCGACGTCTCTGTGTCTGCCTGTCCATTTATGTTCTCTTCACGCGTAACCTCTTTTACGATTTACATGTTATTTATTTTAATGTATATCTATGTTATCTGGCGACCTTATAGGATACATTGTGTAAGATAAAGTAACATATAAAATAGGCAGTGACGATAATGGTGAATCAATTCGGAAAAAAGACTCACCTGGGGCGCTTAAATTGCTTACGCTGAGTAAACCATACGAGTTATATCATATCAGTGCTTTTACATAATCAAAGTTAAAAATCAGTAACAGCATATAAGCATCAAATATTTAATTTTCTTCGTCAGAGTGTCAACTATTGGTGCAGTGTCAATTACTGGTGGTTTTACCTTATCTATTTCTAAAGATTACGCACAATAAACATTTGTGTGTTCCGTATTTTGAGCGGTGCAGCACGATTCGCGCGTACGCTCGGCCGACGGCATTCTGTTGTCCACGTCAGCGAAACCGCGAGCTTAGCTAGTGCATTTATACATATAAATAATTTGTTGTTGATTGCAGATTGGGCATAAGCGTTTCAAAGTTTCTATTGAGAATTACATATTACAAGGGTCAATTTATTTCAGTGCATCCCGAGATCTTTGATTTTATAGAACCCACTTTTTATATTATTTTTAATATTTTAAATCAATTATTTGGAGCCATAATTCATCGTGTGAATTCATTGTAATTGAATGTAATAAAAATAAACATTTTTACAGTGCAATTCAAATGATACAAATATTAACGTTTTCTTTAAAATATCTTTGTCATGTTGTGACCGCTACCACAACATCATTTTTCTTTTCGATTAATCTATATGTACTAACATATTATTACTCAAAGACTGTTTTAGGTAGTAACGCCATATTTCTCATAACTCTTCATCAAAATTAATGATTCAAACATCATTATAAAACTAATCTTCCCCCTTTTGATAGAAAATAGTTTAAAAATAAAATTAAACTAAAATATATGTGGCGCCATCTATTAACAATCTATTTAACTAACATGACAGCCGCTGTTAGAATGCTTATTATTATTATTATGTGCGAAAATATTCGCACGGGTCTGCTAATATTATAAAATCATTCTTCCTTTTGAGTTATTTAATTGACGAGGGCGTTACTTCGCGGAAATCCATCGTAAATACTTAATTCAATTTTCGCTTCTTCCGCCTGGAACATATTAGCAGGTATTACGTCTTTCTGCAACAAACAACGTTTGTTATTAATGGTTAATGTTAATATATCCAAGTTCACTCAACTATAGCTTCACCACCGTAAGCGCGACCCTTCCAATGGTCTGAAGGACGCGGGAGGGGAACAAGACCGCCCAATATTGAATCACGGACGCTGCATTTAAAAAACTACAATCTACTACAATCAATCTAAACTAATGCTTTAGCACGTATTAATATAATTATATTGAATAACATACAATTTAACATTAATTAAAATTTCATTTCGACTGCCTGTAAAGATTACGCGCACATGATTTTTTCAATATAGTAGTTTTTTGATTAGCATTTTAATGAAGACAGCAATCCTATATGTATTAAATATATTATTTATCATTAGATATCTGTAGCAGTTGCAATAACATGCATAAACTATTGATTTTAAGATATAGAGTATCATCTCAACACCGTGTATATCCGTGCACACCCGCCGTCCCGCGTCCCGAAGACCATGTGGAGAGTCGCGTTTACAGCGGTCGGCCTATAGTAACTTAAAGATTGACACCGTTCTGGGGATGTGCCGCGGAGGGGCGAAACACATGCAATCTATTATGGTTGTTTCATGTCTCATTTACAATATATGTATTTTTTCTTACTGAAATTACACGATGAGCCCGCAAACTATAGATATAGGTTATAATATACTATAAATTGCTACTTGGAATGTCATTAATGACTCACGTACAATCGAATGCGATAAATAAGTGACGGTGACGCGTAGTAGCAGCTTCATAAAAAGGTAGGTGTTTATTGCTATCATACAAATGTCTAGCTACATCTGCGATAATAAAGTTATGACACATACGGTGGCACAAACACCTACGCGACCATTAACATAGACATTTGTCTATGCGTCTTGCGTAGGTGTGTGTAGTACTGTGGTCCCGATTCTACCAGCTCAACGAACAGGAGCAAATTAATTAGTCCCTATCAAAACTTCTGAAACACGTTCACTGTATTATAACTTTTACATTACTCACACTCACTTTTACATTCAATCAATATTATAAACAAACAAGCTGTGTGACACAGTTTCACCCGTGTTAAAATTAGTTGACCAACTGTCCACCACGCCGCGCCGTGGCCTCACCGCCAACGCATCCATGTATTGTTGTTCTTGCCTCCAGCTTGCCAGATTGCTTAACGTTCATTGTTACTGCTCAATATCTTAAGATCGTAGTGTAAAGTTATATAACCTTAAGCCTTCCTCAACAAACAGGCATTAAAATAAAATAAATATTTTTCAAATTTGACTCGTTATTTCCAGAGATTAGCGCGTTGACACAAACAAACAAAAAACCAATTCTTGATCTATATAACATAATAAAGTAATGTATAGAAGATATACATTTCTAAAATGAGACCATGGTTACCTGATTGGCTGTGTAAAACAAATTAAACAATGACTTAAAATATAATTAAACGTTTCATGGACTACGTGTTGCCATAATAAGTTTGCTGTCTAAATTTTGATCAGCATTTCTATGTATTCTTTATTATCTAGAATAAAAAAAACAAGAACCTTTCTTATTAAGCAACTGTTTTTAGCTCTTCAATGATTCCTATCAAGACCAAGGGTAACTTAATAGCTATTCCTATCGCGCTCGAACGAAAGTCTATGGATTTCACAGGGTCACATATATTGCACCGAACATAAAACTTTGCTGGGATGGTCGTCAAACGATCTTAGAGTTTTTTGGAAAACAAAGTGCTATCGCGTCAACGATACGGGCAACGGTCATTCTAATTTATTTATTCTAAAATTATTTGACAGGTACGTGTTAAACTGCTGTGGAATAATAACCATTTAACAAAGTTGCGACACTACATAGCATATGAGCACAACTCACCCATACATAGATATATAATATCAATATTACCTACCAACCACCCTAGGAATTTATTACTTATCGAAACGGATCCAAGAAACCTAAACACGACAAGGATACCTTGTTTATTGAGGCGTTACTATGACCAGCATTAGGGTCCAATTATCAGATCAGTTCAGTATTATAATATTATTGCATTAATAATACCTACATAGCGAGATGGGCAGCGACGGTACTTAGGAACATTGTTTATTGTAGTCGACTTATTAACTAAGATCTTCATTATGCAACAGCTTAAGCTAGAATCCCTCCAAGCCGTTCGTTGCCTGCTTATAAGATACGTGCGATCACAGACCACACTTGATGCTATCGCGCCCAGTCAATAGTGCAGTCAGTAGTAGAGTCATAATCATATCGACACGATTCTCCGACTTATATTAAATAAATAGGTAAATAGTATCTTATTTAATATTACATTTTGGTAGGGGAAGACGGTACTTGTAACATATTATCACATACTTATAACATAAGTAGTCCAAATTTCAGCTCAAAAGGTTAATTGGAAGTAATTAAAAATTTATTAGAAAGATTTGACCCATACGTGCTAACATAGCGTATCAAATAAAAGCTTGTATTAATTAAATTGTTACAACTCGTTATATACTATGAGCGAAGGTCATCAAGCCTAGTCATAGCCACATTAAATAAAAGACTCAAATTATTCACACTGGTGGTGACGTCACAACCAAATCATAATGTTACCGTTCATTTGCGTGACCATTAATTAACTTTCTGGAATCTGTTTGACATCACCCATACATCATATGTATAAAATTTATTTAAATATGACTCAGACTAAGATAACGTGTTCACTGGGTGGCTATCACCTTCAAGCTGAAACTTCAGTCATCAAACATATAAAGGTATGTTCTGACAGCTGCACTTGAGAGCTGTCAAACGCTAATCCTAGAAAGCATACCAAGTACTATATAGTGGTTTACCCTTTACCAAAGCCGTAATAGGAAGTTGCATGATTTTCAAAATAGCTGATTTACTTTCAATTCTTCACTTAATACTTAAGAATGAATTTTAAAAATCACCAAAATATTTACCAATACAAAAAAGAAGGAGAATTATAGAACAAAACCGTCACGTCTGACAAAGTAGCAAATTCTTTGGATAGCAACCAAAGTATTCAATATCCAAGGTAACTGTCGACTACGCGATATAAAGATTTTTGCGTTTGAAAAAATGTCATGATAATAAAAGAGCTGACATTTTAGCTTTACAGTGAAACATTTGTTATCATATTTCGTATTTGTTAAAAATAAACGTAATGACTAAATTAATGGAAGAAAACTCTTCAGTTTTTTATTCTTTAGAATTTACACTTCTTTAGTCGCGTTATGGCAAAATGATGAGAGTGAATTTTTAAGATGCACGAGCATTAAACAAGAGGTTTTAACGAGCAACTTCTTAGCGTATTTTATTACAGTGTGCTCGTGCATTAAACAAGAGGTTTAACGAGCAACTTGATAGCGTAGATATTTTATTACAGTGTGCTCGTGCATTAAACAAGAGGTTTAACGAGCAACTTCATAGCGTAGATGTTTCGTTACATTGTAATCATGCATTATCCAAGAGGTTTAACGAGCAACTTCATCGCGTAGATGTTTCGTTACAGTGTAATCATGCATTATACAAGAGATTTAACGAGCAACTTCATAGCGTAGATGTTTCGTTACATTGTAATCATGCATTATCCAAGAGGTTTAACGAGCAACTTCATCGCGTAGATGTTTTGTTACAGTGTAATCATGCATTATACAAGAGATTTAACGAGCAACTTCATAGCGTAGATGTTTTGTTACAATGTGCTCGTGCATCGAAAAAATTCACTCTCATCATTTTTCCATAACGCGCCTAATGAAGTAGAAATTCTAAAAAATAAGTAACTGAAGACTTTTCTTTCACATAACTTTGAGTAAGACTATTGACTATTTAAAGAGGTATAACTTCTATCGCGTGTACATTGGTACATACATAGCGACATTTTTATTAATTTATATTTAGCCAATGTTTGTTTACAAATACATTTGAAGATAGTAAGTCTCCTAAACGTTTCACATCGAAAGGAGTTGCGTTATTAGAATGTATTCCTATTAATTAAATTGGGAATTGCAATTCCTCGTGTGCCAGTGTGCATTGCAAACCTCACATTTCAGAAACAACGCGTGCTTGATAGATTCTATCACCTTTAAAATTCTATATATTTATAGAGGACTTAATCTTACTCATAACAAATCTTAAGACTAACTACCAGACAACGTAGTAGACAGTCTAGAAGTATAAAATTTTACCTATTCATTATTAATATAAGATAAGCACTAGCAATGGATTTTTGAAAGATCATCCCCCGGATGGTTTTAGACAGGTGGCTACAAACACGATCATTCCTGAGGTGTTCCCGGTGAGAAACCATATCCACACGTTGAAAAATAAATATTTAGATTTTCGTTGACAAGCTTCGATCAATAATAATACATGTGTGTATTATTGATCGAAGTTGACAAGATTAGAATTTAGAAATGTATAAAGCTGCGTTCATATCTATAGAATTGAAAGCGACCACGCAACGCTTGGATTTGTGCGTGAAATATATGCATCACAAACCCTTTGACCTCGTTCAGAGGCCCAAGTCTGTTATTTCACATTCAAGAATATACCATTGTCATTATATCGACACTCTACTTATATTATATAGAAATTGTAACAAATTTGTTATTCTGCTAAAATTTTTCATTGATAGTTTGTCAGTGGGATGGTAAATCTATACGTCGTTGGTGTTGCCTATCCTAATCTACCATGGATTCAGTGTTGCTAATCGATACTACCATTAGTTGACAATACTTGTTAGTTCTATTTTTTATGTTAAATCTATAACCATCTCGATTGTCGCCGTCTCGACTGTCACCATTTCGACACCATAGAAGTTTAAGAGAATACCATTTTACCTACTATAGATTTGCTATCGAAATATCATTGAGACGCGATTTTAGAGCAGAATACCAAATGAATCAGTGGTTTTCCGATAGTATGGTAAACAAATAGGAAAATACCAAATGGTGAACAAATGTATATTTAGATACTATCGACACACTATTAAAACACTATTCTGTTACCAGCTTCGATAGATAATAAACTTGATCGAAGGTTAGCAGACTTGAGGCCCAGGTGTGTGACGCGCGTCAATGCGCGATATAATTTCGACAGTTTTCAGATGACGAGCGCTTACGCGAGCAAGCCCCTTCGGTTACCGACGACGTCTAGAGATATTGTTTGTAAACGCAGCGTTAACGCGCGCTGGTGTGCTTGAACGCGCGTTTATTTGAGCGGTTTGTGTAAATATATAGAAAGATTAAAAAGTCTAGGCGCGCGTTCATTTGAACAAGGCTTTACAAATAGAATCGCGTAGCCACAAGAACAAGCCTAACATTGAACACAAATGTTGTATTTATCTATCACCCAACATAAATATCATCATTTTTGTTACATGTAATGAATAGTGTTATTTCCGGTGACGTTATTTGTTAGAAGAGATTATTGTAATATATGCAAAATACATTCTTATGTGAGTTATCTGGGTAAATAAAATGGTTTCCTACTTACTATGTTTAATTTCCAACTTTATGTGTAAGTTAGATACAGATTGTGGTTTAATATAAACATACACCTATATTCTATATCTTCTATACATATTACAAAATTAAACGTCTCTCTGTCTGTCTACCCGTTTATGTTCTTTTCAAGCGAAAACTACTAATCTAATTTAAATAGTTTTTCGTTTTATTTATAAACATGTTATCTGGCCAGGTTATAGGATATGTTTTATTACATAAAGTAAATGCGATAAAATGGCTTTCACTGAGTAATCCACAAGAGATATATCAAATTAATATATGACATATTAAAAGTACCTACAAAAATGTTAGCGATAGCATATGTCTATCTTCCAAGATCATCCACAATAAGCATTTCTGAGGCAGTACAATTCGCGCGTGCGCTCAACCGACGCAATTCTGTAGTCCACGCGAGCGAAGCCGCGAGCACAGCTAGTTACTAATTTTATAAGCATAAAAGACTGTTTTTATTCGTATAATTGAACGCGCTAACCTCTAGAACTATTGTCAGATTTACGACTTGTAACTCTTGTAAGGTGCGACGCAGTAACCATGAATTGCAAACAATCTGGAAAAGCTGTAGGCAAGTATGGTAAGTGAGAACAACAATATGCTACAGGGAACCGCGGTGTTAGTAGCACGTGGCGCGGTGGAAACTTTATCGAATAAACATCACAATAAAAGTATGAATCACAAATTACAATCCAAGCGTTGCTAGCGTCGGTAATTAATCATTTCAGACAGACTGTTATTTTTTGTGTTGCCATTTCACTTAGTGAATAAATATTATGTTACCACACTTATGCCATTGCACGTATTTTGCAATAGATTAAAAAATTACCATTACTCCGGTAATCATTGACCTTCAAATGATATTCCGGTATCTAAAAAAATAATCGTAATCGAAGAGATTACACACACCCAGCGATAACGCGTCTTTTCGTCAAGTTTATCAAGACAATCGGCCAACAAAACCTGATAATCCGCGGGTTACTGAACCCCTTTTTCTCCGATTTATAATTTTCAGATCACCGCATAAGTACTTCCGATAATAATTATTATATACTATCTTTGCCCGCGGTTCCGCTCACGGAAATTATCGTAAAGGATTATATAAAGAAAGTAAATATTGGACGGTTTTTCCTTTTAGGCGAGCTTAGTGCAGTATAAAATTGAGAGCTGCAAATGCATCATGTGACGGAAGTGCGCAATGATGAAGTTAGCCATTAATGATATAGCTTGAACGCCGTAATCGCGACCCTCCTAATGGTCTGCGGAGAGCGGGAGGGCAAACATACAGACCAATAAGCTAGTCTGTTGCCGGCCGCCGACAGACGCAACAGCCGTTTGACGTATGGGCTTACACGGTTTTATTTTTGTTACGTGCTCCACGTGAGATTATTTTACGGAATTACGGACGCTGCATTTAAAAAACTATACAAATAATCTAAGCTAACGCTTTATCATATTTATATTTTTTTTTAAATTAAGTTAATTTTGCATTGTTACGATACAGAAATATACTTCTTACTTACACACATGCACAGTTACAAGTGCACACGATTTTTTTATATCTAAATATTTATTACAGGGCCCCTTTCAAAACCTCGCGCTAAAAATATTTTCGCCTGAACATGTACACAGTTTGCCTTTTTCTCGAAACGCTTGTTAACGTACCTTGGAAAATCATCTGTGTGCATGGGGTTTAAGATTACATTTATATTCTGTATTTTTAAGGGTCGATTTTTCAATCATGAGATAACTTTATTTCAGGAATAATTTTGACGTTTTGACGGATTAAATACCTACATAAACCTACCAAAATTAAAAATATATTTCTCATATAAAGTATGAACTTAATGCCTTTTTGTGAAAGATAATTTTTACAGAACGCTAAATCCTATCCTATCCTACGCTAGATAAATATTGGCATTGGGAGTGAATATAGTTTCCAGTGTTATGACGATTTCAGAATTCTAACAAGATGGTGGCTCCCTTGTTAGAAGTTTCTAAAGAGTTTTAGTGGCATCTCAGAATTCATGGTATCCATGATATTATTTCCAATCCATTTCACTTGTACACAACAACCAAGCTTTATTATCAAAATGCCATATGTATTACACAATATAAGGTCAAATAACACAAATTTATGAATTAAAAACAAAAACCACTGCATAAGAGTTTGAGATCTCGCCAAAAATTCCATATAACGTTATCTGGCGATTGAAAAATCGGCCCTAACAGTTATAACCTCAATTTCGTTTGGTGTTATGAATATTTTCAAAGGTACATGTGATATTATTTAAGCAAAATATACAAATATTTTATTATTGCAATACAACTGCGTTAAGACATAGGGGTGTTGGATGTTGGGTTGCGCGGTGTTGCCAATGGCGGTTTTGTATAATGGATTGGATGCTGAAATTATGAAAATGTTTTTTGATCTATCATCGCACATCACGCCATGTGCCAAAATACATGAGGTTGCAAAAATAATGGAAGGTCATATCTTCAACTACTTCGTACAATCGCTAACGATTTTGCCTTCAGATAAAATTATTTAAACTAAAACTTCTACTAGTTTTAGATTCGATTACACTGGTTGGTAACACTGGTCGATATAGAAAAGAACAATAACCATTTCGAGAGTTATGCCTGGATCTTGATTTCTCATGTGGTAGTGTTTTTATTAAACCAATAAACTTATTTTATTTTACCCTATATTATATAATTTACTATACCTATCCGATTATATATCCGACGCCTAAGATTAAACGTCAGATAACTGCCATCATTTCTACTACACAAACGTACTACACTTATATCTTTATTTACTTAGCTCGTCTTGATAACGATGAATTCCATTTTTAACCACCGGGTTCGGTTTTTCATTTATAAGGGTTGTTATAAGTTTAACGTATGTATTGATTTGTCTGTCTGTGGCATCGTAGCTCCCAAACGGCTTAACCGATTCTGATCTAGTTTATTTGTTTGAAAGGTTACTTGATCAAAAGTGTTCTTAATTATGATCCAAAAAATTTTTTTTCATACATTTGAAGAATATCAACTTCGGTATTCGGTATTCTGGTCCTTCTGTGTTATCAGAAGAACATGGCAACATTGACCTGATGCTGCAGCATCATCGGGATTCTACAGGATACCTAACTCTTGATTTTGACTTTGATTTTGCTACTATAGTGGTATAAAAAAGTCACTGTCACTTTGCCATGATCTATTTTAAAGTACAAGTAAAGCTTTTAATTATGGTTTATTTAAATTCTACTAATTGTATTTATTATTTAATTGCTGTGACCGCGGTCCGCTCACGTGGACTACTAAAGAATTTTTTTATACCACCCTAATTATTTTTCTAAAATAAAAGAAGCCTGCGTTATACCTTATAACATCAGCTATCTACCAGTGAAAGTCTCGTCACAATCGGTCCAACCTTTTCGGAGATTACCCGGGAAAGACAGTCAGACAATTTTTTTAAAAATTAGTTTTTCAACACAGGTACCGTGTATCCTTTCATATGCATTTAGTAGAAAGCTGATATTTTGGCATTACAAACAGATACTTCAACTTTATTATATGTAATAGATTTAAAGGTATTAACCGTTGCATGAGCGAAGGTTTGTATTAATCAATATTTAATTATGAATGATAGTTCTTTATGATTACCGCACACCGCTCACCTTCGGTCACGCCAGACACGAAATCAACGACAACTGAGTGGATATTAAATATAAAGCCATGTACATATTATGTGCAAGGCAACAAGTACATTATGTAAGTATTATTTGCGAAGCTATAAACTACACATAAAATTTTTGGAAGAATGTGGAGCCAGGCAAGAGATATTATGGCTTACTGCGCATGTTTTCTGTACAACGCATTCTCCCTATTATATAGGCTCCTTGAAACGTGGTGTAAAAAGCATTTTAGCAGATCGGAATGACGATGAAGATTGTATTTGAGTTTATTCCTTAAACCTAATAAAAAAAATACAAATGTTTTCATTGTTCTAAAATTGTACTATTGAGTCGTATAAAATCAAACGTGGCAAAGTAGGTCTGAGCGATAAGTAAAAAAAAACTAATAATTTTCAATTGTATAAAATTGAATATTAAATAAAATTGAATTGAATAGTATTTGTAAATATTTTACCTTCACCCAAAGCTAATCAATCAGTTATTTGCCATAAATCTCTATGGATACATTTTTTTTTTCGAGCTGATTACACTATTGGTCAGGAGGCCTTGACTGCCTCACTAGACTTGACATATGGAGACAAATTATTATTTTTGTTTCTTTGTTTGCCTTTGATTCTATACGACTTAATTATTAACTTGAAGAGATTAAAACCGCGAAGGTATATTTTATTTGTGTTAAACTTTAGGTTCTGTTGAATTGTTTATATTATCTTGTTATCATAACACCTATAATACCCCAATTTTCACTCTGAAACATATTCATCCAAAGGCTGCCTGGAAGAGATTTCTATCAGGAAGGTCATCCTTTGTACTGATTACATAATTTTTAAATTTTAACTAGATTTGAAATTAACGTTGTACAATAAAGTTTAAATAAATATATAAAAAGCAGTATTTCCTTTGTTAACTTTAATAATTTGTGAGTCATATCTAATTACTTAAGGTAATATGCTACAAGCTTTTTACCGTTTAAGGTTGTGTAGGTATACGTTTGGAAACTAACTTTATATTACATCGCTACATGAAAATGAAATCCTTTCCTACTATGTATATGAATATTTCGCGAACGGTTTGTGTTTTGCCTCACAAATTATGTGTACGCGTCTTTACAGTATAGCTATAAATCACGAGGTTTTAAGTGGGCACTTAGTTAATAAAAAAATTGACATAACTACACAGAGGTAGGGGCTAATCTAAATCCAGAAAGTACAGATGATGCGAACAATTTAACTCATAACGGAAGCGAATATATAAACACCTACGTTTGCAGGCGTAAGCACACAATCTGCCTACTCCAGTGGGCACAAGGTACAATATCTCTTCATATTTCTTTCCCTCAGTACACGCGGGTTAAATTTTAATTTTATTATCAAATTAAGTCAAATTAATATATACTCATAATGATATTAAACCGTTCTAATTGTTAACTCTCGTAAAATAATGTAAATGATTATTTTGATATCGATAAAATATGTACAGACGAAATTAATAAAATAAAATATGGCTGTTATGCGTTTGAAGTAAAACTTTGACGTTGTATCAGATAATATTACGACTAAATATTTATTGGAAATATAATTTAGGTACAACCATACATTTTTTTAAGAAAATTAAACAATTTTATTCATAACTAGCAGTGCCCGCGGCTCCACTCGCGTGGACTGCTAAAACAACTTTTTCATTTTTTTGTGCGGAACCCTAATTATTTTCTAAAGCCTAAGTTATTCCTTATAACATGAGTTATCTGCCAGTGAAACTTGCCCGGAACAAACAGAGAGACAGAGGGACTGACGGGCAGACATCATTTAAAAAATTGTTTTTTTATAGGTAGCGTGTAAATTTTCATTTGCATTTAGTAAAAATGTGTTATTTTGACTTTACAACCAGACACTTCAATTTTATTATAGGTATGTATAGATTGTTAGACATAAGTGGCAGTGAGCGGGGCACATCGCTCGTAGAACGGATGGCCGATGGGGCCAAAGAGTTTTCAAGTGGCGGCCACGTACCGGAAAACGCAGCGTGGGCAGACCCGTCACAAGCTGGACCGACGACCTAGGGAAGAATCCGCTGGATGTGAGCAGCGCAAGACCGGTCCTTGTCGCGATCATTGAGGAGGCCCATGTCCAGCAGTGGATGTCTTTTGGCTGAATGGACGGATGGAAGATTCATAATACTTGGTGAATGACCGTATATTATATTATCAATAAATACCACTAAATTTAATAATGACTTATTAAATTTTTGTAATCATAATATCTAATACAGGGCAAAGAAGTTTTACTCCAAATGCACTTAAAGGTTACACACATACAATTTATTTTAATATTTACGTTTTACCGAATAGACGCCTTCGAAATGTGGAGCTGGAGAAAAATGCCACAGATTCCATGGACCTCCTTTCGCACCAACGAGTATATTCTGATAGAGCTTAATGTCCAAACTAGACTTTCCACTATATGCCTTCGTAGGGTGCTGGAATTCTTCGGACAAATTGCTAGTAAAGAGGGTCACAATCTTGAACGGCTGATGGTGATAGGCAAGGTAGATGGCAAACGTCCCAGAGGACGCAGTTCCACGAGATAGTCGGACAAAATACGATCTTCTCTGAACATCAACTTCCACAATACCCATCATGAAGCTAAGGATCGCAGCAGATGGTGGGAAACTGATGCAGCGGGGGAGTCATGAACCTCAGTAATGAGGAAAACGACGCGATATCCTCATTCAGCAGTGATTATAAATTCACTAACCGTTTTTTCCGCCTGGAAAGAGCACTAGTTACGTAGACTGCAAGTCGTACTTTAAAAAGTTCATAAACGAACACAATTGAAAATACAAAAGAAAGTTTATAAACCTTTAAATAACCAAAATTACCCACAAACGAATAACATGAAAGTACAATGAAAGTTTGAAACACATCAAAGACCGCAGAGATAAAACGAAACGAAAATGAAAACACTATTAAATCTTCATAACTCTGTTTTACGTTATATCAGACGTCAGAGATCAAAATTAATACGGATCACGTCACTGCGTTATGGTTTATCGCGTCAGTGAAATTCTTGTGTGTTTATAATATGTCAAATATTGTCAAGTGCGTGTCTGGCCACGCGCAGTGTAGGGTTCCGTAGTTGCCTGTCACAATATGCAGACTTAGGCAGGGAGTTTTAAGTAATTTTCAATGGTTTTTGAACGAAATTACTTCTCCAAGTACATTTTATAAGACGATTACTCGTTATCTTGTAAAGCGTCCTAACCCCTGATAGCTTTCCTTTTAACTTCATTATATATAGTACTACAATGAATTTTTTCACATATCCAAAAACAACCATTTAGAAGGCGGGGTGGATTACACTTGACCCTAACAAAAGTAAGCACTTTAAAGATTAATATTTCGCAAACGGATCCCTTAATCGAAAAATTGTTTTTACAGACTCACAATATTGTTGAATTACCTATCCAACGACAACCCATATGATGGGATAGACGAGAAAAAAAAATCATTCCCACTTTACTTGTAGGGGACCACCCAAAACGATTTTTTTTTTCAAGATTTTATTGTACCACTTTGTCGGCGTGATTAATATATATACACATACCAAATTACAGATATCTAGTACTAAGAATCTTTGAGCTAAGCCGCAGACAGACAGTCGGAAATACCGAAACTATAAGGGTTGACTTCGGAACCCTAAAAAGGTAATGTACCTATATCTCACAAAGGATTGCAATTATCTTGGGGAGAGCAAGGCATACTAAAGTTAAGCTTATGGAGTATAGAGGTAGGGAGAACTTGCTGGATAGTGTCACCACAATACAACAGGTGCAAGCCACCATTGTGGTATGACTAGGCGTATTAGTTTCCGAAATCAGCTGATGTATATCCAGTAATCATACGGTGTGGTAGGAAACTGTACCTCACGGGTCACGGCCACCAGTCTTGGTGATAAACACGTCACAGTGACTCTCTTTTGGAATGTCGCCTTTCGGAATCAGCCAGTGTATATCCGTAGCCGAGAATCTTGTAGACGGCATGGACCGATAATGGATTTACACTGTGCTGTGTTTACCATCAGGCGAGGTGCTGTACCTTCATCACGCTTCTATAAAAAACGGTTAGTGATTAAGAAATCGATTTCAAAAACCGGTTCTAATCGAATTGATCTCAAACAAAACCAAAATAATGTACGTGCATGTCATATTAGTTTAATATGGCTCAAGTAGGTAGGTAGTAATTTAGATCTTTTTGGTCTAGCCATGTACTTGTCGATATAATGATTACTTTATTACTCATATATAATAGCTGTGCCCCACGGTTTCACTCGTTTTAATGGATTAGGAATTGTTCAAATCTGACTGGTAGATCCAGAGATTAGCGCGTCAAACAAAAAATCTCTTGAGATTAACAATATTAGTATAGATAACATCTGCTTGTAAAATGTCTCATTGCTGGGCAAGCGCCTCTTTCTGGGAGAAAGAACTACTTAAATGCCAGCACAGACCACGACTTATTGCTAATTTCAAAGACCGGCCATTCTATTCTACTGTGTTTTTCCAACTACATAGTGTAGTAAATTTCCAAACCCAAGGTCTCTTCGCAATGTATTCTTTCACTGTAGCGCTTTCACGATAGCCTTGAAAATTAAATTCTAATTTCAAAATGTACGAGGTTTCATCGATAATTGGTTTAAAAAAAAAAAATTCGCTCATCACTATATCTCCATTGTAATATCATAATCGAAACAAATAAAAATAGACTTGAAAATTTAAATGTTTTATTCAAAACATCTCAGTGTGCACGTCTCGAAAACGTGTCCGAGCTGAGCTGAGGTCCGCGTGAAATTTTTAATTCGACAACAATACTTAAACTACATACAAGCGTCCGTAATTTACATATACCTACGCTCCAAATACATTTGAATACGCATTGTAGTGAAATGAGCGCTACGTGACCGTTTAAATTCTCTACAATACACTTATCTTAAGAAGCTAAGCCGATATCGAGTTATCTACACGTGAAATGAAACATTTTCTTGTATTTATAAAGTGCCTATAGCCTCCATATCAACATATTGATATGATAGGTTGTATAATAAACTTCCTAAGCGCATAACCGACTTGCTGGTTCTTCTCGATAACTGGGATGTTTTCTGGACCTGTAGTGTATTGGCATTCGTAAGTGCCTTCTTAGGGCCTAAATTAAATCTAAAAAAATCATTTTGATTTCATTATACTATTTCTTCTGACTTTCGTTTGTCCTGCAATTTAAAGCGGTTAAGCTTTAATAACCGTTCTCTTCGTAGGGGACGGACGGTTACCTTCGCTCCCGCACACCCGCCACGTCCACCCTCTCCTGCAGCAACTCAAGCCTAGGTCCAGTCCTCCGGCATGGAGCCTTCGAGTCAAGGTCAAGCCGCTCGCACGATACAGTGACATTCATTCACTAGCTACCAACTTTATATACCAACAGCTACCAGCATTATACACACATGTACTACATTCAGGTAAATAGGTTCTGTAAGGGACCTTTTTTCTTTCTTTTTTTTTGCTAGTTAGTCTAGACAAAATTGACAGATTACTAAATACATATACACTTGTCTCTTTCCCTCCTCCCAGAGGAGAGAGACAGGTATATATGTATAGTTAGTTAGATCGAATTACGGATAGGGAATTAGCTAGATCGCGACTTATTTGCAATCGCTGCAACAGTCCGAGCCGAGGTTTGGCCACTTTGGCACTCTCGGAACTTCTTGCTTTGCCTTCGTGGCTGAGCGCCTTATGAAATTGACTCCCGTCCACCTATAAAATGAAAGTCTTCAAGATCAAAAAGAAAAAATCAAAATCAAAAATACATTATTCAATTTAGGACCTAAGAAGGCGCTTATCCACGTTAAAATACTACTACCGGTTTGGAAAACATCCCATTCACCGAGAAGAGCCGACATGAAACTCGATCGGGTTTATCTCTAAGCTAAGAGTGAATAAGCATGTGATAGGTGAGCGCGATCCGTCGTTGGCCACATCTTCACTTACCCTCTTATTAGGTCGAAGTAAAGCGAGTACATATCTTAGGTCCGATCCATCGGTATGGAGCCGTTGAACCAAGCAGCCGCTCGCGCGATACAGTGACATTACACTCAATAGCTATCAACAGACATGAACAACAGGAAGAAACATGTATATTGTATATATATATATTATATATATATATAGTTCGTTTAGATCCAATGATAGGGAATTAGCCAGATCGCGACTTCTTTGCATACACGCAACAGTCCGAGCCGAGGTCCGGCCACTTTGGCACCCTCGGATCTTGTTGCAATGCTTTCGCAGCCGAGTGCCTTAAGCGCTCGCCCCGATGCCCGGTGAAGCTGTAAAGGCCGCAAAGGCTCCAGGGTACCTAAGGCTAACAGTATAGACAGTTCGAAAAAAAAAGTACACATAAACATTAAAAAAAACCGTGCGCCCGACAGGATTTTCTATCGGCAAGATCACAGGACTTTTAACACCTTACGTAATAACCCTTAGGGGAATAATTTTCAACAATATTTTGTATAAAGAACACATTCATTTCTAGACTCATCGGTGTAAGCGGTGCGTTGTCAGCCTAAGAATTATATTAAATTGAAATATCTGCAAATAAAGGTAGTTTTTTTTCTTAACCTGCCCCGCCCCGGCTTCGCATAGGTGCAATGTAGATACTAATATGTGGCAGTGTGAGATAAATATACACATCGCGGACTTTTTTATCGATCTTTTTAAGATATACAATTCTTTAGAACATTAATTTGATCTATCTCTTTAGGTTTAGCTAGCGTTTGCGATTTAAGCGCACAAAAATATGTTTGTTACGACATCACTTTACAAATCTTTGAATTTTTCGGCTTTTCTGTACTATAATATGTATGTATTACACATATAAACCTTCCTCTTGAATCACTTTATCTATTGCTGAAAACTGAATTAAAATCCGTTGAATAGTTTAAAAGATCTCAGCGAACAGACAGCGGAAGCGACTTCATTTTATACTATGAAAGGTTATGTTAGCACTGATTCACGATCTCAGCTGACGTTAAGTTACGATTTGATCGAAGATAAGGCGAATATCAGGTACCTAATTGCTGAATATTCTACCCGGCTATTATTTTTAAATTTAACATTATTTTTAGAGTTAATATTTAATTCATGTTTTATAACGACTTAATTATTATAGCAATCAGTGTCAAGGAACTCATTTGTAACTTGAGATGATATTAATAATAAAAGTGCGCGTTGTATCCCTTATGGATACATTAATCGTGCTAAGTAAGTTTCATTCATTTGATTTATATTTGGTATTCAGCCTGTAGTATTGCAGACTCCATATTATATAATGAATTAAGAATTTTAAGCCGGAATTTGAATTAATCATCGTTCCAAAAATAATTGTAGATATTTGACCGGTTTATGTATGATGTAAATGGCTTTGAATTTCATTCTGAAATTTGTGACATCTAAGCCAACCTGAGCTGCTAATGGTGCACCTTGTTGAGTAATGGACAAGGAAATGACGACAGCAGAGCGGTGGAGCCTATACAGCCCGATTGGGCTGCGATTCACGACCACCATATATATAATGAAAAGCCCGTCGTAGTGATTCGCTTATTCGAGTCGCATTTCTGGATCAGCCGATGCGTTTCTAGCATTTATTTGCGCAGGCCAGCATGACAGAGGCGTCTGCCGATGGATATAGATAGAGTTGAGAGAATCAACCGGTATTATAAATAGCTAGTTTATTACTGAATAATTAATATTACACTGTTCGTGAACAATGCACTTTGCGTGCAGGGGTGAGGGGTGAGGGGTTCGCATACATGGCAACTGTGCTTATGGTCAGGCACAGTGCATTCACTTTATCGTGTTACTATAAAAATGCTTTTTCGTACATCAGAAACTTCAATCTGTGTTGAAATATTAAATATCTACATTTTTACTTATATCACCAGTTTGATTACTTATAATACTTTTATGCTCAGTTTCGTATACATAGTTAGTGTATTATTTGACAGTAGATAGAAAAATATATTTTCTAGTACATAACTCTCCGTATAGATTCTTTAAAAAAAAAATCTGTACCGTGCACATTTTCTCGGCAAAGCAGTAAAACAATTTGGCAGAGGATCTCACTATGTACTAAAGCAAGATACAAAGAACGTTATACATTAAAAGAATTGGCTCTTATTCACGAATAGAATGTTTAAAAAAATTCGAATGACGTTATAAAAAGAAATAATTTGAAGTCTGTTCCGTATTACGTCTTTTTTTTTTCAAATTTTCTATACAATAATATACTGGCAAATAACTAACAATATTCAACTTCAATCAGGCGCAGATTTAGTGGTTAGGGTATGGTCAAGGTTACCTTACCATATCACAAATTAGAAGTCAAAATATCAACAATGTTATCAACAATATCAATAAAATGACAATACTAGCTGATGACTCAAGTCTCCAACATCCTACGCTTTGTTCTATTCTACGCAGACAATTTTATATTTTCTTAAAGTCCGCTTTTTTTTTAGAAATGTTTTAAGTAGAAATATTTTTATAAAATATTTTTGATGCCAACCACCAAAAATTTCATGACCGTACTGATCATATAAGTGTATGCTATACTGCCTTCAATGTCAGCTAATAGTTTTACTAAAAACTCTAAGCTAGTAAATTGATATATACTGAGGCACGAAACTATACGATATCGGATTATTTATTATCTTGCACATATTTGAGAAGAAGGTTATCTTGATTCAGTTTTATATAATATATATATATGTATATATATAATTTGCACTGTATATTAATAACTAGCTGTACCCCACGGTTTCAACTGTGTTAAATTTATTACTCTCCACGGCGCGGCGCACCGCCGCCATCACGCCCGTGTAGCCCAACCCTATTACAAATCCGCTCCTATGGATAATAGAGTGAAGTTATATAGCTTATACTATTAATTTAAACAAAGAATCATACAAAAAATTCTTCGGCTTTATTATATTATAGTACAGATTTTAGTTTCAAATGTGAGTTCATTTATGTACATAATCGATAACGTAAAATTATTAGACTTCGTATAACTCCGCAACATCAGAATTAGGACTTATGTCAAGAAAATTATAGATTTCTACAATTCATTGTATAAAACTGATCATGAAAAATCCTTGAAAAATCTGCACTTTATAATAATGACGTCATTATATTTACTAACCCACGCTTAAGCGTGTTAAAGGCGTCTCCATATTTTGCACGGAAATACATAAAAGGGCATCCGTAAAACCTGAAAACATTGTTTACGTCTGGCGCTATGTCGTATCGTCGATTAAAACTGTTTTTTAACAAATTAGCATACTCGACTACAATAAAAACATTTGTAGATCAATAAATTCTATCTACTTTCAATTTAATTGTTCAGAGTGCACTAAGCAGGTTAATAGGGTCAGCATAATAAAATAAAACAGTAAATGAAATTGGGTCATGTCAATGAAGAGTAAAGTTATGTCTTTGTCTATTCTCTATTATTTTGAAATAGCGGAAGTCTGTGTTAATATTTTATAAGATTAAGTTAATTGTATTAACTATTTGTCTGGCTAAATAAAGAATATATGTATCTAAATTTGTCAGGTAACTCAATACAGAAATTATTTTTAAGTGGGATCAGGTCATGTTATGTATTGAGGAAGTGCATAATTTTATAGTCTATGGAGGCGGCAAATTCTTGTACCAGGGAGGTAGACGCCCTTAACTCCTCCATGTGTGTAAGGTTCGACTGCAGAAACTCCATTCACTATACCTTCTTCTTCCGCAAACCAGCAGTGCTTCACTACTGTTTTCCAGCCCGAAGGGCGTAGATGTAAGGGTAGTCAAATAATACCTTACTGCTTGATACACCCGAGCCAACATGAAAAACACGTGGTGCACCCTTCTGAGTAATGAACGGGGAAATGCCGATAGCAAAGGAGTAGGGTTGCCGACAAATGGTGCACTCGGTTATGCACTTAGCATTTCGGGATCAATCAGTACATATCTAGTTTATATTTATGAAGGCAGGAATGACAGTAGCGACTGGTGATGGATTGTTGATCTAAGCATTAGGCTGCACATCTCAGCTAGCCTTAAATATTGATTTTTGTTAAGTAAGTCGGAAGAAACAGCGCACCCAAACTGCTTTATCCACATGCGCTGGTCTAATGGATAGTGATACGAAAATACAATGTTCTACAAATATATTACTTATTAGTACATCTAAAAAAAGTCCGCAATACCATATGCCTATCTCTTATACATAAGCCGCAATAAGGAATTTTGTGACAAAAGTATAATGAAAAATGATTTATAAGTATTATTATTAAGCATGGTATATTATTCCTTACGAACGAGAGTTACTTATTCATCAAGACAATTTTATGAAGATAAACTTTGCTCTTTATAGCATGTTATTTGCACGCATAGTTTGTAAGATAATGGAAAATTAAAATAATTCCACACTCGGCTCGGGTATGTGAGTATAGATATAGTAGCGCAATCAAGCCGTTAGACATGTCAGTATAACCCTGGCCGCCCGAAAAAATATTGTCTATACTGAAGTATTATAAATCAGCGATTTCCGTATTTTATAAAATATCATTGGATTGTAATTTGCTTACCGTCAAGTCCAGTTCTGGTACTTTGCCGTGAATGTTTAATAAAAAAAAAACATCGACACACCAAACTTTCAACTTAGTTTTTAAGAATTGTAACCTATTATTGACTAGCTTCGGGTAGAACTGCAGTCCTGTTTGATGTTGGTTACAAATAATTATAGTCAAAAGACTCAGTGACAATTAATAATTGCAAAAGTAATATGTATAGTTATTCAAGATTGATTTGTATATCATTATATAGATTTTACTAAATATATAACACCACGATATGCACGTATGATGTCACACACAGAGCAAACCTTAAAAAAAAATCTCTCTGCTCTAAAATTAGTTCACAGTGACATAGTCAGTTTTACAGTATCACCGACGATATGATCATGTAACCAATTAACGTCAGCTAGACTCCATTTTTGTTTGCTACCTAATAGTCTTCATACCATTAACAGCCTTGAGATCTTTCAATATATAATAATAACAATACGTTTGAATGATCATTTCACGATAACCAAAAAATACATACTTTTCTTTACATACAAATTCCTTTAACCGACCTAGGGATAATCATTATTATCGAAACATGGCATCGATATTAGGTTTCCTAAAACATCGATGTTATAAAGAAAAACATCAATCATCGATGTTGCCATATTTGTGTTGTTAATGGAGTTCGAAGATCCATAAGTAAGCAAAATAGTTTTCGTAACAAAGGTTATCAACACTAGAAGTAACGCCCAAAAAATAAAAAAGGTTGTCCACATAGGTAGCACCAAAACATTTGTTTTCATTTATTTCTAAGATCGCTCATCTCTAATTATCTACCGCACATCTGTGGATAAACATAAATAAACGTTATGTCTATAACGTACGAAATTTTAACAAGCGCTGCCGTAATCGTTTATTCTAGACGGGCACAAAAGGAAGCCGTCTGCGACCGCTTCGCATTTAAAAATCAGATGTACCGGTCTCGGCGAGCTTGTACCGGTTTTTTATAGTCTAGACGTTCTTTGCTACCGAGCTATATCAAGACATTATTGTTACGAGTTGCGCGAGAATAGTAATCGTTAGCGTGTTAGATTTTTGGCGATGATTTTATCTTAACTGTTCCCTTCCCTACGAGAAGCCATTGAGAGTTATTGGCGGGACCTTGAGCTGCCATGTTGTGGTTATCATTTTAATTCATTGACTCAGGTTTTTTGACCCTAATAATATTCGTTGCATTGTGCGTGGTATATAGTTTGGTTAGTTTATTTTTGTTTGCCACAGAAAATCCCTAGACATTTCTAACAAGGGAGCTACCATCTGGTTAGGCCCCACTTTGAAAATTAAAAATAAAAAACGAAGGCTTGAAAATATTGATGACACTGGCAAATGCTTTTGCGACGTCAAAACAAGAAATATGTGTATAATTAAAATTTCTGTTTTTGACCCTATTTTAATACAGGTGGCATTTTCCATAATAAAGCTTGTTTATTGTGCAAAAGGGAAGTGGATTGGAAATAATAACATAGATCATAAATTCTGAGAAGCTACAAAAACTCCTTAGAAAGTTCCAACAAGGGAGCCACCATCTTATTAGGAACCTGAAATCGTTATAACACTGGAAACTATATTCATTCGATAATAGCAATAATGATCTTCAATAAAGAGGACCGGTTGCCAAGTTAGGAAGAAAAGGAAGAAGTTTTATTATTCTTAAAGTAATGTTTTTATAGTGGAACTGCACCGCACTGTTCCTGATGGACCAAAAGATAGCTACTGTTACGGGCTTATCCCCATGTGAATGGTTGCCACGACCCAAGCTACCGATACCTTACCACCCCGGTTAATTAATTAATTTTAATAACTAAATATCTTAGGACAAACAACAGTCAACACAAACATATATTAACCGTAGTAATACTGTAATAGCTAGCAAATATAATTTGCTAAAAGTAACATAAATTACAGCATAAACTATTGCCAATCACCATAGTGGCAATTAATCTAGCCATTCTATAGATTAAACGGTTTATTTATTTGACTCTTTTTCTTGAAATAATGTAATTTACTGGACTTTTGTTTCAGCAAAACAACTTAAAATTAATGTTTAAGTTGAATGGAATTCGAAACAACGCAATGTCATTCCTATCAACGGAGCAATAAAGTTTTCGATGTTTCTCGATAGAATTTAATTCGATGTAGTTTGTTTATCGGCTGTGTATTGTGTTGTTTGCTTACGTAAATCGAGTTAAAAAGCTTTTGAAGCTAATTATAAATCCCCTGCAGCTGTCGGTATAACCACGGTGTTGTAGACTTGTTGACGGGATCTTGATCTATCATGTGGTAGATATTATTTTAATTCATACACTTATATTCTTATATATGTATTATATATTCTATATTATGTAATACTGAAGGCATTTTACGTGATATAGTTTAGTTATTCTGCATACGTCAAGTGTATGATAAATAATAACTAAGAAAATGTAATCTAAATTGCCACAAAAACTCCCTGAACAGAATATTGTATTCGTGTGTCGTTAGCAGAATTGTGGATGACCACAAATGCCATTAAATAAAAGGACGAAGAACCACCAAGTTACTGAAATTCAGAAGCGATTGCGCGATCATAGGGATCAGAATAAAGATGTCTTACAATAAAGCAAAAATATATTTTCTATACACTTAAACAAAAAGTTAGTGTCACCTTTAAATGTATATTCAGGTTAGTTACATCAAAAAGAATCTATTTATAAAGAAGAATCTCATAACCTTTTTGGAGTTGTATTCATAAAGTACAAAAACATTTTACTCATATCTAGCTACAGAAAAAATCTGGAGAAAAACGTGAATACAGTAGTTTTTTTCTTTTTATGAAGATACTTTTGTCTACAGACAGTTCAGTAACGCCGTATTTAACCTAAATAGGCCCTTTATTTTTTAATATCTTGGCCTGATTAATTATTGTTACACTTTACACGAAATTGACTTCAACTATACGACACCCATATTATTTGTAATATTATAAAGAACCTGAAATTATACTAGGGACACACACACATGTGAACCAACAATTTATTAGCCATAAACACTTCGCATAATAATTGATCACACTGCCTAACTGACTGCCTAACGTTCCTGTGTGAATACAGAACTAGAATGCCCATTGCCCGCCATCAATCAACTCCCTGCATTTTATACGAGCATCGCCGCGTGCCGCCGTTACGCTTGCACCGTAGCGATCGTATGGCAAACGATAGTGACGTCATCATCGAGGAGATTCAGTTGAGAGTATTTTAATGCGTGGTGTTACATGTAGTAATTAAACTAAGAAAGCTTTCTTTTTTTATCTTCGTTCATCGCATCTTAAAACCCGATGAAAGACTTCCATTTGATATTAAAGGACTGCTAACCGCTTGTACTCACAGTCGAGTTCTGTATAAAACGGGCTACTTTAATAGGAGATCGTCATCTTTGAGAAAGGATTACAAGAAACATAAGCTAAATATAAAGTGGTTCGGTTATTTTTTTAAATACAAAATATTTTCTATTGTTTAGCGTTTTAAACACAATATTACTGAAGATGAAATTAGCTAAGCCTATAGTAATGGAACTGGGTTTTAAGTACATCGTCTGGAATGTACGGATAAGCGCTTGGCGACAGATTATAAGCTTGGAGATGTTAGTTAGTGACACGAGCACAGGAAAATAACTAACACGATGTTTTCCTTCAATGGAAGCTAAGGCTCATGGTAATTTTTTCAACCAACAGTGATTAACGTATTGTCCAAGCAAGCTACCTACCACCGAGCCGTTATCGATTCAATTCCATTCTCCGTCAATAATTTTTATTAAATTTCTCTTTAGTATTTATACTGATATGCACGTCAGAAAAAATCCATTTTGAATAAGTTTCAATGAGTATATCAAATAACATCTGATATTTTCGCAATTTTATAAGTCATAGTCAGGACCGTATCCAAGTTTTTTTTGGGCTCTTTAAAATATTGTTTTGCATTTTATTCTTACGAAACAACTGCTAAGTATGATGTACTCCATAAATTCTTCAGTAGTCTTCTAAAATTTACGGCAGAAATATTCCCGTGTCAACAGCTCTTATAGACAATTTTATAATGGAAAAATATGATATCTCAGTTGTTCCATCAGTTTTAATAACTGTAGATAAGTGCGCATCGTTTGACGACATTTATAAATACTTTAAAAACTACTGTGATTGTGGAGATATGAGGACATTCTTTATTTATTTAAATGAATGGCCAGTGACCTATACACTAAGTTGCAATTATAATTTAAAATTAAAAGCATTTATTAGTGCATTAGCCTTTGAAGGCCACCACCGCATGCTTTTTTATGACCTTTACACAATATAACCGAGAAAAAGACTACCTTACTTAGAGTAACCAGCATACAAACGTACTAAAACAAAGCCACTCCCTCCCCACCTCTCAAACTTCCACTTTTCTCTCGTCTGTTCCTAATTACCACCTCTAAGTGAGCTTAGCTCCAGTGTCTCGAGTTACACCTCAACAAAGTCGCCATATAAACATAATAGCATGTCCTTCAATACACGTCAGCGCAAAGGCTTTGTCTACGGTTAAAATAATTCAACTAGCGCCAAATAACATTTCGGATCAGATACTCGACTATTATCGGAGAAACCCATATAAATACGACCGCAATTGTGTCACATTCTCGCTTGTATCATAGGACCATTCACATCTCTACACACTTTCCATATGATCTACTACATACTAAGGATACTACTACTAAGGATAATCGATATGACGCTGCTTTACGAGAACCGTTCATCACGATGTCGCCCTTGGTGATATAGTCTTTGATGACTTTATACTTACAATCGCCCCGCGTATACACGCTTGCTCCGTCATACATACTCATATATATCAAATCTACTTTACACAATGAAATAACAAACTACATACAAATAAATAAGCGTCCACGGTCATGATCAACAATGAGTATTGAAAAAATCGGTACCAAGTGCGTGTCGGACCATACACAGTGTAGGGTTCCGTAATTGCCCGTCACAATACGCAGACTTAGAAAGGATCTTTTTCTTTGATACTATGAACATATTAATTCAGTTCACGGTTTAACGGCTAATAACGTCTAAAAAGGGACAACATAGGACGATGGTAACTATGCGTTAATCAAACGTGAACATTGTTAATAATTTAATCTTATTTTTCTATAGTTTGACATGGTTCATAAACTTATACTTACTACCTGTTTTACACAACTAATAACTTCATCTAAGTAATTTTCAATGAAATTTGTACGAGAGTTTACTTTTCCAAGTACATTTTATAAGTTGGTCTACTATTACTCGGTTCATTTGTAAAGCCTACTTAGCTGTGATAGTTTTCCTGTTAACTAAATTATATAAACTACTGCCATGAATTTTGTACGACTTATCCATCGACAACTCATCCAATGGGTTAGACGAGAAAAAAAAATTAACACCAGGATACATGTACGGATGGTACCGCAAAAAAAAAACTTTTCAAGTATTTTTTTACCATTTTATCGACGTGTTTAATATGTATACCCATGCCAAATTACAGCTTTCTAGTACTAAGAATTTTTGAGCTAAGTCGCGGACAGATAGAGGCTACGGGCATGTTGAAAATATAAGGGTTCCTTGTTGACTATAGAACCCTAAAAACTTATGATCAATTTGCACCGTTACATCGATGAAGTTTCTATTGACAGAATAAGTGTTTGATGGAGAATAATTGCAAATCATCATGACTTCGAAGAAATAATTTAACATGAGGTCAAGAAACTGACTTCGGTGTTCAGGCGATAGCCATAATTCACATAATAAAGACATTACTTTCGTATATTCATTATAACTGAATCAATATAATTGTATAATCAAGTTTAGTATTAAAAAAACTTGTTTCAAATGGGCCAAATTTATTGGAGGATCGCGGTTGTCAGCCTATCCTACTTCTCCTCTCTCGCCCGCGCACCGGCACAATCACCGTTGCAAGGAAAAAATAGTCGAAAACTGTGAATTCAGTGATCCAAAGTGTTCCAGCTTTGCTTAAACATCAAAAATTGGGAAATTGAAAAGCTTTATAAAGGTCAAATAACTAACAAAATGTAGTTAACCTTAACGAATTCTAAACCTTCAAGACAGTGGCCTAGCTAGGAAGTGGTAGGGGTGATCTGCCCTTGTTGCCACACGCTTTGGTTGACACCCGACCATGAAAGAAAATTACACAAACCATCACAATGTTGTTCCAAAGTTTGCAAGCCTTGAGGTCTTAGATTTTTGTGTACGACAATAAAAGAAGTGAATAAAGGGAAAAATTCAAAAAAGGTATTTCATATGATACTCACTTTTCTACTCTAGCTTCCCACAAAAACGCCATTTGCTTTGCCACCCCGAGTGCTGTCCATGCTATCTACACCAATGCTTCAAGACAATGTAATAATATTACACCTTTACTAATAAGAGTAATGTTTTAGTTATTTGATCATTCCTTTTTAGAGTTCTGAAGTCAAAAGGAACTCTTACATTTTCGTTATGTCCGTTCGTACGTGCGCGGCTTAATTCTGAAATTCAGTGATCTGTTTGCGAAATATTAAGCTTTAAACTGATAATTTTTGTTAGAGTCAAGCCCTGCCAACTAAATGGTTGTATTGCATATGTATAAAAATTCATGGTAGTAGTATATATATAATGAAGTTAAAGGAAACACTGTCAGAGATAAGTAGTAGGCTTTACAAGTTAACGAGTAATAGTCAATCAACTTATAAAATATATTTAGAGTAGTAGTTTCGTACAAAATACATTGAAAAATACTTAAAGATCCTCTCTAAAGGAATATTTGTATACACCAGGCCGGGCGCCGGCCGGGACACGGTCAAACATTTATAGTTTACTTTTGTATGAAACAATTAGATAAATGTTTGACCATGTTCCGGCTGGCGCCCCAACCCGGCGTAACATGAATCATGCTTTACTTCATACAAAAGTATGCAATAAATGTTCGGCCGCTTCCTGGCCGGCGCCCGGGCCGGTGTGACATGAATGATCTTTAAGTCTGCATATTGTAACGGGCAACTACGGAACCCCACACTGCGCGTGGCCTGATACGCACTTGGCAATTTTTTACATATACCTGCAATATAGAAATAACATTTCACATATTTCTGTACTTACCTTAGAATTACAAGGGCGTAAGTCAGAACAAACTAGTTCTAGCTTACATCCTTAAATTTAATGTATTATTATAACTATTTTTCAACATTAACAAAGAAGTTTTAAAACATTACACTTATGTTAAAAACAGCCAAGCTCGATGTCTAGTTTTTAAAACTGTTAATTTTACATTATCTTTTTTACATTTTTATTGTCTGGAAAGTTTACAGACGAATTCTTTTGGCACGTTTGAAAGGACGTCTAGCATATGGTGAAACGCTCAACACATAAATATTAGAAAAAATATAAAACAGCTTTGTGCGTTAAGTGTGATATCAGAATACCAATACCGTATGAAATTCTACTACTATAACGTAATAAAACAAATATAAATCCAAAAATGTTATCCCCCGTGCCAACAACTTGATAAAGTTACGTATCCATCAATGATAATAATGTAAGTGCATGTTAACGACTTTATTTATTTTTTTATTGTGTATTTATCAAAATACATAGGTAATGTTTATTTATACAACATTAAATCTTATATCTTTAAACGAGCAATTCTTGTATATATATATATATGTATATAATCTGAATCTCGGGAACGGCTCCAACGATTTTCACGAAATTTAGTATACAGGGGTTTTCGGGGGCGATAAATCGATCTAGCTAGGATTCATTTTCAGAAAATGTCGTTTTATTTGTGTTTTCAATAATCAACTTTATCGAAAATAAAACTTTTTTTATTGGGAGAAAAATAACAAAACGGTGGCGTTGGTCCCAATATTGCCACTTAAACAGAAAAAACATTAGCTATTAATGTTATGTTGAAATATAAATAATAAAAGACAATATGATAAATATTACATTTGTCTGACTGCAACAAATCCCAAGAGATCACGTTAATGACCTTTTTTTTCAAGACACCGAACATAGCTCGGTCGCCCAGATATTTATACCATAAATAAAGTCATTAAAATGAATTCACATTATGAATTATCAGTGATGACTAACTTCATTATGCCGCATTTCTATCACATGATATACGCTCAGTTATCAATTTTACACTCTAGTAAACGTGCCATAAGGATTTCAAAAAACGTCACAGTATACTCTTTGGGGTCAATGATTATTATACCTATAGATATCACAAGTTTGTCGTTAACAGCCATACATGCGAAAAGCAAACACAACAGTGTGGACGTCACACACTTGAGAGACTCAATTGAATATGGCGAAGTATCAAATACATAGCAATTATATTAACGACCTGTAGAAAACATATTCACTTCGCAATTGTATATTTCAATTTTTGTAAATAGAATAAAAAGATTTTTATTTGACATTTTATAGGCCAACGATTGATATCTATCAACAGATATAGGCTATAGCCAGATCGAAAAAGAAAAAAAAATCTGTTTAATATGTATTGAATTCTTAGTAAACTAATTACTTATGAACAGACAAAAAATAACCTTTTTTCTTTTCTTGAAAGTAATATTTCTACATACCGGATTTTGCTAGCGTATTCAAATTTATCGTTATCTACTCGTATAAGTAAAACCTTCAACAAAAACTGTTTTTATACACATTTAAATTTTTAAAAAAACTTCTATATGCCTACAAATTATAAGTTCTCGTTTTAATAAAACATAAGACTTTAAAAAACTAGTCTTTAAGAAATTTCGTTTCAAACTTGTCGAATTGGGTCCAATTAAGTACATAACTTGTTAGAATATATGACACAGTTATTCAACATTTTTAGTCTAACATTGTATTGTTTTTCTGTTTGATATAAACTCGTTAAAATTACAAGCAGCTGACCTTAATAGAAAACCAGTTTGAACGTTAAGTATGAAAAGATACAAGGGAAAAGGAAACACTTTGGACAATATACATTAAGTAAGTTAAGTTAATATCGTTTGATTCTAGTATTATTTTTACGCCGGATTTTACGATAAAAATTTTCACGTACAATATTATATTTAGATGCCAGATTTCTAAGGATTCAAATACTTTAAAAAATCATTTTAAATTATTCTATCATAATTTATATCTAAGGCGACCAGGTTTTCTCCGATGTTTTTCTAAGTTAGTCGAACGGGTAATGTAACGGGAATTCCATAAAATCGTTCCTAGGTGTCAATGCTAGAACTAGGGAACCTGGAATGATATACTTTCATTTTTTTTTCAAACTGACTATTCTGTTAGCTTTAACAGCCCTAGAGCCATTAGATGCCTTGACAGCTTCACCGGGCTTGGGGGCGAGCGCGGAAGGCACTCAACAGGCAACAAGCTCTAGGGTGCAAATAACTAACGATCTGACTATTTCCCTATCCTTAAAATAGATCTAACTAACTGTACATGTTTCTACGTTCTATATTATTGTATAGATATATATTTATAATCTGGCATTTTGGTCTAAGTCTAAGTAGCCAAAAAAGGACCCATACGAAACTCTATGTACCTGAGGGGTATGCATCTGTGAAGTGCAGTGTAATATGTGTATGTCGATGGCTAGTGAATGCAGTGTCACTATACCGCGCGAGCGGCTGCTGGCTCAAGGGTTCCACGACGAAGGCTTGCGTTGCCGTTGGAGAGGGTGGTCGTAGCGGGTGTGTGGGGGCGAAATTGACCGCTCGTCCCCAACGCAGGGAACGGTGGTATTATCGGACGTGGGCGCACACACGCTTGACTTGAAGAGACGGACGGGTATGACGCGTTAGCTACCGTAATTTCGTCATCGAGGTTCGTAAAAATGTTCCGCGGCCTATGTTTTGCCTTCGGGGCGTCTGGGACTAGGGGAATAATATACCTATATTCCACTAGACTAAGCGTTGGGCCATCACAGAGCGCGGCGGTCATTTTCGGTTATGCGATAGACTAATTTGCAATGCTATATTGTTCAGAACATCGTCCACATCTCAAGGTATTTTTTTACTTTAATTTAAGTTTATTCGTGACACATACTGTTAAGAGATGGCGCATCCTACATGTTAGTTGAATATGTATAATTAAATTAATGATTAATTATTTTATTAATCAATTTTTTTACCAACCATATAAAAAACTCCTGCGCTTTATTATATTAGTATAGTATTATACTCGTATTATAGAGTATACATTTTAATATACAATTCTATTTATTAATTAAGGGTGTAAGGGGGTCAAATAACATTCTTAAGACTTGAAACATCCAAGTCTACCTCACCTGCACTTGGTGAACCCTGGTGACCGGGTCACAACCATCACGTATATATGGTGAAAAGCCTGTAATAGTGGTTCGCTTATTCACTTCGAATTTCGGGATCGGCCGATGTGTATATCCAATCCATATCCAAGTAGTATTTTTTGACATTCATCATAGCCTTCTTAGGGCCTAAATTGAATAAAATACTTGCGATATAATAAATTGATCAGTTGATCTCTCGATAGTCGCCATTTTTTTTTGAATTGTGTAAATATTATAACAAGAGTTTGGGGAAAATTATTATGATAATGACAGTCTTCTAAAGTAACTACAGGGTCAGATAAATATATATAAATATATATAAATATAGCAATTTAAACTGGTTTGGAAACGTATAAAAACGATATACGATTACATTAGAGTTTCGATAGTCAAGTTGCCGATGACCTCGGTTGTCGTTCAAAAGCCTCGACTTCGAAACGACAAGCTTTGATTACATTCACGTGTGTGTTTCGGTTAGATAGTCAGCATTAAACGACATTTATAGTATTCTAAGAGCAAAATAAATAACGAAATATAGAATCACTTAGGTGATGGTTTAAATTTAAAAATAACATAAATATACTGTCTTATCTATACAAATAATCAAAATGGAAGTGTATGTTTGTAATGTCAAAATAATAACTTTTTTACTAAATGTATATGAATGTATTATACGGTATACGGAACCTATAACACAAAGACAATTTTAAAAATTTTTGCCTGTCTGTCTGTTTGTTTATTCTGGCTAATTTCCGAAATGGTTGGACCGACTTTGACGGGACTTTCACTGGCAGATAGCTAATGTTATAAGGAGAAATATAGGCTACTTTTATTGTAGAAAAATAATTAGGGTTCACTTTAAAATAACTGGCGGGCGACAGCCACACCGTGGGTAGAAGTGGGGTCACCACAATACCGACGATAATCTGTTAGTCCATGCGAGCTGAGCAACGGGCCCAGCTTGTAAAATAATATAATAATTTTAGGTTCTCTCACTATTACATATTTTTGAATTCATAATCTAAGACTCAATAAACTAAAAGCCTATACAATTAGTTATTAAAATAATAAGGAAGAAGTACCCGTCTAATAATTCTGGACAAGTCTCTTCTGAAAATTAACTTCAATTCTAACGTAAATATTTTGGCTCGGTAATCCAAAAAGAGTATGGGCCTCCGAAACGTGAGCACGCAACCTATTCCGATCCTGAGCAGTTTTTTGAGAGTTTTATTCTTGAAGTTAACACAGATCTGTAGCTACTAAGTCAGTGTCACGCCAGCGATAACTGGGCCGACCAACCGGGCGACAGGGCAACTTTTGACTGCTTGAGGCTCATTCTCTGTTGGTGACCAAACCTTCGTAGTTGTAAGATTTGGTTTCGTCGATGATTTTGGGCTCGGCCACAAACTCCTCCATCTCAGCATTCTTTCAGATCCTCCAATATTATCTATCTATACTAATATTATGAAGCTCATTTTTTTTAACGCGTTAATCTCTGGAACTACAAGTCAGATTTGGAAAATTATTTATAAGTTATTTATTGAAAAAGGTTATATGTTATATAACTTCACGCTATGACCCCAAGAAGAGGAACATTAAGCATGAACCATGAAAGTCAAGCAATCATGCAAAGTGTAGACAAGTACGGAAAGTGAAAACTATAGGATACACGGATGCGATGACGACGCGGCGAAGAGTTGATCGAATTACTTATAAACATAAGCAATGCTGTTCGGTGCTAATAACAAATTTTAATACTAACCAATTTTAATCAGTACTAATAGGAGTCATATCGATACGTTATAAAAAAACATACAACGTACTTTTTCCTGTACAATACACATACTACAATTTACTTTAGAAACTCTGCGGTCACGCCACGCAAGGCATGACCGCAAACATGCAGATGGAATCAAGCGGCTGGGGTCTATTTTCCCTGTAGATTGATTAATTACTTTCGTGGCTCACATAGCTTTAATTATGTTTACACACTGCGTGCGTCATTACTTGTCGTGTTAGTAATGAAAATAACTTTTGTAAGTGAAATCAGAATAAAACTTATGACAGGATCTGCATCTGACATTTTGTGGTTCTTATTTATTTTTTCTTCTTTTCTTTTGTTCTTATTAGAATTAATAATACTCACGTTATTTGGCCCTATATTATGTAACTAACAATTCCCAAAATAATTACATCAACTCTAGCATGCCCGCGCTGTCGAACACTTGTGTTATATATAGCCAATTGAAATATGTATATGTTCTAATAATTAGGCACTCTATACTAACCTACGTAATTTCACACATGTTGTGATCGTATATAATCAGTAATTGAATTATTATTATTATCTCAAGTTGTCAAAAACTACCTACTCGTACTTCTATCTTATTTTGTTGCTGTTCTAAATTTAGTATTTCCTTATAAATAAATAAATTAAACTCATAACAACAACACTGAAGAACTGGAAATCTTCTTTTAGCGCCGCAGAATCACTTACCACTGTCAATGTATTTAAGCCTTCGTGTTTTTTTTTTATCTTCAAAGTAGCATCTAACAAGATGGTGGATCCCTTTTTAGAATCTAGGGAGTGTTTGTGGCAACTCAAAATGCATGTATCCAGTTTTTAATCGACTTCACGTTTGCACAAAATATAGGGTCAACGAACCTAAGTTAATAAATTATAATAAAAACCACATGACAGCTCAAGATAATAGTAATTTACACATAAGTTGTACGTACGAATAGACTTTTACTACAGAAGATCGCAGCCAAATGACCTATTGTTGTGTTTCTGCAGTGAGTAGGATTCCAAAGCTCCTTGGGGTAGGGGAGTTCAAGGTCGGCAACGAGCTTGTGAACCCTATGGTATTGCAGGCGTTCATAGGCTACAGTAGCCGCTTATCACCAGACGGGCCGTATGCCTGTTTGCCACCTTTGTAGTATATATATAACTTTTCAGTACAGCTACAGGGCACTAATAAACTAGCGAAACTTTTTCTTCGAATTTATTAACTTGCTAGGTGGTATGACAATGGAATTGGTATAACAACTGTGCCCTACTGGATCGCGAACTCCACATGAAATAGTCGCTATAGGCGTGTCACATTTCGGGATCAATAGGTGTATATCAATAAGGCATCTGTATCTGCGATTCTTCTTTTTCTTCTAGTTTTGGCGCCGCAAAAAGCACTTGCCAGTGTCAAAGTTTTTGTCTTCGTAGTATTTTTATTTACAAAGTTGAACCAACAAGATGGTGGCTCTCTTGTTAGAACATTCTAGGGAGTTTTTGTGGCATTTCAAAATGCATGTTTCCAGTTAATATTTATAATCCACTTCACGAATGGACAATAACCAAACTATATCACGCAAAATGCCACGAATATTACATAATATAGGGTCAATGAACCTAAGTTAATGAATTAAAAATAAAAACCACAACATGGCAGATCAAGATCATGCCAGAAACTCATATCTGACATTCTGAACCCAACTGGGTCACGATCACCACGGAGATGGTGATAAGCCTGTAAGCCTATTATGGTTTGTCGCGTTTCGATATTAGTCAGTGTTTATTCAGCTACCGGGAGACATGCCTACATGACAGCGGCGACCGCCGATAGATTTCGATCTCTCGGTGGTCGCCGTTGTGTTTGGATTGTGTTTACCATCAGGTACAGTGCAGTCACTTTACCATGCAATCTACTACAAAAAATAATAACCTTTTAATATATTTTTAGAATTACCTCACTAGTTAGGTCGTTATCGTTAATTATAATGTCTCTATAACTTACTTGGTAACATTATTAATTCTTATTGTCGTCTAACGTAGCAATTACCTTCTAATGGTGTACCGTACCTACTAAAACTATCTATCACTCTATCTAGTGTTATTTGACTAGCTGCGCCCGTGTACTACTAAAAATGTTTTTTTTTTTAATTTTTGTGAGGAAAGCTAATTATTTTTCTAAAATAATAGTAGCCTAAGTTATACTTTATAACATCAGCTATCTACCAGTGAAAGTCCCGTCAAAATCGGTACAACCGTTTCTGAGATTACCCGGAACAAATACACAGACAAAAATTAAAAAAATGGGTTTTTTGTTATAGATACCGTGTATACTTTCATATGGATTTAGTAAAAAGCAGTTATTTTGATTTTGAAACAGACACATCAATTTTATTATATGTACATATATATGTATGGATGAATTCACCTCTCGACCTTCGCAGTTATTCTTTGGTTCAGCGTCCGATATAACGAATGTACAATTTTTTTTTAAATAATAATTTCGTAAACTCTGTAATTGTAGGTTTGTTTAAGTTAATTCATTTAATATATTTTTTATGTGAAGGCTATTGCGTAAGTCTGCTAAAACTGGCAATACCTAAATGACGAGTAATTAACAATTGTTATAAATTAATATTTCTGATGTAAAATTCTCAAATTTTCCTGTAACGCTACACTGCGTAAAATATTTCGTTCACAATTAAATATAATTATATATTAACGAACGCTCTTATACCCGTATTGTGAAATATCGGATTACGAATATGGGTCAATCATAAAATTCGATTTTGTATATAGGACGTATTTATTTCTTGTGTTCTTAATTTACTTAGACCTTTACCTATTAAAATATTACGAAGTTTGTACCTTTTGACATTTACAAGATGTATTTTACACAAACTTTTATTATAATACTTATTAACATCATTGTGAAAGTTAATAAACAGGTATTATGTAGAATGCCTAAATACTTTAGATAATACGTTTTTTTTTCGAACTTACTATACTGTTAGCCTTAAGAGCCCTGGAACCATTAGAGATATATTACCTATGTGCTTTAAATATACATATATATAAAAGAAACGTATTTTTTTTTTTGTATGAAGTACTCCACTTTAGAAATTTATTGATACTATAATTTCGGGCTTTCGCTTCGCTTGTAAGATGTTTTAACAATTCCTACTTGTAACTTAGAGTATTACTTTGTTTTTATAAATCTTCTCAAGGCGGCGCTGTATACGGTACATTAAAATAACGTGCAATATAAATTATACTATATAATATTACCGACGAGTAATTCGGTATATGTTGCAAGAAAATGAAGATATGACCCCTAGGGATACCACGAAATCACGGTAGATGTCGAAAATTCTAATCGGTCCCTTCTCCTTACTAAAACATCTAGTGAACCATCGTTTCACCAGTCTGTATCTAGTAAAATTAAGGCACTATATCTGATAGCATTGTTAAGCTAGCATATCGACGTATTACTGAAAATATGTTGACAAACCGGGACGTGCTAGGTTAGATTAGGTTGAACTTTTGATAATAAATAGCGAGAGTCGGCCGTACTAGTGGCTGGTGAGTTTTGCTTATCAAAAGAGTTATTTACTGCATTTTAAAACATTCAATCTGGTGAAAGACATTTTACTTAATGTCTAAATGTGTTAAAAGAGATAACTGATTAGAATATTCGACATCTTCCGTGTATTCATTATATTCCTAGGGATTTAACGTAATATCTGGTATTCTTATTTCTCTGCGACATATAGGTACATTACATATAAACTACAATTACCAATTTAATGCCTACATCCAGGGCGATTAGAAATCATAGGTTTACAGTTACGTTGCTCCAAAATTCGATAGAATTTTCGAAGTATATTTTGTCATGACTTCGCACCTGAAACGAAATAAATAGAGAGAGACAAAATAACTGGCAATCGCGATGCCACCAATCAGATGGACTCATTTTGAAACGCATGTATTTCGATTTCATTACAGGACTTATAGGCTTACAGACTTACAGGAGGATTATATTAGTAGTTATGAAATATTTAGAGAAAGAAAAAAAGCACTATAATTTCTTAATTATAGACCTATGCCGGTAGCAAATAAGTATGACATATACTGTATAGTATTTGTTATTAAAAATAGGCTTGCAGTCCATAATTTTCCAATGACAGTGCATAGATACACATTAGTGACCGCAATGTCTCATTCAACATTATCTATTAGTCCACGCACGTCAGAGACTGACGCAGAAATTGTTAACTTACTAGATGGACCTTATAAGCACTTCTCAAATTAGTTGTAGTGAAAAAATAATTAAAAATTACAAAACACGAAAATATAACTTGGAATAACACTTCGAGAACTGGTTTACTTAACTATTCTGGTCTACTTAACTATTCTGGTCTACTTAACTTTTAAATAAATTGAGCTGTATTATATTCAGGTTATGTAGAAGTTTACAATATATGTATGTTACGGACATGCAAGTTAAAGTTCCTAATTTATTCAAAAAACAGGTGTAGGTACTGAACTGTAACACGGTTCATGATTAACATTTAACAAACTGATTCACATTTTGTTCACATCAGTTCATGAGGAATATTAAAACAAGAAACTGTTAAACCTCTTTTATGCTAGTAATTTCATTTAATAAATAGAAGAAGCGAAATAAGGGTCCATATATTTTAAAAACGAATATATATATGTTTTTTTAATTCTATGGGGATCCCCAAAACTCTCTTAAAAAGAAATACAAGTGACGTTAAATTGGTTTATAGTTAGTTAGCAAATATTTATATAACATTTTGTTTTTATCGTTATAGGTTTAGCGTAGTGGCCACAATCTCACCTGATGTTAAGTGACGATGTGGCCCAAGATGATAACAAGCTAAACCTAGTGGAAGACTGACTCTCAAGCGCAGCTGCCGGAACACACCTATTGGTGCTTGGCGACAGATTTTCAACTTGAGGGTGGTAGCTAGCCAGGCGGGTATTGGAAAATACCCTATCACCATGCTATGGTTTCCTCACAAATATTTTCCTTCACCGAAAGCTCAGACTCATTGCAGGGATTCGAACTCATGTCAATCGACACGAAGTCGTTCACGATACCACTGAGCCATCAAACTTCAGGTAATATATTATATAAATACTACTGCCATGGTCCTGTTTTAATTTTTTCTACCAAATTTATAAAGGCCTACGAAAATTTCCCAGTTATAACGCTGTTATTAGATATCCAGCAAACTAATTTGACGACTTTAAAAAATATAAGAAAAACATACAAGCGTACGCAAAGGCCTTCTTATAATAGTCTTAAAAATAATATTAAAATCGGACAACTTTTGGAGGAGGAAAGAGGGAATACGAAATTATGATTTCGAATATTTTACATAGGTATAATCAGTCCCAGCTGTAGTTATCTCTCTTACATTCATTCATTTGTATATATCGCGCCAACAAGAGATTTGACGGGATAAATCATCTAAATAGCTTCATTGAACATATCCGGTGCGTTGAAAAACCGTAGGAATAAAATTTATGTGTAACCAATTTGTTTATCTACTTCTCGATTAATTTGAAAGAACAAAACCACACCAAAATATTCCCAATACCATAGTCATAAAGAATTATGCATTCAAGAACAAAACTGTAACACTCGTCTGAACAATAAATATTTACTTACCCACTGGTATTTATTCTGCAGATCGGTATAATCATATTCCTATAATCGTAAAATTTAACATAAAAATCGTTACCTTCATATTCAGTTTTAAATTAAATTCCAGCAATCAGATATATTCTCACGTGAGTTTATATATAGAGATTTATAGTCGCTTGTAAAAATTACTGCAGAGTAACTGATTGACACTATGGCGTAGTCCATAAAGAATGACAAATTTCATAGGCAGTCGTTGTGAAGGACCCGATGACATAACATACACCAAAAGAATATTATCTTGAGAGGATATCTATATGCCGCGAAATTTAAGGACCAGAGTATTTTATTGCATTATTGAAAATGTTCGTTCAATAGATAGTAGAAAGAACAATATTCATATCAACATCTCTTGCTTCCCCTTTAATTGTAACCGTAGTTAATATGATAACCTTGTTTACACTTTCTAGGTGATCTTTCTGGTGCTTTGAAATCAGTTTGCCAAACCTTTTAGCAAAGCGATAGCCTTAATTTTCATAATTGATCTTAAGACAGAGATATACCTACAATAATTTTGGCGCTGATCGTTAACCATATCAGCATCGCTAGATTCTAATCATCAAATTTAAAAAACTCTGCTAGAAGGAATTCAATCTAGGCTCCTAGAATTTTCCCTTGTTCTATCAAATAGTAGACACATTTGATTGGCTCGATCCAAATGTGTTTTCCAACATCACTTTTCTATTGCGAGTATTTATATACACAAAGCCTTTCTTTTATTAGCCATGTAGGTACAGTTTAAAAGTTTATAAACAACTAAGAATATGATAACGTTAAGACAGTGCATAACAACCAGACGACAGTGGAGGTACACACCAGCTATATTACAATGCAACAAACAAAAGAACACAATTCTTAGAATTTTCGATAACAGAGAGCTGTAAAACAAAGTTTATTATTTGAGAGTAGCTGGTATGTATAGAGAGTGGTATCAATATCAGAATCATTATATCAATATCTGTATCAATGTATAGATAATCATGCAAACCAATAGAAGTAAAGGAATTTCTACGTTTTAGAGATTTTTAGTTAAATGAAGATCACTATAATAGAGTTTACACTGTAACTCTTTAAAAGAATCCTTACTGAGCCGTTTTTTTTTTAATAATAGCTCAGGAAAGCTACTCCACTATGCCTGATGGCATACCAGGTGCGTTTATTGGAATATTTCAGATAGTGATCATAAATCGAATACAGTAGAGCAAGCACGGGTTCCAATTTCTAATAAATATTGTTTTAATTAAGGAAATAGAATTTAGTTCTAAGACTCAATTACGATATAACCTACAAGCAAAATCCGTAACCTAGTCGGATCTTGAATTTTATACAAGGTAAATTGAAAATTTAAGAAACCCGCGATATAAGTAACGTTTTTATTGAGACCATTTCAATGAGCCCAAAAACGATATCCCTGCTGGAAGTTATTGAAGAGTTAGGTACCCTGCAGATTCCAGATGATGCTGGAGTATCAGCTCAATGTAGTCATGTTCTTCTAATATCACTGAAGTAACGGAATACCGAATAATTGATATCAATTGATCATCCATATCTATACATATTATAAAACTCAACGTCTCTCTGTCTGTTCGTCCGTTTATGTTATTTTCATGCGAAAACCACTTACCGATTTTTTTTTTTATTTTTTAATTCATAACTTTGTTATCTTGCCGGGTTTTAGGATGTATTTTGTAAGATAATGTAGCAAACGAAATAAGTAGTGACAATAATAATTAATCAATACGAGATATATCAAATGAATGTACTACAATCTACATAATTGTAGATCTTAAAAAGATCTACAAAGAGTCACGCCGTTCTGTAGTCTTTCTTACTTCTAAATCAAAGTGTCATACCATGATTAAATGCGGAACAATACAATGATATGAGAAATACCTTAATTATTTATTCTTCATGATCATCTGATCTTGTGGTGCATTTTGGATTTCCTGAACAGGTCTCTGAAATACTGCCTGTGAACGGAAAGCGTTTATAACAGCTGGCGTATGTTATTTTTATTTAGCTGACCATTGAGGGTATAAGTTTTTTAAGACATATTTTAATATCTTTGCAAAGCATCAGTCTTTCTAAGCGAAGAAAATAAGAAAATCCAATTCCATAAAAAATTGCTCTTATAATCGCAAATGTGATTAATTATTAATTTTAAGGAACACTAAAGGAATCCCTAGAAGTTAAATTTTCATAACAATGACCTGATTTTTTCATAATAAACGACATCGATACGTCCGTTTTTATGACAGTAACTGTGTTTGACCTCAAGGAGATGACTTTCAACATGATAAAGGATTCCAATCCTGTTACAGAATAGCAGTTTGTCAATCGGTCAGACACTTTTACAAACATAGATTTTATCGAAGGCAGAGATAATTCTTAATGTACTGTTCGACATTACGTAGCGCCAACTAATCACAGATTACGCACCCAATATCAGCTGATAACATCTAATCATATCGGGTACTATAGAATTGTCGCTGTAGTTTTTTTATTTATAGTGTTGTTATTTAGTCTTTTGTCATAATTAAAAACAACTGGAGGTTCAATTACGATAAGTCTTACAGCAAATGCTAAAAGAAAAGCTACTGTAGGTACTTGAAAAGTCTTTGTAGCTCCTCTAAACATAATAATACCCCTACGATATTGTAAAGTCGAGGAAAGATTAAGACTCTTTTCCCAATGCAAAAGTTCTTAATATTTCTTTTACTTAGTAATATTTGAAAGCATCATCGAATCATTGGGGCAATGTGTAGTCTTATGCAATCTGCCCTGTCCATTAAAGCGAAGTAAAGGAGAGTGATGAAGTAATGTAGCGGACCTATAACAGCAGAGCATCGTGAGCAACGATCCGGTGAATCTCCGATGCAACCTTGTTGGAAATATCCATCTTCTCTACTTAACTGAAACTTAGTGCACTCGAATTGATCGGAATGAGGACGTCGATATTGTGCAGTAATTGCAGATAACGATAATTATTATTTAAAACAGCTCTAATTATGTAAACCAGTAAACCTTATGCAAATATGGAACCAACTCCCATACTAATAAGTCAAACAAACCTGATTAAGCTGACCTTACCTACTCAATTAAACAGAAGCTTATTCAAATTCTAAAACTAGCGTCAATGCTACTGCTTAAATGTGTCGTGTTTTTCCTCAAATGCCACTTACAGTTTAATTATCCCCTAATAGATTCAGTATATTGAAAAGGTTACATTGTTTCGAGGTCACCAAATGTATCTGAAGGCACAGGAGGATAACAAAAGATTGGAAATTTCAAATTAATGACGCAAAGATCTAATCTACCTTATGACTAACAGCTTAAAAGTGAAAATACCGAAATGAGCTGTAACATAATGCAGTGGCATATTACTTTTTACGCATCTATTAAGAGATAATCCTGTAAGAGAATTACAGAGAAGACTATTCAAGTGTACTCTTATTGAACTTCGGGGAGATTTTTGTCATAATCTCAAACAGTTGCAAATTATGCTTTGCTATGTCTTCTGCCGTATTTCACATAACATGAACGCTCAAAAACAAAGTTAATTATCATATTGTCGCCATACCATTTCGCTAAATGAATAATATAGTTAAACGTTGTCCGGTTGAGTTTCCCAATTGCGTAATTTCATCGCGTATATGAAACGTTCGTTCCATGTTGTGTCCAATAAATGTCCAATTAGCATATTGGCTGTTTATTATTATACTTTTACGGCAATACCTCTCCTTTATACTTAAAGTGCGATCTTTGTTTTAAATTCAACGCCTTTACGAGTGTATCCACTTTTCAGGAGCAGCGTCAGCTAGAGGACTACAGGAGGAAAGAAAGTAATAACTCAATCAACAACCACCATCATCAACCACGCCTGCGCTCTGTAAATGATAACGATCACCAATTAATAGCCATAGCGCTCCCTGTTCTTATAGGGAGGAAGCTCTGTGGTAATAGATGAACGGGACTATTGACGGAGAAAACGCACTACACTATTTTACGACTGCATGATAATAATTAACGACCGACCGATGATTCGGTTTTGGCTGAAGCTTCAACCGCGCCGAAATTCAATGCTCGTGAATTGTCGCACGTCGTTCGGCTAACTTCGGCTGACTTCGTGGCTTGTGTATATCCCATAGAATTATGAATACACAGTATACAGTATAGTGGATTTTATTACTCTATGGTATATCTCTACACTCTCGTGTTCTATCTAATTCAAGAGAGATGCGCAATGCGCTATGCATTGCCTCACTCTAGTACCTGCGTCCACGATACTAGTAAGTAAGTCTAACTAGCCAAAAAACAAAGAAAGGTTCCTTACAGAACCTATGTACCTGAGTGGTGTGCGTGTGTGAAGTGCAGTGATTGTATGTTGGTAGCTAGTGAATGCAGTGTCACTGTATCGCGTGAGCGGCTGCTGATTCAAGGGCTCCATGCCGGAGGACCTAGGTTAGGAGAGGATGGTCGTGACGGGTATGCGTCGTTGGTACATGCCGAGTCTCGAACATGCGAACATCGAATCGATATTTCGCTGGTATAAACCATTCGACCACCACGACTTCATGTACAAACTAGTTTATATTAATTCCGTAAATATTTCAATAATGTTATCGTATATGTTTAAAATCATTTCATGATCCGCCTGAAAACTATTAAAATTAGATATTTTCGCATCTACCGAAAGTCGCACTTGTTTACATTCTTGATACAAAACTCGCATTAATCATTTTAATATGTATTGTTACACGCTAAGATTTACACTGATAACACAGAGTATGTGACACTTAGCAACTATTTAAGTTAACTGTCTAAAATATTCTTATAATTTTACTAGCTATGCTAGTAAATGTTAAATTTATTCGAACTAACTCTCCACGGCGCGCGCCGCTCTGCCGCCATAGCGTCCCTAGCCCTACCGTTGTTCGACTTCCCGTACAACGATCCCGCAATGCTCTGCTCCTTAGGGTCATAGCGTGAAGTTATTTATTCCCCACGAATCTGGCTATCACCTACAAAAAAATATCGAATCCGCCCGGTAGTTCCAGAGATTAGTGCGTTTAAACAAACTAAAAAAACAAACATTTAAACAAAATCACATTAAGGAACCCAAAAGCATACATTTTTTATACTAGCTCAACAAACTGACTGTACTTGATGGTAAGTACGGTCCAGTCCACAAACAACTACGACCGTCGAAGGCAAAAATTTCATCGACAGTAATAAAAATCTTATAATGCGCAATTGAGTGCATATTTAGGAATAAAATTCCGAATAATATTAAGGCAAATAAATTAATTCATTCATATTCTGCTTGTAAAAGTTTTGTTTTATATGTGTATCACAATATATAGGTAATTAGATATATACCCTATTAGGTTTAAATGACCATATTTATGCATCTGACCAGTTTTTATTGATAAAAACAATTTTTTGTTTTTTTTCCATTGATTTACCTATGTACCTATAAAAAACTATTAAATACTAGCTTACCCCGCGGCTCCGCTCGCGTTGACTACAGAATGCCGTCGGCGTCGGTCGAACGCAGGCGTGAATCGTGCTGACCCACTCCAACTAACGGCGGTCGCCTGCCCGTTATTTGAAAGGCAATTTTTTTTATTGTGGGTGATCCCTATAAGAGGGTCATATGTTATTGCTGACTTTTCTATAGATGTTTTTAAAATATATAATTATGTAGTATATTAATTTGATATATTTCATATGGTTTACTAAGCGTAAGCCATTTAAGCGCCCCAAATGCGTCTTTTTCCCGAATTTATCTATCATTATCATCACTGATTATTTCGTATATAACTTTATCTTACAAAATATATCCTATAACCTGGCCAGATAACACGCCTATGAATTAAAATAAACTACATGTAAATCGGATAAGTGGTTCTCGCGTGAAAAGAACATAAACGGACAGACAGAGACAACTAGTTTCTTAACGGACAGATAAAAACAATTTTATAAATGCGTTCATGACAACTTATTAATAAACACGAAGTTGTAGATAAGTTTGTTGTATTTAGTAATCATTATGAGTGAAAATCGAATAGTACGTTTTGCGTAATCACAACAACTTTGTTTTCGTTTTGGACAAAGCGATTATCCCTTCCAGAACGGAACATGTCACAATAATTACGTAGATACAAAATGCTATACTAAGAGCAAAATATCAAGGTCACTCAGCGAAATGACAACCCATTATCGTTACGTAGTACATTTTTACTATCTATCCTACGCTATCACTTTATTTGTGATAGTGTGAGATACTAAATCGGGTACATGATTTCGTATAATTTCTCGGTTAAGAATATATGTTCATGAACATTTTAGCGTATAGACAAACGTCCTTCGAGCATTCAATTTCTCAAAACTTTCCACGCCTGTCATTTCTAAGAATACGTACTTGAATTACTTCATTAAAATAATTGAATATACCATTACAATTAAATCATAATAATAACCGTAACCCACGAGTTGACAATGTGTTTAAACATTACAGTTAATTATCTCATAATATTGGTTTATTGATAAAAATCCTTAAAAATACAAATCAAGAAAAAATATTGTTCATATATTCAATAAATAAAATTTATTAAAAAAATATTATATTTATTTACACGAAAAACATATTTTTACGTGGTAAAAAAAATCATTTAAATGATTTCATTTATCATTGATTGATATGCCGACAACGTGATGAAATAGCCATAAATGATAATAATATGAATTCTTTTTACTGACTTTTTTATTGTGTAAAAATAATTTTGTCGTGTAAATAAATATGACAGATTTTTTTAAATTAATTACAGTTAAATTTTGTTGTTTTACCCCAAAGAAGAAGAACTTCTTACTTGTATACATTTATAACATAAACGTAGAGTTTAAAATTTTGACATAGATGCATAAATGTATAAACAGCAATTCGTTCGAATATTATAGTATTGAAGTTTTGAGCCACGACTACATGCTTCTCAGAATAGCTACTATAGCAAGAGTATTAAAATACGAGTATTAAAAAATCTATTTATATTTTAACGTATGATTATTTAAAACAGCCATGACTTGCGTAAAATGCCACTATTTATAAAAAAAAGAACAAGCTAGGCCCGTTTAATCTGTGACACATTGTGCAAACAATATGCATTGATTGATATCATCGCATGAATGATGTTCCGTTAATAGATGACGTAACAAAACAAAAGAATGTGGCGATGTTCCAAATTGTTACACTATAAAATATATTATGAAACTTCTTCCTCCTAGATTGTTTGAATAATTATAAAAATGTATCATATATAAACACAGACTATAAAAAAAATTCTTTAGGCGCAACTTGAGAGTAAATCAGATCTTTGTAGAATGGAAATAAGTTTTGTTTTCCGATGGAACTAACGTTCACTAACATATGTTTATATTTATTTTTACATAATTAGATACTAATAATAATAAATTTATTAATAATTATTTCATTCATAACTAAAATGTTTTTAACAAATCAAAAATAATACAGAGAATTGTGCCCGTAACCTTTAAGCCGCGCGCGTTTAAAGTAAATCTCCCCCCAAGCCCGGTAAAGTTGTAAAAGCCGTAAAGGCTTCAGGGCCCCTCAGGCTAACAGTGTAGTCAGTTCGAAAAAAAAAAAAAAAAAAAAAGTAAATCTCTGACCTTGTAGCAGATATTAAACTAAAAATTAAAAAATATGTAATTTCAAAGTCGAAGTCATACAACCTACTGAGCCATCATTGCTTCAAAAATAATATTTTTGTTTTAATTATAAACCTAAGGAGCCTGCAATGGAAAATAACAAACTGTATAAGCACAAGTGTAGGTTAATTGCATGTATCTACGTTTATTCGCAATATGAACACTTTTGATACCATTAACGTACGCATCCCGAATCTCATTAAGTGAGGCAGTGTAATTACTGTCTATACACTGGGTTAATGGGGGAATAAAATCTTATATGGGAAATTGAAACTGAAATTTGTTCATATTAAGTATAATCCATGTTACACTCGACCGACGCGGCGCGGTGTAACATGATTCATTATTTATAATTATTATGTTAAAAACTCCATGTCCTTACATGATCATTGAAATCAGTTAAAAGGTGAAGAGATTCAAACAAGTTTAGATTTAAAACTAGTAGTGCACTCGCGACTCCGCAAGCGTTATTACACTAATTATTTTCATACCGTAATTTTACTCATATTATTAACAATTCATATAATATATCAATTGAAAAAAAATACAACTGAATTGAGAACCTCCTGATTTTTGAATTCGGTTAAAAATGACGCATACTTCCCGTGTACAAAATTTAATAAAAATCCGTCAAGCCGTATTTTGCCATTAATCTGGACACATACAGACAAACAGAGAATATTGTCCTTCATATAGAATGTCTGTGGGGAAATTTGGAAAATATATTTTTATACTGACATAAATTTATAGGTATAGTTATTTAGCTGGGATAATGCACTTCAATGATTGAAACTTAGAATGTATTTCTTGGGATTTATCTAAATTATATTGCTTGTTTGTCGCTGCAAAATTAACTAGCGATGCCCCGTGGCACAGCACGTATATATTACGCAGTAATTATTCTCGTCTCGTAGTTTTATATTTACTCATATTATTCAAAATTTATAGCATATAAATTGTGCAATAACGTATATTACCCGTCTACAAAATTTCATAAAAATCGGTCGCCGTTTTTGAGTTCAATCTGGACATAATAACAGACACAAAAAACAACTGTGATCAGTGTCCTGTATAGACAAATCGCACGTCACAAACAAAAGGGTATTAGGTCCAAGAAAATAACTAATAATACTAACACTAATTTTAATTTGTAAATTGTCTGTTAGATATGGAATAAAGCATTACTTGAAAGAAAAAAAAACATTTTAATAGTGTGTGTTTAATTGTTCCGGTTTTTTGCTGATTTTGATACTTTATTTCTAAATTAAATTTTATTTAGATTTATTAATATAGACAGGTACATATTCGAAATTGAGTTCGTTATGTGTTCATGAATAAAGACACAAAATTTATGAAATTTATTACCAACTAAATACGTAGTTGTCGATAGAAATGAACAAACTTTAGGCCCGGTTAGATAAATATGAAAATTTACAAAATTATTATCAGTTTTTTTTTCAAATATTAGTGAGTCGAGTCTTTTAAATTCACCTTGTAACATATCAAGTCTCTTCGACAACTGTAACAAAGTTCTTTAGCAATTTTCATTACTCAATAAATCCTTTATAAAAAAAAAATGACTCTGACACGTCGCTCACAATAGATCGTAACACGGAAATTTTTCGTCTCGGCGTTGTTCCAGCTACCATCAATTTACTAAGAACAAAATATCTCGACGGACCATAGACCTAGTGAATGAAGTACAATTGTTTCTTGCTATGTAACTACATTATTCTGAACGCAAAATTTAGAATTTCCTTATAGAGTTCTTATCACACTTAACATTTATTATTTACTAGCTGTGCCAGCGGCTCCGCTCGCGTGGACTATAGAATACCGTTCATCGAGCGCACGCGTGAATCGTGCTACCCCCTCAAATCTTGCTCAAAAGACGGAAGACAAAAATGCTTATTGTGGGTGATCCTTGAAAGACAGACATATGCTATCGCTGACTTTTTTGTAGATCTTTTTATTATCTAAAATTATGTAGTAGGTAAATTAATTTAATATATATTTTATGGTTTACTCTGCGTAAGCAATTTAAGCGCCCCAAAAGCGTATTTTCTCCGAATTGATTCACCATTACCATCACTGCTTATTTCGTATGTTGTTTTATCTAACAATATATATCCTATAACCTGGCCAGATAATATAGCTATTAATTAAAAAAGAACCATGTATATGGGATTTCGCGTGAAAATAATACAAAACGGACAGACAGACATGGAAACGTTGAGTTTTATAATATATATAGATCTTGCCTGTGTTTTATAGTTAACGATCATTCACATCCGACAGATATGTAAAGAAGTAATAAGATTTAGAAGAATACAATTTCGAAGATGAAAGGTAGATCGTAAGAGCCTTTGGTGCGATATTGAGGAGTGAAAGATTAAGTTGTTATTAAAATCTTTCCGAGATTAAAGTTTTTTTGGAAGTTTTTTTGTTAATATGCCTCTTTTATGTTAAATTTAACATTAAGCAATTGATAATCAGATTGGTCTATTGTGATCTATCCTGTTTTAAGTGATTGACTTACAAGAAAAGCAAAAAAGGACTAACGGCAGGCACAACACCTTGCTTATTATTTTCAGGCTAATTAGCAGTACCGGTGATGCGTTCAGTCTAAAGGAATTATAAATATAAATCATCGTGATACGTTGACCTTACACTCGCACGAATGTGACGGTGATATAATTTATTCTTAAAATATCTTCGACATCATCACAGTTTATGCCACGTACATATTTTTTCAAAACTCGCAAATATTTTCGACGTAACTTACCCGATTTACATATTTTTTATTTTAATTCATAGATATGTTATCTGGCCTGGTTATAGAATATATTATAACATACGAAATAAGCAGTGATGATAATGGTGAATCAATTCAGAATAAAGCCGCATTTGGGGCGCTTAAATGACTTAAGCTGAGTAAATAATACGAGTTATATCAAATTAATGTTCTATATAATTGAAGATCTTAAAAAGACCGGCAAAAAAGTCAACGATAGGATATATCTATCTTCTAAGGATCACCCACAATAAGTATGTTTGTCTTCAGTCTTTTAAGCGGGGGCACAACGATTCGCGCGTGCGCTCGACCGACGGCACCCTGTTGTAGTTCACGCGAGCGGAGCCGCGGGCACAGCTAGTTTATTATAAAACCTAAACAGACGATGATATTCATTACCTAGTAATTTTTATATGTACTAGTTCCAAAGATTAACTTCTAGAACACCTAACGCTTAAGTATATTTGGAGAAATAATACACAATTACTTACGTAAAAAAAGTCAACAAATGACGTTATTTCACAAAAGTACAGAAACGGTTAAGAAAACACATTAACTTAGCGTGAAATATTAATAACAAGAAAATTCAACATTGACAGGGTAAGAAAAAGAGAAAATACAAGAGATATGAACAGAATTTTCTTTCAACAAATGGACCGATTCGAATAAAGGCCTCTATCTCACGTTACCCGAGGTAGTAAGTATGGGAAGCTTGTAACATCTCTCTTTTAATTAAATCATTTTAAAGCTATTCATCGTAACAGCGTTTATGATACATTATAATGTACTGATACGCTTTCTGACCACCTACTTAGAATGCATTGCTCAAACCAAACTCTGTTAATAGTACCATAGTACTGTCGGTACACATTAACTAAGTGACATCAACTTACGGTTGTATTACGCTCCTTTGCGTCGACGAAAGAAACTTGACACACCATTGTATTGGGAATCTTGTCAAAATTATATCGTCAGTTGTTAATCACAGATAGATTATTGCGAATAGCTCTTATTGCAATGCGTATAGCAAAAGAACAATCCATATATTTAATGTTGCTTAAACTAAGGCGATTTCACAAAATAAAAAGATTGTATGCTTACGTAAATACCCTTTAGAGGAAACAAATAAATCCTATCCCTAACACGATGAAGTTCCATATTTATTTGCAAATATTTTATACAATTAAAAAAATAGAAGTCTGTAAAATGAATTCATATTATTATCATTGACGGGTAACTTCATCATGTCCACTTACGTTACTTACATGATGCGCGCGCACTTCTCAATTTTACCCTCTACAAAACGAGCCAAATAAGTAGTATTACCTTTGCCTTGAAAAATAATCTAATATTCAAATAATAAACATAGATCATAAAATATCCACAAAATAACATCCAAGCTTTTCATTATTAAACGTATTAATCTTTGCAAAGAAAAAACATTGCGGTAATATTTTTCCGGTTGTAAATAAAAGATTATTAGTTAATCAAACCCTAATACGGAATAAATACCTTACATTTTTGTATCCGAAAAAAATCTGTGTGTGATCCTGATAAATAAAATTACAATGGATGACTTGCAAAAGGGTCGTATTTGTAATGTTAATGCCACGTCGCGTCGGGATACGGGAGAGCTATATGAACGTCAATAAAGACTGTACTCTCACCTACATATACATCTATACTAATATAATAAAGCTAAGCGTTTACTCTTTAAACACGCTAATCTCTGGAAATACCAGTCAGACTCGAAATAGTTAATTCAAAGTTAGAATCCTGAGCGTAGTGAGATGCAAAAACTTTGCTCTCGTGTAGCACACATAACTTTTCACATCAGCAGTGAGAAGAACACATATTACTTAGGAGACAGAGAAAATTCCAAAATCGAATTTCGAAGGGGTTTGTTTTTTTCACTCGCTTTTTTATATGCATGTGAAAGAGACAGAGCACTGTAAAATTCGAATGTTTGAAATTTATGGCTGAACAATGTCAATACGTGGCACTGAAGATTGGAAAATTAAAAAGCTACTTTGACCCACGCTCGAATCAAAATCGCGTTTTGTTCACTGTTGTCTGGCAGCAAAAGCGGCATGTTTGAGCTGCTGAGGTGAAAAAAATATTTTTGTATATGATAGCCAGATTCATGAAGAATTGTATAGGCTATGATAACTTCACGCTACTACCATAAGGAGCGAAGCAGTAACTATGAACGCTAAGCAATCTGGCTACACGATTTTCGATTAAATTTAACTCGGGTGAAACCATGGGCTTAATCAGGATTTTAGTTAAATTCCGGGTTTGAATTGGTTCACCATTTTCTGCTTATTTCGTAAGTTACTTTATATTACAAAATATATCCTATAACTTGGCCAGATAACATACCTATGAATGGAAAATACATATCGGATAAGTGTTTTTCGCGTGAAAAGAACATAAACGGACAGAGAGACATTGAGTTTTATAATATGTATAGGTAGATAATACATAAATAGATAATGCATATTAGATCCGCGTGGGAATCCAACAAAGAAGTCCAGCTGCAAACTTAATTAAAAAATAATCGTATTTATAATTATTCATTCTTCATAACTTTCATGCTTAAGATATGGCTTAAGAATTCACATTTGGCACTGAATGAAGGCAAAAATGCAAATTTATTTGAAAAAAAAAAATTGCGGCTGCCACGTACATGAGTACGCAGGGTACATGAAAACGTTTATAGGGATCAAATTAATTATCAATAATATTATATTACATAACTAACTTTGCCCGCGGCTCCGCTCGCGAGGTTTACTAAAGAGGTTTTTTATTTCTTGTGCGGAACTCAAATATTTTTTATAAAATAAAAGTAGCTTAAGTTATTCCTTATAGCATCAGCTATCTCCCAGTGAAAATCGTTCCATCTGTTTCGGAGATAACCCGAAACAAACAGACAGTAAAAATATAAAAAAAATGTTTTTTTGTTATAGATAACTTTTATTACTTTCATATGCATTTAGTAAAAAACCGTTATTTTGACATTACAAACAGACACTTCAATTTTATTATATGGATATAGATAAAACGGGTATATTCATTAACTGTTAAAGTTTGTATATTTTATTACTCTTTCTAATATAATAAAGTTCCTCAAAAAATAGGCAACAGTCGCAAAACTAATCATCAATAAAATATATATTATGGTTACATAAGTAATAGAACTTAAATTTATAAAATATCTGTCATGCATTATGTATGCGAGCAGTGTAGCAATATCAGTGACAGTTTTCAAGGTGTACACGTCATATTACGCTAATGATTCGCTGCGTACCAACATGTCCGTGCATAACTATAAGGCTCAACACGGACTGCTCATTATCACCGTGCGAATTATATTCCGCGGACTGCCAACCAAACGCACACCGCTAATAAAACTGCCGAGATAATGTTAACGTTATTAATTGTTTTTGAAGTGAAACTTCTTATGCGACTTCCAAGCGTTAAACGTTTAACGCACATTATCGGTCTCTCCTCTTTGTGTGAGCCAGAGCGAGAGAGTAAATGTCGGTGTGTATGTATATTGCACAGTGTTTAAAAAAATGCCTTTTAAAATGAAGTAAAAATATTTGGCTAAAATTTTTGGTTATTTTTGTTATGTTATTCTAAAGAAGTAGGTATAATAACTTCTTACATAAGTAATTTTTTTTATTTTATTGAGCCTACTCTTTAAAATTGTTACCCGAGTTTTCAATTTCTATTAAAGCATACTGTTTTTAAGCGAATTTACTATCTGCAATTTTTCGCTTTGCACGTAGGTACCACTACACATTTTCATGTTACAAAATCGATGTTAAAATTTCGCGTGTTGAAAATCCGCAGTGTGTGTCAACGTTTATTATATTACTTTGCAGTAAGGTAAGTAGGTACAGATAGATAACCCGAGTTTAATCTGAAGTTCATTCTTGTAACAAGTTGTAGAAATATTTGAGCTACGGAGGACAATGCAGAATAAATTACATTTTTATAAATAACTAGCTGTGCCCACGACTCCGCTCGCGTGGATTACATAATCTAAAATAAAAGTTGCCTAAGTCACTCCTTGTAGATGTTATAATGGTAGTTCCAGACTCGCGCCGTGAAGTCGTGTTCACTCACTGGTACTAGATGGACGTACCATGGGCGTTTTATAAGTATCTGCTTTTTAAAGATACAAAGCAAACTAAAGAAAGAGAGAAAAAGTGGATAACGAGCATACAACGAGTTAATTATACTTTAGACATATTTATTTTAACATAATATACTTAAAGTAACGTCAAATCTGACAATGTTATCATAAATGTTGAATAATTTAAACATTTAATGGACCTACCAATACGGTCACATATTCAATTTTTAATGAAACAAACTGCTACGCCGAGAATGTGGATAAGCGTTCGCGCTGTTCGCGTTACGATATAAACATTTATTTTTATTTTGTAGGTTTTCATCAGAATGTTTTCCTTCAACTTTTTGAACCAATGATGTGTTAGTGGTAGAGTGTACGGACACCGCTTCCATCGATGCGAGTTCGAATCAGTTTAACAGACCCTTGCGGCGAAAACATTATGATGAAACCATATACCACACCTGGCTAGCTACCAAGTTGAAAATATGTGGACTAAACACCTATAGAGGTGTTCCGGCAGCTGCACTTAAGGGCCAGTCCCCCAACTTGGCATCCATCATCACTTAACATTAAGTGATATTGTGGTCAAATGCTAAACCTATAATGAATAAAAAACTTATCCTATTTTCAGGATTTGTCCTTCTCACGACTCCTAGCGTGCTTCCAATAAAAGATCAACATCATCAAATCAAGAAAACCGTAGGTTCGAAAACCTTGTCGTGGTCACAAACGAAGAGCAATGTCATACAGGAATAGACACAATAGTGTAATTGAAAGACCCGTTGAAACTATGCCAAAATTTTGAACATGTGAGCGACTTGCTACACGACGATCATATTAGCTAAATTATCAGGAAAAAACTGACAATGACTTTTTTGCAGTTATTTTTGACTTCCACGGTGATTTTCAGAACTACAAATAAGAGTATCTAAGACTTTACATAGATCACTATTTGTTTTAATATTGAGCAGACTTTACTGGTGTGATTCCTGCGAACAGTGGTGGGGCAAGACCTAAATTTTATGTGGGCAAGGTACAGTTCGCGAGACCTTCTGGGGGCGCTTGAAGACTAATTTTATAGTGTAAGCAACAGTTGAAAGAGACAATTTTTATTCATAAAAAACGCAAACCATATTCCATAAGTAACATTAAAGATAAAATAAAAAATGAAAAGAAAGAAACAGAAATGTCCTGTTTTTAACCTTATTGAACTCCATAATAATAGACATGATGACTATAACAAAGAATTACTGAAATATTCATTTTAAATAATGAAATAAGTTAAAAAGAAACAAAAAATGTATTGACTTTTAAAGCGAAATGAACATGCAACTGTTAAAATAAAAACATAAAATATTAGCTATCTGCCATGTTTTGTGAAACACCAGAGCGAATGACGTCACTGCACAGTCTTTCCATTATTTCCATTATTTCCATTATTTGAAACTATTAAATTGCCTAGTTTTATGTTATTACAACCAAAACCCCATGAGATATTAGCAACTGCATAAGGATTTATTAAGTAATAGCTTTAATTTGTCTAAAATTACTTTCTGACATTCTGATTCTGATTCTCGATACAAACAAAAACTTTTGTTCAACAGAATTTCTATTAATCTAAACTTCCAAGTAAGTACCTACATGAATTGTTAAAAAAATAAAATTTAAAACCAACTCAAAACATCATAAAAATGGAATTATTCATTTATTAGCATTACCTAAACAGGATAATAGAAATGTGAGAATAGCTATCAGTTAATCACCCACAGACCGCAGTGGAAACAGTTCCTAATGCTTGTAGTTAGCTACTAACTGTATAACTGCTACATACAAACCAATGAAGAGTTGTTTGTTCACACAATTGACGTCATTAATTTACACCATCTACAATGTCGCCAGTGTATTCTATGATTTAATTTTACTGATTTGGAGACTACAAACTTCACACAATCTGCCATTTAAAATGTAGATAGTTTTGTAGATCCAACCTCGTCTTTGATCATTTCCTAAAATAATTAATATCATTTATAGTCATGGAGGATCATTGCGATAGCATGCAGGCCGTTACATGTTGTGTCGTATTTCTAAAAGAAAAAACATTAATACGTGATATACAAAAATTAATAAGATGGAATAACCAAATCAAGATATTTGAGCGATATTATTATGAACTCAATTATTTGTGACCTCGACAAACGCCTTCCAAAACGAACACTCCGCTGTTATCGCGCGCGATAAGATATCAAAGTCTCTAGACAAGAAGCCGAAAGGTTTTTTTTTAGTTTTAACATGTTATCTGACAAATTCGAACATTCAACTTCAATATTTTAATAATTCACATAGTATTCTAAAACGAGGACGGGACGAATACATTTGAAAATCATTAAATAATATTAATTTTAATATAATTCAATAAATTCTTGCTAAAGCAATGACACTAAAATTACGGAGCATTAAAAATTTAGGTTGGATTAAAAAAAAAACACTAAATTAAAACAAAAATCTTCAAATTTCAATAACGACGCTAACTAGAAGTTTTCTTTGTCAAAAATAGTTGCCCTATTTTTCAAATTAATTCAAATCATAAATTACTATAAATAATTTAAATACAAGTTAATCGCGTATTGTTAGTGAAACACACAGATAATAAAAGATAAAATTCTAACAATAAAGACCAAAAACAAAGAATTGATAAGTCACTTCACGCATAAAATACATCTTTCTGACAAAATGGTTTTGGTGACGCAAATTAACTAGCAAAGATGTTGGTTGACCTTTGATCAGATACGTTAAATTATAAACATTTACATGACGATGTCAGCCGAGCGTAATCTTACAAAATAGCAAATACCACGGCCATGGGGGAACTGTCGTTTTTTATTAGAAATTTGCCTCCTATGCTTTCGTCTTATAAATTCAGCCAGAGGCAAGTAGAGTTAATAACAAAAGCCAAAGTATTAGCTTGCGAATGGGGTGTCGAATAGCATAAATGAATTTGCGTGAGAGCCGTAAGCATTGACGAGAATCTCCTAGTTTCCGTATGAAAGAACTAACACGGAAAAATCTACAAAAAAGAAGCAAAATTAAAATATCTGATATAACATGTCTGAATAATAAAACCAATCATTGTAATGTTATTTTCCATGTTCCAATTTTTTCTTGGGGGGAAGTTCTTCGCATTCCATGGATTCACGGCATCGTGTTGCAGAGCGAAGAGGCCTGAGCAATCAGAATTGCGACCCTGTGTAAATTTTAGGAGGCTCCTAACGAACGCTCACCTTCACTGCCGATGCTCCCCTCCCAGCCTTTCCAAATTCGGTAAGATCCTACTAAGGCCGCTTTGGATACTCGTTCCAATAAAAGATTCTGATGGCTTTTAGATGAGATTAAAAGATGATTTTTAGTAGATTGTATCAGAATTTTGATAATATACTCCTCACTTCAACATTTCCGCAGGTGTTGCGTTCCATTACACGTACCATTACACAATTAATACTTTACTTTGTACATTAATAGCAAGATCATAATACTCATTCATAAAAATTATATAACAATAATAATACTTAGACAACTCAATATTTAATTATAAATAACTACATAATTAAAAAAATACAATTTGTGCTGGGTGCATTCGTTTCTCAGATAAATATATAATTATTATCTATGGTTATTTTACGACACTCCACAGATAACAGAGCGGGAGTTTTTCGCGGGATCTCAAACCGTAATGTAGTGGTTTTGTTTACTAGTTGTGCACGCGGCTCCGCTCGCGAAGACTACTGAAAAGGCAATTTTTATAAGCGCAGAACCCTAATTATTATAATAAATAGCCTAAGTTACTCCTTATAATATCTGCCAGTGAAAGTCTTCTAAATCGGTCCAATCGTTTCGACAATTGCCCGGAACAAACGGGCAGACAGACATACGCATTTAGTAAAAAACTGTTTATAACATAACAATTGTATTATATGTATACTTCATTCACATTAAAAAATCACTGAGGGATAGTGAAAGAGTTTTTAGAATCGGGACAGTCGTTCCAAAGATTAACCTCATATATACAAATTATACCTCTAATACAGTAGTATAAATACTGACTTAAAAAAAAAAATTTTCAATGATAATTCCACGTTTAAAGTAGCAATTTTATGAGAAAACTGCTGACATAAAACGTTATATAACTCGTTTCCAATAAACCTTGAATAAGTCTGCTGACCTTTTTATTATAAAGCTATAAGCTTTGCAGAAGCACTTCGTTTAACTGTTTGAAAAATTATTACACAGACTCTCCAATAAAAATCTTCATGCGGCCGAATTCCTTCTTCTTATAATATAATAAAGCTAGTTCGCCGTATTATTTTATTAATTCTTAGTGTACACATATCTAGAATTATTATTTTCATAATCATTTGTGATACCTTTTGTTAAAGATCGAATATTAAATTTCATAGAGATTTAATCTGCTTATTGTATTTGAAAACAAAGAACATTCAAAATTAAAATAATATCCTATGCATGGACTAAACGTCCATGAAACTACGTTTAAAATACACAAATTATTTTTTATTCTTATACATTTTAAATGGTTAATGTACCTATAAGATGTTAAAATATACAAAGGTAGGACATTGAAGCAAGATTAAACTAGGACGCATAAGAACCTTGGATATATTATTTCTAGTATAACAACTAAGTAACCATTAGCTTAGTATCATACCTTGTAAATTGTACAATATATTAAAAATAAAGGATCTTTATAAGAAATGGACGAGGTTCTCTAAGTTTTGGGTAATACACGTTATTAAAACACGCGACATTTGTTAATGAATGGCCATTACGACACGAACCAGTCGTCGCGCAAGAATGAGAAGCCCGAAAAGAAAAACGTGGGCGTCAGAAGATATAATTCTGTAAAACTACATTTAAAAATATAATTGTATTTCGTTGTACACGCATAAATTACTCGAACGTTCATTTGCTATCGAATTTAAAGAGGATGTTGTAATTTGTGAGCGTAATTCATTAGCAACGTTTAAAGATTATTCAGCGCTCGCTCGATATATACTAGTACAAAAACGTTACGAATGCTTTCTCACAGGCCTCAAGGTTGCGACAGACAGTTGCGCGAACAAGCCGACCATATTTGTAACACACCCACTAGACAAAAGTACCTTCTAGTTAATGCGAATCATTGCTTCACCAACTGCTGCCAAAATGAAATACATACAAATTATTTGATGTAAAGAATAAAACACATTGTTATAATAATCACGTTGCTAATTCTGTGGGATTATCCTTATGATTTTGACGACTAAATGTAAATGATTAATATATTTCATTTATTGCATATTGTACCATATTCTAATTCGAATAAACAACATTAGACTTTAGCTGTCATGTAAATTTATCCATTTTTATCCCAACTTTTAATATGCAACAAAATTTGAAATAAACATTTATGGTACCAAGGTCGAACGTTCAATTAGAACGCGCCAAATTAAAAGTAATATATGCGGAAGGTGGTTTCCCTAGTTATTTAATAAATAGTGTATGTATGTGTAACTACATTTTAATATTTCCAAAATAGTTACAATAAAAACTTTTTTCTTATGTGCTTATATATCAGAATACTATAACAGCTTATACTATTAAAAGGTAATATTTGAATTCATAAATAAAAAATAAAAATATAGGAAGCTACATTATGCCTGAGTATAGCTGCATGGTATTGATTTAGTGAGCATTATTATTGGGCATGGCATATTAATCCTTACGAACGAAAGTTCCATCATCATCAAGACAATGTTATGTAGATAATCTTTGTCCTTTACAGCATGTTATTTAGAGAAATAGTTTAGGAGATAATGTAAAATTAAAATAATTCAATACTCGGCTCGGATCTATGACTATAGCTGTAGTGGCGCGAACGAGCCTTGTGAGTTGTGACGTATAAACCCTGGCCGCCCGATAGATTTATTGTTTATACCGAAATATAATAAATCATCAACCAGCGACTTTTTATTTATTTATATGCAGGTGAAACCGCGGTGCACAGCTAGTATTAATATTTAGTATTATATATTAGTATAATAAACGCATACGCAGTCGCGAGCGGTAGCTAGTATACGATATTAAAATACTTTAATTTTAATAAATCAAAAGACGCAAATCTCTCGAAATTTTAAATAAAAAAAAAGGTGCGTGTGCGATTCACACACTTCATTTTAAACTTCATTTAAACTTCATTTTAAGACATTTTCTATTTTATTTAAACAGTGTGCAATATACACCGACATTTACTCTCTCGCTCTGGCTCACACAAAGAGGAGACCGATAATATATTGCTCTCTCGCTCTGGCTCACACAAAGAGGAGAGACCGATAATGTGCGTTAAACGTTTAACGTTTAACACTTGGAAGTCGAATAAAAAGTTTCACTTCAAAAATTCAAACTTAAACTTATAGGTCCTGGAATCATATTCATAAATAACGCGATAATTTAAGTTTTCCATTTTGAGAAAAGAACGATGTCAAAGAAAAGTAAAATGGATGAAGATAAGTAAAGAAAAGAAAAATAAATATTTGAAACAAAAATACACAAGCCTAAGTTTGAAATTCCTAACCAAAGTCCAGATAATTGAGATCAAGGTGACCAGTTCAACAAAACGCCAATTTCATATGTAAGGACCTAATATAATCTTCCTTATAACTGCTAAGGCAAACCTGACTTTTAATTTTTGAAATTGTATTGCCAAACTGAGGAAAATCTAAGAACAAATTTGCGTCAGCTCTGAATTATAATATAATAAAATAGCCTGCTAACTGAGATAAAGTCCGGTATCCACTGTTTTGTCCAAAAAATCAATTATTCAAATCAATACTTTTTTTACTGCAACCAAAACAGTCGTGTCAAGCGACTTTCCCCGCATAAACTACTGCGCGCACACACACGTGTGCAATAATACTGTTTATCTACACAGTTCGGCGAATCCTCTCACAACTGGATCCGCGTGTTTTTCTGTTTTTTTTATGATTGACTTTCTAGAATAATTAATTATTAAAAACACTCTTTTTATCAACCCTAGAAATACTTTTTAAAGCACCTTGCATTCTCCACGTGTCACAGACGTGGTCGCCTTATGCTCAACCGACAACAATACAACATTATTGGTTGAACGATTATGTACCCATAATAAATCACAAATTAATCTACATAATGGTTTCCATACAGTAACCAAGTACTATAAGTATCGATATAGACATCTTGGCGAAGATAAAACGGCCAGATGGCGCCGAATTTTTGCGTATACTGTACATGCAACTGTGTATCCACAAATATTGAAGTCTCATAACAAGAAAATTAAAACTTTGATAGTCAATTGGTTAGTGTTACATTATCTATATTTGTATTAATAAAAATGGAATGCCGTCCGTTGGTAAGCGCATCACTTGAGCACATCTGGATCGATTTGGCAAAAAAAAAACTTATGTTAGAGTTCGAACAAGGTTCTTAGGGAAAGAAACATTTTAAAAGTTGCCCGGGCAATTAGATATTTCTGGGAGCACTGATTTTTTTTTCTAAATCAAGACCATAACTTCCGGTTCAAACGATATACCTATATACCTAATATTTATTTTGTTTTTTTTTTGTTCGTTATGGTCCTGGAAAATTTTGATGGAAAAAAATCGCAGTAGTTGGCTTTTTAGTTGGTTTGTTGGGTTATTGACTCTCTGTAAAAAGCAGAGCAACATCTTCCGGTCCAGCTAATGTAAAATGAATTAGAAGAAATAATTCCTGAAAATCCAGTACCCAATGGAATAATATATTGCAAAATGAACGTTAAAAATTAAACCAATATTGTATTATTACATCGATATCTTTAATTTCATCGTAATTTTATGGAAGATCAATACATGGTGACAAATAATTATCGAAATTAACTGACTTTTTTACACTTGAACTCTCAATGCTATAGGCACTCGATATAATAGGTCTATACGTGAACATTTTAATATATATACGCACAGATCAGATATAAAAAAACGACATTCCTCAAATATACATATCTGTTAAACAAACGTTTACGATATCCAAAAACGGGTTTAAAATGTTCACATTAGAACGTCCGCAATAATTTATGTCGATGAGCAAGACTGTGAAGCTTCTGGAATGAAGAAAGCGAAAATATCCGAGCTCTGTTACTCCTTAATTACCGGGAACACGACCACTCTTGTATCATTATTTACAATCTCTGTAACCAACTTTAGATATACACATCAGAACTTGCTTAATAATACAACTTTTAACTAAAATTTCAGCACTATTATAGCTACTATTGTGTTAAAAAGTTAAGTTTAAATAACGCGAATAATCGTAAATATATTTTTTTTCCAACTTTCCAAACAATGTCCAAATGGTGAATGCATTATTTAAACAAGCCACTTAGCGTATAATCGATGTACGACGCAAGACAATAGATAATACGATCCCAGAGAAAAACCACGGGCTTTACAATAACTGGAAAGTAAAATGAGTAACATTAGATTCTTTCGATTACATACTTTATCGAGTCGAAAAATTCCATCGATCGTAAAAACGTGCCCAATTTTTTTAATAAAACCATTCCTTATGCTTACTTTCAAAAAGTGAAAATAAACTAATTACCTAATTATTCTACAAGCTAATACTAAAGCGTTTGGACACTGAACTATTTTTTTACAGTGCCACTTCTTCGCGCCTTTTAAATGTAATGAGTAAGTGACTAGCTAATTCTTAAAGGCTGATCAACTCACATTTTATACTTTGATGGGGCTTGGTATACATGCAAAGGTTAATACTTAATACTGACTGATAAATGGAGGGGCTAACAATACAAAGCAAGCAATGACAGTGTAATACTTAAGTTAACAAAAGAAATCTATATAATATATAACACTTAAATCATACCCATGAAATTATTTACAAGAACCACATCCAATATAAGTATGGCACTAAATAATATAACAATAAAAATGATAGAAAACTTCACCAATAAAGACATTGTTTTATGAATATTACGGAAAGGGTTTTTATATTTATTTTGCATGTTTAAAATTTCATAGAAAAGATTATATCATTGAACAATGCTAGGATATCTAAATAACTAAATATGAATGACAATGGACAATCATCACACCAATTCATGTACAAATAATTTGATATGATTAAACTTCAAATGTGAGTTATATAATAGTTACATTAGGGACAGCTTGATATATCAAAGACTATTATTTACTATTATAGTAAGCTTATCTGCTTCGTTGAGTCACATTATTAATATGAATGTGAATCAGAAATGTTAATCCCATTATACCAACCTAATAACTATTACCACAGACTCTCACAATGTCCACAATGTAAAATGCACTACAAATTACTAGATATTTTTTGTACAGCCTGGATTCAAAATCCTACATCTAATAGCTAACAAACTTTATAATAAACTTTGCCAATGTAATACCATTACTGTAACATCACTCAGGAGAAAGGTGGGATTGATAACAATTTCTCATTCATGATAATTTTTACTGTTTTATCATTCTTACTCACTTATTGGTAACATCAGTCTCAATGACAAGATATAGCCATAGAGGCATTTTTTATTTATTTATTACTAGGAACATTTAAACATATTCCTAATATAATTTGAAATTATCACTTATAATAATTCTCTCATGATTTACTTTGTGCTGAATTTAAATACAAGATTGAAAGTTGTAGAAAAATTGTTTTCAACACAATAGGAAAAATGTTTATACTGAAAATTGTATCACTTTTATATGGCTGATGCTAACAATAAGTTCCAGATTACAGCTTGATGTTGGCTACTCAAAAATGGCTTAAAGTGTATTCACATACTAGTACTGATTCACAATAAAATAACTACCTACACTTACATCTAGGAAATAAGGAACAAATATAATTATGTTTAAACCCAAAAAAATCCTCACATCAGATCACAAACATAATATAGGTCAATTGCATGAGTGAAAACAACTACATTTTTTACAAATACAATAAATTAATCTCTTGAATAATTTTTATGTATACAAAGTTCCTTAAATAAAATATCAAGTTATACAAAAATGTTAACTAGAAATAAATAAAGAAATGTCAATTGAATAAAACCTATAATATAACGTAAAGAACATTCCATTGAGATAATGTATTATAAATATTTAATTTTAGTATAATCGAATTATGCACCATATAATTAAATACATAGCTCAAATTTCACTACAATGTGATGTATAAGATAAAATACAGAAATTGAGAAATTCAATTATGAAAATAACATCCGTGATTTCATTGGTACATACCTAAATATCTACATAAATAAAATATATATTACAAAACTGTTAAGATTTCATAAAAATAATAAAAAATATTTATGAAGCTCACCATGTCCCAACCATAACGGTAAACTACCATAGATAGAGTGGAAAATAACTTTTTGGTGTAATTCAGTTGGTGGCAGCTCCGACTAATGGAGTATATCACCACAACAAGGATCACTGCAGCTCTCTCTACGTCTACTTAGACAACTTGAAAGAGCACTAAGCAAATTAAAGTCACCAAAATATCAGAAATGAGTTCTACCATCATTATTCCTAAATACCACATTTGATCTGCTCGGTGCGCTGGTTCCATACGCTACTGCGTCTATGTTCAACCAGAACCACTGGCAATGAGTTATGCTCATCACTATTCCACGGCCACTTTGTCACGGAATATTCACAGTTACTAAACACCTACTAACGGGAGCTTCCGTTTGTAGGCACCAACTGTGCGCTCAGAACTCGGCAAATTCCTTTGCACACTTCTCCGTTGATGAAATACGTAATGCTTCCTCCTCATAATCATCAAAGTTGCTTGTATCTCCGGGGCCTCTGCAGCGTGGTATAAAAGGTGCTTCAATCTTTTTCTGGAACACTGCAATCCAGTCAGTGCTGGCAAACCATCTGTGACCTTTAATGTCATTGACGCCCGCTTTAAGGTTTCCATAACGCTTGGTCAAATCAACTTGCAATAGATTGCGGAGCAGATCTTTCAAATCAGAACCAAAGTGTGAAGGAAAACGGACCTTGCCTGATACTATCTTCTCATAGATCTGTATCGGCTGATCTGCAAAGAACGGTGGGTAGCCAGCAGCCATCTCGTAGACCAAGACGCCGAGCGCCCACCAGTCGACAGCTTTATTGTATCCTTTGGAGAGTATAATCTCTGGCGCAAGGTATTCGGGTGTGCCGCACAGTGTCCATGTTCGACCTTTGACACGCTTTGCGAAACCAAAATCAGTAACTTTGAGGTAGCCCTGTGAGTCGATCAGCAGATTCTCAGGCTTAAGGTCTCGGTAAATGAGGTCCAGGTAGTGGAGGTATTCAAACGCGAGAACTATTTGTGCCGCATAAAAACGGGAATGAGGCTCTGAAAAGCGACCCACCTTGCGGAGATGCGAGAACATCTCGCCACCTGGAACGTACTCTAAGACCATGTAAAGATTCGAGTTGTCTTTAAAATGAAATCTCAGGCTCACCAGGAAAGGAAAGTTTATCGCCTGCAATATCCTCTTCTCGTTTAACGTGTGCTCGACCTGCTTCAGTTTCACCACTTTCTGTTTGTCTAATATTTTCATAGCGTAATATTCTTTCGTTGGTTTATGCTGGACTATCATAACTCGACCAAAGGATCCGGTACCTAAGGTTTTTATTCGCTCGAAATCGTTCAGTCCGGCGGTGTTGGTAGGATTCTTCTTCCATTTCTCCTCAAAATCCTCTTTCGCTTGGTCGAGGAACTCCTTGACGCTTTCAGCGGCGTCCACCTTCTTGTTGGCTGTGGCGGCATTATTGCCCATGGCGTAAAACACAATCCAATGCGCCGCCAAAAATTTGCCGTTATTAGAGGCCGCCTCTCTTTACTAATCGATGCCTGCTGTGCGACCGTGTGTAAAACGGGCCGAGCAGGGCAGGTCAACACAACCCGTTTTTATACACATACATTCTTAATTTTAATGCACTTTAACACGTCACAAAACACATACAATATAGGCACACATTGACACAATTATTTTGAATGCGAAGGATCACAAAATACTTTGTCACTTTCACAGGGGTAAAATGGCTTCCACAGCCGGACTCGATTCAATCTACAGCAGAGCGAGATCGAGCAAACGATTCGTTCACGGGTGGCGGTCAATTAAAAAATGTTGCTAGTTTATGTGACAAATACTGCTAAAAATATTAAATTACTACTATGTATTTTTCATTCAAAATATACTCGTATAGTCTATGTATTTTCATATCAATGAAATATATTTGGAATTATTATGACCACATTATCAGAATTTATATCAGGTAAAAAGTAAAATATGTCAAAGACAATCTGAGACCTCATAACTTAAAATAACTATTGTGAAAGTAACAAATACGGAGTATTATTCCTTTTAAAACTATTAATTTTAATTGAAACTAACTATTATGTATTTTAATCGATACATAGTATAATATAGATTCGCACTGTCATGTACGTAATTGTAATTTTTATTTAAAAATTTTACTATCAGCATTGCAATTACAAACAGAAACAGCCACATAAAATAAATTGTTAGGTATTTCCCGTATATACTTAATTAATGTGAGTATACTTTGATGTCTATCTATTAAAATTCATTTGAAATAGAATTATTATGAAAAATCATGAAATCGAAATAAGCATAATAGAATAAGCATTAATTAATCAACTTTATACATCATTATAAGGACTCTAGTAATAGTGACAAGCCATCAGAATAGACCATCATTTGGCGACCGCCGTTAGATTTCCGATCTCTCGGTGATCGCCGTTGTGTTTGGATTGTATTGTATACCATAACAGACAGTACCGTCAGTTTGCAGAGCTACTATAAAAAAAAGCCCGCGAACCAATAAAAGATTTGTGTACTGAATTTTGTCAATGTGATAAAAAGGCTAGTTAATTTGTAATATATTTTTTATTTTTTCCTAAATCTTTTTATAATATGATATTCCTAGCCAATGTCCTTTTCTTAAACTGAGGTGAATGTGAACAACAATCCAACTGAAGATACAGCTGCATATTGTTGGATCATCTACCACAGTGATCTACTATTTGTCGGACTTATAAGTTAGATAAAATAAACAATTTATCAAGTCCTTATTACATTCATAACAAAATATATTAGTAAGCTCTAGCGATAATCAACTATGATCTTTAACACTAGATCACATTATGCGCAACTAATAAATCTTTCAAAATTATAATAAGAAATCAATATTATAATTTATATATAAAATAAAATGCATGATTCTAACAACGAGCAAAGGAAAGGTGTAACTGTAAAAGTGTAACATAGAAGTAAACTATGATTATGGTCAAATATTTCGGCTTCTATAACAAACATGTCTAAGAGTATGATAATGATAACTGAAATTTTAGTTTTAATATTAGAACCATAATAATTTTCACTACCTTAATAATCCTACCACATAGTTTAAGTTATTCAATACGGGCAACACCAAAAGTAAGTCTGTTTGTATATCACAGATGGCAGCGTTACCAGTTTATTAAACATATTCATGATTAAAAAAGCGTAAAAAACTTATGTATTTCAGCTCAACCATGTTAATTTTTATAATTAATACTGTTGAATAGTTTATTTAAGTAGATACATTAGCATCAAAATTGAAGCGTATTTAAGTTAGATTTTTTTAAATAACGAAATTAAGTTACGATTTAAAACTGATATTAATAATAATTTTTAAAACCTTGTGCGTACTAGCATAGTAACAACTGCCTATTTCCGTGCATGAGGTGATATATAATGTGCACAAGCGTATATTAATTTTATTATTTACTGTCTGTATTAATAGTCACGAAAACAAACAACCTTGACGATATAGCATATAGTACCAAATAAAACAATTTAACAATTAACGAACTTGCAATTATTTTACTTACACGTGGCCACAGAATAGATAGGTATATAGATATTTATGGTAGACTAGCTGTGCCCGCGGCTCCGCTCGCGTGGACTACTAAAAAGGCTTATTTTATTTGTGAGGAACCCTATTTTCTAAAAATAAAAGTAGCCTAATTTATTCCTTATAACATCAATTATCTGCCAGTGAAAGTCCAGTCAAAATCAGACCAACCGTTTCGGAGATTACCCGAAACAAACAGACAGACAGACAAAATAAAAATGTGTGTGTGCGATTCACACACGATAGAAGTGAAACTTCATTTTAAAAGATATTTTATTTAAACACACCGACATTTGCTCTCTCGCTCTGGCTCACACAAAGAGGTGAGACCGATAAAGTGCGTTAAACGTTACGTTTAACGTGTTGGAAGTCGCATAAGAAGTTTCACTTCAATAAATAAAAAAGGTGTGTGTGCGATTCACACACGATATAAGTGAAACTTCATTTTAAAAGATATTTTATTTAAACAGTGTGCAATATACATACACACCCACATTTGCTCACTCGCTCTGGCTCACACAAAGAGGAGAGACCGATAATGTGCGTTACACGTTTAACGTGTTGGAAGTCGCATAAGAAGTTTCACTTCAAAAAAAAAGGTGTGTGTGCGATTCACACACGATAGAAGTGAAACTTTATTTTAAAAGACAATCATATTTTATATAAACAGTGTGCAATATACATACATACACACCTACATTTGCTCACTCGCTCTGGCTCACACAAAGAGGAGAGACCGATAATGTGCGTTAAACGTTTAACGTTCATATATTACAGTTGTATTTAGCAGAATTATTTGGTAGTCACTTATCATAGAGTGATCTGACCGAACATATTCAACTAATGATACCCAATCTGCATTCCAAGAATACAATATTTTATTAATTAGACTAATAAATAACGATAAAACTTAAATACAATCACAAAACTATAAAAATAACTAGTAACTTCGTTTTTGCGTCAAACTGAACGCGTACTTGGACGTCACGATTCGATTTTACCAAAAGCGTTGCGTTTTACAATTTTAAATTTCTGTCGTATTTTTAACACTTTTTATTAATTAAAATCTATAAACAAAGGCGAATAAATGAAAAATAACGACACAGGTGTAATTCTACAGTAGTAAAGATTCCAAATAAAATTATTCACCTATATTTAAACTACATGCATATTCCCTATTGTCTATGACAGGTCATCCCTATTCTATATTTGCTGTTTGCACATTGTAATAAGTATATATACATAGTAGCCGTGTGTAGAGACAACTCTAAGTAATAATAGGTGAATGTTTATTGATATTGTGCTTGAGTCTCATGCTTTCTTGTTAATTATATTTGAGATAATTTTCAAAGGTTTTATTTATGTTCTACTTTAAGGTAAAACCACCAGTAATTGACACTGCACCAATAGTTGACACTCTGACGAAGAAAGTTAAATATTAAGAAAAAAAAGGAAGCCAAAGATCGAGATGGCCAAAATCACTGATTACTGATATATTTTTAATGTTATAAATACATATAGGTACAGTCAGTTATAAAAGTCGGTTAACAAACTCAAGACTTCAAATCAATTTAGTATCAAATATTTAATTTTCTTCGTCAGAGTGTCAACTATTGGTGCAGTGTCAATTACTGGTGGTTTTACCTTAAATGAAAGAAGATATAAGACGGATGAAAGAAGATTACATGTGTCAGAGATGCGAATGCTAAGATGGATGTGTGGTGTAACTAGATTGGTGGTAAAATCAGGAATGGGTATATTAGAGGAAGTCTTAAAATAGCTCCAGTCACAGTGAAGTTGAGGGCTTATAGGTTAGCTTGGTATGGACATGTCATGAGGAGGAATGAATATCATATAAATAGAAGAATGTTAAATATGAAAGTGGATGGATATATGAGTAGAGGAAGACCGAATAAAGTATGGATGAACTACGTGAAGAATGATATGCGTATAAAAGGGGTGAATACTGAGATGATAGTTAATAGAGTAGAGTGGAAGAGAAAAACCTGTTGTGCCGATCCTTCTTAAGAGGGATAAGGGTAAGAAGAAGATTTATATTCTACTAGGTGGCCCTGCAGATGGTGTTTTGCTCTTTCTAGTAGTCGAAAGATTGATCACAGCGCATTCTATATCACGTTCAAACACAGCATTAAAATCTTCGCCATAAAAACATTTACATCTACCAAATTTCATTGAGGTCTGTCAAACGGTGTTAGACTTTATAAATCTCATATATACCAATATCCATTATTACCTATATCTATGTATTATATCAATATATAGATTTAATTTATTATTTTTCTTCTAAAGTATATAATATAATTATTATTATTTTTGTTTTAAATTTCTTTTCTCTTTTTTCCTTTTTATGTTCGTGGCACTCTGAAGAACTGTTTTATTCTTATAAATGGCATACGCATCGCGAACACTGCATACAATATTATAAGGATTACAAACATATTTAACTATTACAATTATTTTACAACTATTAGGTACAACGCCACCATAGCACGGGAAACGTTCGGGAAGCTTGATAATGCCTCTGATGTTAGTAGAGGCAGTGATTGGGAGACTGAGGGGCGGACTGCCTCGTTTGACGGGGACCACCGCGTGGAGTCCTATTTTCAAATTTCAGTGAAAAGTATTAATAATGGAGATGGAAGTCCTAGGAATCGATATTGTTATTTGATTTTCTCTTCTTTAAGAATTTTATTTTATCAAATTCTCTGGCACCAATTGTTATCGCACAATTTTCACAATAAATACACCCTTTTTTAAATCATTGGGGTATTGGCGTAAAATTGCCTTACGTAATTAATGAACTGCCCTTAAGGCTGTGAGGCCACGAAATGAACAACAGATCTTGACTATCGTTTTACCGAAGAACTGGTGTTTTACCAATACTAAAGTTGGCTACAGATCATTAACTCGTGCCTCTGCCACTCTTCTTGATTACTGGAAGTGGATACAAACTGGCAGGTCCCGAAGCGCGACACGCCTAAGCGTGTGACCATGGTGGATGTTACCGTGAACCATACTAATTTCATTTCTCCAATGAACTGTATAAAAAATAGTAATTCAGTATATCTAAGTAAATACGTAAAGCATGTAATACAAAAATGTTAAGGACGTTACCAAATAGATTCAAATCAGTTTTAATTTTATTGGAGGTTAAGAGTTTTATTAGCGGAAGAAATTACTAAAAAAAAACAAGTACCCTTGTTAATTTCTGCATCAGAAATAAACACTGCTCATGTCTTTGTTACGATTAGGTCACATGTTATTGTAATATTTTCCGTGTAAATACTATTTCAATAGCAACTTCTGATTTTACACCGCAGGCTGCAATAATTGGTACATACTACGTTTAAAATATTTGTTTTTATGAAACATTTATCTTAGGTCGAATCATGTGGAGAAAAAAAATTGGTGCATGTGTTCATGTACTCACTTTTGTGAAGTTATAACAAACTTATTATAGTCGATCAGTCGAGGTTATGTGACGCGTAAGTCTGTCCGTTTATGTTATTTTCACACGAAACCCACATATCTGATTTACATGGTTATATTTTTTAATTCATATCGTCTGGCCAGGTTAGATAAAGTAACACACGAAATAAGCAGTGACGATAATTATGAATCAATTCGGGAAAAAGACGCTTTTGGGGCGTTTAAATGTTTTACGCTGAGTAAACCATACGAGATATATTAAATTAATGTACACATAATTGTAGATCTTAAAAAGACCTACAAAAATGTCAACGATAGCATATTATATCTATTGACTGTCTTCTAAGGATCACCCACAATAAGCATTTTTGAGGCATCACAATTTGTACGTACGCTCGGCCGACAGCATTTAGTAGTCTACGCGAGCAGAGCCGCGGGCACAGCTTGTAACTATTATATTTCTTGAATTATGATTATATTATATTTATTAGTTATCTCTTCTTTCTGAAAATATTATTTCACTCTACAAAGGTGGCAAGGTTATCTTGAACACTTGTTTAACTGTTAAGCTTTGCACAATACATTTAACAATAGCTATAAAAGTTACCTACATAACATCGATCGAGAGCGGGTTTTAGTAGGTACGTCAAATAACATTTTAAGATTTCACTTGAGACACCCAAGCCAACCTGCTCCTTGCGTGCTGCAAGCACGTATGCATAATGTTGAGTAACAAACGCGGTAATGGCGATGGCGGGTGGTAGAGATGGGTCACGACCACTATACATATTGTTACGATCCGAGTAGAAATAGAAAAACAATTAACTATTCTCGAAATGTCTGGAATCGTCTAGAATGTACACGAAACATTGAGTAACTATTAGCAAGTACAATACGAATACAAAAAAATATAATAGTTCACTCTTACATTCAAACCTTATTGCTTCGATTACGTGATCCGACAAACAATAGTCCAAAAATACAACCTTTCCCTTTTAAACAATGACGTAAAAGTTCGAGGCATTTCTAGTGATTTCGATCCTCCATTTATTTTGATATATTATAAAAGAGCCGTGTGTTCCAAGTTAGGACGATTGATTATTTATTGATGATTCCCATTTCAACCGTTGTAGGGAACGGACGTGTCCGTTTGCGCTCTTGGCCACTGTCGTAATTCTGTGCGATCTCTATATTACGATTGTTTCGACACTCGTCATACAGATATATCGTTCTCTTTCCAAGCGCAGTTGTCAGTGCAACAAACCGCATTTTTCAATGCGACCGTTTCTTTACGACCAAAACCACGGTAGCGGTCGCTTGCCGGATACCTAGCGGTATTAACGAAGGCAAGTGGTGCATAACCGGAACCGTAGAGGCCCCATACAAAAACCACATTCCCTCGCAATGCTACAATTGCCAGCACGTTTCCCGCGTTCCGGTGGCTGTAACTCCCGCGCCTCGCGCGCCCCCTCAGCCGCTAACCCGAAATCAGTGTTGCCGTTTTAGTGACTTTGTCACTAGACCTAGCGAGTTTTCAATGTGTATGGTGACATTTTTTATGATTTAGTGACAAAAAAATATCTGGTGACTTTTAGTGACTTCTTAACAAAGAATACAGGTATTCTCTACCAACAACTTCTTCGTGATCAACACAGGAGTTATGTGATATTTAACTTGTTAATAATATCTACTTCTAATTAGCCAGTTTTTGAGTAACGTATACTGGCAACATGAAATGTATATGACTATCGGATTACGGACTCGGGGATTTCCGTACAATTAATACGTTATAGTATAAAACATATAGTACGTATAGTACGTATAACGTATAGTATAATATAAAACGTTATAGTATTTCGTCCAATTATACGCTTGATTACGCATCTCAAACTGTCAGAAGTAATAATAATATTGCTATCTCATCTTACAATGTTTAGAGTAATACATAAAATATAATGTATAATAGTTTCATTAGTTTATTCGTTCGCTCCAGATTCTTTGCGATAAACGTAATTTATCGTTTAGTTCTCAACTTTGATCAGAGTTAAGTTATTTGCTTCTAATTACCACTTTAATATGTGAATTTATTTAGTGACTTCTAGTGACTTTTTGAATTTATTTTTTCTCAAAACCTAGTGACAAATTAGTAATAGTTTGGTGAGTTTATTTTTTCTTAAGCGGCAACACTGCCCGAAATTAACAGACATCATTCTCATTTGGCTCGCCAGATCATGCACGTCTCTCCAGTGCTTGCACCACAGAGTAGCTTGCACTTAATCTTGATTACGCCTACAAAATGTGTGATTACGTAACGACGATGTCGAGGAAATCTTGGTGTCTCCGATAGTCTATCCTGATGTCTCTCTTTGACAAATAAATATATTATGATATTTAGCGATATCTAATTTATAGGTGTCAGAAGAATAAAGTAAGGTATCCTATAAAGGTTTTTACAGGTCTAATGCTTAACTGAGTAGGTTCCTGCGGTAGTGGAGCAGTGCGGGTCGAGTGTTTTCGTTACGTCAAATGTAGAGGTGGGTCGTAATAGGTAAATTTCATACTATTTTATTATAATACAATACTTAGTTCTAGTACGTACAAATACTAGGTCGAAGTACGTGTTCCATCTATATACTTAAAGTATTTTGGTAAAGTTGTAATTTTCCACCAATATTTTGAAGCGCCTTTTATTTTGAACAATCATGTACACATACATATTACTAGATCTATTTTCTATCCTGCCTTTTATCTATATAAATAAAATTATTATAGTTTGCCGTTGTGCGCGCATTACGCATAAACTAATAGAGAGCTTTCTATATTTTTTTAATTTTACAACAACTTATTCCTTTAAAAAAAACACGATGTCTTCATTCAAACAGCTACACATCTTACTGTCACACTTCTGGACAGTAAGAGTAAGGTTGCACCTCTAAAACAAGTTTCTGTGCCACGGTTGGAGTTATGCGCTGCTGTTTTACTTGCCAGATTACTGTCTGAGGCAAGCAAGGTCTTGAAAAAAAAACCGCAGAAAATGTCTATGCCTACACGGATTCAATGGTTATCTTAGCTTAGATCCTATCACAGCTAATTAGATGGCAAACATTTGTTGCCAACCGAGTTTCAGAAATACAGGGACTTTTAGACAACGAGAGATGGAGCTTGGAAAACTCTTGCGCTTTATTATATTAGTATAGATTTAATTTAAATTGTATTTGTTTAACTTTCTTGATTTTTTCCATTGTATCGTTTTTATATGCTTAACGATCTACCTTGATGCCAAATTTCATGTTTCTGAATCAGCTAGAAGTGGTCTAGTAGGGTTATGATGCGTGAGTAAGTCAGTGAGTGATAAAAATACTACTTTTCAGATCCTAATAACTCAGGAAATATAATAGGTTTATTAATGAAATTTGGGATTCTAGGTGTTCTATAGTTTTTGACTTATGAAGGGGTTAAAGTAGCTCGAAATCGTTCGTGTAAGTATACACACGGGCCAGTGTGTCGTCCTTTTCTTTTCCGAACTTAGCTGACATACTGCCATGCCGTGTGTCTCGATGTATAAAAATATCTCGGAAGGAGGTTAGATAGTTGATTTAGAACAATGTGAACGCCAACGCCCTCCGGCCAGCTGGGATGACGATCTGCGAAAGACTGCAGGCAGATGTTGGATGTGGCAAGCTGAAGACAGGGCGCTATGGCACTCATTAGGGGAGGCCTATGTCCAACAGTGGACTATTATAGGTTGATGATGATGATGATGATGAACAACGTGTAACAACTGCATTTGCGATTTGTGGTCATTGTAGCCGGTTTTGCGAGTGCAACATTATTATATAATTAATTCATTTTTATTCCCTGAATAGGACGTTTGTCCTTTGCGAACATCTATAGTCTAAAAATATAGAGCTCATGGCAACAGCCCGTGTCAAGTTTAGTGTAATAATAATTCACTTGTTATAAATAAAAGTTACTCAACTAACTCGATTTTTTTTAATGTTATTATATGTAAGTAACAATGTTACCTTTAATTACTTATAAGTGCTATCAATGTAACAATATACACATTACTAGGTACACAAGGTTTCATTTTGTAACGTAAGGAGATATTGTTTGAATAAAACACAACTTCAATCAGTTATACATAAAGTATAATTTTGTTTAAAATGTTTCCTAAGTGTATTCAGAGTTGTCAGATTTAGAAATAGAAACAATACCTAATATGTTGGCATTGTGTTGAAAACATTGTATTTATAATTAGTGGCAATGTTTTGTTTATTGTTTAGTGATATAATTAATTATTTACGTCAAATTCATTAATTATTTACCATAATTTTAACTTACAGGCGTCGTTTGGGAATTTGTTGTTGGAATTTATAATAATGATCATAATTAATGATAGGTATGTGTATGGGATCGGAACATATTTTTTTATACGGTAATAGCATGATAAAGGAATTGAAAAAAATAATTCAGAACGACACGTGGCTGCAACGGAGGCGAATCGTGGTTTTCTGGTTGACAAATTCACATTCTGATGAAATCACCAACCACTGCCAAGATTTCTTTAAGCCATCGACCTGGCAAAAGGACCGTAACACTAAGTATTTTCGAATAACATCTTTAACTCGATGGAATAAAGTCGAAAATGTTTTTAAAACTAAAACGTGATTTATAATTCGAATGAATAGGTAAATCAGTTTGGCGGGAAATAATTTCTTAGTTGTGTGATATTTTATAACCTACATAATAATATTTTCAATAGTTAATTAAAGAACATTTTTGTACTAACTTAGTGACTAAAGTATATATAAGCAATTCCATGACAAACAAATTTCATTTGGTGAATTCCATATTCGTTTATAACTCTTGTAGGTACCCACGTAGGTTGATAGAACTATGAAGACGACAATCGGTCAACGAACTCGAAGAAAACCGTAGAGTAGGTATTATAAAATTCATGGGCACTCCAATTTGCATTAGTTTAAATGTATTTCTAAACACTAATTTATTTTATTAGCATAAATTTTACACTTAAAGTAGGTGTAACAAATCAGGTTTCAAAAAGATACCTACATAGGTAGTATGAAAAGATTAGAATTTAGATAAGAAAACGAAGAACTGGCCATTTTATTTCCTTGGTTAGATTCTTTAAAGTTGGTGATTAAATCTTTGTTATAGACACAATTAAATTAATGAGTTATATTACAGACAGCAAATAAATAAAATAAATATGTGGCATATAATTATCGAGATAATAGAATAAACTGTTTTCTCATTTTTGCATGTGGCAAATTGGCATTATACAAGACATGGGAATTGGGAACTTTGGAGCAAACAGCAAACACAGTGAATATGCGTGCGTGTGTGTGTGAACGCGCGCTTCTCATGTGGTGCTATTTATTATACACACACCTAACTGTACTAGATTACGCACACATTGTAAAACGTGAGAAAGAATTAAATAATGTATTATAAATTATAACCATGGATTTATAACGTTAAGCAATCAGGTAAGCTGTAGGCAAATACGGGAAATGGAACAACGATAGGGCTACACACACTTGTTGGCGGTGGCGCGGCGTGGCGCGACGCCATGGAGTTTGTCAAATAAATATAACACAGGTGAAACCGTGGGCACAGCTAGTGAGTTATATTCTGCCTTTACACTTAAGAAAAAATAGAGCATCAATCATTTTTTTGGCGTGGAAAATGTCTTTGTCTAAGCAATACGTGCCTAGTTCGCTTTCTTTTACTGTACAGATTTTTAATAGATAATGCGGAATTTTAAACACAAACATTGTGTGCAAACGAAGGAAGAATAATTCAGTTCGTTATTCAGTTCAATTTTGGTATGATAATATGTATGTTACTGAGGTTGGGGTTTTCCTGTGTAAAAAACTGCTATCTTGACGGCCTTCATAGTGCTACCAAAGTATAACTTTTAAGGTTACATAGTTTTTTTGTAGCGTTATAGGTATCTTCAACAGCATAGGTACTTCAACGTTAATAATTACTCAATAAAAATAGTTCCTAGTCTCCAGGTTATTTGATAAATTAAACTAACCATATATATTGTATCAATATAAATATTTTTATTTTCTTAGTTTAACTATGTATTACAGTTATAATTACATAGTGAAATATATACGAAAACATTTTTTTTTTCAATACAGTGTTTCGATATATACAGATCACAAATTCACGTTTCTACAGGGGACAAAAATAACCATATTTTTGTTTAAAAATAATAATAAACCGATGAAATATTAATATAACTTTTCGTGAAAATTGGTATAAATATTTTAACGATTGTATTTTCAAACAGGACAGAAAGAGCTAGTTATATTAATGGATGCCCTCCTCATTGATCATTCAACTTCCAAGTAGAATCCAAGGTTGTTAAAGTCGGCACTAATATACATAGTCGTCTCTTTCTGACAAAATACGCCGTCAATACAGTTGTTTCAACAAGCCAACGTCTACGCACGAATTTCAGGCCAGGTGCACGGCCCCGCGCAAATCGTCACGCATATATTTTTTCCTTCTTCCTCCTTCATTTGGTCGTCGGTGTTTGAACGGTGAACATTGTTTTGCGTTGTGCGTAACACGTGCTATAATTTTAATTCTTTATTTCTAATTTTCTTTTTAAACCTCAATAATAATAATGGCAGACGCAGCCGTCGAAAAGCAGTAAGTTATTTTTAATTACTAAGGTGTAATTGTAAGGCTTTTAATAAATACATTTTGGCGGTATCTGGAAACGTGATCAAAATGGCTTCCTATTTATGTGTAAAATACATGCTTTACGTGCGTTTACTGTGTTTTCTCTTATAATTTGGTAGACTTTCATTACATGCATCGTTAAACAGCTTCTAGAATATTGTTGTGATAACTATCGATAGTTTTGATAGGAGTTGTTTTGTAAACTCTTAAAAAAGACGCGGGAAAATTTATTTTAGCAATACTTATACATTTTCAGTCACATAACTTATTATGTGAAAATAATAAATTACTAAGGAGAATTAGGCGTCGGTTGGACTTAATGGTTTTTAACGGGATAGCGTATTACAGTAAATGTTGAAGTTGAAAGCACACCGGGCGGGCGCAAGCGAGGTTACTTTGTCCAAGATGGCGTTACATGCGCGGCGTGCCGGCGCGGTATCGTCTCTGCGCGCGGATTTTGAATTTATTGAGTTCTTGGGTTTTGCAGTTTCGGTACGGTTACGATATTGCCAACGGCCGGGTGTTGTCATTAGTTATTTTTAACGCTTCATGACTCGCCGAGTCAGAGTGCTGACCAACGGAGCGAGTATGTTCATTGATTACTATGCTTGCTTATACGTTCAGTTTTTTCTATGTTGCAACTTTCCCATATTATGTATGTAGCCTTGCGTAACTGCCTGTTGTTTTGTTCCAACAGACTTTTTCTTTTTACTTGGTGGCAGTACGTTACAGAGCATTATTACCGTCCGTACATTGTTATTATATAGTTACCAACCAACCGGCTTTTCGAGGACATTAAGTACGTTATGGCGAACGCCGAGATAGTGTGGACGCTTGTAGGTCACACACTAGACTTGTTGTTAGTTTGTGTTAGTGCAATTTTAGTTTTCATCTCCGTCCACCTATTTTATCTTGTGTCAGTTTATCTTAAATGTACTGCGACCTCAATAAGCGTGCCCAAGTGCGCCTTTGTAGGTCGCTCCAACAGATGTGTTGTTAACACGGCATATTGTATCATTGTATAATTACGATTCTGAGAAAAATAATGTTTTGAATATTTGTAAAATTATTTATGTTAACAAATGTTTATAATTTTTTACGTAAGATTACTAAACATTGACAAAATTATCTTTGTTTGTACATACAACGTGTGTTTTTGTGTATGTATTTAAAAACATTACTTTTTAATGTTTATAATTTAAACCATTGTTTTGTAATTACCTGTTTTTCTTTTTGATCTTCTAAATATATTGCTGTAACTTTTCAGAGAAGTTGCGCCCGAGGAGGTGACCTCCACGGAAGCCAAGGAATCTCCAGTCAAGAAATCTCCCGCCAAAAAAGTCGAAGTACCTGAGAGCAACGGTAAAGAGAACGGCACAGAAGAAGTAGCAGATGATGATGAAGAATCGGCGGAAAATGGAGATGCCGAAGAAAGTAATGACGCCACGGAGAATGGGGATGCGACAGGTTTGTATTGATATGATTTATTGTTTCGGTAATTAAAACGAAAATTTGAAGATGATTGTAAATAAAATATACGAGTTTATAGTGACTGACACCATGTTAACTTATATACTTATTTATGCATTTGCATGACAAATGGAGGGTTTCACAGACTAGATTAACTAATATAACTTGCTGGAATTACTTTTGTTATTAAATGATTAAACATGTATTATATTTACAGAAGTGAAAGAGACTGGAGTAAAGAGGAAATCTGCAGTCATCGATGAGGAGGCTAAGGAAAAATCCACTCCCGAGAAGAAGGCGAAAGTGGTGGAGGAAGCTCCACCGGCCGAGGCGAAAGAAGCGGCCGCTTAAACTACAGCACACCACCTCGCTTGGTTTACTGCAATGCATCGACGTTCGTTAGCGCTCAACAACCACGCACATATCATCTACCAGATTATGTAAATGCCAAAAGCAATAGTTTAATGCAACAGATTAATATTATATTATAATTGAGCTCTTTTGTGATTAAGTTTAGATTTATAATACAGTTGATATTGAATCTTACCTGTGAATGTCCGTGTTTGAATGTGCATCGCAGTGAACTGAACTCGACAGCCAGCCGGTCCCGGGATATTGGATGCTGTTCTCGCGAGTCTCCGAGCAGACGTAGCGATGGTTTACTGAATTGTTTGTAAAGTGTTCGGTGTTGATTCTAAATACGCCAGTAATAAATATACTGCCAAAGTGATTCACCACGTGTGTGTGAAATCAATTCACAGTCCGTTCTGTGAACGTATACAGCTTCCGAGATACAAGGATTTTAGATAAACGTAAGGTTAATTAAAAGTGTTTTTTTTTTTTAGAATAATTATTTCAGTTGTAAATTTAAGTTAGCAGATAAATGTCGCACATTTATATATTTCATAGGCATTATTACTTAAACCTATAAACATTCCTTTGACATTTTGGTTACGGATTGCATTGTGGACGCACGTCACCTTCCCGCTTGCTGCCTGCGACTTGTTCTGACCTTATATAATTACGAAGTACTTTAGTGTAACGTCTACCGAACTCCGGCGGTCGCGGCGCGCGGGGGGTGGGGGGAGCGAGCCGCGCGGGGGAAGCGAGCCGCGCGGGGGGAGAAGAGGCCACGTTTACGTTGTACGTGCAAAATGTTTCACATTGCAAAACTAATTTTAAGATTTGAAATTTAAAGTTCAAAGTTGACAAGGTGATAGTTTTCATATATTATCGATATGATATAGTAATATTTGAGTGCTATTTTGTTTATAATTATTCTATGGACGTCTTTATTTTTCTTATATCCCGTTTTTTAATTTATTTCTTTTATTATTATATGTGATAGTTTACATAGCTCGAATGTAAGAATATAGGAAACTTCATTTTTGTCAAACATTGATCGTAACACTGTGTTCCTTCTTACTAAGTGATTAATATTTGTATTAAAGTTTTGACTAACTTTTTCAGATTTATAACTACTTAACTCCTCAAACATTGATAATAAGTAGTACTTTTAATTATAGTATATAGAGGCGTGTACAGTTGTACGCTTCACATTACCCACTAGTGGAGTTACGTGTTTGTAAAACATTTCTGGCAATAAATAGTCCGATGAAGAATATTGTAGTTTTTGTTATTAATACCTGTAAATACCTGTAACCTGATAAAAACATTCTAATAATTTTATCGTATTTTACAGAAAATAATAATTACTAGGTATTTGCTTTACAGACAATAATATTAATTTACACCATATTAAGTACGGGTTTAGTATAAATAATGTTGGATTTGGTGTATAGATTTCATATCAGTAAAACGAGAAGCTTAAGGCATGATAAAAAAGCTTTCATATTATCCTAAATTTAATTATTTTCAATTACCATATCACACTAACAGAATGTTGTGGTCCATAGACGACAACGAATCATTAACCAAAAATTCTGACTAGAAATGTTGATGGTACCCAGAGTAGGTTGAATTAAGAAGTTTTTTAACACAAGGCAGACATACCGAGTGCATCAACAGACCGATTAAAATCGACTAGTTTTTTATGATCTGGTGACCACAGATTAATACAGGTTGTGAGGGAGTAGAAAGCTTGTACTTATTTTCATGGGTGAACAGAGGTTAAGCTACAGAGTTAAGAAGTTGCGATAAGTCGCGTCATGTAAATTATCCCTCCCATACTAGTGCGAAATTGCGAGCGAATACTAATTACGTGTCGGTACAACAGGTACGAGTTATTTAACTAATTTTACAATGTCTCCCTACACTGGTGACAAATTCCGCTCAGAATATTGCGTAACTATATAATATCACCGGGTTTGTGACTACTAATAACATATTAAAAAATTGCGAAAACTCACAAGTGGTATCTCACATTTACTTGGGAGAGTATCATTTGTTTGTTTTTATATCCTGGGAGAAGATTTGTGATACAATTCAGCCATTTGCTAGGTAGTCGGTAACTCGTGAAATTTTATATAGGTCAAGCGGTTATATCAAATCGGCTCAATATCCACCAAAAATAAAATAAAATAACAGTTCAGAAAATGTACTTTCATACTAGCAGTTTACATATTTAGCAGAAAGCTTTTGTTTCAGAATTTTTAACAGTAATTACTTAAACGACGAGGTATATTTTTTAAATTAGTATTTTCTATTTTGTTATGTCAGAATGGTTATAGAGTGCTGTATTTCATATGTAGCTACATTATCTTCAAAAGAGAACATTGATAAATGTGTACATGGGGTAAATGAAAAATGGATTTCGTTGTTTGTTCGTACTGATCGGTCAATCATTACATTTTATGATACCATCAAAGGGTAGGGCTAAACAAGGTCAGACATTTCCAGGGCAACTAGACAGTCAACATGGGGTAAATCATCCCTCAGTAAGCCGTCTATACATGTAATGGTCAGTAAGCAATTGTTACATTACGAATCGGGGTTTTACATGGTCAATTAAATTGTAAAGAATATGTCGCTTACGACGTTTCTTATGTTTTTATTAATTTTGAATCAAGCTTCTTCACAGACAACGCAAAGTATTAATGTTTGTAAGTAAACTTGTAAATCTTATGTAAGCTGTTATTTCGTCACGGCTGGCGAGTCGCTAAGGCCCAACGCGCACAACATTACCTTTTTTGATAGAATTCGGCAAGTTTATTCACCGCACTACTTGGTACAGGGAATCATAACAAAATGTAAGAATTGTAATAAGATAATGGAATAAATAGTAAAGTTTTGTTTTACTGTGTGAAATATAAAAAAGTATAATTTAAAATACTTAATTATATTAGTTAATAGTAAATCAAATGCATCACTGTTAACCTATTATAATTATACGTTATATAACACATACTGTCGTTATACTGAAATATACTTAATCAAAACATTTAAACTATTTTAGTGCTGATTAACGAAGAATACAATGCATTGGCAGAAAAATCATTTGATATAGCAAAAGAATATGTTAGACGCAATCCAAGCTTAGGTCTAGCAGTGGAACCAGTTATCGTCGTCGGCAATCGATCCGATGCAAAAGCATTCTTAGAAAATGGTAAGATCAATTATATTGGTCGCATGGTTATGTACATTATTTGTAAGACAATTGTACTCGTATATCGTTAATTTTTAAACAAGGCAAATTGCAGACGTACAGAAACGTATTACAACATTCAGTCCAAAACCATACGACGGTTCAAGGTTTTTTCCTTGTTCTACAAACGAGCCGATTTAACTGACAATTAGTTTAACAAATTGTTTATAAATTTGCTAATATTAAACTTTATAGTTTGTAGAAAATATAATGACATGCTATCGGCAAAGAAGTCACCCCACGTCGTGTTAGACTTCACTATGACCGGTGTTGGTTCGGAGACAATAAAATCTTTCACTGCCGCTTTGGGCTTGCCTACAATTTCCGGGTCTTTTGGACAAATCGGCGATTTAAGACAATGGCGATCCTTAGACGCAAATCAGACAAAATTTCTTTTACAAGTCATGCCTCCCGCTGATATACTACCGGAGTCTATAAGACCTATTATCACCAAACAGGATATCACAAACGCTGCTATTCTATTCGACGAATATTTCGGTGAGTGCTGATACGTAAAACCAAATACATCATTGTAATGTTCCCTTGTTTTCATTGACCTGGAAACAAACGAAACATGATAAGGCCCGCACTTTTTAATTGTTTCCTTACCTACCGAATAGGTAACTCTAGCTTCATAAAGAGAGTAACTAAAAAAAACGATATTTTTCAGTAATGGACCACAAATATAAATCTCTACTACAAAATATTCCGACACGACACGTAATAACTCCAGTGAAAAGTTTTAGTAAAGATGAAATAAAAACTCAACTAAGAAGTTTACGTGAACTAGATATTGTAAATTTCTTTATTGTCGGGAGCCTTAAGACAATAAAAAACGTATTGGACGCCGCTGATGAAAATCAATATTTTGGGAGAAAAACAGCATGGTTCGCGCTGTCCCTAGATAAAGGAGACATAAGTTGTGGATGTAAAGACGCCACAGTCGTTTACATGAGACCAACACCAGATGCAAAATGCAGAGACCGTCTGGGAAAAATAAAAACTACTTACAGTATGAATGGGGAGCCCGAAATCACATCTGCGTTCTACTTCGACCTGTCTTTAAGGACGTTTTTAGCTGTCAAGTAATGACCTTTACTATTCTAGTGCTAACGTACTCATTTCTACTTTAGCGCACCACGTGCCATGTGGTTTATCTAATTATAGCTGGGTTTATTCCATCAGAGTTCTCGTTTATGATTTTCCAGATCCCTACTGGACTCTGGCAAGTGGCCAAACGACATGAAATATATTACATGTGACGATTACGACGGTAAGAATACTCCTAACAGGACCTTGGATCTTAAAAGAGCATTCCAAGAGGTGTGTTGGCATATTGACATAATTTTCTAGAAACTATTTCCCAACCTTTTTTTATAGAGTTTAATAACCTTTTGTTATTATGAAATTATCCTTTTTATAGTAGCATGACAAGGTAACGGAAGTGTGCAATCCAAAAATAATGGCGAACACCGCAAGATCAATAATCCCTCGTCAGTCGCCACCGTCATGTCATATCATGCTGTAAATAGAAACTGGATCCGAACGCTGATCACAGATTGATCCGAAGCGCAACACTTAAAAGCGAATCACTATGACGGGCTTTTCACTATATACATGGTGGTCGCGATTCACGCTGTACAGCTCTATCACTCTTCAAATCATATCTTTACAGGTGAAGGAAACACCGACATATGCACCTTTTTACATCCCAGAAGACGATCCAATGAACGGAAGGAGTTTAATGGAATTCAACACGGATCTTTCAGCTGTGACGATTAAAGATGGCGCATCGGTTGGTAGTAAAGTTCTAGGAACATGGAAAGCCGGCCTCTCTAACCCCCTGACCTTGACAGACCCCGATAATATGAGCGATTATTCTGCGCAACTTGTGTACAGAGTTGTAACAGTCGAGGTGGGTAAATGAACTCTGCTTTGTTTAAAATTCTCTTGGCAACTTGATAAAATTTCGTCAGTTTACTCTGATACAATTGAGCAAACAATAAAGTCATTGCGTTCTTTTGGTATCCTGTTATAGAAACTTGTATTCGATTCAATTTCTTTAATATTTTTGTTTTAGCAACAACCGTTTATTATTAGAGACGACGATGCACCTAAAGGTTTTAAAGGTTACTGTATTGACCTCATTGAAGAAATACGAACTATAGTTAAATTTGATTACGAAGTAATGCTATCGCCAGATGGTAACTTTGGTACTATGGACGAAAATGGTAATTGGAATGGAATAATAAAGGAATTAATTGAAAAGCGAGCAGATATAGGATTGACCTCTTTATCCGTTATGGCCGAGAGGGAGAACGTGGTCGATTTCACAGTTCCGTTTTACGATCTAGTTGGAATAACCATCATGATGAAACTCCCTAGGACGCCAACGTCTTTGTTTAAATTCTTAACGGTTTTAGAGCATGACGTGTGGCTGTCGATACTCGCCGCGTATTTCTTTACCAGGTATGCTGACATGACATCACTCGATTTAATTCATCCTCGAAACCAGTTTGTGTGGAGAACACCTTGGCGGTATACTGTAAACCATAAGATTTTTTAATATCCGAATTCTTATGACTCAAATAATTTGCTGTCTCTTTCATAAAACATACCAAAGAAGAAGACGCAGAATAGCTGTTAAAACAGCTAATCTTATTTTATCATTTATGTTAATGTTGCATGTATTTTGTTGTTTATTTTTATTATTTATTTATTATAACTTATATTTGAATATAATAAAAAAATGAATGAATAATAGTTAATTTAAAATAGCATTAATAATGTTTGTAAATAATAATCTAAAAATATGCAACTTTTAATTAAATTTTGACATAGGCACTTTATTATGACACTGAGCGATCGATAGCTGATACTCACCTGCTTCTATTATTTCTTATCTAATTTTATGAATTGAGGTCAATACCAGCTAATACACATGTAAACAGTATGTAATGAAGATAATTATTAAGAGCCGTAGGTATAAGATTTGTGTCTTTAATAATATAAATACTAAACAAAAACAATAATTAATCTATTATTTATATTATTTTTTAAAAGAATAACACATATTACTCCTATATTTTCGTTTCGAATGTCATTGAAGTCACGGTGGGGAGTGTGGGAACGCGACGCGACGATCGCTTCTCGAAAGTTCACGAGCCTAACGTAATTTTTTAAAGTTCGAACGTTTAAAAATACGAACAATTAAAACTATTCAAAGTTTTGTAATGTTTAAAATAATGCCGTTTTTAATTTGTCTTAGGTATATATTACACTGAATGTGGCACTGAAAGATATGTGCTTGAATAATTTACTATGAATACGCATAGCAACAGACAATCATATTTGAGTTTTCAATCTTAAATTCTTACGTATAAGGTTCAAACTACTATAACGTACATGTTACTCATGCTTTACACTTCACGCGTTAGTAATCCACGTTATTTAAATTAGGCGATAAATGTATGATCCAAAATAAAACTTTTAGTAGGTTTCAAAGCGCATTTATTTATTATTCATCTATATTATTTTAAAGTAAACTTACACACCCTGAGCAACGTAAGACAAAAAATTTGCCAAGTGCGTGTCAGCCCACGCGCAGTGTAGGGTTCCGTAGTTGCCCGTCACCACATGCAGACTTAAGGATACTTTCGTTACATCGAACCGGGGCCGGGCCGACGCCGCGCCGCGCTTGCCAGAACACAGTCAAACATTTATAGTATACTTTTGTATGAAGTAATGCACAGTAATGCACCGGCCCTGCCCCGGCCTCGTTACTCACACGGTTTGTTCGCGCCACTACACCTGTAGTTATAGATCCGAGCCGATTGATGAATTATTTATTATCTCCCAAACTATCCGTCCAAATAATATTCCATTAAAATAAAATTCCTTGCTATGCAAAGTCTATCGTCATAAAATTGTCTTGATGATGAAGTGACTTGTTCGTAATAATTAATATGCCATGCTTAATAATAATGCACATAATCAATCTAATTTCAATTTAAAAAACGTTTTTGTGGCTTATGTATAAGAGATAGGCATATGGTATCGCACTTTTTTTTAATGTACTAAGGATCAATATTTTTATAGAACATTGTGTTTACGTATCACTAACCATTACGCCAGCGCACGCGGATAAAACAATACGGATGCGCTGTTTCTTCCGACTTACTTAACAAAAATCAATATTTAAGGCTAGCCTGGAGGCGTAGCCAATGCTAGATAGCCTACACTATTCCACGTGAATCTGGCTACCTTGTACAAAAATATTTTTTCGAATCCGACTAGTAGTTGCAAAGATTAGCGTGTTTAAACAAACAAACAAAAATCTTTATTATATTAGTATAGATTGTTAACTTGTAAAGCCTTCTTACCTCTGATAGTTTTTCCCTTTTAACTTGGCTCTAATAAAATTATCACTTTTTTATAGTTCACAAACGGATCCTTGAATCGAAAAATGGTTACAACAGACCCACAATAACTTCAAATAACGACCTATCCAACGACACCACTCACGATGTGACAGACGAGAAAAAAAAAACTTTTACGTGTAGGAAGATACCATAAAAAAAATATTTTACCACTTTGCATGATTAATATTGTTACAGTCTGAGTAAGAGAAAAATAGAAAAAAAATCACCATTCTCGAAATCTCAAAATTCATCTGGGATTTGCTTGAAATATCGTGTATTTATCATATTGTGGTCGTCTGTCATGTAGTTATATGTTCGTGACGAACACTAGAAATCCTTATCGCTACAACTGTCAAGAAACAATGGGCTATAAATCAAACGTTCCCCTCCTTGTAAAAGCGATGACGTAAGTTGTTTATAACATGTTAGGAGTTCAGGGACCTTCTTGAGATTTCGTGATCGTCTCGTTTAGGTATTAAAGCGAGCCGTAATGCGCGTCACGACAGTTCTAATTTTAAAAGCGGTGTGAAAAAATAGGCGAAATTAAGAAGAACTACAAAAGGAACAGACAGGCTGATTCTTCAAATACAATTAAACTAAAAAAGAAAAGTAATTTATATGCATTTATTTACGATCAACTACGCACGTCTTCATGTTCTTCTGAACTATGAACAAATATTAGTTGTTATTATGTATTAAAAATAAAAGAAAATAAATATTCAAAAATATTAAACTGGTTATAAATCAATTAAACAAATTAAAACACTTTCTATAAACACCACGTCAAGTCTGTGTTCAGTCACACATTTCACCTACAAGCGGTTTGGTAATGGAAAATCTTGCATGTTTTAATGTATGATTGTGACATGACATTATGGCGTGACATTTAAATGAAGAAATATTTTTACTATTGTGTTATTACGATATTATTATCTATTTATTAAGTTGAGCAACAAACAATTTTACTTACTTGACTACTGAATTGGTATTTACGTCCAGGTTCACGCTACGTTCGAATTATCAATTATTAACGCCGCTCCGTATGTGTGCCCAAACTGGATAAAAGTCGAAGACACACTAAAGTAAGATGCACGGCTTGACGTACAATTCACTCGAACAGAGTAAATGTTCAGATCGCAAAATTTAGTACGTAGTACATATATATCGATGTATCTATGTGAGTAAACATTTCAGTTTTTTAATGTGGGTGTTCGACAAATGGAGTCCCTACAGCTACCAGAATAACAGGGAGAAGTACAAAGATGACGAGGAAAAGCGAGAGTTTACTCTGAAGGAGTGCCTGTGGTTTTGCATGACGTCGCTCACACCACAAGGTGGTGGGGAGGCACCGAAAAACCTTTCTGGAAGACTTCTAGCGGCCACTTGGTGGCTTTTCGGGTAAGTTAATTAATAAACAACTTTTTTAAACATGGTGTAGTAGTTCCTAAGTAATCGGCAATCACCGTTAAAATTGTTCTATGGTACAAATTTACAAAGGGGAAACCCTTGATGGGTATCCTTCCAACTCCGCGCTGAAGCCGTGATATGAGACTCCTACACACTAAAAACTTCTAGCACGTCTCCCGTGCATTTTTGCTGGTATCGCTTTCGCATCCTATGAAACCAGGCCTCAGGCCACCGGTGACCCGAGGTTTACTTCTTCGGTAATTTTTTTAAGAGGTTTATTTCTCCTGGTTCTTGTTTCACTCACCTGGAGACCCACCCGGTTAATTTTTTAAGAAGTTTTCTTCTTAATTTTTAACAAGATTTTATTCATCGGTGTGTCGGTTCATCGGGAGGACGAATCATAAGCTTCGTGACATCAAATGTAAAAATTAAATTATTATCTCTTAAACTTCAACTCTACAAGAAATTGTAAATATTTTCCTAGTAACGCCATATCTCCGTTAATTATTCTTTCAAATATCATTTTAAAGCTTATTCCTCGCTATTGGCGAAACTAATTAAATGAATAAATAATAATAAAAATTCATTAGTAATGGCATCTGTTGATACTAATGAAAATATATTAAAGGCGCCATCTATTAACAATGTATTTAACTAACATGACAGCTGTTAGATTGTTCATATTGTATAATGTGCGAATTATCCGCACGGGTTAGCTAATATTAATGTTTTTTTATTATATATTAAATGAGACTGAACTAAATTAGTTACATCTTGATTGCGGCGTTAAAATTGTTTAGAGGACTTTTGTTATTGCGTACCTACTTTATTTTATTAGCAGTGAAGATTTGCAATTGTCTGTTATTTGGTGAACAGTTCTTCAATACGGAATCATGCGAATAATGGCAAAGAAGTCATATTATATATCTACCTCTAAATATTAACGCTTTTGCCTTTTATAAAATACAAAAAAAAAACTGAAATAATTGTAAAATATAAATATGTAAAAAATATTGTAAAATGTCAAGCCACATGATGAGAAAAGATAAAAAAGTTGAACAAGATGATGAGATGAGATAGATTGATATTAAAGTAAAAGATAGATTGATATTAAAGTAGGTATACAAAATCCCAATGGTATAGTATAGATATAGTCTCCCCGTATCTTATAAAGCTGATAACAAATAAAACGTTTGCAACTGTCGATATGAAGACATAAATCCCGCATTCATGGATTTTTTTTTCTTCTAAGCACTAAAAAAGAGTGTACACAGTGAAGAGTTTTATCTATAAAATTGTTGATAAATAACAAATATTTCATTGATTTCATTATTCCTTTTTATAAATTTGATTCTGTGCGTTGGAAACTACCCACCTTATTTCTCGGACCTCAATTATTAGGAAAAAAATATTGATTAAAATGTAATATTTAAATGCATAAATACACACATTTACAAAAAAACGGCCTGTTTTAAGTTTTGTTCTTGGTTAAACATACAATACGAAAAAGTATAATAAATTGCAAATACCTATTTATGTAGATTTTGCCAAAAGTAGTGCTTCTAGTAAGGACCATTGAAGGTGGTGCATTTTGTCCGTTTGAGGCAAGATGAGATCAAAAATGTTCATTGATTTTGTTAATAAAATTATCTTGTTCCACAGTTTTATCATAATTGCATCGTACACTGCTAATTTAGCAGCCTTTTTGACTGTATCAAGATTGGATACCCCAATAGAATCTCTCGATGATCTCTCAAAGCAATACAAGATACAGTATGCGCCTCTGAATGGATCTTCCGCTATGACGTACTTCGAGAGAATGGCTGCTATAGAAGTTAGATTTTACGAGTAAGTATTTACACTGTTATTAACCAAATTTATAGTAAACTAGCCTATTCTAAACCGGATGTACGCACAAAAACTCAATACAATCGTATAAATGGTGTAGGAATGCATAGGATACAAATAAATAAACTTTTATATATCTAGTATATAAGTATACATAGTTTGACATGATGATAGGTATGGATAATAATTTATATGATTCCATATCAGAGTGTTTTGAAGTTGTTAGTTGCTTATTTAAATTAAAATACTTGAGGAACGTTTGGTAAATCTTGTTCTTAATAAATTCAGTTGCATAATACATTCTTGCTTTACCATAATAACTGTGATTATAACAATAAGTATAAAAAAAGGTTTTTTTATTATATTCCTACAGTTAAAGACTTCATATTTATAAAGTTTTATTTCAAACTGTTACTTTGGTTTTCTCTTGAACGTTTTTTTAGTTTATTTTTAAAGGTACACAAAGGCACATATTATTATACTAACGCATTCAACATAAAATTACGGTCGATTAAAAATAATGATTGATAACGGTTACTTCAGATTGGTAGACATCACTATTTTTAAAATCCAATTAACTAGCAACAAATGAAATGTTATTTTACTCCGGATTTAAAAACGCAATCGATCACGTGACACTTTTAGCAAAGATATTAAATTGTTTCGTATCTTCAGTTACACAAATAAAACGATAAAAGCCGTAGTTTCAAGAAGTAAATGTAATTTTGCTCTTTATTTCGGTTATGTATATTAACCCACTTGCATTGCCCTAGACTAGTGTTAGCGAACCTTTTCATAAGCGCGCGCCAAATATTACAATTACTTTTTGTACAATCTCTGGGGTGTCAGAATATAACATTTTAACTATTTATTTTCCATTAAGAATTTTGTGACACCCTAGAGATTGTACAATAAGTACAAAAAGTAATTAGTATAGAAGTCTAATATAAAAAAATAATAATGTGTGCAGCAGTGCACACATGTCAGAAGTGAAACCTCCAGGAAAAAACATGTTCTTGACAAAATCTTTTAATATCCTAAATCAGCAGAATTCGAACTATCGACCACTCGTGCGTACTGCATATGAAGTCTGGTCGTCTCACATCCTTACGCCAATCCGACGATGATCACGATCATGAAAATCAGGACTTGCATTAACCGTGCATAATGTAAATGTATTCTATCTCAATCTCTCGTAGGCTCAATTCTATACATGTATATGGTTGTCTCTTTTTACTGTCGCTTTTTTGTTTCATCGAGTTTCAAATCACAACGAAGCTAAAGAAGTTTTCGCTTCAAAAAAAATATTATACAATTACGCTTTGTCATAATTATAAAAGATTAAAACTTTTTCAACACATTTGCTCAAAAAATGTAAGTCTCTATGTACCTGTTTTACCGCACGCTCCGTTGTATAGTGCCGTGCGTAACCTTTACGGTTTTTGTTAAAAATATATAAGAATTCCACTTTATTATAAACATATATAAAAAATCCACCAAGGAGCTTTACATTACGAGAATAAATTTAATAAGCTGAATGATCGAATCTCCTAGGAAGCGCTTTTGATCAATATATATTTGTCCTCCTTTTATTTAGACTAAAGAGAAAATGAGACGAAAGATGTAGTTCTAATTTTCACCACGCACACGTGACGCCATTTGCAAATGCGCGCCATTTTCATATTAGAAACGTAAAAGATTGTTGCTACTTTCCGACTGATATTTATAAACGAAATAATAAGCTCAAAACGAGGAATCCGATATTAATATGGAGTCTACTCCACCTGATATCTTGAATGAGACGCAGATTGCAGGTAAAATTTCCAAGAGTATTTTGTCTGTATAATTTCTTTCTTAAAAATAATCGAATGAAAAAGTTCGCTTCGTTACCTTATTCTACTGTTTTCTCGCAAATGTGTTGAAAAACGTTGTATGGCACGCGTGCGGAAATTGGTTTTTACAAACTCGTGACTATGGTAAAGGCCCTCGACTTCGTCTCGGACTTACATTCGTCTACTCGGTTGTAAAAACAAACTTACCGCACTAGTATCATAAATAACTATTATCAGTGAAATTTTTGTTGTTTCTTTATAATTATCTTTCATTCGATGCGATATTTTACAATAAGAGATATACTTACTGAATCTATTTTGTTCTCTTCGATAGTGGTTCATACTACTACTATGTATAATTTCTTAAAGTGAAGTTAAGAAATTAATCTAAAAAGTTAATCTTACATTTTAATTGTAAAAATAGGATATTTATAGATGCCACATTCGTTTTGTAATCTTGATTTTGTTGTATGTGTACGTTAAAGGTATCGTCCCAAAAGCGTATTTTTTCCGAATTGATTCATCATTATCGTCACTGCTTAATTCGTATGTTACTTTATCTTACAAAATATATCCTATAACCTGACCAGAATTAAAATTAAAAACATGTAAATAGGATAAGTGGTTTTCGCGTGAAAACAACATACACGGACAGACAGACAGTGAGACGTTGAGTTAATAATATGTTTAGATGATAAAATATCATAAATAAATTATTAACAACTAGCGGACCGCCCCGGCTTCGCACGGGTATTTAACAAAAAATTAAAAAATTATAAATTTTCATACGGATCCCTAACTTTTTATTCTATCGCCTATGTTCACCAGGGATAATGTAGGATCTAATGGTGAAAGAATTTTTCAAATCGGTCTAATAGTTTCAGAGCCTATTCAATGGAAACAAACAATCAAATCTTTCCTCTTTATAATATTAGTTTAGACTAGAAATGTTAAATGTTTTGGACCACTAAACGAACAAATGTTACATTCGCTTTATTGTATGCTAAACGTTATGTTTATTATAACGTATCAGATATATCCAAAAATAGCTTAAAGATATCAACTAACCTTCTTAATAAAATGCAAGTAAATTTTTCGTTTTTTATTACAATTGTAATCACATTTATCTTATTCCAATCTTATCGTATTTCTTATCGGTCACTCTTAGTATTCCAGGACGAAATTAGTCTTCTTTATCGTTCAAATACAAGACCAGAATAATATCGTGTCATTCAACCCGGTAGGTTGTACTGAAAATATTCAACAATTACATTTATGAATGTGTACACACTGCATTCATCAGTATAGTGTGGCTTCCGACCGTTAATTTTTATAGCTTACATTATTTTTAATTGTCAAGTATTGAAAATTCTGTTTGTTTTTTTCTACCCACGTAACTTATATGTATATATTTTGGAATAATTCCAAGCCTTTTGATACACAAACGCAGGTGTGCGAAATGGGATGGACCAGTCCGGTAATATAATTAGGTTATGTTTTCTTTTATCGTTATAGGTTTGGCGTAGTGGTCACAATCTCACCTGATGTTAAGTGACGATGTGGCCCAAGATGATATCACGCTATACCCTAGTGGAAGACTGGCTCTCAAGTGCAACACCTATTGGTGCTTGGTGACAGATTTTCAACTTGAGGGTGGTAGCTAGCCAGGCGGGCATCAGAAAAAGCCCTACCACCTTGCTATAGTTTCCTCACTATGTTTTCCTTCACCGAAAGCTCAGGCTCATTGTAGGGATTCGAACTCACGTCAATCGACGCAAGTCGTACACGCTACCACTAAGCCATCATCGCTTCAATTGAATTGTATTGTATTGGAATTGTTGCGTAATATTGCAAAGGGTATAATTTTAACTAATAAATGCACGTTCAATCACCTATAGTTACTGAAACTTATCCATAAAGTAATTCACCTGTCACCATGGAATCTAATCACCAAACAATACCAAAACGCTTACCTAAAACTTTTGCACTATTATTAGTACATATCAGGCGCTCGCCGGCCGATTTAGCTTAGGTATTTGATAAAATCTCCGTTTTTATCATCTCCCTTTGGAGATCGTTTTCATTATAGGAAGCCAAAAATATTTGTTGGGAATAGTTATTAAAATAATATATATATATTAGTAACGAATATAACCTTAGGTTGCAGAAAATATTGTTGCCATAGACCAAGTTCTTTAGGTCCGTGATTAACGTATGGACGTATTGCAAATAAGTGTATCACTGAAAATGTTTATAAGAGCACAGTAATTTTTTTTTCTTTATTTAGTTTAGGGACTTTTAACAATAGTCCTACCCTTTTTTTAGCGTGAGGATATCCATTATGGGTAACCTCCCGAACTGGGCAGGTCAAGAGAGTGTTATGAGACTCCTACTCACTAAAACCTTACAGTGTTCTTTCGGCACACTAATGTGTGTCACCTAATGATACTAAAACTGAAATCATTCTTACATCCTCTAATATAAAATCATCTTTCACTCAATTCACACAATATTTTAGCAATCTAATTTGTTTATTTACCGTTTTCTTTAATTCCCAATAGGATATGGAAGGACATGAGCCTCAACGATAGCCTCAGTGACGTAGAACGCTCAAAACTTGCAGTCTGGGATTACCCGGTCAGCGACAAATATAGTAAAATGTGGCAAGCTATGAAAGAAGCTGGCCTTCCGAACTCTATAGAGGAAGCGCTCCAGAGAGTGCGAGACTCGAAGAGTTCCAGTGAAGGTTTTGCTTGGTTAGGAGACGCAACGGACGTGAGATACCACGTCCTGACTAACTGCGATCTGCAGATGGTTGGAGATGAGTTCTCGAGGAAACCGTACGCGATCGCCGTGCAGCAAGGTTCACCATTAAAGGACCAGTTTAATAACGCGTAAGTTTATATGAAAAAACATAATTAATTACGTCCGTAGATTAAATACTTATGATGACAACATCATTATTATTATTATTTATAATAGTATGGTAAAGTGAAGGCCCGTTCTTCATGGTAAACTCCTGTCTTGCTGATCTCGAAACGATGCCAACTAAAAGTGAGTCACTGTGTCGGTGACACTATGTACATGGTTGTCGTGTACCATTCAAGCACAGATCCCTGTCACCACGCTCGATGGCTGTAGTACTGTAGGATTCCGGAACGTGCCAAGCCTAAGCGTGTTTGGTATTATGAAGAACACCCTTCATAGTGTACACCTGGTGTATGGTGGTCGCAATCCAGTCGGTCACAGGATTCTATCACAGAATATTCAGTATTAGTTGTGCCCCGCGGTTTCACCCGCGTATAATTTAGAAGAAATCGCAGATTTATGATTTATAATACTTCAGTATAGACAATATTTTTATCCGGCGGCCAGGGTTATGCGTCATAACTGGCACGGCTCGTTCGCGCCACTACACCTATAGCCATACACCCGAGCCGAGTGTTAAATTATTTTAAATTTACATTATCTCCCAAACGATTCGTAAAGAGCAAGTTTATCCACATAAAATTGTCTTTATGAAGAAGTAACTTTCGTTCGTAACGATTAATTTATCATGCCTAATGATAATGTTCATAAATCACTTTTCAATTTTTTATAAAACTTTGTCACAAAATAACTTATTGTGGCTTACTTATAAAAGATAGGCATATGGTATCGCAGATTTTTTTAAATGTACTAAGGAGCAATATTTTGTAGAGCATTGTTTTTACGTATCTCTAACCATTACGCCTACGCACGCAGATAAAGCAGTTGGGGTGCGCTGTTTTCCGACTTATTTAACATAAATCTATATTTAAGGCTAGCTGAGAGGTGTAGCATAATTCTAGATAGCTTATACTAGTCCTCCTAAATCTGGCTATCATATACAAAAATGATTTTTCGATTCAGACTGGTAGTTTCAGAAATTAGCGTGTTTAAACAAACAAAAAACTCTTTCGCTTTATTAGTAGGTATATATTCTGTGGTTATATTATGTTCTGTGCATATGGTATTGTTGGGTACACAATAAGCATCATTATTAATCTATGTTAATAAATATGTAAATTTCTCTGTATTTTTTTCCAAATTTCCCGCTAGACATCTTATATAGAGAACACTAATCACGAAAATACCTTTTTTTTTGACTCTATGTCCGGATTAAACTCAGAAAATTCTTGACCGATTCTTATGAAATTTTGTACATGAGAAGCTTATGTCATTGGTCAAATGATAGGCTATAAGAATTTCAGATTATTCTTTTTCAAACCTTAAATTATTATTATTTTTTGAAAAAAAAAAACATTTATATTAATTCTCAACCAATATGGGTAAAATTTTGTAGTAAATTTCATAATTGATAGGGCTATACGAATTGTCGATAATAATTTTAGAAATCGTAATAAATGAAAGTTTAACTTTTCATCAATTCTCAGACAATTCCGATCAAATTATTAGAATTATTAGAATAGGATCAGCAGTCCCAGAGATAACCTCTTACATATATTACTTTACCTCTTTATAATAGGTGCTATAGATATACATAGATAAAGATTCGATGGTTACACATATACGACGTGTATATATGTTACGTATGTGATGCGTCTCCTCAAAACCTGAATTTAATTGACTAAAATATTTTAAATCATAAAATGTTTTGTCGTCGTATCTAGTATAGGTAAACCACTATCAGAAATTAAGCTGAATTATAACTCTTTAAAGAAAGATATAGGATTAGTAATGGATGTGTAAAAAGATTTGGGCTCGTCCGGGATTTGAACCCGGGACCTCTCGCACCCTAAGCGAAAATCATACCCCTAGACCAACGAGCCGGTTGTAACTTATGACATTTTTTTTACCTAGAACTTTTTTACGAAATAATTATTGTTATTTGAAGCTAACGAAGCTACATAATTAGTATTTACATGTGTAATAATAAATCATCTCGCTACATTTTATCACTAAGTAAGCAGATTAACCAAAGTATTTTATCCTTTTTACGTTGGTATTAGGTAATTGTGTTTTTATGCCGCTTGTAGTGTTGTTGTGTTTTTGGATTTATAATTCCTGGTTCGATTCTCGTTTAAAACATATTGAAACATTCGCCAGTTTTAAGGATTTAAATGTCCTATATCCGCCGTCCGTTCCCAATATCTCTGGCGCACCCATATTAAAAACAATATCTAAGTTTGATGTCTTCAGTTTATTGAACTTTGTTGAATTTCCTTATGAACGTTTATTCCATAATTACTTTTAATTAGGTTAGCAACGGAGCTGAACGAGTTATATCTATATGTAAAAAACGCACAATGTATTCACATACCTCGCAACACAACCAAGTCTGGTACTAAATACGAATTAAAAAGATCACAAGAGGCCACAGTTCCTAGTCATCTGTCTTCAACCTTCTATACATCCTAAAACTGATATGAATGTGTTTGAATACACCTTGAAATTAAACAAAATGTTAATTAATTAATACAGGTACGAATGTACAATTATAAAATAGAATATAAGTATGTACTTCTTCTTTTTTTTATTTCATAGTAATTGTGTAAATCCACAAATCTGGTAACAATGTAAAAAATACTTAATTCTTGTAATCTACAAACAGCTTTAAAAAGATGGTGGCTCCCTTGTATAAGCTGTCCAGGGAGTTTTCGTGGCAACTTAAAATGCATTCCTAATTATTATTTATTATCCACTTCATAATAACCAAACTACGTCACGTAAAAAGCCCCGAGAAATACATGTATATATACGGCCATATATGTATATATACGGCCAAATTACGTAAAAGTTTATGAATGAGTAAAATAAACAATATATGTATATTTGTCGTTGGCATAAAACATTCATGTCTGTGCCTGACAAACGAAAAATTTTTTTTTTCTGTGTAAATCTAAGAATATGTATATACCCTTTTTTTTGTTAATTCTGTCGTTCCCAATATTGGAATATTGTATCATTTTCCTTTGACCTTAACTTTACCGTATACATAGTATACACATTTACTACAGTAGTTTACAACCAAGAAACGGAACTCTTGCAAACCTTAAATATGACTATTACTAACGCCATCTATTGTTTTGTTTATTAAGTTTATAGTGTGATGAACTGGCTAGAGTAGTTCCATAATACATACCTACCGCGCTGCGCGATAAAGATGCGGGCCGTTGTATGCTTATATATTAAGATACATTTTAAAATATTTGATGCAAATGGCGGTACGATATGTTGAGGTGACTCGAATGACTTCTGACGTCACGGCATTCGAATAAGTCGGCTATAATTTTGTTTGACCAAGGGTTTGTTTGAAATAATATAGCTTCATAATATATCGATTACATGTTCGTTTGGTTTTATAGAATTATTAACTTTTTACTAGATGCAATCAATTATATAACTAGGTATATTTGTAATTAATATTTAACCTTTCACTACACAATAACAATGATGACCATGATAGTGTTTGTAAACGTAACGCTTTAAAAACATTTATGAGCAAAAAAACGGTACGAACAAATTCCATATCGCCGACTTCGTCAAAAAGACAAACTAACTCGATGAAACCTGTTAACAATATTAACAAAACAAATAATTAAATATATCTAGCTAGAAAAAACATAAAAAAGAGGTAAATAAAAAATAAAAATAAAAACAGATAAATAATTTGGATATACATTTTTAATAGGTTTTATAAAACGAACTAGTAATATAAATATAGTGTACTATAATATAATAAATCATTAAAATGCTACGAACACTTTACAGAATTTGTAATTTGTACAAAACAAGGAAAACAATTAGTAGAAAACTGATCTACATATTACAGGCATAATTAAATATCTGGACGACCGAGGTTCGCTCAGTAGCTTTAGAAATAAGAATATAAAAAACATCAGTCTAGGTTAACTTTGAAAGTAAAACATTTTCTAGAATGTCATCTAAATCGTTAGAACCATTTCCGAGAAACCGATAAACTCAAAAAATACCTACTTGAATTAGAGTAATTATGTTACAATCAAAATAAAAACGATTAATTGTGGTGTGATTTTTGTTTAGTTGCGCTTGAATTACGTTAGATGGCAGTTTAATAATTTTTATTATAAAAGCGCTTTTTGCTTCTAATTCGTATCGATTATCCACTGTCTCTTTTTCGTACTACTGTACGCGCATGTGTAAAAGAGATAGATATTCATGGAAAAATTTATAGACTTTTACCTAGTTATCAATACGTATGGTTTGTTACTTTTACCGCTTATAATAAATAGCACTATCAAGAGTTTGTATAATATTATCAATACATTACAATCATATGTCTTGAAACAAACAACATTCAATACAGAAATGTTCTAAAACATATTTTCTTATTCGGAGTCTTTTGTGTGTAATATTCAAATTGAACCATTACACTGAAAAGATATTTTAACAAATTAATCTTCAAAATAAAATAAAATTTGCAGATGACTATATAAAATCTTTTGGTATAAACTTTCTTATTCGAGTTACTGTTTTGTCTTAGTTTAGTAAGTAAAAAGTAATATTATTAAATTGGTAGTTAGGTACCCACCCAAATAATTACACTTCTTACGAAATGTATAAAGTACACAAACCTCTAGAGTTAAGATGCGAAGGAAACTGGTCGGTAGAAAATTCTGAACATTTCTACTGAAGTTGATCAGTGTAACTGTACATTTAAGCACAGTTAACTTAGAGAAAAGAAACTACGAGACATTGAAAACAACCAAAACAAAACACTTTATTTTATTTTATCCAACTCATACCGGATAACGACACGGAAACTGATACTTCATTTAAAACCATTAGTTTTGGAGGATACATAAAATGTTATAAGGTCACACTGCGAATTTTTATGAAAAAAAAACCTATATGAATTAATTGAAGACCAATTAAAATATCAAAATTATTTTGTATTTAGCATATACGAGTTGTGCCCGCGGCTTCGCTCGCGTGGACTACAGAGTGAGCACATGCGCGATTGTGCTGCCCCCGCGACCACACGGAGATCGCCCGCCAGTTATTTTAAAGACTAAAATGCTTATTGTGGATGGTCCTTATAAGAAAGAAATATACTATTGGTGACTTTTTTGTAGGTCTTTTTAAGATCTACATTATTTACTATCTTATTTTGATACATCTCTTATGGTTTGCACAGCGTAAGCCCCAAAAGCGTCTTTTTTCCGTCTAGATTCACCATTATTGTCACTGCTTATTTCCTATGTTACTTTATCTAACAAAATATACCGTATAACCTGACCAGATAACATATCTATGAAATAAAGGAAAACCATGTAAATCGGATTTTTTTTCTCGTGAAACCAACATAAACGGACATACCGACAGACAGACGTTGAGTTTTATAATATGTATAGATTTATTTAATTTATTTCGATTTTTTGTTTTGTTTTGCTTTGGCCGACCTGTATGCACATTGTACGTCTCTACGAGCCAGTTTTTTTAATTATAAAAGTAATATTGTAAACAGTGGTGCCATCTATCGTCTTTTTTGTAATATCACTACTTCACGATTGGATTGTTTGACGTTGACCCTATGCAACATTTAGCTTGCATTACGTAATGATAATGAACGGTTTAATGAAGGGAAAATTACCAACTAGTAATAAATTTGTTATTATTTGTTACAAGTTAATAATTTCTTGTTACATGTTTATGTAATATAACTAATTTTCGTGTTTAACCAACTTCGATATAATGCCTTCATTTTACCTAATGGGACGTAAAATAAAGTCTAAGATTAAGTACCTATCCAGATAAACACTGGTTTACGCAATAATGTGAATACCGAAGCTAGTCACTATCACTCGGCATTACGATACAATACAGTACTTAACAAATGTCGTAACATTGTTAACACACAACTTGACATTTTTTGTTTATTATTCAGCAGGGTAGGTACCTATTAGGGTTACTAACTTTTTTAAACACAAACATAGTATTTTCCAGTCAATTGCCTACCAGAAAAAATATAGTAATGCGAAAAAAAAAGAAACATATAGTAGGTTTCAAATGAGTATTTTAAATTTTCAAGGAACACTCTTTACTACTTGATAGACAGATATTGATGATAATGACAAATACTCAAAATGAAAATGACATAACAAGCATCGTTAGAAAGAGATAAATCACAGATACGGAATATATTATAATTATGTACTCCAAGAGATAAAGGCTGCGGTCTGCTTTCCGTTTCAAGCTTAAACATTTTAGAATAAAAAATATCCAATAAAAATATGGTAGTTTCGCCTACTATATATATATTTTTAAGAAATATATTAGTTGGAAGCCTAATATAGTAGGATACTATATTATGTATTAGGTTGGCAACCCTAATCTACCTACGTATTACTATACCACGTGCAGATGAAGTTTCGGTGATCAGAGGTATTATTCGATATTATATACAATACAATGGTTTTTTGCACCTTAAACTTTAGTAATTAATTACTAACTTTAATAAAAAGTAATAAAAAAAATGTACTTCAAAATTGTACTGAAAATTATGAAATAATACTTTTATTATTATACTACATTCATGAAATTAACCAATAAAACTTAAACCAATACCAATAAAATATCAAAAGTAGGTACCGTTAGAAGCCGATAGAGACGGAAAATGTGGAAATGTCCCATTAGATCCTAACTAAGTTCTAGCAAGGCATCCTCTGCAGCAGCTGTGAATGATCGTTTTTTGAAATTGTTAAAAGAAATGCTATATGAATCCATGAATATTAGAGAACCCAAAAAGAAGAGAAAGCTAGAAGTAGTGACAGGAAGAAGAGTAAGTGCTGAGGAAATAGAAAGTAATGAAGATCAGGAACATGTGAAACCATAAAGACCAGAACACTAAACAAACAAATGCATCTCCAAATCAAACTCCGAAACCTATGTTTTTAAAAGGGAAGGGTATCGGGCAAAAAAACACAAATCCTAAAATTGACATAAAACAGATATATGACGACGGCGAAAACAAACATTCCAATATAAAAATATGTGGTGAAAGCAAAGAGATACATGGCAATAATATAATTGAGGTGCCTGTTGGATTAAACGATCCTGATGTAGTGATTCCGGAACCTTTTGAGTTTTCCGTTAAAGGCTTGCCAATTATTTTTGCTGAAAATTGAGATCTTTTGAATTGTAAAAGTTCACGCCCCACCACTAAATTATGTACGACGATATCTTAGTATGTAGGGTAAAGACGTGGAGGGTCTTGCACATTTAGAATGAAAGATCTCTACGGGCGTCAACCCGCTCGATGGGTCGTCGAGATTCGAAAAGTCGTGGGTCACACCTGGATAACCAGCTCAGGACTGGGATGAATAGCTATTCATCAATTAGTACACGAAGAAAGGCCTATGCTCAGAAGTGGGCGATTACGGGATTACGATTACGATAATGGGTACTTAGGATAGATAGAGTGACAGCCCTAGTTAATATTCCAATTAACCCCTCTCTCGAAACTATTATCCCCGCCAGGGGTGAATTGGAATCCTTATTGTTGGAGTTGTCGGGTTTTTTTTTAATTTCTCAAAATATGACAATAATTTGGGAATCTAAAGCTACTTAACACCTAAAAGAGCTTATCGCAGATTCTTTAGTATACCTTAAAATACCCTATGAGTTACGGAAGAAGGCTAAGGTTAAATTCCAGTTGAAAGTGAAGATTGGACCATTTTACCTCGCTTTACGGTACGAAATAAATTAGGGGCCTAAATATTTTTTTGTGTATACCTTGTGTATGCCTCGCCAGTCTACATAAATGTCGTGGTGATGTTCTCCAGTTGTGGGCAATAGTGGGCATTGGCTTCGACATAAACAGCTGGGTACGAAGTAATATATTTTTGGATGGCATATTATTTTCGTTTCTGTACAAACTATACACGTTTCTGTACATATATACATACATATGTACATTATTGATATATATATATATATATATTTATAAATTTAACTACGTTTTATCTTGTTTCTTATTTTCTTTCTGGTAACTTCAATAAAGAACCCAGTGGATTAGAGACATTATTCCTTGTAAAACGCTCACTAAAAGAAATATTTAAAATAGTTGGGTGTGTCACTGTATGACAGTGTTTGTTGGCCTTCGACCACATGTGTGGGATGTCTGAATTTTGAATTCACAGAGAGCTCTGTTTATATTATTATTCATGGAACGTAATTCATGACAATCCTGATATATATATTACTAGCTGTGCTCCGCGTTTTTACCCGCGTATCATTTAAAAGAAATCGCTCATTGATGATTTATAATACTTCAGTATAGACAATGTATTTATCGGGCGGCCACGGTTATGCGTCACAACTCACACGGCTCGTTCGCGTCACTCTAGTCATAGGCCCGAGCCGAGTGTTGAATTATTTTAATTTTACATTATCTCCTAAACTATTCGTCGAAATAACATGCTATAAACGGCAAAGTTTAACTAAATAGAATTGTCTTGATGATGAAGTAACTTTCGTTCTTAAGGATTAATATGTCACGCTTTATAATAATGCTCATAACTCACTTTTCAATGTTCAATAAAACTATGTCACAAAGTACCTTATTGTGGCTTATGTATAAGAGATAGGCATATGGTATAGATGACTTTTTTAGATTTACTAAGGAGCAATATTTTTGAAGAACATTGTATTCACGTATCACTAACCTTTACGCCAGCGCGAGCGGATAAAGCAATTCGGGCGCACTGTGTCTTCTTACTTACTTGAAAATCAAAATTTAAGGCTAGCTGAGAGGTGTAGGTTAATGCTAGATATACTAGATGCTATACTACTCCACGTAAATCTGGCTATCATATACAAAAATAATTTTTCGAATCCGACTGGTAGCTCTAGAGATTAGTGTGTTTTAACAAACAAGAAATTCTCCCGCTTTATTATGTTAGTATAGATGTATATGTAATAACTTTGCCGTAACGTTGACATCCATGTTGATGTACGGGATATATATATGTTACTTGATAATTGAACGAACCATTAGTTTATAAACAATCTAGAGAGATTGTAAACTATCGCTAGTTGGTGAACGGACACTGAAATTTGCAATGTTACTGTTACATTATCGCAGGTTTATATTCTAAATGGATTGTTTAGGTTGAAACTGAGATCATAATGCAACAGCAAATAAATTAGATGATGAAAATTCATATTTTTTCAAGTCCTAATATCATTATTTTGCTTATTTAGTAGACAATATAGACATAACCTCAAAGATAAATAAAAATATTAGTGTCCGTTTATAATCTACTCTTGTTTTGAGAGAGCGTTGAAAATAAAACTAGTGAATAGGTGTTGCCGATTCGGAGGCACTCACTGTATTGAAATTAAAACATTTGAAACAACTTATCTAAATTCTTAAAACTATCGGCGGCCTTTCAACATCTGGCTAGACAATGACGTCATAATGCAAGCATTGTTTCTTATCTAATTTTTTTGGTATATGTTGACGCTGGAGGGTGAGGTTTCATAACTATCTACCAACAATTTACAACCTGACCAGTTTCCTACAAATTTCTCCCAGGAGGCAGGAACATGTACCTATATTTGTATAGTTAGTTAGCTCGAATTTCTATGGGTAGGGATTTAGTCAAATCGCGACTTTTTCGTATGATCGGCAACTGCCCAAGCCGAGGTTCGGCCACTTTGGCACCCTTGGAGATTGCTGCGTAGCTTTCGCGGCTGAGTGCCTTCTGCACTCGCATCCAAGCCCGTTGAAGCTGTCAAAGCCCCTAATAGCTCCAGGGCCCTTAAGGCTAACAGTATAGTCAGTTCGGCAAAAAAGCTTTCTATTTTTGAATGAATACTCGGAAACGGATCAGAAGTTCCGTAGAATACCTTCTACAAACATAATCACTTACTTTATCTCTTCATTATATTAGTATAGGTACACTTGAAACTAAAATCTAAGGTATTATTAAACATGCCCTCCAGAATCCTGCAATTGCTAAACAAACGTAAACTTGAGAAGCTTAAAGAAAACTGGTGGAATAACAATCCGAAGGCGATGAAGTGCGAGAAACAAGACGACCAGTCCGACGGGATTTCAATAGAGAACATTGGTGGCGTGTTTATAGTTATCTTTATGGGTATCGGGCTGGCGTGCGTCACTCTCGGCGTTGAGTACTGGTGGTACAAGTGGAGGAGGCGTCCTGTAGTTGGTGACGTCACTCAGGCAAGTTTTACTTATTTTAATATAACAGTTAACATTGGAATTTATGTTAATAGTTAATCTATATTTCAAAACATTTATTTATCCATGGATAAATCCTGAAAAGTTAGTCAAATGTAATTACAAAGCAAATCTAATTCCAATTATTACCATCACAATTATGCTCATCGCACAAATGTCAGTTTATATGCGGGAATCGAACCTGCGACCTTTTACCTCATTAGTAGGGCTTACCACTGCGCCACGAGGTCTGTAATTATATGAAATATTTGAATATCCTTATAGATTATTATTATTAAATATATTTTTTTTATAAATAATGTATACACTATTTGTTTTCAGGTTGCGCCCGCTAAAACGACCAGAAATAACGTCGACACTATCAAAAAAAGCGAAGGGTATTCTTTCAGATCTAGAAATTTAGGGCTGTCCGATTTGAAATCTAAATTTTAAGATTTAAATGTTACAAAAGTTTTACGACCTATTATTAATGATCTCACAAGCTTGAAATTTAATGATTTTGTTTAAATCCAAGTTAAATTTAATATAAATTAATTAACTAACACAAAACAGGTTTTCCTTCAATGTGTGGTAATGCAACGGTGTGAAATAAACACAAAATAACGTACGCAGTATGTTTTCATTTCTGAACCTATACTTTTTAAAGCGTTCTTTAAAAATGTTGACAAGGGAATTTTACGATGCGCGCGCGTATATGATCAAAAAGTCTACGCTATGAAGTTGCTTGCTAAACTTATTATTTTATTGTTGTGAATATAATCACACTCGATGTTATGCGACTATTCAAAGAAGTACTACTTGTTAAATACACGCATATACTTTTTTTAAAAGGTATTAACTTATGTAAAGTCGTGGTAGTCGAAGAATAGAGTAACAAATAAGCATGTATCGCAAAGGCTTCATCTAGGGTAAAGGCGATTATCTTGGTTCATAGAAGAGCAAGACGAACTCTTTTAGAAGAGGTTAGGTAAGTTCTACATCAAACAGCCAATGAGACAAGAATTATTTTAGAAACACAGTTTTAGAAGTTGGAAGTTTTAGAACATAAGAATAGTGTGTCGTCGTGGTGATTGAAAATTTGGGCAAAGGACGGTTATCGCTACGCAAATAAGAAAACGATTGTTACCGTCATTGCGGTTCGCGAAACCAATGTTTCGATTTGCTGACCCTTCAGGGCGAGTTATGTCATCGAATTCCTAAGAAAGAAGCAGTTCGTCTCTCAACATTGAGATCAAAAGTGTCAGCTTTCAAACTGGATTTACCATTCACGTAAAAGGCACGCTTTAAACTTTCTTACGCGTTTTTATAACATTTACAGAAGTAAACATTTAAAAAATTGATGTGTGCAGCAGTTCACACGAGTCACAAGTGGAACCTTCAGAAAGAAATAAGTCCTTTAATATTTTTTTTAATATCCTAAATCAGCGGTATTTGAACTATTAAACACTCGTGCGTACTGCGTATGAAGTCTGGTCGTCTCACGCCTCTAGGCCAATTCGACAACGATTACAATGAATGAAAATCAGGACTTGCATTAACCGTGCATAATGTAAATGTATTCTATCTCATTCTCTCGTAGGCTAAATCCTATAGATGTTGTCTCATTTTACTGTCGCTTTTTCGTTTCATAGAGTTTCAAATCACAAAGGTTCTAAAGAAGTTTTCACTTCAATTAAAATCACAATAACATTTGAGAATTAGTTTTAATCAAAAATTTACAATAATTTAAACTATAACGTTAACGCTATCCTTGCCAGTTGAGTATTATTTGAACATAAAGGGGAAATAACCTTTATTTTATACTGACAACGATCGATAGGCAAGAAGTTTGTTTTCACTTACTCTAAGTTATTTACAATCGAAAATATAGCCTTTTGTCTATATAAATATTAATCATTAGATTTGGTAGTTACAGTTCTATTGTCTTTCCGTGTTTGTTGAGATTCTTCATGTTCTTGTTGCATAGTTCCAGCTCCAGCCTCAGCCCGTCCACTTCGGCTTCCAGAGTGCGCGTCCTTTTGAACATCTGGACATAGTTTAGTTGTAACTGCTTCTGGTATCTCAATACTTTGTCTTTCTCCTCCGACCATTTCCTCCTTTCGTTATTAAACTGTGCCTCTTTCGCTTCCATTTCGCATTTGAGTCTATCGACCATTTCATTGGCTGGACATGAGTCTCCGCACGAGTCTGGCAGTTCTCCGTTAAGTCTTTGAACTTCAGCATCTTCTAATGCACTATCACTTGATGTCCAATGGTACTCGTTCGTTTTGCATACATCATAAATACCTCTCATAGTTCTCCCACACTCGATACCTTCGTAACCGCTTAATGATACGTCGGAGAGTTCTTGTCTCAGTTCTTTCAGTTCAGTTTTTAGTTTTTCAATCTCGTTTTTATTCGTTTCTTTTGTTTTGTTAAGGTCAGCTACGCTTCCCATCAGTTCGTTTGTAAGTCTGTTGACTTCGGCTTGCATTCGGCTGACAGTTTTCTCTTTGTCTTCTGATTCAGCTCTGAGCCTCATTATTTCCTTTTCTTTCTTGTCGAGAGTTTCTCTAAGTTGACGACAATCAGCTTTCAGTGTGAGATACTCGTGTCCTTTGACGGTCTGTTCATTCTGAAATATAATTAATCTATGGTTAATTGAAAATACATATCTACTAAATAATGGATGTCAAGCAATATTTCAAGTATGGGAAGTGAGCACAACGATAGGCTACACGGTTTCGTAGGCAGTGATGATGCAGTCGAGATTGGGTCGAAATAAATTTACGCGGATGAAACCGTGAGGCGTGGCTAGTTAATAATATGAGTGATAGTAAATAATGTAACACTATATATCTTAACACTTTAAACTCGAGGATAGTAAAGGTTAAAAATAATCTTAAAAGTAAGAGGTTTGTTACTAGCACTCTGCTAAATAACTGTTTGGACTCTGTTGAATGATTCATAGTGATCTAATCATACTCCCGAAGGGAAATTAAATTGGAAGAAGTTTTAAAGGGGTTGAAGTTAATCAACTCATAAAAACATACCATTGAGAATTTACGGGATATTACCACTGACTAATATTCAGGTTAGTAGAACCCGTCGAAATTGTTCCATGGTTTGATTTTAATTAAATAATTAATTACTAACGATACTCCTATGTCAATATATGATTAAAACCTTTTTTTTGGAGGGTGTCAAATTTTCATAGCATATAGTCTTTAGAAAACGATAGAAAAGGTTTAATTCATACATCGACATATGAGTATCAACAATTAATTTTTAATGCCATATTAATTCGCGAGTTTACGGTATGTTTAAAAGTTAAAGTTAATTATTACATAACATTAATCTATTGATAAATTGTCTAAATCAACACCACTTATTTATGTATGCTTTACTTCTGAATTAGATTTGAAAATATTTTCTATATAACGAATAAATATTAATTCACGGATATTATTTTCAACATGTGTGTGAATTTTTGTGCTACTGAGGTATGATTACAAACCTGTGCATCTTTAAGTTGTGTCTTCAGTAGTGCGATTTCCCCAGCCCTCTGGCAAAGGTTCCACTCGGTGTCCTCGAGCCTCTGCCGCAAGAGGGCGCGGTCCCTCCGCACGCGCGCCAGCTCCGCGTCCCTCTCGTCGCGGTTCCTCCCGCCGAAGCTCTGCAGCATGAGGCCGCGAGGCGCTCGCAAACGTACCTCGTGACTTCGGAGACGGTCACTTGTACTGGAATGTTATTTATATGACTTTATGATTCGTGAGGCTTACTTCAATTCAGGTGGTAAGTTGTTACCAGAAGTTATAAATATGTAATGGTCAGATATTTCATCTTTTATCTCTCGGGTTCGTCATTGTAGCTTGTTTCGACGTAGCGAATTTCGGCATGTAATATCGATACCCGATATGAATAACATCGTAACTCATTTAGCCATCGTTTTTAGAAGAGCCAATTTTATTGGTTATGGGTTTAACGTTATCGCCACATCTCACCTCGTCTTAAGTGACGATGTGGCCCATTAGATACGCTAAGCTTAGTGGAAGAGTGGCTCTCAAGTGCAGCTGCCCGGACACACCAATAGGTGATTGGCGGCAGATTTTCGACTTAAGGGTGATAGCGAGCCAGGTGGCCATTAGAAAAAGCCAAGCTATGGTTTCATCACGATGTTATTCTTCAAAGAAAGCTCAGGGTCATTGCAGGGATTTAAGCTCACACCAATCGACGCGGTGTCCGTACAAGCTACCACATTAAGCCATCATTACAAATTATCAACCTTCTGATTTCTTGGCATCATGATTCAATTGTAAATACGATGATATCCATTTTTAAAGTTCTTTCGACTCCATATTTGTTAATAGTAATTAATTAATTATTTTACGATGATATTATAAGTGAAATAAATATTTTTAATGTACAATGTTAATTATAGTCAAGTAAACATGCATCTATAATGCCTGGTTTCTGAACATCTCAATTAAACTATCACTAGTTATTAATTCGATAAAGTTATCCATAAGATAAACGTCGGTTAACTGTCACTGTATTTCTGAACACCCAACGAGCCGATCAATAACTAAAAAATAAATAACCAGTTCCTTATATTGTCACTAGATGGGTCTTTTCACAAGATCGAATTTTTTTTATTACTGTAAATGTCATTGATAATATTTATTACTATTGATTTATTAATAAAATAAACCAAAGTAAACAAGTGACCTATAATTGTTTTAATTATAAAACATGATAATTCATTATTTATCAAAGACCGCATAAGCGACATCTTTGTCAAAATATCGAACATTAAAAAGCTGTTTGTATTTACATGTTTCGTATGTGGTACCTATTATTTTTTTCCTTATTATTTATCGGTTAAGTTTTATATTCATTAGTCTTTTTAGTATCATCTCTGTGATTAATCCATTACTTTGTTAATTGTAAAAATATAATATGGACAGAGGATATTTTTTTACTGAAGATGCTTCAAAGATTCTTCTTTAGTAACTACCTGGAAATTACATGTAGCGAAAAAGCGTAATAAAATACAAATATGCTTTAATAAATTTTTAGATTGGTTTTGATAGAAGAAACGGCAAACAACACTTATCGAATAGATAAACGGCGCATTATGATCAGTTAATATAAACCAAGTTTAATTGAAGTTGTTTGACGGTGTTCAAAAACACATTTTGATGAGTTATCGAACCTATAGCGTTAATGAACAGATAAACTAAAGTTAAATTACCTCAGAAACCGGGCATAAGTTAATTGTCATAAGGCGGTAAAACTCAAAGAGATAGGTGAAGTTTTCTGTATTTGCTTATCGTATAGTTTTTTAATTGTAATTATAGTTACGGTGTTATTGGGTGTCGATGTGAGATTACGTTAGATTCATTTTTATAATGATTATTGAGGAAATTCAATATAAAAAAATAATTGAAAGCATTAGTTGCCACACCGCAGTGTCAGAGTGTTAAACGATTTTCAATCCAACGTTTACAGAGACAATATGTTAATACGGGGAAATTCCTTGCATTCTCAGCCGCATTTCATGGAGTTGTCTAGCAGTACGGTAATATTAACGGCCTTCGTTTATCGGCGTATGTAAATTTTATCAACGCGCCTGCAACTCGTAAAAGATGGAAGCAGTGGGTCACGAGGTAAGTGGTTATACAGCGTGTTTCTTTACCACGTACTAGTTTGACAACTCTTTCAAGATGACAGCATTATTTAATAGGTACTAGCAAATGCCCGCGACTTCAAACGTGTTAATTAAAATATAAAACGGAATTTTAATCAAAAGTAATCTATGTTACTCATGAATAATGTAGCCGCCTATTAGTAATGTAATTTCTACAATTATTAGATCTGTAATTCTACAAACAGACAAACTTTCACCTCTTTATAATAGTGGCAGACGATTACCGATGTTAATCTAAGTATTCAGCTGGATAAAACATAAGTAACCTATTTTCGTTTGAAAATTTATAATAGACTCTAAATCCGTGCCTGGTGTGAAAATATTGAATAGTTACTTTTAAAAAAAATATTAAACGCATTGTACGCCTTACTATGTGATTAAAAAATGACTAAAACTTGAAATAAATTATATAAAAAAATTAGTATTTATATACATTTGTATATTATCAGACATACAGCAAATAAATTTGACGAACATAAAAAACATATAGGTATAGCCGAAGTCCTTATATTATTCTATAAAAAAACGTTCCAGTTTAAGAAGAGGAAATAAGGGGAAATGAAATTATGACTTCGTCTATTCTTACGCAGATATAATCAGTCTGAGGCGCAGCTGTCTCTCTCACACTCTATTCAGTTGTATGAATATAACGCGAAAGCAATAGATTTTTGTTAAAACGTATTGTTCATATATCTTGCCGACTGCGTTTCCTCTTAATAAAGCGCCTTGGCGACTAATTTGTTCAAGGATTATGAAAATCTCATCTCGAACGCAAATGGTTATATTTGTGGATAAACTAATAGATTACCTATAGTCATGTTGGTCTCTTTCTAACTCAGCAACTCCTGAATCGGCCGGCGAGGGCGCTGGTACTGGCTCCTTGGTGTCCGCGCCGCTCAGTACAGAAGTCGACTTTGTTCTGAAAATAACATCATATAACCGTTAATAAGAGACATACCGAGTTAAGGTGCACTAAATTCCTGGGACACCTTGGTTAGATTTGTTCAATACAAGCTGTGACCTCCGCTCTGCTCGTGTGTACTACTAAAATATTTATAATAAAAAACCTTTTTAAACACTTTCTACATGGTTTATATTATACCTTAATATTTATTGCAGAACCTCTTTGTACACAATACTTATTTCACAAACAATAAGACCTGATCGGATGCCGTAAAGGACGTTAATGAAACTCGATTATGAAATGATTTAATTTAGTTACGGCAATTTTTTTCATGTCATTTGAAACATTTTTAAATTGCTTTAAAACATAAAAGTGATCATTGCGATGTAAATAATAAAGTTTCTGGTAAGCTGAGATTTTTTAGTTACCTTTATTAAAACCGTAATATACGGCATAATAACTTTGTGACATTAAAGTTTCAAAAAATAAAATAATCTGATCTTTAATATCCAATATAGCAATTAAAAAGCTCATTCAATGAGGTATAAGTTCCAGTGCATTTTTTTGTAACTTTTTAAAACTGGTTAATGATTTAGAAGTAGTCAAAACTTCAAAGTCCTTTTACTTGTTAACCAGACATACTATTTATTAAAAGTAGTTTGTATCTAGGTCATTGGCACATATAGCTAACATAATCAAATATTACTAAAATCGGAAGCATATATTTTTATAAGTGTCCTCTTCACGTGATATACGCCTTTTATAATATGTAAGAATGTTTACTATTTGTTAGTTGTCAGAGTAAAAGCTATGCTTAGTTTGAAATTCAATTTTCGTGTGGAAAACTATCCACAGATATTGTAAAAATATATGTTTTTTGTAACCGCAAGGGATGGAAATCGTATATCGTCTTCACGCTAATCGTCCGCCCGCCGCAGTATGTCGTAGTATCCGCGAAGTACCAATTCGATATGAACAGGAAAACGGTTATATGATGTGATTTTATTAGTTTTTTTTACAACCTGTTATAATATTTGTTAACTGTTTAAAATAATTTCGATAGCAGATGCCGCGAGTACACCCAAAATCGAAAACGCATTTAACGATTTCTTGTTATAAAATTATTATTTCTGCATGATTATTATTATCTCGACTTTTGCTTCTTTGGATATCTCATTACTACCACGTACTGTTATATTGGAGAGTGTTGAAGATTTTTATAATTATTTCGTATTATTTTTTTAGTGAGTTCGTGTTTCGTTTTGTTGAATATGTTCATTGAACAAAACTTTTACAAAAATAATATTCAAACAGTTGTAATTGAACTTAATAACTTCCAAAGTCTTGTCCCTCTTTATTAGTCTACTCGAAAATATTATCTTTTCTTCTCAAGTGAAAGCATGGGCCTAATTTCAGAATGTTAGTCCTTTTTACAAATGCTTCAAACGCCTATAGTTTATCACTAAATGTTGCTACTATAAGTGCATATTTCAATCAGGATTCCTCAAAATGTTTTCCTTCTCTATCAGCCAATATAGCCGAGTGGACATTGAACTGATAAATAATCAACCGGTCTTAATTATTCAATCACTACCACTGTTTTATAGAACAAAGACCAATCTGAAATTTAAATATATAAATAAGCATTTTTAAATGGAGTGTTTAGAAATTTTTCTTAGCAAATGCGACGTCTAGAATGATTTGACGTTTCATACATACTAAGTATATTACCCGACAAATTCTTTTATCAGTATAGGTTCAGTTACAGAATTATGTTGACTACTTCTTCTTTTTTATGCTGTAAAGTAGCAAACAAGCTTGCAACCCACCAAATATTAAATGAACACTGCTGCCTACAGCCTATATATATATACCTTTGAAAGACCGAAATTTAACTAAGACCAGTCATTAATAGGTGGTTGCTCCTGGCGGCTGTGTTTGACTGTCTCGTGTGGCAGCCACACCTTTTGGAAACGAACATAGTAGCGTGGACACTGCTGCTTTTCAACAGAAATAGGAATGACGGTGGTGTTTCCGCTGTCTAACCTTACACACCTCTCTTACATAAACGACATCGAATCCTGTATAGACTCTAGTCTATACTAACAATAAATGAGATATTCCATAACACTGTTATTTATATCAAGATTAAACGTGTTTTCTACAAACTCCTGAAATTACGTTTACAATATTAGAAAGCTCAAGAGATTGTTTTTTGTCTGAACGCGCATATCTCTAGAATGCCTAGTCAGATTTGAAAAATTAGTTTTGTCTATTCATTGAAAAATTATATCAGAATGGTATCCACGGAATGGTAAAAGAAAAAGAGGTCGACAAGTAAAAAGATGAACAAATGACATTGGACGTACAATATAGTCAAGAAAGGCAAACGATAGGATGATATGGAAACAGCTGGAAGAGGCCTACGTGTCACATGACACGCTGACCACTAATAACAGGATACCTGATGTGTAAAGATTAAGAAAAATTAGAGTTAATATGTGTAATTAGTAGCAGTAGTAGCAGTAAAAAAGGCTTAATAACAAAATTCATTGAGGAAGGTTATAACTTAGGTTTAACTTCACGCTGGGCTCTAAGGAGCGGAGCATTAGCCATGAACATCAAGCAATCTGGAAAGCTGTAGGCAAATACGGGAAGTAAGACCAATGAAAGACTACACGGGTGAAACCGTGCGGTACCGCTAGTTTTACAATAAGATTATAAAACAACGGATTGAGTAAACATTTGGTTTCCTTATTTTATATAATAAAATACAATGACTGTGCCAATGAAACCGTAACGAGACGCTTTTAAAACATCTTTTACTTCGTATCGAGGTCACTGGTTCGAATCCAGGTATAACATATATGAAATTTAATTGTAGCTAAAAAAAATTAATTTGTGTCTTGAATACAAACTTAATATTTCTAATACAAAATTATTGTGTGTACACATTATGATTATGTGGAATAAACAGTTATTTGAATAAGTAGAAAGCGTGATATTCAGAACATGTGTACAAGAAAAAGAAAACAAATTTGATGAAAATTAATTGAATTCATTATACAAGCCTCGTGGCCAAGTGATCTTAGGTTCGTTCTCCGCACATGACTGACTTATGTGCGATGAGCATAATTGTCAGTTGTATGTCTAGGTGTTAAATATATATATATATATATATGTGTGTGTATATATTTCACAACTTGAGGATGGTAGCTAAACAGGCAGGCGTTAGAAAATGCCATCATGCTATGGATTTAGATATTTACTTTACCGAAAGCTTAGAATCATTGCAAGGATTCGAACTCACGTCAATCGGTATGATGTCCGTATACACTATATAGTCATAATTACTTTAATTAGTCATTTATTTACTGATTTCCGAACTGAAACAATGATGGCTCAGTGGTAGCATGTACAAATTCGCGTTGATTAACGTGAGTTCGAATCCCCGCAATGAGCTGAGCTTTCGGTGAAGGAAAACATCGTGAGGAAACCATAGCATAATGGTAGGGCTTGTAATGCCCATCTGACTAGCTACCATCCTCAAGTTGAAAATCTCTCGCAAGCACCAATATGTGTGTTCCGGCAGCTGCACTAGAGAGCCAGTCTCCCACTAGGTTTAGCGTGTTATCATCTTGGCCCACATCGTTACTTAACGTCAGGTGAGATTGTGGCCACTACGCCAAAACCTATAACGATAAAAAAACGTTTAATACCAGATCATCTGCTTGCCTAACGTAAAAACACTTTTCCCGTGACAAATATATTGAACAAATAGCTCAGCCCGCGGCTCCGCTCGCGTGAACTAATAAAAAAGGTTTTTTTATTTTTTGCTTGGAACCCTAATATTTTTTCTAAAATCTAAGTTATGCCCTATAGCATCATCTAACTGCCAATGAAAATCCCGTCAAAATCGGTCCGGAAACGTTTCGGATTATACTCGGAGCAGACAGAGAAAAATTTTAAAAATGGAATTTTTGTTATAGGTATCATGTATACTTTCATATGCATTTAGTAAAAATCTGTTATTTTGAAATTAAAGACACTTCTATTTTATTATATGTATAGATTCCCATCGGAGAATTCAGTCGGCTAAAATGAGAATAAAAATTAGTCTCATCAAATACAATTACAAAATTTGTAATCCATTTAGCTTAAACTTACTTAAGGAGGTATTAATCAAACTACCTGTTTCCGAGAACGGTAACAAACAAATACTCTAATGGTGTGTAATAGATGTAATACGAAAGGAACGGCGCGTCTCGGTCCGCGGCACGTCTTGCTCCAGCGGTCGACCGTGGCAAGTAAGTACATAGTTAGAATTGAAGTCTAACATATTGCTTCAAGTATGAGCCTTATGTATGTATTTTATGCTCTAATTTAACTCAAATTTGGAAGCGTAGTAGCTATGTAGATACGCTTACAGGCAAAGCGAAAAGTCTAAAGAAAGAACTCATTGTGAACCAAACCAAACGCTAAAATAATTCCATCTCTGTCCATGAATTTCTCTATGTATGTTCCATTAAAGTTACAACAATTATGATACACATAAACCCGAAGAGAAACAAAGTAACCACCTATAATTGAAGAGATCAAGGGGGTAAGGGGATCTGTTCCCGACTAGATCACGAAAACCATGCACACGGTCATAAATAATATAAACCCATCACAGTAACTCCTAACCTAGTAACCTTTTAAGAGAGGTAGGGCACAGAGAAATTTCTTTGGACATTTCTCTCTACATGGGGCAGCCCGGCTGGTGGAATACCTCCACCCTACCCTAGTGAGTAGGGTTTACCATACCATAGCATGGTGCTAGGGCTTTTTCTAATGCTCGCCTGGCTAGCTACCACCCTCTAGTTGAAAATCTCTCGCAAGCATCAAGTTCCGGCAGCTACATTTGAGAACCAGTCTTCAACTAGGCTTAGCGTGTTACATATTAGACCACATCATCACTTAAGACCAGGTGAGATGGTGACAATAACGTTAACCTATAGATGATAAAAAAAACAGAGAGTCAGAATAGAAAAATTATTTTTGTATATGAGAACCAGATTCCTGAGGAATATAGTATAGGCTATATAATTTCACGTTACGACCCTAATGAGAGGTGTAGTAACTATGAAAGTCATGCAAGCTTCAAGCAATTACGGGAAGTGTAACAACTATAGGACTACACTGGCGCATTACCGTGAAGAGTTTATCGAATACATTTAACACGGATGAAACCGTGGAGCACAGCTAGTTATGATAATAAATATAAAAACGTTTTTGATATTTTTTTTGTTTTTACGTTAATCGGCCACTTTATTCACTTAACCGTGAAACTCCAAAAGAACATGAAAAAACCAAGCAACTTTTCCGTTACAATAGGTAGTGGAACAGATTTCCTGAATAAGATAGTTGACTCTTTTTTAAAGTAGGTCTTAAATTATTAATTATTGTCCGATTAGATGGGAAAAATATTACCATAGTTTTTAAGACCTAGAAAATCGCAAACTTTATTTTAAAAGTTTGCTTTTCGTGAACAGGCGAAAACGCTGTCAGCCATATTAGTCTATATATTATCTTTGCTGTGACGTCATACGGGTTGTAAACAAACATGTGCCATTTAGCAAACGTTATCATTTTAATAAAAAGTATCGCGCTTTTTACAATGATGAACGTTTGCTACATGTTAAATGTTTGTTTTCGACCCGTATGACGTCACAGCAAAGATAATATATAGACTAATATGGCGGACAGCGCTTTCAGAGTTCAAAACTAAAAATGAAAAAATCAATTCTTAAGTTTAAAATATGTAGCCATCTAACACTTTTAATATCTGAAATCGATAAATATTTGTTTCTTAAGTGAAATACTACAGAAAATATTTATATATTGCGCCAAATTTGATATGAGGCAAGTAGCCTATTTGTCAAAGCTCGAGCGAGAATTGCAGAGTGCGTGTTTCTTTAAATCGCTTCTCCAAGCAGTTTTGAATATTCTATTGCAAAATCAGCAAACTGTAACGGATACGGGAAGTTGGGAATCTAATTACAACGATTATTAGAAAAAAAAACAATTCTTATTTAAACATATTTTTTTTATTACTTGCTATAGTTTAGTATTATTCAAGGTCGGCAGCGCGCTAGTGATACTTAGGGTATTACAAAAGTCCATAGGCTACGGTAGCCGCTTACCATCAGGCGGGCCGTAAGCTTGTTTGCCACTTTTGTAGTATATAAAAAATGTGACCAATGGAATTTCCCATTTTTAATCCCCTTACGACATGAACTTTGGAAAAGAAAGTTAACCAATTTAACCCTCTCCGTGCCAGGGACCAGGTAGCGGGCTCCTATTTCGCAAATACACTGTGAACACATGACTAGGTACAGGGATACTGTATTTGGCATAACTACTACATTGATACACGACAGATATATACGAGTCTTATATTATGTACACATACGATGGTATACCACTAACCCACGTTATGTGTTAAATAGTAAAAAGTATGGTGGCATGGCATAGTATGATCCCTATGAAAACTGTAGAGGAAGAGAATGTGTTAAGCTGTTTTTTGTCTAAATATCAGTTATAATAAGTAAATTTATATGGTATCGAAATATACGTTTAAAATTAATCGTATACGGCGTATTCAACACCGTCCTGTATCCTAACACTATCATGTATTTGTGAAATCTACCACTTAATAACATAAAAAACAACAGTGTTACAAACCGCCGCCATGTGTAAATTACTTGATTATGAAACTACTAATTATACGCAGTATTCAAATGAGATGGATAAATGCAACAGAGCGCAGTTCCGCGGTTGATCTCTACGAAACGTTCCATTGTTATACGAATTGTGAAGGCTACGCTTAGGCATTGATATTAAATAATTTCAGATTATATTTTTCATTTCAAGCCGTAGTTGACGCAAAATATGGTCATGGAATAAACTAAAATGTTTATAACTATGACGCGATCGCCAGATAGACTCATATGTAAAGCTGACACACACATAATACCTATGGTTTAATCATTTATTGCATAAAAAAGTTATTAACAAAATACATTTTACACGTTATAAGTAATTTGACAATGGGACAGACTCAACTGATGCTATGTGCTAGACAGAGCGCTAGGTTTCAGTAACTTTATTAATAATTAATATTACACACGATTAGTAGTTCAGCCCATCATATATGAATAACAAAATAAATCTATTTCTACCAATAATAAAGCAACATTTTTTTTTGTTTGCGTGTTTGAACGCGTTTTTCTCAGGAAGTACCAGTCAGATTTGAAAAATATTTTTTGTAGTTTTATAGCCTATGTATCGTGGTAAGTTATACCCTATCTAACATCGCGTTATAACCCTTAGGAGCAAAGCAGTAACCATGAACATCAAGCAATCTGGAAAGTCATAGACTAATAAAGGAAGTGACATAACGATATGCTACGGATGCCTTAAATATAACCTGATTTTTTAATTGGATTGATCAGATTGAATCTCAACAATATCTCGTTAAAATGTCAGTCAACTAAATTTCAGTAATTTTGCGAGATGCTCGTTCAATGAACTTAAAGAACGATATATGTACAAATAATCTAAAAAAACTGTCATGACAGATTACATTTTTTTTGGAACTGACTATACTGTTAGCCTTAGGGGCCCTGGAGCCTTTACGGCTTTTACAGCTTTACCGGGCTTGAAACAGATTACCAATTACAATGCTCTCGCTATAGGAAGATGTGTTATGGAGTAAACATTAACTTGATTGAAAGGCAGTGAGTAGTTATCAGTTTTATGGACTGGCAACGTTGTAAGTATAATTAGCGACAATAACGACAATTTTAATGCTATGTGATTATCTATACTTATATAACTTAGGATTTAAAATATACATTTTTAAAGTGAAAACTTCTTTAGAACCGTTGTGATTTGAAACACGATGAAACGAAAAAGCGACAGTAAAAAGAGACAACCATATACATCCATAGGATTTAGCCTACGAAAGAATGAGATAGAATACATTTACATTATGCACGGTTAATGAAAGTCCTGATTTTCATGATTGTGATCGTCGTTGGATTGGCTTAGTGGTGGGAGACAACCAGACTTCATACGCAGTACGCACGAGTGGTCGATTGTTCGATCGTTAAAAAATATTTTATAAGAACATTTTTTTTTGTGAAGGTTTCTTTCTGATATTTGTGAATTGCTGCACTCATTTTTTTTTCTGTCAGTCTGTTTACTCAGTTTGTATACAGTCCTATTTTACCTCAAAACCGGCTTGACCGGTTTTTACGAATATTTGTACAAGGGAAGCATATTTTATTCCTCATTTGAGGATAGGCTATAAGAATTGTCAATAATGTAAGAAGAATAATAATAATATGAAACGTAGATTTATATAAATATATAGTTTTTTTGTTGAGCTTGTTTGATAAATTAGATTTTGGTTTAGAAACAAAAATATCTTCTCTGAACCAGAGACAATTGTCTTACTTTATCTCTGTGAGAACGGATCAAGCCATCACAGAGTTACAGTAAGATAAAATCAATTTATTGATAAGTATACATACAAATAATAAACATTAAATATTTACACTGATACAATAAGACTTCGTGATTTACTTTAGAAGTTTAGAACATCCATGGGCCATCGATACAGGATGTTGATAAAAATTATTATCAGTAGAGTAGGCAAAAAGTGCATGACTCGTGTGGGAGTGGGGCGGACGGTGGTGGTATACTCAGCGGAAACCAAATAACTTTGTAACGATTTGTTTGCGTATAATATAATCAGTTATATAAATACGTTGGGAGTGTTATAGTTGACGCCTTATTCACGTATCAACTTCTGTGTTTTCGCAACCAATTCTCTTGAATTAAATTTATTACTGCCTTTATCTAGTAGGAAACAATTGTGTCCGGCTGACTCGCGACCACCATACACCAGGTGTAACATCCATATAAATAGAGTATGTCTGAATATGCCATAGAAAAATGACGGAAAGTCCACTAAAACCGTCGATGAATTTTTTGTACCGATCCGATAAGCAACATTAAACACATTGTTTTACTTCACTATACATAAACTTCCATACTTAAATAACACAAAAGGACTTGAAAACAAAAAAAAATGCACAAAGATAATACAAGTAGATTGCCGCTAAAAGATTTTTCATTCAAGAACCGAGTTCTTGTATATCGATGGCATTCTTCATGATATTATTGAAGTTCTTGGCAGATATTAAACATAGATACAGAGTTCCCTTAAAAATCACCATTAGATCGGATGTTCGGTACTTCTTTTTGTAACCGAGTCATTGTATATCGACGGCATTCTTCATGATATTATTGAAGTTCTTGGCAGATATTAAAGATAGATACAGAGGTCCCTTAAAAATCACTATTAGATCGGATGTTCGGTACTTCTTTTTGTAACCGAGTCATTGTATATCGACGGCATTCTTCATGATATTATTGAAGTTCTTGGCAGATATTAAACATAGATACAGAGGTCCCTTAAAAATCACATCACATTAGTGTTCATGAGAATGATAGTACAAGAAACATACTAGTTTGACACTCCTTAGTGTACATTTATAGATCTCTATAGTCATATAAAACTACTGATTTATTTTTAAACATTGTACGAGCACTTACAGAATAATCTTAACGAAAATCTAAAGTGAATATTTATGAGAAACGGTTTGCTTAGTGCTTTGAATTTCAATAGCGAAAGCCGTTCAAAAAAGCTATGTTACAGTTGATAAAATATTAAAGAACTATGTACTGATTCAGTTAAATTAAAGATGTTTTGCGTCCTTTTAGGTAATTCAAATACTTAAATGGACAGCTAAAAATACCGTAGAGACCGCAGCGACGACAAATGGAATGTTGGGAACAATTAAATACACAAAAAGTAGGTAGGTAATTAGTCAATGATCATAACACTGGGTCTAACTAAATAATAATATCTTTAACTGACTTTATGTATGTCATAGTTTGTATAAAGGTTATCCTTATTGATATACATCAATATACCTTTAGCGACTTGTATGTTAATAACCGCTTGAATCTTGAGTCAGGGTGTTATTGGCGCAGTTTTAAATCAATTTAAAGACATTATATTCTTATTTACAGATTCTTACCTCTGCATAAAGACGTCTAAACAATCCTTTTTTAATCACAATATTCACATCATATGAATGTATTACTTGATTCTTAGATAAATTTATCAGTACAAAATATAACTAAAAAACAAAACAATTCACGAAACGCCATCAGAAATTTGACTTTCAAAATAAGAATCTACTTAATACATGTAAAACAATAAAATAAAGTCAATGAGATTTAAAACAAAAAACGTAATTTCTTGGTATTTAAATATTAAAAAAAGGATAAACAACGATTGAACACGCGCGTCTGGTCGCCATTCCGGGCGATATGTGCGACAATGCGCAGTCAGTATGCATGGTCGCTACTATGTCGCCGCGTACAAATATTTGTTATTAAAAAAATATTTATTTTAAAACGTAATAACATTGCTACGTATCGCTACCCTACATGGCTTTTCTATTAAACAATTTAAAATAAATTTCACATTCTAAATACAACGTTATGATTTTAATGTAAACTAGCGGTGCCACGCGTGTTGGTGTGTTTATTACGCAGTTCGCGTATAAATGACTTTTTTTATAGTCCACCAATTGAGGAATGACTTGTACCCGGGAAATAGGGACGGAAAATATCCTGTGTACATAATTTCATTAAATTGGTGCAGTATAAATAAAAAAATTAAAAATAATTTTGTTACTATTACTAAAAGTAATATTGACAATTCATATAGCCAATCAGTTGTGCAATGTCATAAACTCTCGTCGATGATATACAAAATTTGATCGACCGTTTTAGAATTAAACCGGGCATACAAAAAGGCAGACAAACAAAGATTATTTAATAAATAATGTCGTATTTGTGATCCACTGAGCACGGTATTTCTTTTATAAAAGAGGTTAGTTAGGAAATAAAAAAAGAACAGTATATGTACAGACAGAACCACAAGTTTATTACAACTACAAGTTTACTTAAATTACAATGTTGAATTTCGTATTTTAATTTAAAATAAATCTTGTATTTTATGTTTCAAGGGTAAAACTCGGAGATATGATTTCAATAGCAAATCATAAACATTTTATATACTTATAAATTACATTTACTAATTTGCTTATGAAAGGATTATTTTTTGTGGTCAGCAATTGACCAATATCTTTTTTGATGTCTAGTGACGATGTTGTCGAAGATGATAACATGTTAAGCCAGCAAAAGGAACCGACTATAAAATGTAAAGCACAACTGTCAGAATACCTGTAAATGTGCTTGTTGACAACTTAATAAATTTGTAAATATAATTAACAATAAAAAAACCGTTGAAAAGCGCCATTTTATCACTGCCGCAATATTCATTCACTACACTTACGCGCGTACGCATCGCGCGAGACTGCGATAGTTTAAATAGATTTAATTAACTTGTCATTGAACGAACAGACTATGGACTATTAGTGTCGTTGACGTTTCAATGAACATTTACATCGATATAGAAAGTTGAAATACTAAGAATATGAACACTTGAATAGCTAAGAAATCGGTGTTAATGTACCGAGAGCATCGATATATATATAGTGTACATGTATCAATAGTCATTTGTTATGACAATTCCACAGTTAATGATATTATAGTGTGGGAAAATCATGCTATAACTAATTTTCATTGAAATATGTCTGTAATCAATTAAACAATAGTAATATGGAAAATCGATAAATTGGCATATCGTATTTATGAACAAATAAAAAGTTTATCAACCTCTTTACAGTGTATCCTCTTTCTGCAATGGCTGGTTCATTACAGGAAAGTCAATGAACTTTGCATTCATGACGTATTATTTATTACCTTGCTTCTACGTCGTTATATTTAACCATAGAGTGTAAAAAAGCGTAAGATATTAATGCGTTGTGAGAAGTAAATTCAAGATAAAGTTAAAAATACATATCGCTACTCACACAATAGCTGAGTGGTGTCGCTGATGGAGTGGAGCGGAAAGCGTGGAAGGCGGCAGAGCGGAAAGCGAAGCGGGTTGTGGCGATCCACACCAACGCCCCTCTCGGACATCCGACGAACCTGTCAATGATATAAAATCAACTTCTAATTTTCTTGTCACTACTCGACCTGCATTTAAAATCATATAAATTATTTAGATTTTATAAACTATCGAAAAAGTTTATACATAGAGAAGTTCAAAGAATGACTAACACAAAAAAAAATCTATGCTCACTAAAACCAAACATCTACGAGTACTCCTAAAATATGTAGTGGTCATAATTGAAACTTAAATCTATATGTATTTATATCGTTTTAAAATTTCTCAATAGTAATTCCCTATAATTTTAGTACGCAACTTTAATAATGTAATAATTTTAATATATAATGGAAAAAATATTCCTCAATGTTGCAAATTAGTGTGCAGAACGTGCCCAAAACCACTTTATGCTATCATTTGTTTTCATAACAATTATTCTAAAAATGACACATATCTCTACAAGCATAAAAGTCACATTGAGATGAGTTCTTTATTATCAGTAATACGCTTTTTAAATTAAAAACAACAGATAATATTAGAAAAAATTCAAGCAGCACATTATTAACATAATTATCATTTTTACCTATTAATTTCTCAAAACTTAATCTACGTAATCTATATGTTATAAAATAAAGTCCCCCGCCGCGTCTGTCTGTCTGAAGGCGATAAACTCAAAAACTACCGAATGGATTTTCATATGGTTTTCATCAATGAACGGAGTGATTCATGAGAATAAATTATGTTTATAATTCATTACGGGTTTGTGTAAATAGGGTGAAATATAACTATGATTGTTGAAAATGTCGGAAAAAATCATACCGACTGGGAGCTTTACAGGCGTGTGCCGCGTAAACCAATAGAATTATATGTATTACTCTGCTAGTCATGTGAAACCGGGACGGTTGCTAGTATTGTATGATATGAAGTAAGTTGGTCAATGGATGATAAATTTCATGATGAATGCTAATGAAACAAAATTCACTAAAACTATCGCATTCATGTTGACAATATTTTTATTCATTACAATAAGATCTTTATAACTTTTTGTCTACTATTTGGAAACCACGTCTAACATTTTCATTTTACATAGTACAGCTGAAATATTTTAATCGACCTGAATTTCATGCAAACAGCATACCAGTGTGTAACTAAAGGGGAAGAATTGTATGTACTTCTTATTTAAGCACGTAAAAGTTATACTTCTTTGGTGTAACAAATCAAAAATACATCTAAATTTTTTATCCCGTGTCAACAATACAATGAAATTAGCCATTGTAAGCAGTGTAATGTCGCAGGCTTGGTATAAAAGAAACATCGTAACATCTTTACACTATAATTCCTTGTATGATACTGTTCTTAGATATATTTTTTTATTTATTTTTCGAACTGACCTCTCTGTTATCTATAAGGGCCCTGAGCCTCAGACGGCTTTTACAGTTTCACCGGACTTGGGGGCGAGCGATGAAGGCACTCAGCCGCGAAAGCGAGGCAACAGGCTCCAAGGGTGCCAAAGTGGCCGAATCTTGGGCTGTGGCTGCTCATGCGAAAAAGTCGCGGTCTGACTAAATCCCTATCCATAGAAATTCGAGCCATTCTTCGAATCATTCAACAATGTCTTATATTGTAACTGCTGTTTATCAACCTATGCACAGATGGCGTCCCGAAGCAATCTCTACTAAACGCGCAAAAAAATAATAATTACAAAAATGAAAAAATGTTATTTTAGATAAATTCGGCATGGATGCCGAATTTGGAGGCAAAATTAATTATAAGCATTAAGGATAGTCTATATTCCGTGCTATCAAGATCGGTCGATCATTCCGTGCTATCAAGATCGGTCGATCTAACTGTAATAAAAAACTTACTGCCATATAGCGTCATATGTGAAGGAGGTCTACTAGCAAGCACTGGCGTGGAGCCATACCGCTCTCCGCCTGCAGAGAGGCGTCCGCCCAGTGGCTTGAACGCTATCGGACGGATCACTGACTTGCCCTGAAACAAATAACAATAGTATTAGAAACATTTAAAAATACGTTTAAATATTTGAACTGAATATAATATAAAAAAATGACTGACGAAAACATTGCAAATGTGCCACGCGGATTCACCTGCGTAATTTTTTTATACATGACTGTTTTATACATATATGTAACTATTTGTCTACAGATAGCCAGATTGGTTGACGTTTATGGTCACTGCTCCGCTCCTAAGGGTCGTAGCGTGATGTTAGGTAGCCTATAATCTTGCCTTCCTTCTAGAATCTTGAAATAAAAAAAGACTTTTTCTAGACTGACTAACAGTTCAAGAGATTATCGCGTTCAAACACAAAAATAAATCTTTTGAACTAATTCGTCATTTGTTTTAGTTATTTAGAAATTCTAAATATAGCCTGGAATGTATATGGTTCGGCGTGATAATGTCTAAAAAATTATGACTTTTTCAGGATACCTTTGTAAGTAAATTATGTTAACTTTTATGTAAATTAGGTACGTGTATCGAGATTGATTTTTTTAGAACTACTCAAATGTTACTTTAATAAAGGGATGCTTTATCTTCTACATTAATAATTATTTTCTAAGTCGATTTATTTTTACATTAAAATATTTTCCAGCCATACATGGATAATAACATCTCAGATTATTCGTATCAGGCCAAGTCGAGATGTTCTACCTGTTTATATTGAAGTTAATTACTATATAAGTTAATAGTTATAGCACCGTTTTCCTAATTACTGTCTTTAAGTAGTGAATAAAGTTACGAATATTATTTTAACTGAGGCGCATCCTCTAATAATAATATAAATTGTCTACTTCGTTAAAGAACTATATGTACGATGGTAAACGGTTCGCACTTATCAATGTTTGTAATGAACGTACAAGAGTGATGAAAAAAGAGATTTTATTATATTATTTAAAATTGGGTCATCCCGTCACTCTGTCATCGCTCTTGTAAGAAACTTCTGTTAATAAATGTTTTTAACCGTATTAGTTACACCGTATTTAGTTAATGTAAGTCGGTGTACTTATCTGTCTTTATGCCGCACGGATTTGACATTTCATACGCAACAGACGCAACTAAATGTCACGACAAAAGGTTAATGCAGCGCTGCAGCGCTACCACTTCATCTTTAAAATGAACGGGGACTCTAATCTAGAAGTTTAAGTTTAAGAGTAAATATCCATTTAATGCGTGATGAGTATTAAAGTGTATCATTAAGACTTCTGGGTCTGAATTGCAGTCTTTAATACCGACATGAGTTCAAAGATCTTATCTTTGTTTATGTATTTTACAGTTTTAAACTGGTACGAACAATTGAATTGCGATACAAAAAGTCAGTTTAGGTACTATATTTTGTTAATAGGCATAAAATAACTAACTACCAGTTTGGCGATATAACTCCCGAGTTAACGCATTGTAAAGAAATATGGCCCAATTTTTTTCTAGATATTACTGTCGCCATATATGAGAATAACACATAAGACTCCATGAGACGATTTCGTTACCGTTAGCATGATTTTTATCTTCAAGGAAAAATGGCGTTAAAAGTGTCCGTTCGAGTGCGTTACAGTTTTGACTTTATATTGGTTTTCATTGTAATTTAAAAAAGAAAAGACAACATATTTACACATCATGGAGATTAAAAAGATACACAAAAAGGTCTTGTGATCGAATTGTATTGTTACATACTAGCTGTGCCCGCGGTTCCTCTCGCGTGGACTACAGAATTGTTGTTTATTAAGATTCGTGAAATTTTTGTTTCGATAAGGAGCAATACAAAAAAATATCAAAATCTATCTATTAGTTTGTGCGTGATGCGCGAACAACGGTAAATATCTAATTTATATAGAAGACTAGCTTTGCTACTGCGCGTGGACTAGTGAAAAAGGATTTTTTACCTTTGGTGCAGAAGACTAATCACTTTTCTAAAATAAAAGTAACTTAAGTTATTCTTTATAACATCAGCTATCTTCCAGTTAAAGTGCCGTCAAAATTGGTCCAACCGTTTCGGATATTACCCGGAACAAACAGACAAACACACAATAATAAAAAAATGTTTTTTTTTGTTATAGGTACCGTGTATACTTTCATATGCATTTAGAAAAACCTGTTATTTAGACATTACAAAAAATTTACAGACTAGCAACCGTTTGTGAATTCGTTCACATTAATTACAATATCAAATACAAAATATTCTGTAGCTAACAGGAATAATGTAGCTTCCTAATAAATAATTTTACTAATATTAATTTTATTAATATTAATTTTACTAATAACATTAATTTTACCTATTCATAATAATTTATAATGATAGTAATATAGAATTATAATTTTACTGTCTATATCAGAATTGACAATTTAAATCTCGAGTAAAGCTAGGATATACTGGTAAGTATAATTAACGTTTTAATTAGTTCACTTTAAAATCTAGGTAATATGAAACAGAATGATCATCGTTTCTTTTAGAGGCCAATTTGCGCAATAAACAAATTTGCAATTGTGTTCATTTTACTAGTCAATATTAGTTTCACATATCGCATGTCAATATCTATACATAGCAAATATAGACAGTACACGGCAATGTTTGTCCAATCTTTGATCGAAAGTTTTGGAAGTAAATGTTCGTACGGCTTTTTGTCGTCATTTCGCGGCTGACATTCCTGAATACTTTGTTCGACATCATTGGCTGTAAGTTATTAATTTTTTTATATCGTCTGACAGTCCGCCATTCCGCTTGATTGATCTGTTGAAACTTGTATGATGATTTTGAATTTCAGGAGTATTATTTTCATTTAAATTTCTTTTAATCATAATTAAAAGTACTTTGTTCAATTCAGTCTTTGTTTATCAGTATTTGTATACATTGTATTTATTGTTTAAAGTTATTATAAATTTTAGTGGATGTAAAGAGAATGTCACTTCCGAACATCACAATCATAAATTATCAGTCAGCTTTTAATGTTTTCAATATAAATCAAGAACACTAAAATTATTACATAATCGTAGACCATAAGATTTAAATGTCGTTTTACTATGTTCAATGTCGGGAAGTAATATTATGTTATCAAGTTCGACTCTTGGTACCAGCGAATTTCTCGGAATTTTCGCACATCAGATAATTTGAATTTAATTAATAAGACTGGCGGTGAAGGCAAACATCGCGAGGAAACCAGAATCCTTATGAAGTATTCTCGTGGTTAAAAATACAAGAGGAAACACTGAACGGTAAATTTCTTGGCGGTTAAAACCGTACTTGCTGGTTGATAGGATACTACAATTGGAATCAACTGGAATACGACCACCATACACCAGGTGTATTCGACTTGCCTTCTGGGATCAGTCGGTATGTATACAGTAAACAAGCTGTGTGGTAGGGACTAGGATGTCTGTCTGTGTACCAGGCTGAACCGCTACTAGCATGCACATAATAATAAACCCGTCAAAGTGACTTATGTTTTTTTTGAAGTTCCTAATGCATCAGGGATCTTGTGTCTTTTAATTAAAAACCAAAATAATTTATCCAGAGTCCCGTCCTACCATGAGGAAAATCCTAAATAACCTAATGCTATATTATTTAAGATTTACTTAAAAATAAAATCCTTTTTCTGTAGTCCACGCGAGCGGAGAAGCGGACACAGGTAGTAGACAATATTTTTATCGGGCGGCAAGGGCTTTGCGGTTACAACTCACACAGCTCGTTCAGGCCACTACACCTATAGTCACAGACTCGTGCCGAGCGTTGAATTATTTTAATTTTACATTATCTCTCAAACTATTCGTCCAAATAACATACTAACTATAAAAGGAAAAGTTTATCTACATAAAATTGTCTTCATGATGTAGTAACCTTCGTTTATAAGGATTAATGCGCGATGCCTAATAATAATGGTCATAAATCACTTTTCATTTTTCAATAAAAATAAAAACAGAATACCTTAATGTGGCTTATGTATAAGAGATAGGCATATGGTATCGCAGACTTTTTAGATTTACTAAGGAGCAAAGTTTTTGTAGAACACTGTATTTATGTATACTAACCATTACGCCAGCGCACGCGATAAAGTTCGGGAATAATGTTGCTTCCGACTTAATTAACATACATCAATGTTTAAGGCTAGCCGAGAGATGTAAGCCTAATGTTAGATAGCCTATACTATTTCTCGTGAATCTGGCTATCATATACAGAAATAATTTTTCTAATCCGACTGGTAGTTCCAGAGATTAGCGTGTGTAAAAAAAACAATGAATCAAAAAGACTCTTCCGCTTTATTATATTAAGTATAGATATTAAATGTTGTAACAACTTTCATACAATGATTTTTTAAGACACACTATTATATCAAGGCCAATGAACCCAAAGCTATAGAGCAGACAAAAAGGTTCAAAATCCAAGTAGCCTATGGGGCCTTAAAATAAAATTACTTCAATCATTTATCGCTAAAAGAAAATCCATTATAAACTCGTTCGATTTGAATAAACTTGTTTTATAAATATAAGGAATCCATCATTTGGACACATTGAATCGAAATGTGTTCGATAAGAGACACATTTGTTTAAATTCTAGGTTAAATGTGACAAGGCCTCCCTCAATGAAGAAAGCAACAAGCCGATGTCTTGTTTTAAAATGTCTAATTTAAAAGTGGGAGCAGGTCTCGAAGCGTTTGAATACTTTGAATGTAACTTGATAGTTTGTTCGAAGGGTTAACTGCGACAAGACCCCGGCGATGTCAAAAGATATTAATAATTTACTGGCATAAGCGGTAAATAGTTTTATTTCTAGAGGGTATTTGTAAGATTTGAAAATAAATATAATTTGCAATGAAGATCACCTAGTTATAGTTGCTGTAAAGTTCACAGGCAAATGAAACGTTACCGGCATTAATAATTCATAATACACAAATAAGTGCATTCATATTTAATTGAAAGTACTACTAATAAACGCTGATTAAGCAATTTAGCTCTGTTTTCTTCTGACAACATGGATTTGACAAAGAGAGAAATACTTTTAATTTTGGACACATTTTTATAAGTAAGTCACTTAGTAAGTCTTTGATTTATTTGCGATGATTCACACTCTTTTTTATGTAGATCATGAACACTGCGCAGATGCTGATGGTTCAATAGACTTAGCAAAATATATATAGATAGAGGGACCACTCTATAAAATACACCTGATCGAAAGTAATGATCGGCAGAAATGGAATTAGTGAATCTTAGAGAAAATATAACTCGATATAAATATATCAAAATCGCATCGGTGCTGAGAATGTCTTACTGAATTGTATTTTTTTAATTAGTTAATATTTTTTTATTGAGTACTCGAATGATGACGAACTTTTTTGTATGCTCACTTCAAATACTAAATATTTTTTGTTAAATATATTGTATGCCGCAGACGGGACATTCTTAGTAGGAAATAAAAACAAAAAAAATCAATTCTTATAAAAATAATTTCAACCAAATTAAAGAAAATAATTGTATACAATACTGTACACAATACATTTTACCATATAAAAGCCTAAGTATAATAAATAATTACAACATTTAAAAATTTAATTTTTGTTGTAGCTTTACAAACTGCTTCTCAAACCATCAAATATTTTATAATATTGAGTTTTATTCGATTCAACAGTGGACCATAGAGAATATTATTCTGTTAAAAATTTACTCTCAAAAAAATATTATATTATCTTTGAAATATATCATAGTTGTGGTAATTTATAAAACGATAACGTAAATGAAAATATTTCATACGTGTCACCTGTGGAACGAATGCAATAGGTTCCAATTATAATATACCACTATATATAGGTATTGAAAGCTGGTATAGAACGCTTTCTATTTCAAATATTATGGATGAATGTATACAAACCCGATAGTTTAAAAAGTGATACTCTAATTGCATCCAATAATCTCGAATACTTTGATAATACGTGTTATCCTATGTAACAAAAATATATAAATCCTTTAGGAAAAAGTAATGTTAATAAGTATGTTACATAAAAATGTAGAAAGTTTGTGGAGAGCTTTTGAATTGTACCAACCCATAACTGTTTTTCATCGTCAGTACGCGGAACCTAACTCGACAGCAATGATTTGTAGTCCCATACAAGTAGCTCGAAAGAATAAGTAAGTGTTCTGTTTTATCATTACGCACTGCATTTACTTAAGAGTACACAGTTAGGCTTGATAGCGATTTTTACGAGCAAGATTGTTTTTTCGATCTGTCCACTTTGTTAGCCATAAGGGCCCTGAAGCCTCAGACTGCTCTTACAGCTTCACCGGCCTTGGAGACGAGTGCTGAAGGCACTCAGCCACGAAAGCGTGGCACAAGCTCCAAGGGTGCCAAAGTGGCCGAACCTCGGCATGGACTGTTGCCGTAGTTGCAAATAAGTCGCGAACTGGCTAATTCCCTATACATAATTCAATCTAACAAACTATACATATACTTACTCGTATATATGTTTCTTTCCTATGGGAGGAGTGATCTGTTAATTCTGGCCTAAACTAACTAACCCAGAAAGAAAAAAAGGTCCCTCACAGAACCTATGTACCTGAGTGGTGTGCATGTATGTAGAGATGCAGTGTAATGATTGTATGGTGGTAGCTAGTGAATGCAGTGTCAAATACAAACTCATACAGTACTAACTACGTCAACTAAATAATAGTACAAGTAAATAAAATAACAATGAAATATTAATTGAACGTTTGACTTATACCATACCTATATTACAAACAGTGCGTTGAATAAAACCTCAGGACATGGCATGCTACGACAGATCCCCTGAGGTTTAATGATGCCTTTAACTAGCCTAATCGTAAAAAAAATATTAGTTACATTAAATAAATAATAATAATAATTTAAAAGATGCTTGTTAAAAGCAAAATCAATCAAAAATGAAATTTAAAAATTCTTGAGAGACCTTTAAAAAACACATTTTGAGCTGAAATTTGATCACTGAACTTATTTAGTTTATAAAATAAACCATAATGAGAGGGGAATACATTTTTTTTTATCATTCTTAGAAGTTCTAAAATTTGTGAGTGACCTGTAAAAATGTTTAATTGTGCTGATCTTAGATGACAATTTTTGAAACATGATAAGCTATTATCCATACGAGACTGGAAAAAATGTAGTGGATTTTTGCGCTACTAACATATACGAGTACATATTTAAAAATATTGTATATGGATTTAGTACTGACAATTGTTTTCTAAATTTTATTAAGTAAAAAAGTCATAATTAAAAAAACGAGCTACCTATTAAAATTAAATGCGTACACAAAATTTCCTGTCCGTGCTGCTGACGGTTAAGGAATTCTCGCGTCAAAAGCCAACCCTAGGGGTAGCAGCCAAGCTATGGTGCAATTTAAAACGGGCAATCCATATTAAATGTATATACAAAATTTCGTGCCGTGCTTTAGACCGTTAAGGAGTTCTTTCGTCTGTAGCCAATTCTGGGTGTCGATTCAGATCATGCTTACCATAAAAATGCATTGTCAGCAGAATTGAACCAACGTAAAAATTTAACTCCGTAGGATAAGAGGAAGTGGTTTTAATTCATCTTGCAAGATTTCATCTAAACAAACATTGCACAGAATCTATGTTCCTTTGTGACTGAGTGCCTTAAGAGCTCGTCCCCAAGCCTGGTAAAGCTGTAAAAGCCATAAAGGCTCCAGGGCCCCCAAGGCTAACAGTGTAGTCAGTTTGAAAAAAAAAACAAATAAATATATGTTCCTACGGTGCGGATACTTGTATTGTCTGTTATTAAATTACAATAACTATCAATTTGTTAGGTTTTAAATAAATACGAATTTAAAATAAATCGTTTCAGGTGTCGTATCAGTTATATTAATTAAAATATTCAACAATGATTCATGTAGCTTGCCAGTCGGATCTGCCTTGATAATTATTTATATGGAGAATAATTTGGTTGAGACTGTTATATAAAATGTATTATATTCATTAGACGAACATTCCAATCGCTTTAGATCCGCCTAGCTTCATTATCAAACAGTAATAACCTACATGTTTGTACATAACACATAATATAATATGACGTAAGTAACAAAGTTATCATATGTATATTTCTGTTTGCAAAATTAGAGATAGGTGACTTTCGAAGAAAAATTCACTTTTATTCGATAGTGTCAACAAAGGTAAAATAATATAAAATAATTCTCTTGTAATTTCGTAGTAAATTTTCTCCTTCATTATATAATTAAATGTTACGATAGAAAATGTTGTTTATGATTTGCAGATAAGTGCCTATTACGCAAAGCATCCTGTTATCAACTTGAAGGTTTGCAAGCGCACCAATTAGATCTAGAGATTAGCTCTGTGTGTTTCCGACAAAATCTAGTGCATCAACGAGTATAAGTTAATGATAGTTAATGATGCAGTACTAGTTTTTATCGGACTGACCATTGAAAATAAATGTTTAAATGGAGTTTAAGAGATAAATTAAGCGGGATGGTAGCCGATAACAAAGCTATTAATTTAAAAAAAAAACCATATAAATCGAATAAGTAGTTTTCGCGAGAAAAACCATAAATGGAAAGACAGAGAGACATTGAGTTTTATAATATGTAGAAGTATAATGAAGAATAAATTATAAAGAAGAATGTACAAACTTAACAACATAATAATGATAAGTTAAATATTGAATCGAGTACATTTTTTTCTAATCATAAATAAAAAAGGCAAACTGTTCACCTGACGGTTTGTGTGGCCACTGCTGTCAGTGATTATCTAATGACATTCACAATCTTAAACAAGGATGTAATCATATATCAGACGTTACAACTTACTTATAGATACTTATTCTGAACATTGATTTGAATTGCGGGGCAATAGGGCTGTATAACACGACTAGATCGCGACCACCTTGCAATTGGGTTAAAGCCCGTCATAGCGATTGGCTTATGCGTGTCGTGCTTTGGGATTTTATTTACGAATACAGGCATGACAGTGACGTCTGGTGATAGAATGCCAAACTTTCGATTCTCGCCGTTGTTTTTGAAACTGATTGTAGGTGTAGGATATATAAAATGTAATGTTTTTTTTAACCTATGCGTTCCATCTGATTGCGATGAAAGTTTGCTGAATTATTATACACACGCACGTGATGGTTTCTGAATTAGTGCAATCATTTTAAAAAAGGTGGCGCGCGATTCGGTTCATTTTGAAGTACGGGAACAAAGTCGCGGGCAAGATATAGTATTAAATAAACATTTTTTTTATAGTTGTAGGTTTGGCGTAGTGGCCTCAATCTCACCTGTTAAGTGACGATGTGGCCCAAGATGATACCAGGCTAAACCTAGTGGAAGACTGGCTCTCAAGTGCAACACCTATTGGTGCTTGGCGACAGATTTTCAACTTGAGGGTGGTAGCTAGCCAGGTATTAGAAAATGCCCTACCACCATGCTCTGGTTTCCTTACGATGTTTTCCTTCACCGAAAGCTCAGACTCATTGCAAGGATTCACGTCAATCGACGCGAAGTCATATACGCTACTACTGAGCCATAATTGCTTCAGTCGGTTACGAAATAACGGATGTATCATGTTCTTGTTATTTTTTATTCATTAACAGAGTAATAATAATAAATATTTGCATTTGTCACATGACAATAATGTTTTAATGCTCCATCATTGAATAACTGCGGAGGCGTTTGTTTATTGAGCCGATAAAAACTCATGTATCTATTAGGGTTGCCAACTTGTTTTGAGAAAAATAACGTATTAAATTGTTTGAATAGGAAAAAATAAAGTATCTGAAAGAAATGTATTTCTAAAATTCATGGTTTTATTCCCTTAAAAACCTATTTTTGGGCCCTTTTAGAACACGCTATTGTTTTCTTTTGTTGTCTTTGATCGTTTTAAAGCTAATTTATCATTGGACAATTCGATTTAAACAAATAACGATCTGTTTATCTCTTCTCGCTATTTTGGAATCATTACCGAAAAAACTCTCAGTGTAAGCTGCAGTAGCGGGAACAAGGACTATTTTTTTTTTAATTTGGTATACGATAAGGTTTCACTAGCGTTTTTAAGTATTTATTGCCATTTGTTTAATTTTATTGATTTTGTTGAGAGTGAGTGAGAATGAGTGACTTGTTGTGATGAGTTACTGTTGTATTTTTTAAATTTTAATACATTAATAACAATTATATCTTAACATTACGATATACATGAAATTTATGTGTGTTTCTGTCTATAATTAGAACTTATATGTTCTCAATATCTTCTCCATATATATTTTTCTATATGACATATAATAAATAATATTCAAGATATATTTTAATTATTACCATACATTTATGATTTGACGCATGCTGTAGTTGACCGTAATTAGTCATTCATTGTTACTACTGTATTTGTTATTGAATGATTGTTCTCAAACTATATCTATACATACAAATAAATAAAATGAAAGTGTCTACTTGTAATGTCAGCTTTTTACTAAATGCATATGAAATTATATATGGTACTTAGAACAAAAAACAATTTTTTTGTCTATCTGTCTGTCTGTTTGTTCCGGGTAATCTCCGAAACAGATGGACTGATTTGACGGGACTTTCACTGGCAGATAGCTGATATTATAAGGAGAAACTTAGGCTACATTTATTTTAGAAAAAGTAATAGGGTTACGCGCAAATAATTAGGAAAACGAAAAACGACCGGTGCCGCGGGCACAACTAGTCCTAAATAAATAAAGTTGTCAACAGTATTTTTGTCTAAAGATTCTTCTATTTTATTATTAGTAGATTTTCTTTGGATCTATACTTTTAAGTTATCCAGTATCGATAAATAGTTTAGTAATTAAATACCTTTCGTTTTTCATTTTACATATTACAGTAAATATTGGAAATAAAGTATTTTCGCATAGATTATTTTCATGCAAAAGTATAAAGTGCATTTACCGAAAATAAAGTAGGATATTTTATTATCAAGTATGGTTAACCCTAGTATGTATCTACATTTCAAATATATGGATGTTGTCATTGTAAAAATATTTGCATAGTTGCATAACATGAAAAATTGTAATTTTAAAGGCATAATTAATGAACACCCCAGTTGAGATAAAACATCAAACCAATGAAGCAAAAGATAACATTATTATTCGAGGCGAAATTAATTTGGTATTAAAAATCAGCGTAGTAATTAGTGCTATTAACATGTCTCACTTTTAATTGATTTTATAAGTTACTTAGTATATACTTTATATGTGAATATATATTTTATAAGTTTTGTTTTATAAGTATTGAACGTATGCATTATTATAACATTTTCCCTAGAATTATCATTATTCATAGTTCAGGTTTTTGTACTATTCAGTATTTTCAAACAAGACATCGAAATGTTTAAATCAAGGTAATATCTCAAACCACTTGGGTGGTTCAACTATATGTAGGTAACAAACACCGCCCCTTCAAATCCCGCTATGCGTTGGTCGTCCTTATAAGCTTTTGGTTCGAAATTAATTTATTACTTCAATAACGGATGCAATTTGAAAACTGTTACAAATATATCAACGTATATTACCAATATATTTATGGTTATATTATTAAAGAATATCGCTGTTCCTGGTTGAAATTTAATTATAAACGGAGACAAAACAAAAAGGTTTTTGTTTATTTGACCATTCAATTTGAAAACACGCCATCTGTTTTTAATTAAACCAAACTGTGCGTAAATGGTTAACGAATGAACTTGACTTTTTTAGTATTATCAATTCTGCATAATGGACGTCACTATTTTAGAAAAATGAGATATCATTAAAATCTTCCTATTTGATATAATGACAAAATATATAAAGTAGATCGCTAATATAATAAATTTAGTTTCGTATAAAAGAAACGTATCAATTTGAATACCAATTTTATCAAGTGGGTAGGTGGAGGTATTTGACAATAAAATATATTTGTATACATTATCATTAAAGACTGGTTCGTACCAGCGATTGTGTCTGAAACGTTTGCTCATTTTTTCTGATTTTTTTTTTCTCAAACGTACATTAACCCTTAGGACAAACAACAATATTAACAAAAGTCGTAATTATATACTTTGAATTAAAATATAAATTTGTGACCAATAAAAACAACATAACAAAAATAACCAATAAATAACAATAAAAAACTAACTCATAAAAGCTTTAACAAATTAAAATAACGTTTATTTACAACGTAAAATTATTTGTACAAAATTAAATGAAAATAAATTAATTCGCTATAAAAGGAAGTCGGTTAAATTAATTTATATTACTATCATTGATTCTTATCATGACGTACTTCCGTTACAAGATGCGCGCGCAGCTCTCAGTAAAAAAGTAGTTATAACATCAAAAATTGTGAGTATTTATTTTTATATCAATAAAAGTCTGTCTTTTACGACCTTAGACTTATAGCCTAATGAAAATCGATCAAAATCTATTTAATAACTTTGCCAGTGGCTTTTTGTCAATTCCATCAATTTTTATTATACGATACAAAATACTTGTGAATAAAGTTTTTCATTTCTACATTTTATAGGTTCTATAGATTTATAGTTATACAGACACAAATTCTTATTCCATTAACAAAACTTATTATGTCTGATACGAAAGGAATTAAATCACACCTACACAATATAAGTAGAGCAGACGTTGCAAAAATCTACATCAACATATGCACAGAACTATAAAAAGAATTTGGTTTGTAATCATATAAGGTAACATGATTTATATTCGGCTACGTATTAGAATAATTTTCTAACTATAATTTGATTAGTTTTTTGACATTAGTAGGTAAAACTCAATATACATTTTACGTTGAGTTTCCCGTATGTCTTCGATTGTAGCTAAAACTTACAAAAAACATAAATGTTGTTTTATTAAACATAGCATCTAGTGTTGATACTTCTGACAACTCTTCATACTATTTATACTTCATATATTTGTATGTAATACCTATACCTACCTTAAAATATCATTTTCAGTCAAAATTAGAAGCTAGGGTTTTGTAAAACATTGTGGAAATCCGACGTTTTCGTTACTTACTCTCCATAACCAAGTTAAAAGTTACAACTAAAACTGAGCCTCTAACAAAATTGCCATTTTTCAATAGTCCCGTGATTATTGATGTTTCGAGTAACCGATGCCAATTTCACGAAATACATATGTATTTATGAACGCATGTCGATCGCAAAAATCAAATGTCTGTTTGCGAATGCTTGAGGCGTTCTCACACGCTCCAAGCACGCGAGTTCGCCACGTGTCCAGCGATCCTTAAACCGGTTTTCCCTTTCTAACATCATAGCAAATGACAGAGACTTACACTGAAACCACCCCCGGCTAAATCCCAGGCTGTCTGCTCGAATTTGTGCGAATATTTCGAGAATTTTGCCGACCGTAAATTGTTTTAATGTAATTATTTAGGCTGCACGCCTTATTTAGAACGTTTACCCTAAGGGTTTAATTTTATTTTTGTTGATTATTGTATTACGAGGAAAATTTTCGTTTGTATTTTTATATAATTAAATGATTTTATACACGTTTTGTTAAATAAATAATCTAACAAAAATGAATTACAAATTATTATACATCTAGTCATCAGGCACTGAATTTTCAGATCAATAAAAGTCGGTGTTTATTTGATATTCATTTTTATTTAAAACATCGCATTTTTGTAATCTGGCAACACAGGTATTTAATAAGGACCCAGGGTTCTATAATAAATGTATGAATATTTTTATTCTTAGTAATCACAAATACAATGATCATATTCGGTACCACTACAGTCGACATGTGCCCACGCCTTGCAAATAAACCACCGAGTCCTTAGCTAGATCGCGATGGTTGCATATACGGCAACAGCCCAAGCTGAGGTCGGCCACTCTGGCACCCTTGCGCTTGTTGCCGTTTTTAAGCGCTCACCCACAAGCAGGGTAAAACTGTTAAGGCCTAGCCAACAGTATAGTCAATTCGATAAAAATAAATGCCCAGTTTTTTCCTATGAATACAGCATATGACAAAATATGTAACTTGCATCATAAGCTAACTTGCAAGTGTTGGCAGATTCTGACCATCTGAAACATCAGAACTATCTTGAACTTGCGATTGGTCTGTGTCGGAATCAAAAGAGGTACATATCCGTTGGGAAGTTTTAGATGCTCTAGCTGTAGCATCATCACAGCTTTTACCTTTTCCTTGATTACGAGTGCGACCACCATAAAAAATCCAACGACATGGAACTGAGACGCGATCACGGTCACGTCTTCTTTCAACAGTGTTATTTATGGATTCCAGCAATTGTTTTTTATACGGGGATTCAATAATTACGGTTGTAGAAGACATTTTCCTTCCCCTATTTGAAATTTCAATCCCATTTTTTTTCTCGGACAGCCTGTATAGCTCGCCCCTTCCATAGATAGTTGTCCGAGGCATTGCTAAAAGAAAATATTAAAGTATATTTTATTGCATAAATTTAATATGAAACCGGGTTCCATATTAGTGATACTCCTTAGGCCCTATAATAAAAGCACCCACATGTTTTAATTGTTTTCCTTATAATGAAGTAAATGTATAATAAATATTAAATTTGCTTTTACTATGACACAGAGCAAAGCTTTGTAGATTAATATAAAGTTGCAACTGTTTCAAAAATATTTTTTTTCGAACTGACTATATGTTAGCTATAAGTGCTCTGAAGCCTCAAACGGCTTTTACAGCTTCACCCGGGCTGTTTCAAAATTAAGAAAAAACCTATTTAAATGTGATCACAAGTCACAAGCGTCGAAACTTTCGCAAATACTGAGTACGACTGACCAATCACAGCTCAGTTAAAACACATTGCCGTCATACAACTACACACTAGGATACAATTTAAAACTGCTTTACACCAAATTTGTATGTTGGTTGGTAGATGGCATTAGTTGTTTCGTTACAATAGAGAGATTCCATATTAAATGTTGGTTAACGGTTGGAAGGTAGTAGTAACCTTCTCCTCTACAAAATTATGGATAAATAAATGAGAAATATAAATATTCTCGTAAAGATAAATCATTTCATTTTTTAAGAGTTCTAGTATACCGTTTGACTGAAATCTCAACTGATATGAGATGATAATATGGCTAATGATGAAGCAGTACTGAATGACAAACAGAAAATAAAATATATTTTTTCTCTTTTTCATGATTATAATTTCACAATAAGCTTATGAAGTTATATGAAGTGCTTTTAATTTTGTCCATTATTTTTTAAGCAAAAACGATTGTATAAGATTGGTGTTACACAATAGAATGATATACGATCGATATAACATTGCAGAGGCGTACATGATCGTAAATTAGTTGATTACGATCTCAACAGGACACCGTACAAGGTTGTTGCGACGAACCGACATGTAATAGGTATGAGGATGTTATATATCCGATCAGCACTACAGGTACATGTAAATTTTATTAATTATAGAATTATAATATACTTATATTTTACTGTCACTTATCAAAATGCGAGTGGGTTGAATATATCTCATAAAAATTATAATTTAACAGTATGTTGAATAACATATTTTAGGACTACAGTATCTTGCATTTTATCACCCTTGTAAATGTAATCCAAGCAATAGTTCAGATTGCTAATATATCTGTATATAGTATATTATAGTCCCGATATACTATATTGGGATACCTATACGGGATATGATAATACCGATGTGCTATATACTTTTGTATAAAACATGTTAAAATACTATGTATATTTCGGGAGTTTAATTTGAAATAATATAACCTATTTCGCCTGGATGGGTAGGACATGACAATGCTGGCACACTGTATCGCGACCATCTTACACCAGTGTCGCTATAGTGGCACGCTTAAGCATGTTGCGTTCCAAGCCCGCTGAAGCTGTAAAAGCCGTAAGGCTCCCTAAAGCTAACAGTATAATCAGATCGAAAAAAAAAGACATCTTGCGTTCCGGGATCTGGCTGGCATGACAGTGACGACCCGTGATATGTTACCGATCTCTCAATGGTCACCAATGTTTTTGGATCATACTATGCTTACCGTGAAGTACAGTGCCGTTACTTTGCCGTGCTATAGCTATATACTAGCAGTGCCCCACGGTTTCATCCGTGATGAATTCCTTCGACAAACTACACGGAACGCGGCCGCCAAAGCGTCCGTGTAGCCCTATCGTTGTTCCACTTCCCGTACTTGGTTATAGCTTGCCACATTGCTTGACTTTCATCGTTACTGCTCCGCTCTTTAGGGTCGTAGCGTGAACTTAAATCAGCATATAATATTCCTCATGAATCATACAAAAATAATTTTTCGAAACCGACTGGTAGTTAGTTCGAGACGTTAGCACGTTTAAACAAACAATCAAACAAAAAACTCTTTAGCTATATTATATTAAATATAGATATTTGAAAATGAACGCTTTATTAAATTTTTGGAATATTGTTGGGAATAAAGTACTTACTTAAAAATATTTTAATCTAGGGCAGATTTTTCAATCGTCAGATAATTGTCAGATAATTTTATACGAGGAATAATTTTGACGTTTTCACAGCTAATGTATAGAAAACCTGTCAGAATTTATAAATTATTCCTCAAATAAGTTATCTGTTGATTGAAAAATCGGCCCTTAAAGAAATACATACACATGTACCTGCGATGTTTGCCTATGATAATCGGTAACTCTAAGAATCTGTCATAGATAGACTTAGATACATAAAAACTTTAATACACATTAACATAGTAAATAACCTAATGTGGGTAGATACTAAGTACTAAAATTCTGTTTTTGACGCTAACAACAATAATTATTAATAATATTCTACAGCATTGTAAGCCTAATTATTATCATATTAAATAATTATTATCTGTATTTTTATTATAACAATATACACAACAAGACTAATAGAAACCTACTTAATACCAATTTGTAAACACACGACCTTTTCAATTTTACAATTACGTACTTACCAACGGGCATACATTCTTCATTCAATTGAGAATTTATACCCGAATTATTTGACATGAATAAAAATGCAATATGACGCTAGAAACGCATACGAGTTGACGACCCACATAATATGTATGTATTATTATTATATAGCCAGTCGACCCCGTATTTGTCCCACTTCCGAGAGTAGAGACTGAACCGGTTTTAGTGTGAAATATAAACATGTGTCAACGTATACAGAGTTTATAGACGCACACGTGCTCAGCAGATGCAGCCGGTGCGCGGCGCTCGGCCCTATTCCTGGGTGCCACGAAATAATATGCATCTGCTACAGTAATATAATCGTTTGAACAATTAGACTTATCTATACTTGAATAAAAGAGTAAAGAGTCGAAATCTGTATATTAAAGGTATTTGAGAAAAAAGTACTACGGAGAGGTTTAGAATCATGGACAGAAAACATTTCGACAGTTATTGTAGTTTATAGTCTTATTTTCATGTAATTTCAATAGAAATAATAAATAAAAACCTTTTTGTATTTTTCATTATTATTCATAGATGGCGCTACATGAATTAGTTTATTAGCTTTAAATGCTCTCAGACATTAATGAACGTAAGGCAAGGCTGACTGCTAGCCGTGAGTACCACGCTGCGTCTCAGGAATCCAAGACATTCGCAATGCTTCGTGCCGATGTTGAATTTCAAAGCACCTACATATCTTTTTTCGCTGTTTTTCATATATGAATGCCCACGTGGGTGAAGTCTCAGCTACTGCTAGTAATCTATACAACTTCACGCTACGACCCTAAGTAGCGGAACAGTAACAATGAACGTTAATTATTCTGGCAACTGTAGGCAAGTACGGTAATTGAGAAAAAAGATAGGGTATATGGATGGGCGGTGGATATTTTATAGAATGAATTTAACATGGGTGAACAGCTCTTTACATAAACAGTAGGGATGAATTGTGTGGCTTTTAACAAAAGAGGTTGAGGTTAAATTAAGCTTGTAAGCATTTTGTTGTAATTAATTTTATAGAGTTAACTATGATACTGTTACACCGGGCCGGATCAGGGCCGGGCGTCGGCCGGGACATGGCCAGGTGTAACATGTAGCATCATTTATTGGGGTTGTTTTGCTTTGCGTAGATACTAAAAACAATTTTATTTAACAAGTACATGGTAATTATTATATCGAAGAAATATGCTATGCTTGTGTTTGCAGCCCAAAAAAAATTAAAGGTTCATTGTCTCCAACATCCGGGTGTCAACGAAACTTTCATAGAAGAATTTGCACAAAAAATTCTTACCCAAGTTCAAAGCAATCGATTTCGCGTAACCTCTAATAGTTACAGACAACTTCTCAATTTTAAACTTTAACATGCTCACTTTAAGAGTTATTCTTTAAAATTTTTCTTATCTGTATACACTCGCTAGTGAACGGTGTGTAATAAACTTTCTTTGACGTATAAGACACTTGTACACAGCAGGTCAACTTTTGGAGCAATTACCAAAAAAGATGTGCCTACATCAATTTTTATCGTTCTTATATTGCGGAATATTTGTTGAATAATTTCACTGACTTCTTAAAATATACCTACATACATTATATGTAATTTGTTATTATTCGTCTTATTAAATGGCAATGTCTTTATAATGTCATGCCGATAAACATTATTTTCTAAACTTTAACACTTTAACGAGATGCTTGCTTACTTCGTAGAACTGTACAGGGAGTTTTTGTGGTAACTCAAAATGTTTCTTTCCTGTTTTTATTTATATCTTCTTTACTTGTGGACAAGAATAAAATTATATTACGTAAAATACTGACGATATTATACACCTACTATATTTAGGTTCAATTAACATAAGTTTATCTATACACTAGCTGTGCCCGCAGCTCCACTCGCATGGACTACTAAAAAAGGTTTTTATTTTTTGTGCGGAACCCTAATTTTTGTTTTCTAAAATAGAAGTAGCCTACGTTATTCCTAGTAACATCAGCTATCTGCCAGTGAAAATCCCTTCAAAATCGGTTCAACTGTTGCAGATATGACTTGGAATAAACAGACAGGTTCCGCACAAAAAATAAAAAAAGCTTTTTTAGTAGTCCATGCGAGCGGAGCCGCGGGCACAGCTAGTATGTAAATAAAAATGAAAACTACCTGATAGATCATAATCCCCTCAATAACTCCTCTTTCACCAAAACGTTGCAAAGGTTGCTGTGTATAATATGACACTGTTTTTCATAGATTGTGTATTATAATACAGGAAAAATATTTTTAGAAATCTCAAATAAAGTTTTAACTCTCTGATAATACTTTTTACCTCCGTAATTTAGTCGTGAGTTAGTCATAACAAAACCGCAGCTTCGATTCCCGTTAAGGTTAACTTTAATAATAATCGACTCTCAATTTGGATAATGTCTATTTAACTCATTATGATGAAAAGCTTAGTGTGACGCAAAATACGCTGAAACAAAAGAATATTATATCTACTTTTTTTTTACAAAATTATAATTGCCATAGAATTGGTACAAAAACTTAAATCCCTTATCTGTACCTACTTGTCAAATACCCGTTTTTGAAGTGAGACTTCTTATGCGACTTCCAACGCGTTAAACGTTAAACGCTTAACGCACATTATCGGTCTCTCCTCTTTGTGTGAGCCAGAGCGAGAGAGCAAATGTCGGTGTGTATGTATATTGCACACTGTTTAAATAAAATATAAAATATCTTTGAAAATGAAGTTTCACTTCTATCGTGTGTGAATTGCACACACACCTTTTTTGTATTAAGACATTAAACGTAACCGTCAACCTTGTTTGTGTTTGTTTACAATGTTTTCCTTAACCGTTATTAACACAAAACGAGGTTAATGAGATTGGCGTCAGTAATGCCCTGGGAACTGCCTGTACAATTTATTTGCAAGGTTCTTCTGCATACCTTTTACGAAGACGGTTTAAATCATATTTCAAAGTAAAGCTTATTTATAACTACTGTGTAGTCGTAAAAACTTTTACGAGTGATATCGCTGGTCCTATCAGTCCTCACATCTGTAAATCTGCAAAATTTTATTCCCTATATTATATATACCCAGTGAACACATTACCTTTATTTGACATTACCCACACGTAATGTGTGTAAAATTTATGTAAATATGACACATATAATGAAAATATGATGTCAAACTAAGGTAACGTATTTATTTTAGTATAATAACAAAACTTACCTTTTAGTCTATTAGGCAAGATTTTGTAGACTCCAATTGGATCTTTTGCTTTGTATTATATTTTCGATAACAATCTATATACTACACATAATAAAAATGAAGTGTCTGTTTGTAATGTCAAAATAACAGTTTTTTACTTAATGCATATGAAAGTATATACACGATACCTATAACAAAACACATTTTTTAAATTGTTGTGTGTTTGTCTGTTTGTTCCGGGTAATATCCGAAACGGTTGGACCCATTTTGACGAGACTTTCACTGGCGGATAGTTGATGTTATCCGTTTAATATAAATTCCTAACAATTCCTTGGTAAACACTATCAAATACCATTTGATATTAATACAACAATTAACACGTGTAATGCATAAACAATAATCATTGAATTGACTAAAACAGGTCTTGTGCATCTACATAGGCAGGAGAAAGCAATCGCAAAGACGAGACGCGATAGCGTTGCGATACGTGTCGTATCGACGAGATTATCAGTTCGACGAGATCATGTCGAATATTGACATCGACCCAAGTCACGATTATTCACAAATAGGTCGACTTGAGAAAGTGATTGATACTTTTAGGAATCTTTTGTACCTTGCGTTTGATCATGATTTAATTTCAAAGTTATTATATTAATTATTAATGCAAGTCAAGTGAAAGTTATTAATAAGTAATAAACGATATCTACTTATACTAGACTAGGCAAATTTTCATATGTATGTATATTTAAATTGAATAATTCCAAATATACGAAGCATATAATAGCCCTAATCAGGCGCCGCCACACATCAAAAACAACATCGTTATGGAATATATTGTTGTGAATACTACACATTAGTGAAATACAAGGAACCTTGGCACAAATATGGCTCGTTGTTCGTGACACGAACACAAGTAATCCGATTAAACTGTATCACGACGTGTAGAGTGTGTGCATAAGCAAATTATGTTTTGACTACTGTGTTAAGAAACATCCACGGTACCTATACTAAGTTAGTTTTAAAACACTATGAGTCATTGTTGTAGCAAAGCTTCTTATTCTTATTAAACTCGTGTAACAACTTTCCGGTACTTTTATCCTATTGTATTATATAATAATGTAGCAACAAGGCAATCCAATCTCTAAATCAAACAAATTTTGGTGTCTCAAACAAAAATTAAAATCATTTCTTAAGTCTAAGCAATATTTAATTATAATATCCTTCAATTATACTTTATATTCAACCCGTCTCGACCACCCACTCCAGCGGCTCTCACCGGTGGGTCCAGCGGACCACCCTCTCAACCCTAGGTCCGTTCCTCCGGCATGGAGCCCTTGAGCCAGCAGCCACTCGCGCGATACAGTGACACTGCATTCACTAGCTACCAACATACAATCATTACTATGCATTTGTACATACATGCACACCACTTAGGTACATAGGTTCTGTAAGGGAACTTTTTTTCTTTTTTGGCTTGTTAGAGTTAGACCAAAATTGCCATATTACTAAATGCATATACGCATGTTTCTTCCTTCCTTCCAGAAAGCAGAAACATGTAGTTTATGTATAGTTAGTTATATCTAATTTTATGGTCAATTAGTCAGATCGCGACTTATTTGCATGTACGGCAACAGCCCAAGCCGAGGTTCTGAATTTTAATAAACCCCATATTTACTTTAATATTAATTTAGACAAGCAAATGAATAATTATTTTAAAATATCACATAATATACATATTATATTACTCGATATCGATAGTAATGATGACTTATATTTTCCTCGACATCGGACAACCATAACTTTAATATTCGTGCACGTAATTTGCATATCGTCTCGTCCTGTATTGTTTAGACTTTGTAGGCGTTTATTAGATGAATATCGTGTCTTTAAAGTCGATGCGTCGTGTAATAGACTCCCACAAGGTATAGTCGAGTGCTGTGGTTAAGGTTATAGACAATAAGCGATATGTTGAAGTTGAACTTTTGGGTTTTTTACTGTACACAATGTCGAACTTAACAAGCGCTATATTTTTGACATGCGTTTGCACCTACCTGCTCAGAGTTTGAATTGAATTTAGTTAAAAATAATGAATTTTTAAATTTCAACTATTTCATTACATCGCGCTGGTTTCGAGGTTAACTATTGCCGCTCTCATGTTTATATATTGACCAGAAAAATGTATATATATACTAGTTTTTTCCTTTTAGTAATCAAAACGCGTACAAGTACCTTTATAGGTTCCCTAGGAGCGTAGGATAACCACAATAATAAAGAATGAAATATTAGATTGGTTTAAAAAAATATCTTTATACTACATACCTTTTTGATTCTCATACTGTCTCGGATACCAAGCTATGAATCACATGATAAGTCTACCTTATATTGAATTAACAACAACATTACAAACATATTAAAATTCCGGATTCATAAATCATTTTTTATCTTGCATAATTATAATTCTGAATAGTTGCATCTTTTTCTATAACTTAGTATCAAAGCCGCCAGATTTAATACAGGTAGAACTCGAGTTACATATTTTCGAATAAAAAAACGCTAAAACATATGTATGAGAAAGGAGTCTCGACTTAAGTCGCGTATTTCGAGAGCCTAACATGCCGAAAGTACGTAAATACAAATTAAACATATTGAGGCAAATAAATGAACATCCACATTCGCATAAAGTCTTATATATCGCGAATTCATATTATATTATTATATGCCCCGACGAAGATCGTAAAAATTGTCGTGGTAAATATTGTAATTAAAATACAAAATTTTCTAAAAAGTTATAACTTGCACCAAACATTGTGCATCTTCAACTCGTAATAAAACAATACCCAAATGATTGCATTTCATTAAATCAAAACTTGCACAACGACAACAATGGGTGCACGCTAATAGGCATGCACGGCTTGTTTATTAGAAAACGTCAACGCAAAATAATAAATCTATTAAATTCAATAGGGAATCATTTTTAGTATTATCGTAACACAGATTGTGTGGACACTGATTTTTATAGACGAAATATTTTATTTTCTGATTCAACTTACATTTTTACAAGTACAATAAATATAAATAATAAAACCATTTTGGATCTTATAAAACATATTTACAAACACCAGTATATTAGGTGATGATTTCATATGATATTATGTACTAGAAATAAACAAATTTAGTTTAATTAACAAAAACGATCGACGAGGATGGGATTCGAACCCACGCGTGCAGAGCACATTGGATTAGGAGGACAATTCCAAAACGATTATAGATGCGCATATTTGATTCAGTTTCATTAAAAAAAGAATAACTGTTGTTTACAAAGTGAAACCATCGCTTCTCAAGTCTGCATATATTATATACCTACTAGCTGTGCCCTGAGGTTTCACCCTCATATAATTTAAAAGAATTAGATGATTGATGATTTATAATACTTCAGTATAGACAATATTTTTATCAGGCGGTCAAGGTTATGCGTCACAACTCGCACGGCTCGTTCGCGCCACTACACCTATAGTCATAGGCCCGAGCCGAGTGTCGAATTATTTTAATTTTACATTATCTCCCAAACTATTCGTCGAAATGATATGCTGTAAAGGGCAAAGTTTATCTATATAAAATTGTCTTGATGAACTTTCGTTCGTAAGGATTAATATGCCATGCCTAATATAATATTATTTATACTTAATGCTCATAAATCATTTTTCCATTTTCAATAAAACTTTGTCACAAAATATATAAGGTATTGAATTATGTATATGAATATGGTATCGTGGGCTTTTTTTATATGTACTAAGGAGAAATATTTTTGTAGTACATTGTATTTACGTATCACTAAACATTACGCCAGCGCACGCGGATAAAGGAGTTGCTGTAGTAGTGCATTTATACATACATGTGTGTTTTTTTTCCGTGTGCACAATTTTCCACGTGTGTATATTTCTTGTGGGCTCATGTAACATTGCGCTTTTTTCTGTGCGGTTATTTTATAAGTATAAATTATACCTTATCCCTACCTTATATTAATACCTAGTATAGCTGGATAGTTTTTTTTACATCTTAGTTACTTGGTCCTTATCTAAAAAAATTACGATATTCATAAACAATAATTCTTCAGTTAGCACGTACGGAACCGCGGGCGCAATTAGTTGTAATATATAATATTTATGTTTTTTATTCTTAAGTTATTTTACAGTAGATTACGTATAGATTACGTATATATACCGAACAATTAAAAACTAAATTTTAAAACGTGTATTTATCACACTGATTGACATTGGCGAAAACACCTACATAGGAAGTCATATTGAAAGAAAAAAACGTGTCAACGTTTTAAATTGCAAGTACATTTTAAGTAGGTACCTACCCAAAGAATACGATATGAAGTTTTTTAAATTGTTTTGATTGATTTTATTATTACTGCGGTTGTATTATTTTTTGTGAACACGCGACACGGCTTTCCGCGTATTCATCATCATATAAAAATTTATCACACACTCATCATTATTCATTAATAACAATAAAAACCGTTTCGTATTTTGTACGAATTTTAAAAACGCGTAGACAGTAATCAATTCATGTTCGCTTCGATCATATCCAATTAGCAATGTTTTATGGAGCGGATTGAATTGTCAGCCGAGTATTTCGTATATGATCATGGTCAGAATGTTAATTAGAGAAAGTGATATTATTACGTTTTATATAAAATATATTATTTATATTATAAAACTTAAGGGATTGTTTGTTTTTCTTTGTTTCTTTGTCTGAACACGCTAATCGCTGTAACTACCAGTCAGATTTGAAGAATCCTTTTGCATTTATTGAGGTTGGTTCATATAACTTCAATCTACAACCCTAAGGAGCGGAGCAGCAATCATGAACGTAAAACAATCTGGCAACCTGTTGACAAGTACGGCGCGGCGCGGTGAAGAGTTGTACGAATGAATTTAACACGGGTGAAACCGTGGGGCACAGCTAGTAATGTAATGATATACATAAACTATTATTTATGTTGTTTAAGAAACATATTTTTTTTTATCGTAGCACGGCATAGTGACTACAGTGTACCTGATGGTGAGCACAGTGCAATCCAATAATATCGGCGACTACCGAGGGATTTACAATCCATCGATAGTCGTCGCTGTGATGCCGACCTGCTTAAATATCTCTTCAAGTTATGTTTGAAGGACTCCATATTGTAGGAAGGAGGAAAAACACTGGACGGGAGACAGTTCCACAGCTTCACAGTACGGCAAAGATACGACGTAGCAAATTTCTTCGTTCGAGCCGAGATGAAGGTTACCGTAAAGCTGTGGCTCCGGAGACCACCGCATGTGGTTCTAAATGCAGTTCATATTGTGATGTGACGACCCTCGTCAGTTCTGATATCCAGGAAATCTACTACTAAATTTAATTTACAGCATACTAACTTATGTCTCAATGCGACGGATGCAAATCACTATATATATAATATCGGCAAAGACAACCATATTTATGGTACGTTTTAATAAAAAAATATATTTTTCATTTATATACAAAAAACTCGCACCAAATTCTCTTAATAAATAATCAATTAACATTTGAAAATATTAAATATAGTCTATAATTTTAATAAAGTTATTTAAAATAAATACTAATCATAATTCCAACGTCTGTGAAGATATTTATAATCAATTAGCAATAATTATGTATATTTGGGATATTATAATCATTTCCTTAGTGATCTTTTTCTTTTCAGATTATTCGAGACGGAATATATTATTTCAAATTTATGTTTATTTATTGACTGAGGCAATGATAAAAAATAAATCCTGTTTTAATTATATAATAAAGAAAAAAATACGGGTTTAAAAGATATTATTAGACTATCAATTTGAATTCAAATATCTATATATTACAAAAGAAACAATTTAGTGTATTTTTCATAACGGTCACAACTCGGACAATTTTGAAATATTGCTGATATTACACATTTCTACATATTACAACAGTTATAGTTTAATTATTACAGTTCAATTTTCAGTATTTTTAATTACTTTTTTATTGGCCTATGCAATGTTCGACTGTAGATCAACGGCACGCTTATCTACCGCAAAATAGCACTGCTCCTGTCTGAAGAGTTGTAACATATACAGCCAAACAAGGCGTACCAACTTGGTCCTCAAAAGTAGCAACTTGTTATGACTAGTCTCAAAACTGCGGTCTTTTTGATGTTAGCTATACATAGCTATAGGCTACAGTGACCTCTTAACATGAGGTAGAAGAGGAGGTGGCCTCATCATAACTTAAAAAAAACTGGTAATGATTTTTTTCAGATTACATGCACACTGTATATTCCTATAACGAACTGGAAGCGATGATAATCCAGTAGTAGTGCTTTCCCATATCGCTGTTTGAAATGGCAAGCCTGAGGTTTGAGTGGAAGCAAATAACACGATGTAACATTTCATAATGCTTATAAAGCCAGTCCCTCGCATTCGCACGAATACTGGAATCTACAAGGGTAGGATATTCGCAAATGAGTATACAAAATTTTGACGTCATATATGCGCTTTTTCGACCTTTGTTGGCTTTAGAGCACGAACCTATATCTTCACATAGTCAAGCAGAAATTCGTGCTTCAGTAACGAAGTATAGAGGACCAAGAGCAAATATGTATGCGAACAAACAAAGCATATTTCCTGAAGGCCCCTCATATTTTCGCGCTTGTGACCAGAATATTTTCAATATTCGTCGTAGACATTGGTTTTTAAAAATCTGTTGTTTGTTGATAATATCGTTTTTAACGAACCATGTTTCGCCTCGTAAGCACTCGACTGTCTTAACATCCGAGTTGAGGACTCTGATCTTGGTAGATTTACGATGGAGGCCCCAACCGGCTTTCTGATTTATCTTCCAAATTCATGTAAACATATCAAGCTCAGCTGTGTAATTAAGTAATTTGATAATGCATACAAATATTAGGCATGTGATTATGTAAAATACTGCAATCCTACTAATATTATAAATGTGAATGTAAGTTTGTTTGTTACGCTTTCACGCGAAAACTACTTAACCGATCATCATGAAACTTTGTACACATATTCATGGAGGTACTAGAAGTAACATAGGATTTATCTCGGAAACTACAATGTTTGTCGTCCAAGCGAGCGAAGCCGCGGGTACAGCTAGTATTTAATAAGATGAGGGCATTTATAACTTGTGTATCGGAATCGATTTAGATTTAAGTGAATTATGTCTATAGAGTCAGTACGGGCATTACAAACGTTAGATTTTATAATTGACTTGCCTACATGTCTGCAGTTAAACATAATTAGAACTACTCGACAAGTAAATAATTATATTAAGTTATAGATAAAATATTTATAGCAATTAAAATACTTTCTGGAGTAAGATTAGCTCTAATCCTGATCTAGGTTAGACAAGTAAATAAGGTGCTAATTGTACGGGCACTGCAGCTTTGCGGCAGAAATAGGTATTGGAGGGTTCAGATCTGTACGGACTCCGGGTCAAATTATTGAAACAAGATTTAAAGGACCTGTAATGGTACATAAATATAAACCAATCTTAATTGCAACCGGTGCACAGATTTTGCGTTATTATTAAACAGTCAGGTAGAAAGGTAGGTAAAAAGTTTTACAAAAAAGCAGACAAAGCATGGAATAAGCGGTCGCTCAACAGGTGATGTTTTTTTCCCCGAGGTGTAACGGAAATAATTATGATTAATATGAACTATACGGGTTAAATGCGTTATACACATGTATAGTATACATATACTATATCGGTGATATTAATCATAAAAAATAAAATGTTTATCAAATTCTAATACTTGATAAAAGTGATACAGATTTTTGAGTAAATTGTAATTTGATCGGATTAGGATGATTTCGTAAATTATCAGGTAAAGACTAACGTCACTCCTTAAGGATAGGCAGAATTACATTTTTAAAATAAAAAGATAGACTCTATAATAATATTGTAGCAGATTTACGATTTTATGATTTTACCGTTTATGATTTTTGAATAACAGACGTTACAAACGGGTCGCGAGATTATTAAAAAAACAAAAAAACATTGCATTCGCCTCGTAATGGCCCACAAATTGACATAATTTATTTGTGAACTTTTGAATACTTCGAGTAATGTATGTTGAGAATTACTATTTCTTTACCTATCATTAGTAAGTCAGGCATATGACCGGGTTACTTATAAAAGCTAGACCGCGGCGCGGCGCGGCGTCCGCAGGTTAAGTTTGGATGGCTTAGATGGACCGATGATATCAAAAAAGTTTGTGTAAAAATATAGAACAAAAAAAACTATATCATTGCGTTAAAAATACACTAATACCTGTTGCTTTTAGGTATCTAATTAATTCAATCCTTCAACCGTTTCCGATTTATGCAGCTGCTAGATTGCAGGAACAAACCATTCGATCCGCTATACAAAAGTAAAAAAAGTTAATTCTAACGGTTAATTAAATAGATACCAGCTTACAAGATGTTTGGTATAAGAGAACAGGTCTGAAACGATTGCGATATGCAAATGAGCTAAACTGAGGTCTATACAATGATAGCACGACGACGAGATTATTTAAAACAAGTCTTAGATGTGGACGTACTTAAATAAATTGCATCCATCACCAAAATATCCGAATTCAATCTTAGCATTAGATCATAATTTTGCAGATGCAGTACCATTTTTGATTTAACGAGATCAGCCAAGATATTTGTAAGGCCTCTTAAAATTTACAACCGCAGTTTCCGCGATTTTCGCAGAAGTAATTTAATATTATGCCGTCACGTGATACCCTAACCGGTGAATTTAGGAAAACAATATTAGTTTTGTATATCGGACGGAGTGCAGCTTCGTTTACAATCTCTCCCAATTTAATGAAGCACACAATATAAATTTATACTAATATAATAAAACGGAAGTTTTTCTTTTGTTTGATTGATTGTTTGTTTAAATACTCTAATCTCTGGAACTACCAGTCGGATTCGTAAAATTCTTTTGTATATGATAGCCAAATTCATGAGAATAACATAGGCTAAGGAGCAGAACAGTTACTATGAACCTCAAGAAATCTGGCAAGCTGTAGGCCAGTACGGGAATGGAACTACGATAGGGCTAACACGATAACAAGGGCGTGCTGGCGGTGGCGTGGCACCGTGGATAGTTTTTCAAATAAATTTAACACCTGTGAAACCGTGGGGTTAATCTAGTTATACATAAATCTCAGGTCTAAAAATGGGTAAATGTGGATAAATCATACACATATATAAATCGTTCAAATAATTGTTTAATTGTAAATTAACCACTTGAAATCCAAATAAAACAGAATTCAATACGATGCGTTACAAAAATACTATTTTTATATGACTCAAGTAAACAGTTATGTCCTTAGAAACTTAGCTTAGCTAAGAACCACAATATTTAACTTTGAATATTGCATAGCTACATATAACATTTAAATAAATAATAAATATAAACGGGTCGATGATTAATTTAAATGACGCGTTAATATATTAAAAATAAATGAGCTTACAGTTCAAATAATTCAAAACATTATTTTCAATAAATATAATCATAGATACTCGTAATTATATGTTCTCACGATCAGTGAAACAAAATACATAAAGTGACGTCCACACAATGCGGTTGATTAATAAAAAATGGTGCACAAGGTATCTCGTATTCACTATAGTACGATTTGCCTTGGACTCGCGTGCACCATCAGCCACTGGCCTGCTTTGTGGGTCATGCGGACAGCTTTCAGTTATTTGCATAATGTTCGTATATGTAGATACCCATCACAAAACGGAACATTATAAAGATGCTTCAAGCTTAAAAGGAGAGAAAATATAAAGATGATTATTTGAATTATTCATTTATTAACAAGTGCCATAGAAGGTGAAAAATATTTAAAAGGGATTTAAGGGCAATTCAAATTTGTGTTCTGTAGTTCGTTAGAAAAAATAGGTGGAAGAGAAAAAATTGGTATGCAAATGCTTATTTATGTAATTTAGGGGCGATTTTTCAATCGACAGATAATTTTATACGAGGAATATTTTTGACGTTTTGATAGATAATATATGGAAAATCTTTTAAAATTTCAAAATTAGTCATCAAATAAAGTTATCTATTTATTGAAAAATCGAACCATAATCTTTCAAACATATCAGTGAAAAACAAATTTCATTACATTATCATATCATTTATTGATGAATTTACTAATTAAAAGAATTAAATCACTTAATTAAAATATTACTATAAATGGAGACTGTATTCTAATTTAATGTTATGGGAGAAATAACAGACATATCCGAGTCCGACTAAAGAGACGAGATATCCTCACACAGTGCAATTCCATAAAATCGAAATTAGTTACGGTGAACGGCCGGCAGTAAGGCGAATCGTTCGGTCGTGACCGTGGACGAATCGCATAGAATAAACGATCTGAGAATTTAGTACCTAAACTTAGGAAGATACAAAGAAATTCTAATATTTTGTAAATAAAATTATGCAAGTAGATTTCAACTGCTAAATTACGAAGTAATTTGGTTCTCGTTTACTCACATTAAAATTGTGTTGTAACCGATAAAGATAATGTAGTAACTAAGTAAAAAGAAATGCCATTGTTAATATACGTGAACTGTTCCTGGGTAGAATAAAATAAAAGCATCAGTTCTATATATAAAATTACATAAACTTTCATATTAAAAATTCTAAGATCTTAAAGATTTAGATTCAGTACAACTTACAGATGGAGTTTATTTTAGTCTTTGTCACAATGCGCGTTGCAAGTTAATTCGTGAATAGGTGAGACTATGACTATATTAACAAAAATTCAATCATCAACTTAAGCCTAATTAAATTACAATTACAACATTACCCTTCTAACAATAATTTGCATATTTATATTTGCATGTAAATATAATTATCTACATTGAGCCTATAACAAATTGAATGCACTCATTTGATTTCTTAATCTGACTAAAAAACACTACGACCTATTTTCATTTCGGAAACAGTTCCTTCTAGCTAATACGTACTTTTGAGGTTGGATACTATAATGCTTGTTACTAGTATTTTACCTACTCAACAAATATATGAAGATCCGCATTTATAACACCAATCTTATCGTGGGAATGATTTGATAATAGCAAATTTGCATATTCATTTCAATTCAATTTAATAGCATTACCAAACACTGTTACCATATAGGGTTGTTAGACAACAATTATAAAATTTAGGTAAGTTAAATCGAGTGAGTTCGTGACCACCGGATCTCAAATCCGCTATCGGTGGCCGGCCTTGGTCTATTTCCACTTTTGTTTAGCTCCAATAAAGGTCAATTGGAAAGTCTACACTATCATTATTTAAAGCTATTGTTTCAATGAATCGTTAGTTTAAGAACGATTGATCTGATTGTTTTATCGATGATGTAAGCTAATGGATAGTCAAGGTAGAAGTAGTATCATAATAAAGTTAGGACATCATTGAACTATCGTACACTAGATGGGTGATAATAGAAATTAATAATCGTAATTGGAGCGAGTTTACAATAAAAATTATAAATGCATTGAAATAAAAAACTCTTAAAAAGAGTTTGATAGTTTTTCACTAAAACTTTATGGTATATTTAAGATTATGAATGGCATAAAATAAGTGAACAAACAAGTCGTAAGCAATTAATAAACATCCTGTAACATATTATGCATAAACTTTCATTTGTATTATTTGTTAACGTCAAAACACGATATGCGGTTAAACTAGTTTAGCTTAAGCAATACCAGTTGGTGGCAATATAGTTAAAAACAAACTTCAAGCCAACCTGATATTGCCTAGGCTAAATTCATGATCAATTCGTATCAATTAATTGCTGAATATAGGCAATAACGCATGCCATTGCTATCTATTTCTGATTATAGGCATCCCTGTACAAGTCGCCACTCCATCTGATATGTGAGTTTGCTATGTTACGTTTACTTAGACGCCTCTACTCGAGAAATAATAATCTTCTCTAAACTCAATCCTGATGTACTTGATGTACTTAAGCGTGACTAATTTTGCATGGGTTAAACTAGTTTGATTTGAAACCGGGTTTGCCAGCAATATTAGTATTAGTATAAAATAAAAATGAAATTGCAAATTTGAAAAATAAATCACTTAATGCATTAATTGGGACGGAAGAGCTAAATAATCATAAAAACGCCGAGTCGATGGAACAAATCAATGATGTAACTCAAAACCGTATAAGGTCAAGTGTACCGCAAGTCAGATATTAAAGATTTGTCCATAGTTTGTGAACGCTATATTAATCGGTCGTTAAATTTTTATATACATTCGTTTCGTTTGTTCAAAGATTTGTCTAAGTCAGTGACAAATTATCAAATATATTAGAATTAACGTATACATTTTTGTTGACAGATTACGTTGGAATAGTTACTCGGCATTTTGTTATGGAGTGACTTATAGAGGCTATGTATCAATTCTTTCCGAACAGTAATTTTATGCAAATCGTTTGGAATTTCTAGTATCAAGTATTACCAATATAACCGAATTATTGATTTGTAGGCGTAGCACCGGAAGAGCGATGAGCCCAAATCCTCAATAAGCAAAGTCGAGGTCATTCTATTTTTATTGCTGATATAATTTCAAACGCATTTGTATCGTCTGTAATATAGTGAACTATTTTGATTTTATGATAACCTTTACTTAATTATAAGTATATGCAGCTAATCAAACATAAGAAAAGTTGTTGCATAAATAACTGCGCAAAGATTTTCTATAATGAATAATTAATTTTATCTATTATTTTAAAACTTTGAATAAGTTCTTCAACATCTATATTACATTATCATCATCAAGAAGAAACAATATCGTCTCGTTTAGTCTATTTATAAAATATACTTCGTAGATAGAACTGGTTAAAATTTAAAATAATTTTGGTTGCCACTTACGAGTAGCACTGTAAATTGAGAAGATTTTACGTTGCATGTTGGAACAACACGCAAACGTTGTCTTTCATATTATGTTATAATACATTGTTGTTCATTAGTTGTTGTATCAGTTAAATGCGAATATTATTAAATTTTAAAAACTCGCTCACTACCTATTGTAAGCTGGTTAAACTAATAAAGAATCTTCAAGAGTGTGCGTACAACAACTCACTAAAGTTTCATCGCAACTGGATGAAGAGTTTAGTAGCGCATAGGAGATAAACAAAGAAAAATCCATTTTAATATATATGAAAATAAGCCGATGAAATTGTCAAGTAAATACATTCTGGTATTACTGAAGAATACGATTATCTTCTAAAAGTAGGTTTTAAAATTTTGACTTAACATAAAAACAGTAAATTTGATTAAATAAATTTCCGTTCAATCATCAGCTAATAAGGCCATTGTTTAATCGTTGGTTTTTTTGAACAATTCTTCGTTCACGGTATAATTAATTTGTTTGTGATCGGTAACATCAGTCAACCGTTACGACGAGAATCACTCCCACGAGTTCTAACAAACAAGCCTCTTTGATTCCCAGTAAGGTATACTTAAGTTACGCAATAAGACAGATAATTAGTAAGACAGAACCCGTAGGCGAATCTATTTACAAGAATATTATTGATTTTGTATTGCGTCATTTATGCATAGGCGAACATTTGAAAATGGTTTCAAAACTAATGAACTCTTGTGTTCACTATCAGATTGACGTCTGCCTTTGGGTAAACATGAAATGACTTTTGATTATAATGTGAAAAATTAATGTGAAGGGAATCTCTGTAGAACAAAAAATAATATTTATCATGTCTTATCGTGATTTGATTTATTTATGGAATTTATTAGAGATGAGTAAATTTATAAGTAAGTGTTGCGAAAGGGGCGCATAAGCATTGGCATATAGTATAGATTACCAAGTTTGAATTGATAGTTTGGCTTACTTGATGAAATTTACTAAGATTAAGCTTTTTTGGTATCAGATCATTGAACTATTGCTATATAAGCAAGGTTATTTTTGGAAGCCTTACGGTGACTCACATCGATCTGCTCGAATTACCAACGGAGTGTTCAATTTCGTACAAGTTTTTATATTTATCTCAGTTTTTACTAATATACACAATTACACCAATCATCTTGCACTTGATCGAAAAGTAAAATATAGGTAAGTCGAATAAATCGAACAATAATAATAATAATTAAAATTTTAAATATTGTATTTCGATTATGTGTGTTCGCTTGGTTTTCCTAATCTGTACTAATATAAAGTTCAAGAGTTTTTTTTTTTGGTTTCTTTGTTTTCAACTCTGGAAATACCAGTCAGATTTGAAAATTTCTTTTTGATTGATGAAGTTTATAGGCTATGTAATTTTAAGCTATGATTCTAAAGAGCGGAGCAGTAAACATGAATGTCAAGAAATATGTAAAGATGTAGGCAAGTACGGGAACTATGAACAACGATAACATATAGGTACGGGTCCTTTGGGGGCGAAGCGGCAGAGAGTTGATTAAATAAACTGTCCTACCACCGCCCAAACTCAAACTCATTGTAGCATTTGAACCCGAATAAATCCGTCCGAATAAATTACCATTAAGCCATTATCGTATCTATAATATATTATATATATGTATGACGGAGTGACATTAGTAGCAGGATAGAAGATATTTGTGCGAAGTGTGAAGTAGATTTTCTTTACAAACATTTCAACGGTTCTTCCTTCACAAAACAAACGTTATTAATATTGAAGAATTATACTTTTCCTTCTATTCAGCGGCCTCTCGACCTCGAAGATTCAAGAGCCGCGACGAAAGGACGAGCCGAGTAACAAAAAAAAAACCTCAACAAAAGCAAGACAATGTGACCATTGTATAAAAAGTGTATACTTGACATAGACATTCAATCATAAGATGAGAAATAGGAAAACTTTACTTTGCTAGACATTATTGTACAAATGTTATGGATGATGCAAATAGATATCGTTAATAAGGCTGAATAAGGCGGAATGAATTCTGAAAGGAAGTCTTAAAGTAGACTGTATGAAGTTAATCAACATAAAAAAGGATTTGAGATGTTCATAACATTATCAGTTAAGCTTTATAGACTAAAGTAAAACTATAGGAAAGCAAGAGATGGCAATACACGGCAAATGTAAGAAAATGAATTTAGGAGTTTTGAGCAATATGGAAAGCAAATAATTTCAGTATCAATAAAAAAGTAAAGCAATTGTTTGGATATCTTTGTTGGTTAGAAAGTCATTACTGTAGCTTATTAGGTACTTTTAAATTATGCTGGTTATATTTCTATTATAGAAGAATATTCAGTTAGCGTTTATACTTTAAATTAAAATAAAAATGTCATTGAGACTATTTATATTCGCACGAAATCTGATAGAGCCTAAGTGGGAGCGACGAAAACAGTTATTGTATTTTACAATGCCGTGCATAATAAAATATAAGATTTATTAAAGTAGTAAGTACAAAGACCAAACAATAGTCAGGCAATTTACAATAGTTTGCAATTTAGAGAGGAAATACAGTCTGCATTCCTGGCATCGGGCCATGTAGATTGATACTATTTTTTATTACGAAGTACGATACTTACTCATGTATGTACATTTTTGTAATACATACAATTGATAACATAAGTGTATGGTATATGTAATACATAAATATTTTCACATAAAAAAACTAAATTCCAAATTGAATATATCTATATAAATAAAATGATCGAGGTTTGCCGTTGTGCGCGCATCACGCAAAAACTACAAGATAGATTTTGATCATTTTTTTTTGGTTTATTCATTATATACTTAGTCCTTATTAAAAATATCACGATATCTTCATAAACAATAATTCTGTAGCACAGTTACTTGGAAATAAAAGAAAAGTTAACAGTGCAACTCTGGAGATATCGTAGATATCTATTGTCTTTAAAAAGACGATATTTGAAATTCAAGACAACGTAATAAGAAGAAATCAGAAAAGTCTGATATATCATTCCTATATATTATTTCTCACAGGTGTTTTTCCTGGCAATTCCATATCTCCATTAATTCTTCATCAAAACTAGTGATTTAAAACCTTCATTAGGAATACCACCTGTAGAAGCTAATTAAAACATATTGAAAGCGCGCGAAAAATTAGCAAAGGTCTGTTAGTATTTTAAAAAAGAACACTCGAATACTTATTTAAACATAAAATGTTAAGAAACTGAAAAACAATAATAATGAAGTCTCTAGTAAACACGTTATATTTCATTACCATTACTAATCAGTAGAAATTTGTCGGCCATGACAATGACCTAACAAGTAACACACCACTTAAGATAAAAAAGAATAATACACTTACAACGATATTGGTGATTACAAAAAATACATTTCCTTATCAAGCTATTAACAAAATTAGTGTGTCGTTCCCAAAATGGACTGAGAGTGCCCCTATATTACTCAATTAAGTTAAGAGAAAGTTACCACATGTTATATTTTAAATAGATCATCTATTATCTGAGCCAGACGGAGCAGTTAAAAATAATTGTTTATAAAAAGCTTTCAAAGAAAAACAAAGGTTTAGTGAGCAGAAAAAAAAACTTGAGGATGATTCTTGTAGGAACTATCAATATTGCTCATTCTATGTGTTTTCATGTCAGTGATTGTCGTCGGATTAGCCTATTGGTGTGAGACGACCAGACTTCATACGCAGTACGCACTAGTGGTCGATAGTTCGAATCCCGCTGATTTTGGATATTAAATAAAATGTTTAAAGAATATATTTTTTATTTTATTCTGAAGGTTTCACTTCTGACACTTGTCAATTGCTGCAAACATTTTATTTCAGTTTGTGTACCGTCCTGTCTTACTTCAAACTCGGCTTGACCGATTTTTACGAATATTTGTACACGAGAAACTTATTTTATTTCTCTATAAGAATAATATGAGAAAAATAAAATTACAAGACGAGACTTATTACTGCGTAATAAAAGTGTGCGAAGCCGAGGGCACCGCTAGTTATAATTATCTATAAAACACTTGAAGATCTTGAGATTGATTAGACAATAAGAAATCTATTTTACTATAATCACTTTATTTGAGACGATTTCAAATTTGTCACGTCCCGAAATTATTAAATTATGCATGACTTTATGAAAAGTCAAAACATTAACACATGCCTCCAAAATAGACGAATGTTGCATATAAATCCCGGTGACCCGGTAACTCAAGTATAATGAATTTTGTTGTAAAACCGGCTGAGAATGTTGTCGTACTCATAAAGAGGTTTGTGTGTTGCACCAATGAATGTATAGTTTAATGTTATTATTTATATTCTGTATTTATTTAAATATATGATCGTTTAAACGAAAGTTTGTTTTAGAGGTTAACCTTATTTTATATTTTAAAAGATAACTTGCATAGTTTAGTGTCTTTTTAAATTGTAAAAAAGGTAAGATTCGATGTGATATGAATACGATTTCTACATTCTTACTGGAAGGAATGCTTAATACAAGTACATAATCTATAATCTGTATTCTGTAGTAAATTAACGAAGTATACAGATTAATTTTGTTTTGTTTAATCCTGGTATTCCCATAATTTGAATATCTGGTTACAAATTTAAAAAAAAATTGTGTACTTATATGTACACATAAGAAGTTATATTACTTCGGCGTAAAAAAAAAACTCCAAATAATCCCGCGTGACTACAACATGATAATAAATAATTGCAAAATAAAAGTCAGTGAAATGAGATGATCATTATTATCATTGATGGAGGGCGGCTAACTTCATAAACGAGAGAAAAAAAGAATAACTTTAAAAATTCTAATATGTAAGGGAGCCTCAGATTGTAAGGTTTATTTTAAAAAAGTATTTTTATATTTATGCCTGTTTAGTGTCATTGCATACATATATTATTTAAAGTACCGCGCAAAATACTAAACCTATAAACCGTGAACTGATAATGTTTTGGTACTCCAGGTTTAAAGTATGAAATATGTAGGTATTAATAAAGCTGTGAATTTTTTATATCTTAAAAACGGTACAAGGAGAATTCATAAGCATAACAAATTGTTGTTGACTAAATTAATTTTGTAATTCGGCTTAAATAATAGAACTAAAGTCTCAGTCAGTAACTCTGTAGAGGATAATGTAAAAAGTTTATGAAAAAAAAATTTTTACTATCTATTTAATAAAATTAGAGACATCGCACAGTTTAAACCAGGTGCGGCTAGATGCGTGAAATTTCGGACAGGAGTTGCTCATATAATGTAGGTGAGTACTAAGAAAGAATTTTAGAAAATTTATCCCTTTGAAAATCCTAATACTTTAGGGGTTTAAAATTGGGTGACTTTTGACACCGAAAACGTTGCCTTTCGGGTAGACGACTATTTCTTCCATAAACATTTACCGTAGATAAGTTTACTCACACTCTTACTTTTGCTATATTTAATACAAGCTATCCTTAAAAGAACATGAATTTCAATTTCATCAACGGGCGGCTCCACGCGCGTTGTCTACAGAATATATGTTTTATGTTTATAAATATATCGTTATTTATATATACATTTTTTACGAGAACCACTAAGAGTTAAAACAAAAAAAAAAGATCTATTCAGTAGTGCTTGTGTGATGCACGCACAATTATCAATAAAAAAATTCAAAAATAAAATTATCCAAAGATGGACTTAGGTTAATTATTAAATAGAACAACTTTATTCGATTTTACAAAAATAAAATGAATGCCTTGACCAAATTATCCAAATAAAAAAAATACAATACAAAATATATCATTGGATCTATTAAAATAATACAATACATAGAATCTTATAGCCTATTATACCCAACAATTCAATTGACATATAATATTTATTATTCAATATGTACATAGGGTTTATATCGCTTACAAATCGGTCAGAGAATTAATCACATGACATTATTATCAATGTTCCTAGAAAGCGCAGTTAAGCCTCTGAACCTGTATCAATAGTCAACTAGTAAGGACATTGTGAATGGATCCCAAATGCGGCATGGCATGTAATGAGTCACAGGGTGACGTCACCACGACATATGGACACGGACGCCATGCCATGGCCAGACACGAGACGGACCGATATCCACGTTATGTTAATGAGAGCTCGCTTTGAGAATTTTAAAACTATGCTTGTTTTTAACGGTCACACTAATTGTTCAAACACGTGGATCCAAATATGTCGTATACGGAAACAATAGAAAATAAAGGAATCTCAAATAACTTACCTAATCTAAATCAATAAATCTGTAATTATGTCCAAAACTATTTTGTTTATATTGTTAAAGACATTTACTTATTATAAAAGGCACTGATCATTAAAACAATTTTCCCATTCACGTTCACATTTCGCAATAAATACATTAAAACAATTTTTATCTGTCTGTCTGTCCGGAGTTAACTCAAAAATGGCTTGACCAATGCTTATGCAATTTTGTACACAGGAAGCTTATCAATAATAAGAATCGACAAACGAAAGATCTATATATAAGAATCGTCAATACATTTAGAAATAGTAATTCTCAACCAGTTTGTAATAAATTTTGTACACGGAAAGTATAATATGTCATTCCATAATTGATAGGCTTTAAGAATAGTCAATCATTTAAGTAAAATAACATTAAGGCAAGTAGTAAATATAGTAATGTATTCTTCGTAAATGTAGAATAATAATAATATCAATTTATTTTACCAATAATTCTTAACGTCATGAAAATTTTGATACGAAATTCGTGAATAATAATTAAAAATTGATTAAAATATTATCATTTTTTAATTTTAATTATTAATAAACGTTTTAAATAAACTCTTACGTCTTATCACTTTCGGGAAGGCCGAGGGGTCAACAATTTCTAATTTTATCTTATACTGTGTTTCCACTGTGGGACTGGGGAATTTAAATACACTGAAAGATTATTTAAAAAATACTTGACTTCAATTGGCAGTTTCATTTGCTAAAAGTTATATTTTCTGGTATTATAGAGATAAGCTAAGTTCATTACGTAGACAGAAAATCAGAAATAATAACAGATACAGTTGAAAAATTGTAATGCATATAAATAAAATCAAAGCGTAGTGATAGAACACTATATCTTAAAAAAAAAAATAGTTGTACAAGTGAAATCAAATCGATCTACGTTATATTAGCTTCGTACAACACTTATCTTAAGATCTAATACGAAAATAATAGTCAAAACAAGAATAATGATAGTGAAAGTCAATGAGGGTCCGGAGTTTGTTAATGACGAGTACGGCACGCGTTATCAACAGATTTGAAAGTGTAGAAAGTATCCATTAAATTTTGAATTTACCCATTGTATCATGATATGGATTGGATATTATCATCACATCATCAGTTATGGAAATTACTAATCATAACATACATATGTACATAATTTACAATTGAAAGTATCGAATGCTATTTTAATGAGTATTTATTTTCATTTTATATGTAATCGAACACGCGTGAAATTTTGTCGTTTTAATTTTAGGTTTTGCATTATGGTCATAATCTTACCTAATATTAAGTAACGATGTTGCGATAATATTCAGGCGGGAATGAGAAAATATCCTACTAGGTACTTGAGGGCTCATTGCATGTATTCAAACTCACATTGAATGACGCGGTGTCCATATACGCTGCCAGCCTACCATTCATATAGTTACTTTTATTATTATGTACATTGCTTTTTCCTAATATTATAATTACGAACATTTTATGCTCATCTGTATACAATCGTATATATAATAATAAACCATAGTTTTTTGTTTCTATCGCCCGATAATTAATATAATATTCAAATTAATGTATATGAGTTCTCTGGTTTGTTTTCATCTTTGGCAAAAGAAATAAGTAAAAATTTTAATGTCACGTTAACAAAGGAATCCCTTTATTTTCATTTCATACTAATAATTTGTTATAATTTCACTTCATTTCACTCTTTATTTAAAATATATTATTGAATTACATATACATACATTCCTTTTTTATATGTACATAACTTAAACGCAATTTATAGACCATAGAAATGACCATACGTGTAAATATACTACAACAATACCAAATTTCATCAAATTTCTACACTGAAGTTTCTGGGTGATTGGCGTACAAACTAACAGACATACAAAAACAAAAATTTCATAAACTATCCAAATGTCCATGATTCTAAACCCCCAGTAGTATTTTTCTCAATTATCTTTAATGTACAAATTTAGATTCTATTCTTTTATTATAAGTATAGATTATTAATTTGAAAATCCCAAAATAAATTAAACCTGTATTAAATACATAACAAGGTTCATATGCACTTTAAATCTAGAATTCTCGATAAATATCAACTATTTTATCAAAAGTTAAACGTATCATATTCTTATAATATTATAGTCATTTATGATGTATGATTTATTTCTTATAAATATCTTATTTGTTGTAGATAAATCAATATTTCTTTTCTAATACACCGCAGCTCCTAATACAGTATCAAAACACCGTGCCTAAGATAAGTCAATGTTTACGTTTGGACCGTTAAAAACGGATATCAAACGTAACTGTTAACGGTTTTCTTGATAAGATCCAATACTTGTGTGACTTTAAACCTTTCGAAACATATCAACATTTCAAATACCTCGTCAGACATCGATTAAATTAATCACTTAACAATTATGGCTTAGTTGTAACGTGTACGGACATGGTATCGGTCGACGAGAGTTGAAACCTCTGTAATAAGCCTGAACTTTCGGTGATGGAAACATCGTGATAAAACCATAGCATGGTGTAGAACATTTTGTAATGCCCGCCTGGATAGCTACCACCTTCAAGCAGAGGCGTACTTAGAATGGAGCAGGTAGGGCACATGCCCTAGGCACCTAGGCGATATACAAGTTGAGAGTGAACAAATTATTAAGACAACTGGAAAGAAGTCGCGTGTAGAAACTATTAACTAAATAAAAAGCAAAATCAATTCTTCTGAAAGTTGCTAAAAATTTCAAGACAGCTAGCGACAGTGAACCTGGTTAAGAAATAATAATGTCTATAATGTTCTAACAAATACTCACAACTCACAAGTCAAACAAGCTGGTCGATGCCAGCGTGTCGCTACTTAGGTACGTTTCCGTTCGTATAGTTCGGATGATGTTATACATATACAGACAATATCGCCCTTAAATACACTAACTACAACTTTAAAGGGAGTTAGGGCACAGAGAAATTTCTTTGAAGATTTATCTCTACTTAGGGCAGCCTGACTGATGGAATCCACCTTGCAGAGGATCGCACTCAAATGATCTATTGTTGTGTTACTGCGGTGAGTAGGGTATCCCGAGCTCCTTGGGGTAGGGGGGTTCAAGGTTGCAATGAGCTTGTGATACTTATGGTATTACAAGCGTCCATAGGCTACGATAGCCGCTTTCCATCAGGCGGACCGTATGCTTGTTTGCCACCTTTGTAGTATAAAATAAACACCTAATTCAATAGAAATATTTATTTCTTCGTATTGATAGTGCTTCAGAAGTATTAATAGTGCTTTATTATGTCTAAGCAATCTAAGGGTAAATCCATTAATTACGTGAGCTCAAAATGACCACGCAAAATCTCATGACAACTTTAAAAATGAGAGAATACCCACTATTAAATATACAGATAACATTTATATGAAAGCTTGGCTATTTAGTGGCATGGAGCAATATAGTATATACGAACATAGCAAATAAATTTAATCATTTAATAACTTAAGGGTATATCTCAAAAAGGAGGAGGGGAAGCTAAATTAAAAATAAAACAATTCACGTGATTAATGAATGCCCCTTAAAATAGGGAACTATGAATGAACAGAAACGAATTTTAATTTAATTTACTTCATTTAGTATCCCCACGTCTGCTTCAAAAAGTAGGCACGTATGTGCGACAATTTCAATAGTCTTAGACAAATTCGTTTGATTATCTACACGCATATCGATGTGTATAAATAATCGTATTTATATGAAAATTTTCACAATACTTTCGGTATATAACAAAATTTGTTAATTTAATTCACAAAATTTTTAAATTAAGTTGTTGGTCCCTTCCAGTATAAAGCAGTACAAACATGTTAGTGATAATGAACAACGTACACAACCAAAATAAGATCAAGACGTGTTAAATGATACTCAAGTCCAACCAAAACTACTTGGAATATATAATTACAAAGCAAGAAAATTATTATAATTTAGAGTGTTACAAGTAAAATTCATTTAATTACATTTACAACGAAAATCTTTTTTTTTTTTCAAAAGGTATTATTCGTTTTTCGAATTAAAGAACCGTAAACGCATTTACAATAATAATTTACCCATTTTATATCTATTTATTTTATACTAGCTATGCCCCACGGTTTTATCTGTGTTAAATTTCTTCGACTAACTCTCTACCCGTACTACTACTACACGTTCGTTGTTCTTACTTCCTGTAATGCGAACAGCTTGCCAGACGTTCATAGTTACTGCTCCGCTCCTTAGGGTCGTAGTGTGAAGTTACATAGTCAATAACTTTCTTCAATAAATACAAAATCTGATCAAATCTGACTGGTATATCAAAAGATTAGCGCGTTTAAACGAATACAAAAAAACAATCCCTTGAGCATTATAATATTAGTACAGAGATTTAGTGTTATTATTTATTTAATTAATATTTTAGATTTAACAAGATGCACTTCCAAAAAGCCCCAATTTTTTTTAAAGTATAATAATAAATTTTCCTCCGAACGAAAATACCGTAAACGAATTAAAAAAAAATATACTTTATCAATTTTATACTTACTTATTATTATACTAGCGGTGCGTACGCGTTTATTACGCAGTAATTATTTTCATCCCGTAATATCATTTTTACTTATATTTTTGACAACTCGTATATCCTATCAATTGATATATATTGACATGATATATAATTCCCATGTACACAATTTCATCAGTATTGGTTGAGTACTTTTTTTACAATTTCTAAATGTATTATTCTTATAGCCTATCAATTAAGAGAATGACGTCGTTTCTTGTTTACAAAATTTCATCGGAATCTATTCAGAATCGATGAAAAATATCTTTTTCCTTTTTTACGATTTCTATATAAATTATCAATTATGGAATTACTTATGCTTCCCGTCTACCAAAATAAAAAATGTTATTTTTTCGATATATTTTTATACAATTTGTAAAATTAGTATCGAAAATTCTTATAGCATATCATTTGACCAATGATATAATCTTCCAGTGTACAAATTTTCATAAGAACCAGTCAGCTGTTTTTGTGTTAAATCTGGATATACAGACAGACAAAAAAATAACTGTCCTGTGTGTATAGAGGATGTCTGGCGGAACAAATTGAAAAAAAAACCTGTATCGTCAGAAATACAGATTTATTAATATAGATTATGTTTTTTTATCAAAATTTAAAAAGTTTTATTCCAAAATTATAGCAAGATTTATAAATAAAATTCATATTATTATGATTTACTTGACTGAATAATCGAAACGAAGTTTGATCGACAACACAATAACGGTAATTATACCCATCGCGATAATTTTAATCAGCTGCAGCGCGTAGTCAGTAAGTACCCTGAGAACCGGTCGATGTTTGCCCAAATTACGTCACACATGAACCAGCAGTTGGTTAACCAAGTTAAATAATCTTGAACTTACACTCCAAGTTCGAGTGGTTACGCCTCATTGGATCGCTTTGGACCATTGGTCTCTACACTATGTGTTATAGGTTCATCGATTTAATTTAAATTTCGAATATATTTACTTTTTGATTGCTCTATAGTTTAAGGTTTGGAGTTTTTGACGGGATCTTAATCTTCTCATATTGGGGTTTTTATTTTAATTAATGAAGTTATGTTATCTGGTCCAATATTATGTAATTTTGAAGGAATTTTACGAGACATAGTTTGTTTATAATACACAAGTGAAGTGAATAAAAATAATAACTAGAAGCATGAATTTTAAACTACCAGAAAAACTCCTGCAGTTTTAACATGAGAACTACTAACTTGTTAAAGCATTGTTTGAAGTCAAGTCTGAAGTCAAGTCTGAAGATTAGGACAAATATTCTACCCACGTGACAATGGCATAATTGTGCATATTATACACACTTTGCAATTAAAAAAAAGGAAGAAGAAAAACGCTACGCTTAAACATGACTGTCAAATGTAGAGCTCTCTACTAGAACAATCAGAAAGCGTCTTGGCACGAGATATTTGATTTAAGTATAAGATTAGAATAAGATAGCTTTTCTCTCATCACTATGATGTCTTGGACTAGGAATAAAGTAAAAGTAGAAATAAAATATAACTCTAAATAAATAATTTGTAAAAAGGGAGTTACGTCTGCCAACAAACTGCGATACAGTTTGGCAGAGGTAATATTAACTGTGTTATTTGAGTAACTATGAATAAATGTTTTTTTTAATCCAATGACGCATGTTGTAGTTTTTTTACAGTAGCACGGCAATGACAGCGCTGTGTATGGTCAGCAAAGCAAAATTCAAAATCAGTGGCGAACACCGAGAGATCTAAAACCCATCGCCGTCAAATGTCATGCTGGCCTGCGTAAATGCCTATTTTTACAAGCTTAATAAGCAATAGGCTAAATAGGTATAAAAAGTAATTCAATTTATTTTATATTTAGGTAACACCTCGAGCTCTTATAGTATTATTAAAATATCTAAAAGTTCTTAAATTACGTAAATTTCATTCAGTATGTAATTGCCTGCGCCTCTGATCAGTTACCAAAGATCTCCTGTAACTGTACTAATTAAAATTTATTCTTAACTTTTTATTTAGATAGTTTATAAAGCTTGTTTTTGAAATATATGTTCTTATGTAATTGCATTTTATAGTATCACGGCTAAATGTAGGCGCTGTACCGAATGGTTTTAGATATGACTATTATGTGTTAGCCATAAGGGCTCTGAAGCCTCAGACGGCTTTTACAGCTGCGCCCGGGCTTGGGGTCGAGCGCTTATAGCACTCAGCCGTGAAAGCATGACAAGCTCCAAGGGTGCCAAAGTCGTATAACCTCGGCTTGGACTGTTGCCGTAGTTTCAAATAAGTTGCGAACTGGTTAATTCCATATCCGTAACTCGATATAAACTAACTATACATATATTAATTCCTCTGGGAGCACGGAAGAAACATGCGTATATATATTTAGTAATCTGTCATTTTTAGTCTCAACTAACTAGCCAAAAAAAGGAAAAAAGGTCTCTTACAGAACCGTTGTACCTGAGTGGTTACCGGATGGTAAACACAGTACAATCCATAGACAACGGCGACCATCGAGTGATCGGTAATCCATCGCTGGCTGATCCCGAAACGCAATAAACCAAAACAGAGTCACTGTGACGGGTTTATACCCCTTTTGCTGTCGCACCCCAATTGATTACTGGGTTACACCGCTTGATCCCGAAATGCATCACGCCTAGGCATGCCTTTACCTACGTTTCGCTTGAATGGTACTCAATGTCATAAAAAAGGGAATATACTGGATGGGGAGACTGTTCCGCAGCATCACGGTACGAAAATAGAACTTCGCTACGAACTTTTTTTTTTTTCAAGCCGAGTTTGAGTGTTCTGTTAGTATTTGAGCTGACGCCGTTATTTTTTTTTCGTTCTTAATATATTGTTAGCCTTAGGGGCCCTGGAGCCTTACGGCTTTTAAAGCTTCACCGGGCTTGGTTCACGACGTTTAATACAGCACGCACAATCGACTAACGTTTTGTTTATTATCATTATTATTTACAATTATTGCGATGGATAATCGTGAAAATGTATGAAAGGCCTCTTCGTTTATTCGATTAAGCTTCGTTAAGCGCATCCTAAACAGGCCTTTCAAAATCAGCACTAGCTGATTGATTTATAGCTGACTGCATACAGGGTTGAACCGTGGGTATCTGCCTCCCAGGTGCAAGATATAATTTGCCTCCCCTATAACCTCTATAGAGGTATAACTAATGTATATTGTAAAATTCTGCATTTCTTCGATACATATTTGTCCACTTTAAATTAACGCAACGCAATTTCAAAACAACAGTGAATACTTAGATAGAGACATAATTTATAGTAACGATTTTTTTAATTCATTATTGATCCGATAACATTTTTTTACACCTCTAATACATTGCCACTTGGCTACTGTGCATCCCATGCACGCCTTGATTCCAAACTGATACATGATGGTGACGTAAACAATTATGTACACTTTATGGAAACCGGCGTATTCCGCAGCCGATACTGCGGGCTACGTCATACATAAGAAAAACAATAAGTACATATACTCGTATAGATATATGTCAGGTTAAAGTACTTAGTTAAGAAAAGTTCTTCCTTTATTTAGTCAATCAAGCGTATACATCTCTATATCAATTTGTATAAAAAAAAACAAAGGTATGGACCAACACTAGTACAATTAAGTACCTTTGTTCTTGGATAGTACAGTATTTACCACTGCAGTTAACTAAGTTAGTATAAATAAGCCTTACTTTAGCTTTAAATTAGCCTTAATTTACATTTTTAATTCTAAATCAAATCTGCATTCACCGAAGGATACTTAAATAATAAACGTAGATTTGTCAAATTCATGAATACCCACTAACGTAAACAGCCACGGTTTACGTTTTTGAAACTCATTGTTCTAACGGCCTTGGGATTCCAATTAGACTGTTATAAAACACAAGATTGCCATGTTGCCATTAAGAGTAATAAAAAAGTAAAGGGTCCAGACCGCAAAATAAGTTGCACAACAGAAAAACCTAAATGCCAATAGAAATGTCGAACACTCACCTCGTTGTATACAGATGTCATCTTGTAACAAAACAATATTATGTTGTTTTGAAAATTAGAACGATCACAATACTAAACACACATTTCACTATTTACGAAGTAGTAAGTATAATACTTTTTAGATAAAAAGTCATTCAGTCCTATTAAATTAAAAAAAAAGTTCGGTACCTGTCAAACTTCCCGCGCGTAAAAAATAATGAAAAAATATAGGCGATGGCAACACGTTTACACAGCCAACGTAGGCGCGTGTGACGCGTTCTGTGTTTAGTATCAGCACTGGCGGGCGACTATGTCGAACGGCTGAATGGATAACTACGGCGCCCAGCCCAGCTGCTGTGCTCAATGAACCATTCGAGTTCGGAGGTCACCGCTCATTATGACCACGCAGACATTATAAATTTCTCTACCCTATAAACCTACAATAAAACATGTTCGATGAAAATTTTAATATTCAAATTCGACGATTCGAATACGTTCATTAATGCATTTAAAACTGGTACTAATAATGATGATCTCGATTTTAAATAGTACACATCGACATTTGTATATTTAAATTTAAATTTATTAAATACTGGCTTCTGCCCGCGGCGTCGTCTGAGTGGATTTTATAATGTGGGCTATATAACTTCACGCTACGACCCTAAGGAGCGGAGTAGTAACTATGAACGTTAAGCAATCTGGCAAGGTGTAGGCAAGTACGGGAAATGGAATGGCTACAGAGGCGTGTTAGCGGGGACGCCCGCGCCGTGGAGTGTTTGTCGCATAAATTTAACACGGGTGATACTGTGGGGCACAGCTAGTTTATAATATTTAAACATTATTAGGAAACATAAACAAATAATTAACTTTATTACTTTGGCCTTTAAAAATTAGGCATCTTAAAAAAGCAAACCCGAAATGTTTCGAGTTGGCGGCGCAGGCGCAGGTGTATACAAAAACTCAGTAACTCGTAGCAATGCTCGTAGTTATATCGATTCGTTTCTATCGAATTTAACGTGGCCTGTCGAAATGTTTTTGCCGATGACAGACAGCCATCCGAGTTCGTCGACAGTGATCATTCATATTATTTGTCATGGAACCGGTACTCGATTAGGGTTAGCAAGTAATCGATTGAGTTAAACTTGTTAAAAATAATAATCGTCCAAAACTTTATTTGTGGGAATCGTGTTCCGTTTATAAATAACATTATTAGTAATGTATAATATTATATTAGTGGTTTGTTGTGCATGGTAGTAGGCCATTTTTAAAGCATGTCGGACTAGCTACCACCCTTAAGTTGAAAATCTGTCGCCAAGCCATAAGTGTATTCCGGCAGCTGTACTTACGAGCCAGTTTCCTCACTAGACTTAGCTTGCTACCATCTTAGGACACATCATCATTTAATATCAGGCGATATTTTGTTTAAAGTCTAAACCCAATAAGGTATAAATAAAGAGAGAGATTAACTAGATCAATAATCATTTAATGCCATAAAACAATGGAGAAATTTGATTTGAAAATAAATCCAACCAAATCTATTTAGGTACAACATTACAAACTATATCGAGAAATAATTACTTGCCAACCCTAAACATCTTTAGTGTCGGATCAGACTATTTATTCCGTGTGGTTCCTTGCGGTAGTTGCTCGATGCACACAATTGATTCTCAAATTATACCTTATGTTCAAATTTCGGGTACCGATAGAGCGACCAACGGGTTTTTTTTAATGGTAAATAAATTGGATTATGAAATTGATTCGTTAACATGGACCATTAGTAATACGTTTCGATCAAAATAAAATATAGTATTTACTGTTCCGCACACTTATATATCATATTTTTTATATTAATATTTTTTTTAGTATTTTGTGATTACAATGGCAGTTAAAATCTTTTTAAATTTATTTAAAACATATTAATTAATAGCTTAATACAAAGAGTGTTCTTTCATGAATTGTGTTTTTCCAGTTCAACAGCATAATTATATTATAGGTACTTTGTATATCAAATCAACCAGAAAATGTTTAGTATTTTGTAACTACAATAATTGCCTTAATATTTTTATTTCATTTAATTTAAAATATATTAATGCTGAGGCTTAATACGATTCGTGTATACTTTCATGAATCATACCAAGCCATATGAAACTGTCAAAGCCTCTAATGGCTCTAAGGCCATAAGACTAACAGTATAGTTAGTTCGAAAAAAAAAAGTAAACTTTCGTGAATCGTGTTTCAAACAGCATACTTCTTTTATACATATTATAAAACTCGACGTCTCTCTGTCTGTCTATCAGTTTATGTTCTTTTCACGCGAAAACCACTTATCTGATTATTTTAATTCATAGCTATGCTATCTGACCAGGTTATGGAATATTTTTTGGAAGATAAAGTAACACACGAAATAAGCAGTGACGATAATGGTGAATCAATTTGGAAAAAAGACTCACTTGGAGCGCTTAAATGGCTTATGCTGAGTAAACCATATATCAAATTAATGTTTTCCATAACAGTCGATTTTAAATAGACCCACAAAAAAGTCAGTGATAGCATATATCTTCTAAGGATCACCCACAGTGTACATTTTTGTTTTCCGTCTTTTGTGCGGGGGCAGCACGATTGGCGCGTGCGTTCGGGGTACAGCATTCTGTAGTTCATGCGAGCAGAGACGCGAGAACAGCTAGTATATTATATTTTCTATATCATCCAGAAAATTTACAGTAAAAATCAAGTACTTTTAATATATTATGAAATTAATAACTTAATATTATATATATATAATTATATATAAATAAATTAATACTTAATAACATAATTCATATAACATAAATTCTCACACACCGAGTAGCGTCAGTGACGTCGAGTCGAGTCGTAGCTTTTGCCGAGTCTTGTTCCGTTAATACGTAAGTTAGGTGAACTTACTCTATACTATATTACGAGTATGTCACATGGAACATGAATATCACTCACATTTTTATTTATTTATTTAAAGGACTTCCAGCAAGCAATAATCTTAATATTCACGGGTGTGTATATAAATTTGTGTGCTCCCAAAGGTTAATATCGAACTTAACATTAGATATGTGGAAAGTACACTACACAAAAATAAACACTAAGTTTAGTAAGTAGATAAGAAGTAATTACGTATTTAATTCTTAATGATTAACCATAGAATTAAGAAATATAATTGAAATTAAAATCAAATAAACCCTACCATTTGAAATGAATATATTCTCACAATAATCGATTTAATCATATGAGGGACGCAACACAAAGGCGGACCGCTAGTTTATTGCCAATGTCGTCGAGTAGGCACCCGTATAAATTGTACGGGAAATACGGTGCGCATCTGAATTTCTGATAGAAATCTTGATAGATAGATTGCAATGGTGCCCGTTTTAATAGTGTTGTTGTCACTAATTATCGATAAGTACAATTAATTTTGCAAATATTATATTTTATTATATCCATATTTTTTTTAGCTTTTTGCGTATCTGTCTTTGAAATTTGAATCTTAAAAGTCTACTGGCCTACTATTTTTCAAGCCCTGATCAGACCAAAACGACAACAAAAAGCAGTCATTACAAAAAGGTTTGTCAGTCACCAGTATATTTATAAGGTAATATTTATATGATACATAGCCATTTTAGCAAATGTAAATAGTTCATAATCCTATTAATTATGAACATATTGATCTTCAAAATATATTTATGGTAACATTAAAACTGAAATTATAATTTAATGAAAAGATATAGAATAACGCAGCGTGGGCAGACCCACCACAAGGTGGTCCGACGACCTGGTAAAGGTTGCGGGAAGCCGCTGGATGCGGGCAGCACAGGACCGGTCGTTGTGGGGATCTCTGGGGGAGGCCTATGTCCAGCAGAGGACGTCTTTCGGCTGAAATGATGATACAGGAAAAATGTGGCGTTGAGTTAGTAAGATCCCACCAGACGCGACGCTGGCCGAATGGTACGTCGCGACGTCCCACAGAAAGCAATTATTACTTCTATTCTAATACGCCATTAGATGTTTCACATAAACAATATAATAATAATATCAGCCTGTAAAAGTCTCCTTCACCGTCAGCCGCTAGTGTTACCAATTTGAATTAGTAAATATACATGAATTCCGAAAAATTAGTCGGTACATACCGAGTTTCGAACCTGCGGACATTAAGAATCGATATTCCGCCGGTCTAAACCACTCAACCACCAAAATAAAATATCGACATTTAAATGCACCTGAAGAACACAAACGGTACATGTGCGCTGTTATTCGAGGATCTTAAGATATGGCGTCACGTTTCTAAATAAACCGCATATCTTTTATTATTTTTACAATTTATTACTTACAATCAATTAATATAGGTCGTTTCCAAACAAAATGTAACTTTGCAAGTTATTCGAATGAATTAGTTTATTATCTTCTGTGTTAATTTTCATATGTCTAAAACAAGTTTGAAAATGTAAAACACAGAAATAAAAAAAAAAGAGATTACTATCTTTGTCTTACTACTCTTATTCATTATTAGACGTTCTAATTTAGCGTATCAAGATCTCATCAATTAACGACTTAATTTATCATTTTATAGTTGTAATATAATGAATATTTTTCGTTTTATCGATAAAAATCAAATTAACGACCGTCTTATTACGTTTTTAACAATAAAAAAGTATAATTAAGGACATTCGTACACCTGTAACACATTTGCACGTGGTACCCAACTATACAGGGTTTCACCTCGCAAATTCGACTGCTTTAATCCGGTTTTTATAACAACTTTCTAGAGATTCCCACAGTATCGAGTACCCTTAGAAGTGTTAATGGATTTTATTGGTTAATAATAAAATTGTCCAAAAACATTTTATGGTTATGTTTTGAAATAAAGTTTTATAAAATGAATCATGTACAATATAATTTATATTTTTTAAAACAGCGTGTTATTCGGATTCTCGTCGGATGTTTACAGTTAGCTGACATTGCTATTAAACCTTTTTTTTATTCGATTACTATTGTTATTTTTTTTTTTTGCAAAATTTTATTTTCTTGCAGTAGTTTAACGTCAATTGGGTAAGGAATTCGTTTGATTAGTAAATTTATTCATAACTAGCTGTGCCCCGCGAATTGACCCGCGTATAATTTGAAAGAAATTGCTAATTGATGATTTATTTACTTCAGTATCGAGCAGAGTGTCGAATTATTTTAATTTTACATTATCTCCCAAAGTATTTGTCCAAATGACATGCTTTAGAAGGCAAAGGTTATCTACATAAAATTTTCTTGATAATGAAGAAACTTTTGTTTGTAAGGATTAATATGCCATGCCTAATAATAATGCTCATAAATCAATTTTCAATAAAGCTTTGTCATTTACGTATCACTAACCATTACGCCAGCGCACGCGGTTAAAGCAGTTAGGGTGCGTTATTTATTTCGACTTACTTAACAAAAATTAATATTTAAGGCTAGTTGAGAGGTGTATCATAATGTTAGATAGCTAGATACTATTCCTCATGTTTCTGGCTATCATACACAAAAATATTTTTTCGAATCCGACTAATACTTTCAGGGATTAGCGATTTTAAAGAAACAAAATACTATTCCGCTTTATTATATCAGTATAGATAGATTAGTATAGATTTCAATAGGCCTCTAGACCTTCGAGTATAATTGGTTTTTAAATTATTTTTACTTACTATATAAATGTATTTTTAATACCTCCAACGATTTTTAATTTTATAATTGTTGTATATATTTCAGTGTTAAATATGCTATAGTCTACACCAAGGCAGTGAAAATTTCCCTCGACCATTAAAATGAGTTTGTAAGCACTTGTATATCGGTATCGGTACTTTTGGGTATCGGAGCTTACTTAATATTTGGGGTTTGTTTGAAATCAGCAATATTCGGCAACAATAACTTGATTTATTGCATAAAGTAACACGCGTGTGTTCACAGACCTATCGTAGACACAACTGGTGTTTCCCCGAGGGGTCGCGGGTGGTGCAAGTCAACACAAATGGAATTCTGCAAAATTGCATTCGAGTACCTAAACTGTGTCCCCCTAAATAACACCCCCTCTTTAAAAAAACATTACACATCATTTAGCAAGAATTTTATGCTACTTTCGAAAATATATGTCTCTACAAGTTTTTGCTGGGATCTGGATCGGTTTTGTGGTGGTTTTTAATTTAATTATATACTTATACATACATACATATACATATACTTCTTAACCTATATTATGTAGGTGATTCTAGCGGGATCTTATGTGATGTAGTTTTGTTATTGTGCATATGTTGCGCATTGAAGCAATGATGGCTCAGTGGTAGCGTGTACGACTTCGCGTCGATTGACGTGATGTCGAATCCCTGCAATGAGTCTGAGCTTTCGGTGAAGGAAAATATCATGAGGAAACCATATCATGGTAGTAGGGCTTCAAGTTGAAAATCTGTCGCCAAGCACCAATAGGTGTGTTCCGGCAGCTGCACTTGAGAACCAGTCTTCCCCTAGGTTTAGCGTGTTATCATCTTGGGCCACATCGTCACTTAAAATCAGGTGGAATGTGCATGTGTGCAGAATGTGGCCTCTACACCAAACTTATAACGATAATAAATAAAGTGGATTATAAATAATAACTACAAACATGCATTTTGAGTTGCCACAAAAATTCCATGTAGATAGTGTTTTAACAAGCGAGCCGCCATCTTAATAGATCTATATTTGAATATTGCAAGAATAATTATAAAAATATTCTATTCACGTGACGTTGGCATAATTGATGATAAACAAAATTTTCATTAAATTAAAAAGAATATCGTTGAAATGAATTTTATTTCTTGAATCCTGCTAGCAATGATGCGACTTTAATGTATTGAAATATATGTAACAGTGATGTCGTTCATCACATATGTACGCTGATTGCCTCATCGAAATAATTCTAAGAGAGTGTCATCGACTCATTCAATTCCTAAAATATAACGTTAGTAGTTGATAAAAATAATAATGACTTATAAATTTGTATTATTTCTTAATATTTAATTAATTTATGCTATTATATATTAAAGTTTATTCATTTAAATAACATTATAAACATAGAATTTTTGTTCTATGATTATAAATATTATTGTTCATATTTAAACGTAACGTTATTTGCTTATTGTTTTTAATTACAATATCGTAAATTTTTAGTAACGGGGTTTTTTTAGGTTGGTTTTCATCCATTTTTTTTAGTTTATTATATATCTAATAATATTTTATTATATGGACTTGACATTTAAGCAGAGCATATGGAAAATCCATGCAAAAAAAGCAAGTAATTACTTTATACACGAAATTGTTTACTAAGCTATCACATACTATCTTTTTACTGTACCTATATTGAAATTGTAAAATAATATGAACTTCGATGATAGATATGTTAAAAATAACTAAGAAAAAAAAAACTCTATTTTTTATTACGTAAGCAAAATCGATGAAGCTGGAATAAAAATAAAACAGTTTAACAAAAAATACAACTTTTAAATGTATAAATCTGTGTTACCAAAACGTGTAGGCGTGACGTGACAACGTGTTCAAACTCGGTATTGTATTCCAAGAACATGTCGATTTCAGGAAACCTAATTTGGACAGAATACATCACACCTCACGACAATACATAAAGTATTGTACCCAATATGGGTATGAAACGGACGCGTCGTCTCTTATGATGATCACGTAAGTCTGCCGGTGTGAATCGTCCGTGACCCGTGACGTTCCAGCACGATCCTTTCCCGCTTGCGACCCTTGCTCAGTTCGGTAAGCAAAATGTCATTAAGACATAAGCTTACACTATACAAGATGTGCGTCCGTCCGATCTTGACATATAGCTGCGCAGCGTTCGCACATATGTCCAAACATAACTTTGTCCGCATGCAAAGAGTCCAAAATCGGTTTCTCCGTCGCCTGCTTGACCCTCCAGCCTTCGTTAGGAACATGGACCTCCACAGGGACATGAGGCTTCCCTCGATAGAAGCCTATGTGAAATATCTCACCAGGAGATACTTCGATAGCGCTTCGAATCACCCCAACCCACTCGTAAAATCCACCGTGAACTACGTCCCAGACAACTCGATCCCCGTTGCCAAACGTTATAAACGCCGTCCGCGAAATCTCTTTGTCGATCCCGACGACGACATCGAGAAAGCTAATAATTACTACGCGTCCGCTCCCGCAACATATGCGTGCTCGCGCCCACGCCCGCGAAACCACCGTTCCCTCCGCAGGGGACGTACGGTTAACTTCGCTCCCGCACACCCGCCACGACCGCCCTCCTCTGCGGCAACTCAAGCCTAGGTCCGATCCATCGGCATGGAGCCTTTGAGACAAGCAGCCGCTCGCGCGATACAAGTGACTCTACAATCACTAGCTTTCACAGCCATACATGACACTGCATTATACATACATGCACAACACACATAGGTACATAGGTTCTGTAAGGGACCTTTTTTTTTCTTTTTTTGCCTAGTTAGAGTAGACAAAAATTTCAGACCACTAAATACACATACACATGTTCCTTCCCTCCTCCCAGGGGGCAGAAACATGTATATATGTATAGTTAGTTTAGATCGAATTACGGATAGGGAATTAGTCAGATCGCGACTTAATTGCATACGCGCAACAGTCCGAGCCGAGGTCCGGCCACTTTGGCACCCTCGGATGTTGTTGCTTAGCTTTCGTGGCTGAGTGCCCTAAGCGCTCGCCCCCAAGCCCGGTAAAGCTGTAAAAGCCGTAAAGGCTCCAGGGCCCCTCAGGCTAACAGTGTAGTCAGTTCGAAAAAAAAAAAAAAAAAAAAAAAAAAAAAGCACGAGTGTATTGCTGTCGTACGCCATACTCACCAAGTCACTTTATGTTCACGACGACATCAAATTGATAGATATTTAATCAATTTTGCATTTTTAAACACTTGGGAATTGAGGATGTCGATAAAACAACTCGAAATTATAATATTATTTCACGATAAGAACTACCGAGTTAACTTCTGAATCGAGTCATTATAATTTGTTATTAAAGTTACTAATGTGTAATCTATTAAACGAGGAGTTTGGAACAAAAACTGACAAAAAGTCGAAAGTCTTGGTATGGGCCTAGGGTTGTCAACATTTATTTGAGCAAATAAATATATTGTTTTTTAAAGGTAGGAAGTAAATACATTGTATCAAAATGAAGTACCTACGTCATAATATATCAGTAAAAAAAAGGAGAGTAGGTAAGTAGTTTTTCATTTACTAAGGAAATATATATATCCAAAGTAATATTATAAATGCGAAAGTAAACTTTGTCTGTCTGTTTCTTAAGTTTTCACGCCTAACCCGCTGAATAAATTCCTATGAATTTTAATGTAGAGATAGATTTAACCTTCGAGAAGGACAAAGGCTGACTATTGATCAAAATTTAGGATACTTTTTATCGCGGTAAGTGGCATATTATTAATTTCTAGCTGAACCCAATTCTAATGTTCACGCAGACGAAGTCGCGAGCAGAAATTAGTTATTTACAAAATTTGCTTCACTGACTCTTAAATTCAAATAACATTTAAACTATATCTATTAAATTGGCTTCTCCTATAAGGCTGGCATATTAACACATTATTAATACATATTAATCCGCTTTTTTATTCAATTTTACTTTTATATACATTTAATAATAGACAAATCTAAACCACCAGCTCGAAATACAAATTCCATTATTGATTTCAGTTCCTGAGCCAATACGTTATACGCAAAATTACGATATACTTTTAAACCTTTTAATGATTTACGGAAAAATGAACCCTAGGTAAATCAATCTACCTATGTAAAATAAAGTATTTCCACGTAATTTAATGTTCTCATAAAGTATTGAGAGTAATTGCCCTTAACGTACATGTATTGGTTTTGCTCTGTTTTAAAACCAGCATGCGGGAAGAAACCTTGGAAACATAGGTGTGTCGGCCACTCATCTCGGGCTCGCTGATGATAGTATATTTTTCTTCTAGGCACTGCACAACACGCACTGTTGACAGCACTAGGGAACTCCGGGGTTTGTGAAGTAACGTCTGTCTTTAGTCTCGTGTGAATTTTATTTTAAAGTACATAGATGGCGCTAAGTGTGGCCGAGGTGGAAAATATTTGAAAGAAAAGAATCTGCATGCAACATACCGTTCTTTATTATAAAGTACGTGTGACAACCCTATGCGATCCGTTAGGGTTGCAAAGAAAGAGAACGTCATAATATCGTGTTTTGATTGTACTACACGAAGTAAAAGATATATAAATAGGTTGACTGTAGGACATGATATTTGGGTCTATCAACTACTCGTGCGTACTGCGTGTGAAGTCTAGTCGTCTCACACCACTAGGCCAATCCGACGACGACCACAATCATGAAAATCAGGACTTGCATTAACCGTGCATAATGTAAATGAGAATACATTCTCTTGTAGGCTAACCCCTATAGATGTATATGGTTGTCTCATTTTATTGACACTTTTTCGTTTCATCGAGTTTTAAATCACAACGGTGGAAAAAAAATGCTATTCACTTCAAAAGTTATTTTGACACGGACCCTATCACACCATTTACAATTAACATTTTATCTTTTGAAATATTAATAATTCTAGCAAATATAAAATAGAAAGATATTCTATTTTAAAACGTGTTATTAATATAACCCGTTTAAAACACAAGGTGCATTAATTTTCTATGATAATGGTTTCTGAACAAATGGAACAAGATATCCTTACCGCGAGCCGTACTTTGAATAGGATCCAGAAGATGTTATCTTCCTTACAAATTGCATTCGCACGTACAATCATTAATTATTGTAATCATTTAAAAGTAATAATTGCTGTTTAGTCAACGTTATTGGATGCCAACGATAACTCTTACAATTATAATAGTGTACAATAAATAGTTAAATCGTAAATAATGTTGTTAACGCGGTCATGACATAATATAAAATATAATGCTAAATTTTAATTACAAACTTTTGTAAAATAATAAAATGCAAATGGAAAGTAAAACAAAAAAATGAAACTTTTTATAACATATTAATATTAATTAGTCAGTAATAATAATATTAGCCTGTATATGTCCTACTGATAGGAAAAGGCCTCCTCCTGAGGAAAGGCACGGTCGTAAGCACTACGTCAATCCAAGAAGTATTGGCCATTTATAACGCCGAAAAAGTTCTACATTTTTTCCAAAAACATCTATACCACAAGAACATTTGTCAAGTGTTCAGATTCCTCAAGAAGTTTTCCTAAAAACATCTCTCTTAACATCAAATTCAAGTAAACTATACTTGTTTACTAAACTTGTTTTTTCTATTAGTTATAATTTAATTTGACTTAATGAAATCATAATTATAATTTAATAAATTCATTATCTACTGATCAGTGGGCGGTAATTTAGCCTCCTACTGATTAGCACTGTAAATACAACCAGTTAAATAAATTAGAATAACTAATCGCATTGTAGTCGATCGTATATTTGTTTTTTAAATAATTAGACACAAGAGCGATTTATAGCGGTTCTAGCGAGCGTACTTATAAAGTGACAAAGTTTTTTAGATAGATGTATTTATATAAAATCTCCGGTATCCGCTCTAGTTGAAAGAGTGATCGATTTACGCACTGACGTTCCTCGTCTCGGTAAAACTTAGAACCGGTTCGAAATATATCGAGTTTTAATTTTTTTTATCGGTTTTTGTACATTGATAAACTTTTCGTTTTAAATATGAATTAAAAACTGGAGAGTTATGCTCTTGATACGAACGAGTAATGAGAATAACTTTTATGCACTTCATAAACAAGGACTTGAAAAATTAATTAATTGGTTTAGAAAATTTGGACTAGTATTTAGTTTAAACTGTCAAGTCTTTAGGCTAACACGGCGACTGATGATCCTATTATTTGTTAGGTACATGTAAAATACCGCGCGCCAACTAGCCGGCTGGCGCGAATGACATAGCGCCCACGCGTCTATGCTGTAGTAATTATTTCAATTTTGATCTAATTTATAATACCTAATTTTATTAATTTAACTATTTTACTTATGAAATTTAATATTAAATGATTTTATATGATTGTACACTGTGGACTGAGTACGTACATTTCGGAATTAGAATCAATTAAATTGCACCGTGTATAAGAAGACACTACCTAACTCTATAATACGAAACAGTTACTTTATGTATTTGATAATGGCATTATTATTTTTAGTAACAATTGTTTGCCAAAATAAGAAAATTAAAAAAATGTTTCGTGTTTACCTAATATCAAATAATTATTCATATAATTAATCAATTAATTAGTAGATAACGACTTACAAATATTGAGTGGACGAGCTATAAAAATAGTTATCATACATAAAAAAAAAAAATTATGATATATTTTTATAATGGCTTTTGTGAAGACCGTGGTTACTCCATAGATATTATAAAGGGTTAACGGTTTTTGTGAAAACCATGGCAACTCCATAGGTATTATAAAGCGTTATAAGTGTACGATATCGCTTATACATCATATTATTTCACAATTTTTCTGTAAACAAGAGTTTACATTTAATTTCACATGTTCTTAAATAATAGTAGGTTCAAAGTATTTCTGTCTCTATTAGTTCAATTTGTATATGTTTCATAATAATTTATAAAAAAAGTATGGTGTTTTTTTTTTCGAACTGTCTATACTGTTAGCCAGGGCCCCCCTGGAGCCTTTACGGCTTTTACAGTTTTAGCGGGCTTGGGGGCGAGCGCTTAAGGCACTCAGCTATGAAAGTTTTGCAACAACATCCGAGGGTGCCAAAGTGGCCGAACCTCGGCTCGGACTGTTGCGCGTATGCAAATAAGTCTGGCGATCTGGCTAATAAGTGTGGTGTCGTGGAACACCAGATAGGAACGAAGTTCCTTATTATAAAATATTAATTTGAATTTCTCTTCGAGATATAAAGGAAAAAATATATTCGAGTATACATTTTTTATTATGATTTTTTTTATCGATAAAAATTTAAATAACTACTTTACAAAATTATCTTAACACCTTTATTTTATTTGCAATGATTTATAAAAATATATATTAATAATATACAAAGAAACAGCTATTTATATGAATAATAATAATTAAGCTTAATTATGTTCTAGACTATACATAATTAGACACTGTATAGCCATCATATATTATAGTCTATACATAAAAATCTTACGCTTTTTTTTAACGTTACGGACGTATTTGGCTAGGGAACACCACCGCAACGCCCCATAACGAACTTTGTTCCAAAAAAAAACATTATGCGTTTTGTTCATAATGCTAATCAAATTCTTTATAATTTCATTATTACAATAATCTAGATTTTTATAAAAACAAATAAATATATGAAGTTTTATTTTTAAATGCGTGACCGCAATCTGTAATACATTACTATTAAAACCAGTCGAACAGTGAGTCATTTTTGCTCGAATTTAAAGAAATGAACAGGTCGACCGTAATTTACTACTGTGAACCAAAAAATATACATAGCAAGTTGTTTGGTTGTTTGTATACAAGAAATAGAAAGTTTTAACTATCATCAGAATAATACCAGTGCTATTCATGAATAAATATCAACTTTTTTTAGTTCTTCTTTTTTTATAAATTTCGCTAATGACATATCTAATAGAGCTGACTCTTCTTTGAATATTTTTGGTTATAATAGGTACAACCTACATTTTTAGTGGAGTAACTAACCTGTGTGAAAAAAAGATAAATATAATATCTTACAGTGAATGAAACCTAGATTGAATGTAGTGGAGGTAATGTCATTTAAACTTACACATGTATGCAAAAAATATGCCTCTATTTCACAAAAAATCCTGCAAGTGTTGTCCAAACTATTTAGCGCAAGACTGTCGAGCGTACGAAAACTCTATTATGATAATCTCTCATGTGGTAATTTGAATTTTTTATTAAAGTTTATTTATTAGTTTATTGGTATTTTAAATGATGTAGTTTGATTATTGTGTACCAGTGAAGCGTATTATAAATAATAACGGATTATAAATAAACTAGAAACATACAGATACATTTGAGTTGCCAAATCAACTCCCTAGTTAGTTCTAACAAGGGACCCAACACCTTGTTAGAGCGTTGTTTAAACTTTTAGGAATTACACTTGATGCAAAATTCAGTTGAGGTCCTCACATGAAAACCTTGGTAGGGAAATTAAACTCCACTTCAATCGCAATGCGTAAGATTCGCTAGTTAACAGATGTTGCTACTGCAAAGTTTGTCTACTTCGCTTACTTCCACAATTTAATGTCCTACGGTATTTTACTGTGGGATTTACCACCTGAGGTAGATACCATATTTGTACCACAAAAAAGGGCAGTTCGAGCAATTTATGACATGGGATCTCATGGACAAGTTTCAAGTTAAGTATCTTTGCTATGCCCTCCCAATAAATCTTGGACAATTTAATGTATATTCGAAAAAAATTTGATAATTTTGAACGTGTAAATGACAGCCAAATTTCAATATTAGAAATAAATCATAATCATTCCATCTTTTAGACATCGTAATATAAATAAATGTTTATAGGTACTTGCGTTAGGTTGTACAATAAATTTCCTAAGCACATAACCGAGTTGCCGGATAAGTTCAAGAATCATGTTAAGCAAGTTTTATGTTGTAGGGTGTGTAGGGTAAGTATAGAGTGGATATTACGCGAATGACGGTGATATCTGGAAGTGATACCCTGCCTGTGTATCCACTGAAAATGATAAATGTAAACAATAAAATACCTTTTTTTATTGTTAAACCTGGTCGATATTCTTGCCGGATCTTCACGATGACTGGGATATTTTCCGAACTGGTAGTAGTGTATTGACATTCACATGTGCCTACTTAGTGCCTCAATTTAATAAAATATTTTTGGTTTAAATTTTTTAAAGAGTAAAAAAATTCTACCCACTTTTACATTGTCATAATTGTGTAATAACGCACGTTGCCATGCTATATAACTTTACGCTAAGACCCTAAGGAGCGGAGCAGTAATTACGAACGTGAAGTTATCTGGCAAGCTGTAGGCAAGCACGGGAAGTGATACAACGATAGGGCTACACGGACGCTGTCAAGATTTAGCCGAATTAATTTAACACGCGTGAAACCGTGGAGCTCAGCTAGTATTTTGATAAAATCGAAGCAAATTCGAACCGGAACATTAGTTTTACACGACAAATAAGTATTAGTACCGGTTAGCCTGTTATATAAGTCGTACATCGCTCTAATATATGACACAATGATTTTTATTATATTCTTCACTAGGAAATTTGTTAATTATAAATTAGATTTCTCGTAACTAGGTTATACGCTTCGTTAATTTTATATTCATTAATGTAACTCGCACGAGTCAAGATTTTACGAGTGCGTACAATCAGATAAGAATTTTCTACATAATTACTATTCGCATTAATATTATGAACGTGCATGGACGTAGCCAGGTATGGGTAGGAGGGTTAACTAAGGCCCACAGAAAGGGTGTTAGTAAACGTGTGTTAACCGTGCGGATATTGAACGATATTCCGCCCAACGTTTCCGCTCTTTCCTATGATATTAGGTCCTTCAAACGAAATATCAAGAGTCATATTAGCAGGCCAACATAATATTGACGACTGTCCATGAAATCTATCATCGACGATCGTCGTTGTGTTTGGATTGTACTGTAATTTTATCATCATGTGCTGAAGAGTAAGTTTATTATTTTAAAAAATATCTTAATACGTGTAAAATCCTGGTTACGCTTATGTGAACGCGGCTTTTAGACATGTTTTTACTTATAAAATAAACGGAATCACTTCATATGTAGAAAGGAAATGGCATAAAAACATTGCGAGCCTGGTCGACATAATTACCACATCCTAAACTAAAACCCTGAACAAATAATTGAAGAGCCTTAAACGCAGTGGTAATAAATACAAACGTTATAGCTACATTACCGTAAAAATCTGCAATATTTTTTTATGTATTTTCAAAATAACAATCTACTTATTAACATCCAAGTGAGCACTATAACAGGTTATCATTAAAATACCCAAGAATTATAAGCGATATGCGATTTCTATATGATCTAGTTAACTCAAAAACAGATCGCCCAGAACTCTTAGGTAAATTAAATTTCCGTGTACCTACTAAGCGTACTAAAAACTCCAGTTTGTTCGCAATTTCTTCTGTAAAACATACACATGCTCAAAACTCCATCATTTATAGATGTACTACGCAGTAGAATTACCTTTTCAATGTTATTGACTTATTCTACCTTAGTCGAAATCAATTTATGAAGTTGGTCTATGCACGGTTAGATCAAAGCTAATAGAGGAAACCTAAAACACTCAAATAATAAACGCAACACTCGCATTCACTCCCTCAAATACACACACACACCACATTATTTATGCAAACATCATATCATCATCATATGAATACATTCATACACACGGTATACGAAATGTAACATTAGTACTTCTTAATTGGCACTTTAGAATTATATTCTAATATTTTTAAAATGACAAAAACTTTGTAAATATAAATAAATAAATTAAGTAAAACTCAACACTGACGGACAAAGCATAGTTTAAACCGGTGGCTCTATAACTATGAAATGTTAAATGCGAGTTCCTTCTATAGTTTAGGTGAGTACTTAGAAATAATTTATAACAATCATCACCTAAGGGTGTTAATAAATAGGAATGAGATGGAAAACCTATCGGCACGACGGATTACTATATAATATACTAGTAGTGCCCGCGGCTACGCTTGGGATGACAACAGAAGAACATGTAGTGCTTATAAAAATCATAGTTTCTTTAAAACTTGAATAACTTTTACGAAATAAAATAAAGCTTAACTACTGAAGTCACTATGACTAAATATCACTACACACTATTGTGTACTTTAGTAAAGATTAAAAATAATAATTTCAAATCATATACATAATCAGTTGTATTAATTTAAATCAATATAATATTATCTTCCAAACAATAAAATAAATTCAATTTTTATTTGAATATGTTATTTTATTAGTGTTCTGAATTTAAATGTATATTGCCATTGCCATTTTTAAACTGGTATTATGTTAATAAGCCTACATTAAAATTAGCATACAACTTCTGATAAGTCATTAAGCTGTTGGTCTATCATAACTATCAGATATGAATACTACTCGGATACCTATAAATTTCTGTATATTGGTGATTTTTTTCTTCCAAACGTATCAGTGATGTCACTGTTACCTCACATTCATCAACATTTTATTCCCATAATATTGCCTCATATGTTTATTAGAACAAACAATCTTGATATTGGACAGTCAATAACACTTTTTTTTATATTATTTATTTATTTTGCTGCAGATTCTTAGTTCACACACATTACGTAAATAAATACTTGGTGTTAAATACACATAAAATACAACACAACTTATTAACTTACACCGAGTGAGTTCCTGGCAAGTCAAATGCGCAGCGCTGTGGTTGTTTTTTTTTTTTGCTTTTTTTCTTTAATTTTTAAATTGTATCTACAACGATCAAGTCACGGTTGTTAATAGCCATCCTCATATTGTAATTTACGATGGCTAATTCATTCGTTCCCGTCACCCGCTTTACAAATCCGCCCATCCCGCTGTCCGACTCGTCGGTGTAATACACACAGGTGGGCCTGTTCCGTGTTATTGCCACAACAGTGTGCGAGACACTGTCGTGAAGCTGCAGCCTTCTCAACTTGGCTGCATAATAATCACCGACTCTAAAGTTAATCCCAGGGCTTCGCGAATAGTTAGGGCCCTTCCCCACTTCCAAATCCTTGCCAGACTAGAGATTCCTTTTCCTCCTGGGTGCGAACCAGGAAGAGGTATCTAATTTTAGCGAGTAATCTAATGTAAAAATAATCTTTGTAGACTCTACTAAGGGCAAATGCCACGGGTTACGGTCCAACGGGTTACGGTGCGTGCGAAACAACTGTTGGTCGATGCTGGCGACTATGTTCGGACGACTGTAGTTCATGCGGAAGAGGTTTTTCCTGTTGATGAATGAAAGTTGGTTGATGTCTCCGATGAGAAGTTCGCTCACTCCCTATACTCGTACACCCGACCGCTACTAAATACCGCTACTTACCCACTTAGGATACCGAAAAAGTCAACATAATTTTGTAATTTATCCAGTTTATTTATAACTTGGCAAAATGATCTCCCACTTATCCGATAAAAATAGATTTCAACATAAAAATAAATGTTAAAAAGAAGCCAAGTTCGGTTAAAACGACGTTCCGGATAGTCGTTCTCAATGATAAAAAAGCTGAGATTGAACGGTCGCCAAATGCCATAGCAGTTCCTTTAATAATAACTGTACGAAGAACGTATTAATAAAATTGTAATTCATTTACAAAACAATTTCTTACTTTCTTTGATATAGAATTTCTAACTTGGCAAGTTTAATAGTCTATTTACTTATTTCATTAAACACTTAGGATCTTATATGGTTGCAAAAATTTGCTATATTTGAAGTTTGTCTAAGTTCTTTTCTTTTAGGTGTTACACCCAAACGTCTGTAACAAGGTGTGGGCCACCCCGTCTTCATCCCCTCCTCTAGTCACATTACTGTGTGTCAATACCTATTGTCTCAACTACACACTTTAGACTGGAATACAGCAGTGTTAACACTGCTGCTTTGCGGTAGAAATAATTGTGGCGATGGTGTTTCCGCAGTCGAAAATTGCTCAGGTACGGTTAGTGAGTTTTTATTCTTACAATGTGTTTCATTTCTCATAACTTGTTTTGTGCAACTCATTTCGAAAATACCTGCTCATATTTAAAATCCTCCTTTATCGTCTTCCGCAAACTTTGCAATATTTTATTCAAGTCTGCTTCACTTCCATTTATCTTGCCATTAATTAGCACACATTCGCACCGGTCTAACAGTTAGAAATGTTATAACATGCTCTCTTGTATCAAGTTTGTTCGACGAACGATTTATAAGCAGGTACAATTAAACCATCAATCTAAAGTGTTTGAGGGTGCAGAATGAGTCAATAAAAAATTAAATCATCTAAATTGAATGCCATTTATAGCGGATACTCCAAATAACCTGAATAATCTTGATTTATAAGTAGTGATAAAGACGAACTACATTGATACAACTAATTTTAATACAAATTATTTGTTGTATGCAACACGATATAGATCTTAAACTTAAAAAATACTCTTTATTGACAACATATATTACTTCGTTAACTGAATATTATTAAATTTACATTTAGGAGAATAAATGCAAGAACCAATTTCTACCGCAAAGCATTAGTGATAGCAAAACAGTGTCCGGTATGAAGAATGTAATTGAGCAACACGCTGACGCACAAGGCGTTCTAATTAAGCTCTCAGAAGAAGCAAATTATTATCCACTGGTTTCACTAAGAGCGGTAGTCTTGTTTTGTATTGGCTAGCTTATAGGCTGCAGTGATCTCTGAACACTATGTGCACTGCAAGCCTGTGTGTATAAGTATACTGTAAAAAATAATTACGTTTGAAGTTATACTACTTTTGATGCGTTTAGTATACGATAAAATAATATCCTAATAAATAATAATAATACTGCGGGCGGATCATGTGACTGAAGTGCGGCATGGTAAACTTGGCATCAATGATAATAATGTAATTAAACCAAAATTAAAATAACGTTTACTTATACAGTGTTAAATTAATATTGCACAATTAAAAAGTCAGTAAAACGAATTTACAATACTATCATTGATGGTTCAACTTCATCATGATGTTGGCACGCGGAATAAAATTTTCGTCAATTTTAACCTACTTTTAATTGCCGTAACGAAATGAAACGAGTTCGGATGCCAACACTATAATTTGGTATCTTGGAGCTAATCTGGTGATGGAGCATATTGGAACACTTCAGTGGCTACTAGTAGTAAACCCGTTGAGTTTGGGCTCATATGATTTATTTTAACTAGTCCCATTAGATTGGGCTTAGTAACAAGGGTCTGGTGAGCCAGTAGGTAGATAGTAGAACTCTTTAGTGATTATTTGCAAGTTCCTCGAGTTTATGCACATGAGATTCGTTTTGACAAGTCAAACAGATTGGGCTTGGTAACGAGATGTTATTATAAGACTAAAAAGTTTTCTATTTTTTAGTGCGTAATTGAAGCGTGACTTTTTTTTACTAATTAAACTTTTTTAATTTTATAGTTTTTTATAGTTTTTTGTAGTTTTTTGTACGCCATTAAAATTAATTTGCGTATTTCATGTTAACAATATGGATCGTTGTATCGACCCAATAAAAATGTATTTAAATACATCTATCTACGCATTGTTCTGCGCACTTGCTTTTGCCCGCCATTGTTCAATATTACTGAGTTACGTCACTTCGAGTAATCTGACGTCAGAATGAGTGCATCTATCACAAGAGTTATTGTTTGTTACGCTATTATAATTTGCCTTTCACTCAGACGGATTGTAGAAATTTACTAAATCACCAACGATTAAGTGATTGTTACAGATCTTCAATTGAAGGATTTCCGATCTAATCTTATTATTACTGATACATATCCAATTATATATTTTGAAGATTTATTTTCAAATAGCTTTTTAACAGTTTCGCCTGCAAATTTGTTATAATGAGAGAATTAGTACCTATACGAACCAAAAACAACTTCTGATTGGTTTCAATTCAAACAATTTTTATTTCTCGTATTGATTACAATTGATATTTTGATTTCAGGACAATTCCGCACTGACAGTAAATTTATGAAAGAAGCAGAAAGTTTTGATAATATCCAAGAACTATCAAATTAGATGTACATGCGCTAATAAACGTGAAATGCTGAAGCAAATATCTATGCCGGGTCATCATTCCCTAAGTGTCATTGTAGTAATAAGAATCCGTTCAGACTCAAGCATCCAAAGAATAACTGCCCGATCTTTAAGATATACGAGTACGTGCGTTTAATTTTTTTTTGTACAAAGATATTTATTATGATATGATTATATAGGTGGCAAATATGTAACAATATTCTTTAAATAAATAGTTTTCGATAGTATAAATTTACTAGTTGTGTCCCACGGTTTCACCCGTGTTAAATTTATTTGACAAACTCTCTACGGCGCGCTACCACCAATGCGCCCATATACACCCCTATCGTTGTTACAGTTTCCGTACTTGCCTACATTTTGTTAGATTGCTTGATTGTTCAGAGTTACAACGCCGCTCCTTAGAGTCTCGTCGTGAAGTTATCTAGCCTATACTACTCCTCATGAATCTAGCTATCATATCCAATAATCATTTTTCGAATCCAACTTGTAGTTTCAGAGATTACCACGTTTAAACAAACAAAAAAACATATATTAATATAGTATATATATAAACAAGAATAGTAAAATGAGTGTGTACGGTGTAAAAAATACGCTATATTAAGAAAAACAAGTTGATAATTGTCCCAACAACTAAGCACACAATAAATTTTATATAGTATTATTAATATATATTTAAAGAATTCTATGGAAGTCCCGTTAATTTTAAACTCAGAAACATGAACTTTTGTAGGTATGCCTGTGATTATAAAAAAAGAAGTAAGTACTATATATCTTATAGCTTTTGGAGAACCAACCCATAAAGGTATAAAAATGGCATATAATGGAAATTGTACAAAAACGAAGCCAATACACAAACAAGTGTAAATATATCGTTATTTAATCAAGATGAGAAAATTTTGCCTGAATATCTTCCGCGTTGTGACCCTACTGAATGCTTTATTGATATTACTTCGAACACCGTTACAGAGCCGCAGCGCGCAGTGGGACTAGTCGACCGGGACGCGACGCTCTCAAACGATGATTTAAAGACCTTATAAGCTATCTGTTATACGTTTTACTCGTATACACTCTGACGGGATATGTTAGTAAATTATATTGTATACTTTATTACACCATTTATTGTGTGATACGAGTCTACCGTGAGAGATGCCACTTAACACATTGTCCAATACTCAAATTACACTTACCGATGATGAAATAAAAAAGAAAATTATATAAATGGACCACATTATAACTGGCACAAAGGCATAACTTGTGAATTGAATTTAGACGGCATCTGATAACTACATATATGAGTAATTAAAATTGTAATTTGTTGGTAATTTTTAAGCTCAGCATATAGCAAGAAATTTTTCGATATAAATATATTTATACTAATTTAATTATATTCAAGAACCGAGATATCTCTTTGGAGATTTCTCTCAACTTCATGCAGTCCGCCTGGTAGAACCTCCACCCCCAAATAACTTAGTGTTGTGTGAGTAGAGTTTCCAGAGCTCCTTGGCGTAGGGAGGTTCAAGGTCAATAGCTTGTTTGCCACTTTTGTAGTATTAAAAAAAACAACTGACGGCGAAGATAAGCAGCGTGAGGAAATATGAACTAAATGTTTCGCAAAGTAGCATAACATAGTGGGAATCTACAGAACTAAAAACTCTACTTGTTTAAATACAATACAATAAGTCGTCAGCTGGCGTGGGTACTAGGCCTGTGACTTTCTTCCGCCTTTGCCCATTAGTGTAAAATATATAGTCAACTCACAAAACTTTTTCAGTATTCAAACAACGACATTTTTTAATTTAATGGCATATTTATCGAGTAAGAATATAAAAGTACGCTAAGACCCTTAGAAGCAGAGAAATTTCCATACAAACTGTAAGTGAGCATGTACGCTAAGCTAGAACGAAGTAATAGTGTTGTAGGGGGTTTCGGAGGCCTCGGGGGGTTGGCGAATTGGTTGAAAAGGAAAAATTAAATGCTTGTGAAACCGCAGGGCACCCTTAGTCTTAAATAAAAAAAGGACTTGGACCAAACGGTTATCTGCTCGCCATTTCGCCGTGGGAAATTAATAACAGAGCATCATTTATTTCTATCTTTACAGACCTGTACCGTTTCCTTCAGATTCATTAACGCCTCATGCATTCATGTTGGTTCCAAGTCTGCCTTACTTTTCCTATGATCTGTACAATCTGATGTACATACATCAGTTTCTGTCAACCGCAACTTTTAATTCCACATATTATGTCGTAAGATAAAAAAATCATACCCAACAATTTTACTAAATATGTTACTTAAACATCTTGATATCGAATACTCGATATAATCGAATCATATAAATTTGAGATATAAACCGAGTTCAGGTCACCGAGTAACCGAATACAGAGATTTACTCGGGTTTCGTTATACCAAGTTACTTGGTTTTGTCGTTAAAGTATGATCACAAATAGACATGAAACAAAAGCTCCAAGATAAAGTTAAAATTAAAAGCTGCTTTCAATATTTAGAAGTTTTTTTATGGTGGCAAACAAACATGCGGTCCGCCTGATGGTAAGCGGTTACTGTAGCGTATGGGCGCTTGTAACACCAGAAGCACCAGAAGATAAATGTTGATCTGTTTGGAAAGAACACATATTCAACAAGTTAGCTAATGCTAAGCGAACAGTGATTATTTGCTCGTAAATCTGCAAAGCTTTACAAAGGCCAACAGTCCACGTTATCTTCAAAACAATAAAATATATAGATGATCCGATTGCATAGATGATTAGGTTCACACAATAACAATACATTTATGGGAATGTAGATAAAATCATAATTGATACACGTAACGGAAAGACATATGGCAATACTACACTAATATTTTCCCATTGTCTTTTATTGTGAAGTTCTTCTCATTGTTACTGGATGAATAAGGATAGACATAAAAAATCTATAATACTTCATTTTGTTAATTTCTTATTTGATAAAAGGCTATTAAAATCGCAGGAAATATGATAAATACAAATTTATTATTTAATAGTAATATTCAAAGGTTGCTCGAAAACGTCATAAAACTTCAAAAAGAGCTTGAGCGAATTTTATAAATTCATATTTTGAGCTGAGATTTAAAAACAGAGAGAAATAAAAAGAAAATCACTCGAAAATTTTTAGAATTTTTAAAAGTCGTGAGTGACCTCTAAAAAAGTGTAGTCGAGCTGATCTTGGATGAGAGCTCTTTACATACATTAATATATCCTGATCTGACTGATTTTATATTTTTCTCCAATAATAGTATAAGAAGGACTTTAGCTATGTCTGTATGTTTTTGCTTTTTAAGATTCTGTACCTTAAAAGGAAAAAGGAACCCTTAGCCTATAAGGGTTCCTTATAGGATAAGGAACCATTATAGGATACATTTACTTTACTTATTTACAACATTTACTTCGTTGTCCGTCTGTCTGTCTGTCACGACCCTTTTTCTCAGGAACTGCGATCGCTTGGAGCTATGAAAAAATCAAACTTCTAGTCAACTCGGTCAAAATATATAGCCGTTTATGCCGTATCTTTTGTTACTTGCAAGGGATCAATACCTATAGGGTATTTCCCGTTTACCTAGAATCATGAAATTTGGCAAGAAGCAATGTCTTATAGCACAAGTAAAGGAAAAATCCAGAAACGGTAAATTAGTAGTTACTTTAAAAAAATGTGATTACAAACTTTTTTGCATATGGTAAACTGACCGCGACCTATGTCGATGTACGGGGAAACAGTTTTCCAACGGAAAAGTAAAGTTTATCCCTCAATCCAATTTATCTTTTCTTTAAAGCAATGTTCGGTGTATTCATCGTTTATGAACATCAGTAAATTAAAATTTATTATTTTCTACCACTGCCATAAAAACAAGAAATTTGTTGTGTCCGATTCATATTGTTACCATATTTGTCCACGTCGAGGCATGTGCTTTTTGACTATACATGACGGCGGTAAGCGTTTTACTCGAGATACTGCATACCTACTCCTCTCAACAACCGTATACATAGACATTATAGTAAATCTAAGAGATAATTTTTATATACTCTGTTTGATTTAGAAAACAACAAGAGTCATGTACTTCAATGTATAAAATTATCATCACATTCTATCAAATCAAAAAAGAATGCATGAAGAAAGCCTCCACAAGTGACGATACCCGAGTAGGTTCAGCGCGTTATGGACAGTTAGACCCGATTCCAACTTCACTAACTGGCTAATATAGATGGACAAAGAAAAGAGAAAGAAGGGGAGAAGCATTTTATAGTTTATTTATCGAGAAAAGTTATAGGCTACATAACTTCAAACTACGACCCTCAGGAGCGGAGCAGTAATCATAAACGTCAAGCAATCTGGCAAGCTGTTGGCAAGGACGGGAAGTGAGAAGGAACGTGATACACGGGTGTGTTATTGGCTGCGCAGAAGAGAACTGATCGAATCAATTTAACACCGTAGGTGAAACCATGGGGCATAGCTAGTCCTTTTAGATATTATAACCTAATTGCCAATAATCTTTATATTAAATTTAACTGACAATAAGCTAAGATTGATTTGTTCATTTTTAGAATTTCTGATTAAAATTATATATGTGGAGTACTAAGTTGCTGTATACCTACATACAAGGCTGCCATCACCAAATTGTTGACACCGTACTATAACTAAAAAAACTCCGAACATTAGGGAGAAATGGGGATTATAAATTTGATATGAAATTAAATTTGGGATTAAAAAAATTGTTTTTAAACGTAAATAACATAAACATCAAATTTTTTTTAAATTAAACAGTGTATTTCTGATTTATTTTGTAATGTTTGACAAAATCTACCCGAACTTCAGCAAAACAGATGAAGTACCTAGATATCTTAGTATTAATAAACTATACCTACACTTTCCTTTCTGATGTAGTCTAATAAGAACAGTAATTATTAATGCTTTCCTTTTTAGATAAAAATTAATTTAACTTACATAAGTAATGTTACATAAAGTTGAAATCATAACAAATTAAAGTCATATAATTAAGTCTGCCTAAATCTCTACCTACATATAATAAAATTGAAGTGAATCCTATTTTCACTGGACGCAAGAAGTGTATTTTTTTAAAACCCGTTCAGCTTCTAGGTCTGTGAAAACCAAGACGGATGGCTGCCATCAATTACATAACTACATATTTATAAAAAAAAACACGTGTCATTTTCCATTTCTTGTTTATTATATCGGTAAACAACAGAATAATGCTGTTAACAGCTTTCTTATTTATACTTCAGTGATAGAAGGATCTAGTTAACATTATTTTTGTAAGTATTAGCACTTATAATTTGCTAGTTGCTCGGCTCGCAAAATTTTCCATCGACCATGTGATAATAAAAACAAATGATTTAACGCCGTATTATAATAACATATGTACATAAATCGAAAATGTTTTCTAAAATGTTCATTTTTATTTCTTGATATTTGTTTTACTTTCTTTTTTAAATGCTACATACATGAGTTACCTAGTTTTTCTATGCTATCTTTAGTTTTTTTTTAATGTAAATATATAGTTCTATCTATACAGGTTTTTTTATAAAATTTCTTGATAGTTGTATATTATAACGGACACTGTTCATGAATATGACTTTAATTTTTATTTGTACGTTTGTATTTAACTCATAAACGGCTTAATCGATTTTTATGAAATTTTGTAAACGGGAAGCTTATGGCATTCCTCGACTGATACGGTATAAGTATCGAAATAATGCTTTTAAAACTCGTAAAAAAACAATATTGATTAATTCTTAAACCATTTTAATAAAATTTTGTAGAATGGAAGTTTATGTCATTCCTTGTTTGATGGGCTATAAGAATTATAAATAATGTAAGTAAAAATAAAATTACGAGACTAAAATGCGTGAGGAGCCGCGGGATACCGTTAGTAATAAAATATACAGTATTTATTCATTTATGTTATACTAGCAACCACACGCCACTTCGTTCTCCATAATTACAATAAAAAACTTTGTATCAATGAAATATAGCTTACTTACTGTGTCCGCGGCTCCGCTCGCGTGGACTACGGAATGCCGTCGGTTGAGCGCACGCGCAAATCGTGCTACCCCCCCCCCCCCGCCCCACCACACAGTGCGATCGCTTGTTATTTCAAAAACAAAAATGCTTTTTTTCGGATGATCCTTAGAAGACAGACATATGCTATCCCTGCCTTTTGTGGGCCTTTTTAAGATCTACTATTATGTACTACAGTAATTTGATATATCTCTTGTGGTTTACTCAGCGTAAGCCATTTAATCTCCCCAAAAGCGATTTTTTTCCGAATTGATTCATCATTATCGTCACTGCTTATTTCGTTTTATGTAACAAAATATACCTATATCCTATAACCTGACCAGATAATATATCTATGAATTAAAGAAAAATTATGTAAATTGGATTAGTGGTTTTCGACTGAAAAGGACATAAACGGATAGACAGACAGAGATACATTGAATTTTATAATATGTATACTATAGATAGATGTCATAAAAGGAGATTGTAGCTGTCTATCAGTGAAAGAATTCTCAGAATCGGATCAGTAATTCCCATTGATTACCTACAAACATACAAACTTTATCTGATTATAATTTTACTATAGACCAGACGGGATGTCTAAAACCATATAATTATTTACAAAGATCTAATGTTCCTACTGATTTCAATAAAATATAAATGGCTTAAACCGTGTATTTATGTTTACAGTTGCTTACCATATCTAGTAAAGCGTATCCATAAATCAATGTACAAAGCACATTGTTTAGTTTTTGTTCACATGTGTTTACGAGATGCAAGCTTTTGCAATTCACACCGATTGCTTCGAGATATTTATCTTGTATACTTTTATTTTATTCAAGTTTTTATTGGTGGTAAACAGCTAAGCATTAAGTTATTTGTTGACATCACAATAGGTGTTAAAGTAAGTACTTAATATTTTAATTCTCTCGGTGGATTCGTGTTACGATTCATCATATTGATTTTCAAATCTGTTTTTTTCCTGGCAACGCCGTAGAACTAGTAATTTGTCATCAAAATTAATGATTCAAACATAATTTTAAAGCTTATATACGCCGCCATTGACGAAATTTAATCACATATAACACATTAAATTATTGATTAAATTAATTGATTAACAAAAATTCTACTGAATTCATTCCTATCTTTCTATAGTATTTCACAAAGGTGTTTGAAATAATTTATTAAAAGATGGTTTTACTAATAAAAATATATACAAGTAACGTGTAGGAAACACCATTTATTAACAATCTTCAGACGGAACAGTAAGTAATTATTTAATGTTTTATAATATTTCTTGCGGTACTGAAAAGGTGATACTTTTTTAATGTTCCAGAGAGTAGAAAGCTAATTATCGATTCTCCTTTTGCTATTTTTTGTATATGAATTACTTTATAAATCTGCTAAGACGACTTATAACGAAGTGAAATAAAAACGAAATGATCTTTTTCCGGAATGACAGATAAAAAAAACATAAAGTTAAAATACCGTCATGACCATATCTACCTACTATCTACCTACTACTGGCTACATTTATGAATGGTGACAGATTCCATTCTTGTTAAAGGTGGAATATAATACGTCATTGTAAAATGTATTTGTATTCATGGCAAAAAGCTTCGAACATTATGGGATGGGGTTAAAAGTGGATTATAGAAAAACTTTTGCATTTATGATTTAGAATTTAGGTCAACAGTAGTTTTAAAAAGGGTATAGAAAATAAGCTGGTTTTGGTATAGAAATGGTAAAATACCGTTTACTTTATTATCCCTTTCATCATACATTTAGCTCAAGATATAATGAATGTGTTCGAACTCGGTAGTAATAAAACATTTCATCTCTTTGTAAATATTTTATGTGCATGTGAATATTTGTTTAAAAAGATAAAAACATCGTAAAAAAGCACTGTGCTTTCATTACACTTGACCGTGCTGAACGACAATTATACCCATAAACTTTCGCTGGTAGGACGCGGTATGCAACCGACCTTCGCCTATAGGGTTGTTAAATATGATAATTATCAAATAATAATAATTAATTCAAATAAACAAATACTATTAAGACAGTTAAACATATTAGGAAAAAAGGTTTACCCTTATGTTTTACTTCTTTTTTTGCCAACCCGAATTTAAATATTAAATTGATTACATTGCGTTTAATATTTATCAGCAATTGATTTAACGCAATCTAATCACACTGTCAATATAATACAATCCAAAGGAATTTCCCTAAGGAAAGGCGCAGATTTAATCACCATGCCTGCCATCGACGTATTGGCATTTTAAGCATCGAAAAAATAAAACTATAGTTCTATATTTTTCCTACTGCATGGTAGTACTTTAGGAACATTTCTCGAGGCGTTCAAATTTCTTTTAGCATCATTCAAAGACAGGCGATTTCCTGAAAATTATTTGATATATGATGAGGCTCAAACTTTTCCACTACTACGCAAATTTTTGTACTAGACCCTAGACTATTACCTATATTTGTTTTAAGATATGAAGCAATGATAGCTCAGTGTCGATTGACATGAGTTCGAATCCTTGCAATGAGCTAGAGCTTTCGATGAAGGAAAACATCGTGAGGAAACCATAGCATGGTGGTAGGGCCTTTTCTAATGCCCGCCTAGCTAGCTAACCACCTTCAAGTTGAAAATCTGTCGCCAAGCACCAATAGGTGTGTTCCGGGAGCTGCACTTGCCAGTCTTCCACTCGGTTTAGTGAGTTATCATCTTAAGCCACATCGTCACTTAACATCAGGTGAGATTGTGGCAACTACACCAAACATACAACGATAAAAAAAAATGATTGAAATTTTTTATCATCCTGACAGCCCTGCGTTCGTCCCAGTGCGCCACAGCCCGCGGCGATGGCTTTCACGATTGCAATCGATAGGTACTTAATATATTCGTAAGGTGTTATTGTTTACGTACATAAAATCGACTGGGATTATTTTTACTAAATTTCAACAAGATCTAATAGTGTTACTAAATGGTACGTGGCATGTATGCATACGTATAGTTAGAACTTAGAAGTTATTTAATATCTTTTTTTTTGTTCCGGATATATCACTGACCGATCCTGAAATGCGACAATCCAAATGAGAGACACTGTGACAGGTTTATAAGTTTTATCACCATGTGCATGGCAGTCGAGTACAGATCCCTACAACTATGACTACAATCTCACCTGACGTTATGTGACATGATCGAAGATAGTGAACACGGTAAGCTTAGACACTATTGCTGTAACCCGCCGATCGTCACACCGAGATACTTGGTACATGGTATTAAAAAAAACAATAAATGTATTCTGAAAATTAATAAATATAAACGCTGTTGTAGCTTGAATAAGGATATCCTCATTAACTCGACGCGACGCTCCAATAATAGTTACAATTTGTTGTTTCATGAATTACAAGCGTGGGATGTGTGTATATATATCCCACTGTACTGTCAAAATAATCAAACCATATGATCTGATTATTTTAACAGTACTTCGAATGGTTTACTTAATTTCACCTCCGCCATTAGTCATGCCGAAAAATATAAGGAGTGCTTTAACAATTACATATAATCTTTAGATCAACGAGCTAATATAAAAATTGTACATAAACTACATTAATGTAAGTAACATAATATTATTAGAAATAAAATTGCGTTTCTATTGTTTTTATTTCTATTAAAAAAACTATATTGCTATACCTACTAGACGACACGTGCGAATAATTCGCACATCATAGAATGTAAACAATCGAATTGTTTATATTATTGTTGTCTAATTGTAAATACAATTGCTAACAAAATAGTGTTTTAATAGTGTGTCGATAGTATCTCAAAGTAGCCATTGAACAACCATAGGTATTCTAGCACGATTGCTTAGAGCTTATACGATTCATAAAAATAATATAAATTTTCGTCATCGACTCTATAAAATTACGATCATTTCATGTCACAATCGAGATGGCGACAGTTGAGATAGTGACAGTCGAGACGGCGACAATCGAGATGGTGACAGTCGAAATGGCGATAGTCGAGATAGCAACAGTCGAGATAGCAACAGTCAAGATAGCGACAGTCGAGATAGCAACAGTCAAGATAGCGACAGTCAAGATAGCGACAGTCGAGATGGTGACAGTCGATAACGCGACAACAGATATGGTGACATTCGGAATGGCGATAGTCAAGATGGCTACTGTGGCGGGTCTGTCCAGGCATGGTAGATAGCGGCTCAATAATCACTAAAAGTTGGTATATGAGAAAAAGTTGGTACCCTCAATTAAATAGCAAATACCAGGGGTTTAGTACCATCATCGGCTCCCTGGAGGACATTCTTTTTTAGCTCGTGGGTGCCTAAAATTGGTCAACGGCAGGAGTCTTATTCCGTGTTCTGCTCCGTACGACGACCTTCTTTTTTTTGCTCCTCGGTGAACAAAACACCAAGGGTCTTGATCGATATTGAAAGTTGGTATTATTCATCATCATCATCATCATCAACCTATATTAGTCCACTGCTGGACATAGGCCTCCCCTAATGAGCGCCAAAGCGCCCTGTCTTCAGCTGTCCGCATCCAGCATCTGCCTGCAGTCTTTCGCAGATCGTCATCCCATCTGGCTGGAGGGCGTCCTACACTACGTTTGCCGAGTCGCGGTCTCCACTCAAGAACCCGTTTAGCCCAGCGGTTGTCGGTTCTACGCGAGATATGGCCGGCCCACTGCCACTTCAGCTTGCTAATTCTTTGAGCTATGTCGATAACTTTGGTTCTCTGTCGGATGTATTCGTTGCGAATCCTATCCTTCAGAAAAACTCCGAGCATAGCTCTTTCCATAGCACGCTGAGCGACTTTGACCTGGTGGACCAACCCTACCGTGAGTGTCCACGTCTCAGCTCCGTAGGTCATTACGGGTAGGACGCACTGATTGAAAACTTTCGTTTTCAAACATTGCGGTATGGATGACGAGAAGACTCTACGTAGTTTCCCAAACGCTGCCCAACCCAGCTGGATCCTTCTCTTGGCCTCCTTCTCAAAATTGTTTTTACCTAACTGCACAATCTGCCCGAGGTAAGTGTACTCAGAAACAATTTCAAGAAGATGACCATCCACGACGACCGGTCCTGGATCAATGTGGCCATTGATCATGACTTTGGTTTTATCCAAATTCATGCCAAGACCGATACGTCGAATTATTATTGCTATTATATTGGTATTATTGCTTAATGTTTACCTGGTACATGGTACGTCTACCATCCCTGGTCTGCCTACGTTGCGCCTTGCGGCACTTGGCCGACACTCGATAACTCTACTGCTCCATCAGCCATCCGATCTACAAGCGATGTAGCCACGCCCACGGAATATAAGTTCACTTCATTTGCTAAAAATTAACAGTACCTAAAATATAGTTTCTTGATACTATAGTGATCTATTATTATTTCTATAATTGTAACATTAACAATTTTAAGCGATCTTGATCGAGAATAGAAAGACTAGAATCGATAGTAGAACAACTGTCGCCAGTAATATATTATTACTACTTACCCCGTGAATAATGTAATGAAATTAATAGAATACTTTATTACTATTCCGAGTCAAAAGAAAAGTATAATAAACAGATCTGATCATAAATAATAATAAATTTACAAAGTAATAATGGAGTTGATAGACGCAATTTAAAAAACACTTACAACGTTTATAAATTACACAATACAAAATGAAAAATATCTTCGTATAATGCAACATCTTAAAACATTAGTAGCTAAAATCTTTGATATTTCACGACGAATCCATAAATCTCCATAAAAAGATAAGTGAAATTAGAATACCCTAAATGAGTCCGTTTCGTTGCATAATGTCAGATGTAACCGCTCGCCGTTACACAACATTCCATAATATCAGTTACATTTACTAAACAAATTGAATACGACAATACCTCTATTAAAAATTGTCTCGTAAAGCCTTTCAGGCTTTCGAACTTTATCTAGTAGTTAAGACGTTAGACGTCATTATATAGCTTTATCTATTTATTTGGTTAAAATTGAAAAGTTAAATCAAATTTAAAACCACATTTGTTAATTATGGTTGTGCATACTTGGTCCCAAAAAAAATCAAAATTAATAATTGTTAATAGTGGAAACCATGCTCGGCGGACGTATATCTAAATGCTACTTAAATACGTATCCGCGGACTAGGACGTTCTGAGTTAGCACTTCCAAACGATAAACACTCATAAATGCTGCTTCAATACGTCTCGGAGGGCGATGTACTGTGGTAGGCGAATTAGATGAGCTTTTTCAGCTACTGCGAAAGATATAAGTTAAAAGAAATCCGTACTCAATAAGTCTTCATTATACCTGATAGGTAACAGTGTATCTGAAGATATATAGTATACTGCGTTACGAGACATTCGTTGACAGATTAAGTTGGAATTGTGACAATAAAGCGCGAGCCGTAACTTAAATAAAAGCTTGTAATAAATTTTGCGAATCGTTGATGTGTCGACGAGGTTTGGAAACTTGCGATGACTCTCAGCTTTCAGTGAAGGAAAACATTCTTATGAAACCACAATAAGTTAATAGAATAATATGTTTAAGGCTTGCCTGGGTAGCTACAACCCTTAGGTTACAAATGTACTAAACATCTATGTTCCGACATTCGCAGTTTCTAAGCTTATGTGTTTAATCATCACTAAACATCAGGTGATATTGTGTTCAAAACTAACCCAAAAATCGTAATAAAAAGTTAGAGAAAGTAAAGCGATTAATCTTACAATAAACATACAGCAACTCTCAATCATCCCTAAAAATTTGACGGCAAGTACACTGATAACATATCTCCTTAACATTGTAGCCATCAATCGACTTCCAGTGAAAGCGTATTGTATTACAAATAAGAAACACTAGCGGACCATTGTGCGCAAATGAAAGTGTTCGGGGTTACCAATTGCCCACTCTGTACTTACACTGCGTCGAGTTGCTTATCTGCGAATTATGTCTTTACATACAATCGTTTTGTTGTTTTCAAACAATGTAAATATGAACTTTTGAAATTAAATATTCATTATTTAAATAAGGATAGCAAACAGTACAGACAACAGTAAAAAGAAATTGTTTAGTCATCTGAACATTGATTTGTTCAATACAAGTGCGCAACTAAAACACCTTCTAAGATGCTGTTAAGATTTCTGTGTTCTTCAATCTAGTATCTCTTTTTTATATATATTTGCAGAAACTTATAAATGGTGTTCCATGTAATTTAACTTTATATTTAGCTGTAAGTTTTCGTGAAAAGTTAAAATGAATATAAAAAGGTTCATCTCGCCGGTTTTTCACGTCTATTGTTTTCCGTATCAGTAATAAGCTTAACATCCATTAGCGTCTTATTAATATATTCAGATTTTACAGTTCCGGTAGTATGGAAATATACCCTAAGAGAAAAGAACTGGTACCTAATGAAAATTGAATTGCTTCACATAAACCTTCGCCACTGCTATAGATGCTATATTTCGTGGGCATTTTTAGTATAAGAAGACTTTGGCAGTCAGTGTGATAGAAAATCAATAAGATATAAAAAATATAATCTAATTTTGTAACCTTAAAATATTTACTATGTCATTGAACGAAGGCTCGCAATGATTAAAGCAGTTAGTTAACGAGTGAAGCAATAAGCATCCACAAAAACAAGGACGACTTAAGTACAAAATTAGATATGATTTATAATTAAAATATCTCTCCATTTAAACTGAGTAATTTTAAGATTCTCTAAGAACCAGTACAGCTTACTCAATTTTAAGTTGGTTACATTTTGCGGACACAGTTCACACACGATGCGACGTTGCCGATTCTTACGTACTATCTAAAATGCGAAGTTGTCTCTGATCATAGCTTAATGTGTAAATGCTTTAGTTTACGTCTAACATCAATTATTATCATTTTCAGTCCGTAATCGCCCACTGCTGACTATAGTCCATTCTTCTTGTATGCCACTCATCCCAATCCTGAGCAGGATCCAAGTCTGCCACGCAATTATAACAATATCGTTAACCCCAGATGGCGGGCGACCGACGCCTCGTTTACCCATACGTGGCCTCTAATAATCTGCTAATTCTTTAGTCCAGCTGCCGTCAATCTGCAACATGTCCTACACAATTCCATTACAGTTTTGTGATAGTCTTTTCAACATCAACATTGCAAAACGTAACTCTTTGACCCTAGCTGGTTTAACTTTTAAAAGGTAACTGTTTTTTAATTTGACTATTGCCAACTAAAGGACTACTTGAATTAATAAATTTTATATACAGCAACACACCGTTTTCATGGTTCCTATGTCAACAAGGAACCCTTATATTTTCGCTATGTCCGTATGTCTGTTTGCGGCTTAGCTCAGAGATTCTTAGTACAAAAATGCTGTTATTTGGTATGGGTATACATATTAATCACGCCGACAAAGTGAAAATCTTCAAAAAGATTGTTTAAGGTAACTTTCCTACAAGTAAAGTGGGAATGGTTATTTTTTCTTCTATCCCATCATGTGGAGTAACGTTGGATAGGTCTTCAAAAATATTGCAGGTGTGTGAAAACCATGTTTCAATTCAGGAATCCTTTATCGAAATATTAAGTTTTAAGTGCTCATTTTTCTTACAATCAAGTGAAGCCAGCTAAATGGTTGTTTTTGGATATGTGAAAAATTAATGGTAGTAGTATATATAATGAAGTTAAAAGGAAAACTATCAGAGGTAAATAGGCTTTATAAGTTAACGAGTAATAGTCAATCAACTTATAAAATGTACTTACAGAAGTAATTTCATACTAATTCCATTGAAAATTACTTAAAGCCCCTCTCTAAGCCTACATTTTGTGACGGGCAACTACGGAACCCTACAGTGCGCGTGGCCCGATACATACTTGGCAAATTTTTCAATAAAGAAAATAACATAATTGGTAAGCTGCTAAATGATATTATAATGCGCGTGACATCATAAGCCGAGTAACATTTATTAAGGCCTAACTACTTTAATAATACTTATTACGTTAAATACGCCCAGTTGTAAGCCTGCCTTCACTCGTATAACACTGTTCTTTATGACTCTGTATTTAAGTGTTGTTAGTAGGGATTTGTGCCAGCGGGTTCGTGAGTCGGCCCGGCCTACATTAGGAATAGGGTTGCCATGTAGGAATTAAAAAAACAATGTTAATTCTCAAACATGCGTAAAATCCGTCAAAAAATAAAATTGTTAAGTTAATAAAATATCTATAGGAAAATATTCGATAAATATATTTTCTTGACTTCTGGTGGGTTTGGGTTTATTGACTAAACATGGTTGTGTAATATACGTAAATAATGAAATCTAATGAGCTGAAAAAAAAAAAAAAATAATTTGTCTTTATGACATTGGTGAATATGATGACATAAGAAACTGACTCGTTAGTTAAAGATCGTTAACATCTAATACGAGTAGTTGGAGAAATACCTTAAAAAAATTAAGGTGATGAAATAATAAAGGTGATTAGGATCCACACGGATGTAATTGTATGACCTAATGTACGGAAAAAGTGGAAATATGAAAAATCTTAATGTTCAGGATTACACTATACAAAAATAATTACATGTATCTTAGAACAATGTCCCATTAAAATTTTAACCGCAAAATTATTTCTAATCGAAAGACAAATTATCATTTAGCTTGAAAAAACCATGTATCTGTCCATACATATAATGTATTCGTGTGCCAACCATATATCGGGAAGTGACCCTAGTACACATCTATACATAAATTGTATGAAAAGCATATTATACTTGTTTTGCATTCGTTTCTGGAACGATGTTTGTCTCTGAAATTAAGTATTATACTTAAAACGGTAATACGCTAAAAGGTTTTTTCAGTGATGCACTGCAAACATATTTTTAAAAGGTAATGAGGTTTTACTTTAAATTATTATCTTCTTTAGTGTTTACTTCATGCTAACTGTTTAATTGCTAACTATTCCTCGTTCTGCTTGAATTACAAGCAAAGAATTAAATCTTTATTTACATCAATATAAAATATAGTTGGAAATAAATAAATACGCCCAGAATTCTTTCTGTTTCACGATTTAGTCGACTTCAGTGCAGAATCCATTCGAGCTTGAGTGAAGGACAAACTTTCAAACTCGCTTTTCTATATACATCTATTATACTGGTGTGATGAATTATGACCATATTGTATTTCTCTAATCAAGAATTTCGAAGCAAGGGTACCCCCTTTTAATCTTCTCATTGGTTTCAACAATAGATTACGCTAGGTGTGATTTTCTTTAATTCAAAGAGAGAACGTTTCCTAAATCTAATGGATTGAAATTTGTTTACTCGTATTCTTTATTGATTGAAGAACACATAAAAGTACTGACTAAAGACTGCACTAGAGCGGTACTGCGCGTCAAAATATTGCTATACCCGCTACTCGCAGTGCTGCGCCACTCTAATAAAACATGCACCATACAAAATGGTTCAAAGATGGTTAGTTAGCCTCAGAAAATTTTTCAGATCACTAAATACATGTACGCGTGTCTCTTTCTCCCTCCCAGGAGGCAAGAGACATGCATACATGTATAGTTAGTTAGCTCGAATTCGCGTAGGAATTTAGCTAGGTCGCGTATGTTGCAAATACGGCAACAGCTCAAGCCGAGGTTCGGCCACTTTGGCACCCTTGCGCATGTTGCCCAAAATTTCTCGGCTGAGTGCCTTAAGCGCTCGCCAACAAGTCCGGTGAAACTGTTAAGGCCCCCGGGCCAACAGCATAGTCAGTTCGAAAAAAAAAAAAAAAAAAAATGGTTCAAAGATTTTTTTTACGTTTTGTGCCACGTCGCCGCGCCGTGATAGCCGCGCAATGTCACTCTAGTGCGGTCCTACCTTTAGAAATCATAAACGTTTATCTAACATGAAAAGGTAATTAACTGACTGACTATTATTTCAACGCACAGCCCAAACTACTGGGGCTAGGACCGTGAAAATTTGCATGCGGGATCATTTTACACTTTAAGTGAGCACTAAGGAAGGATTTTTGGAAATTCAACCCCTTCTTGTTCTCTTTGGTTTCGCTCTTAGCAGAGCGGTCGTGGTCACATCGAGGCATCCACGTCGGTAGTAGAGGCAGCTCTCCGCAAAATCTCCCGATTATACCCCTAAGATGGTGAAAATAAGGAAGTAATTTTGTATGAAAAATACAAATGTATTTAAAATACTTTCTACCCGTGCGAGGAGCGGGCCGCTAGTAACGTATAAATATTGTTTTTTGGCTGGTTTATCATTTAAATCTTATCATCAAGTTCAGCTGTTGGGAGTAATTTGACAATATATTTATGATAGCCAGATTCACGAGGAATAGTATAGTATATACTATAGGCTATCTAGCATTAGGCTATACCTTTCAGCTGGCCTTAAATATTGATTTTTGTTAAGTCGGAAAAAGTAGCGCACCCTAACTGCTTTATCCGCGTGCGCTGGTGTAATGGTTAGTGATATATAAATACAATGTTTAACAAAAATATTGCTTCTTAGTACATCTAAAAAATCGCGATACCATATGCCTATCTCTTATACATAAGCCTTAATAAGGTATTTTGTGACAAAGTTTTCTTGAATATGGACGATTTATGAGCATTATTATTAGGCATGGCATATTAACCTTTACGAACGAAAGTTACTTCATCATCAAGCCAATTATATATAGATAAACTTTGCCCTTTATAGCATGTTATTTGGACGCATAGTTAGGTAGATAATGTAAAATTAAATAATGCCACACTCAATTCGGATCTATGACTATAGGTGTAGTGGTGCGAACGAGCCGCGTGATATGTGACGCATAACCCTGGCCGCCCGATAAAAATATTACCTATGGTGAAGTATTATAAATCATCAATCGTAATATTATCAAACTGAAGATATTGTTTCTATTTGTTTGTTTGAACGCTCTAATCTCAGGAACTACCAGTCACGCTTGAAAAAATGTTTATGCATTTTATAGCTTATTTATTGAGAAAGGTTATAGGTTATATACCTTCATGCTACGACATTAAGGAGAGGAGCAGTAACCATGAACGTCAACCAATCTGGCAAACTGTAAGTATGGAAAGTGATAACAACAGGCTACACGAGGCGCGGCGCGGTGTTTAATGGAAAGTTGGACGATTAAATTTAACACGGGTGAAACCGTAGGTCACATCTATTATATAATATTACAACTCAGACCACTAAATACACATACACATGTTCCTTTCCTCCTCCCAGGGAGAAGAAACATGTATATATGTATAGTTAGTTTAGATCGAATGATAGGGAATTAGTCAGATCGCGATTTAATTGCATACGCACAACAGTCCGAGCCGAGGTTCGGCCACTTTGGCACCCTCGGATGTTGTTGCAAAGCTTTCGTGGCTGAGTGCCTTAAGCGCTCGCCCCCAAGCCCGGTAAAGCTTTAAAAGCCGTAAAGGCTCCAGGGCCCCAAGGCTAAAAATAAAGTCAGTTCGAAAAAAAAAACAATAATGACACGTAGGTACTTTTTAATTTTGTATCGGGTACAAGAGTTATGATGTTTGATTTTGTTGACTGCTCATTTGTTTATTAAAAGTCTTATGTAAAGTAAATAAATAAAATGAATAAATTAGATTGCGGGTTTCCTCAAGTTAGTATGTACATTGACATTATAAATCTTGATGCCACTGAATAGCGGACGACATTGATGTATAGCGGTATAGTGCTTGAAGATCGGTACTAATTGATGTTTTGCATATTAGACTCTCTGGCTCTAAGATCAACTTACTTAATTAATCCTCGTATATCGATACCGTTAGGACAGGAAATGAATACAGTTCTATATCTATTATTCTACACTGCTGCAAGATTTTATCAGAAGAACTTTTATAGAAATGAACCTCTTACAAAGAACTGTATTTACTATATACTAAGATTTACAAAAAATGGGTTGAATACCTATAGGCTTAGTCTAGATTGTGTCTCAAGTACCCAGTATCTTCCCCAAAATTAGTTATTAAATTTTATAAAATTTAAATGGTTATAATATGGAGTATATATAAGATTAGTTGTCTATGGTTGAAAAGCGTGTGTGATGTGTGTGAGCCTTTATTTATGGGTAATCAGAAATGGATAAAAACGTAGTGCATCTTTGTATAAGACAAAAATATTAATTTCTTGAGAGGTTCCACTGACTCCTTGGAGACATGTAGTAAAACTTCTATTACTATGCAAAGGTAGCACTTTGTTGATAACTCTGTATTCTTCGGTTTAGAAAGTACAAGCTTTCATTTTAATAAATAATATTAAAAACAAAGTTTTGAAAACAGTTTTGCCAGATTAATTAAAACTTTTAAAATAAAATGAAGTGAAATCAAAGTTAGATTGATAAGCGCAAAATTGAAATTTTTGCTGTATAAATAAATCGTAGGTTAAAACTTCACTTTCTAAGTTAGGAGCAAATTAATTTATCTGTATTTCTTTATCGACCGTCATATTTGATTGATGGTTATTGGATACTTTTACCCGTTTTAAAATGACCCCCACAAACCGATTATTATTGTTAGGCATTTTTATCAGCCGTTCTTGGCGTAGACATGAGATTGACATGAAACATGAGCATTCCTCTGCACAAAGAATAGTTTTACCCACAGTGCAACACTTAAAGTGATGAGTGTACATTATTGAATGAATCGAAAACCAATTTTCCACTTCCAAATTAACAATCCAGTAACAGTCTAGATAAGTTAAAAAAGTAGACTTTTTCCCAGGTTAAATATTTCACTAAAGTTCCTTAACTACCATAGGATACATTTTGTATGCGGATGATGTATGCCTTTTTACAGATACGTCGAAAGCTTTACAATGTCTTATCACCGATGTTAATGAAACATGAATTAATTTAGACCTATCAGGAAGAATCAAATGAATACTATGAATGCCCGTAGCAACGTGGCTTCCATTGAATCGATCGGTGAAGATATCTATTATATTGAATACATTAATCTGTGCAGTTTGCGACTTAGACTTAGGCAATAAAACAAACAGCAGAATAGGAGCCGAAGCTACGAGAACCGATGTAAATTTTGGTAAGTTGCGGTTTGCGGCTAAACTATTTGATTGATATTATTATGCGTCTGACTTGAAAACAAATATTCGCCTCACCCAAAAAGACTAAAAAAATTGCCGCGCACATATCCAAGCTTGAAGCAAGTCTTTATCCAAGCTTGGCAGAACGACTCCACTTTATCATTGGTAAGCTGCACAGCTGTGGTAAACGCTAAACATTTGTACAACGAAAGCCCTTAAGTAGTTAGATATCCAATAGCCGATTTCTGAAACACGATTCACTTAAACGCCATTTCATCGAGATTAAACATTACAGGCACCTTAGTACGTCGCTCCCGTCGTATCATAAATGGTTGTTTAAAAGGAATCACCACAAGCAGTTGAGGCTAGGTTAGCTATCGTCACGTGTTATCCTAAACTCCACATTCTTCAAATATCCCAACCGATTATATAATTTAGACAATTAATGAATAACATAAACGATGTATATATGAAAACATAGACTTCAGATAGTAAACTGACAAAGTGTCGACAATGAGCAATATTTATTAATATTCTCGGTAGCTTTTGCAATATGCAGGTAAAAAATAACAATACGAACAAAGCCTAATGATTGGTGAATTCTACTAGAATAATACATACACGTACAACATTTTACAACTCAAATCGAATTGTCAAACGCATCATAAATCATACGAAATGGTGTAAACTTTTGAAAATATCACTTGAAATTATATAGAGATATCTTTACTACCATCGAGACTGTTGCGAATTACAATACGATTGTCTGAAACAATTGCTTACGATGTAAAACACAATAGCTTATATGACCGCTAAGGATAACTTTAAACATTGTCATTTGTCTCCTTTTACAGGCGTTTTGGTGGGCGATGAATGTTTGTTATTTCACAGCAATATTGGGAAACAATGCGGGGCCGCGTACGCCTGACCTCACGACTATGCCTTATTCGTGTTTATTTTATAGAAAACGGCTCGATCTAGCGCGCCGCATCTACTGCAGGATGTTAACGGGAGCAAAAAGAAACACGCTGTACATTACTTAGGGTTGATAAACGTGAATAAATTTAATATTATTTTTGTATTGCAAATTCTTCAAAATCTAATTTTATTTTTCAGATTTAATCAGATATCTTGACGTAATCTTGTTTCTATTATTTAAAGATTAACGTAATAAGTCTCAGAGGTGAAGGGTTAATACTGGTCATTGTTTTCTCGTCGACAATTGATGTCAATGTGACATCGGTGACATAGTTTTTTTTTATAGATTTAGTGTTATGGACACATTATCACCTAATGTTTAGTAAAGATGTGGCTAGTTGCGGAACTGTTTTTCAACATGAGGGTGGTAGCTAGGCAAACGGGCATTAGAAAGTGCCCTAACACCATGCTAAGTTTCATCACGATGTTTTCCATTATCAAAAGCTTAGGCTCATTGCAGAGATTCGAGCTCACGTCGATCGACGCGGTTTACGTACACGCAGTGGTAACTGAGCTATGATTAATGAGCAGTCGTAGCTACACCTTTTAGACATATAACTTAGTTGGTTTAGTATGATGAAATAAGTATATCTTCCTATTTAACAAAAACACATTTTATAGTAATTAATGACACAAGTTGATCAAATCCAAGCTTTTAATTGAACAAATAAACCAGAAGGTTTTTAACTCTATGAATAAAATGTAAATATAATTATCATGAAGTAAATTAATATTGTTTATTCCCATAATAATAAACTATCAAAATTTCTTCTCCTGACAACCCTAAGTTTAAGTTTCCTTTTTTTGTTTATAAACAGTGGTGTATTAATACTGCGCAACTCATAATGCCTTAAAGGGCGAGTTGGATTTTTTGTACATTTTATATTTTGTTGATGAGGAATTCCTTGCTAAGGAAAATTATATTTAGTATAGTCAACTGAAAAAGATATCACAATTAATTATAATAAGATTATATATTGTTGTACTCGTAGTATGCGTTATAGGTGATTTAGAAAAACTACCAAAGTGAAAACCATCGCTTAATCCATACTCTATCTGAAATACGTCACAGTCTAAGCTTAATTTAATTATCGATATGGCAGGCACGGTTCCCCTAAATGCGATATTGGAGCTGAAAGTCAATATATAGCACTATTTATTATTTTATCATCGATAGATGAGAAAAAAAATCCCACTTTACCTGTAGGGAAAGTAACCTACCTAAAAAAAAATTTTTTTTCAAGTTTTTACTTTATTACTTTGTCGGCGTGAAAGCTTTCTAGTACTAAGAATCTTTGAGCTAAGCCGCGAATATACAGACGGACATAGCGCAACTAGAAGGATTCCTTGTTGACTTCAGAACCCTAAAGAACTATAAAGATACAACAGCTTCCCAAAGAAATAATTCACTCAATATCAATAGAGCTCAATAGAGAAAATTAATAATATTACATCAAATGAACATTTTTGTTATCCTAAATAATATAAAAGCAGTAAATATTCCAATACTCTTAATAGTCTTAATCCTCAGCGACAATCGAAAATGAATGCAAATAAACTTTGTTTTAGCGGATGTCGGCCACACTTTTGTTACTACGGAATGATATGTTCGCGTTCACATAACGGTTGCGTTTCCGTGCGAATGCTTCTTGTTATAGTTGAGGTGGGGTATAAACGAACCTTAGTGCTATTTAGAGACCTATGTTTTGTAAATAATAATTTTATCTCGGCAATCAGGGCGCCTCTCAACTCAGGTCAGTCTAAGAGATCACGAATTAAAATTTCTGGTGAATCAACTAAATATATATATACAAGACAATTTTTATCAAAAAAGACGATCAACTTCAATTATTATGAGGAGTTCCCTGGTGTATCATCGAATTCCAAGGTCCAATGCAATAAATGTAAATTGGGACCACCTTCTCTTTCAACGAAAAAAATATCACCTAAATCGGTTCATAAACAAAGAAGTTTCGGGTGAACATCCGTAAAAATGTACATTCGAATTGAGAACCTCTTACTTTTTTTGGAAGTCTGTTAAAAACTAGGGCCATTTTATTTTCACATTCATCATCTGACATTGACATTATTAGCCCTAAACGAAAAAATACATAAAAAACAAAGCATTCTACAATGTGATGTTGTAATCGACAATATCCCTCTTAAATTGATGATAGATGGTCCGGAGAAAGTCCGTTTAAGCGACAACAAGGATGTAAGAATTTATTGTGGTTACAAATTATAAAGTAGATTTATGGTGACGTCCTCGAACTCCCGGGTCGTTCATCAAGTCAGCTTATTGACCCGCTGAACTTAAAACGACAACACCAATGTCAGAGTGAATTTAAACAGTGGCGAAACTTCGTACTTACAGCACGCAAAAAGAGTTCAAACATAAATAGAAAGTTTTTGCGCAATTTATGCTCATATTTATTTATATCCAGTAGTATGATGATGGACTGCCGATCTCTTGATGGTCGATATTTTTTTTAGATTATACTATGCTCACGTTTAAAGCAAAGTGCCATCACTTTGCCGTGGTACTATATAAAAAAGGCGCCCAGCTGGGATAACATTACTTCATTTCCTCCCTAAGTGGCTCCCTTTATCCTTTTTAAACTCTTTTTATTAATTCTTGTTTCATGACAGTCTTGTACAGGTCTTTCCGAGAAAATGTACAATATCGAGTCGTCTTGCGGCTGATTGTTTAAACGTTCCGTTGACGTTCTCTCGTCCACCTTTTTTTTTAATCGTTATTATCCTGAAATCCTTGTTTTGAACTCGGGCGTTACCTAGCTAGGCTTCTTCCATAGTTTCGATTAATTTATCTAACTAGTTATTTATTCTATAACCCAAGTGTTGTTTGTTTATATTACCAACCAACCAAAACCTCGAATACTTATGTTTTAATTTGTATACTACCAACAAATTTTATTATTAACCTTTTTTATTTATTGTTTGATTCTTATTCTAAGAACGAGTAAAAAAATGTGATTTGAAATAAATGTAAGGTTTATTGACATATTAAAATAAATCACAGAAGTTGCGTTGAGATGGCGAATCATCATTTTTAAAGTTATGGCTTATTAACTAAACTACCTTACAAGTCTAACAGGTTATTATTGTCTCATACATTATATTTAATGTCATAGGTTATCAATGGGTGCATGAAAAGATTTTTTACGTATGCCTGGCGCACCCTTGGCAGTCTGTCCTGATTCCAACTTTGATTTTTGCTTCTGGCTGGTCAATCTTTTAATCACGGTAAGAAGAAGAAGTATCTTAAAAGTTTCACTCGCGTGACGTCGCTTTTAGAGCGCTACGAACGCGACGCGACGTCTCGTCTCTCGCAAAACGGTTCTACCGGTACATCGCACCAAGGACACAACAAGTTTCACCACTGTTTTCGATTCGCTGTGTCGTTTTGATAAACACCTCGCTTTCATATCGATACCGTTAATGTGTGAAACCGGCCCATCGGTAGTACACAGAGAAGTCGGCAAAGCAAGACTGATGGTGTCCAGTGTTGAGTTTATGCAAATTACTGGTGGGTGCCGACTGCCGAGTCGCGGCGTGTGAAATGGGACGCGCCCTCGCTTGCGCTTGTTATAAACAGTGCTTGTTGCTTGACAACAAATATTTTAATTACGGCATTAACAACCCTTTCATTTAAATATAGACTTTTGACGGGATCTTAATCCATCATGTGGTGGTTTCAAATTTTTATTCACAAAGTTATGTTATTCGGGTCTATATTATGTAATTTTGGCGTCTTATTACGTGATAAATATGTTGTTCATAAGTAAAACGGATTTTGAATAATAAGTAAGAAGATATATTTTAAGTTGCCACAAAAAACCCCTGGACTGTTTTAACAAGGGAGCTGCCATATTGTTACGAGCTATATTTGAAGATTACAAGAATAATTAGAAAAATATTCTATTCACGTGACAAAGGCAAAAATGTGAATAAACACAGTTGCCATTAAAAAAGAAAAATTGAAATGTAAAAGAAATGTTTATAATTTAAGCGGCGGTTTTAATTTAATGGTTTTAATTATAATTTAGCGGGATCTTGAAGAGTTATGTGGTGGTTTTTGTTTTAATTCATAAATTTATGTTGTTTGGCCGTATATTATGCAATTTTGGCGGCGTTTTAATTTGGATATCGCATACAAGTGAAGTAAATTATAAATAATCACTAGGAACATGCACTTTAGTTTGCCACAAAAACTTCCTAGAAATTTTTAACAAGGGCCCGCCATATTTTCAAATCTGTTTGAAGATTGCAAGAAAAACAACATCTGCCTTGGCTGCATGGTCTATATACCTTAGTCTTTTCTTTTCATGAAGAAAGGTTAAAACTTCTTCTTCTTATTAATTATGGCTCGGCACCATTCGTGCATTAGGCCAGTGTCAAGTATTTTACATTTTGTCAACAAAGCGAGGGAAACATTAATCTTTAAACATAGCTCCAACAAGATGGCGGCACCCTTGTTAAAACTTTCCAGGGAGCCTTTGTTGTAACTTAAAATGCATGTTCCTAGTTATTTATTGTAATCCACTTCACTTGTGAACAACAACCACATTACATCACGTAAAATGCCGCCAAAATTACATAATTTAGGGCCAAATGACATAAGTTTATGAATTAAAATAAAAACCACCACATGACTCTTTAAGTTACCGCCAAAAACTCCAGGTTAAAACTTACCAAAAAAAGTTTATTATTTATCGTTATTCAACTCATGTAGATAGATAGCGATATATTACCAAAAAATTTATAGATATACTGACGAGAAAAACGAAGCGTACAAAATACGGAAGTATAGAAATAGAATATGAGGATACGATAATGTCAAAAATTGTTGGGGTTCAATTAAAAGATTAATAGTTTTCATTTTATATCGTACAACGCATATAGTGGCAATGACAAGGTACATACTAAAATTTACACTAGGTATCAAAAACGAAACGTTTTAACGTACTTAAGTATCTTGAAATTAAAAGAAAAGATATATTAAAATCCCATAGAATACAAAAAGCTATATTCAGTTATATCAAAAAACAAGAAAACATAACTGCGTGTTTACTGTGTCTTAAAATTATGAAAACGTTTAAATAAAAACAATAATAATCACTCCTTTGTATAAATGTTATCGATAATACACGAATTTCCGTAATAAAAACCAAGAAACTTCATATTCAGTTCTTATAACAACAATTATTTTACACGAAATGATACTAAAATAACCTTTACACAATTACAATTCATTTTAGAACGACACTATAAGGCTACGGATCTGTTAACAGTCGCGTCGGTTTCTTTCGAAAAATAAGTAAGCGACGCGACGCGACGGTGATTTACGTCATACAGATCAAACTATTTGTATTGTTTATCCAATGTTTCTATATTTAAAATAGGCCATACACAAATGATTCGCTTATTACAATTTTTGTTCTCATTTAACGAAAAAAAACTATAAATAAATTCAAAAATGTTATCCCGCGTGCGCGTAGCATACTGAAGTTAGCCATATATGTATTTAAAAAAAAGTTTATTTATACAACGTTAAGCTATTTTTACATAAATAAAAAAGTCAGTAAAATAAATTCACGTTATTGTGTCGATGTTTCATGGAAACTCTAATGTCGATGTTAAAACATCAATGAATATCGAACATCCTTAATGAGAGAGTAAAGTGACTTCGTACTCACGTTGCCGAGAAAGCCGCTGCAGGGCTGTATAGGTGGCGGTAGATGCGGCAAGTCAGGGGAGCGTCGCATCCTAGGGCTGGCCCGTGAGCACGCGTCCTCCGTCTGACCCATTCCTTAGCACTGCATTGCTGTAACAATAACCATCACTATTTTTAAATAAGTTTACTGCAGGTAAATTACACATGCATGAGTACAAGTAATGAGTCGAAACAATAGCTTTTGAAGTTATACTGCTTATTGTGGGTAATTCTTATATAGACATATGCTATCGCTGACTTTTTTGTAGGTCATTGGGTTTTTGAATATATTTTTTTGTGATAATTGGAAAGATCATATATAAGTTTTATAACAAACTATTTTATTTATTTTCGTAATATTTCAGAAGTTATTGCAAAATAAAAAGTAATTTTTGAATTCAGTACTGAAAACGCGCCGATCGTTCCCGAATAAATCCGAGCGCGTCACAATGTTAATTTCTAATCAGTGTAGCACACAGCTGATACAGTGCTTTGACTATTAATCGATGAAATTCCTTTAACATTATGACGTCACAAACCTGGCGATCAATCGTGGCGCGTTTGTAGTCATGTGATTCTTTTTAAAATATAACAATTTTCAATTGTTTATTATTAATAAAAAATATGTTTTAAGAGTTTTCCAATTGATTATTATCATAATAATTATGATGAAGCTTTAAAATACATAAAACATCGATATACTTTTTTTTCAAATACAATTATTTAGTACATTAATTTGATATATATCACTTATAGTTTACTCAGCGTAAGCTAATTAAACGCCATAAAAGCGACTTTTTCCAAATTAGTTTAACCAATGCTATTTGTACATAACAAAATATATCCTATAATCAGGCCAGATAACGTAGCTATTAATTAAAATATGTAAATCATATAAGGAATTCTTGCATGTAAACAATATAAACAGTCATACAAACAGACTTCGAGTTTATAATATGTATAGATAATATCATCAATTTATATGCATCATAGATACACATGCCTACAGATATTAGATTTACAATAAAATATAAATAGAAGATTACCTATAAAGTGCGTACCTATAAGTGAAGCACTTTCGCAAAAACAGTCTTGCAAAAAAAAATCAGAATACTAAGTAACTGGGCAATAACTTGGACTTTCTCATAACTCGACTTATCGTATAGCTTTCGCTTTATATTTTATTGAGATGAATGTAAAATAACACTTAATGTGGTTCATACTTTTTAAAATATTTTTTCTTTGTTAAAATATAAATGAATAAAATTTACATATTACTAGCGGTAACGTAGTCGTTATTCCGCCCTTTTCAGTAGTCAATAACTCGACTACAACGTCACCTATCACGTTCAGGGATAGCATGAAAACCTTCTTCATGTAAAAACACTTAGATCTACCAACTATCGTGGTGATCGGTCAATAGTTATTTATAAAGATATGATATCCTGTAATACGCAGCGAGATGGACAGCGAGACGGCACTTACCCTCGTATTTATAGTTAAGAAAAAGTAAATCCTTAAGTAAAAGTCATGGCTAAAGTCACCGATTTAATTTTATATTTAAGAAACTTAGGCGAGTAAGTAATGTCTACGGTCAGAATTCTTAGCCAAGTAATAGTCACCGCTGCCCTTACTTAAGTAATTCTAACATGTGTTTTTATCTACAAAAGGGTGCTACTGTAAATTGTTATTTTCAAAAAAGTTATACCGTATATGTAATTTTTTGCATGTACCTACCTTATTGTTAGTGCATAGTTTTAAAGTAAATTTAATGTAAGACTAACCCAGACCAGTGAAAATAATTATATATCAGAGACAAGGACCCGCTACATAAGTTTTCAGAAGATTCCTTTTAAAGAAGATATCGATTTTAAAAAAAATGTTGTAAAATGTGAATACAATCTTACCTTTACAAAAGTCATCTGTCACAAGAAAATGTTTAATTTTTGCATCGAGAGACCTACCTAGCTGTGAATATTCATATTACTTGTTTATCTTTATCATTTTAATGTTTATTTATTATATTGACTAATTAATATCTGTATTGATTTGTTATTTACTTCGAATAAATATTATATATTCATTTAAAACACATGTTGTGATATTAAAGTATACCCGAAATAAAACGCAGTAATATCGTACTGCCAACATAAAGAACACTGTGAGTTATAAGTAATACTTCGAACTTTGCTTAAGTAAGTAAAGGAGTTTACTTGTCTATAAAATAAAATAAAATTCTTAGATTATGTTAGTTAAAGTAATTGCTTAATCAAGTAACGACTTCACTATAAATACGAGGGATAAGACCAGTGATTATTCTAGTTGATTAACTGAGGTCTTCACGATTCGATAGCTCGAGCGAGAATCCCTTCGACGCCCGCAGTTAACAGTGCGGGTCAATAGTATGATTACTAAGTCATTAGTACGAATTCCATAATCACATCGACACGATTCTCGGACTTATAAATAGTAGCTTATTTAATATGACGTGTTGGTATGTGACGCCAATCAATAGTGTTGTTTTTTATTAATTTCTTATGCATACTTATGCATAGGCAAAATTCTAATACCAATATGATTAAATTTCTATAATTCTATAAAAATAAAAACTCCTTCGTAATTATTGTCGGCTATAGTAAGCAGCGAAGTGATAGTTAGTTACTTTGTAGACGAGTAGAGATCGACTAAACAAAACAATTCGGCACTAATAGTCGAGGTTAACAAACAGCCTTGGACACGAAACCGCTGATTTCCAATCGCCATATACCACACAATCACACATCCGCAATCCTTAAGACAATCGAGTTTTTCTTGTTTCCACAAATAACATTAGATTGACGATATAATTGTCATAAGCCAATTTTAAACGCACGCCATATATTCTATATTATATATATTCTATATTTACCTGTCAGCTTGGCCTAGTAATAATATGACTTAAATTAAATAAAGGTCGGTTTTAAAAAAGATTTCATAACATAATCTCTATAAAACCATGGTTCTCCAAATTGAGGTTAAGTAAGAAAAAAATACTATTATTTTGAGACTAACGCTGGCTATACACGCTACGATCCATCGTAGAGGTCTACCTGTACAGGTTTACCTGCGCAGGTAGACCAGAGCGTGCACTGGAATAGACCCGAGCAATTTTCTGAATGAAATTGAAATCGGATTTTTTTTAGTGACACTTCATGGTAAACCTGTGCATGCTTACTGATTATACACGTTACGACGTGCGGTCGACCTGTGCAGAAACACCTACACAGGTGAACCTCTTCGGTGCACCGTAGCTGCTCTTAGGATTGGCAGGACTTGAAGAAAATAAAATGTTATGGTATAGACTTTGTACATAACATCTTAGAAAAAAAAGTGTATTCACATTAATACCTCCAGAAGTACAATTAGTCAGAAGAAATGGATTTTAACCACACTTATAATGATTATTAGTGATGATAAGATTATTAGACTAATGGTCTCTATATTACAATGTTAAATGCAGAGTGTTGTGGCATAGCTAACTAAACGGATACTGATTGAAACCAAGATTACATCAGCTCTTTTATTATGTGTCTATAAAACATCCACACTTCACCTAGAGATCGATATTGATTTTTGAATACAACCATATGTTACGTTTCACGATACAGAAAACAAATTTTGAAAATATTCTACTGATGCTAGATGCGCAGCTAATTAGTGAGAATAATAAAGTCCAAAAACATGTACCCACGAGAGATTAATCTATCGACGCAGCGATAAGTAAAAAAGCTTTGACTACAGAGAGATGAATTTATCGTCGGTCAAAATCACTGCAGAGATATGGATTTGATGCTCAAACAGCTGTGATTTCAGAGAAATGGATTTATCGATAGTGAAACAGCTGTGACCACCGAGAGATGGAGGACCTATCGACAGTTAAAACGAACCAATTGAAATTATCACTCATATTCAATAATTTGTTCATATAATATTTTCATTAATAATTTATGTATTATATATTTGATTATTTCATTAATAAACCTGATACATTAAATAATAATAGATTCCGTGAACATAATGTCAACGTAACATTTCGTAAACATTAGCCAAAAGATCAAATCAATCAAGAAATATAATATCGACTTGATACGATCGAAAAGTCATCATTATTAGTCTAGATATTATTTTAGCTCGCTTCGATACTTTGCTGTTGAAGATTATGTCGTGATTAATTTTATAAATATTTAAATAACAAAATGTTTTATAAATTGGATGTGAAAAACTACTTACTGATATCTTCACTTAACAACAAAAATTAATATAACCATGAAATCGACGACTGCCTAGCATATTTCGTGACTTAGCTGATACACGATTAATCAATTTCAACCGAACGATTTTAAAAAATCCAATTAAAACAGAATAGCGTGTGAAATTACTGTTAAATGTAGATCATGTTTTTGAGGTCACTGATAAAATAATAAAGTTTGCAATTGACATTCTACATGAAGCTCTTATTGATTTTATGATTTAATCCAAATAAGTACTTGTTCTAAGTGTGATATTAAATTTTCGCAACCTCGGGAATAAAAATTTGGATCCCGAGCAATATTGGTTCTGTAGACTGGGTAAATATGCCTGAGTCGTAAAATTTTTATATATCTTCTTTCAATTGTTTATTAGCAAAGAAACTAATTAATGAACGGTATTAATTGTTATTACTATTTTTCCATTATTATTGTAATACATTTCTTTATTTATTATTTTAATTTGTAAGTACTGGCACTAATGTATTATTAATCTGTGGAGTATATAATCTGAAGGCACATATTATTTTTGTTACTACTTAGTTAACCCACTGTCTGTATACTTCTGTTTTGTCCTCATCTTAATATATCAAAATAAAATAAAATTATTAGTCCAGTTGGTCCATGATAATATGTTATTAAAAAAAGTGTACTTTTGTACGCCCTTAACTACGCCCTTTGGCATAGCGAACAAAAAAATATCTCCAAAAATGTTATCCGGCATGCCGACGATATGATGAAATTAGCCATCAACAGCGCCGGCTCTAGCCCTTAACCAAGGTATAGCGAGACTGTATTTCGGCGACCTTTATAAAAAATAAAAAATTTGTCTTAATACTTATTCTAATACTTATTTTAATAATTATTAAAACATTCTACATTCACATTTCCATATAAATAAACACATAACCATGTCTAAAATCACATTACCATATTGGCCATCACATAACCATATCAATATTTCACATAACCATGACTGTTATTTACTCAGACTGTTTTTTAACGTTACCGAATAGGAAATATCTTCCTGAAAACCAGGCCATCAGCAGTGTCTTCTTCATTCCGAAAGAGTAGGGTAATCCACCACTCCGTAAATATGCTTAAATATAAAACTGGTAAAAAAAATGTTATATAACTTATATATATATAACTTTACATGCGTGCATAGGAGTACACAAGTTTTTATTATAGCCCAAGCTCGGTAAAGCTGTAAAAGCCGAAAAAACTCCAGGGCTAACAGAATAATCAGTTCGAAAAAAAAACATTATAGAAACAATCATTTAAAACATTGTATTTAGCTTATAGCATTGACTTTCAACCTGGGGTTCGAGACTCCTGAGGGGGTCACGTTCAGGAATATACAGTGTAGTCGCAATATGTTCAAAAAAAATTTTATCTCGTATACAAAACATCCCCACAGTGAAGTATTTTTAAATTAAAAATAAGTGCTAGAATCTTATATACTACTAGGTAATATCAACATTATTATGATAGGCATAGCTTAAGCAAAATATATGATTATTTTTAATGATACTTAAGCGTATGGATACGCTTCTTGGAGTTTATAAACAATTTAAAAATAAAAAAGATTAGTTTTAAAGCAGTGTAGTGGAAAAAAAACAATCTTTGCCATTTTAACTGGCCGTTGTAAAATTTTGAGGAATGAGACTGTCTAGCATCTTTATTTACTTAATTTATTGTTTATTTAGTGTGTAGCGACAACAAAATAATTGAGAAACGATGGCTTACAGCGATCGTCAGCCTTTTTGAGTACGGGCTAATATTGACAAAGTGAAATAGGTACTTTACACTAGTCAAATATGCTACGGTCTACTGGCGAGGTTTACGTATACAGTTCGACTGCACGTCATAGTGTTTAGAGGCGGACACACTTACAAGTTCACCGTACGATGTCACTAAAACAATTGATTTTCGATTTTATACCAGTCGCCTACACAAGTTTAAAAAATTTTAGAGGTCTGTTCGAATACACGCTCCAGTTTATCTGCGCACGCACACTTGTACAGGTAGACCTCTCCGGTAGACCGTATCATATATGTCGGATACGTTTACACGGGCCTCGGGATTTGCGCGGAACAGATTTGTTATTTTTTTTTAAATAGCTTGTCAGTCCAGCTCTCCAAATGGCCCACGAGCCGCACTAAATTTAGATTCATGCCTATAAAGGATTATTAATAAAACTAGCAGTGTCCCACGGTTTGTTTTATTTAAACAATATCGATTATAAGGAACAGCTAAATTCAACTTAATAGTGGATGTGGATACAGCTTCTTAAATTGAATGTAAAAACTAAACGTATTCATCAATTGCGATCGGTAATAGCGCGGGCGTCGCGTCGCGTCGGTCGCCTGGACATAGACTCAATTGCTCTACAAATTTATCGATCTATTTAATTACCACAAACTGTGTATTTTTTACTAAATAACATTTACTAACATCTGTCTGAATATTGTCCTCCCACGTAGCAGGAAAATTTATACAGCTCATTTAAATAACGTCGAATTTAACGCCATTTGTTTTAAACAATAAAGTATTATACGGTATCAATGTATCAATCCATTTTAATGAATTAAGTAATATATCGTTTTTATTTATGAGCCATTTTATTTCAAATAAAGCCATTGGATCGAGCACGAAAAATGTATTTATTCGGATTGTACATTTATCTAACCAATAATATTAAATTATTTATTTAAACATTCAGGTAATAACAATAATAATAAATAAAACAATAAATTACTTATTTAACCATTTGAAAAGATTTACAAATAATATCTATATTTCTATAGTAATAAATACTAATAACATAATAAAGCGGAAGAGCTTTTTTTGTTTGTTTGTTTAAACACAAGAATCTCTGGAACTACCAAACGGATTCAAAAAATTCTCACCTCTCGGCTAGCCTTAAATATTGGTTTTTGTTAAGCCGGATGCAACATTGTTCTTCCCGAACTGCTTTATCCGCGTGCGTTGGTGTAATGGTTTGTGATAAGTAAATACAATTAAAAAAAAACTATTGCTCCTTAGTACATCTAAAAAAAGACCGCAATACCATATGCCTATCTCTTATACATTCGCTACAACAAAGTATTTAGAGACAAAGTTTTATTGAAAATTGAAAGGTGATTTATGAGCATTATAATAGGCGTGGCATTATAATAGGATATTAATCCTTACGAACGAAAGTTACTTCATCATCAAGACAACTTTATGTAAATTAACTTTGCCTTTTATAGTATTTTATTTGGACGCATAGTTTGGGAGATAATAAAAAATAAGAATAATTTTATACTTGGTTCGGGTCTATGACTTAGCAGCAGTGGTGCGAACGAGCCGTGTGAGTGTACCGCATAAACTTGGCTGTCCGATAAAAATATTGTCTATATTGAAGTGTCATAAATGATAAATCAGCAATTTTATTAATTAGACGCGGGTGAATCCGCGGTGCACAGTTAGTAATTATGTAAAGAGCAAAATATCATGGTATGGCTCTAGGTTACACAACAGGCGGGAGTCTAGAAACTAGGTATGTCCTGTATCTATCTTGTAAGTAGGTAAGCGATCTTCTGCTTGTTGTAAACGATAAATCAATCCAGGACCGTTACATATTTGAAAACCAAATAGAACAAAATAAATATTAAAAATGTACATAAAACTAAAGAATAAAAGTTTTTTTTATCGTTATAGTATTTTTTATCGTTTGGCGTAGTGACCACAAGAATAATCCGCGAAACTGCGTTAGAAGTTCTTTTTACCGTACATATATGTATGTATAATACAGGTTGTACTTTGCGAAATGCTTCTTCTTTTAGTTTTGATTTAATGGCATCTACAATTCTGCCACGTCACGTGAATAGAAAAATTTTCTGATTATTCTGGTACTCTTCAAAAATGGCTCTAAAACAACATGGCCCTTGTTAAAATTGTCAAGGGAACTTTTGTGGTAACTTACCACTGCCTTGTTATTACTAATTTACTAGCTGTGCCCGCGGGTTTGCTCGCGTGAACTACAGAATTGACCGTCGCTCGCCTGTTATAAATACTTATTTTATTTATGCGGAACCCTATTTCTTTTTCTAAACTAAGTTGCTCCTAATAATATCAGCTATCAAGTCCCGTCAAAATATGTTCAACCGTTACGGAAAAACCCGGAACAGACAGACAAAAATTTTGAAAAATTGGTTTTTTGTTATAGATACCATATATAAAGTATATATATATATTTAGTAAAAGTAACCAAACTACATCACGCAAAATGTCACCAAAATAACACAATAATGACCAAATAACATAAATACGAAGTAACACTACATGACAAATCAAGATCTGCCAAAAAAACTTATCTACCTTAGACAATTTTGTCATATGCGTCACAGGTAAGATAGAAATAATTCGACAAGAAAAATCAAAGTAATAATCACCTTCAGAGTACTTTATCTGCTTATAATTAGTTTAAGTACATATTTATTTGGGTGGAATCCCTAAATAGCATAAAAAAGTCGCTGTCCGTGTCTGTCCTCATCTTCATTTCTTTTTGTCCTCTGACTTCTCAACGACGCGACGCAACGGTTTTTGATACGATTTTCACTGTCATTTAGGTTTTTTTATGGAAGGTTAGTTTGTACAATACATTCTAAATAAGTTTTTGTATAGTATAGAAAATCCAATGTTTTATATTAAAAAAATATATTTTCGGGCGCTAACTTAGCTTATGCTAGCTAAACCTTAAACAAAATACGTCAAATTATTATTAAATACTAAAGAATTGTAGTTCTTTAAAAAGCCTACAGAAAAGTTCCCGATGGCATATATCTATCTCCTAAGGTTGATTCACAATAACCATTTAAATTTTAAAATATTAATTAAAAATATTGGCTTAAATGCGAAGCCATTCTCTCCAATTCAGTATTAATCGTTATCTAGATAAAATTTTAGTTACCTTGGGCATTTAATGTAGATTAAACTTGATCTTTACATTATATCATTTAAAGGAATACTTTAAGGAATATAATAGGAGTGTAGAAGATACCAACCACATGTTCAAAATTACGCACAACCAAAAAAATCACTCTCAACAAAACGATTGGGCGACACTGCTGCCATCCGTGCCACGGCTTGCCTGCACCAAAAGGTAGGGTACCCTATCTATCAATAGCGAGTCACGAGTTAAGCGCACTTTTCATAACGATAAACTATTAATACCAACGCCATAAACTTTAAATCGATCGAACATGATTTTTTCAACATAAATGACACCACATTAGTAAATTGCACCCGTGCGAAGTCGGAGCGGGTCGCTAGTACATTATAATGGATGGTTATTTACAGAGTTAGCAGGGTGGTCGAAGTCCATGCAGAGTATCCCGATAGGTGATAAATAAGTGTTTATCTCGATACATCGACACGTAAGACCGCCCCGACTCGTGAGAATCGCCGATTGATTACACTCACTCCCTACTACACAGTACTTGTGTTACAAGACTTATAAGTATAATTGTTACATGTGAGAGTTAACTTTCTAAAAATATTGTGTTACCCACCTGTTCTTGTATTGATTGTGAATGTGTTTGTTTAACAATAACAATTTTAAAATATAGTTAATTTTAAAGGTTTGTGCACAGAGAGAGAGAGAGAGAAACTCAGTATATATATGTATATATTTTTATAATAGCTCGTCACATTGACTGTACTGTACCTGATGGTAAGCACACTACAATCCAAACACAACGAAGACCACCAAGAGATCGAAATCCATCTGCGGTCGCCGCTGTCAAGCCGGCCTAAAATTATGCAGTTATCAGACTTTTTTGGATTCAACCCCAATTCCGCCTCATAATTTCAGCAAAAGCAAGCATTGCTATTCTTCTCATTACATGTAGTATTTTATAGTAGCAACTTACTGTGACTAAACCGTGACTTGGTCGTTGTAGATACAATCTCAAAATTAAAGCAAAAAAAAAACAACCACAGCGCTGCGCAGCTGAAGTTGCCGACTAACTCAATCAAAACACTTGTCGGGAACTCACTTGGAAGTCAATAAGTTGTGTTGTATTTTAAGTGTATTTAATTTTAAGATTTTTTTTTTAAAAGTGTGCGGACTAAGAGTCTGCATCATAATAAATAAATAATTAAAAAAAAAAACTTTGCAAGCAAAAGTGTCAGAAATATGCCAGTTGGTAAGTATAGTTTAATCCAAATTAACAATTCAACCGCTGTCATGCGTAAATAGAAACTGAATATGCATCGGGTGATCTCGAAACGTGACGCATAAGCGAATCACTATGACGGACTCGTCACCTAATGCATGGTGGTCCCGATCCCGATCCAGTCAGACTGTACAGCCCACCATCCCACTATACCCATTTCCTACTCAGCAGGATGGTGCAGGTGTGGTTGGCTTACACCCCAAATTTAACTTATTTCTTTATCTGTGGATATACCGTTCACACATAATTAATTATTGTAATATTTATGACTATAATTTATTTTATAAGTCTGTGCTGTGAGAAACGGTTTAGAACTCATGTTGTACGCTCGACAGGTCAATTTATTTTAGTCATGGCTTTACAAAATTTGCGAACAAATTAGTTAATCAACTGATGAAGCAAATCTTTGGCCTTCACGGTTTTAAATAAACAGTTTAAGAAGTATCTAACTCGCAAAAAAACGTTCACTGCCTCCAGGTTCTATTGTTAAGATTTTTGACTAAAATATGGAGGAAGTTGTAGTTAGATAGGAGTAATCCAGATAAGCTATTTCGTAATTTATGTAGTTTTATTCCCACTTCGGAGATTGTTCTATCTCGGGTAAGAAAACCACAAACCACTATACACAGGTCCTTCACAGATTACGCTTCCGAATTTTATAGTTACATTAAAATTTTAAGAATAGGTCTCTACAGGTTTTTGAGGTTTGCATGAAATCATTGATCATCGATGATTCGATGGATTGATCTACCATCACCTAGGAATATCCTTTTTTAATGTAAATTCAAAACTAAACCTGTACAACTTTTTTAGAGAACTTTTTTATATAATTATACGATTAAATACTTTTATATCAATAATTAGATACTTAGTGCTCCATTTACATATTTTTTTTCAAATTAAACAACATTGTTGTTGGCCTTGGACTTATTTTGCCGTTCCAACACGACATCGCCCAACGAGATGCAGTTAGGTGTTACTAGGTAGGTATAGATAATAAATACTTAATTATTTTTAGGCAGTTGTCTGTCGTACTTATTATTCCAGATAATCGTTATGTGTGAACTGACCATACGCTTACCGTATCTATTTTTCATTTTATATTATCAGGGAGAAGTGACGACACTATGTCTGATGGTAAGCACTTAGCACAGTACCTACAGTCCCAAAAGAACGGCCAGATCAACAACATATCGCTGGTCGTCGTTGTCAAAGCCTCTCGGTAGCTGGATATGCATTGGCTAATCCCGAAAAGATATAAACCAAAAGAGTCTTCTTCTTCTGCTTGTTTTGGCGCCGTAAAAATCACTTGCCAGTGTCAATATGTTTGTATTTAAGTATTTTTTATATACAAAGTTGGTACAACAAGACGGTGGCTCTCTTGGTAGAACTTACTCGGGAGTTTTTGTAACATCTCAAAATGCATGCTTCAAGTTAATATATATAATCCAGTTGACGAATGCACAATAACCAAACTATATCACGAAAAATGCCGTCAATAACACATAATATAGGCTCAAAGAACATATATAATGAGTTAAAAATAAAAACCACAACATGGCAAGCTCAAGATCCCGCCAAAAACTCCCAAAAGTGAGTCAGTCATTATGATGGGTTTACCTCCATGTGCATTACTGTCCCAACCAAGTAGTGTACAAAGACCCTACTAGCCCGCTTGACTACTGAATATACACTGGATGGTCCTGGAACGCGACACGACTTTGTACGATTTAAGGAATTTAATCTAACGTAAAAACAGCAGCTGCTTTGTTTGTATACAAAGGTTGTAAATCCACTGATACCTAAATTTAACCGGATTATGGACAAATAGAAGTAAAAAATCTCTTTGCTAAAAAAAACTTATATATATATATACAGTACTTTATATGATTAAGACGTGGGCTTTAGTAATTTGGGGTGATAAAGATAGATCTCACTCATGGACGTAGCCAGGATTTTGAACAGGGGTCAAGCAGGCTAAACTAATTTATTTTCTTAATAGTACCTTGACAAAGTAATTTACTCTTCCTTTCGGAATTACTCCGACCGAGCGCTTACCGAGTCCTTGCTTGGGGCAGAAGTCCCCTGCCCTTACTTGGCTACGCCCATGACATCATTGGTAGCACAGTCTCAATGATGCACGATTGAATAAGTCCGCATAACCCTTCAATGTTTTAGAAGAAATTAGTGTGAATTTATTTGTCTTATTTAAGTGTTTCAATTTTTCTCTGAAATTGCCTTAAGATTCTCAGATTACTTAAACTGTACTTGAAATAGGTATGTTATTATGATTATATTTCCGAATAAGAAATCTCTTATTAGATAAAATCGACTACAGGGCCGAGCCTAAGGTTATTTTTTTTTTCGAACTGACTATACTGTTTGCCTTAGGGGCCCTGGAGCCTTTACGGCTTTTACAGCTTTACCGGGCTTGGAGCCTAAGGTGCAAGATATAATTGGCTGCCTCTTTAGACTATAGACTTAATTAATGTTCACTGAAAAATTCAGCATTTCTTCAATACATTGCATGTATACATGCCCAATTTCAAAATATAATGCAATACTTTCGGTATTAAGTTAACTGAAAAAAGCTGACACGGATGAAATGAACAAAAATGTGTACCTATATAACTAGTATGTTGCAGCCTGGGTGTTGTGCACTCCTGGCAAGACTGATAGCTTATCAAAAGATAATATTTCTTGTAAATTGGCCATTAGACTATACATAAGGAGTTAATTTATTTTTTTACTCATTTCACAAATTGATGTCTCGTATTAGATTATTTTTAACAACGCGTAATTTTCGATAGGCGCCGACGCAGCAGACCGTTTAATAATTTATTACAAAAGAAATATTGTGCCATATACACACAAGATTATATAAAATAAAGGAAAAAAACATTGTTTAAATACGAATGGAAAAATATAGATTTGTTTCGCTATAGGTCACAGTTAACCTGTTTTTTTAAGGTTATCCTAACGAAGTTTTAGTATAATTATGAATGTTAATTATTTATTATAATATATAACTATAATATATATTATATATATAATATATAATATATATAAATAATATAACAAGCATAATAAAAAAAAACGAAATTAAATGAGAATAGTCATTCGCTCGGATAGTGGGCGTGCCTGGCCTGGTAGCCACAGTTGGAACTGTACGTGTTTTGCGTTAATTCTAGTAAGTTTATTTTCCATTTCATACTTTTTTTCTCTCCTGCTGCTCCCTATGAAATATTTGAATCATTATAAAATATATGTACTACAATATGTCGGTAATAGATATCTATATTTTCTCAAACATTAATTTATTGAATAGGTACTAGTTATCATTCAGCATCATTAAGCATTTCATTTACTTCAAAATTCGTAGAATAATGTTTTCCAGAATTTACTGGAAGTTTTTTTATTGTTTATTAATACCTTGCATTTTTTTTATTCTTACTCTATCGTCTTCAAGTTATCTCTAAAATTTACATTATAAAAGAAACTTCATAAGGAATCTTCCAAAAAAACTCAATGTATGATTTACGCTCTTTTCAAATTATATTGAAGTATCCTTGGATCAGTAATAAACTGTAATGACAGCCCTGCCGCAGCCGCAGCTAGCGGCGGGATTGACAAAGGGAGGCAATTTGAACGTATCTGGCAATCGGTCGTGACTCATCCGTCTATGGCGATTATCTGGAAACAATATGGCGCCGTCCGCCATCGTGAGTTTTGGTGTCCTCTCAAGTTCTCAAACCACTGAATACATTCGTTTCGAAATTAAATTGAGATCATAACGCGGATTATTTTTTGTTACATTCTTTTGTAAAATAATTTTGTATTCGTATATAAAATCCCAATCTGTCTGAAGTTACTTACAGCTTAAATGTTTCACAATTTTTTGTAGGCAGTGTAGTATACCTAGGTAGAGTTTAGTTTTTTACGGCTGCTGTGAAAAGATAAAAGGATAGATAGGTACCTAATGTTATTAACCTGGATGTTGTTTGCGATGACTTTATAAATAGGTAATCTAACCCCGTTATTTACTTGAAGCGCGTTGATAAACTTGACAAAATCGACCAAATTTTCTTAAAACTGGTTATGAGTACCTTGTTAGCTAAATACTTTGTTTATTATAATTGTTAGCTACTTCTTAACCGTACTTGGTATAAGAAACAGTATGAAAAATAATGACCACACAGCGTTTAAAATAGATATATGTAGGTACTGATTTTTAAGTATTAATTTAGATAAGAAAAATACTGTTCAAAAATATCCCTTAAGATCATTCTTAAAATTTGCTATAAATATCGTAGACAAATTTCATAGGCATAATTAAAAACTCAAACCATAAATCGTGCGGCCTCTTTAAGTGACTTAATTACTTAATCCTAACCGGTGAAAGGATATAGGTATTTACGACTTAAAAGGTCGCAAGGATTACTTAGTATACCCAAAACATACATAGTTTACCCAAAACATGAAATAGGTACCTACCTATATTGCTAAACGTGGCCTTTTGTTCCAACCTTATTGAAAATAGGTGGGTAGGTGGTACCTACTAAAGATAATACACAAAGAGATGGGACATAATGATAGGCTGTTAATTTGAAAGGAAAATGGATAGATAAGTTTCCACATCGCCGTGAATTTGCAAAACAATTTCATATTCACGTATAATTTTGTATTAATTTAATAAATTCTCATAGTGATTTAACATTCACCGAGTTACTAAGATGCCAAAATTAATTATCAAAACATAAATTTAAAAACCTACCCAGACGGTTTAGGTTCAAGATAACATTACATAATTATGCTAATGGTATGCATTATATTCATAACTATCTGTGCTTGCGGTTCCGCTCGCATGGACTACAGAATTATTGTTTATGAAGATATCGTGATAATTTTTCTTTTTGATAAGGACCAAGTATCTATATAGTAAAACAAAAAAATATGATCAATATCTATAGTCGTTATTAGACGCGCGCACAACGGCAAACCTCAATCAATTTATTTATGTAGATAAAGCCGATAGCATAAGTGAATATTGTATTTCATTTGATCTATCTCAATAACATATGAATGATCTTTGAGCAAATCAAGTTGATTCATAATAATACTTTATGTTTTAATTTTACAAGACCTATTGAGAGATCAGAGATCAGTGACGCGAAAGCGATACGACTGTAGGTCTGACGCGTATCTCCAAACTCACCAAAGCGTCTCTGACGCCGCCGCGCCCCGCGCTGACAAAGCGTCAAAGACGCTATTGACGCCGCGTTTGTGACGATTCACTGGAAAGTCTACCTTTAGGATTCTCCTTATAAAAGCCGTATTTACACCCCTGCCTATAGCGACTTCTCTTTTGGTAGTTTGTGCTTGCAATAAATGGAGAAGCCGCTAGGTATGAGCGATACAGTAGTATCTATATGATATACTGAAGTACCTACTTTTTCGAAGTAGTTAATATAAATTGTGAATTCCTACGCACAATTTTTCAAACTGATGAAAATACATAAAAAGGTTAAAACGTCTAAATACCGCTTAACTATTTTTTTTTAATAATTATATTTCGTTACTATTTAACAAAATTGTTAATATACTAATAATGAAACATGCAAATTCAATGTCAAGCAATTTTAATCACTTTACTTATAATAGATCTAAATAACTGTGTTTAGACGTAATAAATACCTACCTACTAAAGAGTCAAGATGGTTTATTCAGTAAAGCTTCAGATGGAAACAGATAACCTAGGCTATCGAACGCCCTGGACATAACGACATAACTCAATAATTACATGCTTATTTTACTAGCCCATTGTCCAACCTACGCTATAAACATAGGCTTTACTTGATTAAATTCAAGATTACGTGTATCTCTTTTTTATTTATGCTTACCAGTAAGGTTTGAGAGCAAAGCTCCTCGAACATGGTTTATTATTTTATTGCAAATTTACCTTTTGTATATAAACAAAAACCAGCTCATTAATAGCAATAAATAAATTTGGATTTAAGCATTACAATAATACCGGAATATTTCAACTACAAATGTGAAATTCAGTCTAATTCAACTTACGAGTACCTACCTATATAGCCATGAAATTTATCTAATCGTTACAAAAATATAGAAGCTACCAAAGGGGAGCCTATCCTATAGGCACTTTGTAAATTAAATATTTGCACAAAAATTACAACCAAATCGCATCGTTCAAACAACCAGGTATTTGCAGACTATAGTGTTGCAGAAACATTAAGAATCAATTCATTAGCGTATATCAAATTGATTCAAAGATATTTATTTATATATTTAGCACGCCAACAGAACAATTACAAAACAGTTAAATTACATATTATCATACACAAATCAAAATACAATGTAATCACTCATGTAATAGGCCTGCATGACATTTTAATATATATTGATGTAAGGATAACTAAATGAATATAATTAAACATTTAAAACTACTTTGTAACTACACTTAAAATCATTATATATTAAAACTGAAATTAAGTTATATATTATTTTTAAATAAGAAGTGCTTGTATGTACCAATAAATTGAAAAAAGATATCTATGGAATTATTCGTCGTGTTGGATCTCTCGTTATACAACGTTATGTAAAATAAGAACTTATTTATTGGAAAACGATCAGCATGAAAATGCCGTCTGGTTCGTCAACTAAGACAAACACACGAGGGACTAGACTTTCTTGTCTTTACATCATGTGTCGTCTATTTCAAGTCAGAGTCAAATTACGTGGATTAAAATACTACAAAGAATCTGCGCTTTCTTTGATGGAGAACATCGTAATAAAACATTGTATGAGATATAAATAATCATTTAAAAATACACGACCAATTATTGTATGTATAATAAACATCAACATACCTATTTACACCAAGCCCGGTGAAGCTATAAAAGCCGCAAAGGCTCCAGGACCTAAGGCTAACAGTATTAGTTAGAAAAAAACTATTCACATAATATTTTAGTCGCAAGTCTCACCCAATTTCTCAGTACGATAATAATACGAACGGATAGTAGAATTTGAACACTTCTGTATACCGATGTTTAATTTTTTTCTATTAATTTAGTTTTATAACTAAATTCAACTATAACAATGATTTTAGGCAGTGCCAAACATCTGATTAGTGAATTGAATTATGCTAATTAGACTTGGGGACAGGTCGACACAAGAACTACCTACTTTACGACACGTTGTTCATTAAGAAAACTATACATTACACATTCATAGACTCGGTCATGGCTATTTAAGAAATTTTTATCGCTGGTTAACCAATCTTCATAATATATTTTTTAATTTCAGTCGATATTCCGTATATAGAAAATCGAGGACACGATGTTGGAACTTGTAGGCGGGATGCTGTAGTCTGCTACTAAATAAATCGTCTTTAAATTGTATCATTTGTTATTAATCTACTGAAAAATATGTTTGTATCATTAAAATAGTGAATTTCTACATTTTTATGTGACTTCTAAATTTATTATACTGGTTAAAAGCTCTTACTGTATTCTCATCTTTAAACATTATATTATAGTCGTTGGCCTATACACGCCAAATGAAACTAATAATTTTTCGACATATACGTTACATACATATAACATAAACATACGTTTATCTTATAAAATATACAGTTACAAATAGAATAACAATCTAATTATTGACGTACCTTTCTTTCAAGATCTAAAAATAACGTAACAGTTCAATTCACAACAAAAGTTCAAAACACTTCACATTCAACACATCGATATAAATTAACTTTTTGAGTTATTATTTTTGTTTAAAGTCAATACCGTCAGTTATTTTGAACCGGCGCGGCAGTCTCGTTCGCATCGGAGCACCGCGTGCGTTTCAATGGATGAAAGTGTAAACTGCGGTTTTTGTATAGCGCCTTCTCGTTCGTGCTTGTGCGAAGAAAAAGGAGCGGAACTTGTTGGTAGTCAAGTTCGGCTTTTCAAGTGGCGCGGTTATTCGCCCACTATTTTCATAGCAATTCTAATTCTTATAGATCGGTACGAATTTGAGATGAATTTCCTCAATTCTCACTTTCAGACTTAGGGAAACACAGAAACAAATAAAAAACCAAATGTAGATGTTTATTTTTATTTTTTCCCACAGGTGGCAAGAACCAGAGTAGCGAGCACAGTCTCACAATAATTAAAATGGTAACTATTTTCAGGGATAACAACATCTAAACAAAGAAAATCGGGCAAAATTTTCTAATTTCTATATTATATGACAATCAAAAATTTTAAAATTTGTAAATAGAAGCAAAAGTGCATGATGTTACGCCAAATGGTGAATGTGTGTACGTGAAATCCCTTGTGTGATGCTCCTACCCCGGCAAATGAAAATTATTTTAAATGTCTTAATGATTTTTTAAGAAAGTTCTAATAGGAAAAAATGATAGCAGGTTAAACAAATATGCATGTAACCAAGGCTAAACACTAGCAATCGGTTACAAGCCGACTTGTCTATTGACTTGACTATTAAAAAAAATGGATTTGTTTAAACTACCTACATGACATTTATTTTCGTGTGCCGATTTTTTTGCTACGTGTCAAAAATTGTACAGAATAATTGTGTTGCCTGCTCTCTCATCAACATGGAAAAAAAATACATGAAAAAAAGAAATTATTCGCCGAATGTAGAAAAAAAATCATTTTTATTTAAATACCGATAATATTATCGATGAAAGCTCATTACAACCACTTACAATATATCACGTGGCTTTGCAGTGAGTTATTACGGGGACTGCGATATAAATTTTGAACGACCTGTATTATTAGTTTGCACGTTATGCGTTAAGTGCCAATTAAGTTTTTCATATATATATATATCAATAATAAAAGTCCGTTCAAATAATATGACAGGGATAATACTATTCGACACAAATATGTACGTCTAAAACTTGTGTTGCAATAGTTTTACTGCCATCACATTACCGAGACAAAGCTTGCGACGGACCATGTTCGTTATCTACCGAGATGTTACTTGTCCCCTTTGTTGTAGAACCGTTGCAAGCTTATTATAGTTTTTCAACAATACAATTGTAAAAAAAACACTTCATCCACAGCTGTTCCGGATAATAAACATTATCTTTTAGGCACATTACATTACGATTGATCGCTAATCAAACATAATATTACATGTGACTTCAATCTAGCTTTTTTTGTATTTTTTTTTTTTGTTTTTTGTATATTTTATAAACATTTTTTTTTCAAGGTATTCTTTAGCGAATATCGTTAATGCAATAAGTACAATATGAAATTACATGACAGGAAAAAATGATAGATTACGTAATAGTATAATGAATTTAAATTAAATTGTATGACTTTAAAATACCCAACCGTACTAGTGAAGTTAAACGATACATAAATATTGACTTCAACACCTGAAATAATGTAAGTTGCAAGCAAATGACGATTGTCTACTCACAAGAACCCTTACCAATATTTCAGATGACGAAATTAACAATGATATTAGCCAAAAAAAACATAACAAGTCTAAAGAAAAGAAAAACGCTACACATTACTTCCGTGGTATACTAAATATAATACATACTTTTTTTTTCCAATGCAAAAAACTCGCTGTGACATTTTTTTTGCTTTTTCGTTTTAATGTATATTACAAACAGAAGTAAATCACACTACTACATAAATATAAATATATAAAACACGACACGTAAAACAGCAAAGTTTTTGCAAGAATATTTAATTATTATTTTTAATGAAAATGTAACTAAGCAAGACTATTTAAATGAATAAAATACATAAATAATATAAATGTAAGGAATCGTGTACAGAAATGGCAGTATTGCGCTATCGAAGCAAATTCACCATCTTTGTACACCGGGAAGAAAATAATCACCTTTACAATCCCTCTGTAGAATAAAAAATATAACATACATTTACTTACACTTTACATGAACTATAATAACAGTTACGGCTATATGAACTGTTTACAATTCAATAAATGGATCTGTAAATTATGATACAAGTTAACCGACCACTGAAACTGTTCAGTTTATTAATGACAAACGAACAGGACATTAAAATACTGAACAAGGACAGTGGATAATAAAGAGTTACGAGCACAGTTCCATATCGCGTGACGGGCGCACCTGTGACACAACATATACAACAACAGAAAGACGGCTCCGGCTCCATGCAACAAGGCTCTACGAGGATTCTGGACCACTTCGGATGAACCCCCGAGTGATTCCGCTATACCAATATACCTAACGTCTATGTATATGTCTATGTGACGCTAGTTTCAGAATTAGTGATTAAACGAGAAATGAATTCAATTTTTTTAACAAAAACTTCTTGTTTTTTTGGCTCCGCAATAAGCACTTGCCAGTGTCAATGTGTTTGTCTTCGTTTTTTTTTTAATATTCCAAGTTGGTTCAACAAGATGGTGGCTCTCTTGTTAGAACTATCTAGGGATTTTTTGTTACATCTCAATATGCATGCTTCCAGTTAATATTTAAAATTCACTTCACGAATGCACAATAACCAAAACTATAAGAAGCAAAATGCCACCAATATTACATAATATAGGGCCAAACAACCACAACAGGACAGATCAAGATCCCGTCAAATATTGTACAGTGGAGCGTAGGTAACTGAAAACAAGGTCGAACGGAGCTATCTTTCTATACTTATCTATTTTGTGGTCGTGAGGCAAGCCCGGGCGCCCCGTTCACTTACCGACTAAACCTCATACTCGATTACCAGATTAACACCACTTGCTGAAGGACGCGTGTGGCGCACTAATGCGTCACTAGGCCTCCGCCCTCGCACTACGGGGGCGTTCCAGTATTACCGTAAGCAGGTTTCAATTTTTTTCTTAGTTTTGCTGACAAACGGAGCGATGGTGGATATTCTAAATCTTACATATGATAAAAATGTTCTCCAAGCCACATTTATAATTTAAATTGATAATACCATCTTTATTATGGAATACCGAGAATTGACTTAACTCTTTTAAATTTTAATACATAGTAAACAATTCTTACCGATTATTATTTGGTGGAGAGTGGAGTTTACAATTTTATTTTTTATTATACAGAGCTTAATATCATTAAAAGCTTGCTTTAAGTAATACTTGAACGCCACCTCTGCGACAACTCAATATAATTAGCGTAACGTTTTTAGGAGTTGTGGCATCGCGTTGCCGCCAGCCTCGCGGGCTCCTTCCGATTGTAATCGCCTAAAACGTACTAACAGAGAACAATTCACCGAATAGAATTTTGAAAAAATTTGGATCGTCAAAAACGGTAACGAAAAAAAAGAACAAATTAACAAAAATATAATAATAGCTGTTCTACTTATCTTTTACTTTAACAAAATTATTAAAAGACTCCGGACGATATTATTGTAAGAATTATATTATAATCGTCCTATTCTGTTTTACGTGGAATGCTATTCCCCATTGTATAAACGAGAATTGAAAAACAAAAATTTTTGAAAAAAATTTAAACGACCTGCATCCTTTTTTAAGAATAGGCTGCAGTGAAAACTTTTTTTTCTACATTTGAGCAATAGCATTCCTCCGAAACATTCCTACCTCAATACGAAATCTCTAAAATGAAAATATTGAACTAAAATTACGTTACATTAATCCCCACCGCCCAAATATCCTACATCATAAGATATGTTAGCACTCGTAGACGTTTCTTTCACTTCTGGCGCCATTCTTACCGAAGACTGTAACGTTCAAATGTTTCACTAAGTAAACCTACTATTTATTATTGCTAACTTTCTATCGCCGATGTCAGTTGGAAGCGTTATCGCAAAACACAAGGGGCTGTCATAACGATACGCATCGTTTAAAAAAAAATGCAAAAACGCATGACATTCATACGCATCTGTCATCCTATGTAACTTCAAATGACATCACAACGATCGATTAATTAGAGGGCGATATATACACAGAAGGCGAGATGATAGATCAAGAAAAGATACATTGCAAGTGTCGCCCTATTACAGTACGCCGGGAAAAATCTACTGCACTTTTATGAACATAAAAAGGCATCGCAAAAAAACCGCGGCATACTAGCGGTACCTGGGCGCGGCAAGGCGACCATCCGATCGGTCGAAGGTTCCTTGGGCGCGCTCCGCTCGTAGCGTTCACCTAACGCGTTAACGGTCGGTCTAACGCAAGCGAACAACACGCCAGGAAACGTGCATGAGGATGCGTACAAGCGGGCGCACAGCGTAGTGCGGCGCTGTGACGCCGTTTGCGGTCTGCGCGGACGCCGTCTGTCGGTTCACCGGCGTCGTCTCCTCCGCCGCCTTCACCGTAACTCGCGTCGACAGCGTCACAGGTATCGCCGGCCGCGTAGCGAGCGTGCGCCGCACTGATATCGGAGAGAAGCTCCTCCCACTCGCGCGACAGGTCGTCCGGGGCGGAAACGGACACGGTGGGCGGTGGTGCGGCGCACACGGAGCAAGCGATCGCCTCGCCCCACACCGGATCGGTGCCGGCTCGCATCTTCTTAGCGGCGTGACCACATTCTTCGCAGGACCACGCGTCTGCGGCCGCGACGAATTCCGTCTGCACAGCGGCGTCGTGTTGCCGCAACGGGAACCGCAGCCGCAGCCCGGCGTCTTCGAGATCGGGACAACGCTGCTCGGCGGTCAGATTGAGGCGACCGTAGTTGATGGTCCGCGTCGCGCGATACTCTAGGTATCGCTCGGCGACTGCTCCGATGTACACGCCCCCGGACTCGCTGCGCCGCTCTTCGACCGGATCGAGCTCGCCCCGGATATCAAACGTATCACCGTCGGCGTAGCGGTGCTGCTCGACGTCGGCCTCGCGCCGGATCGGTCGGAAGTGCGTCCGCGCAGAGGTGAGCAGGTCTTCTCGTTCGCGCGGCTCCAATTCTTCGAGCGGTGAGGTCGGTTGCGAAGCGGCAGGGGAAAGTTCGAGCAAAGGAAGCGGACGCAAACGACGCGGCATCACCTCCACGAACCCGCTCGTGTCGCGGCTGTGATTGAGCGCGATGAAAGAACGCATCGTAACGGCTACGGCGGCTAGCACCTCGTAGAGCTCGACACCTTCATAAAATGCGAAGGACTGCAATTCGGCGGGGGCGGGGGGTTCGGGGGCGAGGATGATCGGTTCGACGTCGGTTAAGTTGAGTGGCTGTAGCTGCTCGGGCAGAGCAGAGGCGCCACGCTCGCATAACACTGGACCCTCATCGATACCGAAGCTCTCGAACGATATTGGACCGCTTTTGTCGTCAGTCGGATTGGCGAGCATATAGTCGGACGGGGAAGCCAGTAATTCGTGAAAATCGATAGGCAAATCTTGGTAATCATCGTCGGGGGTATTCTGATCCCTCGACCAGAGTGCTTCAATGCTACTATCAAACTTTGCCTCGAACTTTGCATAGAGCTGCTCCTCGGTGGGGGTGAGCGGCCTCGGCTCGTACTCCAGCGGGATGATCCAGTCGGCGTCGAGATCGAGGCCGTCGTCCAAGTCAGGCACGATGGTTTCTTTTGCCACTATCTTTACGGTCGCATCTCTTATATCGTCGGTGACCGTATTCTCACAAGTGCCATAGCCCTCATCGAGCGCTATCGCCCGGATAAACTCCTTTACCGGATCCTGGGTCTCCATATCCCAAACTCCTTCGTATGTGACCCACTCCGGCAGACTATCTTTGCTATCAAAAGACTTGCTGTATGTATTCCAACGCTTTTTATTTCGTTTCTGCCCGTTGTAGGAATTGCGTCGTTCCTTGCCAGTGAAATGTTTTTTATTTCTTAAATTCCAGTCCTTAGTCGGAGTTAGTTCACATTGCATCTTGACTTGGTTGTCAGTTGTTGTCTTACGACACCATGCAGGTGCCGGTAGATAGTATAGCAATGGTGATTCTTGACCTTTCTGTAGAGCTGGAAATGCAGCGTAATATCGACGTACAGCTTCTGCTTGTTCAACTGAACACATGGGCATACCTACTTGCGAAACACTTTCTTGATCTTTGATGTCTTGCAGTCTTGTACACAGCTGATCCACAATGTTACCAAGGTTTTGTTCCTGGAAATAAATATACATTATATAGTATAAGTTCACATAAAATAATTTATATTATTGATGTAATAACCAGTCTGGATAAATTTGGTGGACTGAGCTAGCCTACTTTAAAATAATTTTCCAGGACAGAGAAGAAAACTAGGAATGTAAAGGGCTTTTGCCCAGCTGTGAGATAACAACTCAAAGACTAGATATGTCATAATTTGAGTTTTAATGGCATGTACATCAAAAACACATAACAGCAATGCTGCTAAGAAATTCTTATTGCTCATTTTAAGTATAAGTTTGACTAATAGACACAGATTAGTTTGTAGAAATCCATCTTACATTCAAAATAAAGGGCTGCACATATAAATTAAATTAAAGATCTTAATTTATAATAAACTTGAAATAATATGTGATGCCAGGACCCAAACCAGAACTTATGAGGAGAAGTTTAATAATGTAATGTAATATTATGTTATTAAGAGTTCAATATATTTTTAAGTATTTTTCTTTCAAATTTCTAAACATCACTTAATTCTGTAATGAGTTTATATGAGGGCATAGAACATTACAATATTCAAGTCCCTTATGATACACATACTTGGCTCATAATTAATCAGCACCATAAGTAAAACGTATAAACATAGCAGCAGAAAGTAGGCCAAATGCTAACAGAAACCTCATTTGACCATATGAAATAGAACAGAAAAATGTATGTACTTTGTGGATGTAAATTCATATTTTTTGACTATAGTCTGGTCACTGGTGACATTTATTAAATACCTATTACTTTTAATACTTATTTTGTAATAATAAATACATATATGAAAGTATTTAAAAGCAATATAAAATCAAAAACATAACACATAAGCATTGAAATACAAAATAATGGCAACAATGATAACTATAATTAAAGCACTAAAAAATTTAAAATAAACATAAAAATTGTCTTACAAAGTATTAAGTATAAATGAAATAAAAAAATATTTCATGGAAGGTCAAAACTACTACTATTATTTTTTTATGATTTTACAATAATTAATAACTACCTTAATAATAATTACTAACTAGAAAAAAAATATATAAAAAGAAATGGTATGTACAGGCATATTATACAACAATAATTTAAAATGCATGTTGCATATGTTATTAACAGTGTTGCAAGGTAAGAATTCATTCATAGAGGTAAAAATATTTATATCATAATATAAGTACATTACTATTAAATCATTTTTAGATAACCTGTTGAAAATACATCAATGAAAATCATCTTAAGAGAAACTAAAATGCAAAAAAAGTATGCACATAAGACTAAACATTGTAAACTATAGAAGGTGCCGAGTTGGTAAGACACAATGATTGTGTCCAACTGGAGTTCAACCACCATAAAACAGGTTTAAGCCCCGTAACAGTGACATGCTTAGGCGAGAAGAGCTCGGGGATCAGCTAGCGTATAACCATAATCAAGCAGGGTAGTAGGATATGTTGGTATCTGAACCAACCAAACTGGATATGCATAGGCATATGGCGATAAATCCATTAGTGGTTCTCTTTTACTTTGTCATGTTTTAGGATCAACCAGTGTATATCCAGCTGCTTAGAGGCTGACAGTATGAATTGTGACATGTCAGAGGTCACTGTTGTTTTTGGATTAGGCTGTGCTTACCAACAGACACTTTGCCAAAGTCTTACGTATCTTTCACACAACTTTCTTTTTACAACACCTTTATATATTTATAATATGAATTCAGTATTATTTAAAGCCGATAAAGAAATCAATTTTGTATAAATATTACATTTATAATTTTACCTATCAAAAATCCTGTGCATAAATTTTAATGTCATACATTTATATAATTTAGTCAGATCGCGACTTAATTGCATACGTGCAACAGTCCGAGCCGAGGTTCGGCCACTTTGGCACCCTCGGATTTTGTTTTCAAAGCTTTTGTGGCTGAGTGCCTTAAGCTTTCGCCCCCAAGCCCGGTAAAGCTGTAAAAGCCGCAAAGGCTCCAAGGCCCCTAAGGCTAACAACAGTATAGTCAGTTCGAAAAAAAAAAAAAAAATTATATAGGAAACAAAGATTAATTAAAGATAAATAATAAGGAAACTAAATTTCCTTATAATTTACATGTAATTAAATAGCTTTAATGCATTGTTATAGAAAAAGTTGCTATGTACAATCACACTTAACTATAAGACAGTATAAATAACAATTTGCTTTAGACAATGAAACAAAGAATGCGAAAACCCTAACAAGGTATGCAAACCAAAGGGGATTTGAAAGTCATGTGCAATTAATTGTTCTATAGACAACATTTGAGAATGAGGATGTTCTAACTACAACCCAATATATTTTTTAAGCAATATTCATAACCACAAATGAATTATATTAATGATTTTGACTACATTATGTAGTCTACATAATATCCAAGCATAAATTTTTTGGTGTTTCCTCAGTCATGTTGTCTATAAAAAGACATTTATGAGAGGTAGTAATGCAAGACCGACCTTGTAAGAATTCTTAAAACCATTAATTGTCTTCATTTTTATTTTTCCCCTGTTATGATCACTTTCCAGTGTTAATGAGCACTTCATATCCTCTTGACAGTGAAACAAACAAACAATTAATTAACAAATTTACAATGCCATCATTAGTGAGCTACTGAAATCTCCACTAACAATTTGTAACCAACTGACTAGTTTTAGGTAAAACTTATTTTTTATTCATTCTCCATATCGAAAGTGATTTTTTTGTCATTATTTCTTTCTTCTACAAGCAATAGCTGATCTAATATTAATATTTGGAATTTGCAAGATTATGATATAAAAATATAAAAGAGTAAGTACCTGGTTGAAGTGTTTGGATATCAGATGATGGAGTGTGGAGTTTGTAGAGTTACCCTCAATGTGGCAGGCCCGCAGGCGTGTGCCTGATTCTCTCTCTTGTGCTTACGCATCCTGCCCCTGATAGCGTCTGTCGTACTCAAACACTATTTTCATGCTTATAAATCGTTTGTCCATTTTACTAACGCCGTTGCCGTGTGTGTGTCGATCCTTGATATATCTTCGTTAATAATACATTCTTATTTCTTTGGCCTTTTTTGCTAGTGGGTCGTTTTTGTTTTTTAATTCACTTTCAGTTTTCTAATAATGTTTTTGCAATCGCATTGTCACTAGCTAACAAAGTTTGACGCACTTCGTGCACCCCTTTACTCCTGCAAAATAAACATTATTTACATCGAGTGCAATGTTTTCATACAATGGTCATTGGAATTTTGCAAGCGCACAAAGAATTTCATACATATATATATACCCATGCCCGCCCCGACGTGCGTCGTGCTAAATGGGTCGATGGCGCCAAAACGTCATCCGAACCTAAGCAAGGGTAAGAACGCTACCTAGTTCAGAGTAGCCTTCTCACAATCTCGTTTGCGTTTTTGTTATTCAACAATCAACAAAGAAGATTCCAGGCCGCACGTAAAACATATATAGTCGTTTTGCACTGAGTCATGGTTTTAACATCTACGATACGATGCAATTTCACAAGAAGGCGACAGTATTACATGATGCACTTTCACTATGGACGCGCTGTGGACTTCCGCGTTGGCACATAAAAACAATAGCAAATAACAAAAATACGTACCTGTAATTGTATATATGGGGTTAGATTATCATTTTATATCAATACACACACACCCCAAATTAAAAAAACATGGCAGCCGCAACGAGTGAGTGAGAGTAAAAAAATTACAATTTATTTTGCGCAACTCCGTCAAAGATTGCTATGACGGCTCGTTATGGACCAATAGTGTAGCTTCAATATTCAAATTCATCAAAGATGGCCGACTCCCGACCTATGATTCTATATTTTCGACGTTTTGATTGGTTAAATTCTTTCATTGGTTACTATGTGTGACACATGTCGGAGAATAACCAATAACTGTTGAAAATTATAAATACAACATCAAGATTCCCGCCAAACTTGAGCGCGTAAATTTAAACTAATCATAATACATAATATTATGTGTGTACATACATATTATTCTTAATTTTGTAATTAGTCATATAATTAAATAAATTCCTATGCAGTAACTGATTTTATTTAGTTACTAGTTTGTCTCACACAATACTGCTATTACTGTGGTCAGGTTGCATTTACCTATTTTAATTTAAAACCGAAATGTAGAACTTTGAAAATAGAGAATATGCATGTAATTTAAATATAGATCTAGTATTTTTATTTGTATTTTATTAGTATTATTATTATTATTCTTTATTACCGTGTAATTACACCTTATAAAGTGTTTTTTTTATTTATTCGATTTTTATTCAATACATTTTAAAAGTGTTAAAATAACTAGGGAACTATAAAATGGCAATGCTATTTGGTCAAATCGAATCGTGACGTCTCAAAGGACGCGTTCAGTTTGTCCACTGTGACGAGTTTATCACCATGTGTATGGTGGTCGCGGTCCAATCAGGTACAGATACCTTAACACCCCGCTTGATTACTGGATATACCCCGGCTGATCCCGGCACTCGATATTCCTAAATATGCCGATACAGCGGGTGTACATACCTGGTGTATGGTAGTCGCAATCCAATCGGACACGGTTATCATGCTCGACTCAGAAAGAAAACTTTCTTCACCTGGTAAGCTTCAATAGAATACTTTTATGTTCAATAGGAAATAAACCTGTTAAAATATTTTGTTATGAACGACGAAACGTTTCGAAGAATCTTCTCCGTAATGTTCTATATTAGAACTATGAATTATAAAAATATGTTACACAATTTTTTTAGTCTTTTTTCAACCGGTCAATATAAGTCTAAATTGTTACACTTTATCAGGTGCATTTATTATAATATTTTTAGAGATATGTATAATACATAAGTACAATACATACATACAATGGTTTTCCTCTTCCATTTATATCGTAAATTTGTTTTTCTAAAATAAAACGAATATAACACTCGATACTCGGTGACAGCGCGCCATAATGGTGGTCCCTAATCTTATTGCAGTTTTAAAATATTTAATATTCTTATCAATGTTTTATTTTTTACGGTTATGTATCAATGTAAACAATTGACTAAAAATATAAAAATACTTCATGCATATTCCTTATTTTCAACTTTCAGCTTTATATATTCTTATATTATTTTGAGAAATTAATTTTCTAAAATACCCCGCAGTGCTCACTAGGTTCCGTCGTCGGTCCGCTTTGTGGCTGGTTTGCCAACGCTGCGTCTTCTAATTACTTATAACGAGTAACCAAGAACCTAATAGACTAAATTATATATTTTTTTTCTAATTCTTACTTTAAAATTATAAACACTCGTTACTTTTTTTAGATTCATAGCTGACAAGTTTAAATTTTGTGACATTGTAAATGGTAGGGCTTAAATTAATTATTTTATAGTTGTAATATGCACAAGTATATATTTCAATAACTTAGGCATCAGTTGTGTTTTATAATGACACACAAAAAGTGAATATTTTATGACATTTTTCTGTATAGCTGCGTTCAAAAATAGCAGGCGAATATTTTTGTGGTTTAATGAAAAATGGTACCGTAGCTAAACTACGTTGCTTTTAAAGTTGGTACTGTATTGAATCAATTTCTAACCGATTTACTAAAGTACTTACTGAAGTAGCAGAAACGCAGATATTTTATAGATATTCGTAAGGCCGGCTTTGAAAGTTGGGTGGCCCAGTGTTAAAAATTTGTGGAGAACCACAATGATATTGAATACTAGCTATGCCCGCGGCTCTGCTCGCGTGGACTACCAAAAAAGGTTCTTTATTTTTTGTGCGGAACCCTAATTACATTTATTTTTCTATCTATTTTAGAAAAATAAATGTAATCTAACCGATTCCTTATAACATCAGCTATCCGCCAGTGAAAGTCCCGTCAAAATCGGTCCAACCGATTTAGACATTACCCGGAACAAACAGACAGACAGACAAACATTTTATAAATGGGTTTTTTGTTATAGGTGTCGTATACACATTACATGGATATGCATTTAGTAAAAACCTGTTATTTTGACATTACAAGCAGACACTTCAATTTTACTATATGTATATAGATATATACTTAAAATACTAATAATATATTTAAAAAAGTTCTATGTGAATGTGAACTTTCTATAAGTATAGTCTTCTCACTCCCTCTAACAACTGGCAACACTGTCTTTACTAACCAGTTGCCTTACGGTAATTCCCCCATGTCTTATTTTATATTGCGAGTTGTTCTCGATAATCATTATACCTTCATATAATTATACTATTCTGTAAATTTAATTGTATGACAAAAGTGCCTCCAACAATAATCTTAATAAAGGATTGACATAAATAAAACATTTTCTCAGTTACCGATCTCTTTATTCTCTCTTACCCTTTAAACCTGTCAGTACATCAAATTACCTACTTTAAATAACATTTTCATTTGTATGAAAAAAACAATAATTACGTGAGTTTATTACCAATTAAAGAATTTTTATTTGGTTAAAAAAAATATGTATAGGAAAAACAATACTTTTTTTAAACGGTATAATCGTTATCGTTCTATATCATTTTTAATAATAAAGTCAACGAACAATACCGTAAGCTTAAAATAAAATACACATGGAATATACATCATAATTCTCCTAAAATCGTGTACTATTAACAAAAATATCACTATACATATGTTAAATGAGTGGGATAAATCGTTCTGTGGAAAGTCAACTGTCATACAATAAAAACAATTTAAACGTATAGCTGAAAGGGCAATAATTTCCAATTAACAATAATTGATAACTGCGACAAACGTGTCTATAATATATAAATTATCAATCTACTAAACAATAACACAAAACTTAGAATAGAACAGCGATCACAGAAATGCATAAATAATAATCATTATAAATAACTGAAATTTTAAATAAAACAGAACTATATTTTTACCTAATAATATAAGGTATAATTAATTTTGTACGAGAATAGTAGAAAGTTCTAAGCTATTTATATTTACATGCTCATGGGATTATTTAAGTGTTACAATTCTTATTGTCATAACGTATTAAGCAAGTTTCTAGAATAAGTAGTTCGAACTACAATCATGTTTAAGGGTGTAGCCAGTGAGACGTATGTATCGGAACAGTTAAAAAGAACAGGTATTTACAAATAACAGCTTGGAACTGTTATTTGTACACTGAAAAGGCAGTTTCAACATATCTGTTCCACATACTGGTGCCACAAATGTAAACCGTTTCAGCTTGGAACACGTTCTTCTCTAATCAAGCTTAAGGCTGTTTACTTTGTTAGAGAGAGATACAAACAAATATGACTTGGAACGAACTCAATTACAGTTATATAAACAGATAGCATCTTGTAACAGGTTGTTATTTTGGAACACGTTATTGAAAGTGTTGTATCTCTGGAACAGGAAAAGGTGAGACAGTAAGAGAACTTATTTGAACTGTTACAGCTCACCCCTATAGTTGGCTATAGGGTAGGGTAGGTACTTGGGTACAGGCAAGGAGGACAGAGCCCCTTCCTAAAAGTGTATGGGTAAACTGAGTGTACACCAGCATTATGTGTAACACTATAGTTGGAAAAATATAACTGTTGCTATTTTTAAAGAACCACTTGAAGACATTGTCTATGGAGCTTGAAATATATCTAGAGAAGACAATACTGCAACGAGATATGCATAAAATCAGTTTTCCCTTTCCTGCCTGCCCCCTGAACAAAATCCTGGCTACATCCTTGGTTATGTTGTATATAAACATAATGGCAACATATCTTTACATTACATAGCAAGCAACGCAATTATGCAACTCTCAGAAAAACAACTCATTGAATGCACTAATTCCTCATCAGACAAAAAAAAAACTTTATTTTATGGATATTTAAACATATCTTTTGTAAAAAAAAACATGTATGAAGTTCCCATACGGTATTATTGAAACCTCAAAGAACTAGATTTCGAAAGAATGAGATGAATACGAGTATCAGGAGTAGGATAAATGGGAAATACTGTATAATGTATGCTGTCTCATTTTCTCGTAGGCTAAATCCTATAGATGTATGTGTTTGTCTCTTTTAGTGTCGCTTTTCCGTTTCATAGAACTTCAAATCACAACGATAGTAAAAAAGTTTTCATTTCAAAAAACAAAGATAATTAGATATTCGGAAGTTTATTTTTAGTGCAATCCAAAAACAATGGCGACCACCGAGAGATCGGTAGTCCATCGGCGGTCGTCACTATCATGCCGGCCTGCATAAATATTATATTATATTATGCCTGAAGGACGTGACGTCATAAGGAGAGAACACACTTGCCGGGAGATAGTTCTATAGTTTCACGGTACGACAAAGACTGAACTTTTTAGTAAAATTGTGACTCCGAAGTCGAATCTTAAAATTTAATTATGAAGTTTATTTTGATTTTTAAGTAATTTTCATATTTTTTTGTGAGTTATTATTAAGAGTTATCAGATTTTATTTGGCGTGTATTAATTTTCAAAAATAATTATCTATCGCCCACCCGCTCTACTGGGCGATAAAAAAAAACATAATCGACTTCTATGCCGATGAAAATCCGTTTAAGCGCGACTGATGGCTAAACATTAAAACAAACGTACTTTGGCGTTTAAAAGATAGAAACAGAAGAGAACTGTTTATGAACTCGGTGGTTCCGTAAGAAACGTTGAATATTCGTATTTTAATACTATTTGTTTTGCTTTAAATTCGCTTTTATTTCAGAATAATTTTTCCTTCGGATATCTCAAAGATAAAAAATGGATATAACTAATTTCTACTTTAAGTAGATTTTTTATTGGTATTAATAATATAACGTTATGTAATATTCTTGCTTAGTACTTTAAGGAAGAAAGTTGTTACATACAGCGACTTTTAAGGTCTCAATTATATCGAAACCCATTGATGTATAGCATGATTTGATCCATTATAATAAAATAGGGGGACAAAGGGCTATGCTCGGAGTTTCTTTGCGTGATCAAATCAGAAATGAGGAAATCCGCATAAGAACCAAAAACTGACATAGTTCTAAGAATTGTTACAGGCCGATCGCTGTAAGCGCGATCCTCCTGATGGTTTGCGGGACGCGGGGCGGCGGGTGTGCACGGATATACACGCTATTGAGTTGATAACCTATATCTTAAGATCAATAGCCTATTCATGTTATTGTCAGATATCTAATGACAAATCATATATTTAATACACATCGTTGTCTTTATTAAAATGCTCACCCATTACCCACTATACTGAAAAAATATTGTGCGTGTAACCTTTACACGCAGTTTGAGTGAAACTTCTTTCAATTTAATAGCATATATTGATAATATAATGAATAAAGACGCGTTAAAGCATTACTTTTGATTGACTGTACAGTTTTTTAAAATGCAGCGTACGTCATTACATCTTGATAAAGTAATCTCATGTGTAGCAGTCACAAAGTAAAACCGCGTATGCCCATACGTGAAACGTCTACTGCAGTCAGCGGCCGGCAACAGACTAGCTCATTGGTCGGTCGTGTTCCCCTCCCGCGTCCCGCAGACCATTAGGAGGGTCGCGCTTACGGCGGTCAAACTATAGAGTTAAGTGACAGTGGGGCACATTGCTCGCAGGCCGAAGAGTTCTCGAGTGGCGGCCAAGTATCGACAGACTCAGCTTGGGTGGACCGAAGACCTGGTAAAAGTCGCGGAAACCAGCTGGATGCAAATTGTCCAGGACTGTTTTGTGGCGATTATTGATGGAAGCCTATGACCAACAGTAGATGTCTTTCGGCTGAGATGATGTTGATTTTCCATTGGTATAATTCTGCCAGTTAGCAGTTAGCCGAGGTATGACTTAGAGACTATACTATACGAGGTAGACTTATGAGGTGTTGTGATTTGAGATACCATAATTGAGCACGTAAGAAAAAAGAGACGACATGATTCACATTTTTTTAGTCACTTGTCATGTCCACTGTTTGAATTTTACATTTGGCAACATATCTTTTTATTATACAGATACATTGAAAGAAACCTCTTGTCTGTTATTAACCGTATATCCGATCGGTATTATGATTTTTGCGAGATGACTTACGAATTTGTCAAACACACAAACAGACAGACATCGATTTTTTTAATGCTTTTAATGTTTATGATATATTAAGTAATATATAATATAATATGTAATAATGCGATTTGCATATTCGAAACTTCGACACGCTCGTATAGAATTAATATAGCTTCATATATAGACTATTTGCAAATAAAATTTTCATTATGATGAACCTTTAGACAATATGACAAGTGTCATAAATATAAATTATAATAAGCTACAATGATTATAACAGTGAAGTTTTAAAGTAAAATTACATATTGCGTTGCAAGTTACGTCCTGTCACGACATCGATACGCGTACGAAACGCCATCTATGCCGATTTAGGCAACAAACCAGCAGGAAGGCGTAAACTTCCATCCGCACAAACATTTTTACACATTTACTACGAGGAATTAAGTCGACATTCAGTGACTTCGGGGCCGTTTACTGCTCTCCTCTGATTTAGTTACAATATCTTCGGATTTCGGTACAGTGCCCTCCTCGGTGAACTTTTCGTTGGCTTTCCTCATCTCCCTTCTCTTCTGCGCTTCTCGAATTATATCGAATAAACCCTGAAAGACATAATCGTAGTTATGTTTATCTCTATGTATGATTTCTCTAACCTTTTTGTGGCAACACCATATCTCCCTTAATTTTTTATCAAAATTAATGATTCAAACGTCATTTTAAAGGTTATGTTCACCGCTTTTTACATACACAATACGTAGACAAACAGTTTTCGTTAAAAACATTATATTCTTATACACTATTCATCATAAGAAAGGTTACATGACGTACCCATAATACGTAAAATGTTACGTCATGCAAATTTCTAAATAACTTAAAAACATGCATTTTCACTATCAATTATGACTTAAACAAAATCACGATAGTGATAAATGTTATAATAGTAGATTAAGAGTTTTTGGTGAGATCTCAAACTGTCATGTAGTTAGTGTTTTGTTTTTATTCATAAATTTGTGTTTTTCCACCCTATATTGTGTAATACAGTCGGCATTTTACATAATAAAGCTTGGTTATTGTGCACAAGTGAAGTGGATTGGAAATAATAACATGGATCATGAATTCTGAGATGCTACATAAATTTTCTAGGAGCCACCATCTTGTTAGGTTAGTGAAATCATTATAAGACAGGACACTCTATATTATTCGACAATGGCAGTAAGGGTCTTCAATAAAGAGAACTAGTGTCAAGTTAGGAAGAAAAACAAGAAGAATAGTAGATTATACAACAAATGTAAAAAAGGGATTTTAATTCAAGGGATGCAAGGGCCAAGATGAATATTTTTTTACAAGTTCTTTATTCTTATTTTTACTCTGGAGTGTGAGAAAATAAATAGTAATATATTATTATATTTATATTTCCAATGACTCAAAGCAACTATGATAACGAAAATAAACTATTTTTTATATAGTTCTTGTATAGTTGTGAAAGGAAAAGGCAAAGGTATCTAAGACTATGCAGCCAAGTCAGATGTTGTTTTTATAATCCATGTTTGTGGATGTCAATGTTTTTAAGCCTTCGCAGTCTTTTCCAATATTCAAAGTGAGTTCAAACAAGATGGTGGCTCCCTTGTTAAAACTATCTATAAGGGAGTTTTTGTGGCAACTCAAAATGCATGTTTCCATTTTATATTTATAATCCACTTCACGTACACCCAATAACCAAACTATATCAGGCAAAATACCACCAATATCACATAATATAGGGTAAAAAACCTAAACTAATGTATTAAATTAAAAAACATAACATTGCAATTCAAGATCCCGCCAAAAACTTCGAAAACAATCTAACTTAAATTGGCGGGATATTTTTTTGTTAATTTAAATTTGATAGGTCAATGGAATAGCTCCATTAAGCCAGCACGTTGGCTGTTGTCGGTATAAACGTTCAGCACGTTTTATATTTTTTTGTACATAATTCGTGCTCGTTCCAAATTCTAAATACTTTTATTCACACAGTGACTAAAAGAGAATTTTATTCACTCTTATCGATAAATCAAATGCCCTTTTTCGAGTAGCAATGGTAAAAAGTATATTTTGTACTATAAAATCTTAAATAACCACTCACAATACATGATTTTTGAGAATTTTCATGTTTTCTTCTCACCACATGTGTATAATTTTTTCCTTGATTTTAAGTTTAAAATCAATACAAACTATGTGGTCAAAATTAAAATTTATTACTATTAGTACTCGTATAAGACTCAAAAAAAAAAAAAAAAACTGTTAATCGAGTTCTACAACTTTATCTCTATGAATATTAGATTTATTTTTACTTGAACAAATTTATCATTGTAAATTAACTTACAATTCACAAATATTGAGTCAGAAGAGCTTTAAAAATATCACATAATTTAACATTTTCCTAATGATACTAAAAAAAAAACATTAAGTTGATGTTTTTTTGCTCTTCTGAAACCATGTCTAAATGAGTTATGATGTTATTCCTGTATCAGTATGTGTTTTTTCTAACCAGGGTGTTATTGAGTATATACACTCAACTCACCTTTCCATCGGATTCAGTACTCTTGTCCTGTTCTTTGGCCGCAACAGCAGCTTTGTTCAGTGCCTTCTGGATCTTGCTCTCGACTTCAAGAATCTCCTCCTTGTCAAGCAGTTCGATCAGCTCGGCCACTTGCTTCTCCGAGAGGTTCACGTTCTCGTTACCAATTATTTCTAGCATCTGTAAAACAGATTATCATTCGTTATTTATTTAACAACAATAATAAATATAAAAAAAGAAAAAACTATACAAGAAAACAGATAAATTCTTAATAAGTAATGTCACATTACATAATGAAATATTTTTGGACTATCATTTCTTTTTGGTTTTATTCCGCCACAGAGTATAAATGATACTGAAAATTTGTTGCCCTTGGATAATAGGATAGAGGCTATCACATGAGTGCTTCTATAGAAAACATACTCAAGGCCTGGCTTAGGATCCAAGCCCGTTAAAGCTGTAAAAGCCGTAAAGGCTCCAGGGCCCCTAAGGCTAACAGTATGGTCAGTTCGAAGAAAAAAGCCGGACTTAGAAGAGGACCTCCACAAAAGAGGGACCTCCACATCAGGGTTTTCTAATAGGAAAAAAAAACTAGCTGACCCATGTGAATGTTTTGTACATTACAAAATACAACCTATCTAACAGCCGTCATTTTAGTTAAACAGATTGTTAATAGATGGCGTCTCCTATATATTAGCTGAATATATTCTGTTATCCATCTGTTAACGGCATTCCTAATGAAAAATTTTCTTTTATATATTTTTTCTTTACGAAAAGATTAATTTTAAACTATTTGTCTATTGTTCGTCAATAGGAGGGAACATACACTTTAGAATGATGTTAGAATCATTAATTTTGATGAAGAATTAACTAAGATATGGTGTTGCCAAGTAAAAAACACTTTCGAGAAATAATATATATAACATCCTACAAGACCTGAACCTAACTTGTGTTAAGCAAGAAATAATCATAAGAAGTCTCAAATACCAGAATAAGCTATCAAAACATGTCAATGCTTTAGCGACAAACCTTAAGGGCTCTGGTAGTACCATATTATACACAAGACTGAGGAGGAATAGTGTAAAACCCTCCAAAACCGATTCCCCATAATATAGTGTGTGAGGTCAATGGATTCTCCTCCTAGCCAAATGTCATACTCAGACTCTGGTCAACAAAAAGCAACAGATAGAAACAATTTCATACCTTCAAAACGTCATCGATCTTCAACTGACCATCGAAGTCATCGTCCAACCTGCCCAGCACATCCTGTATGAGTTTCAGTTTCGCCTCGTCCGGTACCTTCTGCAGGCTCTTAATGGAATGCATCAGTTCATCAATTTGGATAAGTTGTTCCTTAGCCTTCTGCGGCTCGGTTTTAGTTTGCTCCAGGGTTGTCAATAGAGCTTTCTCTTTACTCTCCAGCTCGATAAGAGCGGTGTCGAGCTTACTTATCATATTATTGACAGCTCGGTATAACCTGAAATAATAGTATGAAAATAATAAAGAAATGTAAAGAATAAAGGTAGATTGAAAAATTTAAGGTTTATTATAACGCTCATAAGTGTCTTCTTGGGGCCTAAATTGGTTTTGAACTTTGGTTTTCATAGAACCTGTGCACCCTCTAATCTGTCGCCTAGCACTTATAGGTGTGTTCCGGTAGTTGTAATTAAGAGCCAGTACCCCTCAAATTTTAGCGTGTTACCATATTAGGCCACATCGTCACTTGACATCAAGTGAGATTTTGGTCAAACACTAAATAAAGAATAACAAAAAAAGACTAACAGCAACCAACGCCACTTATTTCTGCCTAAAGCAATAGTGGTAACGCCGTGTTCTCCAAACTAGAAGGTTGTGGTTACACGCTTGCACTAGCATTGGAAGCATTCCAACTCAGTCTTCAGCGGTAACAAACCATGACTGGAATCTTCTTATATAATAGCAACTATGTTCATCGACTATTTTGGCAACGCTACGAGAATAGATTTATTTTTCTTATTTCTCATGATATTCGAATACAGCCAATAAGTTCTTGGCTCCGTTGTTCAAACTGTCCAGAGAGATTTTGTGGCAACTTAAAATGCATGTTCTAGTTATCTATACTAATATACGAGGAGGGATCAAAAAGTAGTGAGAATGAGATAGAATATAATGACTATTGATTACTGAATAATTTATTTTTCTACATTGTTTCCGAGTCCAGCGCTTTTCCAAGGCTTCAATCAATTATACAAAAAAAGTTTTGTTTTGGTCCTGCAAAAAGCTCTCCACGGCATCCATCACCTTGTTATCGTCTTCGTACCTGTTTCCCCTTAAGTATTTTTTCAATTTGGGGAACTGATAAAAATCGCTAATCGCCAGAACTGGTGAATAAGGGGGGTGGTCAACCAATTCGAAGCCAGCTTGCTGAATGGCAGCCATCGCAACTGCCGACCTGTGCGCGGGTGCGTTGTCGTGATGAAACAGCACGCCCCTTCGAAGTTTCCCTCTTCTTTTCTCTTTGATGGCATTCCTCAACTTGGGAATTAAAGCTGCATAATATTGGCCTGTAATAGTGGTTCCACGCTTCAGGTAATCAATCAACAATATTTCTTCCGAGTCCCAAAATATTGAGGCCATAACTTTGTCAGCCGATGCTACGACACGAAACTCCTTCGGGGTCCGTGATGATAGCCGTTTCCATTGCGAAGATTGCTGTTTTGTCTCGCGATCAAAATGATGCACCCATGTTTCGTCCATTGTTACGAAACGAGTCGAAAAGTTTTCAGAATCTTCTTGAAACTTGTCCAACAATATCTTCGAAATGTCAAGTCGATTTAGTGTCTGACTGTCGGTTCACATTCTCGGCACCCATCTTGCGGAGACTTTTCTCATATTCAAAGATTGTTTCAATATGGATTGAATACTTCCATATGAAATGCCAGTTTCTTGAATTAAGTATCGGATGGTAACTCTTCGATCGCTCAATACAATTTTCTCGACTTTCGCAACATTTTCTTGGGTGAGTGACGTCGATGGACGGCCGCAACGATGTTCATCTTCCGTGCTCGTTCTCCCTACTCGAAATTGAGAAGCCCACCTTGCGACAGTGCAACACGGTGGAGCAGACTTTCCTAATGTTGCCTCCAAATCGCAATGAATCCCTTGCGTCGTTAACTTTTTAAACAGAGGTATTTAATAACGACTCGCACTTCGTTTTTCTCCATTTTCGAGAACACGTTCCGACACGAAGCAAACAAATGACTACATTCAGAAAAAAACAAAAGAAAATCGAAGATTTTTTTTCTTTATCAATATTACAAATATGTATCTGAGCGATGCCTGCCAGTATTTTTTTTTCTTACCAAGGAGTATGTCGTTCTCACTACTTTTTGATCCCTCCTAGTAATAAAGCTGAAGAGCTCTTTTGTTTGTTTGTTTAAACGCGCAAATCTCTGGAACTACCAGTCAGATTCGAAAAATTATTATTGTATATGATAGCCAAATTCACGAGGAATAGTAACTTCACGCTACAACCCTAAGAAGCGGAGCAGTAACTATGAACGTCAAGCATTTTGCCCAGCTGTAGGCAAGAACAGGGAGTAAAACAACGATACGCGAAACGGGCGCGCTGGCGCCGGCGCCGTGGAGAGTTCGTCGGATAAATTTAACTCGGGTGAAACCGTGGGGCACATCTAGTTATTCATAATCCACTTCATCATGTGTGCACAATAACCAAACTACACATAAGACGCAGCAAAAATTGCATAATATAGGACCAAGTAACATAAGTATATGAAATACAAAGATGATTTTTAGAAAAAAAAAAACAAAAACCGAGTTCAAGATATATGCAAACTTAAACTGAAAAGTGGAAAATAATATTTTAATTACTTCAAAGCAAAGATCATTAACAATCAACGAAATACCTGTTTACAATTTATAATCAGTTAATTTTTTCTAACAATTACGTAGACGAACCAAACAACAAACCAAATCTTACAATATAAAAATCTTGTGCTTCTAGAAAAATCTGTTAGTGATTCTATAACTTCTGAACTACTTGACCAATTGACCTCATACTTACATAATATATTTATTTTATCAAAATGATGGTTAATAGATATGTTAGAATCCGATAAGTGGCACTGTTGTCGAGCTATTAACTTCTGAAAAGGGTAGAACAACTTCTGCCAGCCAACTTGTATAAATATAAATGTTATACCTGAGAGCTCCTTTAGTAAGCTTTATGTCAGCTTGTTTGCTCTTCACCATCTCATCCATCTCTTTCACATCCTCGCTGTAGTCCAACAGTTCACCCTTCAGTTCCTGGATGCTCTCTTTTTCGATAAGCAAGGATTTCTTTTGTTCAGCTATAATCGTATAATAATAAGTTTAAATACCTTAAAACACGCTTTATCTACGCACTAAAAATTATATTATTTTTTTTGTATTATTATAACATCTCGTTACCAAGCCCAATCTATTTGACTTGTCAAAACGAATCATCTGAAGCTAAACTGGTGAGGTTTCACTATCCACCTCCTGGCTCCATCACCAGACCGTCGTTACAAAGCGCAATCTATTGAACTTGTCAAAACAAATCATATGAGCCCAAACTGGAGGAGTTTACTAATAGCCACTGACGTGTTCCACTACTATCCACCCCCTGGCTTCATCATCATATCAGCTCCAAGATACCAAATTATAGTGTTGTCATCCGAACTACATATACATACAAAGTTTTATTACGATACGACAATTAGAAGTAGGTTAAAATTGACTTCCATTGTTTGCTAATCTATATATCTTCTATACATATTATAAAACTCAACGTCTCTCTCTGTCTGTCTGTCCGTTTATGTTCTTTTGACGCGAAAACCAATTTACATGTTTTTTATTTTAATTCATAGTTATGTTATCTGGCCAGGTTATAGGATATATTTTGTTACATAAAGTAAGATACAAAATAAGCAGTGACGAAAATGGTGAATCGATTCGGAAAAAAGACGCTTTTGGAACCTACGCTGAGTAAACCACACGAGATATATTAAATTATAATTAATGTACTACATAATTGTAGATCTTGAAGAGACCTACAAATAATACAAGCATTTTTGTGTAGTCCACGCGAGCGAAGCCGCGGTCACAACTAATATACGTATATAATTAAATTGAACTGTCTGTTTGTAATGTCAAAATAACAGGTTTTACTAAATGCATATAAAAATATACACGGTGAACCTATAACAAAAATCCCATTAAAAAAAATTGTCTTCGTATTTGTTTGTTCCGAGTAATTTCTGAAACGGTTGGACCGATTTTGACGGGACTTTCACTGGCAGATAGCTGATGATATAAATAATAACATACGCTGCTTTTATTTTAGAAAAATAATTAGGGTTCCGCATTAAAAAAAATAGCAATCCACGCGAGCGGAGCCTCCGGCACAGCTAGTTCAGAATAAAAACTTTAAATATTTATTAACTCGTTTCACACACTAGTTGTCAGAACCGTAAATACGAGATATAGGAGAAGATCAATAATATGATAAAAAAATAACTATCAATATTTTTTAATAAAAAAATATAAAATCCGATATAATTCCTCTTAACCGATATCACAAGGCCAGAGTTATTGGTTATTACAAATTAATTATTACGTAGAAATAATTTCAAGTCCAGCCCATAACCTTAAAATGTATCTGATCCACATTTTTAACCTATATAAGTAAGTGGATTTGTTATATGTAGATTTTCCTTATGTAGATATTATTAACATTCAATACAAATTGCGGCGTATTTATCGCTAGCGGAAAATATAAAATATTACTGTACTATCAGATTAAACCATAGCAAAAATCCATATTAAGGAAAAAACAATGTTACTACAGTAGATATAAAGTTATTATTATTTATCCTATAATTATTATTTTTTAATTTAATCATTTACGCTGCCTGTCAAAAGTCTACAGTAAGATATTGTTTTTAAGGTAAGTAAATTAACTTTGTTCGAAGACAAGCTATACTTAACATAATAAAGCTCAAGAGAGTGTTCATTTGATTGTATGTTTGAACGCGCTAATCTCTGCAACTACCAGTCAGATTTGAAACATCCCTTTTATATTTTTTAGACTATGTATTGAGGAAGGTTTTTAGCTAATAACTTAAGCCAAATTAAACCAATTCGAATTTAGACCCGGTTGCGGGCATGATGAAGAACATATAATTATTAATAATAATTAAGTAGCCTTATTACTCTATGAAGAAGACCTTTGAAATTTTACTTAAACCTCTTGATGTTGGCCGAGTATTCTTAGACTATAGTAAATATACTAAGGGGGCTTATATTCTTTACGTGAACTGAAAATGGGGGTATTCGGAAGGGTCCGGCAAAATCTTTCCGCAAGTCGCCAACGCAGTGAAGAGTTGACCGAATAAGAAAATCATAATGAAGTAAGTAATGCTAATCATATAAACCTGTTGAATTATAAGTCCAGGTACAGATGAAAGAGTAAGAAAGAAAAAAGAGAGGCTGTTATACAATTATAATATGGTGTGATCAAATATAATGCCACATAGAACGGCGTTATATAGAGTTATATGATAGAGCATCCTAATGATACACGGCGCCATATTGATTATTATAGGGATGGGCTGAAATTCGGTTTAACCTAAGTTCGGCCGAAGCAGAAATTCTGTTCAGTTTACTTAAATTGAGCTAAACTTCGGTATAAGTGTTGATGAAATCAATATAAAAACGGTGCAATAGTTTGTAATGTAGAAGAAATAAAGCAATGAATTAGTTTCACAGTTTTGGATAGAATTCGTAGAACAAATCTCGGGATTGAATGAAATAATATTTTACCGCAATGCCTAATCAAGTGACAATGATATGAGAAAATGTCTTCACTAATCCAATTAACAGTGAAACTCAAGTACACAACAAAACATTAATATAATGGGTTCATATTATTCCACATGTCAATCATCATAGATATAATTTTGACCTTTGAAAGCACTTGTTGAATTAAAGCCTCTCTAATTTATCAAAAATCTGAGATATAATTACTTGTTTTTTTTTTTTGTAAATACTTGTTAGTGGGTTTTCACTAGAGACATCGAAAGATTAAAGTCATCGTCTTTCAAAATTGAAAACGTTTGGTTTAAGAGCGCTATAATTTCTGCTAGTGCTTCATGAATTTGCGTAGAATGTGGGCCATCAATTTTGTACTTGCAGGAAAACATAGAATATGCTGGTAATATAATGTTCTTATAAAGCCAATATTGCTAGTGTTGGCTGACAAGAAGCCGGTGTAGATACAATGTCGCTCGAAGTCGACGGTAGATACGTATCGACTTGACCCAATCATGTGAATTGTAGTATTATGTTTACTTTGAGATGGTATGATAATGCAGAAGTATTTCGAGTGCGATCATTAACGCTTCAAGAAATTGTGTTGGGGTTTGTAACGGGCCGAGGGGGGAAGTGGGCGAGTAGCGCACAAGAGAAATGCAAGGGCAGCGTAAATATTTGTTACGCTTTTCCGTAAACATTCTAATCGCCCGAACTTAAACGAAATTCGGCAAAAGTGCAACCGAAGTTCGGCTTCGATATAAAACATATTCGGCTCATCTCTATTAATTATCTTTGGCTTGGTAGATCATAAGAAAAACCCATAAAGATATGAAGGATTCGACTTTGATGTGTTGTTGTGTGCACATCTCCTAGGGTTCTGTATGTACAACAGGAGACATGCCAGTTGTTTCATTTAGAAAACATCGGGAACAACGACGCGGGCAATAGCTAGTGATATTATGAAACTGCCAACTAAACATAATATTTTTTTACCAATTCTAGGAAAACATAACATACGTCACAAATAGTCATAATAGTTCCTTGAACTTGAACTTCCGTCTCGTTTACCAGCCCACACATAAAAAATGGATAAGTGCCAACTCACCTAATTTCTCTAAAGCGTCCTCAATTACCTCGATGTCTTTACCAGACAGACCTTCCTCGGTCTTTGGCTTTGGAGCATCCACTGCTATTATTGGAGCAGTGTCAACCATTGTGGGTGTTGCTTCAGCGTCAATAATAGGTGCTTTATCTTTAAGTTCTTCTTTCTCCCGCTTCTTAGCTTCAAGTAGTTGTTTTTCTCTTTCAGCTTCTTGTAATTCTTGTTTTTCTTCTTTAATCTTTGCTTCCTCAAGTTTGATAGCTTCGGCTTTAGTCTGAAAATATAGAAATAAAAATCTAAAAAAAATCTGCATTAAGATATTATAATTTTAGTCATAACTTATGTTTGAAATTTAAATATGTAACATAATATATTTGATAATCATAGATTGGCATATGTATCTTCTAGGAAGGCAGTAACATCCGAGTAAATACTACCTCTCTCTAGAAACCCGGAAAGTTAATAATGACATTATCATTCCAGTATTTAAGAAATTACAAAATATTTATACAGGCTAAATATATTCATAACTAAATATTATTATTATTACGACTGTTAATTAATGAAAGTCCTTTGTTTACATATAGATAATCGAAATCAAGGAAAGTTGGCTTGTGTTTGTGTTTATTTGTTTTAAATTGCAAATAAATTTAAATTTGTGCTTTAAATAGATACAGATGTTTTGTTATTTTCACCTCACGTTGGAACTGGGCGGCAGTACCTATTGTATCAAAATGTATTTTCTTACACAAGAAAAGTGATATAATTTACTATCTTTTTTACATAATGCTGAAAGTTTTATTTGCCTATATGTAAAATTAAGCTGTTAACAATATTAGCAATAATAATAATTTTATAAATATATATTTAAAGGGGTCTACAAATGTTCTACTTTTTTTATTTTGATATTTTTGTTGCTGGTTGAGCAGATGAGGGTAGTCATTAGGAACTGCCATCGCTAACGAAGGTACCACAACACATCAGTCAGCTCATGGACACAGCCTGTATAACCAGGGCTAAACATTGAACAATTAACAAGTAACACGTCTTCTAGACACGCTTTAAATACACATTTACAATTATTATTTATTACATATATACCTATTCAAACTGCAGTAAATAATTTGTAATTTCTTAAATACCGGAATGAAAACGTCATTACTATTATTCCGGAATTTTAAAAATAGTAAGTATCCACTCTTATCTCGCATCCTTCCTGAAGGTTTAAGTAAATATACTCTACCTTTTCTGGTCTTTGGTGATAATACATGTTATTGCTATTTAACATTATATTGTACACTTGAATATTAAATTAATAACTACAGAATTATTATTTATGAAGATATCGTAATTTTTTTTTTTAAGAACATAGATAAGGAGTAAAACAAGGAAAAACTGATCAAAATCTATCCAGTAGTTTTAGAGTGATTCGCGTACAACGGCAGACCTCAATCATTTCATTAGATAAACTGGCTGTCTTCGTGGCTCCTTCGCTTGGACTACAGAATGCTGTCGGTCGAGCGCACGCGCGAATTGTGCTGCCCCAAAAATGCTTATTGTGGGCGATCCTTAGAGGATAGACAACTACCGATGATTTTTTTGAGGTCTTTTTAAAATCTAAAATTTTGGAGAAATTAATTTGATATATTTCTTATGGTAAGCTCAGCATACGTCATTTAATCGCCTCAAAAGCGTCTTTTTTCCGAAGCGATTCACCATTATCGTCACTACTTATTTCGTATGTAATAAAATATATCCTATATCCTGGCCAGATAGCATAGCTATGAATTAAAGGAAAAACCATGTAAATGGCAATAGTAGTTTTCGCGTGAAAAGAACCAAACAGACAGACAGAGAAACGTTAAGTTTTATAAAATGTATACAAGATAACAATTGAATATTATTTTTTATTTCATATAAAAAATTATATGGATTTAGTTTGGAAGTTCTTTTGGTAATTTTATCATAATCATATTTCATAACTATAGCTTAGCCACTACTGGGTATAGGATTTCTTTTACTTGTGTGACCTTTTTCATTTTTCAGTCTGAAATTGATTGTCATTTTTGGATTACCACTCTATAAGGGCTATACCACACCTGCCATCAAAGATTTATTTGAGTCCACTTTATTTAAGACACATTGCTCAATCTCCAATGCCTTGAACTTTAGTTAGACATTGAAGTTGTTTTACAGATATGGCCCCCTGTGTAATGCCTCTAATTCAGTATACTTCATTATTACTTTAGCGAGTGTCCATGTCTCAATAATATGCCATATGTAATGACTATTATGCAATTGTTAATAGAAACCACTGGTTAAGAAAACAGCTTACATGTAATTAAAGTTGTCACTAACTACTAACTTGTTTGCTTTTATAATGAATATGTATAGGTCAATCAATTAGGAATGTGATACTTTATATATTCATTAATTTTCAGTGTTACTTAATAAATAACAGATCATTTTTAATTTTTTTTATTTTAATCATTTTAATTTTAAATTTATATAACTATATTTTGATACATACCTTGAAATCTAATTTGCCTTCCTTTTCACCAATAGCTGCTTTGGTTTGAGTGATGATATGTTCAGGCAATGCTGAAATTGTTGCCTTTAGTTTGTATGTTGTTGGAACATGTTCTGGGACCATCAAAGCTCGAGACAGCAGTAATAAAGATGGAGGCACTTTCTCATTTAATGATAAATCCAACCAGTTCCTTAATTCTTTTCGTAACCTTTCTTCTGATACACCATAAGCCCTCATGCCTCTTGATCTACATGCTAGCTGTAGTTCACTAAAATTCAAGCTGTCAACACCTTCTTTAGCAATCATCTTATCATCAGCGGCAAGTGAACGAAGTTTCATCTTCAAATTAAACCTCAACATTGCACTTGTACCAATAGTTGAAACATTTAATACTTTGCATAAAGCTACTAGATGTGGCCTCTGTAATGAATCAAGAGTAATTTCATCTTCAAATAATTTAGAAAATTTCATTATCTCTTCACTGGTTGCAACATCACCTGACGTACGAATTCTGTTAAAGAAATTGGAAAATTCTTTTGCTAGTTCTGAGTGTCTGTTCTTAGCTTGTGGAGCCATTTGGTCTAATGTTTCTTGAAAAAACTTTGCCATTTCCAATTTTACTTTTAAATGTTGTTTTAATTTAGCTTCTTTTTGGCTACTACTCTCAAATGTTGATGGCAGCATACCAGGGAAAAGCTTGATAAACACTGGTAGTGCAAATTCCAAGAATGGTACTATAATAAATATAATAAATGGTACCATTCTAAAAACATCACCAACTGTTGTCACCAATAGTCGATGTTCTCTACGAGTTAGTGTATCCCCTTTCAAAATCCGAAATAGCAATTTTGTTGATATTCTTATTTCTATGAAGAGTAGTCTAAAACCGTGATAATAATGACGAACTTCATCCATGAAACGTTCCTTTAAACTCTTCTTCACAACTACCTTCTTTGGAAGTTTTTCATTTTCCTCTATTTCTTTTTTTATCGTTTCAACAGTGGCTTCAACTTTTGAAGATGGTTTCAACGGTTCTTTCTCAAAGTAATACTGGCTGGTAGATAAGGCCCTAATGTTATAAGGATAATGAAACCTTGTATTGAGAATTTTCTCTGTGATGTCATGCTGGAGTCCAATTGGTCTAGTTGTGTAGTATGACAATGACCTTGAAAGTGTTATATATGGAAAATTTTGGTATTGTCTGGTTTCCCACAGTATGGCTAAAATTTAGTAATGATTTATAATTAATTATATGGTAATAATTAATATGTAAATATAAGTTCTAAAATTAAATGCTACAAAAACATTCAAAAATATTTTTAATATAATTTTCAATTATATTTTTATCATAAACAAATGTTACATAATTATTATAATTAGATAAATAAGGAATTAAGCAAAAAAAAATTTTTTAATTTGTATTTTTCGTTAACTAATCAATTGTTACATCAACCATGTGATTTGATGTAATATTATGTGATGAACATAAAATGGAATAGGTAGAGTATATTTACCTAAACCTCGAGAAAGGAAGTAACATAGAGTGGATTCTGCATATTACACCTCTCTAAAGTCCCGGAATGATAATAGTTACATTTTGCACTCAACCTTTTTCGGTCTATGGTTATGACACAAAGAACTTTATTTACCTACATATTTGACTACAGATACGACAATTACAAAAGATATGGTCAATAGAACTAATTTGAAATTCAGTAAAATATCTACATACCATCACAGCTAAACATCTATTTTTATGGACACAATGAAGTCATAGCACATAATCAATCAAAATGTAGGATAGGTTATAATAAATAATATATTTATCTTTTTAAGAAAACAAGCTACTCACTTGATGTTTTTAAGCACCGGCAATGATTCAGAATTACTCTGTTCATGCTGTTTATCTTTCCAATAGCCTAAATTTACGGAAATGAAGAAATATTCAATAAAAACAAAATCAACCTTTACGCACCATGACAATCTAATCAAGTCAATCAAGATGATAAACCCACAGAGAATAAACCAATAGCAATGCAAGACCCATCACCATAGGTAAAAAATTGAAAACTTCAAAGTCAAATTTGCCATGAAATTCAGTCAATTACTGTACTGTGTGATTACTTACGGATATACTGCGTCACCAAAACTTAAGTAATTAAAAATTGTATGCGCCCAAAATAAAAAATATTATAAAAAAGACAAAATTGGGAAATCGTGCCAAAAAAAAGAGCCGAGAGAGAGAGAGTGCAATTAGGGCTTGCATCCCACTCTACCGCAATGACCACACTTTTGGTACTTCGCGGAAATAACCTTGCTAGTAAAGTACTCGTATATATACTGCAGTAATTAAATGTATGTTAATTGATAAAGAGAAAAAATAAATTCGTTAAATGAGAACAATCCGAATCGATTGTGAACATAATAATGTTATCATAGTTTTTGTAACAAATCAACTGCGAGAAATTTACAATAAAGGCGGTGGTAGCCCCACTATATATTATGGTCATACATTAACGCAATAACGTTCAGTTCATAACTTACCTACCCGCCCCCGTTTCCGCACCCTTTACCGCCACCTCTTGCCACTAGCCGCAGATGATCGCAGTGACACTCGCCGCCCACACGGCACCGTTAAGGGTTGAGTTTTGTGTCGCGCACGCATCACACCCCGCACCGCACCCGCGCCGTCGCACGCGCCTGCCCAGAATAATTCAGCCCGCTCCATATAGGCAAAGTTTATATCGATGGATTGATGGTCGTTGGATACCATAGTGTACATCAGAACAGTGTTTAAGTATTAAAAAAGAGTGCATGGGCGGCTACGTGGATCCTCGTAAGTACCCCACCTGTTTATTTTATCCAACCGTCCCCATTGTTGTGTTAATGTATTATAGTTCCGCAAAATACAGTCCACTAATATTTTTTTATATAACCCGCGCCACCAGGTGGGTGTAACTTGCTTAATCCCAAGCTTGAAATTCGTAAATAAATTTTATCGATTACTAGATTTTCTCTCGTAGTTTCGCACATGTTTTATGTGAGAATGAGAATCTTGATGGCACAGAATTTATTTTACCTTGACAAAAATTACTTGCCAGTAGAGGAATTCTGCCCCGCATTTGAAGCGATGATGGCGCAGTGGTAGCGTGTACGACTTCGCGTCGAATGAGACGTGAGTTCGAATCCCTACAATGAGCCTGAGCTTTCGGTGAAGGAAAACATCGTGAGGAAACCATAGCATGGTGGTAGGGCTTTTTCTGATGCCCGCCTGGCTAGCTACCACCCTCAAGTTGAAAATCTGTCGCCAAGCACCAATAGGTGTGTTCCGGCAGCTGCACTTGAGAGCCAGTCTTCCACTAGGTTTAGCGTTTACCATCCTGGGCCATATCGTCACTTAACATCAGGTGAGATTGTGGCCACTAAGCCAAACCAATAACGATAAAAAAAAAAAAAAAAAAAAAAAAAAAGGGCATCCCGTGCTCCAGCCCCTCGACCGAAGCCTTTGCTTACACCAGAGGACTTCCCGAGCCTCCCGAGCGTTTCCCGCTCATTTATTATAAGCGTTCTCTCTACTGCATGGCAGTAGATCCTCCTACACTTAACAATATGGAAGTGTCCGTTTGTAGAATAGGTATGACTGGCCATCCGTCAATCATACTTGTGTCTGCATATCTCTCCCCTAGTAAAAGACTCCTTAGGTCCGATCTGGAGGCGATACTTTCACTCGAGCAATCTGTAATAATAGCGGATCACCTTAATAGTGGACACACTCTGTTCAACAGTACGCGTAATACCCCTAACGGGATAATACTCGACCTGTTGTGCGATGTGCTCAATTTTGACGTCATAGCGCCGCTTGAACCTACACATTTTCAAGATAACTGTCAGCCGACAGTACTTGATAGTGCTCTTTTGAAAGGGGTCTCGCTTCGGTTACGTCTTATAGAAGTCGTACACGAACTAGAATCGGATCACCGTGCGGTGATCATGCAACTAGGTCAACACTTTGACACGAGCCCTCCTACCGTCAAAGTAGTTGACTACGCGATACTGAATCGTTATCTTACGAATAACGAGTCCCCTTCGAGTTTAGATAGGATCCCGGACGAATTGGGGTCAATAGCAGACGCCGACTTAGCGATCGATTCCTTGGTCAACTATCTTCAAACCGGTGTTAGGAAGGCATCCAGAGACGTGCAAGCGGCGAACGATCGCCGCTTTGTACTCCCTGCCGAAGTGCGAGCGTTGATCACGGAAAAGAAAGCAGCGACACGTGCACATGACTCTTATCCGACCGTGAATAATACCCGTAGGTTACGAAGACTTCAGAGAGAGGTCAGAGCTCGCATCGCCGAGTTCAGAGGTCACCAGTGGGATAACCTAGTAGAGGGCATTAGGCCGTCTCACTTGGCCTACTGGAAACTCGCCCGCTCTCTCAAGTTAGAAGGCTCCGGATCGATGCCAGACCTCGAATGAGGGCCTGGCCTCCCACTCGCGTTCAATAGCGTAGATAAAGCGGAATGCCTTGCCAACAGTCTGGAGAGCCAGTGCTCCCCGAACTGCGACAACGTAGACTTTGCACATATCTACGATATCGAGTCCTCGGCACATGACTTAAACTCGATACCCCCCGAGGATAACCTCACCCCGGTCACGCCTGATGAGGTCTGTTCAGTCATCAAAGGCCTTAAGCCTAAGAAGTCACCCAGTCCTGATGGTATCAGGAATGAAGTACTTAAACTTCTTTCTGATCACATCATAGCTCTTTTGGTCTGCATCTTCAATGTAGCCATAGCCAACTGCTATTTTCCAGCCGCTTGCAAAAAAGCTATAGTTATAGGTATTCGCAAGCCTGGCAAAAAAGCTTCGCTTCCCGATAGCTATCGCCCGATTAGTCTCTTAAACACTCTAGGGAAACTTTACGAGCGGATCCCTCTGAACCGTCTCAAGACTGTCATAGATGACAAGAATTTGTATCCGCCTGAGCAGTTCGGTTTTCGTGCCCGACACTCATGTACCAACCAAGTGCACCGCCTCACGGAGCACATCACTAGTAACTTCGCGAGAAGTAATATAGCTCCGTCCCGTACGCTTGCGGTCTTCTTCGACGTAGCCAAGGCTTTCGATAAGGTCTGGCACGCCGGACTGGTCCACAAGCTACACCAGTTAGAAGTCCCGGATAGGTTAGTCCATATATAGTCCGCGATTATCTCACAGACCGTTCCTTTTGCTACCGTGTGGAAGGTGAGCTCTCTAGCTCTCATCCGGTACGTTCAGGAGTTCCACAGGGCTCCATTCTCGCGCCTAGCCTAAACAGGCGACCTTCCCCGACTCCACGGGGTCGAGGTAGGGCTCTATGCTGACGATACTGTCATCTACGCTTCACGTAGGAACAGATCTCATCTCGCAGCCACCGTTCAGCGAGCCGTGACCACTCTTGGGAAGTGGTTCCGTACATGGCGAATCGCTATTAATCCCGAAAAGAGCGACGCGATTATGTTCGATCCGAATAAGAGGCCATTGCCAAAGACGCTCAAACCTCTTAAGTTTTTCCGTAGGGAAATCCCATGGGCCATCCGGGCTAAATACCTGGGTGTCACCCTCGATAACCGACTTAAATTTAATACACATGACAGTACAGTTCGGAATAGGGCCGTCATGGTCCTATCCCGCTTGCGGCCCTTGCTCAGCTCGGTAAGCAAAATGTCCAGGTGGCATAAGCTTACACTATACAAGGCATGTGTAAGACCTATATTAACATATCGTTGCGCCGCGTTCGCTCATATGTCGAAAAGTAACTTTGCCCGCTTGCAAAGAGTTCAAAATCGGTTCTTACGTCACCTTTTAGATCCGCCGCCTTATGTACGTAACGCAGATCTCCATAGAGATATGGATCTGCCGTCCATAGGGTCCTATGTAAAATATCTCTCTAGGAGATATTTTGATTCAGCGATGAATCATCCTAATGAGTTAGTTAGGATCGCCGCGAATTACACACCGAGTGTAATTACAGACATTAAATTCCGGTACACACGTAGGCCGCGAAATCTCTTTATCGATCCCGATGACGATATCGAGAAAAAGAATCAGTTTTACGCTTCCGACCCCATACAACCAGCGTGTTTGCTCCCACGCCCGCGAAATCACCGTTCCCTTCGCAGGGGACGGACGGTGAACTTTGTTCCCGCACACCCGCCACGTCCACCCTCTCCTGCGCCAGAGCCTCCATGCCACTCAAGCCTAGGTCCGATCCTACGGCATGTAGCCCTTGAGTCTAGCTGCCGCTCGCGCGATACAGTGACACCGCATTCACTAGCTACCTACATACATGCATTACACTTATTACAGACATGCACTACACTTAGGTACATAGGTTCTGTAAGGGACCTTTTTTTTCTTTTTTGAGGCTAGTTAGTCTAGATCAAAAATTACAGATTACTAAGACATATACACTTGTCTCTTACCCTCCTCCCAGAGGATAGCGACATGTTTATATGTATAGGTAGTTAGATAGTGTGCTAGGGCATTAGTCAGTTCGCGACTTATTTGCATAACGCGCAACAGTCCGAGCCGAGGTTCGGCCACTTTGGCACCCTCGGATGTTGTTGCAAAGCTTTCGTGGCTGAGTGCCTTAAGCGCTCGCCCCCAAGTCCGGTGAAGCTGTAAAAGCCGTTCGAGGCTCCTGGGCCCTTATGGCTAACAGTATAGTCAGATCGAAAAAAAAAAAATCCTGCTCTTTAGTTTGCCTTCAAACTAACATCAGTCCTTTCATACTTTCTACCAATATCGATTTGATAGGTACTGTGTTAACAAAAATTCTTATTTAAATTTTATTCATAAAAAATACATGTTAATTACGTGAAACATGTAACTCTTTCGCCCTCACCTTTCTTTCTCGCATATTGTATCCTTACTGATCACGTCATGTAAAAAATAAAGTGTACCGCTACATAAAATTTGAGGAAGTACATTTCAACCAATTGAGGTACTCTTAATACGCAATCAAAGGTGAAACCGCACTAGGCGGCAGCGGCACTGCGTGGCACGGCACTTCGCGGCCATTCATTCTTTACATGAAATTGTATGGGGTATACCGCATTACGCACTACAGTTCCGTAGTGCGTTCACAGAGTACATTTGTATAGAGGAGAAGCGGTTTTACCTTTACCTCATAAAGTTATAATGTGGTCTATGAGCACAATAGGATGGAGATTCCTTACGAAAAATACCAATTTTGAAAACGTTCCGAATAGGAACCTGTTGAAAACGAAGTCAAAAACATCGATTTTTCAAAAATCGATTCTTCGTCGATTTTCGAGTTTGTATATTTACAATGTAAATATAAATTCCTATTATGGAATACAAAAAAGACATAATAATCGATCTTTTAACCTTTTAAATCGTTATATTTTTTTTTTACAACCACACTAAAATATCAGGTATAGAAAAATACAGAAACGTCTAGAGGTATAGAGAATATAGGTATAGAGAAAGAGAGCTCATTTTAGGTATAGAGAAAGAGAATTAATTTGACAAATTTATTATTATAAACTGTTGTCGATATTCTTTTGTTTGGTATTTTGCTGTTATGTATCGTATTATAGTTTGTAAATGACGCTATAGAGAATGACACGATAATGAAATGAATAATGATCATATAAAAATAAAAGGGAACTTTATGCTCTGCATTCAAACTTAAATTCGGAATATTAATTATTCGTATTGTAATTGGAACGTGGGCAATGCGAAGTTCTTTCTCTTACACACGTATTGATGTTGCATAATGCTTACTTGTTCACATGTTGCAAAAAATGAAAAAGGATAATTCACAGCAAAATAATTATGTCTTCAGTAATTTGTTAGTCGTTGCGTAAGAGTAATGCCTTTCATTATTTGTTGATCTAATAATGACCACTTCTAAAATTAGAATTGTTACTTATTTTATCCATTAAGGAGAAGCGAAGGTAGCTGAGTACACAGCTAATGCAGCTATCTCGGAAGTTTTTGAGTAAATAAGTGAAAATTGTAAATTCTTTACATGTATTTGGATACAGATAAATAATCTTATGGTTAAAATATAGATTAAGTTATACGAACCAATAAAAAATCGATTTTTTGTACCTTAAATATCAATTATTCGATCTCAGATCACAGATTACTAAGACCACAGTATATGTAGACTAAGACCTAAAGAGGATATTACGTATGCGTATACCTAAATAAAGTATTTTTTGCTTTCATTTTAGTCCATGAGACACAAATTCAATGAATATCTTTCGTATATCTAATATCACAAAATCTGTTTACCGAACTTGTTCAAACGGTAAGTAATTTTAGTTAATTCTAACCTCATAACATAAACAATGTTACTTGCCAAAACAATAACCGAAATAAAACCCAAAATCCGATTTTGTCTACTTCTAAAAACTAGTGGAACGAAATGCAAACTCTTACTTAGACTGAACTGCGTCTCAGCAGAGCTTAACAAACCTATAATTAAGCAATTTCTTAAAATTTTCCATGTGTTTTCCATGGTCCGAACTTTACTTCTGAAGGGTGCTTATATCTATGACCTTTTAGTTTTATATTATACAACTTAATCACATCAGTGCTTATTCAACATTACATTCAGCCAGTGTTCATTCATTCATACAGTGTTCAATTCACCATTACATACATTTGGTTACATTTTTGCAACCAATGCAGCGATGGTGGATTGCACAAATAAGCACTGAGACAACAATTTGTATAAAGGCAGCACTTGGTTACGATTTTCACATGTGACAAATTTATTTAAAACCTTACTGATATTATTAAAATAAATTTTAATATAAAGTACCTTTTGTATAGGTTAGCATTTGACCAAAATCTTACTTGATTTGTGGCACCAGGTCTATTATGATATAAAACATTAAGCATAGAATGGCTGTAGGATGTCAATTTAGCTGTACATACACATTGTTAGGTTTTAGATGACAAATTTTGAAGAAGATTTTGTCTAGAGAATATTTAAATTGCATAATGAAACTATATGAGTTATGAGTTGTTTAATATTACTGTTGTTACTTAAGGAAGTTTATTTCATTCACTCTAACTGTGATTATCTCAAAGGCCAAATACATATATATATATATATATATATATATATAAGTCGAAAATTGCTGAAATAATATATTATACAGTGTACATGCAGCTTTATATAGACTGACAAAGTAAGATCTGCAGTATTTTTTTGTCAATTACATAGGTATATAATGTCAATGTGTATTATTATTACTTTTGTATAGTATTGTCACAGATTTGAGAAAAAGGCAGATAAAGTCTTACAAATAATAAAAGTGGGATATGCATTTAGCTGTGTATCCTCTTCCTTTTTTGTCTTCAGGAAGAACTTTCACTGTGTAATTACACACAAGACGAAACACACGAGGTGCTGACATTGCATGACGTTTCCTTTCAAAATTGACACAATTGAATACTAAACTAAACTTATTAGGGACATTTTTGTCAGGCGCCTTCTGCCTTTTTCTCAAATCTGCGCTTACTGTAATGTTTCCTTTCTCTTTACATGATTATAAATTTATCTATTATCATTCTAAATATTATAAGCATTTTATTTTTCACAGTAACTTATTCAGCAATGAAATTACCTAAGGAAGCGGCAAAAAGGATTGTATGGGTGGATCTAGAAATGACTGGACTAAATGTAGAAAAAGACCATATAATGGAGATAGCTTGTTTGGTGACCGATGCACAGTTAAATTTAGTTGCAAAGGGTCCAGATCTAATTATCAACCAGCCAGATGAAATTTTAAACAACATGAATCCTTGGTGTATAGCCCAGCATGGTGAGGTATTGGGAATATAAAATATTATAGGTTGAACTATTTTTATTAAGTTTTACATGTTAAAATAATAAAGCTTAGCATTGATTAGGAACCCCATTTCAACCAGTAAAGTGGAACCACCCCCGTTTGGCTTCAATTGATGCAGTAACATGCTAAATATATGCTAGGATAAATAATGCAATTCAACTGTTCATGTCTGGCTTGAAAAATTATAACTTAATTATAATATGTATATTGATGTGAAAAGTTATAGCTCCATTATTATATTATTCAAAATGTGAAATCAGGGACAACTGAATATGTGAATGTGGCTTAGATGAAGGCACTCTGAAACACATTATTTAGTTACCCTAATTTGTTGTATTTCTTGTATGATTATTTACCTAACAATATACTCTGTCTCATCTGATTTTAAATCTTTCTTCAGACATGTATTTTCCATTTTGTAAATAATCAGGCAAATTTTATCTATCTGTATAAATAATGTGATTGAGGTTTGCTGTTGTCAGCGCATCACGCGTAAACTGCTGGAGCCGAGCCGCGGGCACAGCTAGTGTGTAGTAAAAAATTAAACTATCATATCATAATAACTACATAACACTAATTATATTATATTGTATCTATTTAACACTAATCTGGACGAACAAAATTATATAAAATTGCATTATAAAGTGACTAACTCTAATTTGACACTGGCAGAATTCGTATTTACAAGACGCCATTTAAAAAAAGTTGAAGTTGTTCAATATATATATGAAAAAATACCAATAAATATGTAACTCACATATCACATAAGAAATACAATTAAATGGTAACAGAGACAGACCTAAACATCTGCTTCAAAATAGCAAACTCGTATTATGTGTCAGCCATAATACACCAAATGTAATCTATATTTGCAATTTTAAAGCCAATATTTAGTGATTTCTGCTATCTCTTTGCTCTTGTAAAATACGTTATTAGGGGCAGATACCTATTTCTAGTCAAGAGTATGTGTTCTGGATTATATTGAATTATATTCATCCAGTTGGATTGCATTCAAAACAAACAAACAAAACACGTCATTTCTATTGAAAACAGATCTATTCTCACCTCTTTGAAATACATTCAAATAAGCCTTTGATTATAAATTTATTTAGATATATGTTATGATTGCAGAGTGGACTGACGGAAGCTAGTCGTAAATCGAAAATATCTCTGGCTGCTGCTGAAAAACAAATATTGGATTTTGTCAGTTCCCATGTGCCCCAGAATAAATGCCCGCTGGGAGGCAATAGCGTCTATATGGACAGGCTGTTCATTCGTAAATATATGCCAAAATTAGACGAATACTTACATTACAGAGTCATAGATGTGAGTAGTATTAAAGAGTTAGCTAGGAGGTGGTACCCTAAAGAATTCTCTCGTATGCCTCAAAAAAAGTTTTTGCATAGATCAATGGACGACATTCTCGAAAGCGTGGCGGAATTGAAATATTTCAGAGAGAATATATTTAAATCGCAAACAGACGGTGATATATTAATGAATGATTAGTATTTAAATGTAGTTACAATTTTACAGTGTTTAGTCAATTTTATTTTTTAACATTGCTTTTTACCTACTTTTACTTAGTTAAATTTCATTAGAGACATTTCAGCGGTTTTACAACTTATTTTGTACCTGACTATTTCATATAACCAACCAACGGTCTAACAACTGACTTTAAGTTCGCGAAATTCTTAATATAATCCAATGAATAGGTTGTAAAATTGTATGGAAATCTACAGTGTTTGAATAATATGAAAAAAATGTGTATTATCTCCACTATTAGAAAATGTGCTTCATCTTTTTTTAAAGACAATTTTGAAGTAAAAGAATTTGGGAAACAAAGTTTTTGTGTACAAGTACCATAATTTTTAAGTCAAAGAGCATAATATACTATAGTATTCAGGTTTTCCATTTAGCCCCATTATTAATGTAATAATTATAATTTAAAATAACAACGTTAACCTTTTGGCTCCCAACGTGACACAAAATATGCGTAAAATTGGCAATAATGGCATCCATGGCAGTCAAGTTATTAAGAGTGACACCTTTAATACTTATAAAAACCCATTGCATCAGTAAACGTGCATTTTTTAGGGGTCCGAAGTCAACAAGTGTTTAGGGTACCTTCCCTACATGTAACGTGGGAATGAATTTTTCTTCTTTTCTATCCCATCGTGTGAATAGGTCTTTCAAAAATGCGGGTGTGTGAAAACCATTTGTCGATTTAGGGATTCGTTTACGAAATATTAAGCTTTAAAATGACTAGAGTGCTATTTTTTGTTAGAGTCAAGTGTCCCCTTCTGTCCTGTCCTCCCCGTCAGCTAAATTGTTTTTAGATATGTGAAAAAATATTGGTAGTAGTAGTATATATAATGAAGTTAAAAGGAACACTATCAGAGGTAAATAGGTTTTGTAAGGCAACTAGTAATAGTCAATCAACTTATAAAATGTACTTGGAGATGTAATTTAGTACAAATTCCATAGAAAATTACTTAAAGCCCCCTCTCTAAGTCTGCATTGTGGCGGGCAACTACGGATACCTCTACAGCGTGTGGTCCGTGTTTTTAATTTGTATATTTTCCAATGAACTGTGTATATATAGTACATGTTATTACTCGGTTGTCAAGCTGGTATTATATATATATATTTATATTAATATATCAACCTCAAGTTACAAATGCAATCCAATGACAACTTTATCTTGACGTGAAATTTCTTAATTGTAATTTTATCTTTACTGCTTATCCCTTATAGATTTTTTAAATGATATTTAGCTTAGATAACGCTTTGGATTATGTCCTATATTAATCAGAAAATTACATTCAATTCGCTTAAGTGGTTTTCATGTTATGCGTGTTATAATAAACAAACAAAAATTGAATAATGATTTTAATGTATTCGACCAATAATTTTTATAGGTATCCAAATTCCAATGTACCAGACCCAAGGAAAATTTACGATTCTATTTAAAGCCATTTTCGTATACAATATATTATCTATTTATTGTACATTTATGTCATTTAAAACTAATAAATGTAATATGGGATTCTACATAATAAACTTATTGTTTCTACTTATGTGATATTCATGTAGGTAGGTACTGTTTTCTATTATATAATTATACAATTTTAAATATTACTTCGTAATAAAGCACCCGGCATAATATAAATTTGTTTTATTTTATTATTATTACTTACCTTTAGTTCAGTTACTTACGTTCAGTTTCGAATGCTTTTTCATACGGTCAATACTGTTTTAGTTTTCCGTTCCATTTTCACAGAATATGTGCGATTCAAATAATAAAAATACCAACAGGTAAAATGTAAAGGGGTCTTCATATAAGAAACTTGTTTTTGAAGTGAACACTTATTTAGCACCGTTGATTTAAAATTAGATAAAATGAAAAAGCGACATTAAAAAGAACAACATTATACATCTATAGAATTTAGCCTACGAGAGAATGAGATAGAATATATTTACATTATGCACGGTAAATGTAAGTCTTGATTTTCATGGTTGTGATCGTTGTCGAATTGGCCTAGTGGTGTGAGATGACCAGACTTCATACACAGTACGCACGAGTGGTAGTTCGAATTCCGCTGATTTAGGATATTTAAAAAGTTTTTTTTATAAACACATTTTTTTCTGAAGATTTCACTTGTGTGTTTCACACGTGTGAAGCTGCTGCACACAATTTTATTTCCTAGTTAATTTTGGTTTACTGTAGTGTGAAAGCGATACACTGGAGAAATTTAATTATAGTGCAAACCCTTCAGTTGCAGCAGTGATGTGGCTCAGTGGAAGCGTGTACGAACATCGCGTCGATTGACGTGAGTTCGAATCCCTGCAATGAACCTGAGCTTTCGGTGAAGGAAACATCATGAGGAAACCATTATGTGGTGGTAGGGCTTTTTCTAATGCCCGCCTGTCTAGCTGCCACCCTCAAGTTGAAATCTGTCACCAAACACCAATCCGGCAGCTGCACTTGAGAGCCAACCTTCATTAGGCTTAGCGTGTTATCATCTAGAGCCACATCGTCACTTAACACCAGGAGAGATTGCGGCCACTACGCCAACCCTATAAATATAAAAAAAACGTGTCAAGTGTGAGTAAAGATCCCACACTGGGTAAAAAATGTGTGGTATTTACCCTAGAACCAAGGGCGGCAACCTGCGGAGTGGCGTCAAATCACGCTTTTAGTAATTAATATTTATGCTTGATCTTTATATTTTAAATGTAAAAAAAAAAAAACAATCTTGTGTATTCATCGTTGCGGAATCGGTTGAGAACTAAAAAGGCCCACAAGTTTTGTGTAGGTACCTACAAATTCAAGACGTTGAATAAGTCCAAAAGAAACTTAATTACAGCAGAAGAAAAATGGATGAATGGATTTGGACCCGGATGCTGAGAAGAAATCTATACATGTCTATCAACATCAATCTATTAAATGTCTATTAGCATCAATCTATTTCATTTATCTATTCAATGTTTATCAGCATCAGTCTATTCATGTCTATCAATCATCAATTTATTGATGTTTATCAACATCAAACTATTAATTGTTTATCAGTATCAATCTATTTTTCATTAATCTATTCAATGTTTATCAGCATCAAACTATTTCAATATCTATGAACATTAATCTATTTAATAACTATAAATATCAATCTATCCAAATCTACGAACATCAATCTATTCACTATCAACATCAATCTGTTAATATCTATCAGCTTCAATCTATTCGTGTTTATTAACATCAATCTATTAAATGTCAATCTATCTTTAAACTTATATATCTAAGAACATCAATCTACGCAATGTATATGAACATCAATCTATTCAATGTATAACATCAACTATCTCGATTCAATCCCTATCATAATATCAATCTCGATTCAATCTCTATTACAACATCAATCTATTCAAAGAATATTAAAATCAATCTATCTAAGGACATCAATCTTTTCAATGTATATAAACATAAATCTGTGTAGACAGGTTCTTACATCGTAGCTGCGATTGCAAAGAGTATTTACTCATAACTCATGAAATATAAATGAGACGGTCTCCTAAAGGTTGCCTCGAGGAGTCCCAGCGGGCGCGCTGTAATTCAAGAGCTGTATTTAAAAGAAAATTATTTCGCTTCAACAGTGTACGTTTTGTTGCAACGTTGGTTGCGAACATAAAAATAGAGCAGTCTTTATTGTTTTGAAATGCACATTTTTTTTAACAATAAAACTTCATGAACTTGATTAAGAGATCCTTTTTTTTTTCTTTTTTTTTCGAACTTACTATACTGTTAGCCTTAGGGGCCCTGGGCCCTTTACGGCTTTTACATCTTTACCGGGCTTGGGGACGAGCGCTTAAGGCACTCCGCCGCGAAAGCTTTGCAACAACATCCGAGGGTGCCAAAGTGGCCGAACCTCGGCTCGGACTGTTGCGCGTATGCAAATAAGTCGCGATCTGACTAATTCCCTATCATTTGATCTAAACTAACTATACATATATACATGTTTCTTCCCCCTGGGAGGAGGGAAGGAACATGTATATGTGTATTTAGTGTTCTGAAAATTTTTGTCTAAACTAATTAGGCAAAAAAAGAAAAAAAAGGTCCCTTTCAGAACCTATGTACCTGTGTGTTATGCATGTGTGTGCAATGCAGTGTCATGTGTGGTTGTGAAAGCTAGTGAATGTAGAGTCACTGTATCGCGCGAGCGGCTGCTTGGCTCAAGGGCTCCATACCGATGGATCGGACCTAGGCTTGAGTTGCCGCAGAGGATTAAGAGATCCTGTTATTTACACTCTACAGGATTTCGGACGTCAAAATAACAGGATTTATCTACATAGAGTAATACAATGGTGGGATAATTTGAAGGTAAAATACGTTATTATTGTCAGAGGCGGTATGTATGTATCGTAAGCTATTACCTATGACAAATTTACTTAAGTAGGTTTACTTTAGGTATCTTATTTTTTCATACAATAATGACAAACAACATTAGTTAGACACTTTTTTACAAGTTAGATGGACATTGGATTTTAAAACTATCAAATTGCATTACAATTATTGAGTAGATATGGTTGACAAAAAAAAAGCACTTATTACACTGTGATACACTGTGATGTGTGTTTTTAAGAGAGGCAGGGCACAGAGAAATTTCTTTGTGGTTCGACTATTTAAATACCGCCACCCTACAGAAGATTGCAGTCAAATAACCTTTTGTGTTTCAGCTGTGAGTAGAGTTTCCAAGGGGGTTCAATGTTGGCAACGCTAGTTATAAGTTATATCTATAGTGTTATAAGTGTTCATTGTCTACGGTACGCGCTTACCATCAGACCGTATGCTTGTTTTCCAGATTAGCTTAAAAAAAGTTCTATGAGTTTAGGTATGTATATCACATAAATAAATTTTAACTGTTACATACATACGTCGTTAAACCCAGGTTTTATAAATTGCTTGTCGCGGCGATGATTTTATAAAGTTATTTTCTGTAACTGAGGTCAATTTTTATTCTTCGCCTATATAGGTACCTACTTAAATGATAATAGCAAGCTTTGCACTTAAGACTTTTTGTAAGCACTTTTGACGAAGTATATTGTAAACGACCGTTTTAATACTCGAAATAAACACAAATTAGCCATCACTTGTTTTAGACTTATTAGGGCCAATAAAAGTTTTTAAGAAATACGAGTAGCATAGATTTAGTTACTTATATTAAATGTTCTATAAGAAGATCCCTAAGGCCCTTTCGCTGCTCGGTTTACGGATGATGTACTGTTTCTTTGCCAGGGATAAGTGAAGTTAGCTTATAACCATGTTTTTCGACACCTCTTTCTACTTTATTATTCTTCAAATCAAATCAAAGTAATTAACGTTATCTATGAAGAAGTTGGAATCGCATTTTCTATATGATCTAAATTTAAAAACAGTATACTGGCAGTTGAGTAACAAAAAAAATAATAGAAAAACGTCAGTGACTTGCCGAGAAAAATTATGTACATGACACTGTCAAGAGTAGGTAGGTTTAAAATGATCAAAGGGAGTCACGCGTAAAGAGTATTCGAAATATTTTTTCATCAATATACAAACGCCATACGTGACTCCTCAAAGGGACTTTTATGTGCTTTGATATTGCTTACCGGAGTGGAAAGCCACACACACACGGGCGGTGACTATAACAGGGTTGAACAATATTTGATACATTTTTGAAAAAAAATACCTGTACCTATAATACATTTCTGATTATACTATTAGAGCGACATACATAGATTCTTAGGTATATACGTTTGTGTTCGTTAGTGAATATTTATTTACTTTACTCTTTTTGTCTCCAGTTTAATATACCTATACGTTCCAAGTGGCAAATTTGGAACAGACAATTTATAAGCTGGGTTAAACAGAGGCAACTTTTATCCTGGTAAATTATTTGACTTACGACTTTTATAATTTATGTTTATGATTAGTGAATAATGATTTACTTTTTCTTATCCTACTAATAATATTATAAATGTGAAAGTTTGAATGTTTTTTACTCAATCAAGCATAAACGGCTTAACGGTTTTGGTTGAAATTTAGCACACAGATACTTTATAACCTGGGTTTATACATACTTGTTAATAACTCTTTACAAAAGGCGACGCGAAACGAATTCAATCGAAGAATAAATCTGTGCATTCGTAAAAATGGGTTTCGTTTTGAGCAATTTATAATTTACTATTCACTTAAAGTTGGACTTCGAAAGTTCGAAGTTCGAAAGATAATAAGTTTATTATCCCGGTAAATTACTTGACTTACGACTGCTATAATTTATGTTTATGATTAATTTGTTTTTGTGAGTGAATAATGATTTAGACACACGGTAGTATGTCAGCCAAGTTCGAAAAAGAAAAGGGCGACATATCGGCTAGTGTGTTACACGAACCTTTTTAAGCTACTTTCGATCCCTCCATAAACCAAAAACTATTCGACCTCTACAATTTATTGATTTATTTAAATTAAAACTCATGTCTTTTTTTGTTTTCTGGTTTATTTTTTTTATAAATTGTATTAAACATTTGTTATCTCTGTAATTTATTTTATTTGATATAGTTTGATGTTATTGATATAGATATTTGTTAATTTGAAAAAGTTTTATTTTATAGACTGATATTATTTTAATGAGACTTTATTTGACAATATTTTTAATAGTATCATAATTAGTAAGTAGGTAATAGAGTAATTAAACGTAAATAATAAAACTTATTGTAATAAACTATGTATTGTAATAGATATGTAATAACTGTACCCCATCACTGTTACCACCGACCCTGACATAGGGTCACTTGTAGCAGTTATACAGAAAATTGAATTTATATATAATAAAATAATTATTTATATTATAATAATTTATACAGAATTGTATAAATTCTTGAATGGTAGATGTGGCTAATGGGATCACTTTCAAACCAAAAGGACACTTAAGGACTGATTAGAAAACTATTTATTTTAATTTAAACATTTTTAATTTATTTTTGATGAAACGTTATCATTATGAAGTTATATATGAAGTATTATTAATATAAAATACAAAAGTTATGTCAGATAACTAGACATGTTACTACTTCAAGAAATTTTCACGGAATTTACAAATATGACGTAATTCAATCTGAACAAATAAAACTGACATTCCAAATTTATAAACCAAACAGATCAGAGTTGACATCAAAAGTGTATGTATATTCTGAGATTACCAATCAACAAAAATAAATGTACCGGTGTCCTATAAATATTGTAGGTACCTACCTATAATTCTAAATTAAATGTGAAGACAAAGGGTATTTAGGCTTTTATAAACAAGTTTTATACGATATTAAAATCATTAATAGCGATACTAAGAACTATGACAGAAAAATTATTCCAAACGTTCCGATCTAATATTAAGATCGAAAAGATCCGAATAACGTGGCGGACTCCTGAGTCTGGTTCACTTTTACGTTTTTTTTATAACTGACTATTCTGTTAGCCTTAGGGGCCCTGGAGCCTTTGCGGATTTTACAGCTTCACCGGGCTTGGGGGCGAGCGCTTAAGGCACTCGGCCGTGAAAGCAAGGCAACAAGTTCCAAGGGTGCCAAAGTGGCCGGACCTCGGCTCGGACTGTTGCCGCGTATGCAATGAAATCGCGATCTGTCTAATTCCCTATAATTCTATCTAAACTAACCATACATATATACATGTTTCTTTCCCCTGGGAGGAGGGAAGGGAGGAACATGTGTATGTGTATTTAGTAATCTGTTTTTTTTGTCTAATCTAGGCAAAAAAAATAAAAAAGGTCGCTTACAGAACCTAAGTACCTGTGTGGCATGCATGTGTGTATGATGCAGTTTAATATATGTCTGTGATAGCTAGTGAGTGTAGAGTCACTGTATCGCGGGAGCGGCTGCTTGGCTCAAGGGTTTCATGCCGATGGATCGGACCTAGGGTTGAGATGCCACAGGAGAGGGCGGTCGTGGCGGGTGTAAAAATCTTATAGTTGAAAAACGAGCGAAGGAATCGAGGTAGTTTACATAAATTATAGGTAACTCCTTTCATGAGAATTTTCACTTCGGCCGTAAAAAATTAGACTTTTAGTTTTTGTCTTATAATCTATAAGTACGGAATCCATTTTCATAAACTTCCCAACGTATTGTTTTAGCGTTATCTTGGTATCTATTTTCGTGCTGTGTAAGTAGGTCCTACCTTTTAGAGTAGACATAGATCTATTGTTGAAAAGCTCATTTAATCCATTAAAATCAACTAAATAATATGTCGAAAAAACCAATGTGAATTTTTAGGTCATCTTTAATATTTATTACCTAACAAAACGTAATAATCGTAGGTACCCCATAATATCTACAATCGTAGTCAAATGAAGACCGAAGACCATTAAAAACATTTAAGATATTAAAAGCATTCCATTATCTTAAGTAATCCTTCCATTAAGTAGAACCTTTTCGTTTTAGCTGACTAATTGCGAATCTTAAATAATATCTTGATACGTCTTTGAATTGATTTTTTTGATGAAAGTAAAAGGGATTTTAGGGAAAATTGATGATTATACAAAAATCTAAAATTCTCGGTGTTTCAAGAATATAAAACGGTTGGCAATCTATACTAATACTCGTATAATAAAGCAAAAGATTTTTTGTTCAATCACGCTAATCTCTGGAACTACCAGTCGGATTCGAAAAATTCTTTTTGTATATGATAGAAAGATTCACGAGGAATAGCATAGGCTACACTTCTAAGCTAGTCTTAAATACTGATTTTTGTTAAGTAAGTCGGAACAAATAGCGAGCTCTAACTGGTTTATCCGCGTCGTAATGGTTAGTGATACGTAAATACAATGTTCTACAAAAATATTGTTCCTTAGTACATCTAAAAAAAGTCCGCGATACCATATGCCTATCCCTTATACGTAAGCCACAATAAGCTATTTTGTGACAAAGTTTTATGGAAAATTGATCCTTACGAACGAAGGTTACTTCATCTCAAGATAATTTTATGTAGATAAAGTTGATAGAATATTGTTTATACCGAAGTGTAATATCATCAAACAGAGATTTCTTTTAAATTATAGGCGGGTAAAACCGCGGGGCAAAGCTAGTTACATATAAAACAAACCCGTCAGCTTGGATGACATCGTAATTTTTTTCCGAAACAGAGTTTCTTTTTTTATAGTTAATTATACGAACAATATCTTGCAGCCGATGGATTACAGTGTGATCAAAAGCCTGAAGGGGCATTACAGTAGGAAATTGTTGAAAGACCTGATCGAATCTGACGGCAAAGTCTCGATTAATATGCTACATGCAGTGAAATTTATTGTGGATTAAAGAGTTTAACGAGGATAAGCATATAAAGATCAGGATCTGGCCACAACAACTCCAAGCACTCGATGCTCCTCAAGAAAAAATCTTCTTGTTAAGTGAAGATGGTCCAATACATGGATAAAATACAAAATAAATACAGCAAGAAACGGCAGGCAAAGTAAACACACAGAATAATTCATGACTTTAGGCTAAAATTATCGATAACTGTAGAAATTAACATACACATATTAAATTCTATTGTAGCACATATTAAAAATGATCGCGATTAGTGAAATTCGGTAGTTTTTCGTTCTCCTCTCCATATAACGAAAACTCTCTATATCGCAAAAATGACTCAATCCCTTGAATTTAGTTGTAAACAGTTTACATTGTATTTGTAACGATAAGGGTTCGTCGTTGTAAATAAAATAAATTTAACATTGTAATAATCCGTGTACAATGTAAAAATGAATGTTTCTTTGTACACTATGCGTTCCTACACCTTTCATCCATTTGCGGTGAAACTGGTGAATTGTTGTGCGCACACTCTCGAGTGCACCCAGTTTATAACAGATGACGTGCAAAACGTTTCATTTACAACACAACGCGAACGAAGCTAGTATCTCTTATAAGTTATTCTTTATATACCATTGAGTACAGAGTTGGACAAAATACATACTTTGCTTTAATTAAATTACAAAATACTATCTCGCATGTATTTAAATACGAAATACAAAATATTTTGAAGTCGCGTATTTGAAATATAACATAAAAAAAACTGTATTCTAAATATTTTTATTGAAAATACAAATTACAAAATACATTCCGTTATTAGGTTATGTGAATAGAATAGAACTAATCCAGCCCAGCCTATTAATCAGTATAAGAAGAATTCCCTTTCAAGAACACTAGATTTTTCAATGTGCAATCTAACAAACAGCCTCTTGTTGGGGAGTGAATAAAACCCGCTAAAGAAAACAATATTTCTACATGTCGTTACTATTACCGCTATTAATCACTGTGAAATAATTTCCTCCAGTTAAAATTAGCGGATACGTCACAGCATCCACTTGATTTACTCCATCGCTCGCCGCTGTTGTCCGGCATCGTACACGTACATGTGGAGTGAATTTGATCTCCTTCCGATCCTAACATATACTTGCGTAGTATTCGCCCATATGGCGAAATCAAACTTCAGCCCCTTGCAAGCGTTGCAAAATCGATTTTTATGCAAAATAGTTAATTTCCCATGGTTCGTTCGAAACGAAGACCTCCATAAAGATATGGAACTTCCTTCGATCAAGTCTTACTTCAAAACTCTAGCGAAGAGCTATTTCGACAGAGCGTCAAACCATCCAAACCCGTTAGTTATAGTATGCGCCGCAACATATACCCCAGTACCAGGCGCCTCAAAGGCAAAACGTAGGCTGCGGAACATATTTACCGACCCCGATAACGAAATCACGGTAGCTAAAGCGATTACCCGCTCGTCTCTTCAAGTTGAGCGTGTTTGCGCCCACGCCCGCGAAACCTCCGTTCTCTCCGTAGGGGACAGGCCGTTAACTTCGCTCCTGCACACCCGCCACGACCACCCTCTCCAGCGGCTACTCAAGCCTAGGTCCGTTCTTCCGGCATGGAGCCCTTGGGCCAGCAGCTTGCCGCTCGCGCGATACAGTAACACTGCATTCACTAGCTATCGACACACACAACATTGACACTGCACTTCACACATGCATACCACTCAGGTACATACCTATGTACAGAAACTTCTGTAAGGGACCTTTCTTCTTTTTTGGCTAGCTAGTTTAGACAAAAAAATTCAAATTACTAAATACATATGTTACACATGTATATCCACATGTTCCTTCCTTCCTCCCAGAAGGCAGGTTGTTAGCTCGAATTTTGATGGATAACCACTTAGTCAGATCGGGAATTTTTCGCATGATCGACAACACCCCAAGCCAAGGTTCGGCCACTTTAGAACCCTTGGAGCTTGTTGTCTAGCTTTCGCGGCCGAGTGCCTTCCGCGCTCGCCCCCAAGCCCGGTGAAGCTGTCAAATCCTATAATGGCTCCAGGACCCTTAAGGATTACAATATAAACAGTTCGAAATGAATTTGATCATCTATCGTGACGTTCGTACTATTTCTTCTTCTGGATATGGTGCCGCAAAAAGCACTTGCCAGTTTCAATGTGTTTAAATCTTCGTAGTATTTTTCAAACATTCAAAGTCGGTTCAAAAAGATGGTGGCTCCCTTGTTAGAACTATCTAGGGAGTTTTTGTGACTTTTCAAATCCATGTTTTCAGTTTATAAATCAAAATTACATAAATTACACATAAAAATACATAATTATATAGGGTCAAAAATTAACCTAACTTAATGAATTAAAAATAAAAACCACAACATGACAGCTAAGATCACACCCACCAAACACCCAAAATTCGTACTAACAAACTTAATTAAAAATGTGAAAATAACCGTTTAAGAATAAAAATCACTATTAAAAAGAAATTTGACGTACAGTACAAGCGCAGTGTTGATAACTTTAAAGATTGACATATTTAGCGGTCGCCGTTTTGCTATCGCACTCTATTTTCTGCAGGACGCACCTATTAAATAATTATTAATTAAATTAGAATAAGATCGCTAAATGTATTTATGTTAAAATGTATTTTCAAGTCATAAGTAGTTGAAATACTAACTACAAAATATCTCTGCGTCAGTTATTTGAAATACAAATTACATTTTTAAGAAGTAATTAAAATACAAATACAAAATATGTATTTGTATTTCAATTACGTATTTTAATTACAAGTAATTCAAATACTGCCCAACCCTGATTGAGTATAGTCTTTATGTGCCGCTTAGAAAGTTTTGAACCAAAGTGAAAAAGAATTTTCATAAGCTCGCGTCGACTGTTCCCTGAAGATAGGTAATGTTTGCTAATAACAGGTTATAAAGACTTCTCGGACTTTAAGGAAAATGATAAAAGTATACCTCAGCTTTGCTTTTTAAATTATAACGAGTCCTTTGTTTAATATGTAGGTAGATATTCTTTTCATTCAGAAACATTGCTTTATCATCTTAAATGCTAGATGTGGTTAAATGTTTCATCGTACGTTGGTAATAATTATAAGTACTTAAGCGGAAACTAATACAAGTTTATTCAATATTATTTTAATTTATTTGTTATAAAGTTAGTGTAATAATTTTTGTTATACTTATTACAAACAAAGTATTTCATATAGAACGTTTTGCTTTGAGATTTATTAATTTCTGATGTTTTTATAAATTTGAATAGTAAGCATAGCTGTAAAACAGTAAGTAGTATATAAGCTTATAGCTTACTATTTCAGTAATTAGTTATTGTTTTTGTTAATATTTGTGTTTCTCTTCGTGGCTGACTCACTTTTTTTTCTGTTTAGGGTCAATTAAGTATTTTACCCACACTTAGTTCTCCCTGACATATTATTATAAACTAGCTGTGCTCGCGGCTCCACTCGCATGGATTACAGAAGCGAAAGTTGAAAATCTATCGCCAAGCACCAATAGGTGTGGTTCGGCAGCTGCACTTGAGAGCCAGACTTCCACTAGGTTTAGTGTGTTATCACCTTGGGCCACATCATCCCTTAACGTCAGGTGAGATTGTGACCACTACGCCAAACATATAACGATAAAAAAACAGAAATATTTAAAAATTTGTTTGTTTGTTATAAGTATTGTATATACTTTCATATGCATTTAGGAAAACGCAGTTATTTTAACATTACAAACAGACACTTCAACTTTATTATTTGTATAGATATGTACTAATTGATAATAGTCATACACAAAATTCTATTCTATTCTATCTAAGATACAACGGGAAACTTGATTACGTTCTCAAAAATCTTTTGTTTCTATAAAATTTGAAGGTAACTCAGTATATACATTTTAAAAAGGACTTTTTAAAATGATGAGAGTTTTTTTTTTCATATTTCGATGGCCGCCGTTGGATTGTACACTTGGCGCACTTTGTCATGCTACTATTAAAGATACTTACCACCTGGTCCACTCTGCATTTGTTACGACGAGACAGCATAAAAAAAAGGCTTGAACAATCCAAATATCAAGCGAAAAATTTATCTTCGCATATGTTTTAGTACATCGGTCCGCTGTGGCTAGATGTGGATTGACTAGATAGATCTAAAAAGTTACTATCACCAGTCTGTGTAGGTTGTTACGAATTTAGATTTGACTAAAAGCTCTCTTAACTGATATATTGCAGATTTGTATTAAGATCTATTCCAAAGTACTGAGCACTTGTGCTGGTGATTCAATATGAACGCGATGAAACTGTTCACTAGCTAAATGATTGTCAGTAGTGAAATCACGTATGTAAAAGGGTTTAATTTTTCAAATCAATTCAGCAAATTCAGTTAAGTCCATCTTCACTGCTATCTGTTTTATGTAATAATGGGGCGTATTATTAGAACAGGATAAACATAGTTGAGTATTTTTGTGTTTGTATTTTCATTTCACAGAACATTACAAAATTGTAGCGACCTACAAAGTTAGAGCGTTTTGTTCTGCCAGAAAATAATAAGCATGATTACTAAACAGTGTTAGATTTAGTGCTAGGTGTTGTATGTTAGATTTCAGTGCAAGACTTGTTAAAATAATGCCAAATCTAGCACCGAAAGTGCTAAGTTGGCAACATCGACAACGCAATTCTACCAATGAACCAAATTTATCCATTTTATTAATTGTCAATTTTCAGTGTCCATATTTCAGTTTCGATAAATGCTTTAGGAATTTCAATTGTATTTTTTCTCGTCAAAGTCGAGGACAGAGGTATTCAATTACAGGTGCCATGTAAAACAGGATTCACCCTTTTTCGGAGATTATTTAGAAGGATGGAATTTTAGGGATATATTTCGAACAAATTTCACAAAAATCCTTGGCATCCTCTTGACATAACCTTTCGGGGTGTTTTCTGATCTGAACCGTACCAAAGAATTTTAGAATCTTTCATAATATTTTTATTAGTTACACTAATGGCAGACGATGTAAGAAATATTCTAGATGTAAGCTGAACGCTTGAGAAATGTTCTCGTAGTGACATCATGTAGTTGAAAATTATAGAACTATATTACTGGGCGTTCGAATACGTCGTTGCGTAGGTTGGCGCGTGGTGATAATTCCATGCCTTCTCTCGGAAAGAAGCTTCTGCCCAATGATATTTATAGGTTGGTAAGTGACATATAAACAATGATGATTCTATAGTAGCATGTTCGAAAACCGCGTCGATTGACGTGAGGTTTTTTTATCACTATAGGTTCACTGTTATGGCCAAAATCTCACCCGATGTTATGTGACGATGAGGCCCAAGATGGTAGCATGCAAAATCTAGTGGAAGACTGGTTCTCAAGTGCAGCTACTGAAATACGCCTATTGGTAAAGTATATAAGTATATTGGTAAGTATAATCTATTTGCTTGGCGACAGATGTCAACGTGAGGGTGGTAGCTAGCCAGGCGGGCGGGCATTAGGAAAAGCCCTACCACCATGCTATTGTTTCAATACGATGTTTCCTTCACAGAAAGCTCGAACTCATTGCAGGGATTCGAACTCACGTCGGTCGACGCGATGTCCGTGGACGCTACCAATGACCAATCATTGCTTCAAATCCCATAATGTGCCTTGTCTTTTGGTGAAGGAGACATCTTGATGAAACCAGAGCGTGGTGGTAGAGCATTTTTTAATGCTCGCCTGGCTTGGTAGCTAACCTTAACTTCAAAATCTGCGTTAAGCAGTTATAGGCACATTCTTCAGTTATAGGCAGCTGCACTTGAGAGCCAGTCCCTGTCTAAGTTTAACGTGTTACCATCTTATGTCACATCGTTATTTAACGTTTTAGACAAACGCTAAACTTATAAAGTATTTAAAAATGTGTACCTATATACGCAAAAATTTATCCCTCGTGCCAACACGATAAAATAGCGATCAATGAGAATAATGTAAATATATTTTAATTTCTTTAAAATAATGTTTATTTGTACACCATTAAATCTATACATATTATAAAACTCAACGTGTCTTTTTTGAAGTAAAACTTCTTATGCGACTTCCAACGCGTTAAACGTTTAAACGCACATTATCGGTCTCACCTCTTTGTGTGAGCCAGAGCGAGAGACCAAATGTCGGTGTATGTATATTGCACACTGTTTAAATAAAATATATTTTAAAATGAAGTTTCACTTCTATCGTGTGTGAATCGCACACACACCTTTTTATGTTGATCACACTGATGGTAAGCACAGTACAATCCAAATACAACGGCGACCACCGAGAGATCTAAATCCATCACCAGTCTCTCTGTCTGTCTGTCCGTTTATGTTCTTTTCACGCGAAAACCTCTAATCCTCTTTACATAAGTTTTAATTCCTAAGTTAAACATAGCCAGATAAGATATTCATGTTATCTGGACAGGTTTTAAGACATATATTGTTACATAAAGTAACATACGAAATAAGCAGTGACGGTAATGATGAATCAATTCGGAAAAAGAGGCTTTTGCGGCGATTAATTGGCTTACGCTGAGTTAACCATAACAGACATATCACGTTAATGTTCTACATAGTGGTAGATCTTAAAAAGACCTACAACATATAAGGATCACTCACAACAAGCATTTTTGGGGCAACAAATTCTGCGCGCGGTCGACCGACACCGACTGAGCCGCGGGTATAGCTAATTACTCGTATTTATAAACATTAAAATAACGTCTGTCAAATTCACATGACTATTTATGATTTTTCCTTCTTTTTTATACAACAAAAGTGGCAAACAAGCGTACCGCCCGCCTGATGGTAAGCGGTTCCCGTAACCTATGGACGCATGGTATCACTAGCGCGTTGCCTACCTTGAACCCCTGCTTTCCAAAGAGCTCTGGAAACCCTTCTTACTGTAGGAACACAACACAAGGTGATTTGTCTATGATCTTCTGTAGGGTGGCGGTAATTACCAATCAGGCTGCCCCAAGTAAAAAGAAATTTCCATATGATATTTCCCTGTGCCCTACCACTCATTCTGGCTGGCTAACTTCGCCATTTCGAGCTTACGTCACGCGATGCGCGCGCATCTCTCATTTTACTAACCGCGCCAAAACAAGTACAAGTTACTTTAAAATTAATAGGTGCTATTAAGTTTAAGAAATAATACACATTAATACTTTTAACTAAATTTATTCTCAAAACTAAACTTTCGGACATCCTACAATAGTAAACGGGTTCAGGTTCAACACTGATTTGCCTCGAAACAATAAAATAGAAGAATTAAACTAATATTCACATTTACTTTGGCTAACGTATATTATGATATATCACGAGGTAGGTAGATATCAGAAGTGCGCATGTTTTCACAACTAGTCTGGTCAACAAGTATATTTGTTTGATGTCAAGATCGACTGTTAACAAACTTTACAAACGCTTTCTGTTTTAGATGGAAGTAAGAGCTGTCAATTTGTACCAGACGGAAGTAGTCACATAATAAAAAAAAAATTCATTAACCTCTATATAGTACTCTAGTTCAATATTTATCGACCGGTCTGATATTTCGTACACTTAAACTACATTACAATAAACGTGACCAGGCCAAATAATGTTTCATATGTAAAATATGATAATTATAAAATGGATGAATACATTAATTTCAATCAGTGACGTAGATACGGGAGGCGGGGTGACATCAGACAGTGAAAAAAGCTTACACGAACTATTCAGAATGTTTTTAAATAGTAGTAAATGTTTGCTAAAAGAATTTAGTACATGCAGAGAAAACACCTAACAAAAGGTCGTCTACCTAGAAGGCCAGACATATTATAACTTCTGGTCTAACCGCCCTTCAAAGCGCGACTTGCCGCCCAAGTGGCACCCATGCTAGCTGCGCCACTGATTTACAAATACCTTAAATAAGATAGTACTCGAATTTATATAACTACAAACAAACTCGAAAGTTATTATGAAAAAAAAAACATTTTAAATTATCAACAAACAAAATGTTTACAAGAATTTTTGCATGGGTTTTCGAAAACACACAACCGAATGCTTTGTTATTAGGCAAACTGTGCAAAATGTGATTTAATAAACACAACAATGTTATGGAGTGAACATAACGTGCAAAATAATTTTGTAAATCGTATATCAATTATATTATTATGATTAAAAATTGTACTACTAGTTTTAATAACCACTTCTAATGCTAACGATCAAGTCTGTGGAGAACGACGATAAAATTCACTTCACTTCTCTGAAAATATTGTATACGCTTTTAAGTTTAGTAAATTGAATTGCACTTTTTATAGTTGTGGAAGAGAATTCTCTAGCATAAGTCTGGCTTATTACTATGTACACATTTAAAATCTGTTACTAAGCACCTATCGATTCGTACGACTGTATTTGAGAGCCAATCCTCATTATTGTGTTAAATATCTTTGTCTTTGTCAGCAGAAGCTCAGGAGAGATTGTGGTCAATAAACAGCAGATAAAAAGGTGGAACATTTAAAAGATGACAATATTAATTTCAGTTACTTTAACAGACAAAATAGCATTGACTTGGCTTAAAAAAAATAAGGTTGTTTTTTTCTCTCCCTTGACATTCGTATAATCTGTGTGGTTAAAGATCGTCAAATATAAATATGGTTTAAAGAAAATGTTGTATTCGCGGCTTTAAACTATAAATATTTTTTATGGGACAATTTTAAATTTTAGGATTTAATTTTTGGAAGACCAGTGAAATTGTATTTGGCTTATTTATATAAACTTTGCTCTGTATACTAACAATATACAAAAATTTCCATGTATTCAATTCGTTAAAGGTATGTACTGTAAATTTAATAACGCGTATTATTTTCTATAAAATGAGATTGCCGATATATCGATTACATACATAGAGTATGAAAAAAAAACATCAGAAATATGGATCTATGTAATATAAAAACATTTTAAAGGAGATATTATTTTATCTACTAAATATATAATATTCTTACAGTTAACACTACCTAATTGTTACATGAAGATTATAGTTAACGATGTCTACTAATAATAAACCTTTATTCTATTTGTTTAAAAAAATTGTCTAATAACCATTAGACTAACGATCTCAATAACGAATTACCTATATGCTATTTAGATTGACAAAAAAAATATATTAAGCTTATTATTGTACGCAAATATTGCGAATTACTTACATGCATTACACAATTTTATTACTTTTTGTGAACATTCCCAAATCTATTATCATAAAACGTCGCGCCAATAACAATATATCTGGCCCTTTTGACTACAGAGCCGTGTTTGATAAGTCGAACAGCTGATTCATGTTACTGAACCGATGCAGAAGTTAATCCCGCACGAATACAAATTCATTGTAGTGATTCCAGCGGTTCTCTTCAGAGTCAACGCCGGGCTTGAGTTCCGCGGCACCACCAGCTGTACCACTCCCACAGCTTGCACTCAACTTAAACCCGTTCTCTTGGAGCATGTCGAAAGCTTGCTCTATAAACGAGTGCTTCAAGAAGAACCGAGACGTGTATCTATCCGCGAGACCGTGATCAGGGTCACGAGACTCGTTCAAGGTTTCACCGAAAACATCACGGCACAAAGTCACTTTCCCGCATACGAGAATACGGGAAAGTTTACGGAACTTCACATCGGCGAGGCCGTCGCGCCCGAATGCGAAACTGCCCCTGTAGCCGACTGTGATGCATCCCTTTTCACGGTTTGGCGGGCGCGGGTCCGCTTCTCGAACTGCATTTTCAAGGCCCACAAGCCTGTAGTGCTTCGCCTCGCGAGCAAGCCGTTTATGCTCCCTGAAGCATTCCGGTAGGACGAGTCCACCATCACGGAGATAATCGAGAACGTAGCGGAAGAGTACGCCATCGCGGTCAAAGAATATACGGCCGCGAGCGTCCCGCGGATGTTCGGGATCTTGTAGCGCGGTCGCTAGTAGCGAGTCGGGTTCGCGTAGTAGCGTATCGCGAGTGGTGGCGTAGTGCACGCCGCCTACGTTCAACTCGAAGACTTCGAGCGGCGCGTCCGCCATGGTTGAGGGCTGAGGGCGCAATGTCGGAGCGACTGCGCGTCCACCGCTCCCTCCCTGACCCACTTACCGCGCGTCTCAGCGCCGCCGCCGCGTGGCCCATCAATAACGCATGCCCGGGTTACTGACTCGGACATAATTATTTCCTACCCTTCCTAGCGAAAACTCCGTATTAATCTTCAAGGTCGTCTATTGTTAGCTGACACATGGTCATATTTTTGATTGATATATATTGATTCGCCGTAATGTTATATTGATAATTCTTTTTATAGTGACAATAAATGTTTTTGGGCAAACCCAACACTTTTCTTTTTAATCACATTATTTTTTATTGTATATTGCCAAATTTATAAAAATCTGAACACCGATTAAACTATTGCCCACTTTTTCTAATCCATACTGTTGGAAGAAAACAGATAAACATTTATAGGTAAAGACGTTAATTAGATTTAAACTTATTATATAGTTTTCCCGCAGACTATAAAATTTTTTTTTACTTCTAGGATGCTCCACTATTTATTATAATTTTGACCGTCAAATTCATCGCGTGATAAAAGTTAGTATGACCTTTTGCCGTAAAGACCTTGAACATACTATTATAGCTAAATAATAACTGCGAAACAAGTCGAAAAGAAAGTTCATTGTAATTAAATGAAAGGCCACCTGTGGGTTCCATCACACCACCTGTAGTAACTTATTCCATTATGACAGGAATTGCGTCATTAGTCATTACCTATTCAAGGGAAATTGCTATTTTATATTAATGACTACGATTAATTTACCACTACATATTTTATTTGTTTTTATGATTTCAATAATAAAAGGTAATATACGTTTATTTTTATGTGTGGTTGTACAGTGAGGTTTTACGATTTAAATACGAGTATTGCATTAAGATTCGATTTTCTACAGGAGGTATGACACCCTAATAAAATTGAATTTTCTACTTGCTTTTAGAAGGCGTTTCAAGGGGGCGCGTAAGCAGGTTTAAGGGGAGGAGTAAATTTTTTCTTACTTTTGATGTCAAAGGGAGCGAGGGAATATTATAAATATTACGTAAGATTAATAATGTATAAAATTATGAAAATGTTTTCAAAGCAATATTTATAATTTAAATTAATAATGGTATTTTTATTATTGTAACTGAATTACTTTTCAAATTTTTTACTAGAAATAAATAGGTGTTCCGAAAAACGACTTACCTATACACTACTTAAGGACACTAGTTTTCGGCGAAATTCCGACGAACTAGGACGGCTAGAAACGAATAAATATAAATAAATTTATTTTGTAATAGTATTGAACAATTCTTACCTCTTATCATTTGGAGGAGGGAGGAGTTCACAATTGTCGTATTATGCTTACACAAGAGTATAAAATCACTGAAAGATTCCTTACGTAATACATGAACGCCCCTTCCTCATTAGAGGAATAATGACAATTTTTAATAAACCAGAAATACATAATATGATCTTTTATTATACCGAAATTGACGGAACGAGGGTACAAGTGATCGCGAAATGTACATAATTAAAATTCTGACTGACGATTTTTATCAAAATTTCAAAGGGGTAAAGACTTTTTTATGAATCATGTTTTAAGTATAAAAATTTAAAGTATTATAATATAATATTTGTTTTTAATGTGGTAGGTGGAATTATCTAATGCTACGTCACTGGATCGGACTTCATATGTCTACAAGTACGTACTACATACGCCTTCGATCAAGTTATTAGTACCATAAAATTATTATTAGTAAGTATTAATTTTTGATACTATTAACTATATGGATTCCTTGTGGTCTGAAATAAATGTTTATTATTATTATTATCATGTATATGAAAAATAATTTTATCGATGCCGATGGTCGAAGCACTAACAAAGATTAGTGTATGTAATGAAGAAGTAACATGGGAAAGAATTAGTCAGAAAACATAGCATTATGTAAAAGAAAAATTAAAGATAATATTTTTATAAGGGTCATACACTATTTTATTAGCTAATATCAGTGCGTAATACAATCATGATTTGAAATCTATACTATCACATAGTAATAAATTAAGCAATTTTATTGCGTTAACATAAAAAGCATATTTTCAATCTTTAACGATAGCGAATTTGTCATAACTGTATTCATTGATTTCTTTCTGGTTTTTGAATTCTGCTTTGTCTATTCTGCTGCTAGGGCTTCCAGTGGTTCTCAGCCATTTCATCCTGTAATAAAAGTGTCGGATGCCATATCCCATTTCATCTGTGATTTTTGTTTGTATTTCAATCAAGTTACGATGCGCGTTTCCACAGACTAGTTACACAGAATAGGTAACAGATTGGCGGCTTCGGCGAACATGGAATTTAGTTACCTACGCCCGATTGTAGCGCCAGGGCTGGAGTCTACAAGATTTGATAAAAATATCAATTTGGGAATTTCTACACATTTGTTTCTATTAAATAGAATACTATAAATTGTTTACTGAAAAGTCGACTTTTGTTAGCATGTTTGAAAAGCACGATTTCTTATATGTTTACTACATAATAAATGAGTCGAAATTGTAAAAAAAATCTAACATTTTTAGGCACATCTTCACTGTTAGGAGCTGTCATATTATAAATTATTATTCAGGTACTTATTGTAACTATTATTATTATTTAATCAGTTAGGGACTTATCCTTGTTTATGGCAAAGTTCAGCTATTTATAATAACCAATAAAATATCAAATAAAGCGTAAATAAATATAGTAAAAAAATGACCATTCATTGCTGTTTAATATAGTATTTAAACAAACAAATGCATTTTTTTATAAGATATTGTATGTATTGTAATTCGGAACCCAGTTTCACGAACAAAACTATAATTACATACATATAGGCATCGCTTGCGACTGGCGTTCACAAGATCCTCGCAAAATACGCATTTATGTGCGGGTGCGCCGTTATACCTATTTGTATGGAGCTGGCCTTCTGTTACTATTCTGTGATCGAAAAGGCACTGTCTGTTGCTGTAAATGTTATTAGCGTCTCATGTGATCTGTCAACAGTCAGTATTATCAAACTAGGAGTATTGCTGCTGTGAGCGACTATCCGTTTTGTCTAAATATACAAATAAATGAAATTGAAGTGTCTGTTTGTAATGCCAAATAACAGCTTTTTACTAAATGCATATGAACGCATATAAGGTACTCATAAATACTGTTTGTCTGTGTGTTCCGGGTAATGTCCGAAACGGTTGGACAATTTTACGGCACTTTCACTGGCAGAAAGATGATGATATAAGAATAAGATAAGATATAAGAATGATGTTATAAGGAGTAACTTATTTTTATTTTCGATTCTGTAATCCATTGAAGAGGAGCCGCCGCCGGCACAGGTAGTCTTATTATAATACACTAAAAATCCTTATTCGTGGGGGATATGTTCCATAATTATGCTTCTGATATAGAAACCGTGAATACGGAATGGTAATTTGTAAGAAGGAATATAGGAGATACGTTCTATGGTAAGATAAAAAAATTAAAAAAATCAAATCATCGGAGATAAATAATTTTATTATTATTTTCTTAGAGTTTGATATTTTGCAAAGGTTTAAACAATTTAGTATTTTTTTCATGTTTTGCACTTTTTAAAAGGCATTTTAATTCCGATTGTTATCCATTATTTTGCTGTGGCATTAATAACTAAACTTTACATTTTTAAATGATCGCAAACGATTAAGTATTTTATTTTTACTTTTAACGGCGATAAACCTTTTTTCGTTTCTGAAGTAACTTTTGTGATTTAACTCAATATTGCGAACAAACCAGCAGAGGCAGGAGTTATTCAAATTCAAAATTACTGCTACGATACGATACGAATGACAAGTTAAAACAATAAAACGCGCACGATCGCGGCGCCGCGCCTTTTATCGCGGCATATATCATAGGCGTTAGTAGCACATGTAATTCGGCATCGCGGCGACGATGGCGGCTTTTGTCAAAGAACTTTAGGTTTAATCGCAGTAATATTTTTTTCTTGATAAGTATTTTGATGCCTAATGATTCGGTATGTATTAAATAATATTATATAAGTTAGTTTTGGAATAAAGAAATTTTCAGCAGCGAATACAGGAAGTGGTTGCGTTTTTTAAATCTGCGAATAATGGAACCGTGAATAAATAGCTTTTTTAAGCAATGATGGCTCAGTGGCAGCGTGTACGGACATCGTGTCGATTGCCTTGAGTTCGAACCCCTGCAATGAGCCTGAGCTTTCGGTGAAGAACAACATCGTGAGTAAACTATAGCATGATGGTAGAGCTTATTCTAATGCCCGCCTGGCTAGCTAGCACCCTCAAGTTGAAAATCTATCGCCAAGCACGAATAGATGGATTCCGGCAACTGCTCTTAAGAGGCAGTCTTCCACTAGGCTAAGCGTGTTATCATCTTAGGCCACATCATCACTTAAGATCAGGTGAGATTGTGGCCACAACGCTAAAACCAATACCGAAAAAAAATTACAAAACTTACACTATACATGAAAATCAGTCAATTATGAGTTAAATCCTGACATAAAGACAGACAAAAAAAAATATTTTCATGATCAGTGTCATGATAATAGACTGGCTGTGCCCATGGCTCCTCTTGCATGGACTACAGAATGTTGTCCTTCAAGCGCACGCACAAATTGTGCTTTAATAATGCTTATTGTGGGTGATCCTTAGAAAATAGACATTTACTATTAGTGACCTTTTTGTAGGTCTTTTTAAGATCTACAATTATGTAGTACGTTAATTTGATATATCTCTTATGGTTTACTCAGTGTAAGTCATTTAATAGCCCCTAAAGTGTTTTTTTCCGAATTGATTTGACCTTATTGTCAGTGCTTATTTCGTATGTAACAAAATATGTCCTATAACTTGGTCAGATAACATATCTATGAATTAAAGGAAAAACTATGGAAATCTGATTAGTGGTTTTTATGTGAAAAGAACATAAACAGACAGATAGACAGAGAGATGTTCTGTTTTATAATATGTATAGATATAGATGTGTACTCTGGAAAATAAACATATACAAACAGAAGTACAGGTTTACTTGTATACATTATAATAAAGTGGTTCATCCAATTATAAATCATTGGGAAAAAGCGCATTTAAATAAATCAAATGTTCCTATGGCACTTTAAATGAATGTTATTTATTTTCATATGTTTAAAACCCACCACAGAATGATAATGCAAAATGAAAATGTATAAAAACAGTAAATCATAAACATGATAATATTTAAAATATCTTTATAATGAAAATTGCTAGAACTTAATGATTTTTTTTAAATAATAATGATCATTTATAAATAATTTTGAATCATAGTGATCCTGTTTCATGTTTCTCTATATGGATTATTTAATTTTAAGTTGTGTAATATGTTTTAACTCACATAGACTCAACTCCATCGGGAGGCCCCTCCATATAGCCTAGGACAGTACCATGGGAAGTATTCTTGCACCAGCCACGCAAACCAAATCTGTCTGCTTGGTCCTTCGTGTACTGCAGGATAATAATATATATGAATAGTACTTCTATTTGTTAATAATGAAAATGTTATGTTATATCAGTATTTAATACAAGTTTTTTTTTCGAACTGACTGTACTGTTAGCCTTAGGGGCCCTGGAGCCTTTACGTCCAAGATTACAAGGATTTTGATACCAAAAGAGTAAATGCTTACTAACACCTTATTGCAATGATGCAAATAGAAAGATAACTTAGGTAGTAAAGAGTGATTTTTAAATATTTAAATGTTATTGTAAGTAAAAATACTCTGTGAGATTTTTTTTGTTTATTTATTTGGAAACCAAACTGCATACATGTTTCTATAAAATAACATAGTTATTAAATAGATTATTTAATAACTAAAGCCAAAAACAGGATTTTACTGTTAGAACAACATTAGAACATAGATAAAATAATATTATTCAAACAAGTAAAAGAGAAAAAAACAGTAAAATGCTTGTTCTATTTTCTGGCGCCTGCTTGTATGTTTTGTGTGTAATAAATGATCATTTAACTCTAAGAGCGAATATTATGTTGATTGAAATTTCCTGGTACAACAAAGAGAATTCAAGTGATTTTTAAAATATTTAAATATCCTTGTAAGTAATAATATTCTGTGAAATGAAATGAATTATTGAGCATTTAACTTTATGAGCGGAATATTATGTTTATTGGAATTTCCTGTGTGAAAAAACAAGAATTATTTTTTTCTGTATTCATTGTATTTACGCAATGAAGATATATGCCTAACAACAAGTATATTATAATGAATCAGTTCAAGAATATATTTTTTTAAGGTTAAATATAAAATATACCTTTCGAAAGAATACGCCTTGCACCCGGCCGAAAACTTCAAAATCTACCGCTCTATACATTGCTACTGCATTTGTGCTGCAATGAACTCTTAGAACGCTTGTCACTGCAGTCAGTATTAATAAACGAAACATATGAGACCTTCTTAGCATCTCATAACTTCTTGTTATTTATTTACCGGTAATCGCAGTCACAGATTGCAGTGCACCTATAAACCTACCTATCGATTCCACAGAGCTCGATTGGCAATTCGAACTTGACACCACAGAGTACATTATATTATACAACTGACTTGACAGTCTTGATTCTTAAAACATGGTTGGTGGGTCGAATTTCTGATTTTTTCCCATATTCATATATTTTTTTCCCTAAAATGATAAGTTTTGCATTTTATTTCCATTTTTTTGAAACTGATAATATAATAAATAGATATACAAGTAGTTTTTTTTATAAAATGAAATTTTTAAATATGTTTTTAAGAAAATGATATTTTGAAATTACAAACAGACACTTCAATTTTATTATATGTATAGAGTATTGCTTGCTTGCTTTGTTAGTATGGGTCAAATCTTGCAACTGAATTTTAAAACAGTTATCCTTAACCGATTGAGATGAAACTTTGCATACACGTTTAATTAAGATGACAATGCATGTTTAACTAAATGAGGTAATTCTAAATCAAATATGGTAGACTCACTTACTGTTTTTGATGTAACATCCTTCATATTGATTTTGTTCGCATAAAATTTAGCTTATGTGACCTGGATCATAATACGTATCGACTGACATCTCCTTGTTTGTTAAATGTTGTTTGAAAATTGTTAAATGTATTATGTATCTACGAATGTAACTAATAAATAAAAAAGTTATACCTGGTAATTTCATACAGAAAGTATTTAATAGAGCACAATGTAATATCTAGAATAAGTACGAGATTTCGTCACTGGCAAACACACAAAAAACGCCTTGATAACAACAAAAAAAAGGCCTATAAAAAAAAGTGACCTGTACTGTCATTAATGTCAGTTCGTCAGACTCAGTGGTAAGAAAGAGTGGTTATTGTTTTTATGAAGCATAACGTATTTATCTGAGCTTAAATAAAGTTATTTATCTGTGTTTCAGAAGCCTACGACGATACTTAACTTTTGACAAAGTGTAAAACATGGCTTTGTTGTGCTGTGGCAGGTATGTAAAGAAATTATGTAACATATTTATTGAACAACTTTGTACTCCAATAATGTCTTTTCAGATTGGGCAATAAGTCGGTTGTGGCGGCCCTAAGCAGGTTTCCTGCGACGTTAAGCACCGTTAATTATGCACAATCTGCAGCGGGAGTACCCAAGATAACGTTTAAAAATTTCGAACCTCCTAAAGAAGAACATCATGATATAAAAAATGCACGATTGAATCGTCCGTTGTCGCCTCATCTCACTATTTATTCCTTTCAGTTGACGAGCATGTTATCTATTACTCATAGAACGACAGGTAATGATTTTAAACTGTAATGTGTTTTTAATAGTTTTGTGGGAAATTATGATTTCATTTGTTACTTGAATAATAAATTGTTATTATTATAAAAACATAAATATCAGATCAGTTATTGTATAAAATCAAGTGCTTTACATAGTGTGCAGGGTTAAATTTTAACTATCTACCAATTAGTTCAATAATCAGCAATGAAGTTGAAGGCTTATATATATGCAAACTTTCATTTTAGTTACTATGTAATTAATATTGCTGTCATTTTGCAACTTTTTTGGTAAGTAAAGATACAATTAATTCAGTTCAGTCAAAAAGGGGATATGTATTTGATTAGTGTTTTTGTGAGAATAATAACTTTGTTAAATTTTTCTCAATTACAAAGAAATTAAGAATAAATCCTTTTATAGGATATTATTTTGTTATAGTTAAAATAAAACAAAAAAGTCTACCTTTTGTGTTCACGGTATAAGTAATGTAGTTTTATAATTATATTCACTTAGGTATCTCTGCTATTTTGTTAGTCATAAATTATATTATTTATACATTATTATTTGCAGGGTTAATCCTAACAACATATGTCAGCGCTCTTGGCATTGGAGCTTTAGTTCTGCCTCATGACATTTCCCATTACATGGCTATAATTGAAGGACTGAACCTATCTCCGGCAACACTATTGTTGGCAAAAGCATTGATCGCCGCTCCATTTGGATATCATTTTGCAAATGGAATCAGACATTTGTATTGGGATACCGCTAAAGGTCTGACAATCAAAGAAGTCTACTCCACTGGATATGCCATGTTAGCAGTGGCCACTGCCATAACTCTTCTCTTAGCAGCATTATAAATTCATAAGAAAAACAACAAATCATTTAATATTATTTATTGTTATATATAAGTGGTGTAATAATCATGAAATAAATTCATTAAACAATATACCTTTTAAAAGTATTTTATAAATTGGATTTTTGAAAAAATAAAAAATTGTAATAAGTGGAAATATCATACATAAGTTTATAACAAAACAATTTTTACTTGCTAAAATTAAAAAGTTTTTTTTTTTCAAACCTGCACCAAAAGTGCACCAAACGTTCCCAAACAAACCCGAGCACATGTGACGTCACAATATTAATTTCCATTCATTGTTGCACAGCTGATACAGTGTTTTGACTCTTAGTAAAAGAAATTCCTATAACATAATGATGTCACAAATCTGGCGACCATTCATGCTGCGTTCCTGGTCATGTGATTATTTTTAAAATATCAATTTTTAACTATTTATAATGAATAAAGAAAAATTTAAGAGTTTTTCCAATGGGCAATTAATATAATTATGATAAAGCTTTAAAATACATTTAAAAAGGTTTTCTTTTTCAAAAACCCAGTTATGACAAATTACGAAAAAATATATATTATGAATGTTTTGATTATGTGTAATATAAAAAATAAAGAAATAAAATAATGACAATTTTAAGCAATACCGCATGAAGATACAACGTCATGCACAGTCTTGAATTTCTCAAAGTCCAGTTTTTCTGTAGTAGCCAGACCTTTTGCAGCGTTCTGAAATTTTTTGAATGCAATTTACTAATAGTGCTATTATAATAAGTGATCACTAAATGATTAGTAAATCTAATTACTGTTAATGTGGTTTATAAAATAAAGTGACTTGGAACTTTTAATATTAAAATGGGTCTTCATTTAAATATTATATCTGTATGCATTTTGAAGTAATCATGGCTCAGTGATAGTGTGTATGGACATGGCGTCGATCGACGTGAATTCGAATCCTTAGCCTGAGCCTTTGATGAAGGAAAATATTGTGATGAAACCATAGCAGTAGTCCATGTTCTAATGCCTGCCTTGTTAATTATCACTCTCAGGTTGAAAATCTGTCACCAAGCACTTTTAGGTGTGTTCTGGCAGCTGCACATGAGAGGCAGTTCCCCCACAAGGTTGGTATGGTAGGCTAGGATAGTAGGTATACCAATTTGGTAATTATATCTCTATAAGTTATTTCTGAAAGGTGTTTTGTTGTGGCAATGCCATATACCTCTTAATTCTTCATTAAAATTAACAATTCAAACATTATTTTATAGCAAATGAACCATGCTTTTGACGAAAAATAAAATGTTAAACGAATAGTTTAAAAATAATTTAAAAAGTTAAACATTAGCATATTATATTGATGGCATTCCTTAATTAAAATATATTCAACTGACATTTAGGAGGTACCAACTATTAACAATCTATTTAATTAACATGACAACTGTTATAAATTATTAAAAATAACTGTTATTTATATTTATAAAGTTATCTGTGAAATGACACTTACATTGAAAATAACATTGTTGTTCTTCAAGAATTCGCCGTAAATATTAAAGAGGTCGCTGTTAGTGTCGAGCAGCTCCGCCAAGCTCAACGGAGTGTGGGCGATGGACACATCGGAAAGGAAATCTTTAGCGGACAACCATGTTCTTGAAGGAGACATCACTATGTTACAAGTGGCGAAATTGGAGAGCGAGTCGCGTCCGCCGGCGTCGCGGTTCAAGCAGACCAGTTCGTACTGGGTCGAGTCAAAGTTGGATAAGTCGGCACCTGAGCGTTAAAAGATATTGTAGTTATTGTTGAAAATGAATTAGTATAGGTATAGTATGATGAAAAATTTATTGTAATGATTCTATAGTACGTTTTTAATACAACTATTGCAAACAAGCGCACACTAGCGCGTTTTCGATCTTAAACCCCTCTAGTTCGGCAGTTATTTGGCTGCGATCTTCTGTAGGGCTGCCCCAAGTAGCTTCGCCCTATGTGCTTCGTCCATTATTCTTGTTACTAACAAGTATCTAGATATTTATCCAAATAGGAATATAGGTAGTAGTTCTATGAAGCCGAGCGTCATCTAATTTGTCATAAAAGTGCTCATGTAATTTGTTTTGCTATTTGTAAAACTTTTACCCAGTGAACTCATGACCTATATTTGACATCATATATGTAAAATCGATGTAACTATGACACATACCTAAATAATGTCATACTAAAGTCACGTATTCACTGGGCTGTCTACTAGATAGGTATAAGTACTTACTTGAAACGAAAGCAACATCTCCTCTGTCTTCTTGCAAGCACTTCCATGGGCTGTTATCACTCGAACATTGTTTCTTCAGTTTCGATACATCATCGCCTGAGAAAGAATTTGTTTATTTTTTGTGAATGTAGTGTGTATTATCCAATAAAGACACATTTGGTGCTTTTAGTATTGTGTCTGCACATCAGGGACGTATATAAAACGATTGTTGTACCTGATCCGGTACACCCTTAGTTTAAGTAGAACCACTAATATTCGGAAAATGTCCACTTTTCGTATTTATGCCATAATTAAATTTATATATAACTAAATATGTAATTTTAAAGTGATTGATTTTATGAGCGTTGAAGGCTCTGGTTTTTTATGTGAAGTTATGGGTAAAAACTAGTTTGCCTTTGAGTATTTTAAGACCCCCATGTAAAAGCTTAGCTTCGCTCTTGCTGCACACGATACGTCTTTTAAGTACATGCCCAAATCTTAATTTGTCTTTATTAGCCCCGACGTAATTTATAGGCTTAATGTGTGTATCTGTGTATCCGTGTATCTGTGTATCCGTGAATCTATGTATCTGTGTGTCAGTCTGGGGCATCGTAGCTCCCAAAAGTTAACTTGATCGAGAGTGTTATTAGCTATGATTTAAAGAAATCGGTTTATCCGTTTGACTATTATCAGCTATTTTTAGTTGATAAATGGATGTGAATATCTGTTACTTCAATGATTTTAGAAAAACATAGCAATCTTGACGTGATGCTGCAGCATAATCTGGAACCTGCATTATACCCAACTCCTCACCAACTTGCTCCTTGGAATATGTTACTTGCGTCGGGGTTTCTTAAATTGTCAACTTATAACGTTTTTTTACATAATTTTTTTAAATTATGATATAGTAGTTTAATGGATTTTATACAATTCGCACATGTGGATCTTATACACCTTATCCTAGTATACATAAGTAATGTTTATCTATCTATACTGTATAGCTATAATGCGCTATAATATAATAGCGCAGAAGAGTTTTTTGTGTGTGTGTTTGTTTAAACACGCTAATCTCTGAAACTACCAGTCGGATTTGATAGACAAATTCATCAGGAATAGTAAAGGCTATCTAATATTAGGTTACACCTCTCAGATAGCCTTAAATATTGATTTTTGTCAAGTAAGTCGGAAGAAATAGAGTACCGTAACAGCTTTATCCGCGTGCGCTGGCGTAATGGTTAGTGATACGTAAATACAATGTTCTATAAAAATATTCATCCATAGTACATCTAAAAAAGTTTGTGATACCATATGCCTTTCTCTTATACATAAGCTACAATAAGGTATTTTGTGAAAATTATTTATTGAAAAGAGATATATGAGCATTATTATTAGGCATGGCATATTAATCCTTGCGAACGAAAACGAATTTTTTCTTCCGTCCTTTGAGCGGGGGCAGCACGACTTGCGCATGCGCTCCGTCGACGGCATTCTCTAATCCACAGAAGCGGAGCCGCGGGCACAGTCAGTACCTCTCTTATAAAATATTCAAACATCAGCATACGCAAGCATAAGGTATGGTGAAGAATGGTATGTACTTTGGAATTTGTATTATTTATTACAATATAATGCTTAATATGTATTATAGAAATTAAAATTAGTTTTAACAAATTAGAACTTGACTCTGAACAAACCTTTAGGATTGTTTTCTGGTTTGTCTACTCCCGGTAAACATGATCCTCCGAAGAAGTCTGCTAGGTTTTTGATACACTGAAAAACAAAAGAAAAGTTAAAGTAAATAAAGTACGTAAAATTGGCATTTTACTGAAATAATCGTACACGATAAAGAAAATACTAACTTCACCAGTATTAATAGATTTTTTGTTGATAAGATAATATAGAGGTGCGTGAAGACCACTAAAAGTCCCGTAAGAATTGTGACAAGACCTGGAATAATAAAAACATATGATATGACTATGAACTAAAAATCTTATAGAATCAGGAAAAATATTTAACCATTTATTTGGTATACACCCATCTGTGATCTGATAAGGAACAGGTATGCTAAAAGTAGGGAATCAGAACTTTTTCCATGTGTTTGTAAATTGTCAGTTTTTTCATCGTTTCTAAATTTTGTTCTACATCTTTGTAGATGATTCAAATGCTCTGCAAAAGGTCTACCTACATTTTGCTAAAAAAAAAGTTTACTATAAGTATCGCACAAACTTACTGAGGACTTTTAGATGAAAGACTTTGTAACATATCATATTAAGTCTATTTGTAATTTATATTCGCGGACACGTATATAATCAGAGCTAATTGCGCTTGTATTGTTGATTATAAAGGTAATTTAAACCTCGAATTTTGTCTTTATAACACTCGATGATTAACACGAAGATATTTATAATTCTAAATAAGTGTATGTTTATATTTAAAATTGTTTGAGGCTGGTGTAATACTAGCGTTTGTCGAGCGTGCGTTCGTTATTTTCCCGTTACAAGGAGGCATGCTGCGTGTACGCGAGACGAGCGCTACGCTCAGCGGCGCAGGCGCGCGACAGCGCTGGTCAAGCGTTGGACGCACGCGCACACTCGACAAACGCTAGTATGTTAGAGGCCTAAGTTACGTTTTGTAGTAAAAACTTTTTTAGCACCGTTGTGATTTGAAACTCGATGAAACGAAAAAGCGACAATAAAAAGGGACAACCATATATATCTATAGGATTTAGCCTACGAGAGAATGAGATAGAATACATTTATATTATGCAAGGTTAATTAATGCATGTCCTGATTTTTATGATTGTTATCGTCGTCGGATTGGCCTAGTGGTGTGAGACGACCAGACTTCATACGCACCATTATATATTTTATTTTTTTCTGAAATTTTCATTTCTGATACGTTTAAACTGCTGCACACTTATTTTTTTTACCTTTTCCCTCGCAAGTCCTCGATTTTGGTGTATGAGGTTCCTTTCTTGACTACGGCTACGGCGTAGTTGGGAGTCTTTGCTTTTCCGTAAACTTCGTGGAAGACTGGGTGAAGGTTGTACTTCTTTGCTGCAGAAGCAACTCTTACGTCATCGACTGCTGCTAAATCAGATCCATTGTCTTGGACCTATAGATGAGAGGAATTAGAGAAAAAGAATACTTATAAGTTTTTGTTTTTACCTTTTTTAAGTAAAACAGACACAAAGTTGGTATCTATAGAGAAAATGGTAATTTTACTGCTTAAATTGGTATATCTAAAACAGTAGTTATCAAACATTTTTGGTGACGGAACCCTTTTGAAAAGCGAAAAATTAGATGGAGCCCTAAAATTGTTTATGATAATTCTTTTTTAATTATTATGTTAAAATGTAACAGTCGCATAGTAATTAAATATCTTATGGGAGGTTTCTTATTTTTCATCAGTTGGATGATATCAGGTTTGATAGAAGAGAGTTGAAGTCTCATATCAGGTTCCGCGTCCAGTCTATTTCGGTATTTTGTTTTTGTAACGGCATACGTTTTGAACAGTGACTCCTTACTGGTGTCTGATGACACCAGTATAATGTAATGTACACTATAATGTACCTATGATTTAAAGAGCGGAAATAATCCTAGAACGTTGGAACCACTGTAGTTGTAAATTGACATATTATGATGTAATTTTGTCTATGCAGGCTTATGTAGGAAACTAGGTACTTACACTCTTAAGGCAGTCTTCCTCTGTCGGTTCTAAAACGCAGTCAAGGATCGGACGGATGTCTCTACTGAACGCGAATACTGACATCGCACGGCATTTGGATAAAGCAACGTTTGAAGTGACGCACATCCTAATATTAATAAAACATATGTTATTATCACGTTCCTATGTTAATCTAATTAATGGCTGGACTAATTTTCTTGTACTGATAAGACTGTGAGACATAAGTCATAATCTATACAAATAAATAAAATTAAAGTGTCTGTTTGTGATGTAGTCCACGCGAGTGGAGCTTCGGACACAGCTAGTCTCATATAAATTGATTATTTACTAGGGGATAATGTAGGCCAATATTAGATACAAGTGGTAGGTACAATTTTTAACTGGTGGACGTGAAGAACGCTAAAATGCCTATTAGCTGATAGTATACGTAAGACATTCACGCTCGGTTTGTTTGCAAGCACCCAAAATGTGGTAAAAATCGGTGACATTAGGTCAGCCCGGTGCTTTGTTTTCCTAATCAATATTTTTCCCAGTGATATCACAGTGTTTGAAGATAAGCACAGTGCAATTCAAAAACAATGGCGTCCATCAAAAAAGTGCACATGTGACGGATTTATCATGGTTACTGCGACCCAGTCGGGTGTAGATGCGCTACATATGCCGATTGATTACAAGATATAAATCGGCCGTTCCGGGAACGCGACAGAAGCGTGCCTTTATGACGGACGTTACACAATCTAATTATATCTATCCACCTCTTGGAAGATTTTCAACTCAAGCAATTTTTGCTTGTCTTGATATGTACTTACTATACTTTAGACTAGATGCAGTGCTTTCATTTTAAGAAGGCTAGTGTAAAAATATAAACACAATTATTTTAATATGTATAAAGGCTTACTTAATAAGTTGGTCCGTACGTCTTACAGTGTTGTGCGGAATAGCAAAAACCTAGTATTCGTTTTAAACGAATACGCTGTATTGTTGTATGTTGACGTTGTATATAATCAATGTTAACAAAAGGAACAAAACTAATTTTCTTTTTAAATATTTACCAAGCTTTGATTCCATAAACATATATGATCAATGTTATTACTTTTCTTTGCAATTAAATTAATATTAAAAAATAATATTATCTAATAATACAACATCTGAGCTGATATTAAGTGACGATGTGACTCCAGACGGTAACACGTTAAGCCCTATGTTGGAATTGGTTCTCAAATGCAGATACCGAAAAACACCTATAGATGTTTGCCGACAGGTTTTGTAACTTGAGGGTGGTAGCTGGTCGTGCTGTGGTTTCATCACCATGTTTTCCTTCACCAAAAGCTCAGGATCATCGTAGGAATTCGATCTCACGTTAATCGACGCCATGTCCTTACCGATATAACAGCGCTAACAAGCCATAATTACTTCATTGTCTATGGTAAGCTACAGGAAATCAGATGCAGATAGCATACTCCACTGCTAAGTAATTAACATACTGTATAAGTAAGTTATTTCACCTGACGACCAACTCTGGAGCTCCGTGACCTCGCTCAATGACGACGGTGTAATTGGCCTTGTTGAGATAGTCTATCGGCTTGGTTGGAATGTTGTCGGCCACGTGATGAATCTTTTCGGACAAACCTAGGACCTTGGTGAACCATTCCGGTTTAGTGCTTGTACCTGCATATACATTTTTGCCTTTAGCTAAATTATCTTTATGATAAAACAAAATGAAAAATATTTTATTTAATGTGGCCCTAAGAGATCACTTAGTTATAAATGACAAAATACTACCACCGTTTTGGGAAACATCGCAATCATTGAGAAGATCCGGCAGGAACTCGAATGGCTTTATCAATATATTTTTTTAATTGTTTATTATTACACTATATGTATTGTTCATAGTAATTTATAGTGAATTTGTAGTTTTTTTTTCGAACTGACTATACTGTTAGCCTTAGGGGCCCTGGAGCCTTTGCAGCTTTTACAGCTTTACCGGGGTTGGGGGCGAGCCCTTAGGGCACTCAGCCGCGAAAGCTAAGCAACAAGATCCGAGGGTGCCAAAGTGGCCGGTCCTCGGCTCGGACTGTTGCGCGTATGCAAAGAACTCGCGATCTGGCTAATTCCCTATCATTCAATCTAAGCTAATTATACATATGTACATGTTTCTTCCCCTGGGAGGAGGGAAAGAACATGTGTATATGTATTTAGTAATCTGAATTTTTTTGTCTAATCTAACTAGGAAAAAAAAGAAAAAAAGGTCCCTTACATTTGTACCTATGTGGCGTGCATGTGTATATGATGCGGTATAATGTGTGTCTGTGACAGCTAGTGAATGTAGAGTCACTGTATCGCGCGAGCGGCTGCTTGGCTCAAGGGCTCCATACCGATGGACCGGACCTAGGCTTGAGTAGCGGCAGAGGAGGGCGGTCGTGGCGGGTGTGGGTGTGTAGAGAGGGAGCCACTTCCAGGCATCATCGTCTTTCACGTAATAAACACACCCTATCATATCCTTTCGACAGTAAAACTTGTTTAGGTAACATGATTCTTCAACTTATTATCTGGCAAATCTGTAATATGCTTAGCCGCCTAAGAGGCATATTGTAGAACCTGACACGATTACATAAACGCAGGGGTCATGTGAACCTATGCTTAGTATCTATAATAACCCAATTTTACGAGGAAATATTAATTATACTTTGAAGTTACTAATGTTGTCCTTGCGCTAACAAAGTAAAATTTCAACCCCAGTAAACATGTTACCTTTGTTTGATACTGTATTTATATGTCATATTTACATAATTATATATGATGTGAGGGTGTTACGCCATCGCAACGAATCACAATTGCTGACCGAGAGTAAACATGGAACCGAGTTCCGTTCACAGTCCCACGGTGCACCTGACATCGAGTCAGCAATTTCGGTAGAAGAAACGTTGGGTAACCCGACTCCTTCCTTACTGTATTTAATTTTTTTATTAATTATTAAACGTTACTGTCAGCCTAACATCGGCAGCGGTCACATCTTATTAGTTTTAGTCTAGTTTGTAATTTTAAATAAATTAAGTTTAAAGTAATTTTGGTTTAACTTGGATCCTCCGGCTCTGACCTTCGTAATTAGGGTGATATCAAATTTAGGGCGTGTATTCACTGGGATATTATAGACAGAATTTAAAGAAAAAATGTTTTTTCACTATCCTGCAAAGAACAATTTTATAAGTACATCGATGATATAAATTCATTTAATTGGATTTTTTCCCCAACTAACAGAATTTCTTCTCGAATAAGTCAGAATTTCCAAAACTCATTCACCTCAATAATTTACAGGAGGTTCTATGTCTTACCAGCTCCAGCTTCTGCCAATTGCTTTAGTTTCTCTCTGATTGGTGATAGTTTAGCCAGGATATCGTTGTGTCCTATGACTCCTTGCCAAGGTCTAGCTGCCCAGGAACAAGCTTTGTCTCTGATCGGAACCTTCGATCCGTCCACGCAGAGATATCTGAACTCATCAGGGTTTTCGTTCGATGGAGTTGCTGGTGTTGTTCCAACTGGCAGCTACGTGTAGGAATAAGATTTAATATTTATGGAATTTATGAAATCAATATACATGTCGTATAAAAGAGAAATACTTACGTTTTAGCAAGTTAATACTTAAGACTGACTACTTTGGGAATTAAATAGTTTACAATTAAAATAGTAGTTTAAAATATACAATGAGGTGAGTAAAGTGAGGACAAATCCGTACTGTTAATAATACATTAAATGAAGTACTAAATAATTTTGATATACCAGGCTGAGATAGCAGGACTATGAAATAAAATTATCATTAAATTATTAAAGCAAATAACCACAGACTAGAGACAGCTCATAATGTTCGTACAAAGTCAACCTACAGAACTTTATAAATTAGTACGACTTTAATCCTTCTTGACTAGATAATATCACCGAACGAGGTAGACAAAATCATCCAATCGTAAGTTATGGGTTTTTATAGGTTAATGAAGCAGGGAAAACGGTTCGCTGCTTTATCCCTCTAGCTACCTTTTTCGTTTGACATAGTTGTCTTAAATATTTTTTTGTACAAAGTTCGTTTCGGTGTAAAATATTCCTTATAAACAGACCGATTACTAAAATCTATTGTAATTCTGACGTTAAAACAATAATAATCTATAACAGGGGATCCCATTTTTTTAGTGTTTTAGTTTGAATAAAAATATTATAAAGCATATTTGCAATTTTTTGCAAAAATAATTATGTTAAATAAGCATTGGTTACAGTTTTTTTGTTCTAATCAGGCGTGTTTAATATGTATTGAACATTATTACGTAAAATTATCATATGCCATTAAAAGTTTGCAATATAGTGACGTCATAAAAGTAGTCACTATGGAACGTTAAAAAAAAGGTGTGGATGATGAAAAATACATTTCGAAGCTACATTAAGCAAATTATTAATATTTCAGACATATTATTGTTTATAAATATTTATGAAAAGGACCTTCGCAATCAGTCTTGAAAAAAAAAACAGTATCTAGGCTTTGGAATGTAAAACATCTAAATACAAAATTTCATCCAAATCATTAGAGCCGTAGTCGAGAAATTAACATTAGTTTATAGACTTCTTATTTGTTTATATTTTATCTTCTTTATATTTTATATTTTTTTATAATGAAATTAATTATAAGTACTGGCCGTTGAAGATAAAACGAAGTGTTTCAGTTTATTGAGTCAGAACTAATTAAATCAATTTACAGTTACACGTTAGTTACTTACCCCGAAGAATTTGCGCGTAAATATAACTTTAGTAAATGCGACCTCGCCGTTGTTATGAGCTAGACATTTCAGAGCTCCGACATAACCACTGTACTCGTCTGGGTAATCACATTTGTCTGGGTGTTCACACATAGCGCATAGTTGACTGTATTGCCCCTCTGAAAATTATAACATGGTTTAAATTTACGTTTTAAGTAAGTTCTAAGTCTTCTTTCTAGAAATGATATATTTTAACACTAGCTGGATCATACAACTTCGTTCACGTGTTTTTTTAGTACATTTATGGTGGCAAATAAACGTACGGCTTGTCTGTTGGGAAGCGGTTACCGGAGCCTATGGACGCTTGTAATTGAGTTGAAACACCAGAGGTATCACTAATGGGTTGCCGACCTTGAACCCTTTTTCCCAAGGAGCTTTGAAAATCCTACTCATCTCAGGAACACAATACAAGATTAATTGGCTGCAATCTTCTGTAATAACTGTATATTTCAACAGTCGTGCTGCCACAAGTTTAGTGAAACCTCTCTTAAATCCCTTTCTGTAGCCTAAATCTTTCAGTTCAGTCCTGTATTAATTGAAATCTACATTAAAAATGGTTTAGTAGTTTTCAAGTAATGTAAGTTTTAACACTAAAAATTAACGTGGGTTTGAATTCCTACAATGAGGTTGAACTTTCGGTAAACGAAAATATCGTGATGAAACCATGGAATGGTCGTAGAGCATTTTCTAAGGGCCTTCTGGCTAGTTGAAAATTAGACGTAAAGCACCTATAGGTGTTTTATCACTTGACACCAATTCCTTCCACTAGGCTTAGCGACTTAACATCAAGTGTGATTATTGCGAAAACACTAATCCTATAAAGTATATAGAAAAAAAGTAATTTGAAATGGTAAGTAAATAAAATGATAGGATATCTGTTGGCAGCACCGGCCCTGGCCGGTCTTTCGGTGCTCTTTGATGTACGCTTTCACATCATAAATTGTATTGTATTACACCTATTGATATGTATATCAATGGTCATACCACAAGAAGTGCGGGCGCCATGCAGCTATGCTTATTTTATTCTCTTAAATTATGTAGGACTGTCCTTTTGAGGCTGTTTTTACGTAGGCGGACTGCATAAATGTTTGCTATTTCATAACATTAAAAAAACTTACTCCAAGCTGAATTTGTTTTCGGATCCGGAGACCACTTTCCAACGATGCAGGATTTTGAAAAGAAGGAGGACAACGCTTTGAGCTCGTTCTCTTTAGGCGATATGCTGTGGTCGTTCATTTTTGGGAAGACCGGCCTTTTCATTAACATCGTTAATGGTATCTGTTAAATGAAATGGGGAAGGTATTGGATTATTAAGAAATTTCTAATCGAATTAGCCGAATGATGGATGAATTCACCATCGGCAACAACTCAGGAACTTTAATTCCCTATTTACATATAACTCTTTAAATAGATGAGTACTCAAAAATGCTTTCTACGTGCTTTACATTATAGAAGGTAGCTTTTAATGTTCGTCTACGTTATTATGAAGAACTGCAGTAAAAAATTTTATGCGTATAGATTTACGGTTCTGTGTCACCTGTGCGTCAGTATTAAGAATTGTATAACAGATAATATATAATTTTTAGGCTTAGGCCGCACTACGGCATGACCAAGGTGTTCTGTAACCTTGTGGATTTTTAAGTCAAGGAAACTAATACAATCGGCCGTGTGTAAAAACTGCGTCAAAATTTTGTAATCCGTAGAACTTAGTTGACGCGCACGCATTAAGCGTTAAACGTGGCAGGTTTTTATGCCCAGTATTCGGCAGACGGCTGTGAAGGGTGTTGTCGCGCCATTGCATCTGTGTCGTGGACCGAGTTGGAGTCTGTTTTATCCCAAAAATCATAGTGGAAGTACAGAAGAGACCAGTTTTATATGACACTACTTTGCGTCAGTATGGTAATATAATTTTTTCAGGATGTTTTCTTAATCTTGATATTTCTTATAAAGAACCTTTCTCAAATGTACGGCTAGCGAGTGGATGGTCTCAATATTTGCAAAACTTGCATGTCTTCTTTTTGTAGTTCTTAGTATTAGAGCAACAATACATAATGCTCTCTTGAAATCCATCCTGTTACTTTAAAGACAAAAATGCTTATCGTGGTTCATCTTTAGAATATAAACATATGCTTTCACTGACTTGTTTTGGAGGTATTTTTAAGATCTACAATTATCTTATACATTATTTGATATATCTCTTATGATTTAATCAGCGTAAACCATTTAAGCTCACCAAAATCGTCGTTTTCCGAATTATTTTTATTTGCGCGGAACACTAATTCTTTTTCTAATATAATAGTAGCCCAAATTACTCCTTATAACATCAGCTATCTGCCAGTGAAAGTCCCGCCAACCGTTTCGGAATTTACCCGAATCAAACAGACAGACAGATAGACAAAAAATGTAATTATAATTTATTAAATGTTATAATGATCGTATATAATTTCATATGCATTTAGTAAAAACTTGTTATTTTGACATTACAAACAGACAATTCAATTTTATTTATTAAAAAAAACAAACAAACAATCAGATAAATGTAATAATATCATAATGTTATGATAATAGTAGTAGATTAAGTTCTTAAAATAATGTTATTTTATATGGATGTTTTAAGTGACAAATATCACAAACATCCACCGGAGCATACAAACTTATTATACAAGCAAACAGAATAATTACATTAAGAAGATCCTAAAAAAAACAAAGGACGGTCTCCCCAGCTTTCCCCTTAAATATTTTATTTACGTCTCGCATCTAATTTACGTAAGTAATGTAGTTGACAAAGGAAATTATTTTAATATTCTTTTGTTATACGGAATATATTAGTTTTTAATATCGTTTTTCTCGGTCACGTGTAACGTGAGCACAGGTTACGCTTGTTGAATCTCAATCAGAATTTGAGTACTTTTGTATAGAATTGTTAAGAGATGTTTCGATATATGATTCCGTCTAGTGATGAGGAGTTAAGCTGTGTAAATACACAACAGTTTAAAAGAACAGGTATTTAGAACACAGTAACATACAGGTAAAAGTTTGGAACTGTTACCTGTCAACTAAAAAAGCTGTTACTAAACTACACACCGGTGTGAGACACAAAAGTAAACTGTTTTAGATTGGAATATGCTTTTCTCTATTCAAGTTTAAGGATCTTTACTTTGTTAGAGAGAGATAGAAACAAGTATGACTTGGAACAAGGTTTTTACTCCGTTCAATTATAGTAATAGAAAGAGATAGCATCATGTAACAGGCTGTTATTTTGGAACAGGTTTTTGGAAGTGTTATTTCTCTGAAATAGGAACAAATAGAAAAGGTTTCTTATTTTAACCGTTATATCTCATCCCTATTTGTGATGCGTATGCTAATTTAGTTTGTTTTATTTTATTTCAAACGTGATAATTATAACAACAAGCAGCAATTTTTAAATACTGCAATAAATTTGGGACATCAACATGGGTTTTAATATTGTATTTTAAATTATTTATTTTAAAGTTAAGGGTGGTATTCTGGTGAGCCATGCATCTAGAAAATTATTTGTTTCTAATCAGATAACTAGATTCAATTGCTTATTAAAACATTTAATAGTTGACGTTGGTACATAAGAATCTGGTTGATCTTTTCTTATCTTTTCACTTAAAGCGAAAAATTATCCTTTCCTGACTATTTTTGGTGGGATCTTGAGCTGCCTTGTTGAGGTATTTATTTTAACAATTAACTTAGATTCATTGACCCTATTATATTATGTACTATTTTGGTGTCATTTTGCGAGATATAGTTTGGTTATTGTGCATACTTGGAGGGGATTATAAATATAAACTGGAACCGTGCATTTTCAGTTGCCATAAAAACTCCCTAGTTTTAACAAGGGAGTCGCCACCTTGTTAGACCCCACTTGGAAGGTTAGAAAATACTACGAAGGCTTAAAATTAAAAACCCTGACACTATGTCAAGTGCTTCTGCGGGGCCAAACAAGAAACAAATTATCAATATCAACAAACAATTTGTGACATTATCAAACGAGTAATGGCTCTGTACCTTAAAGCATATACGATTATTTCTTGTAAAATCAAGGCAATTCTACCAAAATCACCAATGGATTGTGATATATAAAAACGACTTTGGACCTCTTTGTTTAATTTTGCCACCTCTTTGCTTACTGGGGAAACATTTTTAAATAAAATACTACCAGAATAGTACAAAGTACATTTTGTTTTTGCCTAGTTTACTGCTGGTTCCATCCAGTATTTGAAATTTCTAGACACGACGGGGATTCTCCTTGCAAGAGGTATTATACTACACGTGCGTACAAAGTCTAATTAGGATGCGTTCCAAAATCAAATCAACAGTAGAAAGTACAACGTGCCCTGGATTGGTAGTTTTTATTTCAAACATATGTATATATGTTTTATACTACAAAGGTGGCAAACATCTATACGGCTCACCTGATGGTAAGCGGCTATCGTAGCCTATGGACGCTTGTAATACTATGGGTATCTTTAGCGCGTTGCCGACCTTGAACCCCTTTACCCCAAGGAGCTCTGGAAACCCTACTCACCGGGGAACACAAGAGTAGGTCATTTGGCTGATATCTTCTGTAGGGTGGAGCTATTCCACCATTCGGGCTGCCCCAAGTAGGCAAAAACCTCAAAAGAAATTTCTCTGTATCCTACATCTCTTTCTCTGTGCTTTATCTCTCTTACATTACATATTTTTACTTTATCTAACATATGAATTTGGTGTGCAATCAAATTAACATCGGGGTAGGTATTCGGTATTGCCTCTTTAACATGAGGCTGTCTCTTAGATATTGTTCACTTAGGAGAGATAAGTAAGGGGTAAATCTAAGAGCACACTTCATAACCGGTCCCTATGTAAATCGAATATATATGTTTAAATATCAATAATCGTAAATAAAACTGGTAACAATAATCCTTGAACTCGTAATGGCATTATATGCATTCAGAAGGAAGTCGCATGCGAAGTGCCAGTCTTAATAAAAAATAACGACATTTTCAATGAACATGTACATATTATTTTAATGCGTGTACGAGTTTTTAAATAGATATTTATGTAGCATAAATATGGGACCTGGAGCCCAAGTTTGCTAACAAAATAGACATTGTAAATGTTGTAAATGTATCTGAATAGAGACATTTGGTCACCATTTGGTATTCTCCTATTTGTTTACCATTCTATCGAAAAACCACTGATTCATTTGGTATTCTGCTCTACAATCGCGTCTCAATGATATTTCGATAGCAACTTGATAGTAGGTAGAATGGTATTCTCTTAAATATTTGACAGCTTTATGAATCGTACTTCTATGGTGTTTTCATTATTGAGTAGCCATTGAACAACAACAGCATTGCTAGTACAATTGCTTACACGTTTTATAAAAATAGTATCAAATTAATGTAAAATTTCATCATCAACGTCATCGAATCTATAAAATATCGATCATTTGACAATTGAGATGGTGACAGTCGAGAGAACACTGAATCCATGGTAGATTTTAATAGGCAACACCAAAAACGTATAGATATTGCCATCCCACTGACACACTAGCACAACAATATAGAGATTCTATAGACACAGTAATGAAATTTAAGCAGAATACCAAATTAGTTACAATTTCGATCTAATATCAGTAGAGTGACGATATAATGACAATGGTATATTCTTAAATGTGAAATAGCAGCCTTGGGCCCCTGTTTAAAGGTTTTCAGGACCGTTAAGAATATTAAAAAATCGCTTAGGATATTGTCTAAGAAGTCAGGGGTGTTCAAACAGTCAATCGCGAAAACTTTCCCAGTCAATCGAGGGAATTCACGAAAAGTACTTCACCGTAAAATTCTCGGGGCGGCGATCACCCCTTCAACGACACAAGTAGTATCATTTTTGTTTTTAGTAATTGATATCTGAAGAGAAATTTAAAGCATTTGAAAAAATATCTTTTCAGTTAACAGTATTATTTGGTTCTATTTATTTGTGCCAGTCAGCATTTTCAAATAAGATAAATAATACAATCTAAATATTTTAACAGTAATTAGGTATGTGCCGTCCTATGAAAATTACACGGACCACGCTGTGCCATGCATTTGCATCCACAAAATTGTGATTTGCGAGTTCGTACCTTCAATTTGGTTGTAAAAGCCATTTCATAAACATTATGTTTTTAATTTCATAAGGAAGATATGGTGATATCTTACAAGAACAGAAAAGGAAGTAGTAGGTTGGCAGTCGATCACTTGCTAGCGAAATCTTTTTTTGAAGATCAGCGCCGAAGCTATAGGTTTAAGCAACCCTGGTCTAAGCCAGTCATGTGAACATTTATTAGTAAATAGGGACACACACACTAACCTTGTATCCCACGTTTCTGTTGACTCCAGTGTGACAGGACCTTAACCCTTTAAGTTGATCCAAGTTGTTGATGGGTAGGTCTTTGTGGACGACAATAACCGCTTCATATCGGAATGGTGCTAAAATAATGTAATTGAGTTTTAGATTTACGTTTTAGGATTATAATACTAGCAGTGTGAAGTTTTCCTTTGCTTAAATCTCAGGAATCATGCCATTTTGAACCCTTATAAGAAATTAATTTTGAAAAGTTATTTTTGGTGTTTACGTACTAAATAATTACATTTTTCAAGCAATAATCTACACTACTTATAATAAAAGAGTAAATAGTCGAAATTTGTACATTAAAAATACTTGAGAAAAAATACTACGGAGGGTTTAGATACATTCACAGAGAACATATGGGCAGTTTTTGCCATTCTTGTATGTGTCTGTCTGTATGACTGTAGATTGTACGCTAATCATGAAGAAATTGCTGACCAAATTTGATGAAGTTTGGTATATTTGTAGTTTACAGTCTGTAGGAACTTTTAGGATGCATTTTTACCCTTATAGATATTGCCAAAACACGATCGTGCGCTAGTGTTGATTTCAAGAGTCCCAAATGACACATTTGATTCAGGTCTCGAACGTGTCAAGAGTAATCCCCTAGATGAGATTGTGTGAAACGCTAAAACCTATTTAAAAAAAGAACTGTGCTTATTATCAGGCACAGTGTCGTCACTATGCCATGCTACTAACCCACGCATTAGGAAATTATTTTGCTACACCGTATAAGAAACATTAATATAAAAACTTGTTAAATATAGGTAAATGTGATACTAAAGCAAAGTATCATGGAACCTTTGAGTATATAGTCTACTAGCTGTGCAACGCGGTTTCACTCGCGTGTAATTTAAAAGAAATCGCAGACTGATGATTTATAATACTTCGGTACAAACAATACTTCTATTGGGCGGCCAGGGATATACGTCACAGCTCACACGGCTCGTTCACGCCACTACACCTATAGTCATAGACCCGAGCCGAGTGTTGAATTATTTTAATTTTATATTATCTCCTAAACTATTTGTCAAAATAACATGCTATAAAGGGTAAAGTTTATCTACATAAAATTGTCTTGATGATGAAGTATTTTTCGTTCGTAAGGATTAATATGCCATGCCCAATAATAATGCTCACAAATCACTTTTCAATTTTCAACAAAACTGTCACAAAATATCTCATTAGATGTAATAAGTAGTAATATTTTTGTAGAACATTGTATTTACGTATCACTAACTTTTACGCCTGCGCACTCTGATAAAGCAGTTAGGGTGCATTATTTGTTCCGACTTACTTAACAAAAATCAATATTTAAGGTTAGCTAAGAGGTGTAGCTTAATGTAACTGCTTATGCGTATACTACTCCTCGTGAATCTTTCTATCTACACAAAAATAATTTTTCAATTCCAATTTGTAGGTCCAGACACTAGCGTGTTTAAACAAACAAAAACTCTTCCGCTTTATTATATTAGTATAGATTAAACAAAAAGAAACATATGTTTATAATTAAAACCAACTTAAATAATACAACTTGTCAAAAAACTTCTACTGTAAACACTTTTATGTTTTATTGCGGGACGTTAAAATTATCTCTAAGTATGTGTATCCGAAAGCCATTACAACTTTCTCATTTTTACGTTTATCGTATACTAGCTGTGCCTCACGGTTTCATCCGTATCAAATTAATTCGACCAACTATCCACCACGCCGCCAACGTTGCTCCTATAGTTATTCTCACTTCCTGTACTTGCTTAAAAATTGCCAGATTGTTTGACATTAATGGTTACTGCTCCGCTTCTTAGAATTATAGCGTGAAGTGATAAAGCCTATAACATTATCCAATAAATAGGCTACAAAATGAAACAATATTTTTTCATACCTATCTGGTTGTTACAGTGATTAGCGCATTCAAACAAACATACAAAAACATTCTCCTGCGGTTATTCTAGATTCCGTAAATACATCATGTTATGTTATAAATAGACATGGTTTGAAAGTGTTTCCGATAACCTGTTATTTATTACGTGTTTTTATCTTTCTTATTTTGTGTAGATGTTTTTAATTAATAACAAATTTATGTAATTATGCTAATTAAGATTGTTAGGTCGTGTTTAATATACTTACATCATGTTATGGCTTTATTATTACAGATAACTTTTCACATTTTATAATGATTACTTATTGTTATATAAAAATTATGTATCCGAATGTTTGTGTCTACATAATTCAATAAGTAGTCGAAGAATTAACTCGAAGTTTTTATAATACGTTGTATTACTTTATAAGAGTATTTTTATGTCATTTTTTTCCGAAGTTTCCACGGAAACGTGAAATTCCAAGCGTTTCGTGAGGTGTAAATAAATAGAATTATATCTTACAAATGATTATATGTATCATATTTTCTAATTACACATATCAATATTTATTGTCAGGGTAAGAAGTGAGTCCTGATCCTACAAATTTTTCGTAACTCGTTTGTGAGAGATATTGTTTTAAAGTTAACTGTTTTATTTAAAAAATTATGTATGATGTATTGCAACTATATAAAATATTTATTATAAAACTTACACGATAGAAATGTGCTTAATCGCAGGTATTAAATAGGAATGAGGTTGGACAGCAATGAATCATGTGAAACTATAACTTACGTACTTATGTACGTAATTGTACCTACATAAATAATGAATGAATAAAATATTATTAGATTTTAATTATACAATTTTAAATTTTTTGAGCGCTTGAGAAGAAACATATTAATCCAACAATTTATGCCGTTACAAATTGTTTCTTAGTTCGTCCGACTTATACAATTTGTTGGCCGTAATTTTCAGAAGTTCTCTCAGTTTATTCGCAAAGTTATCCGAAGAGAACGGGCTTTCATTGTAGTATTAACTGAAAGGATTATTCGTTGAGACTTCAAATTTAGTAGAACGATTTTCGCTTGTAGTAATTTCTATTAAACTGTTAAGTATCCGACAATATGTACACATACATATATATATATATATATGTATATATACTTAATCAAAATATTCACACATAAATTAGTGGTTATAGTTATCTTGATATTGTTACTTAAAATCAACCATCTATACTAAATAATATAATAAAGTGGAAATGTTTTTTTTCATTGTTTGTTTTTTTAAACACACTAAGCTCCTGACACAACCAGTCGGGTTTAAAAAATCTTTTTGGATATGATAGCCAGATTGACGAGGAATAGTATAAGCTATGTAGCATTAGGCTACATCTCTCAGCTAGCCTTAAATATTGATTTTTGTAAAGTAAGTCGGAAGAAATTCTTGGAACTGTTTTATCCGTGTGCGCTGGCGTAATGGTTAGTGATACATAAATACAATGTTCTATAAAAATATTGCTCCTTAGTACATCTAAAAAAAATCTGCGATACCATATGTCTATCTCTTATATATAAGCCGCAATGAGGTATTTTGTGACAAAGTTTTATTGAAAATTGAAAAGTGATTTATGAGCATTATTATTAGGCATGGTATATTAATCCTTACGAACGAAAGTTACTTTATCATCAAGACAATATTATGTAGATAAACTTTTCTTTTTATAGCATGTTATTTGGACGAATAGTTTGTGAGAGAATGTAAAATTAAAATAATTCAACACTCGGCTCGAGTCTATGAATATACAATAAGTCTAGTGGCGCGAACGAGTCGTGTGAGTTGTGACGCATAACCCTGGCCGCCAGATAAAAGTAATGTCTGTATTATAAATCATCAATCAGCAATTTCTTTTAAATTATGCGCGGGTAAACCGCGGGGCACAGCTAGTAATATTATAAAGCTCAAGAGAGTGATTTTTTGTTTGAACGCGCTAATTTCTGTCTAACTACCTATCAGATATGAAAAAATATTTTTGCATTTTTTATAACTTATTTGTGAAGGAAAGTTATATGCGACACATCTTCACGCTATATTTCTAAGGAAGGAAGCAGTAACTTTGAACGTCAAGCAATCTGGTAGGTACGTTAAGTGAGAACAACTTTAATTTAAAAGACAATGTTCCGAGTACTTTTTTATTTATTTCTTGGAATCTTGCGTAAAAGTTCTTAATAATTAATACTCGGCTCACTGTGATGTTAACCGTTTGTTTTAATGTTCTTCAAGAAGGTTTTAGTGCTCTTTGAAAATGTGAGTGATTTTTTATTCTAATTGTCAGATAAACTAAACACAAATATAAACATTCGTAAATATGTACAGTTAGTTAGATCGAATGGATATTTGTTTGAAATTCGCGGAATTCCATGCACGTCTATTGCCGACGCTCAAGCCGATGTTATATCGTGTTATTTGGACAAATAGTTTGAGACGTAAGATGTTACACGTAAGAAATAAATAGTCTAAATACTACGTAATATAAAGATACATACCATCAGGTTCCTCATCAGTTCTGTACTCTTGGAACACTACGAAGTCCTGATTGGGCATCTTCGAGGCGACATACATATCTTCAGGATCAACCGGTACAAAGTCCGCTTGCCGCTGTTGCACGTAGCTTAAGCAGTCCATCCTTCATGCAAATTGATAATAAATGTTACCTAATGTATAAACGTCTAAACTAAAATATTAACTAACAATCAAAGGCATCAATGAAGAATAAATATAAGCTTATATGACATTAATATATTCATATACATAATGACAAGTGTATTCAATAGTTAACGGAGAGAAATAACTAGCTGGGTGATAAGATGTTAGCTGGTGATATTCAGTAATCAAGCAGTTGTAGGCCGGCATGACAGCGATGAAAAGCCGATCTTACGGTGGTCGCCGTTGGTTTTTGGTAATTACTGAGCTTATCATCAGGCACAGTATTGTAAATTTGCCGTGATACGAATAAAAGGAAAACTGAATAGCTTTTATATTAGAAGACTTATGCATTACGCCAGCCCATTACCCTACACAGTCCACGGTCCACAGTCAATTTTGCATAGTTTTGTAACATTTTACACTATTTTTCTTTTAACTCGTATTTCTCCTTACTTTAATAGAGTCAGGGCGACGATAATTATAGATGTAAAATATTAAAATAGACACAATATCCGTGTTGTAAGAAAAGGTAAAAAAGATTTTAAAATTTGTAAGTAGTTGTATAATTATATGTACCTACGTCATCAGTTTAATATATCTCAAGAATGAACTGCATTGTTGAGTAGGAGTGGTATAAACACAATGAAGTCTAGACGCTTTGTTGTATTAAATATAAACATGAGATACTCACGGAAGCGTAAAACATTACGTATTGTTTAGTTTGTGTATTTCTAAATTTTCAAGTAATTTTAGTTTTACATACACACATTTAGTTTAAGATATTTACTATTTTGTAGTCCGTGAATAATGCTTTATTGTTCATCAATTATATATATTATTGTTCATAAATGCATCTAAGATGCTGCTACATTCATCCAACTTGTTCCTTAGAATTAAGGAAATTTGAGTTTCTTTGTAAATATAAAGCTTTTTTTTTTAAAGTAAATACAAATTTATTGAAGTTAATGTAATTTAAACTTTAAACCCTCCAACTTATGATTAATGATCCTTAAAATATATTTTGAATTAAATGAAAATTATATTATCTAAGTATATCTACTAAAATTATAAAAGGGTTTTGTCCTGATTGACTCATCATCCCAAACTACTAAGGATAGGAATGGATGTTTCGAGAATGTATTGACTTTATATTGTAGGCGTAAGAAACGATTTTTTGTAATTCAACCACTAAGGGAATGAAAGGGTGTAGTATTTTTTGTATGGGAATTGATAATTTTTGCCCATATTCATTTAAAACTTGGTACTATTACTCTTCGACATAATTGATGCTTAAAATTATTGATGATCTCATTTGTTGACATGTGTCTACTTATGTTAGCGTTTTTTTAATTTTTCCCTAAAGGCGGGAAAAGGGTAGTAAAATTTTATATAGGAAATAATATTGTTCTAAACAGAATTATCTGACACTTCGTATTAATTACTCTTCTATTCAAAAAGTCTACGAAAGTGAAACGGAAAGCTAGTCTAGTACTTATATTTTTATTCTTTATTCTATAAGCTAGTTTATAACTCCAATCTATTAATATTAATATTAATTGATTATATCGATTAAGATAGTACCTACGTACTGTGCTAAATATAGAAATTTATGCAAGGTATCTAGAAAATGCCTAACCATCATGGAAGTGTCCATTAATGTGAATATTTATTCATAAAAAAATATGTGTGCAGCAGTTCACACGAGTCAGAATTGAAACCTTCAGAAACATTCAGAAAAAAAAATGTTCTTAAATAAATAATTTTAAATATCCTAAATCAGCGGGATTCGAACTATCGAGCACTCGTGCATACTACGCATGAAGTCTGGTCATCTCACACTACTAGGCCAATCCGACAACGATCACAATCATTAATATCAGAACTTGCATTAATCTTGCATAATGTAAATGTATTCTTTCTCATTCTCTCGTTGGCTAATTCCTGTAGTTGTGTATGGTTGTCTCTTTTCGCTGTCACTTTTTCGTTATATCGAGTTTCAAATCGCAATGGTGCTATAGAAGTTTTCACTTCAAAAATATAAAAAGAACATTTTACAATCGAGCAGAAAATGATTGTTTACAGTCGTTAGTAAATCATAATGAAAGAAGGAAACCGTTTATGTACTATTGTATCTCCGATATACGATCCGTTATTGGAACTCGAATGAAATAATTATAACTACCAAGGAGGATAAACAAATTGTTTTTGATAACATAAACATAATAAAAATCCCTTTTTTTTTAAAGGTAGGCACTAGGAAACATACTCGCCTGCATTAACTATGTAGAACGTACAAACCAGTATCTTATTACCAAATCCAAATAAGACTACTAATTGTTGGCTTAATTACATATAGCGGAATGAGGGAATTCGCGATCTCGTGGTATTAGACAACTCAGACTATCCTCATAGCGATGTAACTGTAGCCACCATGAGCTGAGTTTGCGGGTTCGATTTTCACATAGAATGAACTTTAGCATGAAAAACATGATTGTTAGTGTAATTTTATATGTATCAGTTGTTTACTTTCCAAGCTTGCTTAGTTTGGAATCCAATGGCTGTGTGAGATTTTCTCACAATTATTATTTTTTGATCCCCGAACCACGAAGGAGATTGAGAAAAAACTTACCTGTCTCTAGCTGGTATGCATTCTAGTACTGTTTTGGATTTTGTTGGCACTTCTAACATCTCCTCGCAAGCTTTAAGGTGTTGTGAAGGGACGCATAGTTTATCTAAAAAATGTAAAAATCATAGGTTACTTTAGTATCGTAAACGATTCAATTAATTTGTAAGTTTTGTAATAAAGATTCGAGTAAAATTGGTACAAAACACGAATGATTGACGTAAAAGGCAGGAGTATAATTTTGTCCAATTGCGAGAAGATAACAATTCTTAGCGATGCTAATGTAAAAATTTACTCCGTTAATGTTATTTATTGATTCAGTTTGTAAAGCTGGAGAATTATTGTTATAATTATTAGTGAAGCTGTATTGTCAGGTTGCCTTTGCCTCTGCTCTGTACGAGCCGAAAGAAATCAAACCAAATATGAAGGCGTTTTGTTCTAACGCTAATAAGACTCCGATGTTAATATCATTTAAACATTGATTATTAAAATATTTTGAATAATATATTCAATGTAAATAAAATAAAAATGATACTGGTTCATAGTTTGTTTTAAAAATGCAAATGATAAAAACTATTATACAACGTAAGAATAAAATAGGTTTATAAAAATGATAAAATTTGATTGTTAGCAATCATGCTTATAAAATTATTATTATATTTAATACTAAGACTTGATAAATAGTTTGTTTGATGTTAACAAGTAACGTTTAGTGAAAACGACACAATTTTTAATAAAATATCTCTTAAATTCTTTACTTTTGTATGTTATGTAAAAGAATTATTTAGTTATTGACTATATAAATATTTACACAGTTTATGTTCGTTGTGCAACAACTTATGCATAGAACGTATATACTAAAAATAAATATCTTTTGGCGGGAATCGAGTTATGCCAATATTCTAAATCTATATTTTTATATGTTATACTTTTAGAGCTATTGTTTGAATAATTTAAATCAGTAATATTTTGTTGTATAAATCATCAAATGTTTTTGCAAATTTTAATTCTTTATTATAACCTACACACATACAAGAAATACACCGTCCACGATAAGTATCGCTAATAAGTTTATTAAATATTCAACACAACTCTTATGTATGTAATGTTAAATTAGATTTATACAAAAAAATTATAACAAATGACATACATGACGATTTGGCTGCGTAAACACTAACACAGGTCAGGGCTATCAAAACTAAATGTTTGAAAGCCATGATCAAGGCGACCAACTTCTGGCTTATAATAAACACTACTGAGTATTGGACCCGTGACTTCTTTTATATATCAATGTTATCACATATACCTAAAGTTACAGAGACTAACACACAGATCAACGTTGATAGGTACCATTCATTGTATGAGAATTCAATGGTGTTCTTTTTGTAGGTATGTCTAGTTAGAAAACGACAGCGATTCGGTAGTTTGTTCAGCTATAAACAGGTTTTGTCTATTATAAATCACGAGTTCTAATTATACTAAGATAAAAATCTATTTAAGTTTGCGTTTAAGTTTCACTTCAAAAATAGTACATACGAAGACTTAAACACATTGACACTGGCAAGTGTTTTTTGGGGCGCCAAATAAAGAAGAAGAAGATTTACATATGTATTAAAATTAAAAATAATTAAAAAGGATAATTATGATTAGAAAAAAAAAGCGTTGCATGTTGAATACCTTGTAGAATGATTAATATGTATATTAAATACTAATGGATTGGATTCATTGTAATCAATGTTTCGTTCAGTTGGAACCTGGAATTGCTCTACATTTGACATCATGTGGTCACATGTTTTGCAACAATTGTCTAAACAATGGTTAGTAAAAGGTTTTATAATGAGTATATGTATGACATAATTGATTTTTTAACTCACAGATTATTGTTGTTTTTAGGTCTAAAAGAAAGTACTTGTTTGGTATGCCGTTTGCCATGTTCTATTATGAAACTTGTTCCAGACGTATGTATTTTTTTTCGAATAATTTTCACTTATAACTAGTTAGTATTTAACATCGATATATATGTACTACGTACTAGATTTTTCGGTCCGAACACTCACTCTATTCGATTGAACTACACGTCAATCCATGCAAGGCGCGTGCAAGAAATAAATATTTTATAGCTTATATTTATGATTTTAACCGTTAAAAAACGGCAAATGTAAAATAACTTTTAAAATTTATAACCTAAAAATACAACGGTTAGTTTTTGTATATCTGAAAACACGATACTCGTATATCTGTAAATATATACAAAGTAATGTTTGTCTGTTTGTCCCTTTTGCGTTGCTAAGCCATTCATCCGATTGCGATATCTTATAGATAGTGGTACGCATGCCCGCGAAGGTTTCTGTTTTAGTACAAACATTTTACGCGATTCGCATCATTTTCAAGCATAAGGAACAGAATCCCGGGCAAATTCAGTTATTATACAAAATTGGTTTAGAAGTATTTTCTAATGCTAGCCTAATAGAGTAGTAATTTGTAATAGAACTCTTATCGGCTCGGCTGAAGGGCGGGTCACGGGGTGTCTGGACGTCGTAATATTTTGAAACATTTGCCACCACTATTATTTACAAACAAAAATAATCAATTGAAAAGCAATTAGTATGTAGTTTTTTTATCGCATTGACTTAGTATAGGACACGAATAACTTTTATTGTATAATAATATGTTATAGGCAATTTATAGAATGCCTGAAGCTAGCCCACGATGTATGAAATTATTCATATATTTTCATACATTGCGTAGACATTCTATAAAATGCTAAATTAAAAATGGTAAAATATGAAATATGTCTCCGATTCCTTTGAAATATAAGGTAAGAGTTTTTGGCGCGATCTCAAGGAGAGGTATGCCCGTCATTTATAACATTCCGCTATGTTTATAATTATTATATGCTATAATAGTTAATGTTATAATTAGAATAGCCGCTGTGTTTGTTCGCAACCGAATCTTATCAAGCATCGTCGGTATTAAGAAACATACATTGTATAGAATGCCTAAAGAAATGTTATAAATGACTAGCTGTGCCCCATGATTTCACCCGCGTATATTTTTAAGATAAATTTCAGATTGATGATTTATAAATTATAATACTTTAGTATAGACAATATTTTTATCGGGCTGCCAATTTTTTTGCGTCACACTCAGACGCGGACGGCTCTTTCTCGCCACTACACCCGAGCCGTGTGTTAAATTATTTTAATTTTACATTATCTGGCAAACTATTTGTCTAAATGACAAGATATAAAGGGCAAATTTTATCTACAAACAATTGTCTTGATGATGAAGTAACTTTCGTTCATAAGGATTAATAGGCCACGCCTAATAATAATGCTCATAAACCCTGTTCAATTTTTAATAAAACTTTGTCACAAAATATCTTATTGTGGCTTATGTATAAGAGATAGGCATATGCTATCGCGGACTTTGTTTTAAATGTACTAAGGAGCAATATTTTTGTAGAACACTATATTTATGTATTACTAACCATTACGCCAGCGCACGCGGGTAAAGCAGTTTGGGTGCTCAATTTCTTCCGACTTAACAAAAATGAATATTTAAGGCTAGCTGAGATGTGTAGCATAATGTTAGATAGCTTATACAATTTATTCTATTTCTATACTGTATTATATTTCTTCTTATTCTGTTCTATACTAAGATTGTTACCAGAGAACGACTATTCAGAGATCGAGTCGGACGAGCACTGTCGCTTTTTCAGGACCTTTTATCATACTTTGCCTAAATAGCATTTTGGTATAAAACACGAGACTGACACAAATAGTACGGGACATAAAAGTTCACAGAATTGAGTTTTTGGCGGGATCTTGAACTGCCATGTTGTGGTTTTTATTTTTAATTATTTAACTTAGGTTTTTGATCTTATATTATATAATATTGGTAGCATTTGCGTGATATAGTTTGGTAATGATGCATTCGTGAAGTTGATTATAAATATAAACTGAAAACATGCATTTTGAGATGTCACAGAAACTCCCTAGATAGTTCTTCCAAAAGAGCCATCATTTTGTTGAGCCGACTTTGAATGTTTGGAAAATACTACGAAGATTTAAACAGATTGACACTGGCAAGTGCTTTTTGTGGTGCCAAACCAAGAAGATAAAAAAAAGAACCCACATAATATATATATGCAATGTTATAGGCAATGTATGTAATGCCGGTATTCTATAGAATGCCTAGACAAAGTATGTAATAATTATCTTTATTTCATACACTGCCAGCTACTCTTAGACATTCTAAAGGATACCGGCATTTCACCTATAACATATTATGTGGGTCATATTCTGTGATTTTGAATATCCCTTACAATTAGTGTCCGTACAGTGTTATTTCCTTTTCTAGAATTTGCCTTAAAATTGGTTATCTTTTTTGGTGCAATGACGAGTTTAAAAATGTTACAATAAAATTTATAAATAAATTTAACAATATTTTTGATGAATGTCCATGAAATTTATTTTATTTAAGTGCCGTGGTTAAATGAGGCAATACCGTGACATGAATGTTTTCTCTCTCTTTTCGACGCTGTTGAACTTTAATTCTTACAATAAAATAGAAAGAATATATAATTCATTCATTCAAAGGAAAAAAGTTCTCTTACAGAATGAAAAAAAAATATATATATATAAGCACCACGCTATGATGGCCGATTTGACGTTTATCTGCTCATGAAGTTTCGTATAAATTTTGAAGTCCGAGCAAATTGCTCTTTTTTATTGTCAATAGTAATATGTACCATAGGTATTACAAGCGCATTGCCGACCTTGAACCCCCTACCCCAAGGAGCTCTACAAAGCCTACTGACCGCAGGAATAGAACAAGTGGTTATTTGGCTGCAATCTTCTGTAGAGTTGAAGTATTCTACGGGCTGCCCCAATTAGAGAGAACGATGACAAAATACAATGCATTTGTAGCGACACACATACTGACAGTTAATGTTATTGTGATTAGTAAATTAGTATTCACAGCGTTTTAAAAGGAATCAGTTCAATCATAAATTATCTATAAAACTTTTTATAATATTTTATTTACATAGTTTTTTTGGTTAATTTAGACAAAAATCCCACTTCACCTGATAAAGCTAAATTATCTTTAAAAACTAATTATAATTACAGATGAAACAAGAAATACAAGATTACTTTACGGACCCCGAGGAAATAATCAAAAAGTCGTGTGAAGTTTTACAGTTTCAGAGGCAGCATAGACGAAGATTACTGTCGTACCTTTTGCAGTCGGTAAATCGATTTATTCCAGTTCTAAATAACCGATCGTTATTGCAGATTACTATTTAAAATCGATTTGGTAATACTGCCAACTAAGAGTGAAAGAAAATATAGTGAATAACCTGAACGTTTGTGAACTATTCTTAGGACTCTTCATTATTAAACTCTAGTGGTAAAATATAGAACTATAGATATAGGCCGTAGCGGATTGTCCCGTACCTAACCTCAGGAAGAGGTTTTTGCTCAGTAGTACATGTATTATTACTATTAAGCTTTTCATCATAATCTCACCTTGATATTAAGTATTAGTATGATATGGCTGAAGACAGTAATTACGTCGAATTTTAATATGAGGGTAATAATTAGTAAGACCAGAAAATACCCACAATACCATGCAAATTACCAAAATATATCTATACACTTAACATATCTCTGTCTGTCTGTACGTTTATTTTCTTTTCACGAATAACGACTTACCCGATTTACATATTTTTATTTTAATTTATAGCTTTGTTATCAGGCCAGGTTATAGGATAAAAGATATAAGATAAAGTAACATACGAAATGAAACTGTGGCATCATAGCTCGCAAACGGCTGAACCGATTTTGATTTTGTTTGAAAGGCTACTTGATCGAGAATGTACTTAACTATGATTCAAGAAAATCTGTTCAGCCATTTGAAGATTATAAGCTCTTTTCTAGTTGATTGATGGATGTGAGCATTTTTCACAGGTCTGATAGAGTCGAAATTTTGTATTCTGTTCTTCAAGATATTGGCATAAAATTGCTGATGCTACAGCATCATCTAGATTCGGCAGGATACCTAACTCCTTAACAAAAAGCAGATATCGTGTTTGGACTAATTGGAATGGTTTCAATGTATAGGTTACTTACTTGTATTAGGGGTTTTATGCATTTTCAATTCAACTTGTAAATTTCAACTTCATAACACATTTCTTGGAATTCTAATGTAATAATTTCTATCTTACGATGGTCACCTCTTTATGCAGTTTTTTCTGAATCATACGTATTAAGTAATACGGTATTAAGCTCTTTCTATTAATGTTTTGTGAATATTTAACATTAGTAATTTGGAGTCGTTCAATTCCAGACAAAGAAGTTTTATACAGCAAGAAATGAACTGAAACGCATGACGGAATTATGCCAGAAACAACACAAGCAGATAAAGGAATATCAGAAAATTATTAAAAACTTAGAAATGCAAGTGGCAAATCATTCTAGTACGTAAACCGCTCATTATAACCAATTTACAACTTCCTTCTTCAAGAATTCGTAAATGCGCATTAAATGGTCCAATCCTTTAAATATATAAATTTTAGCTTCTAAAATCTGTAAGTTAAAATCTGAAAAGACTAGATCAAAGGACCATGATTTCATATTTATTATACAGAACTTACATACTTATTTAGTATAATTTGTATTTTTCGTATGTATAGTGCTTCCTTCCACTCAAATGATATCCAAAAAAATTAATCGCAGGAAATTGTATCTTTAATAGTTACCGCTATACTTAGCTACATACCTCCCGGTTCTAGTTGAATACTCATGGCCTTATAAAAGAATCTTAATTTGCTTCGTGGTCTGATTGGTGGATGTAGAAGATCCCTGAAGAAATGGATCGATGGTGGGGACTACATTTGCGACTGGGGTACTGCAGAGATCATGTGAATTTTCAGTGTGCTCTTTAGTTATGGTACTTACATTTACGAGGAGTTGACGTAGGTATCTGACCATCACGAGCATTGGGACGGTAGAAAAACACCAAGTAAAACCATAAATATCCTGATTTAAAAGCATAATTAAGCAGATAATGAAATACCTTACTAATCAACATGTGTTATTTACTCTCTCTAAAATGTGTAAAAGATTCAATTCATTTTATCAGTATTTTCTAGTTTCTTCTTCTCGATTTTTCTAGAACAAACGTCTCCATTCAATATCCCGATATCGCCCGGCAGTAACCTGTCGCCGAGTTTCATACAAACCACACCTACTTATAAACGACCCGCGAAGAGTACCCCGTTTCCTGTAAGTTTTTATATTACTAACTGCAGTAAAAAGCTTTGGAGAACTACTGTAACATTCATTACTTTGTTGATTATCTCCAACTATATTGTGTTATTAAAAGGACTTAGTGACTAATAACTTATTACTGGAAGCTGGAAAGGTGTTATTTTTATTAATTCAGCTATTGTTATATTTGCTGTACATAAATAAGTCTGTCATCAAACCGAGGCAGGAGAAAGAACGGGGTTTATAAGGAGATAGTATAAATGAGTACAAGGGAAAAGAAGATGATATTATGTTTGGTTCCTGCTTTATTGATAAGTGATAAGTCACGTCAATCGATTCCATGTGTTAAGATGAATGCTTACATTTGAAATTGTGAGGCAGATCCTTTAATAGAAAATTTTGTAATTTTTTTTTTAAGTCGTATCTGAATCTTCTGTCGACGATTTTAACTCGCAAAGTATTGAATAGGCTGTTCAGTAAAATTGTAGTACTTCTTTAAATTGTACTTATCGCATATATTTTTATTTATATAACTGGGTTGATAAATTTTCTCGCTTATCAGCCATAGTACCAGTTAAATGACATACCTAATTATCTTCGTGAAAACAATGCTTCATAATATGGGAACCCCCAAACCACAGTAATGATAAAATATTAAAATATATTTATATATAAGCTGATAAATGAATGTAACATTGGATTGGAACAGCAGTATCAGTCTAACCTGGTGACCCCGACGCGCATAACGAAGCAGAGAACAAGCAGTTTTATTGCGCAAAGCCAGGTGAAGTACATTTTTAAGTATTACAAATTGTTATTACACGATTACAATGTTTAAATTTAAAACATTGATAAGTAATTGTAAACTTTTGTCATTATTTATTACTAGCTATGTCCGCGGCTCCGGTCGCGTGGACTACTACAAAATTATTTTTTATTTTATGTGCGTAACCCTAATTATTTTTCTAAAATATGCCTAAGTTATGCCTTATGCTCGTCAGCCCGTCAAAATCGGTCCAACCGTATCGGAGATTACCCGAGAAATAGGCAGAAATAAAAAAAATGCGTATTTTGTTATAGGTACCTTGTATACACTCATATGCATTTAATAAAAACCTGTTATTATGACATTACAAACAAACACTTCAATTTTATTATATGTATAGATTTCATTTGATAATAGCATGACAACAGGGAATTATAAACGACTAGCTGTGCCCGCGGCTTCGCTCTCGTGAAATGCAAAAATTGTTGTTACCAGGGTAAAAAGTATCCTATGTTACTTCTAGTACCTCCAAGAATATGTGTACAAAGTTTCATGATGATCGGTTAAGTAGTTTTCGCGTGAAAGCGTAACAAACAAACTTACATACACATTTATAATATTAGGATTAGGATAATATTAGGGATAAATTGACGTTTTTTTCTGCTTTCACTAATTTGTTCGGTATTTAGCTTTTAGTATCATCATTAGTACCCATGATATTAGACTTCTCAGTTCAAGTACTTTTGGGTCCACGTTAGCTATTGGAGCTGCCTTCCATATTTCATAGTTTTAGTGTATGCTTATAGAATATAATTTGACAATTATTGTGCATGACACTAGTTCTTTAGTTAAGATAAATGGATCAGCTGCTAAATACAATTAGGAACCTACAGCTTTTTCGATTCTAAGTTAATTACGTAGAAGTGGAATTATTCATATTAAATTCAACATTGTTCCATTTGTTTTTATTCATGAAACTATTGGTGAAGTTATTATAGTAAAGTAATTTTTTGCCTCATTATTAAATGCCTTGCTTTCTTTTTAAACATTATAAATATTATCAACCAATTTTATAGTTTTTAGCATTTCTTTTTATGGTCAGTTTTGTGCATTACCTATTAATTAATTAATTAGTAGTAATACGTACGTAGTAAGTAGTATTACTAATTAATAGCGCCCATCATGGCACGACCGAAGAAGTTCGCATATTCTTACATTTGTCGTACCGTGCAGCAACAATCTCCTAACCAACGTGTTCCCTCTTTTCAATAATATTGGGTCCTTAATCGCGCCTCGATTAGAGCAAGAGGCATTACAGCAAGCCTGCACGCTATCGATGACTGCCGATGAAATGTATCCTTTGCCGTTGTTAGTGGGCTGTACCGTATTTACCAGTCATTTTCCATAGCTAGTATTAATTGAAAAAATATAACGGCAATATTAAGTATTTGGAACAATTTCATAAATATGGCTTGGATTACGAGAATCACATCAATTATAATTTTTTTATTACAAAATATAAACAAATAAACAGTCTAATTAAATGAGGTTTTATTAACTGGATATTTGGATCGTCCGAAGATAGACGAGTTGCTCTTTGTAGCAGTTGTTGCTAGTACAATTTACTGTTTAATGATATTACTCCCTGATCACACACATCGCAGATAGTGTAGTGTTGCTAGGAAAATAAAATAATTTCATATACATATAATTTTATGTCGGTGTTGCCATCACTTTCCATTAAGGCTATGTCTATCATTTATATTAATATGATTATATTATAGACATGATTTCCGTAGTGTGTTTATATACAGTTTTCCCATAATATATCGAGAAAGTTAACGCATGCTCATTATTAAGATTCCGAACCTAATAATGAAAAAAAAAACAGATCTCTTATATGATCACTTTGTATCTTATAAGATGTAAAGTTGAAATTAATGTCATATACTTACTCAGGTCTATAATCCCAATATATCAGGTATATTACTACAAAAAATCAGATTTTATAGGTTAATGCATTAAAAACATACGACACTTCGTAGTTAAAATACCGCTCAATTATCGATTATCAAAACCTACAACTTTCCTGAGACCTAGAGCCTTGAAATTTGGCACGATAGGAGGTCTTTTAACATACATTAAGGAATAAATCCGTTTTAAGCCTACAAATCATAATCTTTGTAATTTAATGAATACAAAACATAGACATTTTTTATTTCTTTTGTAACATTAATTAATCAGTTATTGTGGCTTAAATATTAAAGATATATAAGAGTCTGTACAACAAGTTTAAATTGGTGTTAATTCAAGATGAAGCTCCTAAAATATGAGAGATAACTCATTCGATTCTAAATGATATTTAGAAAAATGTAACTCAAGGATGTATTATTACTTAAAAAATTTCAATTGTTATTAAAACATTAAGATAAAAAAAAACGGCATTTAGTTTTTCTAAAAACTATAAATATTTAAAAAATTCTCAAATAAGGTCCCTAAAGAGGAGGAAATTTCCAATATATAAGTCCTGACTCCCGGAACTCTATCTCCATTATTTATTGAACTCCGAAAGTGGGGGGCGGCTACTTGCCACTACGCATTCTGCGCACTGCCGCTGAAAACAGTATAACACATAAAATATATTTTTTATAGTATTAAATGTCAATTTAAAAATTAGAAAAAAATTATGCTATCATCTAAATACTTGAAAGAGTAAAAAAGCTCTATTGGCAAAAAAATAAATCAATACAATTGTTATACAATTGTTAACTAATTTTTCCAATCTCCGTTTTCACAAAGTTGAATCACAAGTTGATGACATAAAAGTTAAAATAATTAACCAATATTTTTTTTTGCTTCGTGGATCCCCTCTTATAAAAATTCCTCTTGTTAAAGGATCTTTTTCCAAAATTTCTTAAATATTAATAGTTTTTGAGATATTAAGGAAAAACTAAATGCCGTTTTTTTCATCTTCATTTGTTAATAATAATTGCAATTTTTCATGTGCTAATACATCCTCGAGATACATTTTTTCTAAATGTAATTCCGAATCAAATGAGCTATCGCTCATATTTTTAAGAGCTTTCTCTCGGACTGGCACCATTTTGAACTTGCTGACCAGACTATAAGGTGTCGCGAACATTTTTTAGATCTTTCTAGTCGACACAAATGTATAGATTTCTTTATCACCTATTTGTATTGTATTTCTATTATCCTAAATTCAAGGAGTTGGAAACGTATTCCAAGAAAGTGACCTGGCTGTGAATTTCTTTTGAGGTGATTTTCTGTTATCATCTTTTGGACCGATAGACGGAGAATATAAGTATAATATATATATATATATATATATATATATATATATATATATATACATATATACATATATATATATATATATAATATGTATATACATATATATATATATATATATATATATATATATATATATATATATATATATATATATATATAATATGTATGTAAAAGACGATACAATAATCTACAGTATATAAAGTAAAAAGATCGGAACCCTCAGGGCGCGAGTTCTATTAGCTACTTGTCCGATTTTTATTACTAATATGTCCGTTGAAAGACTATTTGAATGTATTACTTACTACATACCTTAATTTTATATTTCAGAGATCAAACACTTCGAATAAAATCTCATCGACAGTGTTCACGCCTCCAACACCGGAATCGGCCGGGTACACCAACTTTTTAAAGAATCTGTAATGGTATTGTGTAACGAATGGTAAAAATTCGCTGGCGTTGCATCTGCGAATTTATGATATTACTTATATAACGCCTTACGACTGTTTCCCGGGTAAGGTGGTGGGAACTATTAATACTCATGGGAAAATCTTAGGGAATAACATAAATTGGTCATCACATGATTTAGACTCAGTAAGACCAATAAAAGATTTTTAGGTAATAGTAATTATTGTTAGTTGTGGTGTTAGGTTATATAATAAGGTTACTCAACGCATTACTGATTTATCGGAAAATGAATTCAAGGACCATATCAAGGAGGTTATTATAGGGTGGATTATTACATGAATGATAGTGATGACTCCCTTCTTCTTTTTGATTTGGCGCCGAAAAAAGTACTTGCCAGTGTCAATGTGTTTAAGTTTTCGTAGTATATTTTAAACTTCAAAGTGGGCCTAATAAGAAGATGGCTTCATTCTTAGAACTATCTAGGGAGTTTTTGTGAGCTTTAAAAATGCACGTTTCCAGTTTATATTTATAATCCACTTCACGTATGCACAATAACCAAACTACTATATCACGCGAAATGCCACCAATATTACATAATATAGGGTCAAAGAACCTAAGTTACTTAATAAAAATAAAAACACAACACAACAACTCAAGATTTCGCCAAAAACTCGTGATGACTCTCTCTCTGTACATCCACAAAGTTAATATGATCCTTAATTGTAAATATTAAAGAACAGTAAAAAATTAGCTCATCGAGGTTTTTGTCGGCTTTTCGCGATAACTGGGTTGTTTTCCGGACCGGTAGTAGTATTTGAATTTTCATAAGTGCATTTAAAGGTTCTGGGCGTAATTATATATGTATAGTTATCAGCTATGTGGCTGGTTACATATTCCAAGCTATGCTTGGGTTGAAATCACATTGTTACAGACGTCACTGTGTGACATCATCACAGACATTATTGTGTGAGATTGTCCCCTAAAAAAAGGAAAGAATAATCCACTAACTCACAAAATTGAGATCCCATTATCTTGAAATAATGTTTTACAAGATATTTAATTAGTAAAAGTATAATGAAGGTGATATTAAGCTGACTAATTATAAAACTTTTTAAATTATGAACCCTTTTTAATTTTATCTTTTTCTCGGGTTTTTCTTACAAAGTGGCAAAAGAGATAATTTTTAGCTCTAATTGAGAAACATAGGGCAACAAAATATATAATATTTATTTGAGTATTAGATAAACTCTGACACCAATGCGATAAGCCTAATGTCTTATACTTATATTTATAATAGGTATCGTTTCATGTTAGTTTGAATAATCACGTTTGCTAAGTTTAATTGAGTGTTTTGTTATTAAATTGGTATGGTGATTATTAACATAATGGCGGGAAAGTTGAAATTGGGGCAAATCCATTAACATAATAATGAAACTGAGGGTTTGAAAGGATGTACCAAAGTGACACTTCACCCTCTCTGTCTACCTTCGCAGGGACGTAGCGTGATGATAAATAAATTGTTTTGTAAACAATTGAATTGTAATTCAATACAATTACAATTCTTACAACTATAATAAAATTGCATTCTTACAGCTATAATAAAAGGAATTGCTATGTAACTTGGTACCTGTTATTATATCTGTGACAACGACTCGCCGAACGTCGTTTCTACCGCACTTGGCCCTTCTTTCACATTTATGTTTTGTTGAGATATCATACATTTCATTACTTTTTGAAATGATGCACAATGCCATCTATTGGCGAGCGCGTGGAAACTTTGTTGTACTTGATACTCATCATGAGTATTATTTCATTTAAAATCGATAATTATTTTTTCCTTTGTATGCCTATACTTAATAAGTTTCTGAGCCATATAGAAATGGTCTAGGTATTTGATGAGTCAGAGATAAAAATGCTAGTTTTCAGATCCTTATAACTCAAGAACTATAATAGGCTTTTCGTGAAATTTGGGAATGTAGGTTCAGGTGTGCGAGGTTGAATAGTTCTTGACTTATTGAGGGTCGACAGTAGATTGAAATGGTTCCTGTAAGTATACACATTGGCCAGTGTTTTGCACTTTTCTTTCTCTTCGTGAGTCTAGATAAATGATTATTAAGCAGTAATGTTTTTATCTAGGTTCGAGTATGAATCGGGATATTTTTCCCCGCGCCCTGCTTGGGCGACGTCTCGCTTCCTGTACTGCAACGGCTACGATGAGAAATGCTCCTTTAAGAAACGCTAAATGAAGATTATGGACACCGATTACGACTGATATTCGATTCATTAATTAGTAATAGTTTATTTTAATTTAGGTTAAATTGTAATTGCATGTTTTTTTAATTATTTTAGATTTTAATTGACTTTGCTTCTACGTATGATACTTATAATTTAATTAAATTAATATTTGAATAATAAATGTATTTTATTGTTTATATTTTTAAGGATTTTGGTTATGGGCTTGTATCCTGTTTTTCAATAAATCAAAATCAACAGTACTTTATTTAATTAATGTCCTAACAAGGCCCGTATGAATGCCAAAAGCTACCACCGGTTCAGAATACATTCCAGTGGTCTAGAGGAGCTGGTAAGAATCTCGATCGGCCTTATCAATTATTATATTTTACTGTGTAAATAATGTTTACAGTTAAGTAGTAATTATATTATTTTAGTAGATGTACAGAGAGGCAATAATTTCTAGACATCACTATCATTCACTTAATGTATGTATCAACCCTATAAAATAAAACAAACCAGCTTAAACCTGCTTAACATAGTCCTTAAACTTATTGTCCGGGAAATCAGTACTGTGTTTGGGAACCTATTTTTTTATCGTTATAGGTTTGGCGTAGTGGTCACAATCTCACCTGATGTTAAGTGACGATGTGGCTCAAGATGATAGCACGCTAAACCTAGTGGAAGACTGGCTCTCAAATGCAGCTGCCGGAACACACCTATTGGTGCTTGCCGACAGATTTTCAACTTGAGGGTGGTAGCTAGTCAGGCGGGCATTAGAAAAAGCCCTGCCAACATGCTATGGTTTCCTCATGCTGTTTTCCTTCACCGGAAGCTCAGACTTATTGCAGGGATTCGAACTCACGTCAATCGACGCGAAGTCGTGTACGCTACCGCTGAGCCATCATTGCTTCAAGATTATAGAAGTTAACACGATTACCTAAAAATTGTTTATTGGATTTATTAGTTCTACGTCACGGGATGAAAAATTTATGTTTATTTCGAGTATTAAAACTATACCGGTCATCATACATTAATGATTAATTTTCGCTGGCGCTTCAACTAGATACCATCGATACGCTGTAAAAAATCGACAAACAAAACGATGACGAAATCGGCGTACTCGAGTCAGTGTCATTCCAGTAACACTGTCACGTTGACATGCAGCGTATTTTATTAAATGATCCAAAGATAATGCCAGTATGTGTAGTGAAACTATGTAAAAGCAATACTACAATAAATAAGAAAGATTATGGGATCACATACAATTAGTAAGTGTTATATACTCGTAAGGTCTTAGTTTCAACGTAAAATAACACGAACTAAAAATAGTAAATGGCGGCATTCAGTGTTACCATTGTTAGTTTTCGATGCATCTTATGTTATTTCGAAAGTTTTAAATTACCACCTTGCAAATTTTATCAAATTCGATTAAGCTTATTAGCCGTGAAAATGTAACAGACAATTACTAATGCGTTTATACTATAATAAAAATTTAAACATTGTAGTGGTTATTATTAATATTTCTCTTGTTTTAGGTTTTCTGTGGATTGTTACTTTGAGCATTGGATGGCTATAGTACTAAAGTGCTACGGAATCATATAGCACACGGCTTACTCTAGGCCAGTTTTGTTATTCATATTAAAAAAATCAAGTTTAAAGGAGGTTGAATTCATATCAACGTAAAACCTTTATGTTTAAAAGAAAAACTAGTTAACAAAATAAGCTTCCAAGGTTTAAATATAAGTTGGCAAATGAATATAGTATATTGGACTTTTTCTGTCAACTGTTGTCCTGTACATTTATTTGTTGCATAGCAAAATATTTTTTATTGTCAATGTAATAGCTCACTGAATAGATTATTTGCCTTCATACACAAGCTGTGAGATCTTTTATTCTCATACTCATACATATTCTCAAACCTTAACAATTTCCGCACTGAGTATATAAATAAATCTAATATTATTTATATTAAATTACATTATGTTTTATGTAAATAATTAAGTTTATTTTATTTAATAATCAACCTACAGTTCATACACACAATATATTGATACATTTACATTGTCTTTCTTAACTGTTGTCGTGACACTGTCTGACTTGTCAGTCATTTATGTATTTTTAAGCTACATTCATAACATTTATTTCATCGTTGGTTTGTATGAAATATTTTTCCCATTAATCGGGTAAAGTTTAGAAGTCTACAACACATATTTTGTCACGCACACAAGGATCATTACAAATAGTCACTACACATTACGATAATGAGTGGTTGTATTCTAAGAGCCATTATTTGTAGGTAGAGCGGAATCTACCTGAAGCGCAGCGGAAAGCAATAATAATTAATCTATACCGGTCATTTACAAAATTTAGGTTGTCAAAGTTTTTACGAACATACATTAAACTGTCAAGGTTGTATGTCTGTATACATATGGTGGATACATACATTTGAGAAAAAGGTGTGGATTTATATATGATAATCTAATGGGAAATACAGAAACTGTGGTGACAATACACACTGAAACGTATCATTGTGATGCATATTTCACGTAAGGTTTTTAAATGCAATCCACTCTGATACAACTGTCTAAAAATCTTATTTATGGGTATATTTACCCGTTACAACTTTTTATTTATAAAAATATTTTTTTATCGTTATAGGTTTGGCGTAGTGACCACAATCTCACCTGATGTTGACGATGTGGCTCAAGACAATAGCACGCTAAATCTAGTGGAAGACTGGCTCTCAAGTGCAGCTGCCGGAACACATCTATTGGTGCTTGGCGACAGATTTTCAACTTGAGGGTGGTAGCTAACCAGGCAGGTATTAGAAAAAGCCCTACCACCATGCTATGTTTTCCTAACGATATGTTCCTTCACCGAAAGCTCAGGCTCATTACAGGGATTCGAACTCACGTCAATCGATGCGAAGTCGTACAAGCCACCACTAAGCCATCATTGCTTTGTTATGCTTTGTCATTATGCATCAAATTTGAATAAACCTTCTTTTGTGTCTAATCCGTTAACAATGATATACAGGATTCATACCTTCTGAAGGTGTTTTACAACATTTTCTCATGCAGGTTGTTCTTTGGTGACTAGCATAAAAATAAATTGATAGTAAAAGAAAAAGTAGAGAAAACAAATTTCATTTATTAAATTGAAATCATAATATAGTTATTTAACGGTGGATGGGCAGGATCCCTTTGTTTTGTTGGTAACCGCCGCTGGCTTCTTGGTGACCGTGTACGGAGTGAGCCCCAAGGTTGTTGAATTTCTCTAACTGTTCAGCCCCACCTTTGTAGCCTTTTTGTAAGAATTCACCCTAGAAATTAAAAAAATAGAATTTTGTTAATTTCCTTTTTTTTTTAATATTTGAAACAGTATTCCGGTTATATTTTAGAGTTAACTACGACTGCAGTATTATTGGATCATATCGCAATAAAATCTTTATGCACTTCCTCAGAGTCAGTTTTAAATAAGTGAATTACTAATGATTTTATCAGTTTTTAAAACTTAAATAACATATGCACCATTTATAACAAAAAAAAATGGTACAAATTATTTGGTACTTATTACCAACCACAATAGCCTAAAGTTATTAAATTCATGCTCTCATCTATGTTAGTATCACGTGTATAGCTTTGTACCATTGTGGTTTTGTAAAAGTACTAACGAATCTTACAAAATACAAATATATTATAAAATTAAATTATTTGGTGTTATGATGATCAAGTTTTAATAAACTCACCTTATTTCCTTTGGCATCGTCGATTTTATGTTCAGAAACGTGATGACCTTCCTTGCCTTGAGCATTGGCATCCAAAATTTTCTCTTCATGAGCTCCTTTGAAACCTTGTTGAGCATTTTCTCCGAATGAACCCGCATTTTGTCCTGCGACTTTATGATCTGCTTCATCGTGAGCCTCATCATAGAAACTTTCCGATTTCTCTTCCTCATTCTTGCTACTGGATGATTTGAAACCCTTGCTTACGTGTCCCTTCTTATGACTTTTTGCTTTTTTCACTTGTTCTTCGTTTGCACCTAATATAATTGAAGTAGAAATAGTTTTAGTGAATTAACCAAATTAAAGAGACTTTGAGACCGCGTTTGGAGTAACTTTTTGATGTATATTTTATATTGATTATACAACTAAGTTATGCTTATTATATATTTTATAAATTATTACCATGTTTGTCAAATTTTTGTCCGCCTTCATAAAATTTTTCATCTCCGGCTGCCTTCTTCTTAGCTTCTTCGTCTTTATAAAAACTGGATTCACCTTTTACAGCTTTGGCAGCTGCAGCAGCTTGCTCGAAACCTTCTTGACCGTGTTTTGTCTCTTCTTCTGCTTTCTTTTCTATCTTTTCAATATTTTCTCCAGCACCTTTTTTTTGGGCTGCGTCATATGCATTTTTATCTACATAGCCACCTCCTACTTGGCTACCTATAAGTGGATGATACAGAAGACCACCTCCAAGACCTCCACTGAGACCACCGCTTAGGCCAATTCCACCGACACCCAAACCTCCAATGAGTCCAGGATTTATTAAGCCAACACCATTACCTACACCAACACCACCGGCACCAATTCCCAGTCCACCGACGCCTCCAACTCTGCCGAGACCGATTCCTAGTCCTTGTCCAAGACCAATTCCTCCCAATCCAATGCCACCGTATCCCAAACCTTGGTTCAAACCAATTCCTCCAACACCTCCAACTCCGCCTATACCAGTAACTGTATTCAACACAGTTGAAGCGGCTCCTTCGATGTATTCTGGATAATCTTTGCTTTCTTCCACTTCATAACTGCTCGATATAGGCAAACCAGATCTCGGGTCGGTTTTTATAGCATCCAAGCGTGTTCTAATATAATCGTATGGAGTCTTCTCTTCAGATAATTCAACTTTGTGAAAACTTGCATCCGACAGGCCGACTGCAGCGAAGATTAAAATTGTAAGCATCTTGGAATATTACCGTCACCGTACTGATGTCATTTTGCTGTTGCAAATGTTATTTATAGTACTAATAAATCGCTGGAACGAAAGATTATGATAGTTTTCACGCTGCGCCTGGGATCCGTGTCTGTCGTTTCCTTCCTGTGGTATTGTTTAGACTGGCCTAATGAAAACGGCACAGTAGAAATAAAACAATGCGATAATCGGAAGACCTTGCTTTCCAGTTCATTGGTTCCGACAGTGGGGCGTAGTTTTACGCAACTGACAAACGGGTGACACTTTTTTCTTAATGATTTCATATTTTGCCTGTGTTCGCTGGAAAATTATGTAAGCTGAATTGATTCAATAAGAATTCAATATTTTGCTGTTAGCTGTTATGGTTAACTGGGTGCAGTATTGTACTACGATACGTTGTTTGAAATTGTATTTCGTATGTTGATTTGTAAAATTTTGTAAAACTAGAAAAGAAAAGTCCTACTTCCTACTGTTCCTTATGATTGTTGCCGCCATGAAGATGTTATTTGACGAGTTGTTCTTGTCGTCATTCTGTTTTTTGGATTGAACTAACAGGAACAACACAATTAATTATAAACCGGTATATGAAATATATGTCATAGATAAACTTTCGGATATAATTCTTCTTAGGATTCTTGGTGGTCGCCTTTCTGTTTAGATTGTACCATCAGGGACACTATCGTCAATGTGCCGAGCTAATATTAAGAAAAAAAAAGAATGTTCATATTTAGTTAAGAGCATTCCCTCGATTTGGAGAAAGCAAACTATACTATGGATAGGTGGGCTATTTATCTCTTAAAACTCACAAACTTGTATCTAAGTCAAAATATTTAGAACTACTTTGTAAAAACTAAATAAGTTTAGGTACCAACTCGCAATAATTCGGTGATCACAATCATCGTTCGTTACTAATAAGTGTAGTAATTACTTAAATAGATAAATTTAAAATATTTCGTAATATTTATTAATCATCTCATTAACTTTGTACGTAATTATTAACGATTATAACTTTATAACCTTGTTCGGACGATTTCACGTCATTGTTTTCTCACGGTCCAAATATATGTCGAGGGCTCCAATAGAGGTTACCGTCCAAGCATTATATTAGGTGTCAAACTGTCAATCAAATGAGTTACAAAGACACAGTCTGTAAGTACCTACAGTATTTTATACAAAAAGTCCTTGCAACATAATCAAGTATTTTTTCCAATGAAACGTTTGAAATGACTTTTTTCCATAAAAACCCATTTCCAATTTAAATTTAAATTGAAACTATTTTATAAACTACTATTCATCAGTTTTGTAAACACTATTTTTAAGGTCATATGCATTGTCTCTTTATCTATATTAATATGTCTGTAGTTCTGTCCATACATATATATTTTAGTTTAATACTAGATAGCTATTTTATAGGACAATGATTTCGAAATTAATATTAAAAAATTGTTTCTATGTTTGTCCGTTTGTATTTTTGGATTAAACTAAAAAGTGACTTTGTTAATTTCATGAAATTTTGTATCAGAAGTATATGCTATTCCACAATTATTTGCTTATATAAATTATCAATAATACTTTTAGAAATTAAAAAATATATTAAAACAGAAAGTTTTACTTATTATCCACCGAATTTGATTACATTTTATATACAGAGAGTATATGTAATTTACAAATTGATAGGCTACAAAAAAAATTCATAATACTTTAAATAATATTGAGTAAAATAAATATTATGAAACGTGAATAATTAGTGCGTAATAAACGCGCGCGGGCAGAGTTAGTTTTAAAGTAAACCTTTTCTATCAAAACTTCGAATGGGGATAACTACTGCGGATACTATTTTAAACTTAAAATAATAGCAAAATAAAGTTATTCCGTACAATTTTTTTTTTTTTTGAAGTGAAAAGTTCTTTTGCCCCGTTGTGATTTGGAACCCAATGAAACGAAAAAGCGACAATAAAAAAAGACAACCATATACATCTATAGATATACTGTATAGGTAGCTTACGAGAGAATGAGATATAATACATTTACATAGAAAAAAAATACATTTACATTATGCACGGTTAATGCAAGTTATGATTGTCATAATTGTGATCGTCGTCGGTTGGCCTAGTAGTTTGAGACAACCAGACTTCATACGCAGTACGCACGAGAGTGGTCGATAGTTCGAATCTGTTAGAAAGTACACGACCATTCTAAGGAGTACATATTTATAACTTCCTGGCACGTTTAATTTAAATTTCGACTACGCGTTCGTTTCGTATAAAAATACGATCTATTGATTCTATTCAAATCTATGTACATAATATGTATATAAATGCACGTTTTTCAATAAATAAATCAGTATTAAACTGTTCTTCATTCCAACAGAATCCCGCTGATTTAGAATATTTAAAATGAATTTTTAAAGAATTTTTTAAGTGAAACTTTTTATCTATCGCAACAAAAATGTCGTCCATCTATCGCATGTCGCATTACATCTGGCCGTGGAGTAGGGATATAGTGAAAGGCGCATGACAGATGATTAGATTATATATATGTATATTGAAGTTGACAACGATTCAATGATTTAAATAAATATCGCGCTTAGTTTTTAATATGCGTCTATCATCTAAATGATTGTATTAATTATGTATTCCGTACTCTAATACGCAAATTGAAATTAAATTTTATAATTTAATATTTTGTCTACTATTGATTTCCCATTATCATTCCTATTTTTCAATAACTAAGTTAAGATTAAAAACGCAATTTTAATACACTAAATCAAATAATTGTCTAAAATTTTTTAGTTAAATTCCTACAAACCGAAAAACTCACTTGCATCGTGGTTTCATAAAACCACAAACATTTTTTTTATTTTTCTGTAGGTTTCACTTCGTTTGAACTGCTGCACATATAATTTTTCTATTTAATTTTCTCATAATCTATAGCACTACCAGCCAAATTTGAAAAATCCTTTTCCTCTAGCCTAACAGCCTAACATTCTCTAGTCCATTTATTGAGGTATGTTTATAGGCTATATAACTTTACGCTATGACGCTAAGAAGTGGAGCAGTAATCATGAACATCAAACAATCTGCCAACCTGTAGGCAAGTCCAGAAAGTGCGAACAACGATACGACGCACGGGTGCGCGGCAGAATTGTTCGAATAAATTCAACACGGATGAAACCGTGGGGCACAGCTAGTATTTTATATATGATTTCATTGATACAAAGTTGTCTTTTATTCATATTCTTTACAACGTTGGGAAATAAAAATGAAATTACTATTTTTTTAATTAATTTACAAAACGATTATACGTGATGATGAGTTTCTTTTTTTTTATTTCACGGAAGAGTAGGTACACTGGCACATGTTGGCATGATGTTAACTGATCACAGGTCACATAACATACAGCCAACAGGACAGTTGAATCATAAGATTCCGTGGCGATGAATTTCTAATCTGATCATACGTGCTCCAGACATTCCGCCTCATTATAAAGGTCAACGGGTCCAACAAGTAATTTTAATTGGTAAAAAGGTGGTCAGACGTTAAAATAAAACGATAAACCATTAAAATATCTTATTTTTCATAGTTCATCCAGCAATCAATTAATTTTGTAATTACCAAATTTTATGAATAATTTGTTGGTAATATATATAATTTTAAAATCACGCCTTAGTTTGTATTTATATCTTTTTTTTTAATTTAATAAATTATTATATATTTATATAAATAAACCCAGGTAAAATATTTTGTTTCAAATGATAGTGCGAAAAATAGTTAAAATGGCAAAATCGGTAAATTCACTATGAAAGTAATTTTAAGGATATTCACTAATTATGCTGTAGATACTAATTGGAATGTGAAGTTGATTCATTCATTTTAAAAATAAAACGCCTTATGTAATTATTATAGCAAAAATTTATGAAGCCTGTTGAAAGATAATATTAGCAAGTATTTCTCTTAGCAATCAGAATGTTTAGAAATGGTAGGCGTTATAAGTTTAAGTCGTCAAATTTGCATTCCTTTGTAATAATTGATTTATTTTATGTCTACGGATATGATGTAATTACTTGTTAAATATATTTTCAGATAGTTTTCAGTTTCATTTTAAGTTTAAATGCAACTAATTAGTGATACGGATAGATGAGACAAAAAGATAGTTAAATTAATAAGATAATAAGAGTATTCAACTTGAGGGTAGTAGCTAATTAGGTGGAAATTAGAAAATACGTTACCACTATGGTATGGTGTCATCACGATATACACTCTGACCACACACGATATACACCACTGAGCCATCATTGCTTTGTTAATAGATTGATTTTGTTAGTCATCTTATTCTCCCTCTATGGCAGCGATATTTTCTATAAACTAGCTGTGCCCGCGGCTGCGCTCGCGTGGACTACAGAATGCCGTCGATCGGGAACACACGCGAATTGTGCTCGTTTTTCTGAATCCATTTTATTTGCGCGATACCCTATTTTTTTTTCTAAAATAAAAGTAGCCTATGTTACTCCTAAGAAAATCAACTATCTGCCAGTGAAAGTCCCGTCAAAACCGGTCCAACCGTTTCGGAGGTTACCCGAAAGAAAAAGTCAGACAGAAAGACAAATATTGTTTTTTTTTGTTATAAGTAGATACCTTATATATTTCCATACGTGTTGGCTTCATACGAGACGTACTAAATACTAACGACTTCCGTTATCAGTCAGTATATCCGGTCTGAATTATAATATTGTAAAGCGGAAGTTGCTTCGGAACGCCATCTATGCATAACTTTGATAATCAGGAATTATCATATAAAACATTGTTGAATCATGTTGAAACAGCATCACAGTATCGTACAAGTAATAATAGTGTACAGATTTTACGATGTTTCTCTGGTACCAAGCCTGCGACATTATGCTGCTTATATACGCATTTACCAAAAAGCTGTAGTTTGCTGTTATTACAAACAAATACTTCAATTTTATTTATTTGTAATAATATAGATAGATTCGTCTAGAATATTCTAGATTCGAGTGATATGATAATTTATATATATGCTTTTGTTGAATGTAATAATATATTCAAATTTACACAAAGTAACAAAGTAAGTAGGTAGGATCCTTTGAAACTTTGCAGTAATTCGAAACAATGTTTCCAAAATTTCAACAATTTCACTGAAATACCACAAATGTTGGTAAAGCCGTAGCTATTTCATTTCGCTTGTAAAATAGCTGCGGATTATAACCGTGACATTCTGGCCTAACTGGAATTTATGATAAGTTGTTAACTTTAAAATGTAACGTTAATAATGAAATATTTTTGAAAATTATTCAATTTTGTGTAAGTAGTTGGATATTTACAGGCGAGAAGTAAATCTCTACATTAGCGAAGCCCGGTTATATTTTCAAAGTATCCTTTTTTTAGTGTATTTAATAGAGGATAAAGGCCTGGATACACTTAGGATAAATTGAGCAATATGTTGCGCAACATGATGCTCAATAACTACGTGAAATTTCCCGGGGACAATGTCGTGGAACATTTTGACGTCAACACTAGTCAGACGTTACATAAATGTCGCCTGAGGAGGTTGTGGCGATTAGTGTAGCGTACATACTTACTTCAGGCAGTTTCCGATTATCTGACGGATCAATTGTGAATTTCCCACAACAAATCATGAATCTGGTATAGCTGAATAAGCAAAAGTACGGTTTCGTTTCCTCCCACTACATACATGTTGAGGGTTAAGTTGCGCAAACGACTACACTCGGCAACAAATAGCGCAGTACTGACGCGTGGCTCGTGTTTTTATCAGGGATGATGTGGCCCTATAATCCAGGTACATATGTCGCAAAATGATGGTAATTGAAAAAAGAACCTACTCTTAAACAAATAGTAAATAAGAGAAGCTTAGTTTCGTCATCCGTACTTCTGGAAAGCCTTTTTTAGCTCCTTGGTGTACGAAATTAGTAAACGCCAGGAGGTTAAATGTGACAGAGATGGATGGTTGTGTGGTGTTATTAGAATAGTTAAGATTAGTAATGAGTAATAGAATAACGCCCTCCTCTGCGGCAACTCAAGCCAAGGTCCGATGCATCGGTATAGAGCCCTTGAGCCAAGCAGTCGCTCGCGCGATACAGTGACTCTACATTCACTAGCTATCAACTAATATTCATTACACTGCATCATACACACATGCACGCCACACAGGTACTTAGGTTCTGTAAGGGGCATTTTATCTTTTTTTGCTTAGTTAGATTAGACAAAAAAATTCAGATTACTAAATACACATACACATATTCTTTACCTTCTCCCAGGGGAAAAATATGTATATATGTATAGTTAGTTTAGATCGAATGATAGGGAATTAGCCAGATCGCGACTTCTTTGCATACGCGCAACAGTCCGAGCCGAGGTCCGGCCACTTTGGCACCCTCGGATCTTGTTGCAATGCTTTCGCAGCTGAGTGCCTTAAGCGCTCGCCCCCAAGCCCGGTGAAGCTGTAAAAGCCGCAAAGGCTCCAGGGCTCCTAAGGTTAACAGTATAGTCAGTTCGAAAAAAAAAGTGGAATAGGACACAGTATACATTTTTACCGTTTTATCACCAGTTAGATAAAATAATCTACAAAAACACAAATGATATCATTTTATTTTTAATACAAACCGACGATTTGGCAAATGACTGTATTAAGTTTATTATTGTGAATGCCGCTCTCGTGCATGACTGATGAGTTAAACGGTTATCTACACTTCACCAGTGGACCTCCTAGGTGGATTAAGGTCACCACTGTTCTCAGTATTAGATGGCTTATTTCTAGTAGTAGGTCGGTATTGTTTTGAATTGATATTTAATTAATAAATTTATATCACTTTTTTATTCTAAATTGTTCTCTGTTTTTTTTTAATAATTTAATTAAAGTATGTCTCTGAATTTGAATGCTTATGGTAAAGGTCTCATTTAGCTGTTTCCATTCATGTTAAATTCCCCTCTTACAATCTTTTTTTGGTTTGACTGTACTGTTACTGTTAGCTTTAAGGGCCCTGAAGCCTCAGAAGGCTTTTATGGCTTCACCGGGCTTTAGGGCGAGCTCTGAAGGCACTCAGCCGCGTAACCGTGGCAACAAGCTCAAGGGTGCCAAAGTAGCCGAACCTCGGCTTGGGCTGTTGACTTATATACAAACAGCTAATTTCAAACCTAGCTAATTTCCTATCCGTAATTTGATCTAGCTATGCATATTATAAATGTTTTTGCCTTCTGTAAGGAAGGAAGAAACATGCGTATATGTATTTAGTAATTTGTCAATATTCAATTTAAACCCTGACAAAGGATTTATAACTAACACTCTCAAATATATTATTTTTAGTACTTCTAAATGATGGTACCATTAATATGTGACTATTTTGCTATTTACAATTATACTCTTCGCTTATAAGACCAACTTATGTAAGTGTCCTAAAATGTATCCGAAGTGTAAAGATTAAGTAAATACTTGATTAAATTTCCTATGTAATAAATTAATCGAATAATCGGTATTGTAGTTGTGTAATGGTATACCTAGAATTGCCTAAAGCTTAAGCTTATTAGATTTAGCTGTATTAGTTATTATATGTTATAAGCAGTACGTCCTCAAGAGATGTGGTTCAAATAACACATTTTGTTAGTCATTAAGCTGCTTAATTGTTGTAGCGGGTGCTGTTTACAACCTATGTGTATATCAAATTAGGATTCTACAAAAAGGGCTGAGTTGCTCTCGAGATGTACGCATTGCGGTCATGTAAACTACGGCAATGAGATAATGACGTAACGGGGTCGATCCTGAAGGTACTGTTTGTATATAAATTACAAAGAGAATACAAAAGTAAAAGTTTTATTTAATATTCGAAAATATAAAAATACTTAATATTATCATATTTTAAATGGACTTTTCATATGTGATTTTAAATATATTGCCTTAATTTTTCCGTTGGTGTAATGCTTTGTTCATAAATTTTTAGTAATTAAAACTAAAATATATTGATATATGGTATACTTTATATGGTATTCAGACTTTGAAATATTAAATTGATTAGGCTTTATACCTTTACAAAACTACGTTTATTATTATACTAGCTTTGCTCCACGGTTTTACGGTTCCACGGTTGTTAAATGTGATCGACAAACTCTCCACGACGCGACGCTACCTCCTACGTGCCCGTATATACCTATCGTTGTTCCACTTCCCGTATGTGCCTACAGCTTGCCAGATTGCTTGACGTTCATAGTCACTGCTCCGATCCTTAGGGTCGTAACGTGAAGTTCTCTAGCCTATAGTATTTCCCATGAATCTGGCTATTATATACAAATAGTACCAATTGTACCAATTAATAGTTCCAGAGATTAGCGCGTTTAAACAAACAAACAATCAAACAAAAAACTTTTCAATTTTATTATATAAGTATATATTAGCAAAATTGCATTTAATACGTTTAATTAAGGATTTTAATAAACTTAAAATGTCTGTTTTTTCCAGTCGGCAAAGGCCTCCTCCAACCTTTTCCATTCGTGTCTTTCTTGGAGTGTTCCAAATTACTCCTGCCACTTGTCTGATGTCGTCATACTACCTCTTCAGTGATCTGCCTCTTGTCCTTAATATTCGAGTTGTTTTAATATTAAAACAAATTAACATTAAGTATTTAAATTATTAACTTCAGAATGGGCACAAAAGCGTGTATATTTGTGTGGTTAATGAAATGTCAACCTGTCTCTCCGTGGAACAGACGACGCTATTGAATGCCATTACCAGACACCAGTTAGGTACGTTCAGACATTACGGGCTTAGCGTCGAGTGTCTCTCGGGTGTCCTATGTAAATACATTTTGTACGTTTATAATTCGCAAATTTTTTTGTAAACTATATTAAAACCTAAAATTTTAATCATGGTACCTAATTTGTTTATCACTAGCTGAGTCATTGGAATATTTCGCACACTAAACAATTTAACAGCTGTCATTACAAAGGAAAATTACAGCTAAAACATTTAGGGCCGATTTTTCTATACTCAGATAAAATGTTAAATAACTAACACAGGAATAAACTTACTGGGTTCTTTATCAGTTTAATAAGTGGTTGTCTATTTCTCAATCGTCTTTTATTACACATATAACTATCAGACCGATAGTTCCCACAGGAGCGCCGCTAACTTCAAGGAGATGAAACAAATATATTGCATAAATAAACGTTAGACTAGGACAGGCTATTTCCTTATTTTGTCAGTTTGATATCTCATTGAACACTCAGACACTCATTGAGTAACACAACTGACACAATAAATTGCTCTTAGTATAAGTCTTTAGGTTTGAGGTTACGTTTGACTGTTTTGTATAGTTTGTTGTATTCGGGTTATCTGGTTTTTGGGTTATTTTAAAAAGGAATTAAGAGTTCTAGCGAATTTTAATACTGTTGAGATTTACTAGATCATGAGAATTTTTAAAAAATACAAACATTACAAAAGCCCTTTTTCTCAAATCTATGACAGAAACTAAAATATTTCTGTTTTGAGCTGATTTTATTTCGTATAGTGGAAAGTAAATATTGCAATAGTCTATTAAAAGTATAAATCGTCATTTTTTTTTATCGTTAGGTATAGGTTTGGCTTAGTGGCCACAATCTCACCTGATGTCAAGTGACAATGTAGCCCAAGATGGTAAACGCTAAACCTAGTGGAAGACTGGCTCTCAAGTGCAGCTGCCGGAACACACCTATTGCTATTGGTGCTTGGCGACAGATTTTCAACTTGAGGGTGGTAGCTAGCCAGGCGGGCATCAGAAAAAGCCCTACCACCATGCTGTGGTTTCCTCACGATGTTTTCCTTCACCGAAAGCTCAGACTCATTGCTGGGATTCAAATTCACGTCTATCAATGGACACGAAGTCGTACACGCTACCACTGAGCCATCATTGCAATGGATTCTCATAAATCCCAGAATGATCGTGTGTTAATCTACCGGTATTTTTTTTCAGATGTAATTATACATTTATTTGGTATGTTATATACTCTTTCTCAATTGTCAGGTCATCAATACTATCAAATATGTCCATTATAAATTAAAAATAACACTTTTCCTTTGTTATAATGCAAAAATCAAGAAATATCTAACGTAAAAACAAATACTTCTTTTACAGCATTTTTCATTAAATCAAAAGTATCTTTAGAATAACCGTTATCTGGCCGTCGAAGTGTTAGACAAAGTTGTTCCTCAGGTAGTCGAGTTATTAGTCGAATAAAATCTATCTGACTATTGACAAAATTATTAAAAAGCTTTTATAATTAATTTTATTTAATGCTATTGTCCATTTTTCGGAACATAAGGTTTAAAATGATACACAAATTTGCAAAACAACGGGCGTATTTCATTTTTTTTTCTTGCCTGAAAAATACAACACGAAAAGGGTTTTAATAATTTGAACACGTTACTGGTCGGTTATAAAAGAGGAAAGAAAACACCAGGGGGTGCTTGAAATAGTACGTTCCAAATTATAATTTTTTGACTGAGGTTGGTTTTTAAAGAAAACTTTTTATTACTACATTTTGTGGCGCTAAATCTCTAAAGTTAGTATCAACTCTAAATAAATTTTTGACAATTTTTATTTAATTATCTCATATCCTTAACATTTCAAAATATTGTTAATGCAGTTTAGTGGGCTTAGATAAAGTGATAAAGTGATAAAAAACAGCAAAATTATTGCGCTGCTTGAGGACGATTGCAGCCAATGCTTCGTGGCTCAGATGCTAAATATAAGTCGTTCAACTGTCCAAGGACCTGGTAGTACTATCAAGAGGCCAGTTCCATCAAGAGAAGGCCGTAGTTCTGGTGAGACAAGCGATGAGAAATCGCAAATCTTCGTATGTGGACCTCAAGAACAACCTTGAACAAGTAAGACATGTGCAAACTAGTCTATGGACGGTCATGAGGAGGCTTCTCGCGGCCGATATACGCAGTCATCGCCCGGCTCGCGGCTCTGAATTACTACGTGAGCACGGAGTTGCCAGGCTTAGCTTCGCTCGAAATTTTGTGTCGTTGATTCAAGAAGACTGGGATAGGTTATTGTTCTCCGATGTCTGTAGATTCGTAGTGTACCAACAAATTTACTGAGATATTACAGACCGGTTTATTGATAAATTAGAAAATAAATTATTATATTATTACAGTTTACTGAGTGTTAACCACACAGAAAGATGTAAGGTATACGTTATATGTTCACTAGAAGCATGTAAGTTTCATAATTAATTCGAAGTGATCATTTAACGATTTGTTGTTATTCTATCTGTGGCGGGTACTGATGGCACGTAGCCCAGACAACTTATCTCTCTAATAACTTATAAGTAGGGTCAACATAAAAAAATAACTCTATTTAGGTCGTGAAAATTTCAACTTCCTTGAACAATTAGTCACGGTGTTAAGTTCTTATCGTCATCTGAAGGTACTTTTTGAATTTAAGGATTTGACACAAGTACACACACGCACACATGTATACACACAAACCCACGGACATATTATTTATTCACACATGAAAATAATGTTTCATTATGATATTGTACGTTTTTGGTTTGGCAACGTCGCACGTCAGTTTCTCATACATTAATATTTCTAATTTACAAACCGGGTCAAGCACTGCTAAAAATGCGACGTTGCCAAACCTTACACGGTTTGCAGATAGGGGAGGATGTGTCTGAGATAATCGATAGGTTGCGCGATTCGAAACCTTTTGATACAGAAATATAGTAAAGTGGATCCAATGGTTGTTAAATGTGTTACACATAAAGATATTTTGCGTGAGGGTTATTTAAAGACTGCTAGAACTTATGCAAGATTCGATTGCGTAATCATTTTTACACATATTTCTGCCGAAAAGCAGCAGTGATTGCATTGTTGGGCAACACATTCACGAGCTGTTCCAAGTCCTTAGGAGTACCAACGTATTATGGACTGCCTCCAGTTAATGGATAGCACTACTGCTTCAGGAATGCCTCAGATTTGATTCAAAGATATTAAAGACCGTACTATTGTACGTGTTGAAGAAACTGTCAGCCATCAAGTCTTTTGATAATCTTCCAAAGCATATTATGGCAAATCTGAAGGCGTTCAACAGTCTTTTAAATTACGAATACTTACTCTTCTATATTATTCAATCTGTAGTTATGTTTGTACATTTATTTTTTATTTTCATCACATTCTATATAAGGACAATGATCACCAGTATCACATTAAGATTTTTAAAGATGTTAAATAAAAATAACCGTTTGATCGATTCTTATAAAATTTTGTACACATTAAGCTTATCTTATTGTTCAAATAATAAGTGAAAAAATATCAATATTACTTTTGGAAAACGTAAAAAAAAAGACATTCAAAAATTAAATTTATTTCCTTAACCGATTTTGATAATATTTTATACACGGGAAGTATACATCTTTGTTTAATTGAAAGGCTATAAGAATTGTCAATAATATGAGTAAAAATAAAATACAAGACGAAAAATAATTGCTGCGTATTAAGCACGTGTGTAGCCGCGGGGCACCACTAGTAATCTATAAGGCTAGCGTAAGAAACTATGCTGATACACTAACACACACGTAAAGTAGTGAGTGTGTTTAGTAGAAAGAGAAGCGTTTAATGTAAATGTTCAGAAGGGAACGTTGACACATACACATGTTCCTTCCCTCCTACCAGGGGGCAGAAACATGTATATATGTATAGTTAGTTTAGATCGAATTACGGATAGGGAATTAGTCAGATCGCGACTTAATTGCATACGCGCAACAGTCCGAGCCGAGGTTCGGCCACTTTGGCACCCTCGGATGTTGTTGCTTAGCTTTCGTGGCTGAGTGCCCTAAGCGCTCGCCCCCAAGCCCGGTAAAGCTGTAAAAGCCGTAAAGGCTCCAGGGCCCCTCAGGCTAACAGTGTAGTCAGTTCGAAAAAAAAAAAAAAAAGGGAACGTTGTTGAGGAAAGAGCCAACCAGACGTGACGCTGGCCGAATGGCACGTTACGACGACCAGTTAGAATACTTTTACTCCCGTTCAACTCCCGACGTGCCATTAGGTGTTTCATATCAAGATAAAATTATTTATTATTATATGAAATTTCTGTTAACCCTACCCTAGTCGACGCGACGACCCTATTATGAGTAGGTTTAATTATCGCAAGCGACCGCAGCACCGCTGGGTTTCCCGTTCAGCGTCGCGTTGTGTTAGACATGGGTAATTGTGTCTGTTTACTGTGGAAAATTTGTTCACGTTTTGTCGTTTATTCATATTCGCATGTATTTTACAGTAATAATATGCAAGATTATATTTTATTGATGTAGACGTTATTTTACATGGTAAATAGTTTATTAGGTTTATTTATTAGATTTATTAGGTTTATTACTTTTTAGGTAACTTTTAAGATTTTAAAGTATGGCTTAGCTCAGAGATTCTTAATACTAAAAAGCTTTAATTTGGTGTGAGTATACACATTAGTTATGCCGACTAAGTGCTAAAATAAAATATTGAAAAAAATATATACTAGGGTACTTATCCTACACGTAAAGTGGGGATGAATTTTTTACCGTCTATCCCATGATGTGGGTTGTCGTTGGATAGGTCGGTCAAATATTGCGGGTTTGATGTCATTCTATTGATTCAGAAATTCGTTTACGAAATATTAAGCTTGAATTGTAAATTTTTGTTAGAGTCAAGTGGTTGTTTTTGGATATGTGAAAGAAACCATTGAAGTAGTGTGTATGAAGTTAAAAGAAAAACTATCACAGCTAAGAAGGCTTTACGAGTTGTAAAATGTTCTTGGATAAGTAAATTGAAAGGGAAATTTCGTGCAGATTCCATTGATAATTATTTAGATAAAGGTCCCCTTCTAAGTCTCCATATTATTATGTGCAACTAGGTGCAACTGCTCGTGGTCCGACGTGCACTTGGCCAGTTTATGCAACAAACTGTTTGTTGCAGAAAGACGTAACAGCTGTCAATCAATTCCGGGTGAATTAGCAAAATGATAAAGAAACAAATTACTTATAAAAATATGTGGTTAAATCACAAAACGGCTTCGCAATATTTTGTATATTACAATGCTTCGGAGTCCAGCGTGTATTTTGTGGATATGACTGGTGTTCTTTCCTCTGTTTTTGAGTTTATTATATTCTAGCCTTAAATATTGAATTTTGTTAACTAAGTCGGAATAAATAGGAATATTATTAGAAAATTTCTTTAGATATTTTTCTTCGATTGCTTGTAACAAGACGAATGTCTAATTAAAAGTTTTAAGAACTATTTTACCGAGGTGTTTTTTTACAAGACACTCAGCAATTGGAGCATTTGAAGCAATGATGACTCAGTGGTAACGTGTACGGATATCGTGTCGATCGACGTGAGTTCGAATCCCTGCAATGAGTTTGAGCTGTGGGTGAAGAAAACATCGTGATGAAACCATAACATGGTGGTAGGGCTTTTTGTAAAGCACCAATAGGTGCGTTTCGACAGCTGCACTTGAGAGCCAGTCTTTCACTATACTTAGCGTATACCATCTTGGGCCACATCGTCATTTAAAACCAGGTGAGATTCTGGCTATAACGTTAAACCTATAAACGAAAAAAAAAATGGAATTAAGTGACGCGTGACTTTGAGGAGTTCGGCTGCACACGTACGCATTGTTATAAGCAAAATAGATGTTCTCAATAATGTATTGGTATCTATCGAATTAGTAGTGAGCTAGTGACTGATTAATCTAAGTGAATATTGACTGTTCCTTTAGGAGGGATGTCATGGCCCATGGTTGGTTACTACTACTAACTTTTGTTTCAGATTTTTTCATAAAAAAATAACACAATAGTAATTAAACCAGATGAAGTATCATCATATAATATATCAAATAAGTGTCTGTCGGTATTAAAAAGAAGCAAAATAGAGTTTATTAAACTAACGGGCAGCGTAATGCTGTTTAATTTGCTTTAAAATGGTACAAGGTTTAAGCGGAAAATATCATTAGTTACGTTTCTAGGTACGTTTTTTGTTAGGGCTCGGCAAGAATAATATAAATTATTTGGCGGTTTTCATGCTAAGCTTTTATTTATCAACGAAAGATATTTTTATAGTGTCTTGAACCCAAAAAATGTGGTCGTTTGTCAAACGATGCGGGCGCGGCATCGACGGTCGTACAGAACAATGGTATTAAATATAAATACCAGGCACATGCTGATAAACCCATCACAGTGACTCTATTTTGGTTTGTCACATTTCGGGATCAGCCAGTGTATATCCAGCTACCAAGAGTCTGGCAGGTCGGAATTACTGCTACAACTGGTGATAGATTACCAATCTCTCTGTGGTCACTCGTTATTTTTGGATTGTACAGTGCTGTCACTTTACTATGCTACTAAAATGTTAAATACATTGTAATTATATATACCAAGGCGGGGAACTTGTGAGATTTATGTGCGGCCCCCATAAAAGCAAAATATATATTATTAAATGGAAGATTTATAGAATAAAAAAAATTAAGAATGGTATGGACCTAGTTTAGTGATTTACAACATTGCTGTCTCGCTCAAATGTACCTGCAGAACACTTCCTCAAAGCTAACAAAAATGTTAAATTAGCAGAAATGTAAAATTAAAATATTTGATGAATTTGTAGGTGTCTTAAATTCATTAATAGAAAAATACACTGACAGATTTTAATGAGCACACTCTTGCTATGAATCTGATTGAGCCATATTTAGTGAATATACAGGGACCTAAGGAAGTACAAATGGAGTTTTTTGAGTTCGGGGAAGACAGTATCTTCAAATCCCTATTTGACGCTAACAAAGATCGCATAGAAATCAGAAAAAAAAATATTGGATATATTTTGCCGTTGACTCTCCTTTTGTAAAGTATTTCTGCTGCGAGAAAACATTTTCACACATGGCAAAAAAATTAAACTGAATTACAGAAGCTCATTTGAAAATCAATTAAGGATCCGTTACGAAGCTTGATCCAAATATCCTACTACTTTTAAGTATGAAAAAAATGTAAATATCCCACTAAATTGAATAAAAGGTAATTTACCTATGAAAGTGCCGTTTTAAATAGAAAAAACAAACATTTTTTGAAATGAAAGTATATATTTCATTAGTCGTGGTATTGACGATTATTGTCGATGCACTTTTGCTATTTTAATGGAAGGTCACTGATGCCTCTGCTTTAGAATTCCTGAATCAGGAATCGATGAACTCTTTAAAAGCGTTTTTAACCGCCTCATAGATTTGAAAACCTCCTACAAGAAATTATCTAAATTAAAAAAAAAATGCAAATCAGTGAGAGCAAGGCCTGGTGAGTGACCGACAGCTATTAGTCGTAATTGCTGTAATTTTGAGACAGTCTCTTGTGCGATTGCTGTCGTGAGGAAGGAGTTAACTAGAAGAATTGAGAAATCTTTGTTGTTTGACAATGAGCTGGTCCATCATCATTTTCAATTCTTCACAGTATACTTCTGCCGTAATTGTTGTACCTGGTCTCAAGATCCTGTAATGGATAATACTGGCTCAGGTTCATCATAAACTCACAAGTAGCTTATTTTGACTCACTTTGCGTTTAGGACATGATTTGGCTGCCTTCCTTGTGTCCAACCAGTGCAGCGGACATTTTCGATTATCATACAGGACCCACTTTTCATAAAAAGTGAAAATCCAATTCAAAATCCCCTCATTTGTGTGCTTATTCAACAAGTTCAAGCCGGTTGTTCAGTGAATTCATACGCCACCCACTTTCCGAACTTTTTTATATTTTCAATTTGATGTAAATGAATCGCTATCATTTTATAACTTATGTTGAAGGCTGCTGTTAATTTCGACGTGGTTTGAGATGAATCTGCTGCCACTATGGCTTTCAATTCATCGTTATCGACTTTCGTTTCCGGTTGGCCACGAGACTTATTGTTGAGATCAAAATGTCCAAAACGGAAGCGATTAAACCAAAGCGTATCGTGCGTTGAATTTAGATACCTAGTCCATACACGTCGTTGATTGCGAATTTCGCTTTTTCCGTGTTCACAGAAACGTGACATTAAAGAAAAATGGAAAGGCGCGAAAATAAATAAATAACTAATTTTTAAAAAGAAATGTCTGAGTTATATAATAAAATTAATATGAGTTTGCAAGTAGAATGAAAGATGTTACACCGATGATATCATGACAGATTATTATATCATGATGATCATGTGACATCATCGATATTCACACTAGTCAAAAAAATCGGCAATATCATAGGTATAGACCTAATATTTCAAGAGATTTTACAATAAAACCGAATACCGATATTTTTTGAGATGGTCAGTCAGTTAAAAACTATAAAAGGCCGAGAGCAACCGGCGCAGTGCAAGTCAGATCGCGACTTAATTGCATACGCGCAACAGTCCGAGCCGAGGTCCGGCCACTTTGGCACCCTCGGATGTTGTTGCTTAGCTTTCGTGGCTGAGTGCCCTAAGCGCTCGCCCCCAAGCCCGATAAAGCTGTAAAAGCCGTAAAGGCTCCAGGGCCCCTCAGGCTAAAAAAAACGGCGCAGTGATTTTTTGTTTAATATTCTAATCCTTTTAAATGTATAAATATGTATAAATAAAAATTAATATGTATAAATAGCAACGTATATGTATTTGTAGCAGCGTGTGCGCTCTAGTAAATTTGTCAATTCAGCGAAGCACAATATATCGCGGTCGAGTGCGCACACGGGTTCCAATCGTCGTCTCTCCTCAGTACACACCTTATATTGCTAGTAAATCTAGTACGCACGCTAAATCCTAATTTATTTATCATCATAAGTGTAGCTCCGAGATACAGTAACTTGAGGGCACACCCCCAAGTAGTGCAAATCTCAAATATGTTTTTCTTGTGAATACATAATAAAACCTTCCCGCTATAAGTTTATAAGTTGAAGGATAATAAATATTCCTCGCGTTAAGCCCAATAGACCAGCTCGGTGCGGTTTAGGAGTCTGGCTGAGCATTAAACGTTGTTATCTATTTAACGACTTGTTACCGACACGACGATATAATCGGAATCTGTATCTACAATAAGTTCTCGCATGATAAGCAACGTTCAACGTTATACATAATTATTATCTATTACCACTTGAGTCTTATTACATCTTTTTTTTAATTTAATGTCAACTGTGTTCATTCACAATTCTGCCAACGTCACGTGAATAAAATATTTTTACTAATTATCCTTGTAATCTTCAAATATAGCTCTAATAAGATGAAGGCCCGAAAAACTCACAATTATAAACAAACATAAAGTGCTATTGTAAAAACTTTTCTCAAGCATTCGGGTTTCCTCAAGATGTTTTTATTCACCTTTAGCCAATGGTGCTACGAAAATTCAAAGCAAAGCACTCCACAACCACGACTTTACGACCAAAGCAACGATTGGTGATCGAAAATACCAGTACAAAATTACCAATTACACAGTGTCGCGTTAAAATACAATTAGTAACAATTAAAACACGAGTTTAACAAAAATAAACATAGGTAACTTATAATTAAATTAATTAATAACAATTCAGATAAGGTAAACACTGTAACTGAATATTGTAATACCGACAGATAAAACTACAATTTAATTAGAAAATCATTATAATTAGCAAAGAATCATTTATCAGTCACACCCAGTGATGTTACAGACTGTTAATTTACAACCACGCTTTCTGACTGCCGCGGCGTCAGGCGAAAGTGGACAGGGAAACTTCACGATTTTTATTAATTTCTGTTTGCACTGTCTTAAGGAATTAATTTGATTTTATTAGATCATTTCTTCTTTCCTTTTCTCATCCAAGTTCGGTTAAATTGAAACGAGATCGATCCATTGAATTTGTGACAGTTTTAAATCTTAACTGTGTATGTTCTTACCGGAACGATTTCGGCTACAGTGACTGTTAATACTCTGAACAAACATAACTATATATTATTATTCAAAGGGATTTTTTTCTATGTCCATATTTCCCTTAACTCTTCTTCAAACTTAATTATACAAAAATCATTTTAAAGCTTATGCTACCCGCTATTAGTGAAACAAATAGTTTAAAATTAATGCTTTCTTAAAAAAAAAATCGGATGGCAATCCTAATAAAAAAATATATATTCAAATAACACGTGGCGCCATCTGTTAACAATCTGTATAAGTAACATGACACTTACGATTTTTTATATTCTATAATGTGCGGAATATTTGCACGGACAGCTAGCATTAACAATTACGGCAGTGTTAAATTGTTAAAACTCCACCGATATAACTGTAAGTATGACCGCATGTGATCGGGTGTTCCGTTCGTCTCCTTTAATCTATCAAAAGTCGATGTCTAGTAGAATACACAGATAAGACACTGAATACTACTTTGTTTGTGTAACACTAGAAGCACTGAGTGAACGGCGTGGGCTAAAATGTTTGCACTAGGATAAGTGATATACGGTATAAATATCGACTATCTCCGTCTATCGTTTGTAACTATTCTATCAATACATATCGTATGACTTGACACACAGATCACTTTTTTTACAAAGGCAATGCCAACGATTGATTGCCAGGTTTGTGACGTCATAATGTTAAAGGAATTGTAATTGTAGCTGTGTGCTACAAAGAGCAGAAATTAACATTGTAACGTCACACGCGCTCGGATTTATTCGGGAACGATCGGCGCGTTTTCGGTACTGAATTAAAAATATTTTTAAGTTTGTTTGTTTAGTTTGTTATAAAACTTATATATGATCTATCCACTTATCACAAAAAATATATATATTTCAAAAACCCAATTTTTTGTCTTACCATCCAGCATATTTCCAAGAAATATGAAATATAGTTAAAAAGATAGCACAGTAAGAGAATTCCAAACTGGTATGTAATGCGATTAAAACAAGTACAGTAATTATTTAATTCGTTTAGTTATCTTGGAGTGAGATGTGGAGCACACGTAAAACAAGGAAAGTTTAAGTTTCAAATAGTTAATTAAAGAAGACTACGGGTTTCCATCATAAAATAACTAGATGAGGCAAGAATTGATTTTAAATCTTCGATCAATTTTATATGGATAGTAGAATTTTAAGCAAACACATTTATGTAGAAGTATGTCGGGGTCTTCACGGGCGTGTATAAAACAACTTACCAAAGTTTTATGAATGAATGGTATAGGAAAGCATACAGGACTAACAAACAAAGACACATTAATTTTTAGAGTTCCGAAGTCAAAAAGGAACCCTTGTAGTTTCGCTATATCCGTCTGTCTATTCGCGGCTTTGTTCAGAGATTCTTAGTACTAAAAGCTGTAATTTGGTAAGTATGGGTATATACATATTAATGACGCCGAAAAAGTAGAAAAAACAAAACCTTGAAAAAATAAAATAGCATTAACATATAAAAAGATATTGAGAAAAATACATACTACAGGCTGAAGCTCAGAACTGATGTATAAATTAAGGGATGATGGTGCATTAGTAGCGCAACCGTATACAATGTCGAAAGATGTTGGTTCAAATCCTAGAGATTTATTTATTAAAGACTGACAGTGGCCAATACATTAAATAATACAACTATTTTTGTTTTGTTTTATACAGCCTTAAGTATATTGACCTTTGAAGGCTGCCACAGCATGCATTAAAAGTAAACAATTCGAAAGACAAAAATAAAGAAACTGATAGAAACCAAAATAGCAATAAATAATAATATTGTACTTACAATTTTAAACAAATCAATAACAAAAAAAAGTATACATTTGGAATAGTATGTATTGCTATAAAAATAAGTTAAATAGTAATGTAATAAATTATAAATAGTTAAGAGATTGTCTGCATGCCTCTTTGTTGCAGCCACGTAATTTAAAACCTTCGTAAATTAAAGTCGGTAGTTGACTTTATTAATTTATTTTTGTCGTCGCTAAATATGATATCCAGCGAGGGTAGGTATTTGATTTCTCGTTGTCATCACCGGCACTCGCACCGGCCAGTAGCTCGTCTAAAATCGTCGGTTTACCGCCGCGTCCGCAAATCACGCTCGTCTCGGACTTTCTTTATCAGCCACACGATATGGAAGCATCGATGGCTCAGTGGTAGCGTGTACGAATTCGCGTCGATTGACGTGAGTTCGAATCCCCGCAATGAGCCTGAGCTATCGGTGAAGGATAACATCGTGAGGAAACCATAGCATGGTGGTAGGGCTTTTTCTAATGCCTGCCTGGCTAGCTACCACCCTCAAGTTGAAAATCTGTCGCCAAACACCTATAGGTGTGTTCCGGCAGCTGCACTTGAGAGCCAGTCTTCCACTAGGTTTAGCGTGTTATCATCTTGGGCCACATCGCTTCTTAACATCGTGTGAGATTGTGGCCACTACGTTAAAATCTATAACGATAAAAAAGAACCTATTTATCTCAAGCCAGTGCAATGTGTGCGTAAAAAACTTGTAGGAACTCGCATTATATCTCAAACGCTGTCGGCGCCGACCATCACCACAAAACGCAAGACTGGTGAGTTGATATGACGTTTTAACGTTCTACTTTCGCCTCGAAGGTTGGTCCTATATCGTGTGTAACCACCCTTAATAACAAACACTAAAGCCTTTTCTTTGGAAGGGTGCAAAGATTCTCTGTACCTAAATCTTATACACTAGTGAATTAAACCCGATGTTATTTCTTAGGGAACGTACCCATACTACACGTTCTGAAGGGGAGATGGGTCTTCAAAATACCACGCTCTTGGTCACAGGGATGGAGGGAGGGCTTAGGTTTTCGCCATGTAGTCAATATTCTCTAGGGAATTCTTGTTTTTTTTTAGCTGTATTCAAACACGGCGCGCATCGTTTAGCGCTTTTTAAATTCACAGTGTATTAATAAAGTCAAATATGAGACAATTTTTTTTTAACTTTCTGTCTACAAAAAATGATTTGACCATATTCATGAATTACTTTGTGAAAACTAGAGGAGGAGTGTTGGCATATACTACAGGTGGTCACATACCACATTAGTCACCGAGGGGGGGGAGGGAAATACTTTTTTTTAATGGGTCACGTAGTATGGGTACGTACCCTTATGATTGACGTTTGATGACTTATAAATGGCGTCTTATAAATTGCGACTTATGACAAATCGAGATATTGGTCGAGGACAAAATTGTGATGAAATCCTAGCATGTTTTCATATCCCTTGATAGCCCTCTGTAGGCTTAGCGTGTTACCACCTTCGGCTACATTAACACTTATCATCAAATAAATAAGATTGTAGCTAAAGTCTAAGCTTATAATCAATAATAGTAAAGAATATCCAACTACAAAACATATCAAAACTAGACACTTCAAGTGTCGCTTAGCTCGTTGTGAGAAGCGTCAGTGTTTGCGAGACTAAACGGCGCGAGAGCTATATCACACGCATCGCCCTCCGCGAACGGTTGGACCGTGCGGCGCACCTCACGCCTCAGAAAGCGGATCCGCTCTCTAACAACACCGATAACCCCTGTCAACGCTATCAGATAAACCAATCTAGTTAGTATGTGTATGACAGAGTATGTGTATAGTTTTTGAAGTAGGGTATACTTCTTTTGGCCTATTTACGTAAAGGGAAAAATTAACAGTTGCGTAACGCATTATATGATAGTAGAGCAACGTGATGAAGTTAGCCATCAATAATAATAATGTAAATTGCTTTTACTGACGTTTTTTTATTATATAGAATTACTTTAATGTTGTTCTTGTTTCTTACCTATTAGTACTTAAGTTATATAATGATTGTTTAACATTCATTTTTATCTTTTAACTCTATATATTTATTTTAACTTAGTTGGTTCCTCATTACTTTATTGATCGTGTTTTTGGCCGCTTTCCAAAGGCATCTTTAGGTGTTTAGGTTATTTACTATTTAAATATTGTATGAAAAACTTCTTTTACGTTTCTTTTACGTATATATTAATTAAGAAGGCCATATACAAAGATTGTATTCAATTGTTGGAATAACTTTTTGAATTTGAAAATTAGAACGACACTAGAAAATAATTGAAATGAGACATCATTCATTCTGACTTACCGATGAGACATCTATGACTAAATACGTACAGTCTTTTATACAAGATTTTATAAGATTATTTATATTTCTGATTGTATATTTTTATTCGAAGTTACACTTACCATTCTGGAATCTGTACAGAAAGTTCTTCCAGCCATTGAGTACAATCTTTGTATACGGCCTTCTTAATTAATATATATATCAACGTAAAACAAGTTTGTCATACAATATTTGAATAATAAATAACTTAAAGATGCCTTCGGAAAGCAACCAAATTATAAAGTAATGAGGAAACAACTAAGTTAAAATAAATATAAATAATTAAAAGATAAAAATGATTCATATACAATCATTACAGTTACTAGTTAGTACCTATTTCGTTTACTGTTCATAAATGTTGTTATAAGTAGGATATTATTAAGGTCAGTTGGAAAGTAATCTTTTAAGTAATATACACATATGTATGTTACACCTTTATTAGATTCCCACGGTGAAAGCTAAAAGTGCATACAAATCTCAAGTAAAAATCTGATCAATCCGTCGAAGTAGGTAATTCAATTTTCTCTCAGACCTCAGTGCTAACTACTGACCTTAGACCTTTATCGTTACATAGCCCTAGATATTTTCACACATTTTATTACAAGTATCTGGCAATCAATTTGTATAACGAAAGGACGTTAGTATAGTTATTGACAATAAGGCAAATTTGGCAATATAGAATGGAAAGCACCCTGATCCCACATACTGAAACTCAGGCACCCTATTAGACTTTCCCTTTCTCTTTTGTTCCGGACAAATTCCATAAATAACTCTTATTTGAAAAAGGTAGGAAATATACTCGCTTGCCTATATGTGATATATAGTAAAAATCTATCGCTAAACTCCAATGTTTTCCGTAATTTGCTTATACATAGATTCAGTATCCAACTAGTAATTTTGATTGCTGTTAAACTCTTATCAGTAAATTAAAATCAATGACAAAACAGAATCGAGATAATAATTAATATTTTTGAAGTTATATGTTTCTTTGGTCGCGTTATGAAATAAACGATTTCATTTTTTCACATTTCTTTTTACGATGCGCGCGCACATTAAAACAAAATTTTTTTTTTGTCATATTCGTTACCAGAATCCTAACGTTAATGTCTATCAGAGAATTTGAAAAAAAAATACAACATGTATAAAGAGACCTACAGACTTCTTCTTCTTAATTATGGCTCGGCACCATTCGTGCATTGGGCCAGTGTCAAGTATTTTATATTTTGTCAACAAAGCGAGGGAAACGTATAACGCTAATTAAACCATACCGGGAAGTAAACAAAACCAAATCAAAATAATTTTATATCTAAAAACGTTTCAAGTGTTATGACGAATTCAGAATCCTAACAAGATGGCGGCTCCCTTGTTAGAACTTTCGAGGGAGTTTTTGTGGCATATCAGAATTCATGTCCTATGTTATTATTTTCAATCCACTTCACTTGTATACAGTAACCAAGCTTTATTATGCAAAATGCCGCCTATTTTACACAATACAAGGTCCAAAATCACAAATGTATGAATAAAAAACAAAAACCACTACATGACAGTCTGAGATCCCGCCAAAAACTCCCACCTACAGACTTATAAAAACTATGAATTAATTCAGTAATAAGTATTTAATTAGGACACAGCCACTGTTACCGATTGTAAGATAACTATGAAGAAAGAGCACATCTCCAGACCAGATACTCGTGCTACCCTAGAACGAGACGGTCGCCAGGACAAAGCATGTTAACCATCTTAATGTATTTAAATTATATTAATGATATACGTAACATTTAATAAACAGCTTTCATACAATAAAGGCTTCTACTACTAAGCATCAGTCGCCTACGTGCATTACCAGCCACCATACATAAGGTGTAATGTGATCACAGCAACTGGTTTCGGGTATAGCAGTAAACTAATTACTTAAAGTTTTATATCGTGTCTAAACCCTTCGGCATGAAAACTCTCTTCCTTGCTATGTCACACATAGTGGTCATCTATCATTGTTCACCGTTATTCTAAGATGTGTAACGAGTATTATTAATCGCAAATAGACACCGTAAAAGGCATTTATCGTCGGAGAGATTGATTTGACGTCGATTTATCGTTACAGGAGAGAAAGAAAACTTTTTAATGATTCACCAGGTATGTGACATGCATGTCGTTAGTAAAATCTATATAATGTTACACAAATCAGTCTTGAATGTGGATCGTATGTGAAAATAACAATACACATAACATTTTATAATCAGAATTGAGATCGAGTCTTTTGACTTACAACATATTGCATACCCTTCGTAAAAGTCCATTTGTGAAGATAAAACAAAGTGTATTTAATCTACTGGCGATACTAAATCACATTTTTACGGCTCAACAGTTTATAGTGAATAAAACCAGTAGCATACTTCCTGTATGTCTGCGGTGTAATTTAGATTTATAGAATGTAGAAACGTTTAATCATTACATTTCCAGTTTCTGTTTTATGAGTAATGCTATCAAAATTAATATTTTTGTATAAATCAGCAGAGTGTCTTTGATATTTCTATGATAATAGAGGTGTTGATTTTTTTATAGTAGCACTAGAAATTGACTGTATTTGATGGTATTGCACAGTAAAATACAGAAATGACGTCGACCACAGAGATTTCAGCAACCCATCACCTGTTCTTGTTGCCGTGCAGGGCAGTAAGCCTCTTGGCATCTGGATATATGCTGATCTTCAGACGCATTAAACCAAAAGGGTCACTGTGACGGGTTTATCAAAAAGTGCATAGTGGTCGTGACTCACTTAGATAAAGATCTCTACCACCTCTCTAGATTACTGGAGATACTAGCTGATCCGGGAAAACGAAACGTCTAAACGTGCCACAATTGTGAGTGTTACGCTTGGTGTATGGTGGCCAGTTGTCGTGGCCATTCAGCCTAGCCACCAATTGAATATTTGTAGATATTTTATCAGTCTAGCTGATATTAAATGGTCATCACGTACTATACTGTAAGAAATAGAATAGCAACCCTGATGTTAGTCACTGATAGTGTTTGGTGTATAAGAAGTTTTTTTATTATTCCCAGGTTTAGCGTTATGGCCACAATCTCTCCTGATGTTAAGTGACAATGTGGCTCAAGATGGTGACACGATAAGCCTAGTGGGAAAATTGGATTTCAAGTGCAGCAGCTGCCGGAACACACTTCTAGCTGATTGGTGACAGGTTTTCAACTTGAGAGTGATAGCTAACCAGGCGGGCAATTAGAAAATACCCTACCACCATGCTATGGTTTCATCACGATGTGTTCCTTCGCAGAAAGCTCAGGCTCAGTGCAGAAATTTCAACTCACGTCATCGATGCGGAATCCGTACACGCTACCGCCGAGCCATCATTGCTGACATCGTTACCGCTAACTACAATGATCCGACTGAAACACAGCAACGCGAGTGTTGCTTCGCGGTTGAAATACGTGTCAGTGTGGCGGTAGTACTTCTACAGTCTACGGTAGAACAGGTTCAATTACTTTTACTTCTTCCGTAATGTAATCTAATTATACTTTAAATATTATATTCAATTTCATTTGGTCGAAACGATATGTAAATTATGTTAATTAAGTTTTATCACTTAGGTTGCTTTGTCCGCAGCTCCGACTCGAAGGCTACATAATTAATGTACATTTATTGGAAGAATTATTTTGATATGGATAAAAAGAATTAGAACAGCGTACCTATTAGATATTCTCGCAAATATAACTCCTGTGGTTTTTTCGATACAAAATACAGGTCTTGGATCTAATTAATTCACGTCTAGAAAGTGTTAATTATATAACAGTAAAAGTTTTACAACGGATATTCATGTGGACACTTTACTGATTAACTAGTTTGTTTGAAAAGGGGAAGAGAAGAGGGGAAGAGAAAAGGGGAGATTACTGTATAGTAGGTTTATGGGTTAATTGGTTTGTTGTAAATAAAAATGGGTATAATGATCAACCACTAACGGTCGATAGCGAGCTGTAGTGTCGAGTCACTTATGGTTACAAGCAACCTCACTGGCTACATTGCTCGCATACATTGGTTTTGTAAAATAATATAAATTTGAATGAAGTGTGTTATTAATGCAAGACATAAAAAGCCTTATACCATTTATACAATAAAATTAGTAAAATATAATGTTACAATGAAATAACCATATACAGTAAAAGTGTACTGTTAAACTAAAATTGGTAGATAAAAACGGTAAATAATATTTGTAACTTAAAATGGTAAAACAAAATTTGAAAAAGTAAAATCGTGTAAATATTTATGTATTTCAAGAATGAAGATTTTATTCTTATAATAGTATTTAATCTGTAGTGTTAACCTAGAACGCATATTAACGTAACTACAAACATAGAAAAAAAATAGACTATTTGCCCCCGAAAGTTACATAAAAATAGTCGCGATTTAAAGGTATTCTACTAGATTAATAGGTCTGCACTGAGTAAGAGGTTTTCTTTAAATACATAGTCATTGGCCCGTATACGCCAATATAGGTTTTCTATATTATGACAATATCAAAATCGCAGTCAAGAAAACACATTCAGGGAAAATAGAAATATAGTATTTTTTATTTTCACGATTGCTGGAAAAACCTTGTTTTAATCGTATTCATAAAACATAAAATGCCTTTATTAAAAAGTATATATAATATATAATTCATATATAACATCTTAATATACACATCTACTAAAAATATGATACCAGTTAAAAATAATTAAAGCTAAATAGTAATATTATTTAGCGTATTAAGTACTGTAGTAAAACTTTGGTTACATGTTCTTTATTACTACGTTGGTTTGTGGACACAATAAAAATGACTAAAAGAGCAAAAAATAAAAACTAAATAGGACGATCATTTTAAGCCATAAAAATTAAAAGGTAGTATAGTGAACAGCAGTATACGTACATAAATTATTTATCGATGATACAAATCTTTACAATGTGTATTAAATAATAACAATTTCAGTTTAAATATAACTGAAAATTCATTATTCAGGGCTATCAGACAAAAATATAACTATAATATGTTTTAATTTGTCACAAAAAATTATTAATAATTCGAAAAAGTTTCTATCTTGCTCACGTTGATGTCTTTTATACTGGAAGTATCTAAAAGGAAAGAGAAATTAAGCTGATGCGAATTATTCCCTATAAATTGTGTACCTAAAAAAATATGCGAATATAAGTTTAATTAAGCATTAAATATTACAATTTAAGAACTTAAATATTTGCGTACATATTAATTTTACAACATCAACGGTAAATCTGCGCGGCCGCGGTGTGGCAGCACAAGATTATGCATTTTTTTTTGCAAAAACACAAATAGCATTACCCGGACGCAAGAGCGCACCGCATTCTGATCTAATACAACCGCGGTATTCCAAAGCCGTAAATTATTTTATATATCTCATCAGATGTTTAAAGCAAGCGATTTCTACTTTTATTTTACCTTTTTTTGTCGTTACGTATATTTAAAAAGTTATATCGATTTCACATTATTTTTATGACTAGCCCGTTCTTATCTTTTAATCCAGTAGCCAGCTCTAGAAAGTGTTTACGACATAACCGTATAAAACTGGACGGTGTAATTTATTAACAGCACAACACATAACGATGATCAATTTACACAAGATTAGTGCTTTTCCGTTTACAACTCTTGGAAGTAAAACTGCAATAGTTTTATTTATGCGATTTAGTTTCACGTAGCTTCTTATTGAGGCATTTCACCGGCGTCCGCGCACCACGTTCAGTCGCATTCGCGCAACAGCGACGCACGCGCGCGCTACCACCTACCGTGTGGACCAGCTGATCGCGAACTAAATAAGTGCTATCGTAAAATAAACACATTTGTGACAGTGACATGGTTCTGTGTTATTATCGGATTCTGTGACAGCCGTGACAATCGTAAGTAAATGTTATTTATGTTTAAAAAAATATTTCAGCACACTTTACGATTCGGGTTTACACTCAGCAAATCAAAGTGTGCACGACAAATTAGCACGCAAGCGTGTACACTACACACAAACCCAATTCTGAATAGCAATTAACTCGCTCTCTGCGTTAATGCGCGATCTTATTTAAATCATTTAGAAATCAGAGAAGTCACTTAGGTATAAAAATCCACGAAATCGACGATGCGGTGCGCCGGCGCGGCGCGCTGTTGAGACGCACGCGTTGTATGCACATTCGGAAATGTTTATGTAATTAAGAAAATATTAAGAAAAGCGGTGGAATTTTCATTTAACACGGATACAGAGACTCGTAAATAATATCGTAATTTAAGTTTTTTACCATTTATAAAAATATTAAATAAGTGGGGCTACAAATGTGATTTAGAAATCAGTGTTAAAACTTAAGTTGATTAAAAATATTTTTACTGTATAACTTAACATTTCCTTAGATATATATTTATCATAAAATTGCTATTATAAAACTTCCATGCTTCTTCGCTTGTATTTTAGGAGATAATAAAATAAATAATGATTTATTTGAAATGTATGCTAAATTTGATGATAGTGTAGCCATATTTCGATTTCGTGCGCTCACTGTTTATGTTCGGACATTAGTTTGTTTTATTATTGATTTATCACATTTTTATGTATTAGTTTGAATAATGGAATTGAAATAATATTTTTTATATATGAATAATTTGGTTTTAAAAACTACAATGAGTTAGAGCTTTCGGTGAACGAAGATATTATCATAAAACCATATCGGTGTATTTCAGCGGCTTCATATGAAAATCAATCTCCTTCCAAGTTGAATGTGTTATTACTTTCGGGCATATCATTACTTAAGAGATTGTGTTCTAACGTTAACTTATAAAGAATAAAAAAATAAAGTTGTGCACAATCATATAGTTTAGCTCTTATAACGTACATCTTGTGTATATCACTGCTGTTATAATGCATCATATGAACCCGCTTCCTAAATCGATGTTTTGATTTCATACAATTTGTTTACTTTTTCAGATACTTAAACGTCTCGTTTATCTTACGTGTAAGTTGTGTTAGTCAAATTCTTAAAGTCAGTTAATTGTTTGACTTAAGAATAAAAAAAATAATTCGTTTGTATTTAATTAGAAACACTGACGGTGAACAAACACATTTTTAGGAAACCATAACGTTTGAGAAATTTTGTCTCAGTAACAACAGCTAGTCTGAAAATATAGATTACGTGGAACACTTTTGCCTATTACAGGATATTTTGAGGCGATGATGGTTCATTGGTAGCGTGTACGACTTCGCGTCGATTGACGTGAGTTCGAATCCCTGCAATGAGCCTGAGCTTTCGGTGAAGGAAAACATCTTGAGGAAACCATAGCATGGTGGTAGGGTTTCTTCTGATGCCCGTCTGGGTAGCTACCATCCTCAAGTTGAAAATCTGTCGCCAAGCACCAATAGGTGTGTTCCGGCAGATGCACTTGAGAACCAGTCTTCCACTAGGTTTAGCGTGTTATCATCTTGGGCCACATCGTCACATAACATCAGATAAGATTGTGGCCATTATGCCAAACTTATAAAGATTTTTTTTTCGTCAAACCTAGCCAAATATTAGTAGAATAAATTAATTATGAGAATTGAAAATTTTAAATTTTGAAACATTGTAATTAAAGACTAAACAATATTATTTTAAATAAAAACGTTACCCTCGTTTTCGAGTTCGCCGAGATTGATAAAAAGATCGGCATCACGTATCGTAAGTTTTTGTGGTCGCGCTTAGAAATAAACCGCACTTGATTTGTTATTAAAATCGAAAAATTTCCATACATTTTCACTCGTTCTTCACGTTCTATATAATCTAAAGACATGGTAATGTTTCTAGTATTCTATCCTTCTAAATTGACTTTTAAATATAACCTCAATCATATATATGACTTAATTTTAATAAGTAGATTTTTAATTGTCTTCAAAGAAGCTTCTTGCATATACGACCTTTAACAATATAACACTTCTTGTTTTAGTCTCTGTTTAAAATAGTACATTATTGATATCATCTCGAATCGAAACGAATAAAATATATATCGAAATTATTTAAATCCTTAATTAGAGAAAGAAAGATATTATTTATTCATGAGGACAAGACAGAAGCCACATATAATAGACAAAGAAAAATATAAAAAAAAAACAAATATTTCTTAAAGAAAATTGCAGTTTATGTATAAGTTGTTAAACTTGTAAGTTTAGAATGTCTCATATTTCATAAATATCTATCTAACTTCATCTCATATACCTTAATTTGTTTTTTACTATTATCACGGAGACTCATGGTCCGCATACTTTTACAAAAAAAGCCTACATTTAAAATACATGACTTTTGTACGGCTTATTAATACTCAGTTCCTGACAGGTGTTTTCAATCATTTAGTCCACAAGTTCAGCCACGGAACGCTGCAGTGTTTACCTTTGTTTAAGTTTTATGATAGAAGCACCTCATTTACCTTTATATTAAATTAAGAAGTTCAGGCATTCATAAATATAAATGGCATTACTATAAAATTATCTAATAACGAAGTATGCTACGTTCAAAATTTACAGACATGACACAGAACGTCAAAATGTCAACAAAACTCGATTATTTTCCTTAAACCCTAGTATTTTTAAAATAATGATTGATTTTATAAAAACCTTTAAACAATATCTCTATGTCGATGATACAGCGCGGCGGCGGCGCGGGTGCGCTCGAGTGTGTCAGTGGCCCGCGTATGCGTAGTGAGAGTTTAGAATGTCTCGGTCAGTATATACGACGTATCTGGTTGCAGCGCGAATTGAGGAAATTGTTAAGATAATTATTTGGCATTAAAAATATTTCTATCTACGTCTTCAAAATTCTTAGATACGAGCAAAGAAACAAAAATGAGAAATAAAATGCATATTTTTATATTTTTTTACTCTATAATTACCTATACTATAAATATTTATGACCAATTTTTTTATGACCAAGAGCTTATATATCATCTTTAGCTTTAAGTAATGTCCCAAACTAGGCTACTCTAATATGGAGTCTTAAGGTGCAATTTCAATTGAAACAGAAAATAGAACGAGGCGCATGTTGATTTGAAAATTACACAAATAATATAGAATGAAAAATGAAAATTAAATACATTTATTTATTCAACATATTTTATGTGTATATAAATTTGTGTCAGAGATTTACCAAATCTAGTGATATTGACGAATAAAGTATAGTGAATAATCGTAATAATATAAAGGCCCAACTTGTTCCAATATAAAAATAAATTAACTGTATGACGACGAACATATTAGTACACGACTATTCTATTCATTAGGGTTCCGTAGTAATTTTTGTACTATTATTATTTTAAAAATGAATAAATTGGTACGCACTTCTCCACTCATATAGCGATAAATACTTACTGCAGGTATCTACACCAATTTCAAACATGACTACAGTTCAATCCGACGTCTGCCATATAGAGGCTGCTTATTTCTGAAAATTTAATTAGAACGCCTCGTGTGCCGGTGTGTGCTAATAACCACAGCCTTCAAAACTTTTTTTTTTCGCACTGACTATACTGTTAATTTTAGGGGCCCTGGAACCTTTACGGCTTTTACAGCTTTACCGGGCTTGGCCTTCAAAGCGGAACATAGAGGGAGCACTGTTGATATGAACCAGAAATATGTAGGGCGGTGGTTATAACAATACTAGGTATTACTTACATATAGGCATTTTTGCAAGTTTTAAATTTTATAGGTACTATAGTATATACTATATTATACTATGTTTATAAATGTATTGTTCAGTCTGTACATGTTTTTTTTTCTCGACAGTTATTTACTATAGCATACATTAAACAAGAATATGACGTAAAAAAATTTTTGGCCTATATGTTTGTTTGTAGGTTTTAAACTTTTATTTAGAAACAACTTGAACGATTTTGATGAAATTTTATAAACGGGCAGTATATATATATATATATATATATATATATATATATATATATATATATATACTACTAAGGTAACAAACAAGCATTCATGGTGGTAGGGCTTTTTCTAATGCCCGCCTGGCTAGCTACCACCCTCAAGTTGAAAATCTGTCGACAAGCACCAATAGGTGTGTTCTGGCAGCCGCACTTGAGAGCCAGTCTTCCACTAGGTTTAGCGTGTTATCATCTTGAGCCACATCGTCACTTCAGGTGTCGATGTCACGAGGTGTCACGTTCACATCAGGTGAGATTGTGGCCACTACGCCAAACCTATAACGATTAAAAAAAAGCATACGGCCCGCCTGATGGTAAGCGGCTTATATACCATAGCGCTTATAATATCACAGGTTTAACCAGTGCTTTGCCATCTAGAGCCCTTCGGGTATGGCTCAAGGAGCTCTGGAAACCATACTCACCGCAGGAACACAACACAAGGTGTTATTGGTGTGTAAATAACGCGTGCCGAATTGCGGTAAGATAATCACAAATAAATATGCAATAATATTCAGCAAATAATGTCGTTGTCGTGTCGTGTAAAGAATGAATTTTAAAATACATTACAATTATTTGTGATGTCAAGTGAAAAAAGTTTTATTCCAAGTAAGTTATGTATGCTCCGTCAATTGATAAGACTCCATTTGCGTTATCGTTTAGGTGGCAATGAAAAATATAGATAATTTAATCACATCCGATGAAAGTGGGCGAGTCTTTTTATTTTCTTTTTAAGACTATTTTTAGAAAGTTGTTATAAGTAATAATAATATAACTAGTAGCTTTTAGTTGAAGTGCTTTGAGTACTGTTTGAATAATATTAGATTAAAATAAATTATCTAAAGACGAAAGCTTACAGGAATAAAGTTTATGCTTCTATATAAGATGTTAATTTAGAAAAATAAAAGAAATTGATTACTAGGAAAACTGGCGTACCATTATTTCTACCTAAGCTACGTAAGCTGCGGTGTAAGTATAACATGTAGACAGATATACTGAAATATTGTTAATTTGTTTTTAAAATAATAGTTAGTCTGTGCTAAATTATCGTAATTATTTTTTATTATTTTAGAAGCTCTTTAGTAACGAGTTTAAAAATCCAGATTATGATTATTTAATACAAAAAAAAAAAAAAACACAATTACGTTTTACGAATTCATTTTCATATTCAAGAGGATTATCGAATTTCTATATTTTTTAATTACAGCTAAATGTAATTTAAATGCAAAGAATTAGAAAAAAGTTTATATTATTTACAAAAGTTGATCTCACACACTAACATAACATAATGAATTTAATTATAGAGGTCTTTAACCTTGACGGCGCTGCTGTCGGAGGTGAGAGGTCAAACACACGGTTTAATTAATTTTTTAAGTCTCGCCAACATAATCATTTGTATTATACACGCTTTATGCGTTTTAACGTCGCACTTTCTTTAATACATGTTTTGTAATATAACTTGAACTTTTTTTATCGTGATGACATGTTATGAAGAAATGATAACAGTGAATTTTTACAATGCGCTCACACATTGCAACGTAATGTCTATACTATGAAGTTCTTATTTTATTGTGGTGAAGGTAGACACAATCGATTTTATGCGACACATAGAAAAGTACAACTTGAACACAGAAAAAAAGTACCTGTATCTGCGGGTACTTTTTTTGATGGACTAGGGGAGGTACTCGAATGTTGATCATGAATGTCTTGCACAGGTCAAAGACAAAAGCGCATTGTATGCTAGCGCCCCCTCTGAATAGTTTATTGGTGTAGCTGATTCTCAGAACGTGTTGAGACCCCGGAGGAAGTGCCACACCTGCGTAACACGGATATATGCGCGAGCGATTTCTGTGGCACGAGTATAGGTGATCTTCACTGGACTTTAACGGGTAGGAGTACAGCATAACCCGCTAACAGCTACTTGGCGGAGATTTGATGTTAAAAAATTACTCATCGAAAAAAAGTATAAATAATCATAAAGTCCTTCAGTCTAATTTTTAATAAATTAAGTGTAAGTGATAACAAAGAGATATTTTGTTAGGAAGTGACATTTACAGTAAAATTTTGTTACCGGGAGTCATTAAGAATTCTACCGGTCGTATAATTGCACAACAATCTTAAGTTGGTTTTTGTCCGGTCAAGTAGAACCTCAGTCATCTATTTCATTGTGTCATAGTTAATACTATTGTGAGTATGTTTAACCAAGTAGTTGACAATGAGCTTCTTAAACGATTTTGGGAAATAGGCTTTGAACCAACTTCAAGTAAATTCCTTACAGATGAAGTTTTTTTTTTTATCGTTTTAGGTTTGGCGTAGTGGCCACAATCTCACCTGATTTTAAGTGACCATGCGGCCCATGATGGTAACACGCTAAACCTAGTGGAAGACTGGCTCTCAAGTGCAGCTGCCGAAACACACCGATTGGTGCTTTGCGGCAAATATTCAACTTGAGGGTGGTAGCTAGCCAGGCGGGCATTAGAAAATGCCCTACCACCATGCTATGGTTTCCTCACGATGTTTTCCTTCACCGAAAGCTCAGGCTCATTGTAGGGATTCGAACTCACGTCAATCGACGCGAAGTCGTACACGCTACCACTGCGCCATCATCGCTTAAGTAACAATAAAGTACTATAAAGGTGGCAAACAGGCATACGGCCCGCCTGATGCTAAACAGCTACCGTAGTCTATAAACGCTTGTAATACCATATGTATCACAAGCTTGTTGCCGACCTTGAACCCCCTACCCCCAAGGACCTCAGGAAACCCTATTTACTGCAGAAATACAACACTAGGTTATTTGGCTGCAATCATCTGTAGAGCGGAGGTATTCCATCTGTGAGGCTGCCACAAGTAGAGAGAAATTTCCAAATAAATTTCCTACCTCTCTTTGAACAAATCCTTCCCCAAGAAGCTCGCGAAACCCTAATCATCTTAGAAACACAACACTAGGTTATTTGGCTGCGATCTTCTGTAGAGCGGAGGTATTCCACCTGTGAGGCTGCCCCAAGTAGATATAATTTCCAAAGAAATATCCTAACCTTCTTTGAACACATCTTTCCCCAAGAAGCTCGGGAAACCCTAATCATCTTAGAAACACAACACTAGGTTATTTGGCTGCGATCTTCTGTAGGGTGGAGGGCTACCAGCCGGGCTGCCCACTTAGAGAGAAATCTCCAAAGAAATTTCTCTGTGTTCTATCTCTCTTAACCATTAACGGCATCCAAAATTTAGTCATGGTGAGTAAGTAAGTTGTGCCTAAGTCTTTATGAACCTTGACGTGAAAAAAATAAGAATTTTATTATGATCATATCATCGTAATACGTATATTAGTAGGAAACATATATTATTCATTATTTAAAAAAAAACTTCCAATTGCACTACTTACAATGGTGCTTTTTTGTGCTGTACTAGCTGAAGAGCTTAACGGGTACAAATACCTTTTACATATTATATATGGACGAATACTAACGTTAGATAAAATAAAAACTTTCGTCTTCTCTATTCATAGTTTCGGAATACATTGGATTATTGCCAATTTTTATCTTTAAATCATCTTTAGAGCGATATTAAAAAAGAAATCTGTTAGATAATGAACTAAAAATATGTCATGTCTGTCTCATCTCTTTCTGATTGTAATATGATTTACATATAGTATTAAAATGGTTTCCCGGTATGTATTTTAGTACGTCGACCTCGTCTGCGAACTTAGTTCAAAGGTCATTGTTGAGTGGCATCGATCGACGTTTTTTTTTCACATTTCATCAACTCTATCGGTTATATTATCAGATAAGACTTTTTTAATAAGACCTTTTCGATAGATGTTAGTTCATTGTGTTTCATTATAAACGACGATATTCATTTTTTCTGCAGGAGTTTAGAATAATGAATATAGAATAGTTTGTGCTTTTCTATCAGCACCTTGGGGACCACTAAGGTACCAACCAAAAAAAAACAGCTCAAATTTCAGCTCTTAATTTCTAGCAGTTATCGGGTTATTCATAAAAAAAAAAACGAAAAAAAAAACTTACGTGTTAAAGGCATAAAAAAATATTATGACTCTTTGATTGAAAGCCGATTAAAAAAAGGAAAAATAGTAAATGAATTTCTTTACCGCATTTTTGTAAACATGCATTCACCAAATTCTTACAGAGAATTCCTCTTATACTTAGGACTTAATCCATTTGGTGAAAAAGTTGAAAACTGTTTTTTTTATGACAAACTGATATTTAATTGTACTAAATATAATTTTTAAAGAAAATTATTTTATTTTAATCAATTTAACAATAATATTAATAGATAACATATAAATAAAAATGCATGTTAAACTATAGCGATACTAATCAAATTAAAAAGTATTTTAAACGAATGAACTTATAATTTTCATAGGAGTTCCCAGAGATATAAAAATAACAAATAAATAACCTTTCAATTTAAGATTCAAGAATTTAAGATTTCAATTTAAAGATACAATCTGCACTAAATAGTGGGTATACGTGTGATTTTTTTAATCGATTCTATCTTAAGGTGGAAAATTAATGAGTATAATTATATCTTAGGATGCTGATAGTATAAATAATGTACAAGGCAGAGATAAAAAAATTGTACCTTTACACCTATAATTATATAAAAACTTCGTAAAGAAGAGATTGTATTTGCGGAATAATTTAAAAGGAAATATTTGTTTATTTATAGCTCGATCAATTCTAATCAATTGTTAAATAAATAATTTTGTCTTTGTCGTCAAGGTGTCGAGAGGTAAGGCACAGATTTTCTTTGAAGATTTCTCTCTACTGTAGCAGTCGGAACTGGTGGAATACCTCCACCATACAGACGATCGCAGCCAAATAACGTTGTGTTGTGTTCCTTTGATAAATAGGGTTTCTAGACCTCCTGGGAGAAAGGGGGTTCAAGGTCGGCAACGCGCTAGTTGATACTTATAGTATTATAAGCGTTTATAGGGTATAGTAACCGCTTACCATCATGCAGCCCGTATGCTTTTTTGCTTCTTAAGAAGTATAAAAAGAGGTAATTTGTATATAATACACGAAACCCACGACTTAGTTAGCTTAATTACAATATAAAATTTTATACGAATAAAAAATAGATATCACTCAGGGATAATGCAGTTTTTTATCTGTGAAAGATTTTTTATATTCGGACCAGTAGTTTCGGAGATTAATTACCGGCTACAAACCTATTCACTAACTTTACAAACTAGTTTCATATTGTTCCAATTCCGAGAAGGCTGTTAATTCTCCGCAGGCCTAGTTAATAAGTCGTAAAGCATTGTTTGAACATAACAGCGACAGTTGTTCCACCGACAATGAAGGCTTCATTCGATGATAACTTCCTATAATAGTGGTAAATATGTATCCTTTCGTTGTTTATATTACACATTCCGTCATTTATTACAATTTATCTCTACTATAATAGGCGAAAGGTATGGAAACGTCATCATCATTATTACCCTAAAACATACATTAAATGGGATTTAAATAATAAATATAAATATTATTAGCCATATCAATATATCTGTAGTTATGTCTATGCATTTTTTTCCCAATATTTCCAATAGATATATTATATGAAGGATACTGATCACGAATATACCATTAAAACAATTTTTGCTTATACAAAAAGGCAAGATCGATTGTAATAAAATGTTGTTCACGAGAATCTTAGGTCATCGGTCAGTTGATACAAACAGACAGACAATTGTTTATGAAATAAAATTTCTTTAGTCGCGACTAGGAGGTAACTGGACGACAATGCAACGGTGTTTAAACCCCTAGGTGCTGGTGTGAAATGTTCGAAGACTTGATGGATGAAATAAATATGCAGAATAGACTCAAACACATATGCAATTAAAAGATGTGCGCAAAGTACAAAAATTTGAAGCGAAGAGGATGTATGGAACGCCAATACATAACCAAACAAAATACCTTATCTTGGTTTCCAACAAACGGAACTCCGTTACGGCAATATATGCAACGGAAGTCCGCTACGGCATTGAAGTAAAACTTCTTTAGGCACGACTATTATTAACGTATTATATCTTATCACGGATGGTGGTGACCGTCGGGATGGTGGTGAACGTTGGGGTGGTGGTGACCGTCCGGTTGGTGTTGACCATTTAAGTTTTACTTCAATCGCGTATAACGGTGTAACTTTTAATTTTTTTATGTCATCTTCGTGTTTGATGTCCTTTATAATAGACGTCTCGAATTCTGGTAGTTACTCATAAAGCTGTTAAAATGTCATAAAGTTACTGATAAAGCGCATCGTTCTCCCTAAGTGATTTTATTTCTACTAAGTTTTACATTGTAATTAATATGTACGAGAAGTCGCAGGAGATTGCTAGTAAGTAAATTATAAAATTATATTGAGTGAAAAAATCTTTGAACCTATTACCGATCAAACAGAAATATCTATTTCAAACAGCAATATTCCACGGATGTACGACGTGATTCAATTAATCCGTAAATGCATTTCCCTTTAAATAAGCGTCGAGGGAGGCTTTACGCTGCATATCTGCGTATTTGCGCAATCCAGGATACAGTGCTGCACACGACTTTTCCATTCGGTACGATATTTTAAATGTACATGGAAAACATTTTGTACCCATATTTTATATATTTATATTTTACAAGCTTATATTTAGTTTCATTTGTCCCAGTTTTTGTCAGTAATCAAATTCTTTTCCCACTCCCTCTTTCTTATCCTACGTAGTTGAATTTTTACACGTTGAGTCAGTTCCGATGACAATGGATTTTATGTTAAGCTTGACCAGATTCCACACCTAGGATTGGCTCCAGGCGAAATTTTGTATATACATTTAATTTTGATTGCCCGTTTTATATGTAATCGTAGCCTGGCTACTGCTCCCAGGGTTGACTTTCGACGAGAAACTTCCCCAACGGTCAGCAGGACAGACACGAAATTTTGAATGCACGTTTAATTATAATAGCCCGTTTTTATTACGTTCCGAAATTTTTAAAATTATTTTTATTTTTATTTAAATTAACTTACTTTTTCTGATAAGTGCGAAACTGTTCAACTATTGATAATAATTTTGGTACATAATGTAAAATAAGTATGTTGATATTTTTTCAGTAATAATTTTGAACTCGTAATCGCAGGCATGAAGAAAGTATATAAAACATTTTTTTTAAGTACTTATTAAGTTCACTTTTAAACAGATTGTTTTATTTATATTCACTTCAAGATTTGCCGTTAGATTCGACGTCCACCAAATAACCTTTTGTTGTGGTGTTGCGGTGAGTAGCGTTCTCATGGCTCCTTGGGAAAAGGGGTTCAAGGTCGGCAACGCGGTAGTGATACCTCTGGTGTTTCAACTCAGTTACAAACATCTATAGGCCACGATAATCGCTCACCATCAGTAGAGCCGTACGCTTGTTTGCCACTTTAGTTGTATTAAAAAAAACTCGTTCGTAAGACTATATCGGCTGATGGTGAAGAAAAACATTTTGAGGAAGCCTAACTGAATGTAAAAAATATAATACTTGATGAAATGATACCTACTTATTCCATCTGTGACAAACATTACATCTGCTTACGCGAAACAGAAGTATTGTATGCATCATTTACTACAGCGTATAAGTTGACTCACTTATGTCGTAATGAGGTCACTGATTGTAATACTGTTTAGTAAGCAGCCTTTCTAAGGATTGTGTACAATAATTCATCTGAATTTCCCCAACTTAAATAGGATACTATTAAATATTACTTGTTTTAATTGGATTAAAACACGAGTATGCTTTCCATTATAATCTTTGCTATTACTATTATTATTTTACACGATAGCAGTGACCTTAAAGGGAACTTTAGATAACAAAAACGTATACTAATATAATAATACTGAAGTATTTTTGTTTGTTTAAATACGATAATCTCTGGAACTACCAGTCTGATTGGAAAAAATAGGCTATCTAGTATTAGTATTAGGCTACACATAACAGCTAGCCTTTATTATTCATTTTTGATTAGGAAGTCAAAAGTAAAAGCCCTCCCGAACTGCTTTATCCGTGTTAGTAATTCGTAAATATAATATTTCACAAAAGTATTGCTTCATAGTACATCATTTGAAGCAATGATGGTTAAGTGATAGCGTGTACGACTTTGCGTCTATTAACGTGAGTTCGAATTCCTGAAATGAGCCCGATCTTTCGATGAAGGAAAACATTGTGATGAAACCTTAGCGTGGTGGTAGGGTTTTTTCTATCATATGCTTATCTCTTACACATGAGCCACATCAAGGTATATTGTAACTAAAATTTATTGAAAATTAAAAATAAATTTATGAGAATTATTATAAGGCATGGCATACTCATCCTTACGAACGAAAGTTACTTCATCATCAAGATAGTTTTTTGTAGATAAACTTTGCACTTTGTAGTAGTATTTATAGTAGTTATTTGGACGCATAGTTTGGGAAATAATGGAAAATTAACATAATTCAATACTCGGCTCGGGTCTATGACTATATTGTTACAAGGGCTAGCTTCCTGTACCTACACGCCATATTAAATATCATACCTACTACTTAATATGTTGGGATAGTGTGACAAGAACCAATTTCCTGTAACAAAGTGTCATCTAAATAAGGCATTATTTAATATATAATTAATTATTTAATAGTTGGATGTAGATATATATTTTCATATTTCATTAGTTATTTGAATTTTCAAAATTAGCGTGTGATTTGTGTCTAATAAGTTATTTGATCATGTTGGGACTATGAGAAACTTCCTCTACCAAAACGTTATTTAAATAAGATATGTACTATTTAATAATAGGTTTTTACAAATTGCCGTTTAATACAGAAAATATGAACTATATTTTTTTAATGAAAGTATATAAGGTAAAACCACCAGTAATTGACACTGCACCAATAGTTGACACTCTGACGAAGAAAATTAAATATTTGATACTAAATTGATTTGAAGTCTTAAGTTTGTTAACCGACTTTTATAACTGAATGTACCTATATGTATTTATAACATTAAAAATATATCAGTAATCAGTGATTTTGGCCATCTCGATCTTTGGCTTCCTTTTTTTTTCTTAATATTTAATTTTCTTCGTCAGAGTGTCAACTATTGGTGCAGTGTCAATTACTGGTGGTTTTACCTTATTTCATTAGTCGTAGTATTGACCATTATTGTCGATGCACTTTTTTAATATTAATGGAAGGTTACTGATGTCTGCTTTAGAATTCTTCGAGATGGGATCGTTGAACTATTTAAAAGCGTTTTAACACATCATTGATTTGAAAATTTTCTCCTGCAACAAACTATCCAGATTCAGAAATAAAATAGAAATCAGTGAGAGCAACGCCTGGTGAGTATGGTGGACAGCTTTCAGTCGTAACTGCCCGCATTTTGAGACAGCCTCTTACGCGATTGCTGTCGTGAGGAAAGAGTTGACTAGAAGAATTGACAAATCTTTGTTGTTTGACAATAAGCTGATCCATCATCATTTGCATTTCTTCACAGTGCGCTTCTGCTCATGACTCAAGATGCTGTAATAACAATACCGGCGCAGGCCCACCATACAATAACAAGTACCTTCTTTTGGCTCAATTAGCATTTATGATATGATTTGGCTACCATCCCTATGTCCAACCAGTGCAGTGGACATATTCAATTATCATACAAAGCCCACTTTCATAAAAAGTGGCAATCCGATTCAAAATCCCCTCATTTGTGTGCTTATTCAACAAGTTAAAGCCGGCTTCGACGCGATTTTGTTGTTGTTGTTAATGATTCCGACCTTCTTTATCTTTCTAATTTGTTTTAAATGAATCAGTATCATTGTATCACTTACGTTGAAGACTGCTGTTAATTCCGACGGGGTTTGAGATGAATCTGCTAACACTTAAACGATGAAACAATAAAAATAGTGTCAGTGGGTCTGCTTGATTTACCGCAGAAAACTAAAAGTGTGCAAATATACATCTAAGTAAAAAGTTTCTGGCTTGACGTGTCTTGTATTGGGAACAGACAACAAGAATAATTAAGTGTTCTTCCGCGTGATAAGTAACAAAGTAAGGACTTCCCTTACTTTTCATAACTTTCGTTTTCTTTATACATCTTGGAAACTAGTCTGAAAGTTGTAATGGAAAAGTTTTGAGCACATAATTCAGATGTTAGCTTGGAGATCTACTTTCAAATTTCTCTACTTCAGTTTTATGTCCGTCGGTGCGCCTTTGATCTCGTATTTATTATTAATATTATTACTTAGTAGACTTTCATGGCTTTGTCATCACACCATATATGGTGTTCATAGAGCTATCTAGATTACAATTTCTTATTTTACTCATAATTGTTGCATTCAACAAAACAAATCAAGTTCCTGTATCATTCTCGCAGAGAAAACTAAACATTAATAGACAATAAAAAGTGATTTTATTTTTTACTAGCGACCCGCCCCGGCTTCGCACGTGTGCATTGTAGATACTAATATGGGGCAGTGTGAGATAAATATATACCATCGCAGACTTTTTAATCGATCTTTTTAGGATATACAACTCCGTAGAACATTAATTTGATCTATTTCGTTAGGTTTAGCCAGCGTTTGCGATTTAAGCGCACAAAAATATGTTTGTTACGACATCGCATTACAAATCTTTTAATTTTTCGGCCTTTCTGTACTATAATATATATGTATTATACATATAAACCTTCCTCTTGAATCACTCTATCTATTGCTGTAAATTGTATTAAAATTCGTAGAATAGTTTAAAAGATCTAAGCGAACAGACAGCGGAAGCGACTTCATTTTATACTATGTAAAGATAAGGAACTGATTTTATTTAACTTTTGTAAAATATTTCATATACAGTTAGGACGATGACGTAAGTTTATAAATAACTAGTTGTGCCTCGCAGCTCTGCACGCATTTATTACTCTTTAATGTCGTCTCGTAATTTTGGTAAGTATAACTTATTAACTGTGAAATTACATATACTTCCAGTGTCCAAAATTTCATAATAAAAGGTTAAGTATTAACGAAAATTACATATTTCTCATTTTTGTTTACGACTTTTAACAGTATTATTGATAAACCTTATAGCCTATCAATTAAGGAATGACATAAGCTTCCATTGTACGAAATTTCATTAAAATCGGTCATGCTGTTTCTGAGTTAAATCAGGACATAGAATTAGACAGACAAACGATTTTTTATGCCAGATTTACATTCAGTGTCCTTGATAATAGACATATATAAGAACAATTGAAAAAAAGTGATATGTTCAAAGAGAACTACAGATTTATTAATAGCGATTCAGATCATATATCATACATATTTATATAATACTATTTATGTACTAACATATTATGTAACATTTAGAGATCAATTTAGTGCCCACAAATGAGGTACAAAAAAGTGATAATATCTTGACCTAAGTTGATTCCATAAATTACTAGCTCACTTGGCCTCAGTCGTCATTATATATGACAAAGTGTCACAGGAAACGCGAAAATAGGCATAATTTGCACAACGCAAAAGGCGCTTATTATTCTAAAGTGGTCTCACGTATTGTCTTGTGAAGGTTCGTGATTGCATACTTGTTCTTACAAAATATAATGGGCCGGACTAAGATAATTTTTATACGGTAAAAATATTAGTTAATAGCTTCTGCTCGCGACTTCGTCTGCGTGGACTTCAGAATTGGGTCTAGAGAGAAATTAAAAATATGTCATTTGCCAGGATAAAAAGAATCTTATGTTGTAATCCAGGTCATAAACTATCTGTGTGCCAAATTTCATCCAAATCTATTCAGCTGTGCTTGCGTGTCTGAGTAACAAACATCAAAACATACAAACGTTCACATTTATAAGATTAGTAGTTAATACCAATTAATATTTAGTACGCAAATATTGTACGACCATATATATATATAAATCATGTATAATAAACACAAACATATGTGAACAAACAATATTAATCTATTTAAAAGTGGCTTATCAATTAATTAAAAAATAATTAAAAATACATCTTTCATTTCTGTAATGCTAAATATCTTTTCTTCTGTTTTTATATTCTCCAATGATTATTTGTAAAGAAAGGTGGTCAATTACCCCTCCGTCGTATCGAATACTGGCCAGCAAATTATGCGAACAATTTGGCTAGAATTATCTGCAAATTGTCCAAGAAATTTTGCGATGTCATCGATGATTATATATGATTTTCAGATTTTTTGTGTGCATCTCTACTTTCTATTATCTATTATTTGATGGCGCATTATTTGCTCATCAGTATTTTATTGCTAAATTACTATTTATGTACTTTTATGATATATATCTGTGATTATATTGTTTATTTGTTTTACGTTGGTTTTGCTTATTACAAATGAAGAATATGAAGTTCCAACAAAGCAGTGTTCATACTAAACTATTAAATGAAAATTATTTCCAATTTACATTTTTCTTGTAAGATTATATCATACATAATATTTTATTTATTTTATAGGTTTATCTTTTGACCACAACATAACCTAACCTAACCTGAAAACCCATTTTTAAGTTTTCGTCTATCTGTCTGTATGTTCGTTCCGGGTAATCTCTGAAACGGTTGGACCTGATTTTGACAGGACTTTCACTGGCAGATAGATGATGTTATAAGGAATTATTTATTTAAGAAAAATGTTTAGGGTTCAGCTCAAAAAATAAAATAAAAACCAGTTTAGGTATTTCACGCGAGAGGAGCCGCGGGCACAGCTTGTTATATATATAATAAGTAACACTATTGTTATTTAACTTCATGTTAATAAGTAACAATCGCCGCTTTCCTTATCGGCTTTTTTAACGTAATCAAAAAGCGGAAAAATAAAATTTCGACTGAACAAATAAAAAATAAAAGAAAAAACCACTTTCACATTTGTTGGAAGTTTCCTTATTTTGACCACTTTCTTCAAAGATTCCAAGATTAAGTAATAGATAAGTTTAAATATAATTAGAAAGCGTAACTTATTTCAATGTTTCTTGCGTAATTACTTGTGCAATTAAAACTCAGTTTTTATTATCTAACTTTAAAGCTCAACGAAGCACAACACTTTCGTTTTGGAGACAAAATGGATATAATTACTTGGGAGTTTAGGAAGCTGACGATGACAGTTTACGTTTTCTCGCGCAAATTTTCAGAAGCTTGTTGTAGAGAAGCGAATGTAAGTGTCTATAAGACCGAAACTTTACAACGGTAGTTTAGCGATTAAACTTAAGCACAATAAATTCTTATTTATTAATTAGATAATCTTCAAAAATAGTTGAGACATACAAAAACGAAAAAAAAGTTATTTTTTTTATGCTGCAGCCACAATACACAATGTAAAACAATAATTATAATAATAAAAAAATATGTAGCTATGTACGCATCTAAGTTATACTTCTTTGGTGTAACAAAATGTAAATAAGTCCAAAACTATTCAGCGTGTCAACAATATAATGAAGTTAGCAAGCAATGATAGTAATGAAAACTGACTGTAATTGCTTTTTATAGAATTATGTAAAAATAATTAATCGATGTACAAATAAACATTATTTTAATTCGATTAAATGGTTTATTGTAATAATTTACTTAAAATAATTATTATTTATTATTCACTGTTAAATTATTTTAACACAGTAAAAAAATCAGCTTAATTTTTTATATATACATTGATGGCTAACTTCATCATGTCGCACTTCCGTTACATGATACGCGCGCAGCTGTCATTTTACTCTCTACTAAACGCGCCAAAAAAGTATACCTTCATAAATACGTCAAGTATCAATAATATTAAGAACGTATAGATGTTAATTAATTTATCTGTACAATTATATCGAGTGGACTAAGTAAAACTGAAATATTTCAGAATAGGTCAACGTGAAATTAAAAAAAAAAAATTTAAGCATCATTGATGTTCTAATAAATTGATTTTCGTCATTGTACCTGCATGAAATTTTAATTAAATTTAAAATGAATTAAAATTGTAATACTATTTTTTTTATTAATATACAATCGTTTTACAAGCCGAAGTATGAGTATAATTATAAAACAAATGTATGCTAATCACAAATTATAATAATATACGGGTATGTATCCTTAGATATGTGAAGTGTGGTAATATTACAATATTTATGTACAAACCCTATATAACTTTTTTGTGTTATTACAATACCCGATTAAAATTTTGGCTAAATGTTTTGCCTAACAGTTAAATCTGTTTCTAATATTTTTTTGTAATATTACGATTGAATATTTTTAACAACTAAACTCGGCCACGCTTCGCTGTGGCTCAGGCTGATATTAAACGTATGGAAACTTAAATTAAAATGTGTGCTTTGGTATATCGTAAAAATAAATATAGCATGCTTGTATCATTTGTTTGCATCATACGATTTTTTCAGATTATGCTATTACTATAAATCGCTTTGCCCAATTAGTGTGACAGCTACCTTAATGAGTGTCACGTACAGTTATCCAAGCTGCGCACGCGCCACTGTTTGTGTTCAAGATTGTACACTCTTTGTCGGTTACAGTTGAATGTAACAAAAAATAATTGTATTAAAATTGATGTTCCTTTTAGTACGAGTCAAACGATTGTAACCACGGTTTAGTTATTTCAAGGGTCTAGTGATTTGCAATACGCACTGGCACATGAGGCTTTTCAACTCTGTCTCCCAGGAGTAGCAGTTATGCCATGTCATTTTTCTGATTAATTAGTATAGCTTCTATTACATATAATTTTGTATTAAAATTAATTATAAACAAGATAAATTCAACATGTATTCTAACACTATCCTAATGAATCTGCTATAGTGGTTTAATTGTGGAGAAGTGTTCTCGTTAACACGGTATGAGTTAAAGTCAGTTCAAAGAAGTCTTCCTTGTACATAATACTCCTTTAAAATCCGTATAACCTACCTTAGATCAGATTTCAGCAATTCTTCCACGCATGTATTTAATAGTGAACTTAATATTTGAACCAGCATATTTTCCTACGCACTCATATTATAGTACTTGTGGCAGTGCGTAAATTTCAGCATATATACCAATTCTCGTATATACATTGGCCACCTTCATTTTATGTTTACGAATCTTCTTTATGTTCTCACATATAACGACTATTTTAGCATTGTCGAGGACATTCACTATTCTACAATATTTGAACTGACCTTCTGCATAGTTTTCATGTAACATTTATTTGTATTGTGTTAAATACTGGAAGAGTCGCTTCATAATACCATTCTATTTTTTAATAAATTGAATTGTATGGTTTACCGTTCGTTGAATTACGAACATTGCGTTTGCATGTTAATTTTTGCACACTTTGTTCATTTGTCAAAAACAATTAAATACCAAACATTACGGTAAGTATGTTTGTATTTACTTTGTTTAATGGTCAAATATATTTTGGCAACGGGGCAAATATGTTTGCACGGCAAAGTGATTGAACTGCGCCTGATGGTAAGCACAGTACAATAAAAAATGACTGCGACCACTGAGTGATCGGTAATCTATTGAAGGCGCTACTGTTATGCCGGTCTGCAAACACGGATATACATTTGCTAATCTCGAATCCCGACAAATCAAAAGACACTATAAGGTGAATATCACCATTTTTATGATGATCGCGACCCAATCTGGTATAGGTCACCCACCACAACCACCACCTCCCTGTTTTTTTGTTATTATTACACTAATTGTGCTCCGCTTGCGTGGACTACTAAAAAAAGTTTTATTTTTGTGCGGGTCCCTAATTATTTTTCTAAAATAAAAGTAGCCTAAGTTTCTCCTTATAACATCAGATATCTGCCAGTGAAAGTTATATCAAAATCGGTCCAAGCGTTTCCCATAACAAACAGACAGAGAGACAGACAGTCAAATATTTAAATAATTGATTTTTTGTTATAATACCGTATATACTTTCATATGCATTTAGTAAAAATTGGTCATTTTAAGAGTATAAACACACTTCAATTTTATTATATGTGTACATATATAGAAATACACATACATAGTTATATTTTAGCATTAAGTGTATGATGTGGGTTGGTTGGGATTATAGAAATTTATATATTTACGAGCTTTACATACAAATGTGTACTATTATGCTAACAAAAATGTATAAAACACTAATAATGAATTTACACTTTCCTCATTATAACAAGAAAACTTATGAAAATTGATAAAGAGATGATATAACTCAAGATCGTCAGACCACAATCTCGTCTAATATTAATTGGTACTTCTTATTTTCAAGTGCGTCGATCGGATCGTTACAATGGTTTTTTGGCCCTCGACTTAGCGTCGACAATATATAGTAACTAAACTGAACTGTCTTGTTAATAAGACGGAATAAGTATAGGGTTTTCGGTTATAACGACGACAAAGGGATCACTATTATATAGTTCCGTCGCTATATCCAGAAGTCGCTATGTACATAGTTAGAAAGAAAGAAGGCAAGAATTATCTGACAATACAGCCGCGCAATGCGCATATATCACCTAAATTCTTAGATTTATCTTTACCTATTTAAACAATTTATAAACAAAAGCGTGTTATTACAGCTGCTGACCATCTTTGAATGTACATAAAAGATAAGAAAGCTTTATAATTGAAAAGTGAACATTTGTGTGTTTGTTTGTTGACTCTGTCGTCGCCGGTCACAATACCGGGAACATATTTCTAGAAACTTGTTACAAATAGTTCATTAAAACTAGTCGCTATACGCGAAATCAGTGTAACATTCGAAGTCGCTATCGCCAAATTATCTTCCTCTAAAAGTATACTTTAAATTCATGGGAATTAAGTATTAAATCGCTATAACTAAAAAGTCGTTACAACAGAGGTCGTTATAAATCAAAGCCACTGAATTTAAATTGTCTGTTCCAGGGCTAGTGTATAGCAGTGTACAGCCTGCACGTGCGGTGATGCGCTCCGAGCGCCCGCGATCGACACATGCATGCCGCCCGCGCATCCGGTAAGTCAGCGCTTCTCAAACTTTTGTACTGACTTCTGACTTCTGACTTCTTGCATTAATTTGACTTATTATACGGATAATACACAAATAAAAATGTAACACATGTGAGGACACGCCTGGTAGATGTGATATATTTTATGATCATATTTTAATACTGAAATATAAGTAGATGAAAACGAAAGAAACACAAAACCACAAATTGTTACTAAAAAAAATTAGTGCTATTTTAATAAACTTATTAACAAAATAAGTATATTTTAATGATGTATTATTACTTTAAATTTGGTGTTACGGTATTGTTAAATTCATTTCAACTCATCGGTATTCACGAATAATCTATAAGGTTAGCATAACCAACTGTACTAATGCAAACGTAAAATGTTGAGTGTGGGTGGTAGAGAGAGAAGCTTTCAGTATAAATGTCGAGACAGACAAAGCCGACGTCAGAAAAAACACGTCGCGACGTCCCATCAGAATGCTTATACTTCCGTCCAAACGGGTCATTAGATGTTTTACATGAAAATATTATGAAACCAAATGTATTTTCAATAAAACAACATTTCGGATATTATTCAAAATTATAGCCATGGCTGCTGTAAAGTTATTAAATTGTAAGAATTTTAAAATTAATATTGATATCACATAAATAATAAGTGTTCTTTTCTACAATAAAAATGTACCATACCCATAAAATTTGATAATATTGGATTATACAAAAAGATAATAAAATAAAATTCACTAGTAACTTAACATGGACTAATTGTTGCAACTTAACGAATGTAAATTTAAAATATATTTTGCTACAATACTGGGATAGTATACGAAAATGTTAAATAATGTTATGAAATAGAAAAGTTTTCTTCATGCTTACGTTTATTTCCATAATAAAAGAATAGTATCACAGAGGTATTTTTGTACATTGTACTCGTATATTGAGAACTGCTGGTTGAAGAAATTATCATATGTGGCTAATGTCTCGTGACTTTATGAGCGATGTCTTGCAATCGAATATTAACCAGTAAATATAGAAACAAGTGGAATTAACCCTGTATGCATTATGCATGCGTATAATAACTTATAAAGTCTATGGTCGAATGCGTGAGGGTTTCTTATGTGCATAAAGCATATGTTTTATGAAAAGCTGTTAATAATAATATTTATTTACCAAGGCCTTTTGCATAAATTTTAATTTTTATACCGATCCTCGATGGATATTTCCTGGTATTATTAACTGTTATGTTTAGTTTTTTTTCTTTTTAAATATATAGCCCATTTGGCTATGTAAAGATATAGGTATAACGTGGTCGAGACGGGCAGCGTGACGTCACTCAGGAACCGTGTTTATTTTATAGTTGACTGTAGGTCTTCACTATCCATAACTCGTACTAGAATGTTACTATTCCACGGCTGAAGTTAGAATGCCCTTAAGTTTTATTTTCTTTTATTGACTGTACTATGTATATGTATACTGTACTGAACTGACTATACTATTAGCCTTAGGGGCCCTGTAGCCTTTACGGCTTTTACAGCTTTACCGGGCTTGGGGCCTAGCTTGCTTATAAAGTCCGTGCGGTCACAGAGCACACCTGCTGTTATCGCGCTCCACTAATAGTGATAAAGTCAGTAGTACGGATACTAAGTCATTAGTACTATTTCCATAATTACATCGACGATTCTCCGACATATTATATTAAATAGTAGATATGTTATTTGATATGACGTGTAGGTACAGGAAGCTAGCCCATGTAACACGAGTTTTGTAGAGGGTAAAATTGAGAGCTACGCGTGCAATGAAATCATTTTACTGATTTTTTTATTGTGTAAAAGTAATTTAACGTAATATAAATAAACACATTACACAATTTAAGAAAATATTAGAATAATTTATTCACATTATTATCATTGTTGGCTTCATGATGTTTTCACACGGGATATAGTTTATGGAGTTGATTTTTGTTTTGTTATGACAAAGAAGTTTAACTGACTACGTGCGTACAGAACTATACACAATATTTTTTATTTATAAATGATTATTTTAAAGTATGTATACATAGAATAGTCATTGAATGTATAGTACAAATGTATTAAAACACGATCAGTTAATAATATATTAGAAATGTAAAGCGTTGAATGCGACAACGTTGAATTTTAAATGTTAGTTTTCATCAGCCCTAATTTCAACGTTCCTATATTTATGTTCCTTATTTTATACGTTATAATGTTTTCGACGCGTTGAATTACATTACCGCTGTAAGATATATGAACGATTTTATAGCACGAAGTTCATTTATGTCTGTATATGAAATAGTTTGCATAAACAATTTACGGATGTTTAACTATTCGCGGGCTGAAATACAAACACTTCAGGATACAATTACTCTCGAATACTACACAAATTGGATTGGGGTAAAAACTAGGTTAGTTACACAGAAAGTGCCAGGGCTGTCACATGGCTCTTATAGGGCTGTTACAAGATATATATAAAAAAGGGTTTAATAATGTACTAATATTTTTAAAATTATACTTTTTGGCGCATTTCGTAGAGGGTAAAATTGAAAGCTGCGTGCCACATGAAGTTAGCCACCAATGATAAGAATATGAATTCAATGTACTAACTTTTTTTAAAAATAAATATATTGTTACAAATTATGTTGCGATTGTAAAACAAACTAAAACATTCGTTAACCAATAAGACATTGTTCCATAGGTTAAAACATAAGTAGGTATCTTATCACTGTGTAGTGAAAAAAGCTAACTGAGTAGATTATTTTACAATGTTCGTATTCCTTGTGATTTTGTTACCTTAATAATTTATTCGTAACTAAAATTATGGAGTAATTATTTTCATCTCGTAATTTTATTTGTACGCAAAACGAGCATAGCCGTGGTAATTTCAAAGTCGCCACTATATCATAGAAGCTAAATGAGAGTCGTCTCAGATTGTATGGCCACTTGACGCGTAGTGACGAGGAAAATATAGTGAGAAAGCATTGCAACTACCTGAACGTAAGAGAGGTAGAAGATACCTTCGGCTACGTGGTGGACTGGCATGATAAAACTCCTAACGGGAAAGAACTGCCCGAACCGAGAACTTAGGACATAATGTCCTGGCGTCAGAAAATTAGGAGAACCGACCCCACCTTAAGTGTGATACGAGTTAGGAAGAATAATAATCTTATTTATACTTATTACTATTCTTATAACCTAACAACTGAGGATTGAGATTCCCGTGTACAAAGTTCAATAAAAATTAGCCAAATTAAATCCGGACATACAAATACATACAAAATATTGCAATACAAAAATTATATTTACAGACAAAACTAAAGATTAAATTAATATCAATAAATATATAGTATTATATTTATATAAGATTATTATATATATAAGTATATTAATATACACTTATATATATTATAAGTAATATCAAGTAATAAATATATTAGTATCAAGTATTAGTATGTAATTAATAAGTATCACATAAATATATATTATGTGCGAACCCTAAATTCGATCAAGCGAATATACCGATGAAAGAGTGACGTGTGTCTTGATGTACTTGATACCGTCTGATTGGAATCCAGTATTGAGGAGCGATTAATTGCTTTCCTATGTATGCTTAGAGATTTGTATGTATATTTAAATGTCTGTACATTTGAGTATTTACTTTTGTCAATAATTGCATAAGTCTGTCCGTCTCAAAGAGGTTCCGTCTCTTCACGTATCCGTTTTATATACTCGTTTTCACCACAATGTAAGGCAGTTTTCTTTGGATATTTTTTATGACATTAATATCCCTTTTTTCAGCGCATTCGTATTGATAAATTAATCATAATTTTGTTTTCTAATTGTACCATAGATGTGATCGATTTTTGATGTCTAAATTGATAATTATATACATATTAGCAACCCGCTCCGGCTTCGCACCTGTAGCAGAGTAATATAGTAATTATATAACACTATTGATTTACGAGGCGCACGCCGGTCAAGCTCCCAGTCGGCATGATTTTTTCCGATATCTTCAACAATCATCGTCATATTTCAGCCAATTTACACAAAACCTTGATGAATTATACACGTAAACCTTCCTCATGAATAACTCCATCCATTGAGGAAAATCGTATGAAAATCCGTTTGGTAGTTTTTGAGTTTATCTCGTTCAGACTGACAGACGCGACGGTAGTAAGATAAGTTTTATATTTTTGAAAACAATATCTATAAAAACGGTTTAGTTATAAATTATACAATTTAGCTAAAGCAGAGTAAGGCGACATTTATAAATATGTTCTATCTCCGCGACCTATTTTATCCGTTCTGCATTTATCCAACTTTTCACGTCCCTATTAATGTCATAGTTGTTTTGGATCAACGAATCGAGGGTACCGAATATTGAAAAAGGCTTGTATGCATAGAATTAAAAAAACTCAACGGGAATACTCGCATGCAGAGTGAAGCCATTTCAAGTTAGCCTTTAAGGACTACCTACGTATCTCGGCGGCATGTCAGTGCTATAAATGAAGTCACAATGCAAACAGCTCCCGCAATTTTGTCAAAATATGACTTACTGCGCAATGAAAGAACGTCACAGCTCATCACATAATCATTTAAATATCCTATTTTACGGAAAAGCACGGCAGCTTATATTTTTACGTTAAACATAAAAAATAAAAAACAGCAATATTATTTCAAAAATTAACAGACGTCATTACAATGAAATGTTGCTAGTTATCGGAAAATATTTTACCCCACTTTTTGAAGTTAGACTTCTTAGGTGACGATTTGATAATTAGACGAGAATTGAGGGTGAAATTTCAAGGACGCGTTATATTTAGGCTCGTTTCATTACAATATGAGAGAGAAAAATGATATAACGTAGAAAGAACGGAAAAGACATACATTGTATACTTTAGTGCTGGTTTACACTAGGCTAGACCGACAGTTTTATTGGGGCAGTAAATGTGTCGGATTCATACTGGCATATTTATGTATTGACAATAATGATTAATTATAATTACTATACCATACGTAGAGTAATAAACCCACAATTGATTTTCATCTAATTTGTCACACTACGGGATCTGTCGGTGTATATGCTTATGCAGCAATAAAGCAGAGTAGTGATCACGACCACCATACACAAAGTTCTCATGATTGATTTCTTTTGGTTTTACAATATCAATAATTAAAAATATCAATTATTGCCTTTATTATTTAATCTGAATGACCATAGAATGAATGAGAAGAACACTCACTGGATACTTTAATTTCTCCATTTTTGGTGTAAATTATAATAAATTACAATATCATTCGTGCGTTTGTGTTTGTGTTGGCGAGTGTAATTACCTACGTGTCACTTACGCATATGTTTATTTAGTTTAGGCTTCAACTTTGAGCGGCACGTTGTATGAAACAATCACTCTTAGTGTAATAACTCTATGTTAGGCATATATCATACATCAAAATTGCATGGACCACCAAAGTCGCGGAACAAATGTTCAACGTTTACCGCCATTTCCTCAGCCTACTCATGACCTCAGTAGCATTTTCTCCAACAAGAGAATATGAAGATAATATGACGAGTAAACTAATTTCTTAAGAAGTCACTTTTTCAAGTTTTCAAATACATTAAAATTATATAAGCTCTGTGATTTAAAAAAGCGTAATAATTACTTGGGAACTTCTGTAATATAATTATTAACACGCTATATCCATTTCATATTCCTAGACGTATTATAATGGTGAAATATAGTATGTTTTAAACTTTCAACGTATTACGGAGTTATTACCATAATTGTTCAAACAAAAACACTTTCACGATATTAATATTTATGAATATGAAAATACAAACATTTTGCACTCACGCCGAGGCTGCGTCGGTGACCCGTTGACACGATTTGTTCCAAGTGCAATTACATACAATTGTTAGTTGACTCATGAAATTGGTGTCGTTAGATGAAATATTGTTTCTATGTTTGTTACCCAATTGTGAATCTAAACCAATCTTGAATCCACCTGAACACATACATTTTTTTTATCAAAATCGATCCAGCCGTTTTCGGAGGAGTACAGTCACATACACACTTACAGAAGAATTATATATATATAATTTATTTTATATAAAGATAGATGTGCCCGCGGCTTCGCTCGCGTGAACTACACACGGCGCCATCTACCGTCTCCAATTGTGAATCTAAACAATCCAGAGACGCACGCAAACATGCACAAAAACTTTCATCAAAATTGATCCAGCCATTTAGGAGGAGTTCAGTAATAGACAAGGCTTTTTCTAATGCCCGCCTGGCTAGCTACCACCCTTAAGTTGAAAATCTGTCACCAAGCATCAATGGGTGTGTTTCGACAGCTGCACTTGAGAGCCAGTCTTCCAGCTAGGTTTAGCATGTTATCATCTGAGGCCACATCGTCACTTAACATCAGGTGAGAATGTGGCCATTACGCCAAACCTATAACGATAAAAAAAAACAGATGAATTATATATATAAAGATGTACAGATAATCTAGTGCTTCGGAGGCTTAAGTATTTCTTGAGAATGTCTTGCTGTTCCTTCAAAGTCTTCCTTTTTCTGTTGCGATTGACAGTAGAAGAAACTGAGTCCTACTCCAGGTTTTCTATGTCCGTAGAGCGTAAATACCTTTTAAGATAAAAAAAGTTGAGTTACTAGCTAGGGATGCGGCTCGCTGTTTGAATCGACCACATGAATATGATATCAGCTTGTCCACGCGAGAGAGCTCATTAACCACAAAATAAATATTAATTAACTAACTTTACACAGACACGTTAAATAAATTCCGTGTGATCGTATTTTTAATTATGTACATCGTCCACTTAGTGGATTTTTAATTAGGTTTTTTTTTTCGTTATCTTTGTTATCTATACTGGTGTACTACAAATCTCAAGAGATTATTTTTGTTTGAACGCGCTTATCTCTGAAACTATCAGCCAGATTTGAATAATTCTTTATTAATTTTAAAGCCTAACTTCACGCTACGACCCTAAGGAGTGGATCAGTTGCTTGTTCAAGCAATATAGCAAGCTGTAGGCAAGTACAGAAGTGAGAACAACTTTGCTTTAAGCTTTGTTTTTAAATATGAAACTTTTATTCTCTCGCCCCAAAATTTTTGTGACGACTGTGAAGACTGACTTGTGTCTTGAGCATAATTGTCAGTTTTATGTCTGGGTGTTAAATATCTATATATGTATGTATATCAGCCTTATAGTTACAAGCAATGGTTAGTATGCAATTAAAATGGCCGTGTGTAAAATTATTTACATTATGCATCAAAATTAAATAAGTAGTTAAGGAGCTTCAGTGGAACATAGGTAACCAGAAAGCTGCATAGTCTGCTAAAAACATTACCCTTCCCATTGACTTTGTTGTAGTAGGATAATATAGTAATTAAACGAAATATAAAAATTCAAAAAAAAAAAATGTTTTTGTGAAATAAAAAAAATGCAATTATTTTCCATTCCCGCTGAGTCTACCTACAACTGCGAGCGATCATGAAAAATGCACAATTTGCATTAGGTGGACGCTGGAACGCAATCTGCGGAATAACTCATCTGAATTGTTTCCATTATTGTTTGTTGCGTTCCATGTTGTTTGAATATTTTATTCTACTATTTCTGTCTGTGTTTACGTAGTTCTTTTATTGTATGAATTTTTTCGTATACCTGAAGTTCATTAAATTTCTTTTGTAGACGTTTACATTATTTCGAATGACATTACGATAATAATAATTCGTTTCTTTTTTAACCCTAGTATTTTTTTCCACGCTCGGCATAAAAAGAACCGAGTGATAAGCATTTATTGCAAGTAATTATATAATGGGATGTTTCAGAAAAAAGACGTACAGCGATGGATTTATCCCCATTAATATAGGGGCGGGGCAGCACGATTCGCGCATGCATCGAATGGATAGTTCTACATATACCACGGTACAGGGTAAATGGTTTATTTAGCTTTGACTTAGAATACTGAAATAAATATAAAAATATATGTTATCTATTTAAGTACCTATATTAAGCTATTATTTAGTACGCAGTATCCTTCCCGATATAAAAATAGAGTATGCTCAGATAGCCCGAAGGAAATTTATAATACGGAATGCCTGTATCCAGCTAAACATCATGATAATGCTCTGGCAGACCGGTTCAGCGCGGTAAACTGATTTTGTACATCCATGCAGTGGAAGATTAGATCGAATTCCCATAACATATGTTAATGTCATTATTTTTTATTAAAATTTATTTAGTTGTCGATAGACATTGTGGTGGACTCTTGGACGTAATTTTGAACACAGAAGTTGAATGTTTGATTCTTACACAAAGTGAACTTGTTTCTTCATCTGCATACTAGCTCTGCCCCACTGTTTCGCTCGTATTAAATTTATTCGACTAACTCTTCACCATGCAGTGCCTATCGTTGTTCTTAATTCCCGTACCTACTTGCCTACAGCTTGCCAGATTGTTTGACGTTTATGGTAACTGCTATGCTCCTTAAAGTCACAGCGTGAAGTTATATAACCTATAACCTTCCTCAGTAAACAGACTGTGAGCTGCAACTATACTTCTACAATAAGCTGTAACTGGTAGGTAATTCCAGACTTAAGAGCGTTCAATTATACAAAAACTAATTAATAAATGGTAATATTGAAGCAAAATAAGTTAAATTATAACTAGATTAAAATATATTACACTAATCGATAGTTGTTCAATGATAACCTCAAACTACCGATATCCGATGCTTCACGAACGCACTATCGTAAATTCCCTTAAGTTTCCTCATTCAGTCGCGAATGATGAAATAAAAATCATCAACACGGGTATACGCAAATATCCCATATACACTAAAGAATCGCGGTAGTCCCAATAATGCTGAGCCTAATGGGGGAACTGGCTCACTAATGCAGCTGCCGGAACACACCTGTAGGTACTCGTTGAGAGATTTTCAATTTGAGGGTGGTAACTAGATAGGTGGACTATATAAAATACCCCAACACCATGCTATGTTTTCCTTATGTCTTCTTCACGGCATATATGGCGGTCGCGTACAAAGAGATTATTGACAATTAGATATTGTTATCCTGTATTGGTTTAAGTTAATATTTTTAGAATTATTTTCTAATAGGTAGGTTGGTATTTAAATTACATCAAATGATTAACTTAGAAGTAAATGCTCGGAGAAATAATTTGAGTCACATTTACGTCGCTAATGACTGACTAACCACTAACCAGTCGGTTTTAATTAAAATGAAATATAACTGTAGATTATTAGGTTAACGACTTGTTAGGTGAATTAGAAGGCAGAGGTGTGGCTTGGGGGCACGAACGGCCACGGTTAATTTTCTTTATATATGGAATTATTAAACATACAGGATAAAAATAAATTTGTTCCATATACTTGGATACCTATCTATCATATATTTTATTAATCAGAAGAGTGTCACGAACACAATGCTTAAAGGCATGCTTCATTCGTTTAGATGCTTGGTACATATAAATTACTAGCTATGGCCCGGGTTTTACTCGTCTTACATTTAGAGAGAGGTAGGGCACAGAAACATTTCTTTGAAGATTTCTCTCTACCTGAGGCAGTCCGACTGATGGAATACCTCCACCATACAAAAGATCGCAGCCAAATAACTTTGTTTTGTGTTCCTGCGGTGAGTAAGGTTTCCAGATCTCTTTGTGGCAGGTGGGTTCAAGGTCGGCAACGCGCTAGTTACCTATGGTATTATAAGCGTCCACAGGCTACGGTTAGCAAGACGCGGTCTCCACTCAAGGGTTTTTCTACTCCATCTATCATAGCTTCTTCGAAAGATGTGACCAGCCCATTGTCACTTATGTTTACTTACTTTTTAAGTTATGTTGGTTAAAATAAACTATAGATAGAACTATAAACAATAGTAAAAATAAACAAATATCTTAAAGAAACCAAGTAGGCTTGAGTATAACGTAAACTGATGTTTCAACTTATCCGCTTATTTCAGTAAAAACATGGAGTGATGGTAGATAAAAATCCACATTCATTTAATATAGATTATCGCCATAAAATCATAGACACTTTCTTAGAGCGTTATGAAATTATAACATTTAATAATAATAATAAAGTACTCAAATGAGAACCAAGCAGATGCCCCTGGCTTGTTAACAAGCCCATTAATAGGTACATACTTTTAAAATAGCCCCAATAAAAAGTGAAAACATGAGTTAGACACGTGTTGAACGTACACTTGCGTAAAGCTAAGCACATGTGGTCCAATTCTAGTAATGTGGCACGTAAAGGAAATAAAATGACGTGTGTTAATGTCATTTTTCATTGATACAATTGTTAAAGTATTGCTTTTGCTTGGTAGTGGGAGATTACCTGGATCACGACAATGGTACACAAGGTGTAAGACCTCGGCGTGTCTCAATTTTTTTTAATCGTTGTTGACTTGGCGTTGTGGCCACAATCTGACCTGATGTTAAGTGACGATAACAAGATTATAACACACAAAACCTAGTGAGACTGGCTCTTAAGTGCAGCTGCCGGAACACACCTATTGGTGCTTGGCGACAGATTGTCAAGTTGAGGGTGGTTAGCTAGCCAGGCGGCATTAGAAAAAGCTCTACCATCAACCTATGGTTTCCTCACGATGTTTCCCTTCACCGAAAATCTCAGGCTCATTGCAGGGATTCGAACTCATGTCAGTCGACGCGAAGTCGTACACGCTACCACTGAGCCATCGTTGCTTCATTGATTAGTCGGTGCATATCCAGTATCAAGCTGGTTGGTAGGGATCTCTACCCGACTGGGTTGCGAATTCTATTTATTCTTCTTTATTTAGATTTGTCGCGTTGCGTTTCGAGATCAACCAATTTATATATATCTAACTGCTGAGAGAATTACAGGCTGGTATGGCAGTGACGAGTAGCGATAGATTACGTATTTCTCTGTGATCACCTATGTTTTTAGAATGTGCATACCATCAAGTACAGTATATATATTATATATATATTGTTATTATTTTTCCCCTTAACAACAATGTACGGAAGAGATAACTTATTCAGTCCTCTCCATTCCTGCCACATAGGTAATATTAAGTACTTATACTTAGTATTCTGTGGTCCTACTCATGCATTCGTTTGTTTCTTCTTTTTTTCCTATTAAGTTAAACAATTTTGTTGTGTTGTCGATCTGTGTTATAAATCCTAATCGTTTTCCTAATCATTATAATTCTGTAAAGTACAAGTCAACCCACTTCTAAATCAAATATTGTGATGTTTTAATTGTAACACAATTAGAGATTTGTACCTCTGTTACATCTGTAACATTTATATTCCGCTTAAATTATAATTCTTATCAGCTTTCTCCATCAACACAGTAATTTTAATAAGTGCATTAATAATAGAAGTATTCTTGGGTTTTCCGAAAATGTTTAACGCTTAAGTTTATCCGAAATATAAAAACAGCAATTAAAACAACAAATGATCCCAATATAATTAGATGATTAACGGCTTAAGAGTACGCAAATACCGCAGACGCTATAAAAGTCAGAAAGGTCGAGGTGATAAAATGAATGAAAACCGCTGCTGTATTATCAGGAAATTGGTTTAATTAAAATGGAATATACTTAACCATTTAATGTTTTATTATATCCTTCGTTAATGGTTAATGTTCTTCGTTAAACTATGTCATGTAGTGTACATTGGTTAATTATACTGCAATAAAGAAGGATGTGTATATAATATATACATATTGTAAAATAAAGTTTCCCGCCTCATCTGTCCGTCTAAACGCGATGAACTCAAAAACTACTGAACGGATTTTAATACAGTTTTCATCAATGGACGGGGTGATTCATGATGAGGATTTAAGTGAATAATAATTCATTGAAGTTTTGTTTAAATTAGCTGAAATATGATTGTTAATGTCAGAAACATCCATCTGACTGGGATCTTTACTGACGTGCGCCGCGTAAACCAATAGTTATATGTATTACTCTGCTAACCGTGCGAAGCTGGGACGGGTTTCTATCCTTATATATAAGAATATTGTGTTCATCTGTTAGTGATTCTATAACTTCTGGACGATTTGAACGATAATCGTTCAATATATGTCGAACGATATATGTTCGATATATGATATATGTATTTGTTATATCGAAACGATGGTTTATAGACATGGTAACATTCAACAGTTAGTTAGCGCTGAAGTCGAGCAATATATTTTTAAATTTTTATTTAGAAAAAACCAGAACAATCGTAATATTATTTACTTATATTTGTAAATATTATAACAAAGGCAGTCGTCGATGCTTTAAAGCTTTTATGAAATAACTTATACTGTTAAAACCGCAAAAGTATTCCGAGCTGTTGTAAAAACCGTTAAAGGCAGTCGTGCGGTCTGCCGCCCGCGCCCCTCTCTGATGTACCGTAATTATAAAAAGCAATTATCCCCAAACCGAGTGAAAGTGAAAAGTATTTATTTTATTTTTGGAAAAGTGTTTTTACATAACGTAAACTATTCACCCGTTACATAATAGTAAACGTTTTGTGAATAAATAATGAGCTTATTTATTCGGTTCTGAACCAACAGTGTTCGTGACTGCAATGTTTAGTGATGTAACAAAAATTTTATGTATACTGTTATATTATACGTGACAACGTTATCTGGGGCAATTAAAGTGATAATTTGATGTTAGTGATTGATCTTATTTCGATAAGATTTCACGGTATGCGGTTAAGATTTGTTACTGATAAATTGAGAGCATTTACATTCAGTATGTAATTATTAATATTACTCAAACATTTTATGTTACCGTTTCCGAACATCCGTCAGATAAGATAAAGTTGTTGGTTCTAATCTAGTAATTTAGTAAACAATAATAATAGTTGGAGAATAATTTCACACAGCCGTCTGATTTCAAACTAAGCCTAGTTTGGGGTTTTATTACAATTTTCGTTATACGATTAGGATTTTGTTGAGATTATTGAGGTACTTTCCGTGTAATGTTGGTTCGTATGTATCGAATCCATAGCTCTGTAGTAAATATCTTTATTTCATATACAAATAAATCATAATATAAATCAACTATAATCCAGAAATAGTTGTTAGCCCACGTGGTAAAAGTAATCAGAAAAATAACAAATAAACATTATTCACGTACTTTAGATATTATTGACAATTAAAAAAAAATACAGAAATTTGACACCTTGCGATGATCTTTCGAGTACAGTGACTATAAATTTTTATTATATTATATTTCTGATAACTGTCACGACCTGGCCTATTTCCCGTTTTCGGATTATGGTTGATTTTTGGGACACCTCGTTTGACCAGTCACCATGAAAGTTGGTAGAACCAAGTGCTTTATATGAAGAATATTTTTAAGCTATGCCTAAAACGCGATAGGTGATCGACTTAGTGACTACATTAAAGAGAAAAACAAGGTGTGCAAGCTGCTTATTATAAAGCCGGAGAATTAGTTTAAACGCTGTAGTCTCAAGAACTAGCAGTCCCATTCAAAATTTTTTTTTTGTGTTAGATAACTAGTTTATTGAAGACGATTTTAATGTATATAACTTCAAATTACGAGCTTAAGAGGCGAAGCGGTAAACATAAATGTTAACAGATCTGGCAAGCTGTGGTAAGTATGCATCATCTACATGAAACTGGCATGTGTTGTCTAAGTTAAACGAGGCTAGAACCGCAGAATACAGCCAGTGTGATATATCGATGAAGTTAGATTGCTTTAGAAGTAAAAGAGTGGCCCTGTGACACCATATGCCATTTTTTTTATCGTTATAGGTTTTGGCGTAGTGGCCACAATCTCATCTGATGTTAAGTGATGATGTGGCCCAAGATGATAACACGCTAAACCTAGTGAAAGACTGGCTCTCAAGTGCAGCTGCCGGAACACACTTATTGGTGCTTGACGACAGATTTTCAACTTGAGGATAGTAACTATCCAGGCAGGTATTATAAAAAGCTCTACCACCATGCTATGGTTTCCTCACGATGTTTTGCTTCACCGAAAGCTCAGCCTCATTGCAGGGATTCGAACTCACGTCAATCGACACGAAGTCGTACACGCTACCACTGAGCCATCGTTGCTTCATCTTCATCATTGTGCCATTCGGGTCCAGATGTATTCTGATCCCGGAACGCAAAACGCCAAGAGTGCCATTATGGATAATGTTACACCTAATGTATGGTGATAGCGATCTAGTCGAACACAGTGGTCGTATCCATGATGAGTATTTGACGATTCATTTACAAATTGAGTTTAAAAATTAGCAGACGTACATTGGAATAATTACCACTATCCATTATTAGAATATTTCTAAGCGCAGGTTCATCCTAGAAGTAGCCCTGCCCCATGTTTTGATAAATTAAAATGTATTAAACCAACTCTCGACTGCGCGTCGCAACGTATTCGTGTAGCCTATTGTTTTTTCACTTCCCGTACTTGCCTACAGCTTTTCAGAATGCTTGATGATTGTAATTACTGCTTTTCTCTTAAGAGTCGTAATTATAAAATGCAAAAATATTTTTTCAAATCGGTCTGGTAATTTCAGAAATTAGCGTCATCAAACAAATAAGCAAAAAACAAACGATCTCTTAAGCTTTATCTATTGAGATTACTTTAAGATTCGTACGCATTTCCTTCGATATGGCGCGGCGTCCGAGCGTGTGACTACGGAATCATAATTGGTTCCGCTCCATGCAAATTCCATAGGTTTAATCTATCGCCTTGTACATCTGAGTCTATGAGGTAAGTATACATTTGCTATACGATCAGCGGTCGAAGTAAACAGTTAAACAAGAATCATGCAACAAAAATTACATGTACATACAAATAATATGTAATTCTCTCACGAGTCTAATGAGCTGTTGCTATGCACTCTAGTCATAATATGTGATATTTTAAATATTTTCTTATATTCACAAAACACATTTTTATGATCATTTAATATTTGTGTCTGAAACAATAAATAAAATAATGAAATGTGAACCAAATCTATACAAATAATAAAATTGAACTGTCTGTTTGTATTGGCAATGTAACAGTTTTTTGCTAAATACGGAACATATAACAAAAAAATATAAAAAAAAATTTTTGTCTGTTATCTCGGCTATACTCGGAAACGGTTGAACCGATTTTCTTGGGACTTTCACTGGCAGATAACTGATGTTATAAGGGGGATCTTAGGCTACTTTTATTTTAGATTCTGTAATACAGAGCGAAGCCGCTCGCTCAACTAGTTAATAATAAATTTGAACTCATAAATACAATTATAGGGCTGCTACATAGTTATATATAAATACATAATATATACGTATGGAATTATAATGTTTTAAGGTATTAAAACAAAAATGTAGTACAGGTGAGGCGCGAGTGCTGAGCAACGAATGCTTTATCTTAACCTAATAGATTGAATAATCGTGAATGAGTTCGTTTTTTTTTTGATGTTACACTTTTAACTTGACTCACGCACAATGTGACAAAGTCTACACTATGGAAGTTGCTAAATTCTTATTTTATCGTGGTGAAGATAGTCTCACTCGATGGTATGCGTCACATAATATCGACTGTATCTATGCAAAGCATGTCATGACTTCATGAGTAACAAAACACGCTGTCGTATCTAATGCTATTATGTATGAACTCGATACATTTATATTGAATTTAAAAAATATATTATTTCAATAGAATGACTTATATAGGTAGGTTCGTCTAATACCACTTATGTATGATTGGAAAAACTCGTCTCGTAGTTCAGTTCATTCCTTTTATCGTGTTCTCTTTTCGGTCATTATCTGCCAATTTTCCCATTCGACGCCATAATGGAAATTACCAAAGGAAAGAAAAGAGCATTAAAACGTCGTCTCGCTCCATCCACTTTCTATGGCGCGTTATTATTGTGCCGGGACGTGCGTTCAATATTTGTTTTTGTCACCTGAAACCAGACTTAGTGTGTTTGTACACGTTTTAAGGCCGTTTTCACTTTCGTTCTGGCGACCGGGTACTGTCGGGCTCGACGCATTTACATTGTATATTTTTTCGATGTAATTGCACACCGTGTTTGGTTGTTTTTAAGTCGTTTTTTAGGTTGTTTTGTTTGTTTTCGTTGTCCTTTCTCTCTCACTGCATATATATTTTAAATATAAAAAAAGCTTATTAAAACTGTTAATCTTAGTTTAAGCGTTGAAATATTATGTAAATGAACTTACATGAGGTTTATTTTCAAATTGTTCGACATTTTTTAGCTTACTATGATATGTTAACGGTACCATAATAGCCATCCAAGCCGGTATTGGCCTCAACGAGTAAGTACACGTAAGTATATCTTGCTAATTAACAAACTAGAAAATGGCAACAGCAAAACGGCGAAGAACTTTTCCCAACTAGAAACGTAGGCTCGATAAATAGATACCAAAATAGAGCCAGTTTTTTTCTTTTCGCGTGTTAAAATTTTGTATGAGGTGTAAGAAAGAAAATAGGTATCTATTTTTAATTTATACAACAGATATATGTGAGAGATATTTAAATTAGATATATTTTCATTAGCATCCCTCTTCTCCCTTTCATAACAGAACCACACGCGCTGGGCTCCGGAGCCAAACAGTAAGTGACGTGTTGCGCTGGAACAACTATATTATCATAGTTTTACCAATGAGGGCAGCGCTGATATTCTGACTGGACTCCATAAGTCGAAGTGACGAACTAAGATAAGGGATCACTTCTCATTCAGTAAAATTGTGACGACACAGAAGCCTTTAACATTCACCAGTCACATAATGAAAAGTGCAGTGCATGACTGCAGAGTAATGCAGTCTTTCTGAATTACTCAGTGTATATTAGTGTAGGAGGTTTTGTAAGCTAATCTGATGTTGATGAATGTGGAGAATCGAGTAGTCGCAGTTCACTCTGCATATTGCATACATACTTACTTACTTACATATACTTGCATCTGCAAGTGATAAAAATACATCCATTAATACTTTCAAATTCTATTTGAAGTAGTGTAGATACATGGTTTTGAAACTGATAGATAGTTAGTTTTTACAGAGCTCACCGCAGATTTCTACTTGTCGTCCTTAAATATTTGATTATGCTATTTTTATGATTAAAACCAATATAAATATATTCAATTATATACACAATTTGTTTATTTTTCATAATAGTAATAATTGCTACGCAAATTAGTGCGAAAAAGAAATCATAAAAGAGCTAAAACAACAATGGTTAAAAAGAATGAAATTACACTTTCTCCGTCGATTGTCCATTATTACCAAAAGCGTTCCCAGTAAATTGAATATTATTTTTAATATTTGTTTTGCCCTTAAAAGAACGGACCTTAATAGCTTTTTTATGTTTAGGAAATTCGAAAGGACATTTAAGAATAACTTAGTAGTTCTTTAAAACAATAATTATAAGACTAGGTACTTGAAGTAATGATGGCTCAGTGGTAGAGTGTATAGAAACTACATTTATCAACGTCACTTTCAGTGAAAGAAAACATTGTGATAAAACGATATCATGACGGTGGGTCGTTTTCTAATGCACACTTAGCTAGCTAACACCCCCAAGTTGAAAATCTATCGGCAAATACCTAAGGGTGTGTTCCTACAGCTGCATTTGAAGGCAGTCCTTCAAATGAGACGTGAAGAAGCGTTATCTTGCCGAGATAGTATAAAAAATTTTGCAAAGAGATATTTCCATTCTGTAGTTCTTCTTCTTCTTATTTAATGGTGATGTTGCTTATACCCAATTATGCCAATGTCACGCGAATAGAATAGCTTTATAATCTTCAGAGTTTAAGCAAGGCTTTAACAAGAAGCTTGCTCTCTTAAAAATGTCAAAGGAGTTTTTCTAGCAACTCAAACTTCATGCTTCTAGCAATAATTTATAATTATTATTTTTATCGTTATAGCGCAGTGGACACAATTTCACCTGATGTTAAGTGACGATGTGGCCCAAGATGATAACAAGCTAAACCTAGTGGAAGACTGGCTCTCAAGTGCAGCTGCCGGAATACACCTATCGGTGCTTGGTGACAGATTTTCAACTTGAGGGTGGTAGCTAGCTAGGCAGGCATTAGAAAATGCCCTACCACGACGCTATAGTTTCCTCAGGATGTTTTCCTTCACCGAAAACTCAGGCTCATTGCAGGGATTCGAACTCACGTCAATCGACGTGAAGTCGTACACGCTATCACTGAGCCATCATTGCTTCAGTGAATAATTATATTCACCTAAGCTATATCATACAAATGTGTTATTTTGTGGAAATACGCAAATTTATGAAATGAAATAAAAACCACAACATGACAGATTAAGACCCTGCCATAAAAGCCAATTCTACTCGTATAGTTATCTTCTATATGTATTATAAAAATGAACGTCTCTTTGTCACTCTGTCCGTTTATGTTCTTATTAACAAAAACCACTTACCCGATTTACATGGTTTTTTTCAATACATAGGTATATTATCTGACCAGTTTATAGAACATATTTTGTTAGATAAAGTAACATACAAAATAAGCAGTGACGATAATGCTGAATCTATTCGGAAAAAAGACGCTTATGAGGCGCTCAAATGGCTTGCTCTGAGTAAACCATAAGAGATATATCAAATTAATGTATATATTATTGTAGACATTAAAAAGACCTACAAAAGAGTCAGCAATAGCATATGTTTATCTTCTAAGTATCACCCATAATAAGCATTTTTGGGGCAGTACAATTCGCATGTGCGCTCGACCGACAGCATTCTGTTGTCCACGCGAGCGGAGCCGCGGGTACAGTTAGTTCCAGTATATAAAATAAATATGATTTAATATTTGCAGTAGTGATCAGGAATTAGCTACACGTACACGCCTACATCGCGCTCATTAATTTAATGTGAACAATAGATCGTTCTCATAAATAATCCGATATAGTTCGAATAACGTTTGAATATTATCGATGCATCGGTTCACAGTAGCACAGCTAATAAATCGTTAGAAGAAACGATAAAGATCATGGGAGAGTATGGACGAAACCTATTGTGTTAAGTTTAGAACTTTGATATTGTATTTTTTTGATATATTAATTTATATTTTCTCAAATGACCAATGTATCTACACAATGGATGACCTCATAGTTGTCTCTATGTAATATTTTTATCATTTTACATGCTTTCGTTTTGAACAATATCATCTTATCTAGTTGCAGGTTATGACACTATATCTAAAGAGGGGACTGAAACTCAAGTGCATTTACCAAAATACATCGAAAGATGATTAATAACAAATTTAAAACTTGAGAGTAATCAGGCGACAAAATTTGCTCTTCATGGTTAGGTTATGAAGATGCCCTTCACCTAAAGCTTAGATTGGTTCTAAAATTGGAACCCACGTCAATTGACATTGTGTCTGAGAGTACATTCACGTTAAAAAAAATTGAATTCTGATTATTAATCATTTCGTCATATTCTTGGTCGTGCTCTTCATTGTTGAAGGTCGTGTTCTTCTTGAAAGTATTAATTGAGTTTTTCCTAATTTGTTTTCATTTTTTGGAGTGTCCTTAATAGTCTTAATATTTTAAATGTAAAATGAAAGTGCCACTTTAGATTTAGTACAAAATTAATAATCATACAAGGTGACCTGACCCAGAGGTCGGGTGACCCAGTCATAATTTTAGAAAAAATCAGGACAAACTGTTTACGAATTCTCTTATTAATTTCTAAAATCAACATTCTCGCATATTCTAATAGGTTAACAATATATGATTAATTTGTTTATCCTTATATCCAAAAAAAGTTTATTTAAATACAATTTTAATATATTAATATTTATGAATAGCTATTATTAATACACTAATTAATAATATTGAATAGGTCCAAGATGTTAATTCTACCACATAAACAGAACGCTCTATTAAGACGTTATGTCCTTTGTGTCCGTTATGCCCCCAATATTGTGCAAATCTAGTTACGAAAATTATTTTAAAATATTCGTTTTTATATTTATCAAAAATTTGAAAATTATTTATTTTATTTTATTTATCGCTTCTTAGTCGAACAGCGGAATTTATAGTCTTACTTGTAGTATAACACTAATTAACATTAATTTTCGATTCGCGGATACAAGTGTTTGTAGAAGTTATTGTCAATAAAACTCCCAGCTGCATTACAATAAAGTTGCTTTAAACTCGTCTGATCAATGAATTAGTGTTTGAGGATCAACTTACCAATTAGCGATAAGCACAGTTATATACAGATTTCTAAAATATGTAAAAAAGTTTAATTTTTAATATGAATAAATTAATGAACAACTGTGAATCATTTAAAAATATTAAGTCGATAAAAGAAAAGGAATCGAACAAGACGTAACATACTTAATTATGATAAAACATTTTAATGATCACATTATTACAGATACCGCAGGCTCCATGCGTGGTCAAAATGAATCAGTAATTGGTATCACAAACAAAATTTATGGCAGAAAAAGTATGCCAACCACCAAATGCGAATAAATCGCATGATGAGTAAGACGTCTAATGTTCTTAATATGAAACGAAGGATCGTTTTTCCTAGTACATCCTAAAAATGTGAAGGAAGATAACAACGGTACTTATTCAAATTACCGTCGTTTGAATAAGGAGATCAATTGATTGATAAAATGACTAATTTTCTAGAATAAGATTTGTGAAACTTTTGACATTCCAAAAGAAGCTATTAGATAAAAAAAAATATTCTTTTGATGGTACTTACATGAGTAGAATGAAAGAAGCAAAGTAAATATTATTGCCTAAAACTTTATGTTATTAAATATTTTAGTATATGTATAATAGCTGTACCCGCGGCTCCGCTTGCGTGGACAACAAAATGCTGTCGGTCGAGCGCACATGCGAATTGTGCTGCCCCATAAATGCTTATTGTGGGTGATACTTAGAAGATAGACATATGCTATTGCTGACTCTTTTGTAGGTCTTCTTAAGACCTACAATAATGTCGTACTTATATTTGACATATCTCTTATGGTTTACTCAGCGTAAACCATTTAATCGCCCCAAAAGTGTCTTTTTTCTGAATTGATTTACCATTATCGTCACTGCTTATTCAGTATGTTACTTTATGTAACAAAATATATCCTATAACTTGGCCAGATTATTGAGCATTACTCAATCCAAAGAATAAAGTATGAACTTCTTATTCGATAACAATAAAAGTAGCATAACATAAACATTAGCATTATTTTTGACGCATTTAAGTTATATGCATTATTATTTAAATAACAAAGATTGAACAAAATAACAAATTTCGAAAATATCAGTAATGTGAAATGTATTTTATGTATTAGCAAAAACTCGAATCAGCTGTATTGTACTTGACAGTTGACAGTCAACTTGGAACAAAGATTTTAATTAACCTATAAGGTTACGGTGACATAAATTCTATAGCATACAAATAATATACAATTTAAATTTATTCATGAACAATTTTGAACTCCGAAATATTCTGAAAACCTATAACAAAGGCAACAAAACAAGTTTCATGTTTAATTAATGTCGAATATTCCAGAACTCGGATTTGTATTGTACAAGTTATTTACTTAGTTAATTAACTGTAGGACAATGTTCTTGCGGTTTGATTGGCGAGACGAAAATCTATAGAATGCGGATCTCTCTGCGGTTACAGGGTATGCTTGCGTATTAATAGTTACTAGCCCCTGCGAATATTTCGCTTGTTATAGAATGTAAACAATGTAACTAACAGCTGTTATGTTCGTTACATATATTGTTAATAGATGGCACTGTAAATATATTTTCATTAGAATCAACAGATAGTATTCCTAATGAAATAGTTTTCAATCCTTTTTAACGAAATCATTATTTTTTAATTTTTACGTTTTATATTTATTATTGTTTTATATTTTGTAAATAGCCGGAAATATGTTTTGAAATAATGTTTGAACCATTCATTTTGATGAAGAACTAACGCAGATCTGGCGTTACCAGGAAAAAAACATCTTTGAGAAATATTTACACTATATTTAGTATTAATTAATTAATGAACATTATTAAATATACATTGTATTAAGTATTTAGACGACGTTTCGGACGACGTGAGTAAAATTTTAAATAATTATAGGAATATATAATAAACCTTAGCATCATGACATTGTGTTTTCCTTAGTTTGTCTAGCAATCTGCAATAGTATAAGCCTTTTGCTTGTGTCTCACTAAATTTATGATTCTGATCTAACTCAAAGATATTCGGTATCTGCTAGACATTCTACCTAGTTTCTCATTAGAAATGCTTTTTCTAAGAAAAATAAATAAACAATCATTTTTAAAAGATCGACGTTGTTGCAGCGTTTTTTTTTATGCTAACATCTAGGTTATACAAACATTTATACTTTTTATCTAGATGAAGAAGTGGGTTATGTTTGCATAGCGGGAAAATCCAGGCGTTAATGTTATGCCGTTGCGTTGCATTCCTTTAATATGAAAAAAAAAACTGTTTAAATATTTATACGAATGAAAGCGAAAATTTGTAACGTGATAAATTTAATGTTAGGTGAATTACTGTGCGTTCTCCTGGGAAAGTTTCCCAGGAGTCGCGCAAGTCGTTTCATTTTTCAAGACTATTTTACAAAATGCAATTTGAAATATATGGGGACACAATTTCACACAGGGCCATTTAATTTCATACTGAGCGTAGCTTATATTATGGTAACTAAACGGCTGATATACATACAAACATATATAGATTGGCGATGGGTAATAGCGGCTTTTTTGGGAAAGCCAAGTTATTGTCGCTGCCGTGTTTTGACTTTTGATAGAATTTTATATGTTACGAAACTATCGTTGACACTATAATTTTTTTTAAGTATTTTTTCGGATTGGTATACTCTTTTTGAAAATAGTACTGCTGACCATGGCCAGTCTAATATACATGACCATCTCGTTGAGAACTATCACGTCACCAGTCTGTTGTGATGTTATAGTCAAGACGGTGACCGTCAAGATGAACCTAACAGTCACGCTTTACATTTGAAAAATCATAATTGTTCCTAACTTACATTATACCTACTTATCGACTAATAGTTATTATTTTAAATGTACACCAATTTAAGCTAATCACATAAAAGTCAGTCAAGGGCAGGGGTCGAACTTGCGACCTCTCGACTTCAATAGTAAGACTTACTACCACTGCGCAACGAGGCCTGTTTTATTTATAGTCTATTCTCTATCTATATCTAATTAATTATTTAATTTTGTTAGGTCTTAAACTAACGGCTAAAACATCACTAGGGAACCTGATCACATTGGATTACCACTATTAAGGGAGAAAATATAAAATGGTAGATTATTGGGGTAGGGTGTTGATAAAGGGTCGACGACCCACACAAAGGGTGGTCAATTCTCATGTGATGCTTCTGGTGTTCCACGCATCTACTCGTATAGGCTTCGGTGACCACATAACAGCCGTCGTATTAAAAAAAATTAGCGCTTGAAATCACATGTAGGTCATCCAGTGACGTAATGATTTACATCACATTTACTCGTCTTTTATGGTTAATTATAATAACATAACAATTTAATATTTAATTTTATTGTCAAATAGATGCAAACTTTAATGTCAAGGTGTTCAGTACAAAACCGATAACTTTATGATTAGCTCTTTTTTTGCGTAGTAAACTTCTCAGACAATGATCAAGCACTTTCATTATTTCCTCGATAGTGGGCGTTGGGTGACATTTAATACATTTCACGATCTACTTTCATTTAATCAAAGCGATTCATATCGAGGTTAATTTGCTAAATTTAAATCAGTAATGTCTATTTTAATCAAATGTTAATGTTTATTCATAAAAGAGAATCGATGGGTGGTACATTTAATTTGCGAAATTCGAAATTAATGTTTTGCTAAGAGGTTTATTCAAATTGGCAATTTTTTTATGTATGCGAAAGGAATTTCTATTTTCGAAAAACAAACATTAATTATTGAAGTGAAACTTCTTATGCGACTTCCAAGCGTTAAATGTTAAACGTTTAACGCACATTATCGGTCTCTCCTCTTTGTGTGAGCCAGAGCGAGAGAGCAATATATTATCGGTCTCTACTCTCTGTGTGAGCTAGACTGAGAGAGCAAATGTCGGTGTGTATGTATATTGCACACTGTTTAAATAAAATATAAAATATCTTTTAAAATGAAGTTTCACTTCTATCGTGTGTGTTTTTTGTATATGATAGCCAGATTCATGGGGAAGATAACTTCACTTTAAGACCCTATAGAGCGGAGCAGTAACTATAAATCTCTAACAATCTGGCCAGTTGTAGGTAAGGACGCGAAGTGAAACAATGATAGGACAATAGGCAAAGAAATTTAACATGGGTGAAGAAACCGTGGGGCACAGCTAGTACATTTATAAAATCGTATTTCTCTTTAAGCAAATAATTTAAAAAACAATAAATATACAGTCAAAATCTTATGTATTTCATTACAATGATAATATATGGCATTAAAGCGTAAACAACAAATAAAAATAATAATTTCTTATCACAATCAGTGCCTGGTCTCGCGTTATCGTGAGTGTTGACAGGTTAGGCAGCGGCTGCAGAAGTAAGCAAACGTGTCATGAGACTGGTCGTGGTCGCCCTACTTAGCTACTGCTTGTGGACACACAGGCGTCAGTAATGTACAGCAATTATAGATATAGTTGCGTTACTCGATGAGGCCTTAAAACATTTGATGGTGCCGGATGCAGGAAAATATGGACTGCGTTAAGGCGGACTCGTGGCTGATGCGTTTTTTTTTCAACGATAGGTCTCGCTCACAATTTATAAACCACTCTCGGCGAAGGCCTTCCGAGCCAGATTTACTGGTGATTGTATTTTGACGATGCGCGCACGTTTCAAATTGATCTGTCTTGCGAGCGGTGAGTAGGGCAGGGGAGTGGTTGTGAAGGGATTATTTTGCGAGCAACATTTAAAAACCTAATAATTAACACGCGTCAACAGGTATAAATGTAATATTATTCTATAAGGTGTTCCTTTTTAAGGAAATCAACATGTTGAAGCGATGAAATCATAAAAGTGGCAGGATCGAAGAGGCCACAGGTGGTACGCGATAAAAAGTAATGGGCTAGATTAAATGAGGCCTGCACCGAAAAATAATAATATGAAGACTTATTTATTACGTACATACACCACGTTCATATTCTAATTAAGAAAATACATTGCAATAATGTAGTACTTAAATTAATTACATAATGCAATGTTTTTCGTCGAGCATTTAGTATTACCAAAAAACTAAGTTAACAAAATAGATTAAAAAAAATGAAATTTGATAATATGTATAAAGTAAATATTGAAGTATGCCATATAAAGTGACTTTTACAAGTAGACGATTTAAAGGAAGTTGAAGAACTCGAAAATATGCCGGGACTTTGATCGTAAATTTCTGTAAAAGTTTTATATATGCACCAAACAGGGCGGCCTGCCTAAGTTGGTACGGTTGTAGTTGGTAGCGCAACATATATAATGCAATATGAATTAAAACGTGTTCAATAATCTTTAAATATAAAAACTGAATTAAAAACGATAAGAGTTTAAGAGTTTACTTTGAACACGTTGTTTTATTGATCAAATTTATTTTATTTTTGGGTGCAAAACCAGATATAACTCTAGAGTTTTGTACATTAGATGTAATTAACATAAAACAAATTAATCGGTAATTTTCTTGCGAAACTATTATTATAAAAATTATAGACTAAAAATAATGTCAAGTTAGTACTCATGCTTGTTAAGCTAGTACGCGGTGTGTCCAAGCCATTCGCTTTATCTGGCCACATCTGATAATACAAGCTACATCCGAGCCGCGTCGTCAGGTCCAATGCGATGTCTATCTGCACTTGTGCGACGTTCATGCCTAATGTTCATATGTTATGTTTAAAATTATTTATGTTGAAAATGCTATCTTGGATTATTTTATTTTATTACTAATAAGTGTTAATCTTTGAAAATATATAATATACATGCTATAATATATATATTTAAAAGAATAAATAACTGACTGACTGACATATCAACACACAGCCCAAACTACTGTGGCTAGCACTATGAAAATTTACATTTTACGCTGGAGATGAGCAATAAGGAAGGATTTTTAAAAATTCAATCTCTAAGGTGGTGAAGTGAATGAAACTTTGTATGAAAATCCGCCTTTAATTGTGTGAGGAATGATATCTTTTTTTAATTCCACGTCGGTGGCAAAAAAGCGTGCGGTCCGCCTGATGGTAAGCGGACACCGCAGCCTATCGACGCTTGCAACATCACAAGCACCATATACGCGTTGCCGACCCTTTAAAAACTTATTTACTCCGTTTTTGAAGAGTCCCATACTGTAATCCCCTGTGATAACCTCAACAGGGACCTCATTCCACATCCGGAGCGTTTGCGGAAGGAAATTCCTCTAAAACCGGACTGTCTGCGTCCGTTTAAGTTCCAAAGCGTGAGGATGAACTCCCTGCCGATGGCGAGCGGTGCGATGGTGGAAAGTAGCCGTGGCATCGTGTCGAACAACTCCTCAGAACACAACCCGTTATATAAACGGTAGAACACGCGCAAGGAGGCAAGGTTTTCTATAAACTTAAGGGTTCGGTACCGTACGTGATATTAGGATCGTCAACGATTCTCACAGCTCGTCTTTGCGCCGAGTCAAATGGCCCAAGCTGGTATCTAGGTGCTCCTGCCCAGAGGTGACAGCAGTACTCCATATGGGGTCGAACTTGCGGTTTGTACAACTGCAGTCTTTGCCCGGAGAGAAGTACCGCTTATGTGTATATAAGTTATAAGCACTGAGACGCAAACTAATATAAGAGAGTGGAAGAGAAAATATGATGTGCCAGCCCTACTTGGGTGAGACAAGGGTAAGAAGAAGATTCTGATTGTCAGGATACAAATGTATTTATTGAATTAAATTGTAGATAGTCCATGAATTTGCATAATATTAACAAGTTCATTACATAGCCGTGCGTGCCATTAGTTCTCCAGTCCGTTGGCGCACGCCGCAAAACTAATCCGATCTCCATACTTGGTGTACTGTTGTAAAATAATATGATTTAGAATGCATGGCGATCTATTGACCTTAATCATACGCATTAGAAATTTATTTTGCATTGGAGAAATCATCCAATGCGTTCAATGCTCCATGCGTGTTGTGGAAGCGATGAATTGATACTGATAAATGTTTCACTTATCCGTTTACGTTATGTATTATGTAGTGTTTTAAAAGAAGCATTTTTAAGTTCAATGCTCTATGTCTTATCTGTATAGAAAATAATCAAAGATAAAACTGAGGACAGCAATGGGTTGAAAAACTTGTATAATATGACTTCGAAAAACAAACGCATGCAGCAAATTCTATTTTTAAACAGTTTCCTAATTATCGTGGACACGAATTCTGTGTATCTAAATAGCATGTTTATAGAATTACTAGCTGTATCCCGTGGTTTAACCCGCGTATAATTTAAAAGAAAGCGCTGATTGATTATTTATAATACCTCAATAACCTGGACGATAATGCGCGACTCGTTCGCGCCACTGCTGCTATACTCTTATAGCCCGGGCCGAGTGTTAAATTATTTAAATTTTCTATTATCTCCCAAACTAAAGGCAAAGTTTATCCTCATAAAATTGTCTTTACGATAAAGTAACTTTCGTTCGTAAGAATTAATATGCCATGCCTGATAATAATACTCATAAATCAATTTTCAATAAAAAAATACCTTATTGTGGCTTAAGTATAAGAGATAAGCATATAGTTTTTAGATGTATTAAGGAGTAATAAATATTTTTGTAGAACATTGTATTTACGTACCACTAACCATTACGCCAGCACACGCGGATAAATCAGTTCGGGTGCTATGTTTCTTCCGATTTACTTCACAAAAATCAATATTTAAGGCTAGCTGAGATGTGTAGCCTAATGTTAGATAGCCTATACTATTCCTCATGAATCTGGCTATTACATACAAAATTTATAATTATATATACATACAAATATTTTTTCGAATTCGACTTTTAGTTCCAGAGATTAGCGTATTTAAACAAACAAACAATAAAAAATTAATCCTCTATATTTATTAGTAGGCATAGATTGGAAAACCTCACTCAATAGGTCACGCAGCATCCAACGGACTTGTGCAGTGAATAATTTTCTACAACCACCTTTTTATTTATTTTACATTTAAATTTTCAAATAAAAGTAACTATTATTCTATATATAATAAATAATAATATAGTAAACAAGTGTAGCATTCAGAAAACTGAAACATTTAAGAAGTATTAAAATACACAAACTCACATATAAAATCTTTTGTATAATTATTAAACGACCAATTTATTTCTCTTAAACTTTTTTACTAACGTTAAGCAAGAAAAAAACAAACCACTTCAAGCATAAACACTTTGTAAAATTATTAAACAAATAGTTGTATTTAATTGTATAAAAAATACGGTTAATGGAACAAGAGTTAGCAATCAACCGCCCATCATTATGAAATCGAGTGAAGTTATAATTTCCGTTTTGATTGTTCTGATGTTTGCTTTTTTCCTATATCCGTCTCTCTCTTTTGCTAGCATCTCGTTTTATCTTGATTCGATCGGTCTCATTTATATATTTTGCACTATTGTTCCGTCAAAAATAAGGTTTCATGGCTTTTAAATCGATCATTATAGTTATTGTGATATGGACATGGTCTAAAGTTTTAATTTGACACTTTCATAGGATATAGTGAAAGTGTAACGATGCAATGCCGCGGTCTCACGAATGTGTAGTTATCTGTGATCATTTAAATATTATATTTTCTTTTATGGACTTATACGTGTGCTTTTGACGATCGTCATTATACGTTTTTTCTTTTCTTTTATTTGTTTAAGATGTTTTCTTTTGATAGGTAGAAGTTTTTTAATGTGTTTATAAAAAAAAGAAATAAAATTGAATAATTTTATTGAACTAAAGAGAATACCAAGTACAAAAGTATTCAAACGATTAAAAGTGATTAAAAGATTTTACGTCATGCTGACTGAAAACTGTTTTTTTATCGGAAAACTAGATGCGTTTACTTTTTATCTGAAATAATTTATAATATAATCAATCATTTTTAGCCAAATGGAATACGGAGGTAAAGTTTTTAAACATTTTTTCTATAAAACATTGATACATACATAATTAGTTTTTCCGTACCCTCCTTGGGGTAGGGGGATCAAGGTCGGCAACACGCTACTTGTATGGTATTAGAAGCGTCTATAGGCTACGGTGGCCGCTTACCATTAGGCAGGTATTATGCTTGTTTGTTACCTTAGTAGTTTAAAAAAGTTCACAATTAAATAACTTATATGGAAGAAGTTACTTCAAACTAAAATCTATCAAAAGTATAGGTAGAATAGAATATTGTATAATATTTATATATATATATATATATATATATATATACACATATGTATGTGATACGATATACTTATATAATATATAAGTATATTGAAGAATAGTATTGGTCATCTTTGTCAAATCTTTTAAAGCAACGTAGTTGTAGCAGTGAGTAACATTTTTGTTGACTCGGGCTAAAGTGGTTTGCAACTCTACATTATGTTATATAGGTCAGTGGTAACAATGGCCTTTATAGAAACGTTGATAAATAAACGATTGAGTCAAGAACTTTGGCACTCGTATTGATTTATATTTATTATAATAGATAACAAAAACGTCGTGCCCGATAATTCGTGGCGAATTTAACAGGAATAGTTACTATTCGTGTCTAGATTAAGTCTAATGGTAAATCTAGGAAGTTACACTGATATTCAATAATTTCGTATTATTGTTCGTATTTATGTTTAGACAGGAAAAAGTTTAAGCTTTCTGATTCTACTCTATTGTGTTTTTGTTTTCGCAGTTTATCTGAAAAGAATAGAGATTGAAGTTAGAAATCACGAAGTTATGGTTATGAATTTCTACTTTATTTTATAAAATTGTAGATATCACGACTTTGTCATAGATTGATTGAAAAGGTTCTTTTTGATTTTCAGATTGTATTTTTTTTGTCTTTATGTGCTTTATGAAATATGATTAGAGTGAAATTTTACAATGCGCGCACACATTTTAATAAAAGTCCACACTATCAAACTGTTTGTTATACCTATTAAAAGAAGTATAACATTTAACGCTAGTTAAAAAGTACATGCATCCACTCTTTTAAATATTAGGATGTTAAAGCGGCAACATTGTATCTGATGATAACTCCAGTACAATTTAAAAAAAACGGCGGTCATCCGTAAATCGTAGATCCATTAACAGTCGTCGCTTTAAAGAGGACAGGTATAAATATCTCTTCACGTAAAGCTTGAAAGATCTGATATTATTTTTGTCACATATATAAACCTAAGGTGGTAAATAAGCTTAGGGCTTATTTGATGATAACAAGCGGTTACTGGAGCCTACGGAAGCTTGCAACATTAGAGATATCACTAGCGCTATGCTGACCTTGAAACCTCTTCTCCATGGAGCTCTGGAATTTCTGGAGCTTCTCATCGTAGGAAAACAATACAAGGTTATTTAGCTGCGATATTTGTAGGGTAAAGGTATTTCATCAGTCGGGCTGTCCTAAGTACAGACAGGAAATGTCCAAAGAAACTTATGTGACCTACCTCTCTTGATGTTATTTGAAGGTGGGAATATACTGGTCGGAAAATTATTACACAGCTTCACGGTACGGTGAGGGTAATGCTGTGGCTCCGAAGCCTAGCAAGTGTGGGCTTTGTTATGAAAGAGAGAAGAGGGGTTCTGATTAAACTGGTCATCAAAACATCCGCAGTAATACAGAGTGTATATTAGACTCATTGTTTACATAATTCACAATGCATAATGCATTTGTATGGTGATAAAGGCTCTCCTACATACTATGCCGGCGGTACAATCGCAGAAATCGGCAGGAAGCCGCAAGTATTATTTCAGTTGTGACAGTTGCCGGCGTGACGCGGTGGTTTTTTTGCAGCAATATCGCCGGGTTAGATAAGATAACCAGCAGTCATGCCGCCGGCATAGTGTGTAGTTGTAGCCTTAAGACATATTCTAATGCCCATCTGACTAGCGAGCACCTGCAAGTTGAAAGTCTGTCGTCAAGCACACTTATAGGTAGGTTTCGGGAGCTGTAATTAAATGCGAACTTCTCAATACTTAGCGTGTTACTTACAATGTTAGGCCACATCGTCACTTAACATCAGGTGTTATCGTCAAACGCTAAATCTATAAAGTAGAAAATAATCAGGAAATAACCTATACGTAAAGTGTAATAAGACGGCTGTAAATCATTTTGTGTTGGATTTACCATGAGGACAATCTCTGAATACTGGAAGATTGAAGCGTGAGGTAAACGGTCACCGCAGCCTGTGAACGCTTGCAATTCTAGAAGCATCGATTGCGCGTTGTCGGCCTTTTAAAAACCTATTCATCTCTTGAAGAACCCCATGTTGTAGTGATTTTACTGAGTTAATGTAAAAATAGTGTTAAAAAAGTTATATAATTACTAGTGGTGCCTCGCGGATTCATCAGCGTTAAATTTGGATTTTTCATGCCTGTACTTGCCACAGATAACCATTTTTTTTAATTTATGGTTGCTGCTCCACTCCTAAAGATCGTAGCGTGTTGTTAGATAACCTATAACCTTCCTCGATAAATGCGCTATAAAATAATTTGACTCATAGTTGCAGTGATTAGCGCAATTCAACCAAACAAACAAAAAAGAATCTTGTGAACTTTATTATTAGTATAGATTTCTATTGTAAAATAAATTCACTTCACCCGAAGCACGAAGCATTAACTAGTAAATTAATAAAAAGACTCGCGTATATCGATCTAACGCAACATAACTTTTTTATGTCACGTCTAATGAATACATTAATCTAATGTGTTGTACAACAAAATAAAGAAATATTTCATGACGTGAATAAATTATTGTAATAATTTTTCTAAATGTCCGTTACATACGTTCCGTGATATCAATATGTTGGGAAGTGAAAGTGATTCGACGTCGCGGCGAATGCTCCGAACAATACATTTTAAAAAGACAGCACTGATGATCTCTGATTGAAGTCGGATGGTTGTCATAATATTATTGGTTTAGAAAGGTTGTAAATATGGTTGTCATACTTAGGTATAAGAATAAATACACTGTAATTTACATTGTTTATTGCATAGAACATCTGTATTAGAGAATTTGTACTTCTGTCTGTACAACATACACATTGTAAAACTCAACGTCTCTTTGTCTGTCTATCCGTTTATGTTCTTTTTACACCAACATGAATCCGATTTACATGGTTCTTCTTTTAATTCATAGATATGTTATCTGGTCAGGTTATAAATTAAATATGTATAATATTTTTACTAAAAAGTTGGCAAACAAGCTTACGGCCGGCATGATGGTAAGCGGCTACCGTAGCCAATGGATGCTTGTATTAATTACCATAGGTATCACTAGCGCGTTGTCAAACTTGAACCCCCTATCCCAAGAAGCTCTGGAAATCCTACTCACCGCAGGAATACAACACAACGTTATTTGGCTGCGATCTTCTATAAGGTGGAGGTATTCCACCAGTCGGACTGCCTCAAGTAGAGAGAAATGTCAAAAAAATATCTCAATATATAAAGTAACATACGAAATAAGCAGTGACGATAGTGGTGATTCAGTTCGTAAAAAAGTCTCATTTGGGGCGCTTAAATGGCTTACGCTGAGTAAACCATACGAGATATATAAAATAAATGTTGTACGTAGTTGTAGATCTTAAAAAGACCTATAAAAAAGTCAGCGACAGTATATATCTATCTTCTAAGCATCACTCACAATAAGCATTTTTGAGGCAGTACAATTCACACGTGCGCTCCACCGACATCATTTTGTAGTCCACGCGTGCGGAGTTGCGGACACCGCTAGTCTGTTATAATTTGTAATTGTTAATAGTCAATTACACAAACAAAAATAAAATTACGAGACGAAAATATTTACTTATGCTTATATTATACTACTTGCTTATATTATATTACTTATACTTATATTAATAAACGTATGCGCAGTCACGGGACACCGCTAGTTTAGAATACATTTATATGCAAACATTGTGAAATCGCATTTCCATGTGAATGCTCATTTTCAGTTAATTGTTGATTTGATGTCTGTTTGTCTAACTGAGTTTCTATAATAACATTGCTGTTTCATTGCTGGAAAAGTTCTCTTTGGATAGGAAGCCATAAGCTTAATCACAACGAAAGCTCACAAAGTTATGGCAATTTCAAACTTCCGATAAATCTACAGGTTTGTTATTTTCCACTACGTGTTGGTAGCGCTATAATATTTTTTAATGATTTAGGTTTCACTACGATGTTTTACTTCACAGTCAGCTAAAAGTAATTTTCAAAGTACGTGTGCAAACTTCGATAAGTTCACTAATACTTGCTGACACAACTGGTAGATTAATCGATATTCCCTTATAGTCTTAATATCATACGTGAAAACAAAAAAAAAAATTGCTACTGACAATAATCTAATCTAGGTATTAATTTTAATCTAGTTCTTTTTCATACTCCTAAAATACAAAATCAACCTATCGTCCTACACTTAAATAATGTTCAGCTGAGTAAATTTGTATTATCCATTGTTTTGAGAATAAATATCATAAGTTGAGTGGAATTATTTGTTAATTTATATATATTTAATTTGTTATGTCGTATCTTTGAGGCTGTGGAACTGTCTCCCGGCTAGAGTTTCCCTCTTTCCTACAATATGGAGTCCTTCAAACACAACGTGAAAACATATTTAAGCAAGTCAGCATGACAGCGACGACTATTGATAAATTGTAAATCCCGCGGTTATTCGATAAATAAAAATTAAAATAACTTCTAATGCGCGCAACGTGCGTACCATAATAAGTTCATGAATCTACTTTTTTATATAACGTTGATATATGCAAAGAAATAATTATTGAAAAATTGAAAGAAAGATATATAAAGGTTTTAAAATAGACACGTTAATAAATTTGTATAACTCTATAGCAAAACAAGGTATCAAAAAACGCTAACGTTTGGATAATCCCGCATGGTTACTAGGATTTTGTCGATCGAGCACATAGGTAGTTTCAAATAAAATATTATACAAATGTCTGAGTATTAATAAATACCCCTGTGGTATATTAATCGAATCAGAACAACTAGAAAGAAAAGAAAGAAAGAAAGAAACATTTATTCATAATGACAAGACACGGAAATACACAATACATACAGATATTGTAAAGAAAAGCAGAGAACGGTACATAAAAGAAAAACTAAATTCTACATACATATAAAAAAAACAAACAAATACATTAATAACAATATTGACTGCAACAATACTAAATATAGTCTAGCAGCGTGCCCAGTCATTACGAAAAGGCGTCCAGCTCAGCATAAATGCTGAAGTGCCACGGGGCACTCAGCGCTGATTTTCAGCTGGAACCCCAGAGCAAGTCACGGTGCGCCCAAAATTAGATTAAATAAAATAAAATATACTAAATTAAACAAATAAATAACAATTACAATTCAATACTACTTAAGGCTCAATATGTATTAGATATTAAATATTAGATAAAATAAAATAAAGTAAAGTAAAGGGGGCATGGCATATATAATGACAAAAGAAATGTAATATACCAGTGTGCATAATAATATACAAATCAATATATGATTTATACTGTATATAAAAGCAGGCTATTTATAATAGAAAAAAGCACAAAAAATAAATAATTCTGAAAATATTCTATAAACACTGTGCCGTTAACAACATGTTTTTAAAATGAATTCTAAACATATTTACAGTTTTAAATTCGCGAATTGGAGGGGGCAGGTCATTCCAGCATCGGGTAGCAGCGAACCTAAAACTACCTCGGAAGGAAGTGGTAGCATGCCGATGAGTGCATAACATGTGCTTAGAAGCTCTGGTGCCATAACGGTTCTGATCCCGCGACCAAACAAGTTTTTCATAGAGATATTCTGGCAATCCGGTTTTTATTACACCAAATAAAAGTGTAGCTAGGTGTAACTGCCGCCTACTTTCCATCTTCAACAGTTTTCCCTGACTCAGAAAAGACGTAACATGATTTCGTGGCGGAATATGGTAGCAAAAACGCGCGCAGGCATTCTGAACCCGCTGTATTAGTCGCTTAGTTTTCGCAAGGATACAAGAATCATACACAACGTCAGCGTAGTTAAGTTTAGAGAGAATGAGAGATTCACATAACAATATTCTAACATCAGTGCTAATGTAAGAGCGAATATTGTATAAGAGTTTCAGTCTATACATACAATTGCGCGTAGCCTCCAAGACATGTTTTTCAAATCGCAAAGATGAGTCCATAAGTAAACCAAGATTACGAGATTCTGAAACGCGTTCTATAGGCTCATTGGCTATTGTGATCGATGGCTGCCGTAGCGTAATATCTATAATTTGTTTCTTTGATCCTAAAACCATAAACTACACAATTTGCTTACTCTTGCTACTTGCTACTTAATTTGACTTTGACAACCCTGAAGTTTTCGCTGAACTAGTGAAATCGTATGTCCTTTTATTTACAGCGTTTGGGTTTACCGATCTGATATACACACTTGCCATTATAGAAAGTTAACATGGTCACCCGAACTTAAAGCCGAGCTGTAATGTAACTTTTATCTACAGCAGTTCATCTTATTCTAAGAAGTTTAACACAGGTCAGTATTGATTCGATAATGTTTGAATAAAACAAACGAAAGTTCTATAGAATATTATTTGCATTATCTTTTTAACTTTGTTTCTGTATTGAAAATCTAAACAATATGGGCCGTATTTCATGGAACAGATTAAACTGTAATTTATATTTAATCTATATCTGTACTATATTTATAAAGAGGTAAAGTTTGTGAATGTGTTTGTAGGATGTATTTTCTGGAACTATTCATTCAGATGTAAATATTGAGTGGTTTTATGAAACCGGGATGCAAGTGGAACTTTAAAAATAAAAATACAAATTATTGAAGACATTGGACTTACATTCTTTAATAACACACATTAACATGTACAATGTTCCAAATTTACGATTATAATCCTTGACTGCACGGCATAAAATTCAATTTTATTTGCGAAAATGTAATGTAATGTGACATGCTATAGATGAACGACAAATTCTGGGGTGACGACTGGTGGAATACCTCCACCCTACAGTAGATCGTAGCCAAATAACCTCGTGTTGTGTTCCTGCGGTGAGTAGGGGTTTCCAGAGCTCCTTGGGGTAGGAGGGTTCAAAGTCGGCAACGGGCTAGTGATACCAATGGTATTACAAGCGTCCATATGCATTGTGGCCTAGCCACTTATTATCAGGCGGGCTGTATGCTTGTTTGTCACCTTTGTAGTATTAAAAAAAGTTTTCATACAGTGCATGAAACAGGCACGTGTAATCCAATTTGACGCAGGTAAAACCGCGGCGCACTATTATATAATAGATGTATAATTAAAATCAGTTAGGTTTTTCATTTTAGCGTTAAGTACATCTTCTTTGTAAACACCAAACATTATAAATAATATATTAAAAATATCTTTGATAATTTTCCTATGATTAGAAATGTTAAATATTTCTTAGTATTTCATATAATATTTCACTGTAATTCCTTAAAAAGTAACTAAACTATATGAAACAATTCGAGTTCTTGTCCAATCTGACTGAGCTTTCCGGTAGACAACGATAATGTAGTGTGGCAAAAAACGTCTGACCCACTTACATAAAGCGGCCCGTCAAAACGGGCCATCAATAAATTAACTTTTTGCAAGAAAACTCAACAATGCTCTCTCTCTCTTGGAATCTTCACTATAATTATGTTGACGTGAAGATAAAAAAATATATAAAATAAAAATTAAACAACGATTTGTGATCGTCTTCGAAATTTTATGGACGGCGTGTAAAAGAGTCAGATAATAAATTTCGCTTTGTGAACAGCCCGCGCGCTCTCCGTGGCCACTACCATGGAATCATGTCGAGTAGTATCTGACTATAGTGATTTCGCATTCGAATCGCTCTATAAAGTGATACGAATGTACGTAATGTCTTACGTTAAGTTATTATTTTGTACCATTACGTGCAATAGTTATGTGTTATGTAGCAGTTTGTGCGTGTATCACCACTTTAAAGACCTTGGTTCGATAGTCGATGCATTTTGTGCGAACTAGTAGTGCCTACAAATTATAGCATGGAATGTAAATGACGCCGTATCTACTAATGTCTTTATTTAAGAACGATACGTCCATAGTAAATGGTTTATTCATACGAAACTTCTTTGAATTTATGAATTAATTTGATTACTTTGTTTATAAGAAATTGTTTGCAGAGTGTCAAAATATATACCACCCCAGTGGGGGAGTAAGCCTGAATGACTATCTTTGTGGCTTGCAAACAGCACTCGTTTTTCGGCGAAGTTTTTGGCGAACCTGGTTACTAAAAGCACAGTACCATAAAAAAAAACAGAGTGCGAGAAGATTGGTATTGGCTTGATGTGTCGACGAGGTTGTAATGATTGTTTTATCAATCATTTTTTATCTCTTAATTATATATTTATTTCACTTTATTTGATTTCTCATTTATTGTGTTTATGCTCCTTTCCGAAGGCATCTCATCTATAGGTAATTTATTATTTTAAATATTGTATAACAAACTTCTTTTACGTTCGTATATATATATAATAAGTAGGTCGTATACTAATATTGTATTTTTGGCTGAAGAATCTTTTAAATTTTAAATATAGAAGACGGTAAAATAATTGAAACATGACGGATGGATTCGGACAGATAGAAGCAAATGGATCTCTAGAGAAAAGAAAACGTACAATCGTAAATTAGATTTGTATAAGTTTATTTATAACTATTATTCTATTTATTGTTTTGACTCGCACATACCTATCTGGAGTCTATAAAACTTATTTTGTTACAACAAGAGACCTCTCGAATTATAACCACTATTCGAAGGAGTTGGAACCTTTTACTCGAAATTATAAAACGAATGAAAAACCTGGCGGACGCATTCATTCATGGCAGTTATAAAAATTAGAACAGAATGGAGTTCTAATTAAACACAAGCTTCTCACGACGGAATTTTACTAGCAGATCTGTTACGGATATATTCAAAACTTGGACATTTCTTACTAGTGAAGGTGTTACTATCATTAATAGACTTTAATAAGGTACTCTGTTTTTATATCTCATTTAATGTTAATGCCTTCGGAATACACTTATTTATCTATTTCAAATTTCATTTCCATAACCCCTTTTAATATATTTATTTCGGTACTTATACCTATTTTTAATTGTCCACGTGACAAGGTTCAATGCCGTGCTTTAGCAAGGAATTTCTCCAGTGGTGGACCAATGATGCCAAGGTAATATAATACAAGAAAGTTTATCGTTATATGGTTCACCTGTCACATAGACGCTTCAAAGATATAGCCCTAAACGAGTTTGAAAGAACAAATAACTAAGTTATTAAAATTAGAAATATGCTTGTTTCGTTGAATAGAGAATTGATTCGTCAAGTGTGGTCCCATTTTAATTCCATTGGTATTGAACCTTCGACTTCGAAGATACACCAGGAACCTCCTCAAAATATTTAAAATTGGTTTTCTTTTTTGTTAAAAATTGTCTTGTACAATATAATAACTTACTGATATCTTGCTTAGATCTACATTTGTACAAAATTACGTATTTATTTTTTTGTAAAACCTTTATTAATTAAATATAGTTACTTGTAACTAGCTGTGCCCCGCTGGCGTGAATAACGTCTGTTTGTAATCATTACATAGTATAAAACAAAGTCGCTATAATCTGTCCGTCCCTATGTATGCTTAAATCTTTAAAACTACGTAACGGATTTTGAAGCGGTTTTTTGTAGTAGATAGAGTGATTCAAGAGGAAGGTTTATATGTATAATACATATATAATATTGTAGAGAAACACTGGTAAATTTAGAGGTTTCTAAGTGATGTCGTAAATAAACACATTGCGCTTACATTGCAAACGCTGGCTGAACCCCACGAGATAAATCAAAATAATGTACTACAGTATTGTACGCCTTAAAAAGGTCAATGAATATTTCCGAAAATATATCAGATTTAAAATGTAGGGAAGTGCGGCGGTACCGGCCTTATATATCATGGTCAATTATACGTAGCTATTTCAAGAGTAACCTCTAAACAAAACATGTTTGTATTGTCTGATGACAAAAAAGCTGTAAACTTTGTTTATAAGGACATTCTGTAGTAGGTAGGTATATTTCTATCAGCATTGCACCCGTGCGAAGCCGGGGCGGGTCGCTAGTATCAAAATAAAAGCTTTTTACTAAATGCATATGAGAGTATGTACGGTACTTATACAAAAGAAAACAACATGAAAAATGTTTGTTCTTGCTAATCTCCGAAACGGTTGAATCGATTTTGAACGGGGCTTTCACTGGCAGATAGCTGAAGTTATAAGGAACTTTTCGGCTACTTTTATTTTAGAAGAAGAATTAGAGTTCAATTCCACGCGGCCAAAGTAAAATATATCGATTTCCGACAGAAAGTCGCATTTTTCGGTACATGTCTGGTACTAAAGAGAGAATCATTGGTTTGGTGGTGACTACTCTTTTGAAACCTCATAAAAAATCTTATTTATTGTTACATTCGGGAATACTGTAATAATATGTATATTTTTACGGTATTAAAGATGTTTCAATTTTTTATATTAGCTACTTACCACTAAAATAGTCGGTTTAATATTTTATGATTTACATTTTTTTAATAAGCACCTGATGTCTGTTATAAAGTTTTTTTTGTATGTACTATACACATAGTGGATGCGAGTGGCTATTCAAATATTACCTTAACACTTTGTCAGGTTATTAAATTAAAATACATTTTCTTTTGAAGGTATTTTGTCATTTGAGAAAGTTGTTTTAAGAAATTAAAGTTATCAGACAGAGCACTGTCAAAATTCTATATCAAATTCATTAATAGGAAAGTTAGACTGTCACTGATTCGCGGAAAGCAAGCCCGCTGTCAAAAATAATTGACAAGGGACTACATTTTAATTTGAGTTGTCTAGTAATTTTTAATAAGTTAATATCTACTAAAATACTAATTAAATATACCAGTATGTATATATTTTAACAATAGTTTTTTTATGCATTACTGTGAAGCGAAAAAACTATATCATATGGTAAGCACAGTACCTATAATCAAAAAATAGCGGCGACCGTCGAGAGATCAGAAATCCATCGGTGGTCCATCGGTCGAAAAGAAAATCGGTGTGGTATTTATCACTATGTGTATGATGGTCGCGATACCACACCCGCTTTATTAGAAGATGTAAACCGACTAAACTCGGAGCGTGACAAACCAAAAAAGAAACAGTGATATGCTTATCACTATGTGTATGAACCCGACACATTTACCGTCCTGATAAAACTGTATCCGACATGGTGTGAACCAGCAGTAAGATATATAAGTTGTCTTTCTCCTCTACTATGTTATATCGTTTTACTCTCTCATATAACGAGTCTTTAAGAGTCATTGTGATGGCTTTATCACCATGTGCACGGTAGTTGCGACCCAGTCGGGTACAGAACACACCCGCCTTGATTACTGGATATTCACAGGTCGATCCCGGTTTCGAACTGACTATACTGTTAGCCTTAGAGGCCCTGGAGCCTTTACGGCTTTTACAGCTTTACCGGGCTTGGGTAAGCGTGCTACTATAGCGACTGTTTTAAATAGTAATTACATAACCATTCATAGGCCGAATCGCGCATCTATCATTTTCTTAAAAATGTATTTAGACCCGTGGGCACAGCTAGTTTTGTATAAAAGTCTTGAACCTAAATTGTGAATATAATTATTACCTGTCACTGCAAGAAAAACCTTGATTGTATTTAATAAAATGTAAGTCTAAATGATTGAATGTTATACAAATAACGATACAATAAATATAAAAATGTGGAAAATTATAACCAATTACAGTTAAGAGAGTTTACTAGTATCAAATAGCTAGTTTCCAATAAAATTGTATGCTTACTCAATAAAAAAAAATGTATGGTGGTCACCACCCAGCAAAAGTCCGAGAATACAAATATGTCCGATAAAAGATAAAAGAAAATTCGTTTTATCTAACAAAAAATTCATTTCAGTTTCTTTGGGGACCGGGATACGGTGGAAATAGAAATAGTTGAGAGGAGAATTCGCTGAAACTTACGAATCGAATCTCTATAAAGACAAAGGAATTTGCGCCGAAGATATGACGTTAGAGTTACGGGCCACGAGGCACAATAAGTGCGGGCTTTTTATTGAATAGTTACCCCTTCTTGAATTGTTTTCATGAATATCAGGGACCACGGTTTAACGGGATAGAGTGATTTCCTCTGAGGATAGTATTTCGTCTGAATTAATTATTGAGTTTTTTTAATGAGTATTCGTTTTTTATGAAATCAACAAGTGTGGAGTTGTCCGTTTTTATAAAACTGTTTCTTTTATCGTTATAGGTCTCGGCGTAGTGGCCACAATATCAGCTGACGTTAAGTGACGATGTGGCTCAAGATGATAACACGCTAAACCTTGTGGAAGACTGGCTCACAAATGCAGCTGCCGGAACACACCTATTGGTGCTTGGTGACAAATTTTCAACTTGGGGTTGGTAGCTAGCCAGGCGGGCATTAAAAAAAGCTCTACCACCACTATGCTATGGTTTCCTCACGATATTATCCTTCACTTTTTTCAAAAAGTTCAGGCTCTTTGCAGGAATTCGTCACGTCAATCGACGCGAAGTCGTACACACTACCACTGAGCCATAATTGCTTCAAAATTGTTTTCAAAATGGTTTGATTAATTTCCTCAATATTTCTAGACAACGAAACGCATTGATAAATTTATTTATAGAGTTTCAGTTAGTATTTATAATTTTCGTATTGTTTTATAAGCTAAGGTTTGTTAATATCAAAATCATGTGTTACTGAGGCAATATATTGGCAGGCATTCAATGACAGACTTATAGGCTATAGTTGGTAGTTAGTCAGATGGGCATTATAAGCATGTAAATAGAAAAAGATATAGATATAACACAAAAACAACTAAATCAAATAACAAAACAATACGTAACGAGTTGTCGTGGAATGAGCGGATCCCAGGCTGAGCATAATTGCTACACTGAATCAATGCACCGCTGCTATTTTGACTGCTCCCACTAACCTGACGTCACGAACACCAATAAATATAAATAATACTTACATTACATACTATGAAGGTACAAAAAACTGGAAGGTACAAAAAATTCCCCCACTAGGCTTAGCGTTTTACCATCTTGTGCCAAATCGTCACTTAACATCAGGTGACATTGAGGCCATAACAACCATAACATTTTTATATAATTGTCCTAAATAGATAACGTGAAGTGTGGTCCTTTTAAAAGATTGGAGTTCAATAATCAATAATGCATGAATACTAGCTGATCTGTGCGAAAATTATAGAATGTAAACAATTTAAGAGCTCTCGTGTTAGTTAATCAGATTGCTAATAGATGGCACCTTAAATATATTTATATAAGCATTAAGAATAGTATTCTTTAGTTAGTATTCTTAGAATTTTTATGCATAATTAACGGAGATATATAATGTAGCGTTGACATGAAAAACACCTTTGTGAAATCTTATATTATATGATAGTAAATTATTAATGAGAATAAGAGAAATTATATAAATGATTCAGCTAATGCTTTAACAGAGAAACTTATAAGTCGATAAGAATATGAAATTAGGTTTCTTCTGTTTCGATTTATATGATAATACGTTTTATTATTTCCATGTATTTGGAGTTAAATTGTTATTGCGGTTTCAAGTTTTATTGCTTCCTCATAGTTTTTCATGGGCTATCTAGAAATATAACACACATTAAAATAACATTAGCGTATGTTTATGTTTTCTAATCGGAAACCGTTGTCATAAATCCTATGTGAAACCTAGACAGGCTTAATCCATATCATGGTAAGAGCATAATGATATGGATTTTTTTTTTAAAACATGGATCCTAAATACCAATTTATTTTAATTTTTGCTTTCTGATTTATTTAATTCATTTTTATTTTCAATTTGAAGGTATAAGATTAATTGCTTAGTTAATTACAGAATTTTACTATTTAGCCTTAACTATAATACTAAAGAGTCTTCATTATCTGAACAGCTAAGGAGTGGAACTCACTCCCGGCGTCTATCTTCCCGCCCATCTGTAATATGGGAGTCCACAAACGAAGAGTCAACAGGCATCCGATATCGAAGCCAATAGTACGCACACCTGTGAAAGTTCCTGAATTAGTACAATTATTAACCAAGAGGTAGCGCGCAAGTCGTTAAGAAAAGTCGCCAACGAATATTAATCCATTTTTTTATACTTCGTAGGTCTAGTGTTTTACTACAATGTCATTGTAGATGTGATCTAGGATGGTAATATGTCAACCTAAAGGAAGGCTGACTCTCAAATACACCTCTCGGAATACACTTAAAGATGTTTTGGTGAAATTTTCTACTTGAGGATAGTAGCTAGCTAGGTGGGCATGCCATACCACCATGATATGGTTTTATCGCGATGTTTTCCTTCACAAAAAGGTCAGGTCTATGACTGTCAAACAACGCGGTATAAAAAATTAAGAATCACGATCGACTATCGATCAATCTGTTTAAAAATAGCTTATTCAGTCTAAAGCTATATATAATAAAAAAATAAAACAAGGCTGCGGTCTTATCCGAGCTCAGTTAGTAACACTGTTTCTTTCCAGAAGAAAGTTGTGATAGTTCTTTTGCAGTCAATTTTTGCATCATATCAATCAAACGTTGTTTCTATATATGAAATTGATGATAACGTTACCTCATACGGAGATCCCATAAACGGCTCCTTGACGGAACTCGTAAAGGCTGAAGAAAATTGCTTTTTAATGTTGATTTAATTAATTTGTCTCTCCGCAACATTCCAAGGGCTTTTTCCTGCCGACTTACGGTAATTAATGTTTGCTTCTGTCTGTTAATTAATGTGATAGTCAAAGGAATTCAAGATGTTTCATTAATACGAGAATTTCAAATGTATTATTATCCAATTATTTGGTAGCATTATTATTACAAATTAGTTCTTTGATTAATCATTATGGATGTCGGTTTCTAAATAGGTTCATAAGCCAATAACATACAAGTATTAATTTATGAAAGTTATCAAATATTATGATAATCGTAATGAGAAATTAAAAAAAAAGCTATCAGTGAATATTTCATAGCAGACAGTTCGACGAATAGAGCTTGTTAAATACTACTGCAGCTCGAACTAATTATACCTATGTAAATAATGGTATTCATATTTTCGTATTCCCCTGTATTTTCCTCCAAAACTGGACTCATTGGCTTGGCTTGAGCTATGCCTGTATGTTCTTTTAATAGCTTATAAAAACATTCAAAACATTAGAACATGGGGGTCTTAAATACTCGTATAGATTGTGTGGTATAACAAATATTTGCTTTAGATCCATTATCCTAGTATGAATCAGAGAAATACGTTTGCATAGACTTAATGCCACTAAAGCAGAAATATGATTTTTCCGTAACTTTATGTTTACGCTTAATTTGTCATAGATTATCTTATTGGAGCCTCGCGTTTGGTGAGGTTAGGCAAACTATATATATATCTGTTTGTTTTAATGGTTGACTCGATTATGGTGTCTATTGGTAGATCCTATATCTCAACGTCATTGTTGTTTATACACTGTACTTAATCATCAAGCTCAGATGTATTTTTGTCTTTTTTTTTTATTTCGTCATAGTTAACTTTTATCAGAGTTATTCGCCGTGCTGATACTTGAAGGAGAAAGTTTTTTATTCAGACTACGTCGAACAGGTATCTAGACGAATAACTAAGTAACAAATATAATAATGACGGACCACTTCGTTAGCTCTTCTATAGAAAATACATCCAGTTCTGGGATAAAGTATAACTTATTAGCGAGTCGATCGGTTGAACCACTTTTGCATGGTCCGGGCGTGGTCCTAGATATACCACTGGATACAACTACACCCAGTACTGGTTAATTTACTAACTAATTTTACTTTACCAGATAAAGTTAAACTGGTTATTTGTGTAGTGAATTTTTCATTGAAGTATTTTACTTTATTTTATTTTGTATAAATTTAGCTCACATTCATCTGCAAAAAATTTTCACCGGCAACATATCATAAATCATCCTAGTTTAAAGCAATTAGGAAATTAATTCTCAGTAATACGGTCTTAATTCTCACGTCAATTTCTGTGCATAATTACATTTTTTTTAATGATCTAGTCCCACTGGTTAAAGCTGTGCGTAGTCCGTCAGTAAGCTCCTAAGCTTATTTTAAATCACTAGTTAAACCTGGCCACGCTTCGCTGTGGATCAGACTGATATTAATTTTTAGGGAAGTAAATCAAAGTATCCTAGTGGAGATGGGATATGCCGAAAAAACACATCATTCGATGTATGCTAAAAATATTTGGCATATTTTAAAACAAATGAGCGTAATTAAAAATCTGATATATATATATTCATTTAACAGCAATTGTTTTTATTGAAATTACGCGAAGCGACTGGAATTTTTCATTACCGTGAGATCTTCGATATAAAATGTATGTAAAAACACTCTTATATAGAAATTCAACGTTGAGTAAAATTTCAAATAAATCCATGGACAACTTTTCGAGTTTTGCGGACACAAACATACGGTAGCTAAATTTATATCTGTATCGATAACATAACTATGATAAAATAATAGTTCTAATATGATAATCAACTGGCATGGTTCCGAAATATGACGGGTATGAGTTTTGGAATATTTTCGTTTCAAATATTTGTTCTCATTATTAGTTAAACCTATAAAAAAGATAAAAGTATATGCTAATCATACTTGTACTATATGAAAAGTTCTCGAAAGATAACTTTTCAAATAAGAAGCAAAATTGGTTAGTCTTGTCTGTTTACTTCTTCAGGAAATATGTTTTTGACAAATGATGCTTATAAACCATTACAATTGTTATTATTTTTATAGCCTTATTTATTTCCTTAATAAGATTAAATTTGAATTGTCATTTTTTTATTACAAGGGTGTTACATACATTTTAAAATAATTACTAATGAACTTTTTTTTCATGCAATGCATGCATGCATGCATGCATGTATTTAGATTTTTCATTTCTTGCAATAATGTAAAATTATATATTTATTAGATCTATATGTATCTTCAATTATTGCTTATCTATTAAGGACCTCTTTTGAGAATAAAGGCCTCCTCCATTCCAATCATTACAATTGTTCAAATTAATTAATATGAGATATAATAAAAATCAATTGAAATGACATCATAAAATATTATATTGTTTAAACAAATTAATATAAAAGGAAGAATCACAATATTCTTTATCAGTCTTACACGTACACGGGAAAGGTTTAAATTCTTTTGTCATGTTATGGGCATATACGGTCGAAATGAAAGATGATGTAACTCGACTTTTATAAGTACAACACTACAAAGATTCTGGAATCAATTCCATGTACGTAAACACCTTTGATCTTACAGTATTTGATAGAAAGTTCTTTGGATGTTTCCTATCAGAACCATTTCGCTCTATAAAGAAATCTTATTTATTCGTTTAATCGATCTTTTGTCTTGAACTGACAAATGATCTTTTATTACACAAAGGTTTAAAAAGTAAATTTTACAAAAAAGTTTAATGTCTTTCTTAAAAGGTTATAAATCGCGTTATATTTATTAAATTACATACTTAAGATGAAATATAATTATATCCAGATGGGCACCTCACGTTCTTCTTCTTCTGAATTAAAAGTTTTATCGTATATTTTACTTAAAAGTTTACAATGAAGTGCTTTAAGTTTTATGATCCATATTTCGGTGAAATAATATACCGAGTATTTATATCCTCCCGTATATAATAAAAACGACATTTTAATTTATGCTTAGAACTAAAAAAAAACGAAAAACAATTTAACTATCGTATATAAAAAATGAAAGATATCTAAGCTAACGTTCACATTTTCATGTAATTGGAGAAATTGACCGCGTCCATACTTGCGGTGGTATAAGTTGACAATAATTCTAAATACGATTTCTACCGGCCATTGCACGCCGATACGTTTTCACTTAATAAGGCAACCGGCATCCTCGTGTAAGTTGCCGGCTGCCTGGGAATTAGCGCGGTGGATATACTCAGCGGTTTATGAAGTTTTTTCATTAACATTATTTACATCGAATGAGTCACAATCAGATCTGTCTAAAACACAAGGGGGGTAACAGGTACATTTTATACTTTGTTTTAACTCTCAACGCAAAAAGAGGGGTGTTTTAAGCTTAACATGTGTATCCGTGTGTTTGTCTGTGGCATAGTAGCTCCAAGAGGCTGAACTAATTTCGATCAATTTTTTTGTTTGTTTGAAAGGTGACTTTATCAAGAATGTTCTTAGCTATGATTCAAGAAAATATGTTCAACCGTTTGAAGATTATCGGCACTCTTCTAGGTTGATACATGAATGTGAGCATCTTTCACAGGTCTAATCGAATGGAAAATTTGGTATTCTGTTACCTCAATGATTATTAGAAGAACATGGCAACATTGAGCTGATGCTGCATCTTCTTCTTCTTCTTCTCAATTATGGCTTCGCACTATTCGTGCATTGGGCCAGTGTCAAGTATTTTATATTTGTAACCAAATCGAGGGAAATTTTCCAGTCTTATGTCGAATTCAGGGCCCTAACAAGATGGCGGCTCCCTTGTTAGAACCTTCCAGGGAGTTTTTGTGGCATATCAGAATTCATGTTCTATGTTATTATTTTCAATTCACTTCACTTGTGCACAATAACCAAGCTTTATTATGCAAAATGCCACCGGTTTTACACAATATAGGGTCTAAAAACACAAATTTATGAATTAAAAACAAAAACCACTACATGACAGTCTGAGATCCCGCCAAAAACCTGATGCTGCATCGTCATCTGGAATCTGCAGGTTACCTAACTCTTCACCACCTTGTTGCAGAAATACCGCGTTTGGGCTCATTAAAATGGTCTTAATTAATAGATTACTTGTTTCTTAAATTTTCAACTCAGAGTAATTGCAGGATTTTATTACAGTGACAGCGTTGTGCTTGATGTTAAGCACAGTACAATCCAAAAACAGCGACGACCGAGACATATGTGGTCGCGAACAAGTCGGACACGTCGGATTGTCGTGTCTTACCAACCAGCAAATCTGTCGAATCTATGTCCTTTGAGCATTCTACCACTTAGATAGCATCTCTTAATGCTTGATTAGTATTTGGGAGTTAATACCCTTCAAATAAAACAAGGTTTTTATTGCTTCTATTATTATTATTAGCTAAGCATTTATTTGATATAATTTTAATATTTCATTTTAATAGGTTTTCACCTTACAAGTGTGATAGCATAAATTACAAAAAGTCTTGACTTACACCGTTATGTTTCTAAAGTAAAAGTTTATATGTATTCACCATAATACTTTCTGAAGCCGGTTTCAGTTTAAAACTTAATACAAGATTATGTAGGCGTGTTTATAAACTTTTCAGACGACTTTTATACTCCCCAACACAGAACCCGACATAATTAAGAGTTATTCACTAGTACATAATGTAAAATTTCATTTATATGTATATGTTAAAATTACATTATATTAATTTTAGAGAGCTCCTAGTACTTATAATAAAAAATTAATGGAAAAATTCAAAACATAGGAATATGGCAGTTGTAGTTTATAGATTGTATGGTGTAAAAATATTTGATTTAGTGGCGTTATCCAGGTATAAAATAGAGGAATAAGTTTATATGAACTAAATGTCGTCCGTATTTCCACTTAACGGTATTATTATAATCAATCAATTCCCTGGCTTGTTCATTATTTCGGGTCAGCCCATCTGATACTTCTCCTTCACTCTTGTTGATTTTGTGTCATAACTGGCGTTAAGCCAATCGTCAGCAAATTATTAATGATGGTTCGCATCCAGGTAGTCGGTGGGCGGCCTCTGCCTCTTATGCCTTCTTTCATGATCAAAAGGTGTTGTGTCATATGGTCTTCCTTTGTGCGCATCCCCTGTCCAAACCAACGTAAGCTGCTTTTTCACATCTTTTTTGTATTTCAACAACTTTAAAAGTTCCTTGAATATACTTGTTTTGGATTTTATGAATTCTTGTGATGCCAGCTGCCCATTGTAGCATTATCATCTCCGTGACATTCATTTTTTGTTCATCGTAATTCCTTATCCCTCAACACTCAGAACCACATAGTATCGCGGGTCTAACGGCACGCTTATACACGATACCCTTCGTTCTAATTGGTAATTTTATATCACAGAGTGCGATGTCCACTTGTGCCATCTCGTTTTGATTCTATTTTCTAAATCTTTTTCCGCGTTTTCCTAATGTTATCTATTAATCCAAGGTATTTAAATTCCTCTACTTGTTTTAAAGGGATTCTTTTGATAGTAGATACTGCCAGTGTTTTGTTATTGTCACCTGAGAGAATATATATATAATGAATAAATTCGGTATTTTTACGACTAACTCGTAGGCCACTACCATCTAAAGCCTTCCACCATCTGTGGAGTTTGTTTTGGATTCCGGTAACGATTCCACTATTAAGACAACATCGTCTGCGTACAAAACTGTCCATGGAGCTGGGTTTTGGAGATCGCTTGTAATGTAATCCATTATATTGTTGAAAGGTAGGGGCTTAAAGTGGATCCTTGATGAACCCCAACCATGACTTCAAAACTATTACTTGTAACCGTGAGTCACGTTATTACGTCACGTGGCTATTCGTGTTGTCATGTTACTGTACGTGTCTTGAATGATGCTGATGTATTGCTCAGGTATCAGCTGGACTCTAAGTGCTTCCCATATGAGCTTGTGTGGTATTCTATCGACTGGCTTTTCTAGATCAATGAAGACAAGGTGGAAATCTTTCTATTATTACGGTATTATAATATTTTTTTGCTAAAATAGCTGAATTAAAAAAAGAAAATTAATGATACGAACAACGCTTTATTTCTTCATTTCACATAAAACCAACCAACCCCATCTATAAAAGTGAACATACATTTTTCTTTACCGGTGTTACTGTCGCCTTTTATCTCGAGAATATGAAAGGGACTATTCTCTACCCATCACTGCTATCAATCTTGTACCCGAATCCCCCGGGGCGTTTCTCTTCGTTCAATTTCCTCTTTTCTTCGTACCTTAAAAGATATTTTCGTTAGTGCTGGAATTAGAGGGAAAATAATCAAGCATACATAAATGCTTTAATCATTGATTAGTATATAAAATATTATCAAGCTTATTTTAAAATCAACTGACTTCCTTAATATTTTTATGCTTTCATAAAGTATTTTGAACATTTAGTGAAAATTTAGAGAGTGATAGAAATTGTGCGGTGTTCAACTGTGGTCTTAATAGTGCCACATCAGTTATTACCGCAAAGCAAAAGTACTCACCTTCTTGTGTTCCCTTGTAGAAGTGTGCCCTTATATATAATCTATCAATGACTTTAAGTTTAGGGTTGCAGTGATGATTGAAAAGTTAGGGTAACGTAACCAATTTGCTTTTTTCTATTCTTATAAATAAAAAAAGCACAAAATAACCTGTACATCGATTTGTCAAGAAACAACAGTTGAGTTTTCACATGGGCTCGTTAATTGCCTCGTTATCTTGAGCCGCGGCGAAGTCACATGGGTAATTGTCAACGCATCAATTGGCGAAAGCGACAGCTGGTCCATTGATACACAGCTGTCAGTCATCCGTCGAGAAAGCGTACGACGACGCCCGCACAAATTTACTTGTCAAAACATTATGAAGAAAGCAAGTTAGACAAAGATTAGGTAAAAAACAGACGGTAACATTTTAAGGGCAAGTGATAATCCCTAAAACATACGATACGAGTTGCTTTGGCATTGAATTTTAGCCAACGATACTTATGCGAATAGAATCATATAAAACTTCTTAAATACCAACAGCTTATCTACAATAATCTAATCGTTTATTTCATAACATAACTCTAATAACGATTTTTTTATTATTTCTGATGTCTAACTATTTACGAGTTGACAATGTTGGCCCAATGCATGATAATTTTTTTTTATTGCAGGAGTATATGATAGTAAGTACTAACAAATTTAGGTGTAATCTATACATATTATAAAACTCAACGTCTCTCTGTCTGTCTGTCTGTCCATTTATGTTCTTTTCACGCGAAAACCGCTTATCCGATTTACATGTTTTTTATATTAATTCATAGCTATGTTATCTAGCCAGGGTATAGGATATATTTTGTAATATAAAGTAATGTACTGAAAAAACTCACAAATCACTTCTGTATGTACTTGCAGAAGTATTCCTTCTTTTATTTCGCTTGTTGATTCCACTTTGCTTTGGAAATTAGAACTGTCGTGGCTCGAGATACGCTCGAACCATCAACATGTTGTAAACAACTTATGCCATCTTTTTTAAAAGGAGGTGAAAATTTGATTTTTTTTTCTTACTCAAACCGTAACAAAACGAAATAAGCAGTTACGATAATGGTGAATCAATTTGGAAAAAGACGTAGTTGAGGCGCTTAAATGGCTCACGCAGAGTAAACCAAACGAAATAAAAAAATAATGTTCTACATAATTGTAGATCTTAAAAAGACCTACAAAAAGGCAGAAATAGCATATATTTATCTTTATAAGGATCAACCGCAATAAGCGTTTTTGAACGAGAGCCGCAAGATTCGCGCGTGCCGTCGACCAACGGCATTCTGTAGTGCATGTTATATGTTAGCGATAGAAACGAAGGTATAGCTGTGAGAATTGTCATTACGAATTGCTTGACTGTAGCAAATTTGTATTTTATTTAAATTAAATAATTTAATAGTGCTTACAATATCACTTTTTACATACATACATTTCCAGAACTTAAATAGAGTAAAATAATCCTCAAAGTAATAGATTAACATTAAACATTCCTTGATAATATTATTAGACAATTTTAACTTTATCAAAAGAATAGTTTGCGTCACGACTATCATTTATTTATTGTATACTTAAGTGCAATTTCATTACAAGACAAGACTTTACTTCTTGTCTTATAATTATTTCGTTTTTATCACCAACTTAACTTTTAATAACTTTTATATAATGTGTATAGAACAGGCGTACTTCAATTAGGTTAACATCTTAAATTATGGCAGTTAATCATATTTTCTTTGGCATTCAATTATTAATTTAATCTATGGCAAATTTAATATGCACATCAGAAAGCTTGTAAAGTTTATGTGACCCACAAAAAGAGATGTTACGAATGTAGGGTGCATGGGCTCCATTAAGTTAATGTCTGAAGTTATGGCACTCGGTCGATGAGCCCGTGATGAGATGTCTGTCCATATACAATGACCTCGATGACTCTTTGCTATAGTCGTGTCTACAGCGTATTGGATAAGTTGATAGAGCTTAGGCATAATTTTCCATTTACTTCTGTTTACACCGAGTAGACCATATTATACTTGTGCGAATAATCTATAACTTTAGTTTAGGTAGTAGTTTGCTTAGATGGGTAACAAATAATATCTGCGAAACCGCTAGTAGGTCGTAGCTCGGTGTTCTGATTGTTAAGTAAAGTGTACCGCAAGGTTCTGTCTTGGGGCCATTTTTCTGTATACTGTGCCTACATGGTATTCCTAAATACTTTAAAAATGCCAAATTTATTATGTATGCTTATAACACAAAAATTAATATGTTTTTTAAAATTTAAACTTATTACGACCAATTGCTAACCGAACTCGATTGTCTGAATGATTATTATTTAATTAATAAAATCGATGTTAATATTAGCAATTGTGTTTACATGTCTTTTACCAGCAAACAAAATGTCTTGAATTTATTAATAATGTATCAATAAGAAATACTTAGAGCCCAACGAATTCGAGATCAAGTGGCCCTTTAGACAATAGGCTAAACTTCTCTATAACACTTTGATATTATCTTAAACAAAGCATTTTTTTTAATTCTATTTTGGCGAACTATTATTTATAATAATTAATTTATTATGGCTTATCAACATAACTTTTTTTTATCGTTATAGGTTTGGCGTAGTGGCCACAATCTCACCTGATGTTAAGTGACGATGTGGCCCAAGATGGTAACACGCTAAACCTAGTGGAAGACTGGCTCTCAAGTGCAGCTGCCGGAACACACCTATTGGTGCTTGGCGGCAGATTTTCAACTTGAGGATGGTAGCTAGCCAGGCGGGCATTAGAAAATGCCCTACCACCATGCTATGGCTTCCTCACGATGTTTTCCTTCACCGAAAGCTCAGGCTCATTGTAGGGATTCGAACTCACGTCAATCGATGCGAAGTCGTACACGCTACCACTGCGCCATCATCGCTTATGGTTTGATGGTTGTCGGCAAATAATTTTAAAATGTGGCCAATAAATAATCACTGACAGATTGACCGCAAAGGAACAAAACAAAAAAACACAATTATTATAAAGAGGTATAATCTTTGACAAAAGAATTTCAATAACGTAAAACTAAAAAAAAAAAATCCAATATCGAACATTGCCATGGGCGACCACTAGTTTAAATAAATTTTACAAAGGTGCGTGAAACTCGGCTAAGCACTTTAATTTTCAAAATGCATGTAAGCCCTCAGTAACGATTTAATGTTTCATATATTAGAATGAAAGTCTCACTTTCAATAACCGTAACCTTTACTTTCGTTCGAACTGACTTTGCTTTTAATAATGAAGCAATATAACGGTACAAAATAACATATGAACGAATGTTATTGCTTCACGGGCGGCGTGGTGCAGCGCTCCGAGACGTCTAATTTGACAGCAAGCGGTTTATTTGAAACTCTTCTGATTTTCCAGTTGGTTTTCCAATTATCAAGTAATTTTCACTTATTATCCATCTTAATTCTATATAAATTTCTCTTTTACCCTTTTTTTAATATACCTGGCCAATTTACTTAGTAAATAAAATAGGTAAGAAATATATTTCAAATTCATCAACGGCGTAAACTTTATTTTTCAAGCAAGTTTTTTATTGTAAAATATCAATTTTCTTTAGAGTTTTATATGCCCGGCTTCGTATCAAAGTTGCTGGTTAACTGCTTCGCGCCATACTATTTATCAACGAGTGTTTTTATCATTACATGAATGAATTGAAACAAAGTTCCGCCGGCGCCTTTAGGAAAAATCGTTAGGATATCTCTCTTACGCGCCGAAGGCCTTAGACACGATCCGCGAAAGAGAAAATATTAATGGACAAACCCTCTTTGATTTTCGAAAGCTTAGCACTTCCAGCCGAGCGACGTTATAATCTGTCAAGTTTAATAAACACTAATTTACCCAACGTTAAATCACGTCAAGAAAAAAGTTTTCTTTAAGGATGGTTCTAGCTCGAGCCCTCGTATCGTGAAGACCTCCATTAATATTGGACATTGAGGGTACATACTACCTCAATGATATTGGATCCTAATAAGATTGTTTGAGGCCACCTACTAAGTCCAAACGAAGATTATTCTGGCTGGAGCTTGTCGGATCGTGAGGAGGTTTAAGATCAATTACCAGGGCACCTAGGGGCAGCGATAACATCAGACATGTGAGGCATAGGGTGGCTATATAGGGGAAGTTGGAAGCCACAGGGGCAACCCCTAATAAAATAGACGTTACTCTCATTCTGATTGTCGGACCGTGTACATCTCTACAATACTTGCACTTAACCCTGATTACGCCCACAAGATCTGTGATTCTCTAACGACGGTGTCCAGGTAAATCCTTGTGTATCCGATAGTCTATTCCAATATCTCTCTCTCTAATTGATATATAAATAAAAGTGAAATACTTGACTTCAAATTTCAGTATCATAGTTACTCCTTTTGCGTTTTAGACGCTCACTAAGAACGGATTTTGGGAAATTCAACCTCTAAGGGTGTAAAATAGGGGTTGAATGGTTATATGGGCTGGTAGAAAAACCAAATTTTGTACCTAGACTCTTTAATAAATAAACTAAACATGAGTACCAGCATTTATCGAAATGTATCAGAATATGGTGTATAAATATGGGTTGAAATTTATTTGGTAAAATATTATTTGCTTAACTATACTGTTATAATTATGTACACATAATATATCCATTGACCTGAAATTTAGCATGCATACTCTTCAATTTATGAAAATTCATCACTTAAGGGTATAAAATAAGGGTTGAAACTTTGTATGTCCATATATATAAAAGCGAAATACTGCTCATCACAAGATCTCCGAAACTATCTCGTAGGTCCGATTGACTTGAAATTTATCATAGTTACTCCTTTCGCGATGTAAACACTCACTGAAACGGATTTTTGAAAATTCAACATTTAAAGCTGTACAATGGGGTTGAAATTTTGTATGTGTTGGTTGAAAACATTGTCTAACGAGTTTCATACCATAATCTACGATTGGAACGGTGATAATCTGTCAGTCTCTTTGTTTGTATGTCCAGATTTAATTTAAAAACGCTTGCCCGATTTTGAAAAAACTGTACACAGGAAGTATGTGTCGTTATTCAATTTATAGGTTAATAATTAATAAGGTTAAGATTTACTCCGTAACCAACGCGTGCGGAGCCACAAGGCACCGCTAGTTATATACATATAGGTGGAGTGCACATGACACAACATCTATTCTCGTCGACGTGTAGTGACGGTTGTGTCACATTTCGTATTATACGGTTGCTTACATGAAACGCAGAACGTCACAAATCGTTATTTAATTTGTATGGGAAAGTAGTGCTCCACACAACGAACATTTCATTCTCCTGATTTTCAGCAAAAAGCGTTAGTAATTGTTTTGGTTTTTGAGAGACATATTGAAAGAGATACCCAAAACCTAAACCTATTAATGAGAACATGTTTAAAAATCAAATAATACTAGGTGTATCCCACGGTTTCAGTCGTGTTAAATTCATTCAATCACCTATCCAACACTCCTCTAAAAACACCTCAAAAATCCTCAAACGCACCCGTGTAGACTATGATAGTTCTCACTTTTCGTACTTGCCTACAACTTGCCAGATTGCTTGACGTTCATTATTACTGCTATGCTCCTAAGGACTATAGCGTGATATATAGCATATAAAAAGCAAAAAAAAAATTCACACACGATAGAAGTGAAACTTCATTTTAAAAGACATTTTCTATAATACATATATACATACACATTACAATACTAATACAATAATACTACTATAACACTACAATATACATACACACCGACATTTACTCTCTCGCTCTGGCTCACACAAAGAGGAGAGACCGATAATGTGCGTTTAACGTTTAACGCTTGGAAGTCGCATAAGAAGTTTCACTTAAAAAAAAATATTTAACCTGATTGGTAGTTTTAGTATAGCGCGTTTAAACAAGCAAACAATCTCTTGAACTTTACAACATTAGTATATATTAATAAAGATATCATAGATATAAAACCTTGTATTATATAAAGATAATGTTTTCAGTTTATTCTTATATTCCACGGAATCAACAATCAATATTAAATTGTTCTTATAATAGAATTTAATTTAAACTCCTATTCACGCCTAGTGAACTGAATAATAAGAACTTCAAAACATTTTAATAGCAGTTAGCCAGGATAATATAGGTTATAAATATCCATTAAAGCTTTGGATTAATTGTAGTTTTCGTTGTGTTGTAATTATAGAAAAGAAAGTCAGGTATTTCATGTTTGGGTACGCTAACATGATTATAGTGATTATTATATTGTATTGCGTTTAGTTAGTTTAGCCATAATTATTATTGCTTTCTATTCATAATTATTATTGAAAGGAAGAAAAACAAAAAAAAAGAGAAAAAAAAGGAAGGAAAGAAAAAGGAAAATAAGCTTTGTGTTTTTTTTTTATTATAATTATGTAACTTCAATTAAAAATGTGTTTTTTTTTTCATTGTAATTGTCAAAAATGCGAAAATCTAACCCAACCCGCAATAATGTGAAAATTATAAGCTAAAATAGTGTTGAAATGAATGAATTATGCCAGTATCCAAAAGCTGGTGATGAATTCTTATATAATTTATGTGTAGCCATTTAATAATAAAAAAAAAACAAATCAGAATAAAATAAATTCAAAACAACTATTCGGTAAAATATTGTAGCTTCAACCGTAAAGCTATCAAGATTGAGGAGCCTTATAATTGAATACAAAAAGACACTGGTTACAAATAAACTTAGAACAGTGACAAGGAGAATTCGTTAATAAAAATCCAGTTGTAAAACATGAATTTAATTGTTTGAATGTATAGGGAGAAGTGTCACTGTAGTCGTTTCACGGGCTCTCTACCAATAAAACTCGTATTGACAGACGGGATATTAACAACACGTAAAACGCGGGCCACAAAACTAAAGAGTTACTTTATAATATTGTTATACCCGTGGGTAATAAAATGCCGTTCGTTTTCAGGAAAATAATTCATATTCGACAGGACAAAAGTGGAACAGACTCAGTCTTCAGCTGAAAAATCGTCTATACATTACTCTATGTGTTTTTTAATTAAGAATACAAATGCTGTACATCATACCACACCATTTTTGCGCGATTTCACTAATAATATTTGCGTTAAAAATGCTTTAAGAAAAAGTGCAATACAATACATGCATATCTATTTACTAAGATTCATTGAGCTTTTTTATTTATTTATTATTTGGTTTGTTTTTCTGTTATTGTTTTCTTAAATTATTATTATGGTTATTATATTGTAATTGTTATGATTTTTTTTACTATAAGTAAATAAGTCTAATTTTGTTAACAACTATTATACGTGTTAAAGTTACTTATTGTGTTAGAGTATTTATTATTAGTCTGAGGATGTGTGAGGCTAACTCTGTTAGAAGAACAAATAGAACAATAAACAAATAGAAATACAGACAAAAATTTTAAAAATAACTATTTTGTTATAGGTACCGTGAATTTGTATGAATTTAGTAAAAAACTGTTATTTTGCCATTACAAACAGACAGTTCAATTTTATTAAAATTTAATAAATTATTCGATTATAGTTATATAATTCGATATTGTTTATTCATGTTGACGCGGCTGGGATGTGGGTCGCAAAATTATGTTGAACAGAATCCAAATAACCCTAAGATATTTAGTATCTTAATAATATCTCTTTATAGGTCTTAATAACTTTTACATTTATATTAGATGCCAAAGTAATTTTACGATGTTAATTATAGAGAAAATGATCTTTAATTATAGAACTTCAATTTAATGTTATTAATTTTAATTAAATTTCAATGTAAATATAAATTTAAGTGAAGTCTTTTATTATTTTACCTAAATGAAAAACCTGGTATTCACTTTGATTTGAAATATTTTTAATGACGTATTTTACATATAAATTTAGTAATATATAATAAAAATATTCAATAACACAAAGCATTTGTGTAATAAAAAACAAGTGTAATGTTTGGACGGTTGTCTCATGAATAGACATGGAAATTAACTATTGAAATATAATTGTATAGCAGTGAAATTAATTATTTTCATTATTGTTATTTTATACGTGTTAAATGAAGACTTGCTATTTTGTAAGATTACGTGTATTGTGACTGCATTACTTCCCTCGGGCGCTACATTAACCAAGTAAATTATTACGTTTCGATACATTACAAACAAATTTGTAAACATGTTAGTTTTATATAACAATTAGTAACAAAATGTTCTGCTTTCAAAGTGCTCTCTCCAATAGAGAATTCATTTCGTGGCCCGACCACTAAGCACCCATGAATCTTGTTACAAAATAGGGGAAATGGTTTTATTAATGTACGTCGTAAAATAGTACATTTCACTTTGTAGGAATGAGAACTTTGTACTTTCACGGTTACACTCATATGTAGAGATATATGGACGCAGTTTAGATACTTTACCATTTGTTTTCATTTCTCTAAACATGTACTTATCATTTTAAAAATAATTTTTAACTTTAACTTTGCCCGCCTTTTGAGTAACTATTCAAATTACTTTATAGTCTTACAATATTATATTATATAATAGCTGTGCTCGCGGCTCCGCTCGCGTGGACTACAGAATGCTGTCGGTCGAGTGAACGCGCAAATTGTGCTGCCTCAAAAATGCTTATTGTTGGTGATCCTTAGAAGATAGGCATATGATTTTTTGCAGCTCTTTTTAAGATCTACAATTATATAGAATATTAATTGGATATATCTCTTATGGTTTACCCAGCATAAGCCATTTAATCGCCCCAAAAGCGTCTTTTTTCCGAATTGATTCACCATTATTGTCACTGATTATTTCGTATGTTACTTTATATAACAAAATATATCCTATAACCTGGCCAAATAAAATATCTATGAATTAAAAGGAAGACCATGTAAATCGAATAAGTGGTTTTCGCGTAAAAAGAACATAAACCGACAGACAGACAGAGGACTTCGAGTTTTATAGTCATTAAATTAAATTATAAGTCATTAAATCATAATAATATATATTATGGCTTACTTCATCATGTCTCACTTCTATCACATGATGCGCGCGCAGCAATAAATTATACCCGATCCTAAACGCATCATAAGAAGGATAACTTCAAAAAGCGTTTTATTTCTTGCATTATAATAACGATATAATTTCAAACAATGTAAATTTAAAAAGACTAATTTAGTTATATCATCAAATGTAATAAGTAGGTAACCGCGTGCATTAAAAACCCCCTCACCCTTACGTGAGGTTCCCAGACTGCTCCAGCGGTTTATATCTTTGACCTATAACAGCCATGTATTCCTTATTCATTTTTTAATACCATCTTCTCAGAATATACTTAAAAAAATACTAACGTGTAAATATAAAGTACTATTGTTCTTTCGTAATGAAGACTTAAACTTAACTGGACAGACCACGAGGTATTAGCAATTTCGAACACCGAAAGTTTATTAATTCCATGTACACCCTTTAGAAGATGTTGCTACTTACAACAATTATTAAACGTCTTTTTTCTTGTTATTTTTTTTAATGTTGGTTTACAAGTTAAATTCAAACATGAAATCAATTTCCGTGAAATTCTAAAACTGATTCAAACCATACTGAAACGTTGTTACTGACTGACAACATGACAAACTGACTACATTCGAATATCACTGGTGCTAAATCTTGATTTTTCAATGTCCATTCAACAAAATAGCTTGTTAGTATAAGCATTTCCATATAATACAATCACTATAACACATAATCATTACTTTCTCACTGTTGGGAACTTAATATTTTTGGATTTACTGCTTACTTTGGCGAACTCTTAAGAAAGTTATCCAATATTTAAAAAAGCAATCAATAAAATTTGCGTTTAAACATTTATTAGTAAATATATTTTGTACCTATGTCATTTGGTGATAATGAATATGTCCTTGTTGTTCGTTTTTGTTCTTAATTGTAAAACAATACCCTATAGTAATTACGAAAATAAATTCTAATAATTATCCAGTTTCAACCATGAAACCCTCGGAGTGAAAGTTTGAATGTTTTGCAAAACTTTTTTCATTATTATTGTTCTCTTAGGAATACTTTGAAGTTTTTCTTCTGACAACCACTTTTATTAAGGCATTCATTCGTCGTTTTCATTTGATTTAAGTGAATGTATTTATGAGAATAGTATTTAATGACGTTATTTAAGTATAATCTATATTTTATTTTGAGTGAAGAGGATTTAACGAAAATTTATGAATATCGGAATTAGAAAAATAAAAAGATAAATTATACAGTGGGTTCCTTTTCTTACTTAGGCACGAACTAACAAAAGATTTTTTGAAAATTGACAAACAATGAATGGATAATTTTATGGGAGTCCTGTTAGAAATTAAATATATGTACATCTTTTGTAGGCTCTCGGTTACAAATAAGGAAACAGTCGTATAATGTATATTACAGATTTTGACAATTAAATAAGTTTAGCTCTTAAATGCATAGTGACGTTTCTCTCCTATAACCTCCATGTAATCTTTTTACAGTTCATTTCATTTTTTTTAATTACCATGATAAGTCATATAAAAAAAGTGAAGAGAACAATCTTTTAGCTTTAAAAATATATATTAACATAAAACTTATTGATATAGAAATACATCGCCGTGCATTTAAGGGCTACCTAGTAATTTCATTCGAAACAAACTAGTACATTATATTCTAAGTCGTCTACGGCGACCATCTTTCTTCTAAATAACCTCTCTTGTCACCATAATCGAAAATGCGGTCTATTCCACTCTATTCTATGCTTTGCTTTTATGGGCATGCACTATCCACACTAGATCAACTACAAATCGAGGTAACCTTAACGGTAGTTGAACCTGTGACCAGTCCTTTTCAAACAAACACCTTAACCGTTAAACTCCTGTGCCGGTAGATAAACATAACTATTTATTGCAAGCTTATTTAATGTTTTTTAATGTGATTAACTGATGCATCACGTATCGCGATCGCTTAGTACGTGTCTATTTAATGGTTGATTTTGTATCAAGTTCATAACATCAGCTTATATAATCTATCGCAGATAGATTTCTTTTCAAATTTCGAATTTATGTCAAAGTTATAAAGTAGTCTCTATAACTAAAATTACAATTTCTTATTATTACATTGAAATTGTAAATATTTATGAGTGTTAAGCTTTCCCAGTCGTTATCGGTCGTGTTGTTTTAATAGCAATGTTATCAAAAGTGGGCCAGCGCATGCATAGACGTGTGTGTCGAAGATGTTTTTGTTGCAAATCAACTCCCTATTATGCAAAATAAGTTTTACAACTAAATACAGAAAAGGTACCTTTGTTTAAGTTAAACAAATATGTAAGTAGAGGAAAAGGAAACATAAATAAATAAAGATACAGTATTGAAAGTTGGCTTCAGAGTTTGGTGACAGTAATCAAAGTACGGTGCTTTTTAAACAGATTTGCCATTAATCAAAAAGACCACGTGACTATCATAATATCAGATTCATATTATCATTGTCTTTTTATAGGTACAAAATTAAAGATAATCTTATAACAAAAGACAATGTAATAGTAAAAACTTGAAAGTTAATAAAAATGTAAAAATAATGGAATAAAATTTAAAAAAATATAATTTAAACGAAGGAGTCAGGGCACACTTCGTTAATTAATAAAATTCTTCAGACGTTTAATATGATCGTCACTATAGTAGATACTATAGTAGATAGTCACTAAGTTCTAAAAAAAACCTTGAGCGCCGAGAAATTAGAATAAAAATTAGATCCCGATCGCAGTGTAATATTTTCTATGTCTATCTACATATATTTGTTTTATAAAGAAACGAATATCTAGTATAGGATTTGATACTTTATCCAATACGAACTAAAGTTGTTGGACCATCCATCACGAGAGTTTACTGGAATTGGTTGGTCTCACCAGACATATAAAAATTGCGTTTATTCACGTCTCTGATAAAATCAAACATCAAGACTTAACTTTAAATAGAAAATAAAAATCAATTCAATCTACTTTTCTAATCTCTAATCTAATTCTCTCTACTTGGGGCAGCCCGACTGGTGGAATACCTCTACCTTACAGAAGATCGTAGCAAAATAACCTTGTGTTGTGTTCACGCAGTGAGTAGTGTTTCCAGAGCTCCTTGGCGAAAGGAGGATTCAAAGAAACGTAGGGCACAGTCCGACTGGTGGAATATCTCCACCCTACAGAAGATCGCAACCAAATAACCTAGTGTTGTGTTCCTGCAGTGAGTAGGGTTTCCAGAGCTCCTTTGGGAAGGGGGGGGGGGTCAAAGAGAGGTAGGGCACAGATAAATTTCTTTAGATATAGCTCTTTGTTGTAAGAGGGTTAAAGGTCAGCAACGCGCTAGTGAAATCTATGGTATTACAAACGCCCATAGGCTATGGTAGCCGCTTACCATCAGGCTTTTCGTATGCTTGTTTGACATCTTTTTGTATAAAAGATTGGGTAAATGCGATGCAGACAGACAAAACGTTTCAGCATTTCGTCGGTCGACTGAATAAAAAGTACTCCTAACCGACATACTTAACATAACACAAACCATCAACAAACCACCAAACCTAAATAGCATCTATAAAATTACTTAAACTTACCAAAATGTCTCCCTAATCCTTAGTGAAAACACAACTTATTTGAAACCATAGAGTTTCACAGAGTCTGTTTAGAGTAGGTACTATAAAACTGAAAAACAATGTTCCCGTATTAAATATGCAGTTTACGATAAGGTAAACGTAAGTCACAAATCAAGAATAAGGCTGTCGCGCGCTCGTTTGTTCTTCTTGCAGTCGGAGCGATAATGAACCGATACGTGATGATTTATGTTCATATTCTAACAACTTACTTGTAACTGAAGCGTTTAAACCATCGGGTGGTCGATGTGATTTAATACTTCGTGGCTTTCGAAGATAAGTTGTTACAAATGCTTTCACATTTATCATATTGTTGTTAGGCATAGAAAATTTATTCCGTGAATGCAAATCTCTTAAATGGACATTGTGAAAATTCTCTTTCAATATATATGGTAGTTGTTTTTTTTTTTAAATAATATATGCCTTGTCTTTGTACGGCTTGATAACTATAAATACAAGGCTCAAACAATCTTAGAAATAAAAAAAAAATTCTTCGATGCAATCTCTCGTATATTTCGTTTCGCGTTTTACGTTGAGCTCCTCTTTGAAGACTAAACAATTTTTTTTCTTTGCCTTTAAAATCAATAAAAGGAGATAGCCTTGTTTTCAGTAATACGTGCTTTCGATTTCTAATATAGATTTCTTCATGCTACAATTAGTGTAGACTTCTAGCGCGCGACACGAATAAGCGTACCACTATGGCTAGTGTTACACCTATTGTAAGGTTGTCGTTAACTAATGAGACACAATTATCGTGTCTAATCACACAGCAACATATTTATTTATTCCAATTTTATTTCTAACTTTATTATTTTTTCCAAGTATAATTAATATAAATTATCTTTATATTTAAGTAACAAAATATATAGTAAAGGTGTATTAGATCTGAGTGTAGTGAAAAGTCCCAACTTGTTTTTTAAAGTCACGATAAACTATTCTGACAGATGACAAATTGTTCGCTTATGTTTTCCATCAAGAAGCTAGTTACTAACTTTGTTAGGAGTTTAGAATTTTATTTACATTTTCAAAAGGCACGTTCGTACGCTTGGTTGTAAAGGAGACGACGTTTTTCTTCTTACATTAATAAAAGGTATCATTTGTTGTTTTTTTTTTATTCTATGTAGGTGATCGTTTTGCCAAATACTCACCTTATGTTATATGACTATGTGGCTCACGATGATATGCTAAACCTATTGGAAAGATTGGTCCTCAAGTGCAGTTGCCAGAACACACCAATAGGTGTTTGGCGACAGACTTGCAACTTGTGGGTATTAGCTAGCCAGGCGGGCCATTAAAAAATTACCTACTACCATGTTATGGTTTCATTATATGTTTTCCTTCACCGAAAGCTCAGGCTCATTGCAGGGATTCGAGATCACGTCGATCGATGCAATGACCTTACATACCACCATTGTTGCTTAAATAAGATCTAATAAATAAGATGGCTATCTATAATACATATTTCATGTATTTAGCCTTTAGCTTAGTGATGTATTTGTCATTAAAAAATGTATCTTTGACATTATTTATATAAAAATAATTTATTAATGAAATTGCGTTATTTTTCAGGTGTGGTTGTGATGACATGGTGGTGGGCGGTGGCGCTGCTCGCGCTGTCTGCGCCCGTCCGCCCAGCGCCCAGGGCGGGCAACGGTGAGCAACTTTACAGTAAGCATCACTTTGTGCACTATTTCATACAGTTTGCATTCCTAACGTATCGCGTCAGTAATTACTGGTGTGTTACGCTTAGTGAATGAACTGGACTCTGTTCACCGGCATTGTCGCGTAAGTGACTTTGTTGACTTACTCCTGTGAATTTATTGGGACTTCTAGTACAAAATTACTGGTCAAATAGGGATAACTCAAACTAGTAGGCAAATTACCAATATGAACCTTTGAACTTTAAAAAAGTTTAAAAAGTCGAATTTGAATAATATATCGTTACACAAATTTTTTTCTTCAAAAATGAAGATATACAGTGATTAGTGAAAAAAGGTTTAATATGGCAAAAACACGAATGCACTTACAGAAAAAAAAAAACTATCATTGAGTTATTATTACTTGACTAGAGAATACAAATATTTTATTTTCGTTAAGAATTTCTACAATATAACAAATCATCTTAAATATTATTTACAAAGAAAGGAATATCAGTATCTTAATGATATTTTTTTTTATAAAAAATTAAAATATTATTTAACATTAACAATATAATTACACATAAATTATATTACTTAAGATCAAAAATAAATATTTACATTAATAAAGTCATTAATTCATCTTCTGTTTGCAGAGTAATATTTAAGTATTAATACAAAAAAAAAATCTTGTACATATATACGTAAGTAAGAAGTTATGCTTCTTTGGCGTAACAAAATAAAAATAAATAAAAATCAGAAATTTCTATGCTACTTCCGCCTGCAATAGATGAAACGTAGTTTCAGCTACCTACAAGATAAAATGTTTGAATTTAAATACATGTGTAAATGAATGTCTTAAATAAATTAAAATAATAATAATAAAGATCATAATAAGTTTATATTCAATATTTTCAAAGACTCTACAGCCGATTCGGAAGGCACTGTCCTTTAGAGAATAATCGGCAAGAAACTCTAAATTTCTCCAATTTTATCATCTATTAAACACGCGAAAGGATGTATACTTCAACAAATTAATTACAATATAGTTAATTATTATTTAATAAATAAGTTATTTGAAATTTTCGACGAAAATAAGAAACTCTATATGACTCCCCTTCGCATGAATTTCAGTTTAAATCTGTTTCCAGGGTCTTATTGTTGCATGTTATGTATACGTTCCTTTATGAGAATACTTTATCCTAGTATTATCTCGCTTATTTGAATATAAAAGTTTTTTTTACGCCGTATTAGCTTATAATGTAATTGAAGTAGGCTTATACTTTAACGGTATTCCTGCATATTGGTGGCCCATAAAAGTCATTCAGCCATATTGATACATAACTATAATTGTGTATAGTGTGAAGACTTCTTTATATTGCATGGACTATATACTCCAAGTCAACTAGGATGCAACGCTATGGAATACTTCATTCTTTTGGTAGGTAAAATGTATAATTTATCTTATTTTAGCATCTTAATCTTACCCAATACAGCTACAACGTATTTTGAATCTCCAAACAATTATAATATCAATATAAATTTCAAAAGAAAGTGAGGCTTCTTGGAATGCCTGGCAGTTGTGAAACATTGAAAACATTGAGAGAGGCACGCTGAAACGGAAAGAGCCGACCAGACGCGACGCTGGCCGAATGGCACGTAGCGACGTCCCATCAGAAAGCTTTTACTCCCGCATACCGTTCAAACGTGCCATTACGTATTTGATAAATCAAATAATCTTTCATATTTACATTGTAAATTAAAATGACATTAATAACGAACATGCAATTGGTATTAAATTTTCTTTAACGATATCACAATATTTAACATCCAACGCATTAGAGGAGATTCAAAGGAACGCGAGAAATAATTGCATAACAAATTTTACTCGAACTATAAGCGATAATAACTAATACATTATTACAAGAACTTGAATATAATATATTCGAAGCTTTAGTGGTGTATAACAAGCTCCAGTGTTATTTGTTAGGCGTGAACATTATCACGGGTTTAGCCGTAAATCCCGGGATTATGTCCGGCCGTGTTTGTGTACGTGAAATCAAAACCCCATGCATACCTGTGTTAGCTAGGAAATATAGCGAGAAAATATTACTTAAGTTTATATTTGTTTCATGGCTTCAGTACTTTCGACGATAATTTGATATCCCGTCAATCATAATTTTTATTGTTCAACATTTACGTTCGAATATACGAGTGGATAGCCACTAATGGTAGGATTATACTATATTACTAGCTATGCTCGCAGCTCCGTATGTGTTTATTTTGTAGTATTTATTGATAGCTTCTCTCCAGTCTTCGACCTGAAGACGACCCCCCAACCCAGCGCGAACTTCTTGATTCAAACAGGCCTCTTTTCCATTACGATGTTCTCTCATTCTTTTCATCTTTCGATTGCAAAAGAGAGGTATGGCACAGGGAAATATCTTTTGAGATTTCTCTCTAGTAGAAAAGGTAGGACACAGCGAAATTCCTTCGAAGATTTTTATCTTCTAGGGGCAGTCCGAATGGTAAAATACTTTTTAAAGAAGATCGCAGTCAAAAAACCTTGTGCTGTGTTCTCGCAGTGAGTAGGATTCCAAAGCTCATTGTGGAAGGGGAGTTCAAGGTCGGCAACGTGCTAGTGATACCTATGGTTACAAGCGTCCATAATCTACTGCAACCGCTTAGAATCAGACGGGCCATATGCTTGTTTAAAATGAAATGATATGTAGAAATTGAGAAGAAATTGAAGCACAATAGTAACAGATCATAAGCTCCATCGTGGTTTCATCAATACCACGAAGCTCGTAAATATTATGGTTTTACGACGCGCTTCGTGTCGACACATCGCGTGTTAAGGACGTGTGTTAGATAGATGATGGTGGAAAGCGAAGTGGTTTCGCTTTCATGCCATTTAAAATTTGATAGGATCAACAAAACTCTTCTTTGTTTATTCGACAACGCCCTGTGACGGATAGGGATAGGGTGACTATGATTTTTGTAAGTACCAGCTGAATCGACACTAAAAAAAAACAAACACACACACACACACATATTGGATCTTCAAAACTATGACAGTCATGGAATTGTCTCAACCGTTATATGACCAGATTTAAAAGCACTGTCGTATGTACAGTACGAGTGGTCAATGGTTCGAGTCCCTCTGATTTACTGTTTTTTAACTTGATTATTCCCGGGTGTCTTACAACACCTCTTGGAAGAAATATATACACATAACGGTGTGATAGTAATCTCCTTATTAAGTTTAAGATTTTAGTTGTACAGAGTTTTATTACTAAGAATTTATTTACTGAAAAAAAACAATTGTATGGATTGATGAACACATCGGTAACTATATTATGTTACACATTATTTTAGTAGCAGATAGCCAACGCTTTTAGAAAGTTGTCTTTTTTTTTAATTCTGTCTCTTGAAAATGCACTGTACTTAATACTGCGTACTATCAAAATTAATAATTTATTTATTCAATTTAAGCTCTAAAAAGGCACTTATGAACTTATTAACTTAATACGACCAATTCGGAAAATATTTTACTCATGAACTCATGAATATTTACTGTCTAGAGGTGGCAAGAAACTCGATCAGTTTTATCATCTTTTTTTTTTCTGTACAAATAATATTTACAGTTAATAATCATATTAATTCAGTAGATGTAAAGCAAGGGAGTCATTTTCAGTCATCACTGTCATTCACATAATGATCCACCCATAATAACTATTTGCCAATAAAACCGGCTTCTTCAAATGGTCCTTGAACTTATTGTGTAGCAAATCGTTAATGCGCTTAGGAGTCTTAATATAGAACCTAACAGTATAACCAAAAAAATTTTATTGATCTTACTGAGTCTAAAATATGGGATGATCAATTTGTGATGATAACATGAAATAACGGTGATTACCAACAGATAAATGATTAACGGTATATATCGTTGTTCTGTCGGATTCAACATTTGACATGAAGTGTCATGTAATGAAGTTTTTCTTCATCTACATATTTTGTTGAGGACTTGTATAGCTTTAGATATACTCAAAGACTTCAATGAATTTTGTATTTCATAAAAATAAAGATTGTCCTGATATAATAAGAGATACATACACACCGTGTTGTGCTGTATATGAATACAGCTTTCAAGTGGTTGAACCACTCGAGCCGTCACTTTCGATCGACCAATCATCTCCGTCAACACTCGATGAGACCACTTATCCGATAAAACTACTTACGTTTGTCAATATCTCTTTATATTATTCCTCATAGGTATTTTATGGCAACACCGTATCTCCATTAAGTCTTCACCAAAATTCATGATTCAAACATTATTTTAAATATGCTGACGAAGAACAGTCAAATAATTTAAAATTAATGTTTTTTTTTGTTAAAATATTTTTCGTTCGGAATGCTTAATAAAAATGTAATCAATGAGCACGTACGAGGTGCCATCTGTGTTATCATCTGTTTAACTAACATGACAGTTGGTAAAATGTTTACATTCTCCTGCGATATACTCGTAATTGCACAGGTCAACTAGTTGTTATAAAATCACATCTATTTATTTACATACTCGCTATTGCTAGTAATACCCCTTTTAGTAAAATAATGTTGCCAGGTGAAGTCTTTCTACTTCTCCGCTGTCATGCTCACCTGCAAATCTCTCTGTAGCTGGATATATATTACTATAAGAGTATACCTATTTTCATAAGTGGATATTCATAACTACCCAACTGGTCGGACTGCGTGGAAGGGTATATACATATATATAAGGCGTAGCGCACAAGGAGGGGATTTTAGAGATGTAGATATACCCTAGATAGATTCCTATACGAAATATCTCGTTGATAGCGCCGAAAATCATCTGATCGGAACTTTAAAATAATATTTTAAACGTAACAAAAAGCATTATTTCATAGTTATTTAGAGCAGCCAATATTAAACAAGATTAGGCTAGAACAAAACAATTAGAAGAAACAATGCATGCTTAAGAAATAAGTTTTTACTCAATGGTGTGATCATAAGTTCTTACTTATCATCCTACAATTTTCCGTTACACTTACACATAAAATGTGAGCTCGAATTATTCCTCTTACTGTTTTGAATAGTATAGATTCAATATAGGATTTATCGGCTAACACGGACCCCCGCATAACAGGTCATCCGCACCATTTGTCAGTCTCACACACGAATGGGTTTATCTATCGACGAGTTCGTCGTTTCCATAGGAAATTGAAAATTTGGACTGTCCTACATTTAGCAAGATTTGAGGTCACACTGTATTATTGACTATTGCTTACTTGTATGGATTGCTCGTTATTATTTAACATTCTATTCTTATTATTTAACAGCGTATGTAATGTTTTCGCCTCTAATGCGAAAGATAAGAATGATGAAAGTTTTGCATAATATTTACTATGAGTCGTTCCTTGCCTTGAAATCTATCTTGAGACACGTGGAAAAGACATTATTTTGCCATCATTCTAATACTGTTAAAATAATCAAAGATCACTAATAACAGCCAGCGAATTCGTACGCTTTATTTACAAACTAACTGAGACTTCGTCCGCATGGACTTCAGAATTGGGTCTTTACCGAAATAAAATATCCTATGTATTAATCCAGGTTATAAACTGTGTGCTAAATTTCATCAAAATCCGATGAGCCAGTTTAACGTGATTGAGTAACAAACATACAAATATTCAAATTTACAATATTAGTAGGATAGTACTAAGGAATAATATAGCTTTCCATTAGTGAAAAAAAATTCACAATCAGATTAGTAGCTTCGGAGATTACACCCTACATTTAAACTCACAAAGTTTTCTTCTTTATGTCAATATAGAAAATATTTATTGGAAACTATGTATCCAACTTAATTTCTATTACTTGTAGCCTTCTCCGATGTAAAAGTATACTAAGCTAAATCAAGTTACTGAACTCTGGAACGTAAAGATTCACTATCAGAAAACAAACCTTCGTTTTTAGTCAAACTTCTCGATTACAATAAGTCACGTTTCCAACTTTCAAATTGTTTATATTTATTCAATAAGTTTGTTTAAATAAAACAATATTTACGTAGCCTGATTTATCTGAATGCTTGAACTTTTCTATTTTAAAACGAGTTATATGAAGGCAATTTAGCCTTCACATATCAAAACACACAATAGTTAACATTATACACTGTAATAATGGCTAAATTAAACTTGTATGATATAGTTATTGTATTGAAATTGATATTACCTGTTTGAAGTTTAGACACTTGAATATAAATTATACCAATATAGTATCCAATGATAACTTAATGATACTTTTCACTTTATAAGTTGAGGAGTTTATTTTCATGTGTTTGATTAAAAATACTTTTTTGTATATGATAGCGAGGTTCATAAGGAACACTATATTCATAGGAAATATGTAGTATAATTTCACGCTATAACCCTAAGGAGCGGAGCAGTAACTATAAACGTTAAGCAATCTGCAAAGCTATAACAAGTACGGGACAAGTAAGAAGTAAGCTATGGCAAGTACGGGAAGTGGAACAACGACAGGTCTAAACGGACATATTGGCGTAAATTTGACACAGGTGAAACCGTGTGGCACGGCTAGTAATAAATACCAAGACCATTAAATATAACATACCTATATAATTACTAGCTGGACCAGCAGACGTTGTTCTGCTATTTCCGGTAATTAATTAATTGACCTCAGTGCCACCTATCGGGTCACGATATAGCTATAAGTTATCGTCAAATAAAATCGTATAAAACAAATATATTGTGTGAGCTCAATCGGTTAAGTCGTACAGAAGTTACACGATCACTAACAGACTTTTATATTAAAAAGGCAAATGATTTTGTATGTATATTGGAAATACAGCATTTTCCCCGACATAAGACAGTCTTAAGAGATCGTTGGTTTTGTAAGCGTTAAATGCTAGCAAAGCTAGCTACAAGTGAGTTTGACTTCTGGGATTACCCCCAGTGGCCTCCAACATATCCTGTAGCCACCTAGAACCTCGCTTGACTGAGCCGGTTATCTCATTGTGCTCCGCGGGCAGCCCGGTTACTGATTTTGGACATCCTCAAGGTCTGACAGCTTAAACAAGAATTATCCTTTTCAGGCACCGACGTAGTGGGAGCCGAGAGCAATCCCAGGATGCCATATTAACTGAGGTCTTCACAATCCAATAGCTCGAGTGAGACCTTTAAGCTGGTAGTGCCTACTAATATGAGGAGTGCGAACACAGTACACACTTGTTGCTATCGTACCCAGTCAATACTGCGGGTCAATAGTACGAACACTAGGTCATTAGTATGGTTTTAATAATCAAACCGACACGATTCTCGGGCATGTTTGTAATAAAAATAAACAGCATTGAGTTAATAATGTACTAGAGGCGACATAGTAGGTCCTTTGTTATTTGTAAGAATTTAAAGTAGTTTCTTTATAGTGATTGTTTAGTCTTTAGTCTATAAGAGCAGAAACAATTGTCCCTTTCTCTCTTTTTGTAAACAGCTTTTATTTAAAATTATTATATTAATACAATAAGCATTTAAATTTAAACAGTACTTTATGCAGTTAGTCCTCACTTTGAGTATTACATTAAAATCTGGCATGTTACAATTGAATCGTTATTAACTTATAACTAATTGTGAATATCCTATGATCACTGGAAGCAATACGATAATTTCGTAATTAAACGTAATTTCTGAATGCTCATCGATAATTCGCAATAGCAGAGAAAACCGCGCAACGTAATAATTAATGGTCCTATATAATTGAACTTCCATTTCCAATAAATAATTACATAATTGGAATCCAACTGTTTGGTAATTTAAATGCTATTAAGTGAAATTAACCGCGATGATATAATGAATTTAAAATGGAAGAGTGTTTATCGATCGTGTAAGGTTTTCAATTAAAATAGTACTTGCGTTATCCATGTCAAGTGCGTTACCCGTGTTTTTTTCTTCGGAATTTATTAATTGTATCTTCTGTTAATTATAATTTGATCGGTAAGTTTTTATGACTTAACTGTATTGTGAATGAAAATAATGATTGCATACATTAACAATTACAATTAAAGAAGCTGACTGACTCATCAAACCTAGCCCGAATTACTTATGATAGAAATTTAAGGAGGGCGTTGATTTTATATTATAGGCATTTTTAAGAAGAGATTTCTTGAAAATCGATTCTTAATTGTGCAAAAAGGTGTGGCAAATTAGGGTGGGAAATTATATTTTTCCGGTCAGATTTATTCTGTATGAGCTGTTCCTGAGTCAGTTTCAGTAACAGCCTAGTGATTTTTGGATCAGATAGACTTATCTCAATGATGCTTGATGTCTCAATAGACATAATAATTAACAACATATAAATTCAATTAAAATAAAAACCATAGAAATCTTATAGCCTACATATGCGTGCGTAACCTCGAGCAGTGAACTAATTCATTTGTAAATAAGAAATTGTGTTTGGTTTGATGTTTATTCTTCAGTAACACTTAAAATGCCGAATGGAATCTAATGAAATTTGATATAAAATACGATTATGTAGTGAAATGTGGCATAGGATATTTGTTTGTTATTTTATAGCCTAGCGAAGTGAGCGGGCGACGAGTTCTAAATACTTAATTATATTTCAATTAATGTTATGTATGTAACGTAAAATGACAATTAACAAAGTATTAAATTATAAATCAATTAAAATTTTGTTCTAAATCTAATATTATTTTTTCATATTCATTATCAAAACATTTGTAACTCGATAGTTTCGTTCGTTAAGGTGAAAAGGAGAAAATTATCCACGAAATGGGCCCGGCATTAGTACGAAGAATACGCGCTTAACGGACGGCGATCATAAAATTATGCATAATGCCAACAAGATGTTAAGATTAAATATTTAACCGTTCAACATTTATTTTGTTCGGTGCACAGTGATTGTTCAGTGGGGGATAATGTTTATCTATATTAGAGAAAATTTTCTTCTCATATTTAGGTTAGTAGAAAATGCTTCAGAAAGTTTATTTAATCTGACTATACTGACTTATAAGGAGTATTAAAGCTATTACGAACTTTTTAACCTTAATTGGTATATTGATGAGAAAGCAAATTTAACTTGGAGGTATATTTCGATTTCTCTATGAGTAGAGTAAATTGATGCGGTGTTATCTTCGCAAAAAATAACTGAATACGTTTTAACAATATTTTAATTCACATATTTGCAAGACAAATTTGTAATAAAATCGAGTAATTTAAAATAACTATTTTTCCTGCGGTTTAACTCAGTAATTTTATAATGAAACATTTATCTTCTTAAAACCGATTATGAATTCCACTGCTGTGTGATTTGTTTTCATATGGCATAGTGCTTTTATTATTCCAACCAGCATTTTGATCTGTGGGCTATAATTATATAGATCATTTCATAGTTGAATAATGAATTTATATGATTTAAAACACCTCTCACACGCTACACTACTTGCTCCCCGCGCGCTATCTGTACAATAAATTTTATTTAAAAATGCTCTTCAAGTTACGTTAATACTGGAATGCTATGTTATTAAAATGTTGGAGTTTTTAGCGAGACCTTAATCAGTCATGTGGTGGTTTTTATTTTATTCATAAACTTATGTTATATTATATAATATTGGTGGTATTTTAAATAAAACAGTTTGGCTATTGCGGTCAAAAAAGTGATAATTAATAATAACTGGAACATGCCTTTTAAAATGTCTTAATAAAACCCAGGACAGTTCTAACAAGGGATAAACCATCATGTTAAAGCATTTTTTGATTATTTAATTTTTTTCCTTCGAATAAACTTACTGTTAGCCTTAGCAGCCCTGGAGCCATTAGAAGCCTTGACAGTTTTACTGGGCTTGGGGACGAGTGCGGAAGGTACTTAGCTGCGAAAGCGAGGCAACAAGCTCAAGGGTGCCAAAATGGCCGAACCTCGATTTGAGCAGTTGCCGTACATGCAAATAAGCCACGATCTTTCTAATGGAAGATTAGAAATATATTCTATCCACGTGACAATAGGCATAATTGTGTATAAACACAAGTTGCCATTAAATAAGAAAAAATAATAACAAAAAAGTTTATGTGGAAAATATTTATATTGCTGGTATGCATAAAACATTAATGGCAAATTATTATGATCTTACTTGTTTAATACAAACATCTAGTTTTTGTTTTACTGAATAGCGGTTAGAAAAGTACCTATAAAAAAGATCTGACAATTTACTCGGTCGACAGTTATGCGAACGGTGCAGCAGTCTGTCAGAACTCTAATAGATACAATTGAAATCGCAGAGTGCCTACGAGATTAGATAAACTCATCCACCGACGCCCATTGTTGTTGCTCAGTCGATGTACTCGATAAGCTTTTAAGGCGACTATCAAATACGACTAAATTAAGTAGATACCTTCATAACATTCTATTGTAGTTACAGATGCAGTGGTTTGAATTTAATTATAATTCATGATGTTCATTTCATTTTATTATAACTAAAAATATGAATAAGCAATTTAAACATTTATCATATCACCTATTTTTTTTATTTGGTATAATAATCTATACTATATAATGTAAAGTAAGGCAACGCGTGCTATTGATTTAAAAATTGGTTTTGCTATAAGTTATACAGCAATATGGCTTCACAAAACGGACAGATGTAGGTGCATTGATTCCAAATTTCGATAAATATGTTGGATATTTTACTGATTAATAACATGCTAGCATACGGGAATAGTGTGTTTTGTTAATATTTACGCGACAACGAATCATGTTTTAGATAGATAGAAAGTTGTGAAATTTTCTATGGTCTTGTCCATAATTGCTGAGCAATTTTCTACAACGATACCTTTGCATAAATTATTAACTAATTTAATAACATAAACAAATTCGTTTTGTTATTATTCATTATTAAAACCGCTATTACAGTGAAAATTAATTATACCTTCCATAGTTCGTTGACCTACTGAGCTTTTGCTATTTCTTACAGCTTTCCGTATCTAAGTAATCAATATTAATAAACCTGTACTTCTATCTGTACAAGTAACTTTTTCCAAATTTTGTAATAGATATCATCTTTTATGAAGGGCATTGTTGACGAATTCAGATTTTTTGTCTGTCTGTCTGTTGATCTTTCTCAATGAAATTTTGTACACAGGAAGCATATTGCTTCATAAATGATAGGGCTTTTAGTTACAACGATTTCTAACTTACCCAGAGGTCCTCCTTAATCAGATTTCTTTGAATTATATGTTGAGTATTCCCTCTCTCCTATGATATCGGGTCCTTCATTGGGTTAAGTGACCCGATGTCGTAAGAAGGAGGGAACACATTAGCCGGGAGATGGTTCCATAGTTTCACGGTACGCCAAAAATAAGTCATAGAGAGCTTTGTAGTTCGTGCCGAGATGATCTATCTTTTTCGTTATACATCAAGACAGGCTTGAGATATAAAATTACATACATTTTGTATGTATAATCATCGTATATATATATATATAAATAATAGTAAGTAAGACAAATAGATCGCTTTAAATTACAAACGATTAATTTACGATGATTTGAAGACTTGATGACCGACACGAAACTGATGACACGGCATGATTGGTATATTAATTCACGGAATTTACATTTTATTGTTCAGAAATGATCGTCAAATTGATGTGTTGTCATTAAATATGTATGAATCCGATCGTAGATTTTGATAAATATATGAATATTTAATATTTATACTTTTTACAGTTTTAAAGTAATGTCATTTTATTTTTGCTCATTTCTGTTTAATGATGTTACTTTACAGTCTTCTTAGGTTTTCGTGAGTCATGAGTGTTGACAATTTAGTACCCACAAATGAAAACACAAACATATGGAATCAAATTATTTTAATTGAAAATATTATACTATTAATTATATATGATACTAGCTACGCCCCACGGTTTCAACCGTATTGAAATTATTCGACAAACTCTCCACATCGCCGCTGCTAACGCGCTCGAGTAGCTCAGCCCTATTGTTATTCCACATTCTGTACTTGCGTACAGCTTGCCAGATTGCTTGGCGTTCATAGTTACTGCTCCGCTCCTTATGGTCGTAGCGTGAAGTTCTATAGCCTATACTATTTCTTATGAATCTGGCTATCATATACAAAAATATTTTTTGGAGTCTGATTACTATTTCCAGAGATTGGAGTATAAACAAACAAACAAACAAAATCATTATATAGTATATATAATACAAAATGAGATTAAAGAGTCGTTCGCATGTTTTCATAAGTTAGACGACAAAAAATACATATTAGAAAAAGTTTAAAATATAAATATTTTGACAGGCCTCGTGGCGCAGTTGTAGTAAGCTCTACTATTGAGCCTAGAGGTCGCGGGTTCGATCCCCGCCCATGTCTGACTTTTGTGTGATGAGCATAATTGTCTGTTGTGTATCTGGGTGTTACATATATATATCTATATCAGCTGTTTAATTATCATAATACAAGCTATGCTTAGTATGGAATTAAATGGCGGTGTGTGAAATTGTGTCCACATAAAAAAAAAAAAGTTCAAAATGGCGTACATTAATTATGCCCTCACCATGCCACCACAGCTAGTTTATAAACAAAAATCGGACATATAAACGACATATCATTAATGATATGTGAGACAAGTACATGCTACGCCACTCTCCCAAACCCTGTTAATAAAATACCGGTAAAAATAAATACCTTTTCAATTCATATCAACGAATTCAATTTCATCGTCTATTCTTGACATAAATCTAACTAATATTATAAAGAAAGAGTGCGAATTTTGTTTGTGTATATTTGGAGTAGGGTGGCCCATATATGGTCTGTTGTTGTTTACTTCTGACATGATAATAATATGTTATTTTAACACGCTTCAAGAATGTACACCAAAAATCCAACTCCTGAAATGAAAAAAATTATAATTTAAAAACTGTTTTCACGTTATATAATTATGGTCTACGATTGACAGTATAAGAATTTTTGAAAGTGATTTTCTTTTTACCTATGATCTCTATAGGTTTTTTTCACGATTTTTTTTTCATTTTTAAAGCAGCTTACTGAGAGTGTTTTCAAGCGATCTGTAAATGTAAATATTACACAACTTTTAGCTTTTAAATATAATGGAAATTGTATTCGCATTACATAGGCTATTTATTGAGAAACGTTATAGTCTATATATCTTCACGCTACAACATTAAGGTGCGGAGTATTAACAGTGAATGACAAGCAATCTGTCAAGCTGTAGACAAGTACGGGGTTCGAGAACAACGTGAACACGAGTACGTTGTCGGCGGAGCGATGGACATTTGGTCCAATAAATTTTACACTTATGAAACCAGTTAGTTAGAGTCATTGTATGTAAACAGAATATTTATTTTAATATGTTATAGTTTGGTATACTGGGCCACACGTCCATGCCGCGGCCAGTTCAACTAAACCCATCATCGATCATTCTTATCTTAGACTAGCAACTGCCCACGATTTCGGTCGCGTTAATTATTATATAAAATTTAATAAGAATAAAGAATAACATATAGGGATAATGTATCTTTCGAAAAAATTTGAGAATCGGATTAATAGTTCCGACGATTACCTTCTATATTCAAAAACAGACATTTTTCCTCTATATACGAGTAATATTATCTAGTGCCTATAGATTTCCAATTATTCAATTTAATGTCGATTACTCGTTTCGCTGTAAGAGTAAAGCGTATAATAGACTGAACAAAGTTTTATTTATTTAAATTCACAGCTTGAATATAAATGATATAAACTAAATTTATATTTAGATCATTCAGCCAGTAATTAATTTTTATTAATTAAATTACATTATATGTATATACTTAATCAATACTATCCAAAAAAGAAAAAAATACAAGCAGTGTTATGTCTTTGTGTGTGCATGTGTGTACTATTTCTTTACCAATAACAGCTACTTTCATTTGGTTTATAAAATACTTTTTAGATATAATACTGTTGTGATGTTTTTTTTTATTAAAAGGTCTATGTTGCTGATTTTTTATTACAAGTGTGCAGTAATCTGTTAGTTAAGTTATTAATTAAATCTGTTGCCAAGCACCAATAGGTGTGTTCCGGCAGCTGCACTTGAGAGCCAGTCCTCCCACTAGGCGTATTATGTTATACCATCTTGGGTCACATCGTCACTTATAACGTCAGGTGAGATTGTGCCCATAATGCTAAACCTAAAACGATAAAGAAAAATTAGCCCCATAGTTAGTCCGATTTGTATATATTGTATTATGTGTAGTATGTGTGTAAATATTTGTATATTTTTCATTTCCATCAGTTGCGATTGAAGGCAAGCATAACTTGGCATATTATAATAACAAAAATACAATGGTATTTATTAAAATTTAAAATCAATATTATTTTATTGAAACTTAATTATCAAAAATTATATATTACATTTAAAAAAAAAAACTATTTTATATTAGCTGATATTCCTGACATCGTTTCCGTAATATTTGAAATAAAAAGACTCGAGCGCTACCTATTGAAATCTGGTTGTACAGAACCTTAACGGATGTGCCGTCAACCCACCGAAAACTTTATCGAAATGTGATGAATGTTATAGGAGCGTATAGATGACAAATAAACAAAGAAACGTTCATTTTTATACATATTTTGTATAAATTTAAACAATATAATAGTTACAAAAAATACCGTAATTTAGGAAACCTACATAATATTTAAAAACGTGGTCATTTAATAGGAAGTATTAAGCGTAAGTCACGAATTTGCATTTGAAAACCAATTCTCAGCTTAGCATGGATTTTGTTAGTAATTTATTTCCAATGGACGACGCGGTGACGTGCCGTATATTTTAGAAGATTTGAATAATATTTTCATTCAATTTTTATGTATAAAAATAAACGCAATTTTTTAAATTTTATTAGTTATGCTTCTCCTCATCGAGATAGTAAATAAAGGGCGCTTACACAGTGAAGGTACGAAAATATTTTTATAAAGTATTATTACAATATCAAACTTTAAATATTTTGTTTTATTAATATACAATGTCTCAGCTACCGGAACACACCTTTTAGTGCTCAGCGACAGATTTTCAATTTGATGATGACAGCTAGCCAGGCGGGCATTGGAAAATGCCCTACCACTACATTTCACCACGATGTTTTTCTCAACCGAAAGCTCAGGCTCATTTTAGAGATTCGTATCGAAACACGTTAAAACTGTGCCATCAATGCTTTATTTAATGAAACGGTGCGTAAAAAATCTTGACATAACCATATCGTGGTGGTAGGGCCTTCTTGTGTTCATCTGACTAGTATCTATTATTTTGATTCTGTCTGCAGTTCATCATTACTATTATTTCTGGTCTCCCAATTTCTTCATATTCTAAAACATCATTTAATAAGTTAATTTGTGGTCAAACGATAATGTATGTTAAACGTGAATACACTATGATTTTCATAAAGTTTCGTTAACATTTATCGTATTATTGAAATATCCGTGTGTTTTATACCTGTGGCTAGGTCCATTTTTATACCAAATTTCGAAAATTTATGGCAGGCCTAAACTAGCAACCACTTTCAAATTGTGAATACCCCGTTTTCTTTATTTCTTAAAGCTACATTTTAAGTTTAGAGTTCAGTGTGCTAGGTGTTCGACCACCTAGTAACAATCAGTTGAGATTGTGAGTGAAACGTTAACCTATAAATAAAAATGAACGTAAACATTTGAAGCGTAACAATTTCTACACAGCGTGCTCACAACCTTATCGAGTTATCGACGGCTCGACCAGCCAATGCAACGGGGCGCACGGGTAACTGTACTCGATTAACGAAAGTGAAGTTAGTGGTTAGTGCCCGCTTACTCCACTTCTTGGGAGACTATGACGGTCAAAGCGACGCGGCGACGCGTGTTCCCGTTGTTATGGCTAACGACTCTTATAATATTGTCAAATGATCATTAATTTTTTGTTTGTAATACCTATCGTGAATAATCTGTCGGAAGTACCTACTGAATGTTATTTAGGTTAATACCGTGTTTATAAAATACTAGCTGTCCCCGTGGCTCCGCTCGCGTGGACTACAGAATGCTATCGATTGAGCACACGCGCGATTGTGCTGCTCCTGCTACCATACACGGCGATTGATCGCCATTTATTTTAAAGACAAAATTGCTTATTGCGGGTGACACTTAGGAGATAGACAAGTGACTTGTTTGTAGGTCTTTTTAAGATCTACAAATATGTAATACATTATTTTGATATATTTATTTTGGTTTACACAGCCTAAGCCTCAAAAGCGTCTTTTTTTCGACTTGATTCGCCGTTATCGTCATTGCTTATTTCGTATGTTACATTATCTAACAAAATATGTCCTTTAACCAGACCAGATAATATATCTATGAATTACAGGAAACACCATGCAAATCAGATAGTGATTTTCGCGTGAAAAGAACATTAATGGACAGACAGACAGAGAGACGTTTTGTAATTTGTATAAATAACGTATTTTTTATGTTTAGATTTATTGTGACTTAGCAAACAGTGTAGAGTGCTATTTGAGTTGAATAATTATTTAATATTGAAATTTAATATAAAGTTTAAGTATCGGGTATCGGTCTAAAGTTTTCATGAAGCTTTTTTCTAAAGCTTTGATGAACTCTTGCTGCGCGTTATTAACTATGCGACTGATTATTGTTATGAAGCTTATAAATATTTTTTAAGTGTTCTAATATTTTCAATATTTAGTTTATCTATACTTTTATTATAAAAAGGTAAAGTTTGGATGGGTAGGAGGTGGTAATCAGCGGAACTCTTGATCTGTTAAATTGATTTAAAGTTCTTTAATTGAATAGAAGGTTTGTTCTTCCTGAGTGAAATAGGTAAAATTTTATTGTGTTTATTTTTATTTTATAAATATTTATTTAATTATTATTTTTGAACCACTAAGGTGGCAAACAAGCATAAGGTTCACATTATACGGTTACAAGCGGCTATACGGTAGCTTATGGACGCTTGTAATACAATAGGTATCACTAGCGCATTGCGAACCTTGAAACGCCCTTTCCCAAGTAGTTCTGGAAACTCTACTCACCGTAGGAACACATCGTAAGGTTATTTGGCTACGTACCTTCTCTATGGTGGAGGTATGATCTTGACTGTATATATAGAAATCAGATTATTCTATTTAAAATAGTGGTTCTTTTTTAACATCAGAATGACTGAAGATGACTTTATAAATTTCTATAATAGTTTCTATACAGTTTTGAAAAGATAATAACTCTATTATGTGATAAAGATACTTGAATAAAAAAAATAACACCTATCATCAATTGTAATAACTTATGAAAGCATCCCCTACATTGTCTAAGAGAGAGTTTATATATTTCAGGCTCGAGTAATATTACTTGAGATCTCAAGGGAACACTTGAGAATTATGTAATCCTGGTATTTAACAACCTTACTCAAAAGGATCTCAGGGCGATAAATCACGTTCCCTTTGGGGACTAAAGGTGAAAGGAGGGTCTTCGAAGAATTACTTGCGTGTAGAATTTGTTTGGAAAACTTAATATGAATCGTATATAATTTTTTATGATAAATGTCCCATTATCGTAAGCTTCGTAATATATATAACAAGCGGTGCCCCACGGTTTCACCCGTGTTAAATTTATTCGACACTCTCCACGGCGACGCCACCAACGTGCCCGTGTAGCCCTATGGTTGTTCCACTTCCTGCACTTGCCTACATCTTTCCAAATTGCTTAACGTTCATAGTTTCTGCTCCGCTCTTTAGGATCATAGCGTGAAGATATATAGCCCATACTATTCCTCATGAATCTCGACTATTATATACAAAAAAGTTTTTCGTATCCGACTTGTAGTTACAGAGATTAGCGCGTTCAAACAAACAATGAAACAAAAAACTTCAACCATATTATATTAGTATAAGGGCGAGTCAATAAGTCCGTGACTTTTTGAATGAAACACAGGTTTTTGGATAAAAAATCATTTTATTTTACAAACGTAGTTTTCTCCTTTGAGTACTATATACTTCGTCTCTCCAATTTTTCATCCCTTCCAGAAATAAGATTTGACGAGGTCATCTAAATAGGTATTTGTGTGTAAGATGACTTCATCGTTGAAGTTAAATCTTCTTCTGCCGAGCCACTTTTTCAGGTTTGGGAATAAGAAATAGTCACTCGGGGTTAAATCCGGGGAATAGGGTGGATGAGGAAGTAATTCGTAACCCTATTCATGGATTTTTGCCATGGAAACTGCACATGTTTTGTATGCACCCGTGCATTGTCCTGGAAAAGAACTTTTATCTCGGTCAAAAGCTGTCGGTTTTTTTTTTCAAATCCTCATTTTATTAGTTGGGATAATATTCATCATTGATTATTTTACCCTTTCGAAGATAGTCAATGTGGATTATACCGCGTGCATCCCAAAAAACGCTACGACTTTATCGGCTGACAACCCCCCTTGGCCTTCTTTGGTGCCGATTCACCCCTTGAAAACCACTGTTATGACTGCTGTTTGGTCTCTGATGTGTTGTGGTGGATCCATGAGCCGTCCGCGGTTACGAAACGGCGCAAAAACCTTGTCCATATTGCGGTTGAGCAACGCCAAGCATTCTTGCGAACTTGTCACGGGATTACCTTTGTGGTCGATTGTGAGCAAAAGCGGCACCTATCTTGCGGAGAGCTTTCCAAGTGATCATTGGAAATTGAAACCACTGAGCCATGTGAGATGCCTATGGCTTCTACAATCTTTCTCACTTTGAATCTCCAATCGGCCAACACCATATCGTGATTTTTTTCAATTGTTTCGGTGTAGAGACCTCAACTGGGCGTCCAGAACGTTCGCCATCTTCCATGCTTGTACGGCCATAACGAAATTCAGTAAAACTATTTTTTACCATTCAAATTGAGGGTACAAAGTCTCCGTAGTATTTATCAAGCTTAGTCTTCGTTTGATTAATAGTTTTTTTTTCTGCAAAAAATAATGCTTAATACGCACACGAAATTAACTTTTTCCATTTTCTCGTTAAATCACGCAGTAGCCTGCTATCGATGGCTGTCAAACACAAACTAAATAACGCAGCTTGTTTAAATGTTGACAGGAGTCAACTGACAGATGCCTGTTGACAGGAGCAGTGTTGCCATTCAGTTAATAGGTGGAAAATTCAAAAAGTCACGTACCCGCCTGAACACTTTAATTAATTCATAATTTATTTATTATATTAGTTGAGATTAATTAATTAGGTAAATATAATTATCGATCTTTGTGAATTAAGTAACACAAATCATTAATTATTGTACAATATATAATAATTATATACTCTCTTTATAAAAATAAGAACATAAATCAAACCAGTTGAAGCGGGGATTCCATCTTCGTGGCCTAGTATTTAAGACAATTCGAGATCATTTGATTTAATTAACTCATTTATGCGTGAATTCAATGAAAAAGTAAAACAACGTATTAAGAAAACTACGCAAGTTTTCCTTATAATGATAATTACAATCGTGAGTCATAGGTATTGTAGTGTAATCAGTCCATCAGAAAAATTTGAATAGTAATTATCTACTAACATCGTCAAGCCAAACTTGTTCCGCGACCGTTCACTTTTTTTAGGATATCGAAAATGGTCAGTGTTCTGTGTCTATACTGCAGTGCACATTACACAAATCGTTATCTCATTGGGATCTTAGATGCCACGAGTTTTAGCCAATCCCACGCTTCATGTTAATAATAAAAGGAATAATAAAATGGATGAAAAAACACAATCAGTTTAAAAATCGTTTTGGTATCTTAATGAAGCAATGATGGCTCAGTAGGAGTGACAACGTATTGATTGACGTGAGTTTGAAATCCTGCAATGAACCTGAGCTTTGGGTGAAGGAAAACATCATGATGAAACCATAACAAGGTGGTAGGGCTTTTTCTAATGCCCGCCTGCCTGGCTACCACCCTCAATTTGAAAATCTGTCGCCAAGTACCAATAGGTGTATTCCGGCAGCTGCACTCGAGCTCCACTCTTAGCGTGTTATCATCTTGGGTCACATCGTCACTTAAAATCAGGTGAGATTGTGGCCATAACGTTAAATCTACAAACGAAAAAAAAAACACACTTCGTAATGTATTATTTATAATTCAAAATAATTATTATATTGTTGTTCGTTAAAAATATACTGTCAGGATATTTCGTTGAATCCATTTGTACGCTGCATAACTTGTCAAGAAATTGACTTAATCAAGCCAGTGAACTTGCGCGTAAGAATTGCAATATCGCCAATTGGTTGACTACATCCAAATAAGGCTTCCTCGAGGCAGTGTTTCGTAAACTTTTTATTTCCGCCCTTTTTATACACCGAAATGTCCACTAGTGTTTCCTTCAAGTTGATATATTTCTTACAGAAACCTTTTATTATGTTGTTAGTGTTTCATAAAGTTTTGCAATGTGTGTCAATTTTTTTTTCTATTAAATTATAAAGTTTAGCTTTAGTTTTCTTACCAATTTGTAACCAATTATGCATGTATATATAACAATCTTAGCATTCGTTTTTTAGTACATTCCATAATATTATGTTCATTAAAGTACGAATAGCTGTTATAAGTTAATTGTAAAGCGAAATATCGCACAGTATTAATAATATCCATTAGTTAATGCAATCACACATTCAAATACGATTGTCTTACAACAGTAATAACCAATTTTGTTACAATATTTTTTTATTTAAAATAAACAAGGGTTTTAGACGCAGTATGATTAGTCAGTTTATATATAAATTTTCGTTTTGGTTCATTTTTTATATCATGTTATTTAAAAAAAATCAACTGTTATTTGTAGTTTAATGACTATTACAATATTAATTTAATAAATATAATTAATAATTTAATTTATTATGTTAGGATCGTGTCAAAATTTACATTAAAATATTGTGTCATCTAGTAAGCTATCATTTAATCCGACTTGAATATTATGTTATATATATATATATAGAAAAGTTATCTTACACACACACGGCCATTTAATTCCAAACTAAGCAAAGCTTGTATTAAGTTAAATTAACAGCTAATATACCATACGTATATAGACATTTAACACCCAGACACACAACTGACTATTTTGCTTATCACACAGAAGTCAGTCATGTGTGGGGATCGAAGCCATGACCACTCGGCTCAATAGTTAGGTTTATTATCACTGCGCCACGACTCATCTATTCAAAATTGGATACACTACACAAATACATAAAATGACAATTAATAAAAGAATATTATGGAAAAAAATGTCGTTTCAGATTACTTAGATGTCAGCAGAATTTACATTCCCTAAAAATTATGAAACGCTGCCTTAAAAGATATTTCTACCCCCTTCGAGTACCCCGCCCGATTTAAATTCCACCGGAACGTGATTCAATGTACCGTTTGCGAAAACAAATTGAAAAAGGATGTTTCACATGCTCAGATAATATTATTTCTTTGACTTTCTTGACCTTACATTTTATATAATAAGGTTATATATGAAATATATATGAGAACTGGACTTAAGCGATTTCTGTAAACCTATATTCTCCTTTGGATTTTTCTCACATAAAGAAGATTCAAAGTATTCGAGAACTAGAATACTAGATTCTAGGGAATCGGGTTATATAGACTATTCGTTCTGTGTAAGAATGTTACATTATATTTAAAAAAAATATATTTGTTTAATTTTATTATAGTATAGAAAATGAATAAAATTGCAAATAAAAAAGTTAATTGATATCATTATACAAATCAGCGTTAATGATGATATTAACTACTTTATAAAGAATATATTTAATATGGCAAAAAAAATGAAGTCGATATTAAGAAAAATACATGTAAAAACATTTTGTTATCGTTAGTTATATACAATTTACATATATGTACTAGTTAAAAACTAAAATCTATCACAGATAACCTTCTATGTATTTGGATTTTATAGTCACGAGAACACAACAATGAACTATTTTGAATTCTGTTTTCTTTACTTTAACCTGTATGAATGCCCACTTAATTACTTTATTATATAGAACTAATAGATATTTAAAGTTTTTAATTGAAAATATTTTTCTCAAGTGCCGGATCGTGTGAACGCACTTCGGAGCGTCAATAAAGTTTTATATTACGCTTGGAATTGCTCATATTCCTTACTTTTTACTGTGTTCAAATTAGACCCGTCGAAATATTTAAGTTTGTACGTGTTACTTGAACTTGCAGTACTTTAAGTGAGGTCCATATAATTTTTATGCAATTACGAGTATTATTGCAAAGAACGCGATTATGCTTTTTTTTTTAATTATTTGTAATCAATACATGTACTTGTATGCTATTATTCTACAGGATTCTTTATGTATATAATTACAGAATGATTATATTCAATTTTAATGTATTTTATTATAATAAAGTACTTATATTTCGGTGTGATTATTGAATCCGTACTAATGTCTTAGTATTCGTACTATTCACTAGCTACTACTGACCTGCACTATTGACTGGACGCCCTATAAAAGGAGGCCGTAAAAATTTAGCACGAATATTCTCACATTCTTCACTTACATCTTCGGACTGTTAACATATATATAGAAGTTGTTTAACTATAAGATAATACTTTGCTTCGTGATTGCATTTAACTCTGATGATGCCAAATAGACCGGGTGATCAGTAATAATGATATCGAGTAAAATCTGTAAGTAACATAAAAAAATATTTTAAAGGTTTCATATTCGTTTTTTTTTACAAATATTAATACTTGCTTATTCAGTTACATTAATCTAATATGGTAAAGGGATATTCTACTGGTGATATGAATAAAAAAAATGCATATATAAATAAATTTATAAAATATGAGCACAAGAGCCGTATCGGTCAAAATGGAATTAATTACACCAACAACAATATCATAGGATAATTTCTTTAAAATTCATTATTAGCCTTGTGAAATGGACTCTCATGATTTTAATTTCCAAGTAAATACATTTACGTATGAAGTCATCGGATGATTCAATCCAAACTTGATACGGACCGTTATTGTAATACCCCAAATATTTTGTAAACGTATGTGTGCTCTGTCATACTGTTTCTTTTCTTACGAGAAAAAGTTGATTGCTATTTATTATTGGGACTCTTTTCATCAGCCTATTCAAATTTAAAAAGGGTGAGATTTTGCTGTTATTCTATTTTGCTGGTCTTCTCTTACGTTTCCCAGCACTCAGATCTATACATCAAGACTGGTCTAGTACTTGAAAACTACTGAACCAATTTTAATGCTTGTTCAGATTAATATAGGACTGTACTCGATCTATGATCGCATGATATTCAATAGGCGCTGGGCAGTAATGATAAAATTAAATAAAAAATACAGCTTAGTTTTTATTCCAGAATGACGTACATTTAAATATTATTTTATATAGATTTATTTTTATTATTATTATATAGATACGAATTGATCAGAATACTGCAAATGACACGTAAGTTTAAAGTTCAACTACCGATGACATAGCGGCTTCCACCGCACTCGTAACTTATCCTACTTATAACTGTTTGAGGATATCAACATATGGAATTGGCTTTTTTTAAATAATAAGAATGCCGTATATCGTTCCTAGCTATAATATATAAATTTAAGGATTCCTGAAGAGTACATATATTTCGTTTAAATTTATAAAGATTCCAAAATATCTTCAAGAAGTTTCTAATAAATCCAGAAGGAAATCTACGTTCTATAGATCCATTAATAAAGATTTACATTACATTATTTCGCACAGGTTGTAGAATATCTTTTATTAAACGGTCTGTATGAAATGATTTGAAAATTAAATAACCCTTATTTAAATTAGGCCCAAATGGAAGATTAAATTCTACGATTATATCTGAAAAATTGCTCTACTGGGATGAATTCGAAAAAAAATATATGTAAAAAAGCCTTACCACGAGGTAGATAGATCACCGAATTATATTCAGACAAAGACTATGAACTGCCCTGTTGGCCGCAAGGAAAATGAAATCGAGGCTGGGGTTTTCGCCTGCATAACTTTTCAGTAAACATTTTCTCTGTAAATTGTTGTCACGATTTTATATACTTGAGTTATCGATATTTGTACTTGAAAAAAGAGATTATTAATTATACGTTGTATTTGACTTGTAATTTTGTACAATGTCTTAGAAAACTTAACACCAATAACAACCAGAGTTACTAAGTTAATTATGACGTCAGTCATGAATAACAAAATTCATTTCAAATCAACTTTATTACTAAATCTGTCTCCATACTATTTTTCGTCGGCCACAATAGAGTTCAAACAAATCTCGTATTACATCGTTATGACACCGTTAATGTAATAATGATGTCATCCCAGCCCTCTCCTACTCAAGTACAATGACTTCCGTTTCACATTCTGCATGGTTGTTCCTTTTAATAAACATTGTATATGTAATTAAAATATTTAGCTTAAAGGAATTTAGTGTATTGGCTACCAGTAATTCGATTTAATAAATCTATAAATATTATAAAACTCAACGTCTCTCTGTTTGCCTGATAAAGCTGCATGATAAAAATAAATAATACAATTGGTTTTTTGAAATATTTGTGTTAAATGGAAAGATCATATAATAATAGGTCTTTTTACCTATGAAATTGCCGTTCTGTAGTACTGGCCATTTCAAATCAAAATAATTTTTGTTTGGCTAATAATTCTAATTTCAAATTAATTTTATTTTAAAAACATGGAATTCTTTTTCCAAAAGTAGTCATTTGTTTATTGATTAGTGTTACATTTTCATCGCATTTCAATCTTTTTTGTCTTCATGGATACGTTAAAAATTCGAGTAATTATGGAATATGAGTACCGTCGTGGCAGTAACGCGGCACAAGCGGCACGCAACATCAACGACGTTTACGGAACTAATACTACAAACCAACGCACCACCTGTTATTGGTTTGCTCGCTTCCGTTCTGGGAATTTCGACCTGAAAAATGAACCTCGCGGTCGTCCGAAGACTTTGGTCGACAATAACGAATTAAAGGCGATTGTGGAAGCTGATGATACACAATCTACGGCTGAATTAGCAGCAGCTTTCGAAGTTAGCGTCAAAACAATATTGGTCCATTTGCGTCAAATTGTCAAGGTAAAAAAAGCTTGACAAATGGGTGCCCCACGAACTCAATAATCGCCAGCGCGATGTACGCGTCGAGACGTGCCTTGCACTGCTCAACAGACACACAAATGAAGGAATTTTGAACCGCATTGTTACCTGCGATGAAAAATGGATTCTGTTTGATAACCGCAAGCGCTCAGCAAGTTGGTTGGATCCTGGTTCAGCACCTAAACAATGCCCAAAACGAAAACTTACCCCTAGAAAAGTGATGGTCACTGTTTGGTGGTCTAGCGCCGGTGTGATTCATCACAGCTTTTTAACAAACGGGGTGAGCATTACTGCAGATGTGTACTGTGAAGAACTGAACACAATGATGGAGAAGCTGGCACATCTCCAACCAGCATTGGTCAATCGCTCGTCTCCGCTGCTCCTGCACGACAACGCGCGACCTCATACTGCACAACAGACGGTCTCCAAGTTGCAAGAACTGGGGTTGGATGTTCTCCGTCATCCGCCCTACTCACCAGACCTTGCGCCTACAGACTACTACTTTTTCCAGAATTTGGATAACTCCTTGGCGGAAAAAAAATTCAATACCCGAGAGGCAGTACAAAATGCCTTTCAAGAATTTGTTGCCTCCCGTCCAGTTGATTTCTTTAAGAAGGGCATCAATAAACTGGCACTTCGCTGGCAAAGATGCATTGATTGCATGGGTTATTACTTCGATTAATACAAATAAAAAATACATGAAAAAACATCGTTTAAATTTTTTCATACAAAACGGCAATTTCATAGGTAAAGACCTAATATAAGTTTTATAACAAACTATAATTTTTTTTTCGCAATATATCAATAGTTATTTCAAAATAAAAATTAATGTTTGAATACAGTACCGAAAACGCGCCGATTGTTCCCGAATAAATCCGATCGCGTGTGACGTCACAATGTTAATTTCTACTGATTGTAGCACACACCTAATACAGTGCTTTGACTCTTAATCGATGAAATTCCTTAAACATTATGACGTCACAAACCTGGCGATCATTCGTGGCGCGTTCGTAGTCATGTGATTCTTTTTAAAATATTACAATTTTCAATAGTTTATTATTAAAAAAAAATGTGTTAAGAGTTTTTCCAACTGACTATTATCATAATTATGATGAAGCTTTAAAATACATAAAAAATCGATATTCTTTTTCAAATCTAATACTCAATTGTTTGACTAAGGCTGCTTTAACAATAGAAAACTTACCGATATATTATTCACCGTGTCTCTAGAATCGTTCTTTCGAAATAATTTATCTAAACAATAATTTAAAAAAACTAGAGCTTTTTACAATTTACAACTCTATACGGTTGAAATTTAAGAATACTTTCGAATGTATTTTGAATTATTTAATCTAGTATCGGATGAAACTATCTTGTTAATAATTGATACAACGTAAGTTTTTTGCCGCCATTGTAATGATCGCCTTTTTTCAACGGCGAATTAATTGATACTCAAATTCAAAATAGCTTTGCCGTTATCCATTATCTTGTACGTGCTTTTGTATCGTGTTTCATCGTTTTGTTAATCATAATGTATATTCATTCGCCTTATTTTTTTATTTAAATTTTAACGTTTATTATAAAATTTACTTGGGTTTATTTAAGGATTTACTTAGTTTTGTATATAAGGGTTTAAAAGCAAACAAGGAATATTTATTTTACGAATCTTTTATTGGCATTTTTGCCTACAGCTTTCCAGATTTCTTGACATTCATGATTACTGCTCCGCTCCTCAGGCTCGTAACGTGAAGTTGTATAACCTTTTCCAATAAATAGGGTATAAAATTAAAACTGTTTTAAAAATCTGACCGGTATTTAAAGAGACTAGCACGATCGAACAAACAAACAAAAATAAATATATGCAGCAGTTCAGTCAGATATGAAACCATCAGAAAAACAAAAATTCTTTAATAAATATTTTTCTATATCCTAAATCACCGGTATTCGAACTATCGACCACCCGTACGTGAAGTCTGGTCGTCTCACACTACTAGGACAATCCAACGACGATCACAAACATGAAAATCAGGACTTGCATTAATTGTGTATATTGTAAATGTATTCTATCTCATTCTCTCGTAGGCTAACTCCTATAGATGTATATGGTTGTCTTCTTTTATTGTCGCTTTTTCGTTTCATCGAGTTTCAAATCCTAACAGTGCTAAAGAAGTTTTCACTTCTTCCTGCGGTCTGCCTGTTTGCTGCCCTTTTGGCATAAAATTGAATCTCTGAAATATTTCGGTTTAAAATTAAATGTAAATTGAATAATTGTACAACAATTTAGGTGTTTCAAGAAAAAACAAACAAAATACTAAGGGTAAAGTATATAAAACATTCACTTTGTTTTCTCTTGTGTTATTTTATGCTGAGTACCTTTTATCGTTTCGTTTAATGTTAAGGCAAGAGTATCTTATTTCCTTTTACTGATTTACTTTTGGCAAATTGTTGCCTCAGAAAGCATTCTTATCAAACCATAGTATCATAAGGGCGTAGGTTATAATAAACTAGTTCACCCTTATTCATTCCTAGTTATATAGGCGAGTATATTTGATAAAAACAGCGCATGTATTTAAATATATTTACGCTTCTACCACAAAGGCCGGGGAATTCCTTTGAGAAACTTGACGAATACAGCCCATTTCAATTCTTTGTGTCTACGATATATCGTGATATCACAAAAGAATACTGAAAAGCTAGGAATTCGAAGCGAAATTTAGTTTGTACCTTCATTCCATGTGAAAATCACCTTAGCACTCGGGGATAATGTAGTTTTAAATTAATGACATAATTATTTGGATTCGGATCAATAATTCCAGAAATGATCTCCTACTAATATACTTAAATACTTTACTTTTTGCAATGTTAGTATAGAAATTTTACAATTCCAAAAGTAGATCAGTTGTGCCTATGCATGTGGAAAAATTTAGATAGAAATTTTTATTCGATTGAGAATCAAAGTCAGTGCTCCTAAACAATAGTAAGTAAATAGTTATTATTAGGCTTGTACGATACATCATTTTGTCGATACGATATCGATACCGATTATTGTAGTGAGTAATCTGTAATACCGATACCGATATCGAAAGTTTAGTAATAAATAAAAAAAAATAAAGTATGTAACCTACTATACATTTTTACGGGACTGGCGGAGACTAAAGTTTTTTGGTTGATTGTATGTGTCTTTATTATGCACAAAACTGGCGATAATCTTTTTAATGATAAGTAGTTATATGATATTTAATTTTAAAAGGAGTATTAACAAAAAGAATGTGAAACAAAAATAGATAATTGGTGTGAAACTATACAATGCTTAGTAAAGACGACAATATCGCCGCTAGCACCACATGCTGCTCATACGCCTGCGACGAAAGGCTACATCAACGCTTCGCGCGCTTTTCAAATTGTTAGAAATCGGTTAGAAAACAAATCCCTGACTATATATAGGTGGGATGTTTTATACTAGCTTGAGGAAAATTACCTTAAGAAAGACGCGAGAAGAGTGGCCGATGATGAATGTCGTCATGACGATCTAAGGATGACAAAGCAGTTTCCCATATGAAATATCAAAAAAGAGATGCTATTAATTTATTCGACGTTTATAGCTCACAGCCGAAATCCTTATGCGATAATCACCGTCAACGTAAAAAAGTGAAGTGGCTACCATCTTTGGTTCGTGACTAAGTGATGTTGCAAAAAAAAATAACCACACACTCAGTCGTAATGATCCTTTGTGCCAACGCGATGTGCTGTTAGTTTCCGACGAACAAATTAACCGGATGCGAAATGCCCGTCTTATTACTTTAAATGATATCGTATTTTAATCTTCATGACCAACTGAACGTCTCTGATGTTACTTACGGACAGTGGATGTTAACGAGTTACTCTTAAATCAAAATGTAGCTGTTAAGATTTTTTTATCGTAGCTGATGACTTGAAATAGTCCGATCAAAAGAAAAGCTGTGCGCCACGGTTTTACTCGTGTTAGGCCCAACTCTCTACAGCGTCGCGCCGTCAACGCACCCGTAAAAAAATCTTGTGTTGTTCTCATTTCTTATACTTGCCTACAGTGTTCCAGATTGCTTGACGTTCATAGGTACTGCTCCGCTCCTTATGATCGTAGCGTCAATTTAGTAACCTTCCTCAATAAATAGAACATTGGTATTATCAGCGAGAAATAAATACAGTAGCCATGGACGCCGCGCCGACAGGATTACTTTCAGGGACGTGCTTCAGCATCTACAGACTATACTATTAACTAATAAAATATATTTTATATATAATTGTACATATATTGTACAAAGGAGCTTATACGCCTTGAGTTTTTTTTTAACAAACAGCAATTTAATGAAATAAAATAAATCTTTTCTGTGTATTTTATGTCCAGATAGTGCAAGTGCAACCACTTGATAGTAGTAAAATATTTTAAGGTTGATAAAGTTTTTTTATTAGCTTCTTCATTTAATAGTCAAGTATCCTTAAGTAAGATTTAGTTATATAACAAAAGAATATAATCAACAATGGTTGGTCACCACAACATCCAAGGAATGTGAACTTTTATAGAATCAAAATTAGATCCAACTCTAAAACTATTAAATTTTCTACAGAGTAACAGTGGACATGAATGATTTAAAAAGAAAAGCAATAATTAGAAATAATTTATTGAAGTTAGCAAAGTGTGGTATAACTCAAAAAAAACAATTTGGGTCCTAAGAAGACACTTATGGACGTTAAAATACTACTCCCGTTTCGAAAAAAACCCCAGTCATCGAGGTGAACTGGCAAGAAATCGTTTTCATTTTTTTTTATCTGTACAAATAATATTTACAGTTAATAATCATTCTATCTACTAGACTATCATTCACTCTGTCCATATCACCCATTCTTCATGTGACAAAACGATTCGAACCTTTTTGGTTCGAATACGAATACAGAGTATTTCATCATCCATTGTGTATGTTACCAAACAATAGGACATAGCTCTTGGTAACAAATTATTAATTCTATAAATACTTTACGCCCCAAAAACTCAGGGGACAATATTCCTGCGGTAATATCACGAACCATTGTTTGAGAGAAATTGGGTAACGAATTGTGGATGATCATGGCTGTCATTAAATACTGCTATTCTCTTCTATCTATATATATTATAAAATGTCGTGGTTATCTGTGTATCTCATGTGTATGTTTTTATCTCAAGATTTTTCTGATATATTATTTCAAAGTTAAATAGAAAATGTATCCCTAAAACATTAATACAACCATCCAACAAATAAATTACGGAAAATTCTGAAAGTGTGTATTTTAAAATGTTAAGTGTGGCAAATTAAATTTCATGGATCATTGAGTAATTAATTTAATATTTTCTTTTATTGCCGTCACTGAACTATTTGCCAATGTCAGAGCTTTATTATATCCACTGTTCTTCTTTAATATATTGAACTTATCCAAGTGTAGTTTTAGATTTTGAGGCGACTCTAAATTATCTTTTCATCTTATTTTCGAATTCACTTCACTTATGCACAATAATCAATCAACGGTTTTTTAAATGTCATCAGATTTAAATAATATCCAATAGAACACAATAACTTAAATTAAAATTGTCCAATCAAGTTGCAATAAAAACATTTATAAAGATATTTTTAATTTACAACTAGCGGTACCCTTTGTTATGCAATAATTATTTTTGTCGTCATAATTTTATTTCTATCTAATATTCTTATAGCCCATCAATTAAAGTATTATAATGTTGGTTATATAAACGCGTGCCAAGTCAAGGAACACTTCTAGTTTAAAATAAAGTACATATAAATTACTCGGTAGACACGGTGCGGTGTATCTTAATACGTTTCTGCAAAAGTTAGTCATCAAATATATTAGTAGTTTTAATTTATAATTTAATATAATGTCGGTTACCTACGGAGCGAGGATAATTACACATTATTAGTTAAGTTATAATGATGTTGGAAATGTTACTGATGCCATTAAATTAATATGAGGTGTTTTTTGAATTATTCTGTGTATAATACAAGAATAAAGGTTTTTTGACATTATATTTACAGTTCGCAGTTGAGAAGAAGATTGTTTCCGGTCATTGATCTGAAATAATATAATTAATTTTATATCAAAATAAATGCTTATCTAATACTTATAGCGGTCGATTTATAATGACAAGTGGAAAATCGATGCGAACACCACTGGTTCGAGCATCGACATATACATATACATACATCATCATCATGTCAGCCGAAAGACGTCCACATAGGCCTCCCCCAAAGATCGCCACAACGACCGGTCCTGTGCTGTCCGCATCCAGCGGCTTCCCGCAACCTTTACCAGCTCGTCGGTCCACCTTGTGGCGGGTCTGCCCACGCTGCGTCTTCCGGTACGTGGCCGCCACTCGAGAACTCTTTGACCCCATCGGCCATCTGTTCTACGAGCTACGTGGCCAGCCCACTGCCACTTAAGTGTAGCTATTCCGAAGAATAGGCCATGTCGGTGACTTTGGTTCTCCTGCGGATCTCCTCATTTCTAATTCGATCACGCAGAGAAACTCCGAGCATAGCCCTCTCCATTGCCCTTTGAGTGACTTTGAGCTTTCTTATGAGGCCCATAGTTAGCGACCACGTCTCAGCACCATATGTAAATATGGATGATATCCATATTAGATACAAAAAATAAAAATAAAATCGTCTGCCTTTACTAATTTCATTAGTAAAATTAATTATTTATGATTAAAGAAAACATCGTGAAAAAACATAAACGCTTTATAGGAAAATGTAGGACTATAAAATTGGCGTTTAAAATACTTTGAGATTTGTAGGTGATTAAAGCTAATCGGAAAGGCGTCCTTGATTAAAAGTTGCATATTTACAAGTTGGTATTATTTTTAAACTATGACAATTAAAATTAATAAAATGTTTGTGTAACATTTATTTTACAACTTAAATTACTCTGAGGAAAAATCTGAACGCTCAGCAATACAATCATGTCGGTTTTTTTTCCTCTTTGTTTATATAACCGTTAGTAATGTTAGTGCAATTTATTCAAACAATGGTTCATATTCAACATTTCCTACAGCGCAACAATGTACGGAAACTGAAATCATGTGTCGGTCCAAATGTTGCCCATCATTATATTTCATAACTTAATCCGCGGAAATTTAATTTTCTTTACACATTATAAAACTCAACGTCTCTCTGTCTATCTGTCCGGTTATGTTCTTTTCACGAAAACTACTAATCCGATTTGAATGGATTTTTCTTTAATTCATAGATCTGTTATCTAGCCAGATTAAAGGATGTATTTTGTTACATAAAGTAACATACGAAATAAACAGTGACGATAATGGTGAATCAATTCGGAAAACAGACGCTTTTGGTGCGATTAAATGACTTATCATGTTATATTTTAAGAAATATAACAAATTAATATACTACATAATTGTAGATCATAAAATGACATACAAAAAATTATCAATAACGTATGTCTTCTAAGCATAAACCACAATAAGCATTTTTGAGGCAGCACAAATCGCGCGTGCGTCGACCGCAGTCTGTAGTTCACGCGAGTGGAGCCGCGAGCACAGCTAGTATATAATAATTTAATACATTATTTACATACTAGTTTAAAATCTTCAATCCTTATCCAAATCGTATATTTCAGCTTATATTTGTAGACAAATAGAAGCATGTTCTACAACTAATCTTTAAGAACTTTTACCGGTTAGCGAATATTATTGTGAATGCCAGCACTTACCTTTTTTTATTGTTATAATAGCGCGCTAGTGTGGCGTATGTGTACCTAGTGGTAAGTACAGTATAATCCAAAAACAGTACCGACCACCGAAAGATCATTAATTCATCGCCAGTCGTCGCTGCAGCCTGCGCAAATAGAAACTGAATAGGCGCCTCCCGAAACACGACGCGCATAAATGGGAATCAGTATGTCGAACGTTTCACCATATGCGTGAACCGCAGGCGTGGTTTGTTTCGGTGGCTCAACTTCCCTCACAACCCTCTCTGTCTAGTATTTACGGGATATTGTGAACATGAACAAATAAATATATATAAAAATATTGTGTTTTAAATAATCCTGTATATACGAACCTCAGCGTTACTGACTGACTAATGTCGACGAACCCTCCGCGGCTGTATTTGGTAGTTCAACTAATATGATGTGGCAGCACGTAGTAGTGATTGGATAACGATTTCTTAGTAGGAATCTGAGTATAACACATAATTAACAAATGAAGCAATGATGGCTGAGCGGTAGTGTGTACTGATAACGTGTCGATTGACATGAGTTCGAATCCTTGCATTAAGCCTGAGCTTTCGGTGAAGAAATACATCGTGTTGCAACCAAAGCATGGTGGTAGAGTATTTTCTAATGACCGCTTGGCTAGCTACCATCCTCAAATTAAAAATCGGACACCAAGGACCTACAGAGGTATGTTCCAGCAGCTGCACTTGAGACCCAGTTTCGCCATCTCATCTTGCCATATCGTCATTTAACGTAAGGTGAGATTGTGACCATAACGCTAAACTTATAAAAATAATAATTTGGTTTATAAGATCGAGTATCTTCCATTTTTATTTGTCACCAAGTATAAGAAACGTAAATATATTGGAAATTTTCTCTCTTCGGTCTTTTTCTGGTTTTGTATTGATTTGTTATATCTATTGCATACCAGCATTTTGGCTAGCGTCTTTTACCTAATATTAACATCGATAAAGCAAGACCAATTTCAATGAAATAACTGTTATATAAAACAAACCGCTAAACGGTTAAATAATAGTTACCGTTTACCGAAGGCATTTATTTAAACGTACACGGTGATTAATCACGCCGCTAGCTGACTTCCAAGTATTTCTTGGCTAACTCGTGGTGATAATTTTGACACGTCAAAACCAGTAGCTATTCAGATCCTGGATACCGTTAAATACTGAGGATGCTCAGTTTGTTCATGAAAGTACTAAGGATTGACAATTTTGATTACAAATTGTTTTAAGGCCAGATATTATCTTTGAGAATTCTCTTCAAATTATAACTTCTTTGACATAATAAAATAACCAAAAATTTTATCCGGCGTAGCAATAACATAATGAAGTTTACCATAAATTTGAATGATTAACGTTTTTACGAAAATAAAAATAAAATAAAAGTCAGTAAAAACAATTCACATTATTATCACTGATGTGTAACTTCATCATGTCATACTACCGCCGCCACACGATGCGCGCGCACCTTTTAATTTTACCCTCTACTAAACGCACGAAAACAAAATAACCTTTGTTAATGTTTAATTGTAAAACATTATATTACCATTTACGGTAGCAAACCATTGGTAAGGGTTCCAGTTTACGGAATGTGAGTCTTAATAATCGGCGTTCAGGTCAGGAACCAGTGAGCACAGAATTGTCCCTCGGGCTACCTTATACAGATTTCCTGGAAAATAAGTTAAAGGCCCATTTCAAGCAAGATTGATCTGAATGAATTTTCTAGCAGGGAAGCAAGGTGCGGATGACTAATCGAATGCATTTCAATATTTACAAGCACATTCACGAAATCGAGCTTTTTAATTTTGATCGAGCTTTATACATTTTTAAAACGTCTCTAATTGTCATAATGACATGCAGGATTTGCTTATAGCCAAACTGTCCGATTCGACTAAAGTTTATGTTGATCCTCTGCACAAACATGATTAGACCACGGAACCGATTAAAGTAGTCAATTTTTTTCTAAAAGTACTGAGCTATGGTCTGATAATTCTAAAATGAGATGATAAACTCCCTGACCAACTTCGATCACAGCGACTGTTTCGTTTCCGAAGTTTATAAAGCTTTGTCTGAAAGGTGTATCCACACTGCGGACAAAATGAGAAGAGTACTACGCATAATATGTTAAGTACGTAAATTCTGAAACAGAAAGTTGGTATAAAATTGTCCTTTTCCCTTACAAAAATACGATCTCAATTAACATGCAGGTCCCATAAAGCCTCGTGTAAATTAACTGAACTCAATGAAACCGAAGTTGCGCAGATCCATTCGCGTCTCATGATTATTCATTAGATCCTCCATCCCTTGACACTGCGTAGATACTTAAACGTTGAATTTATTTTATGTAAACCAATAAGACTCGGAAGAGAAAAGGACATTTTTTAAATATATGACTAAGCTGGCTAGTAACACCATCACTAGCGCGTTGCCGAACCCAACAAAAGGTTATTTGTCTGCGATCTTCTGTAGGATGAAAGTATTTCACCAGTCAAGTTGCCCCAAGTGACAGAAACCTTCAAAGAATTTTCTCTGCGCTACCTATCTCAAAATACTATCTGATTTTAAATAAATTATGAACAGCGGGAACTAGAACGATATCTCGACCCTTTCTAGTTTAAACAAGTGCTTTTCGGGCCACGCTATTATGAATATTTATTTTTTCCTTTTGACATCATATTGTTCACATCTTATTGTGTCCCTGCTAAGGTAGGTAAAGATTTGATAAATAATTTTATTCTATCTTTGTTAACCCGATTCGCTTCCTTTCAATTCTTTCAATCCCTTCATGCGACCGCGCCGGTTTCGAATACTTCTTAGTTCTTACTTCCCTTGGGTCAGTTATTTTTGTTAAGTTCGGATATTCCTATGTATATCAGTTTCGTTCGCCGCCGGCTTCAACTATCACTCACGTTAGCATTATATTATTTTTTTCTTATTCTTGCATCATTCACATCTTGTGCACTTGTGCACTCGTCACAAAGCCCGATAAGGCAGTTAGGGCCCTTCCATCCAAGAGCGTTACTCATTTCGAAAAGACAAACCAATGAAGCATACTTTTAAAATAATATGTTGGTGACATTCTTTTTCATATATGTTACTCTATGCACATTTTCCATCCTAATGTGATCTACTCATGCAACCATATATATTTGAAGCGGGGAGAGAGAATTTCTATTACAATCATCTTACTTTCATACTTCTTCTGATATAGTTACTCGGATTACAAACCGTACAATAACTAATGTAAAAGTATCTCCTAACCCACTTTTTTGTTTTTAAGTCCAAATATTCTTTGCTTCGATACTGACGTCTTGTAAAATACGAATTTGTACAAGACCAGTTAATTGTTAGCTCTGACACTATAAAATGCATAAGTTAGGATCATATTAAATGATGTTATAAAATTCGATACACAAATCAAGTTATGTGAACTGAAAGGGAAACTATCCACAGGGAATCCATTATACCTCTTGTGTCCACTTCATTCATAAATCAAATGGGACAGGGCAATTTCGTTATATTTTCAAAGCTTATTCAACTTTAAACTCATGTAATAAAGTACAAAACAGAATGAACGATATTATGCAAATATAAATACAAGACTTTGAAGATTTTTGCTGACACATATTTTTATGATATAAATATTTATGATTTACGAGTACTGCATTATGGACATATATAACATTCCTTTTCTTATATTTACCACTTAAAGGCCAGTTAGGGATAAGTATTTATCAACGTATATTACTGTACTAAAAGCAACCTATTTTCAAGTTAATTGCATCGTATTATTACAACATCAAGTTAATTAAATAAGTTACAATCCTAGATTTTATGAACATGAAATAACTTTGTATTTTAATGTAATTACATTTCCCTTGATAGGTATAGTGGTACTTTTTGTCCTCAAATAGTTGCTTTTAAGGGTTTCGAAGTCAAAAGGATACCTTATAGTTTCGGTATATCCGTCTGTCTGTCCGCGGCTTAGCTCAGAGATTCATAGTACTAGAAAGCTGTAATTTAGTATGAGTATACATATCAATCACGCCGACAAAGTGGTATAATAAAATCTTGAAATAAAATTGTTTAGGGTACCTCTCCTACACATAAAATGGGAACATTTTTTTCTCATCTAGCACTATGTCTTCGGATAGGTCGTTCAAAAATACTGTAGGCCAGTGAAAACCATTTTTCGATTCAAGTATCCGTTTTCAAAATATTAACTTTAAAGTGCTCATTTTTGTTAGAGTCAAGGGCCTCCCCACTGCCAGCTAAATGGTTGTTTTTGGATATGTGAAAAATTCAGAGTAGTAGCAAATATAATAAAGTTAAAAGAAAAACTATCAGAGGTAAGTAGGCTTTACAAGTTAACGAGTAATAGTCAATCAACTTCAAAATCCAAATTCCAGTGAAAATTACTTAAAGACCCCTCTCTAAAGGATGATTAATTTTACAGCAAGCCGGGCGCCAGCCGGGACATGGTCAAACATCTATAAGCTTTTGTATGCCCCCGAACGGCTCTGGCTCGTTTTAACTTAAGCATCCTTAAGTCTGCATATTGTGACGGGCAACTACGCAATCTTACACTGCGCGTGGCCCGACACCCACTTTTAATGTGTGTTACAAAATAATAAACAGGCATGCAGTCGTTTTGATTTTTAAGAGGTAACTGCCGCCTATTCTTTATAATTATTTAGGGCTGAAGTACATAGTTGGTATACACTAAGATTCAGTTGAAATGGCTCGTGTATCAGTGCATTTTGCTGGTTTATCCCTAAAATACACGAACAAGTATTTTTGCAGAAAAAAAAATGCATTTAAGGAAAGTTTGACACTTGTGAATTTCTCTATATTTGAGAAAGATTGAAAAAAATTTGTTAAAAAAAGCAATTTTATCGTTGTTTATATAATATGCATTTAAAGGTTATAGCAAAAAAAAGTGGTAATAATTCTACCATGGTCTAACAATGCTTAATTTCTACCAATTTTATACTGTGAACTAATGACTATGAAAAAATGTTTCACTCACTGACGAATATTACCGAAATATTTATCTATATTATCTATAAGTACTAATATTATAAAGCTCAAAAGATTGTTTGAACGCGCTAATCTTTAGAACTTACCAGGCAGATAAAAAAAAAATTGCAATGTAATTAGCCTATTTATTGAGGAAGGTAATAAGCTATATAACTTCGCGCTAAAACTCTAGGGAGCGGAGTAGTAACAATGAACACCGAGCAATCTGTCAGCCTGCAGGCAAGTACAGAAGTGAAAATAACGAGAGGCTGTCGTGTTAGGAACGACGCGGTGTAGAGTTGGTCAAAGAAATTTAACACTAGTGTGACAGTAGGATGCAGCTAGTCTACTCAATAAAGAAAATGGAATACCTTTCTTAAAGATGATACAGTCATTCATTTGTGAAAGTCTTTATTACGAAGACAATTGCGAATGAAAGGTAGTAATTTAATAAGAACGTGTACACAAAGACCTCGGGGTATCGCAGCGGTCCAGTTTTCCCTGCGGTTAATTAGTAAAGCGATAAGGTGCACCTATGTTTACTGTTTGACCCTTTCACTATCGATTGCATTAAACGTATATATTATTAAGTTTGTTTATTAAATTTTGACGCTCTGTTTAGTTATATTTATTTAGTATTTCCATACAAATTAAATACCTTTTTAAATTTAAAACATAATCGACGACCTTGCCTATTGTCAACTATTAGTGCAGTCGACCGCGTCAAGCCGCCTGGTATATTCACCAGGTGATCCCGGAACGCGACACGAATAAACTTGTCAGAACGTTGAGTACAACTAGTGTATGGTGGTCACGATTCAGGCGAATCCAATGGACTTGTACTACTTGACTGATTTGTACGTTAGTGCTTGATGACAATCTCATTTGATGTTGAGTGCTGATGTTACTGAGGAAAATGTACAATTACTAAAATGGACACAGAAAGCCATTGATTTAATGCAGAAAGCCCAAAAAAGGCGATCGTTCTTAAGTGCAGCTGTCAGAAACACATCGATAGTTTCATGCCGATACCATTTCAACTTGAGTGTTGTGTCAGCCAAGCTGGCATTTGAAAAGGCCCTAACACAATACCTGGTTTTATCATGATATTTTACTTCACTGAAAGCTTATTGTAGAATTCAAAACGACGTCGGTCGACGCATTGATCGAGCGCTGCGACTAAGCCTTTATTTTCCTATCACGCGATAAGCCTTCAACACGTTTTGTAAAATTACAACTGAATAAATGAACAAACAAAATTATTTAGGAAAATGACAGAAAATTAATTTATTCATGTTTTGGGATAACATAATGAAATAATGTACTATTAGACAAACTCTATTTTAAAAATTCTTTATAACTACTGGTGGTCCACATTTTTTCTTTTTTTTTTTAACATTAATGGACGGCGTAGTGGCCACTATCTCACCTGATGTTAAGTGACGATATGGACCAAGATGATAACATGCTAAACCTAGTCGAATACTGGCTCTCAAGTGCAGCTGCCGGAACACACCTATTGGTGCTTGGCGACAGATTTTCAACTTGAGGGTGGTAGCTAGCCAGACGGGCATTAGAAAAAGCCCTACCACCATGCTATGTTTTCCTCACGATGTTTTCCTTCACCAAAAGCTCAGGCTCATTGCAGGGATTCGAACTCACGTCAATCGACGCGTAGTCGTACACGCTACCACTTCGTTGGACGTATTTTTTTTTTCTATATCTATTCAAAAAGTATTCTGTTTTCATTACCTTGACCTCATGTTCCTTTATGCCGGGTTTAATTTAAATCGTTCCAACCGTCTGAGATAAGTTATTAAGAAACCAATGTATATACGCATTGAGATTCCCACAATATCCTCATTCTGACGTCGCTGAATGAAAACAAATTCATTCCATAAAGGATGTACCTGGGATAGTAATCTCAGACCCGGAAACCATTTACCTTGTAGATTGTCTGGAGCACGTGTTCCTTTGCGCCTTCATTACCCATACATTTCCTTTAGTTGAATTCCTTGTAGGATTTATTGAACCCGTCTTATGAAGGATAGTTTACCTACTCCTGAAGTTTCTATTAATGATAATAATTTAGTTTAAGTTCTTTATACATGTACTTATGTTTCAATGTGAATTGAAATAGCCACTAATATTTTTACAAAATTATTCTAGTTTCGTCATTTGTGGTAATAAAAAATGTCACTCTCCTGAGACAGAAGATCACTGTACGTATATGCCTATAGTAATTTGAGCGTAAGATAATCAGTTGGTACGTGCTCGCGGCTCGTAGATTAGCGCCGGTTTGCGTCGCTTCGTGAGTATACTCATTGAGTACGCACATCTTCAATGCGGCATGAATATCAAGCTGGTATATTATATTACCTCGTAACACCTTAATTAAATACATAGCTAATGCGACGTTTTTCCATACCTCTAACTTATAGTAACCATACCCATGGGATACGAATAACGTCGTATACATTACAATGGACAGTAAGATAAACACCGTATTGCTTTAAGTAGAGAAACCTAACAAATTTATTTATTTATAGTTTCTCTAATATAAGGATACTAGCTGTGTCTGCGGCTCCGCTCGCGTGGATTAAATAATGCCGTCGTCCGAACGACCTCTCAAACGACGGAAAACATAAATGCTTATTGTGGGTGATCCTTAGAAGATACTATCCCTGATTTTTTTGTAGTTCTATTAAAGATATACAATAATATAGAACATTAATTTGATATATCTCGTATGGTTTACTCAGCGTAAGCTATTTAAACGCCCCAAACGCGTCTTTTTCCGAATTGATTCACAATTATCATCCCTGCTTATTACGTATGTTACTTTATCTCACAAAATATATCCAATAACATGAACAAATAATATACTTGAGAATTAAAATAAAAAACATTTAAATCGGATAAGTTGTTTTGGCGTGAAAAGAACATAAGAGGACAGACAGACAGAGAGACGTCGAGTTTTATAATATGTATAGTATAGAATATATTTGACTTCATGGGGGTTAGTTAATTTCGTTAACTATATTTTAATGTCGTTATAAAAACAATCTTATGTTTCTTTCCATGATATAATCGACTTCTCACGATGGTAGCACGTCAATTTCAGGTTGATAGCTAGCCAGGAGGGTAATATAAAATTACCTACCACCGTGCATCCGTTTTACAGTTAATTAGAATTTATTGCGTTTTCAATAGTTTCCAGTATGGCTGTAATTCATCTTCAAGCCTTCAGACAATATAACGTGTAACAATAAACACAGTGAGTTGATTGTTAAATCGAACGCACACTTTCGCCGCATGTACGCGTCGCGTGCACTGATCGCTACGATGAAGCCCTCTACACAGCCGCTTTTGTGTTCATTCTCTCTCAAGTTACGAACGGATAGCGGTTGACATTACTTCCGAAGGGCTTAGCAGGTATGGGCAAGCTTTGGAAAGTTGCAGGACGTAGATAATAAGTAATTGTAAAAAAAGGTGGTGCATGTCAGCTCTGACGGGCAGCTGAAGTAATTTTTATTAAAAACGATTTTTTTTTTCGAACTGATTATTCTGTTGGCCTTAAGGGCACTGAAGCCTTAAACGGCTTTTACAGCTTCACCCGGGCTTGGAGGCTAGCGCTTAAGGCGCTCAGCCACGAAAGCAATGCAACTAGTTCCGAGGGTGCCAAAGTGGCCGATCTGACCGATCTGACTATTGCCCTAAGACTCGAACTAAACTAACTATACATATATACCTGTCACTATCCTCTGGAAAGAGGGGAAGAGACAAGTGTATATGTATTTAGTAATCTATCAATTTTTAAGAACAATTGTATTGAAAAGTTTTATACAGTAGTGAAAGTTAAAATAATATCATATTACATATATTTTTACTTACGTATAAAAGTAAGTTGAATATATGCATATATACGCGTTCAGTATAAAATGTGCGAATATGTTGCGCGCATGAGCAACATAACGACCTCACCTTTGAAGCAATGATGGCTCAATGGTAGCATCATGTACGACTTCACGTCGATTGACGTGAGTTCGAATCCCTGCAATGAGCTCAGCTTTCGGTGAAGGAAAACATCATGAGGAAACCATAGCACGGTTCTTCTTCTTCTAATGCCCGCCTGGCCTAGGTACCACCCTCAAAATGAAAATCTGTCGCCAAGCACCAATAGGTGTGTTCCGGCAGCTGCACTTGAAAGCCAGTCTTCCACGAGGTTTAGCGTATTATCATCTTGAGCCACATCTTCATTTAAGATCGGTTGAGATTGTGGCCACTACACCAAACGATAAAAAAAACATTTATTTATTACTTGATTTTTTCTTAAATATACAAAATAGTACATCAACAAATTCTTTCAAAAACCAACTCAATTAACCTCGAAAAGAAAACAAAATAAATCTATTTAAAAATCAATTAAAGATGTCATCGGTGCATGAATAGAAATATATGAATCTGATGAGCACATATATATTCGAACAGCAAAGTGGACCTTAACATGGAGAAGTATAACATCAAACAGATAAATAAGGTAACACATTGATGAAAAATTGATAAAAATAAAGAAAAATGTAAATTTTGATCTAGAAATTTTAAGTTATGGCTGGTACATGTAAAGCAAATTTAATTATCATAGATTGATCTTGCAGAGGCCTGCAGCCTTGTTTGAGGTTCGTTATTAAACTATACCAGTTTCATAAAGCTAATCTTTGGAACGATCAGTCAAATACTAAAAATTCTTCGTACGGGTAGCAGGTTAATACATTAACTCTATTCGTTGACGCGGCGCGCGCCGGTGAAGCTCACAGTCGGCATGATTTCTTCCGACATTTTTAACAATCATCGTCATATTTCAGCCAATTTACAGAAAACCTTTAATGATTTATACACCTTAACCTTTCTCATGAATCTCTCCGTCTATTGATGAAAACCGTATGAAAATCCGTTTGGTAGTTTTTGAGTTTATCGCGTTCAGGTAGACAGACGCGGCGGGGGACTTTATTTTATAACATGTATAGACTAGCTGATCGGTACGGTTTCACTCGTGTTAAATTTATTAGACCAATTTTCCTCTGCGCTGTCCCCAATGCACTTGTGTATCCTATCGATGTTATCGTTTCTGTACTTACCTACACCTTTCCAGATTACTTGACGTTCGTGGTTAATGCTACGCTCCTTAGAGTAGTCAGATCGCGACTTCATTGCATACGCGGCAGCAGTCCAAGCCGAGGTTGAGCCGCTTTGGCACCCTTGGAACTAGTAGCCTTGCTTTCGCGGCTGAGGAGCGCCTTAAGCGCTCGCCCCAAGCCCGGTGAAGCTGTAAAAGCCGTAAAGGCTCCAGGGCGCTTAAGACTAACAGTATAGTCAGATCGCAAAAAAAAGCTCCTCAAAGTCGCAGCGTGAAATTAAATTGGCCTATAACCTAAAATAGGCTATAAAAATGGTTTTTTTTTAATCTGGTTGCTAGTTTTACCTACAAACAAACGATCTTTTGAGTTATCATATTAGTATAGATTTATTGTGGGAGGAGCCTTAGGAGCGAAGCAATTAACATAAAAATATTGTTTACGCCGTCAGTAATTCAATCTATCAGTAATTCATTTTTTTTAAATAAAACGCTATTTTACCGCGAATCACAGCTATTGACAATAACGAGTGCAAAGCGATTTGCTACTTTCATTACATAAAATTATAGAAAAGAAATTGTGATAATGAATTAGCTAATTCTTATGCCTTCGACCACTCATATAAACCGGTAGCCGTCCCTTGCACCGACTTGCAATATATTACGAACAATTTATCGCTATTGGAAAATTATTTCTCGATGAAAATCCTCAAGCGAAATATGGTGCTGGATAGTTATGCGGGATTACATTTTCAGTTATAACTCACAGTTCTTCACGGCTATTGTGCTGTCTTAAGACATGAAATTAAGAATTTATTCCTTACAGAAACATAGGACGAGGTGATGAATGATTTGTCATATATTCAGAAAGGTCAAATTAGACTTTATTTTACACCGATAATAATTGAAATCTAGTTGTGTGATACAGTAGGCTATTACTCAGAGGCGAACTAGCAGTCTCGGGTACCCTAGACCATGTAGTACCAGCCGCCCCCTCCTCAGCTCAAAGTTTACTGTGACGTATATATAATATGAATTTACTTAAATAAAACATTTCTAATTTGATGGTATTAAAGTACTGAAGTTTTACGATGTCAACATTGTAATTCAAACTGGATTCTTAACACTATATTATGCTTTAGTGTACTATTATTCATGTTCGCATTAAGTGGTATATTTTTTGTCACGATTAGCCGCCCTTAATATCTGGCCGCCCTAGGCCTGGGCCTAGTTGGCCTTAAGGGAAATCCACCACTGCTATTACTGTTGACAGCAATATCTTTCGGGCAACCTTTGATAGGTTCCAGAAAGGAAAATCACGGTTAGTGTGAGTGTCAAGAGAACAATCTATATATATATATATATAATAAAATTGAACTGTTGTTTGTAATGTCAAACTAACAGGTTTTAACTAAATGCATATGAAAGTACACACGGTACCTATAACAAAATCCCCAAGTCTGCCTGTCTTTTTGTTCCGGGTAATCCCTGAAACGGTTGGACCGATTTTGACGGGACTTTCACTGTCTGATGTTATAAGGAATAACTTAGGGTTCCGCGCAAAAAAAAGGCCTTATTACCCGTCCACACGAGCGGAGCCGCGGGCACAGCTTGTATAATATAAGAAATAAATAAAGTATATAACATTTAATATAAATTATATATAATTACTATAAATTAATAGGTAAGTACATATAGGTACTTAAACATGCCATAATACATAAAAATGTGTAGAATATAAAATAAAATGCTTCTTTAAACATTTTTTTATTTTAATTTCAATTGCTCTGAAGTTTTTCAGGTCATAATTATTCCTGTAAAATAATAGTTTTAAAATTTTAACCAGTTGTGAATTGCAAATGGTGCTAGTAGTTTTAAAATATAATGAGGTTTTGATTCTATAATATTTAAATAATAAATAAATAAAATAATTTAGATAATAAATAACGTTAAAAAAGAAACCTGCATAAATTTCTAAAAGGATAAACTTAGTGATAAGCACATATAAATGTGTTTCGGTTGCCGCATTTGAGATCGGAACAATACTTAATTATTTTTGGGTATAAAATAAAAAATATATAGACATAAAATTTTGTGGTCACACTGTATGTATATTATTCAATCTATGCCAACTGCGACGAGTCACAAATCAGATTGCCAGCTCGCGGCCGTAGTCGGGCGCGTGGCAGCCGGATAAGTGACATACTTTATTGTATCACAAATTTCATTTGTTACATTGCTATCTTTGATAAACTTAAAGCTTATTTGCCATAGAATTGGCTTTTATTTATTAGATAGATAAAACTTTGACGACAGTAGGAATTTCTTGACAAAAATGTGGATGGGTATATATGCACGCGCGCTAGAAGCTATATTTATTTGAATAGTCACACTTATATTATAAGTTATGTGACGGGTAAACACGAGATTTAGCATGCAACTTTATAATGGAAACATTTATCAAAATCTGTGCGTACACTATAAAAACATCACTCTGATTACTCTTTCATGTTTTTATTCAAAAAATCATTTTATTTTGGTATTTTCTTGTATATTCATTTATACTCAACAGGAAATTGTAAGATTATTTGTATTGTAGCATCTAATAGTGTTTATTGTCAATTGTGTCTGTTGTTTTACTAATAAGACTTTAACTTATTTGTCTTTGTTACTTATTATGTCACCTACCAACGGGATATGAATAATAATTGTCATCGTAATATAGTACCTATCATAAAAAAAATCATCGTGCGTCTTATAATTATTTCATCTAATATAATTGTAATAATTAATTACTTAATTTAGAACCTAATGAGGACATGAGTTTTGCCGCCTAATAAATTTAAAATGGAGATCAAACTAGATGGCGGATAGTATAATATGGCAGCTTATTGCTTTTAAGAAAAATACTTTTGCTAATTATATGTAAAAATACCTCGTAAAAAAGGAGAAACTAAAATAAAATGAATACATTGTTTAAGTAAAATTTCACCGCAAAGTGAGATGCGTGTGAAATTTATATTATCATTTATCATCTTCTCGGTGCGTAAAGGGTGTTTCCAGTCGTGACTCGTGAGCTGCCAGAAATTAAAGATGGCCGATATTAGGTACGCTACAATGTTTCATTGCGTTGCTTTCCTTGTTATGTAACACTCGTGTGGTAAATCAGAATCACGTACTAGAGGCGTTTATTAGAGAACGTATATCTGTTTAAAAGATGCCATAGTTTAAATGAATTCCCGTAGGTATAATGTTGTTAATTTATTTTTCTTCTTTTTATTTAATGGCAAATGTATTCACAGTTCTGCCAACGTCATGTGAATAGTTTTTTTTTATAATTTTCAAACCTAGCTCTAAAAAAGTGGAGGATCCTTTATTAAAAAAAAAACACTAATTTTTTGTTGCAACTTAAAATGCATGTTCCTAGTTATCATTATAATCCAGTTCACATAGTCAACCTACATCACGTAAAATGCATAATATAGGGTTAAGAAAACAAAAATGAACTAAGGAGAGTTTTTGGCGGAATTTCAAACTGTCATGTGGTGGTTTGTATTTTTTATTCATAAATTTGTGTTATTTGACCCTATATTGTGTAATACAAGTGGCGTTATGCATTATAAAGTTTGGTTATTGTACACAAGTGAAGTGAATTGGAAATAATAACATGGATCATGAATTCTAATTATGCCTAATAATGAATAATTCATGCCACAAAAACTCCCTAGAAAGTTCTAACAAGGGAGCCACCATCTTGTTAGGATATACAAATCGTCATAAGACTGGAAACTATATACACTCGATAATGGCAGTAATGGTCTTCAATAAAGAAGACCGGTTGTCAAGTTAGGAAAAAGATGAAGAAATTGAATTAAATTAAAAACCACCACATGACAAATCAAGATCCGCCAAAAACTTTGTTTTCGATTTACAAAAATTGTATTTTGTTTGAGCGTTCTATTCAAACCAACATTCACCGGTAACGAAGAAAAGTTAAAAACACCCCAAATGTGATTTTTATTTGAGGTTTTTAAATTAAGTTTTTAATAAAGAACTTTTAATGAAGTAATTCATTCTACACCGGGCCGGGGCCGAGTCGGATCGATGCCACTGTGTCCCAGCCGCCACCCGGCCCGGTGTAACATGAATGATCCTTTAGAGAGAGGTCTTCAAGTAATTTTTGAATAGAATTTGTACGAAATTACTTCTCCAAATACATTTTATAAATTGCTTACTTACTCGTTAACTTGTAAAGCCTACTTACCTCTGATAATTTTCCTTTTAACATCATTGTCCATATATACTACAACTACCATGATTTTTTTCATTAATCCAAAAACAATCATTTATCTGGCGGGGTGGTGACACTTGATTCTAACGAAAATTAGCATTTTAAATCTTAATATTTCGCAAACGGATCCCTGAATCGAAAAATGGTTTTCACAGATCCGCAATATGTTTGAAAGACCTATCCACCACACACGATGGGATAACGAGAACCCACTTTACGTGCTGGGGAGGTACCCTAAACATTGTTTTTTAAGATTTTATTTTACCACTTTTTCGGCGTGATTCATATGTATACCCATACTAAATTACATCTTTGTAGTACTAAGATAAGAATCTCCTAGCTAAACCGTGGACAGACAGACCGACATAGCGAAAATATAAGGAAACGATGAGAGTGATTTTTTACGATGTGCACACACATTTTAACAAACATTTTATACTATGAAGTCCTAAACCTCTTTTTTATTTTTTTATTGTGATGTAGTAGCATATGTAGATAGTTATGATGTTATAGTTATGTTATATGATGTATAACATCGATGTTACTACTCAAAGAAGTATATGTCCTAATGCGCTTTAACACGGATCAACTTTTTAAATCATTCTTAAAACATAAACATTCGTTTTGAAACTATTTTTCCCACTAAATTAATTTATCCTATGGCTATCGGTATATAACCGGAGTGCCGCGGCCGGCACTCAGCACTACCATTTGAAAATTTATAACCATCAGCCCCCTTTCGTGATTCACAACAATGGTGTTAAAATTGGAAACGTGTTTTTACTGTTTCGTTATCTCTTTCCTGTTCTCCTATTCTTTGATAATTAATTATTGATATATTTTATAACTCGACTAAATTTAGAATTTTAAATTTTTATTTGAGATTTATACATTGACGTTACCTCTGATAATTGTAAATTATTAATAAATTGAAAATTGCTATTATTCGTACCACGTAGATTTTATACGTGGTTCTCTTGGTCTTTTTGTTAGCTTAGAGAAAGGTGATGTGGATGAGAATTTGAATCTAAAGGGTAATTTGCTTTATTCAATACTAGTAGATAAATAGGTTTCTTTATATACATATTTATTATACACATTTTAGTTTTCATAAAGCAGTGTATGTAGCTTCATCTCTATTTCCGTACAATAGCCAACCACGAGACTATATAAATTTTTTTTCTATAGTTTGTGCTGTATATAATTTATTCTAAAAATATTTGTCAAAAAATTGTGATATCTTCCGTACAGATGTTCCGTTAGAATTTTTATTTGTTTAGAAAATCCACAGTAATGAAATGCTAACACTAAAACTCATAAATTATTTTTATATTGCAATAATAATTTTTGCAATAACAATTGAATTAAATTTATTTTTAATGTTTCTTATTGTTTTCTACTAACATTGTCAAAGTTGTTGCTGATATAGAACATATGTCATGAGTACACAGTTTTCGAAAAGACGTTAAAATATATTTGATGTTCATTTCAGGTTATCAAATGTCGCGCAAGTCCTGCGTGGCTGGTGGAGCGGTTGGAGCTTGTATGTGGGTCCAAGATTGCAACCGGCTGGGAGGAAAGCACGCGGGCGTGTGCGTCGACGGTTTTATGTTCGGTTCTTGCTGCAGGCTGCCGGAGAAACCCTTACATGCCGCAGGTAAGTACAGGAAAAAAAATTAAGCAGCAAATAGACTTAAAATACCTTATTATTTTCATTTACTAATATAAATACTATATTTATAATAGGTATATACACAGATGGTATATATTTCCAATACTAGACATTATTAATGTTTCTATCAAATTAAAAATTTAAAAACCTAGAAAACCTTTGTTTTATGTCCTAAAACATTTTTTTGGCAAAATGAAATAAATATAAAATAAAAATTGAAATAAATTTTAAATACAGTGTTTCAAAATAATATTATTTACGTAGATTTAGAAAATATTTATCTCACGTTATTAATTTACTCTTGTGTTTCGCAATGTTATATTATTTTTTTAAATTTTCAGAAACTCAATCACCGGTCACTGTCACTGAGCGTCCATATACAGCGCCATCTAGTACCGTGCCGACAACAACACATCCGATTGAGACAACTGCTTCAGCGACATCGCGGCCAAGCTGGCAGACCCAACGACCGTCGTTCATGACCAAACCGATAGATGGCGCGCCCACACTATACAATTACCGGCCGCCAGAAATCAACTTACCCTCATTAGGGAACTTAGATACAAGTAGCGAACAAAATAGTGATATAGTTATTAAAATACCATATAACAATGTAAATAAATACCAAACTGTACATAGGCCGAGCGGCGAAGTGGAAACTAGTCCCCACAATAAGATTTCGTCTAGTCTTAGCATATTAACTGGTGCGCGGCCCATGGCTGTATCTGAACAGCACGCTGAAAATAGTATTCCTTCAGGTAATTAATTATCTATTTATGTTTACTTTTATTAATAAACAGTTGTGCCGTGCGGATTTACCCGCGTTAAATTTGGATTGTACCTGCCTGTTTCATACATATATGATAGCTACTTGCCTAGCGATTGCCAGATTGGTTGACGTTGATGGTCACTGCTCCGCTCCTAAGGGTTGTAGCATGATGGTAGATAGCTTATAATCTTTCTCGATAAATGGGCTATAAAATACAAACACATTTTTCTAATGTAACAAGTAGGTCGAGAAATTAGCGCGTTCAAACAAAAAAAAATGAGTTTAATTCTTGGTATAGGTTATAGAACCTATACTAAAGAGCTATGAACCAATGACTATTATAGATAGTCATTGGTTGTTTATAAGACTAATATCTAAAAAAGGACTTTTTTAAACTGTAGATACCACTGTGACAAGAATCAGCAATACTAATATTTAGTCCTTCAAGGATAACGTAAAGTGACATTTGAGCAATCTATCATGACAGCGACGAGTGGCGATGATTTTTCGATCTTTCGGTGGTCACCATTGTATTTGGATTGCACTGTGCCATCAGGTACCTACAGTAACGTTACACTATCGTGATACGATAGAAAAATTATATTTATCTACTTTCATGTATTTCCGAGTGTTTAAAAATATGACTACGTTAATTTTTTAAATTTTCATTCTAATTTTAATCATTCATTCGGTTACTTATTCTAAGTTTCTTAAATTTTTAATTATTCATAATTACATGTATAGTAAAATAATTTACTGGTATTTATCGAGGTATTGATCCTGTGGTCGATATTTAACATCTAAACAACGACTGGACCTCATGGTCACATGGTTATGAATGTACGTCCATCTTTACAATAATAATAAAACTACGCGTGCAGTACCTTACACGTGATAGAAGCACAGAATATAAATACATATGAAACTTCTTAAAAAGGGAGACACGGATAGACTAAATTGTGTGTTACATAATATACTATACAATGTACAGCTGTCTTTCTCCTTCTCTTTGCGTGATATCTATCTTCTCTGTCATGTAACGAAAAGTTCCTAAACGTTACTTGTGGCTCAATTCATCGTTTACTGTAATGTCTTTAGAAGGATGGAACGCGTAGATTTTCATAAAATATGGACATAGTGGACTTTCAGGATTTAGTTTATTAATTTGATGTTCTTGGTAAAATCATAGACAAAGTACAATATAGCTTGTACCGTATATGACCGTACCATTCAAAGCTACAATCTTGCAGTAGCTTTTCGCGTTAATAATTAACTATTACAAATTACAGCACAATACATGTCAAGACCCAACAATCTGAACACAGTGCACTGGCAGGCGACAACTGAACCGACATTCATCACGAAACCCCGTCCCTCGTGGGAGAAGCCAGCGGGAAAACCGAAGCCGACCAAAAAATTCACCACGACAACTAGTAAACCCCATAAAAACTATATGAAACCCAAGGATCCTATGATGAACGTCATAAACAAAACTGATGAGTCGTCAACTCCGGCGTCAATTCACACTACTGCATCTACGCATAGCGCTGGTTAGTATTTTTGAATTATATTTCTTTTGGCGCGTTATAATAAAATGATGATAATGGATGTTGTTAAACTTGTTGAAGTGAAAATATTTACACGCCCGATGTTATTATTTAAAACAGTATCAGTGCCATCTAGGAATAAATTACGTGCAATCAATTATGATTAATGCTCTCCTCTGGTAATGGTAATGTAGTTCATAATTATTACGCTAGATGTCAATATGTATATTTTTACATTTATGAGCCTTTACAATTAAAGTTTATTTCTTTAGGCGCGTTTTGAAAAAAATATGACAGTGATTATTTACGATGCGCTCGCATATTGTAACAAAAAGTATACCCTCTGAAGTTGCTTGCTAAGCCTTTTGTTTTATTGTGTTGAAGATCTCGATATACTCGTCACATATTATTCAAATAAGTATAAGTTCTAACGCGCGTACGTACCTACGTACACGCATCCATTTTTTATTTTATACGTCACTACAGCTGATACCTGCGACTTAATTTAGGGCATCTTGTCCTATGTGCCTAAAAATTATCAAAATAAAGCCATTTAACAAAAAAGGTTTGTAGCTATGAACACACGTAAGAAGTTATCCCTTTTGGCGTAACTAAAACAATATTTTATAATTTTTAGTACACACATCAACCAACGCGTTATCCGAACACGATACCACAGAGCGGTCATTGTTACATAATATTGCAACTTCTTTGCTCATTGGCCTTTCAAAATCAATTCGGTGTAGGTCTTTTAATCGACACCGTTCTCGATTCTGTGGCATCTGTATGCATTTCGATTCTTCAATTTTTCAATGTCGTGTTTTCTTTGTTTATAAAAACGAACGCAAACGACGTTGCTGTACCTGATCTTATATGTAGTATAATCCACAAGAAACGGCGTCAAGCGAAAGATTGGCAATCCATCACCAGTAGCCGCTGTCATGCCGGCCTGCAAGCTTCTAGATAGTTCGATGTACACTGGGTGATCCCCAAACGCGACAAACCAAAAAAGAATGACTTTGACAGATTTATCACCGCGTGTACAAGCGATCCAGTCGTGTACATATTTCTACCACTCCGCTTGACTACATTGGCAAGCGTTGGTGGTTGAGATTCAGTCGTATTTCAACGCATTTGTGATCCTGCAGATCGTTTTAATCCTGGCATCGTACGAATCATAATCTAATTAATGTTCAGACAATGGAAAGGATAAAATGGAATTACGTTTTGCAACTCTTGTCCAAAATTATCCAAGTGTGTCTAAAGGACGCTGTCATTATTTTACTAGCCCAACGGTTTCATTCATTTTAAATTGATTCAACGAACTCTCCATCCGTCTCCAACTCTCCATCCATCCGTTATCGTTGTACGTTGTACTCCCTGTACTTGCCTACAGCTTGCCAGGTTGCTTAACTTTCATAGTTAATGCTCGGACCTTTAAGGCCGTAGTGTGAATTTTTATAGCCTCTAACTACTTATTAGGGGGCGTTCAATTTTTACGTAAATTTACAATTTGAGGGATGGTGGGGGTCTTGTAAAACATTACGATGCGTTACAAGGGCGGGAGGGGGGTTCGAACAACGCGTTACATAACATTGTTTTTTTTTTTTAATAAAAAACTAGGCATTGATATTTCCCAAGTTCGCAACCCTTTTCGTATATTTTTTACGGGGAATCCCTTGATAGTGTTGTATGATAAATTTTGTTTTTTCAAGTTGGCAACCCTTTTCGTTTATGTTTGCGCCTGTACTTTACACAACATAATTATGACTTTTAGGTAAAAATGGTCACTTTGGTGTTACGTATTGTTTAAGGAGGGGGAGAGGGGTACTGAAAATATTACGGTAAGTTACATGGGGGGAGGGAGAGTCAAAAATCTTCAAATAACTTGAACGCTCCCTTATAAATAGGCAGAGTTCAGAGGCTTAGCGACGAATCGGATTATAGAATCACAAAAGTTTGTACATCTTTCCAGAATGTGGAGTAACAGCCATGTGGCCTCGTCCGGAAATCCGTATCATGGGAGGCAAGGATTCCAGTTTTGGAAGGTGGCCGTGGCAGGTGTCCGTCAGACGGACTTCGTTTTTCGGATTCTCGTCCACACATAGGTGTGGTGGAGCTATTATTAACGAAGGCTGGATCGCGACAGCGGGTCATTGCGTCGATGAGTGAGTAGTATTTTCAGTTTAGATTTTTGTATATCTCTTGCATTAATATCAAAAAGTTTATTTGCAAGTCTGAAGAAGGCCTTTTCTACGTGCGGCTTTATGCACTCTTTCCAATTTAGCATATATCAAGATAAAATACGTTTTATAGCCAGCTTATTATGAACGAATCTCGTTTATAATGACATTGTATTGTAAGTATGACTTATGGATAGTTCTAGAAGCGGATTAGACTGTAAACCTAAAAATAAATAACAGCATCCACTAAAGCAGTCAATTAAAGCTTTTTTGTTACTTCAACGTTCTTAGAAAAAATAATCCTTTGATATCTCCCTCTTGTTATTTCTGTCTTGAGGATTTTTTATTTCACGAAGTGTCTATATGCTATATATATATATATTATTCTTGGTTATTTGCAACCCACGTGTTGTAAATCACCATACTAAAGAAACAATATTAATATTTGTAGTATAATGATATTACTTATTACTAAAAGTATTTAAAATTTCTTTCTAAGTATTTTTTTTAAATAAAATATAGAAAAATATAAAGTCGTGGTGGTCGAGTAGTTTGGCCTGGTGGAATATCGATTCGATGTCCGCAGGTTCGAATCCCGGTACGGCGGCGTGTACCAACCAAATATTTCTGAATTTGCTTACATTTACTCATTTAAATTGGTAACACTATCTATCGGCTGACGGTGAAGAAAAACATCGTGAGGAATTTGAACATTTGAGAAATGTTCTAGGAGTACCTCTGTATGTGGGGACATATATTTTTCTGTTAATCAGCGTTTTAAATCACGTCGTGGGCTGGCGTAGTGTTTAAGCCCGTGCCTTCCCTCGGTAAGAGGCTACATTGCCCGGCATTGGGATTCATGCTGGTATTATTATTGTTATACATAAACTTATTGTTTCATTTTCCAGTCTCCTAACATCGCAAATAAGGATACGAGTTGGTGAATACGACTTCTCGACCGTATCAGAGGAATATCCATTCGTGGAGCGAGGAGTCGCCCGAAAAGCTGTCCATCCCAAATACAACTTCTACACTTACGAATACGACCTAGCTCTTGTGAAACTTGAGTCTCCCCTGCAATTCGCACCGCATATATCACCTATATGCTTACCGGCGTCTGATGATTTGTTGGTTGGTGAAAACGCTACAGTGACCGGCTGGGGCAGGCTTTCTGAGGGTGGAGTGCTGCCTTCTGTTTTACAAGAGGTATGTTTAAAGAAATTATTCGTTATTTTATGGTAATTGCAAAAAAAAAATAACATTTTTAGAAGGTATGTTGGATTTTTTCGGTAAATTCTTAAATAATAATTTTTTTTGGGCTTCTTAAGAATCGTTTTTCATTTAAAGCCTGCGTAAATTAGATGGGGAGCAAAATCTAGTGTTAATGTTGTGTGTAGTGGTAATGTTAACGTGAAATCGTTATGTTGACACTCCAAGCAACATATTTGCGCATCTTATACTGAACTTGTATGCTGATTACTTACCTATCTATCTATATAAATGAAATGATTGAGGTTTTCCGTTGTGCGCGCGTCACGTAAAAACGACTGTATAGATTTTGATTTACCCTTCTTGTTTTACACCTTAGATACTTGATCTCTATCAAAAAAAATATATGACGATATCTTCATAAACAATAATGCTGTAGTTAACGCGTGCGGACCTGTGGGCACAGCTATTATGTAATATATTAATACTTTGTCTGTTGTATATAATCCTAGACAATCTCATTCTTATAGAGTGTACTTCAGTCACGCGTCGAACATGACACGCAATATTTTTTGAAATTATTATTGTAATAAGTAGGTTATGTCCACAATGTCATCTTATATATTAGGTCCTTACATAATATGAAATCGGCGTTTTGTTGAACTGGCCAACTTGATCTCAAATATTTGCCGTTTGGTTAGGAATTCCAAATTCAAATTTAGTGTTTATGTAGTTTATGGTGTTCGAATGGTGTGTTTCGAATTTAGTGATTCATTTGTTTTCTATGACATCATTCTTTCACAAAATGTATAACTTAAAATATCGCCTTATTTAAGAGAGTTTAAACACTTGCTGTGCTACACGGTTTCACTCGTGTTAAATTCGCACCCCTATCATTATTCTCACTTCCCATACTTGTCTGCAACTTACCAGATTACTAGACGTTCATAGTTGTGGTCGTAATATGAAGTTGTATAGCCTAGCCTTCCTAAATAAATAGGATATTTAATGCATATAATTTTTCATATGTTACTGGTGTTCAAGAGTTTAGAGCTTTCAGAAAAATAAAAATAAAAACAATCGTTTAAGCTGTATAGATTATGAACTACAACAATTTCAAATGCAAAGCTTATAAATTAATCTACTGAGTTTATCAACAGGTACAAGTACCTATTGTATCAAACGAGAGGTGCAAATCGATGTTCTTCAGAGCTGGTCGCCAGGAGTTCATACCGGACATATTCCTGTGCGCCGGCCACGAGAGGGGCGGCCACGACTCTTGCCAGGGAGACTCGGGAGGACCTCTACAGGTACACTCTTGATAATGTCTTGTCAATATTTTTGTAATTTTTTTTAAAACCTTTGAAGAAAGGGCTGCTAATTCTGATAATCCTTACAAAACATAAACTTGCAAGGTGTTTCGATTTTTCTGATGAGAAGTGTTTGTGTACGAAATTGTTTTTGAAATTGTCTTGCAGCGTTCCTTTTTTCCATTTGCAAAACGATATTTTTACTAAAAAAAATATGTACTAAAGTCGCATTTTTATAAAGCTGCCTTTGTACTGTTACTTTGCGCAAGAATTAATCTTGAGCAGTTTGGTTAAGTTGTAATAAAATTTGTTTTAGAAAGAGCTTTAAAATAAGTCAGATATGGAATAGAATTTTATTAAAAAGATTATGGTATTAGATTTAGTAAATATTTGTCAGAAGCTAAATAAGTTTGTAGGATTCATTCATTTCCATTTTTATTTATTCAATAAATATATATATATATATAAACCATCCTTTTTTTTAGAATATTGTTTAGTTTATACTATCGGACATGACTTTGTTGTACCAATGAATGCGTTCAAATTTACAAACAATGAACAAAACTTTAATTTCCCTAAGTAAAAACTATGAACACTGTTTAGTGATACCTCTTGCCAAAAATTATACACTGATCAAGGTATTTTTAGACGAGGAAGAAAACTTTTGGTAGAATATTTAATTAAAACGATAAAAATAAATTACGGATTATCTGCAATGCAAGCTGAAGTTTTGCGTGTCAGCTTATCGTTGAAAGAAAACTGACAAATATTGTTAATTTCTCGATAAGAAATAGAATAGTTAATCGCCATTGATCATATAAATATCGCAACAAATATACGGATTTATAATTACGTAGACCTGAAACGTCTTATTTAGCTAGAGCAATATATATTTATAAAGTAAATGTCCAGAAATGTTACTAACATTTGACAAAACTGTATTAATGCTACGTTTTTTCACACAATACATTTTCAAATTATATGAAATGATTTAGATGAAAGTAGATATTCCACAGTTCATAAACCCGATAAAGTTTTGGCACCGAAATCATTAAAATTACTAAGGAAAACAATACCAAAGGAACGAGGTGAAAATATTTCTGTGATTGATTGTATGAGCAAGGGGTCAGCATTCTAATGTTTTTTTTTTAATAAGATGGTTTTGGCATCATTTTTATAGAATTGTTCCATACAATGCATGTATACAAGTTATACAACGTAGTACGTACTATGAATAAATGATACAGCAATATTTTTTCTGGATTTCAGGTCAAAGGCAGAGATCAGAGGTACTTCCTGGCAGGTATCATCAGCTGGGGTATCGGATGCGGTGAAGCTAATCTTCCAGGAGTTTGCACTAGAATATCTAAATTTGTACCTTGGATATTGCAGACTGTCAACTCCTAAAAAAATCAATAGATCTTAAAGGAGTTCCCAAAAGTGATTTGTGTCGCGGAAGTGAAACTACTATGGAACAGTGATAACTAAACTTTAATGTTTAAAAAACAAAGAACATAACACAATAATTTCGACGGATTTACAAGTGTCGTGTTGGTTACCTTCAAAAATGTTGATTAAATTCAACGTTTTCTGAGGCGTTTTATTTGGAATAGTCCACCCAGGAGCTCTACAGAACTCGTTCAAGCGAAATTCTGTATCGGACCTCGTACGAGCTCCGTTCACGGTGTATATCTTGGCTTGAACAATAAAAAACGCCCTGACAATGAATGGCTGCTTATTTCTCAGGATGTATAAGAAATTTATAAAGATTTTCTACGATGAGTTTAAGAACTACCTAAACGTAATCTACATTAAATACACTTACAGCTATGTTTAAAACATACATTGTATATACACATTCATTATTTAAGGTTATTATAAATATTTTATATTTAATAGAAAATATTTTTTACTCAAGCAATTGTAAATATGTATCTTCTTGCCTTTAATTTATTTTTTTGTATATTTACAGTATTATTTACGTATTGTTACATATATCGTTTTGTAAATATTCTTTCGCCACCGTTTGGTTATTTTTATAGTTCCTTTATAAGAATTATTCGTAATTTTATAATTATTTCTCATAAATATAACTTGTAATTTAAATTGTATAAAGGTTTTATAATTGAAATGTTATGACTATATTACAAATAAAGGCGAGAATTAAGATACCAAATCATGTATAGTTTACAAGGTCTTCGCGAGTGGAATATCTTGCTGAACCGATGTCTTGTACAACTTATTCTATTGCAATTTTTGTTTGAATGAATAGTTTATGATGTTGTTAAATACAATTTTTTCGTTTGCACTGTAAGTAATATTGTTAATGATTAAAATATTGAAGTAATTTAATTGTATTGTTTCATTTTGCCATTGTAATGAACCTTGGATGCCCCATGGTTCTACCAGTGTTAAATTATTAAGCCGACTCTCCGCTGACCGTCGCCAACGCACGTACCTTTGTTAAGTTCATGGTTACTGCTTTGCTCTATAAAGTTGTAGCGTGAAGTTAGGCTTTCTCAATAAATATGATATAAAATGCAAAATTAATTCTTCATATAATTCAAATCTCACTGGTAGTTCCAAAGATTAGCTCGTTCATTGAAACGAACACAAAACAATCTCTCGAGCTTTATAAAATTGGATTCAAATAAAATAGTAATTTAAAAGGTTATTCTTTTGAATTTTTGTAAACCATTCATAGGTACGTTTCGCTTAAACTTTTTTAAGAAGAGGTCAAATGATGTAAGGTTAATTAATTTTACCAAAATTATAATACAATATTCAAAGCCTGAAATATTTCTTCACTGATTAATTTACGAGAGTTAAACGATGGATTTTGCTTTCAAGTTATGAATTTGAAGCCTGTATTTAATAGAAAATGAGCCACTGTCTGCTCGAAATTATCTTTGTTATGTTACTTAATTCGTTCGAAAGGGCTGTCCGAAAACAAACCATCGTTTTTTTTATCAATAATTAAAATATTGTATTTAAATAAAACATTACTTCTCTTTTTTTTAAATTGCTAGGTATAAAAGAGGAGTGGGACGTACTTATCGGAACTGTCCAAAAGATCAGTTTTTACATGTAACAGTCTCTTCTCTATTCCAGCTTAAGGATGTTTACACTGTTACAGAGAGATACAAACGAATACTCTTTACTTCTTTCAACTATAATAATAGAAATAGAACGAAAATAAAAATTTTAGAACAGGCTACTGGAAGTGTTATTTCTCTGAAACAAGTAAAGGTGGAATAGGCTTATAATTTTACCTCTTATAATTGATGCTTACTAGAAAATAGCTTGGAAGTCTGGAGTAATTAATTTAATTTCATATGATTTCAATCTATACATTAATAGTAGAATTAGACCATGTAACCAGAAGTTACGGTGAAGTAATTACAAGCTTTAAATATAGGTCACCAACGATTGTGATGAAAGGGAATGCGGCGCAAATTACACCGTGCAGTCCACTAAAAAGGCAAGTGATAATTACTTGTACGAAATGATAACAGTATGTTTAAAGCAATAAGTTATATGTTCATGAACATTTTAATGCTGCTTGGAGTAATTTAGATATAAAATAATTTAATTCTGTAGGAAAATGATTAACATTTGTTCAAATAGAAAACATACAAGTGGATTTTTTTTATTATTTATATTTTTAGAGTTATACGTACAATTTCACTTCATGTTGAGTGACGATATGTTCCAAGATGGTGACACGCTAAGCCCAGGAGAGGTAACCGTCTCTCAAACGGTGCTGTCGGAACACACCAAGCATCTGTTTGGCGACATTTTTTCAACTTGAGGTTTGTTGCTAGGCCAGTAGGCATTAGAAAATGCCCTACCAACATATTTTCCTTCTTTGAAAGCTCAGGCACATTATTGGGTTTCAAACTCACGTTGATCGACGCGATGTCCGTACACGTTACCACTGACTTTTCATTGCTTCTTATGAGTTTTGTTGTAATTTTAAAATGGAAAAAGTTTTTGATAAGGGTTAATTCATTCTTTACACATGTGCAAATAAACTTTACTCTTTAAACTATGAAGTACTCGTAGGTATCTTAATAAAGATGAGCTCAGATAAAGGTTTTTGCAAATGCAAACAATTATCACTATGTTTAGGTATACACTGCTTAAGACCGTGTTTACCAAAATTAGTTCAGATAATTTATTATCACGTTTTAATAACTTGCTTCCATGTCTGTCTGTTCTTTACTAATTTTACAAATTATTTTAAATTAACTTTCTGATGCTAGAGACTTGGCACTTTAACATGTCTCAGAACTGGATGACAATGTATTAACTTGCGTTCAAATAAATATTATTGTTTGTTTGTCCGTTCGGTACTTTTTTAATCGAAAAATAAGATAAAGATCATGTTACGAGTATTTGCAGTCTAATAAAATTGTTTTATAGCTGAACTATTCATACACCAATAATCTATTACTGCGCCCTAAAATATATTCTATAATAAATAAAATAAAATAAATTAAAACTGACATATTATGAATACATATTTATTTAAGAAAATATATATATTAATAGTTAAGTTAATTATTTTAGGTTTTACGTTTCTCAAGCAACTAGATACTTGAATATAAAGGTAAAACATGTGGTTGTACAAAAAAAAAACAAATTCAAATAACTCTTCGTGAATTTACATATCAATAAAACAAAACTAACCTTATTAGACACACTATGTTTAATTAATACCTACTATAACTTTTTATTATTATGTATACATTAAGTTTAAGTACGTTACATGGAACAAACCCAAATATCTATGCCCAATTCATTCCTAGAATCTGAGTAGGTAACGACAACCAGGCCTGGAAATTGTCCACAGAGCTATCACCGGTTAACATAATATAGCCATAATACCATGTCGAGACAATCAAGTCATAGTAGCCAAGATAAACTCTTTTGAAATCTTCATTGCATTTTTCGAAATCCGGATGAATCACTTCGGGAGCGCTCAAGCAATTTATACTGTTACGTTTAATATTGTATAATGGTCCCGATCTTGGGATCGTCGACTTACGTACACCAAATTCCAAGTCTAGAATCCACTGTACATGATTTTCAATATTGGGCAGCTTACAGAACTCATCTATGATCGGATTTGGATCTGTCATTATATTTTTAGCTGACGGAAACAGTTCTTTTGGAAGATTTAGGTAGTAGTCTAATGAGTCGTTCATGACTTTATTTCCATCGTGCGCAGTATCCGCTTCTTCAGCGTTTGTACTTGTATTTGTATCATGAACGGTATTATCTTGAGCTTTATAATATTTCTGATGTTCTTCAGCAGTACCATAGTAGTGATCTAATGCTTTAGTATTTGACATTTCTGTTGTGTTTTCTATATTCTCGGGAAGATAGGTTGCATGTGGTACATATGGCCTATACGAGGGACATATTTTTACGGTTACATTTCTTCTAGCTGCAAACGCCATTTGTGGAAGAGCTATGCCAGCACGAGGATATATCTGAGCAGGCCCAGGATTACGTACAACGGGCATATGCGTATTACGCGATGTGCTTTGTGATGGTCTAAAAGATGTCCAATTATTCGGAAACATTATTATTATGCGGTGAGGTTATTTCAGATAAATTAATGTTTACAGTCTCTAATGATATTGGTTGTATATTTCTATACCATAAATTTGGAGATTCCTTTCAAAATATAATTTTAATGCACATTAAAAATCCTTTCATATACCTGAAAATAAAAAGTAATTATTACACTTTCGTATATTTTTCATCTTGTACAAAAACAAAAAAGCCTTTATTATGTTCAGGCCCTACGAAGTTATTTTATAACACTATTATATACATAACTATAAATATCTATAACACTAACAACGGTTCGAAAAACATCCCAGTCATCGAGAATAACTAACAAGAAAGTCGATCTGATTTATCATTTATTTTTTAGATATTTGATCACTTTGTTGGTCGTTTGGAGTTATTATATATTTTATGGGATATATAGAGAGGGGGACATTCCAGACATAACTATTATTCAGTTAATGATAACCTTTTATATACCCTTTTGAAAATAAATTTCATTTATTTGAACTTATTGTCTGGTAAATCGGTAAAGTGCTTATGAATTTAATTGTAGAACCTAACACTTTGATTTGTTTTACTAAGTCTAAAAGATGGAGTTGAAACAAAGGTCAGAGTATTTTTAAAAGAACCATTGTAGTTACTTACGTTTTAGATTTTGTATATTTTATTGTCAACAGACAATTACGTAGGACGTTCTTGTATCAGATGCCACACAAGTAAATTAATGTGTAACATAAACACTTCAATTATGGTTTACATAAAGCTTCAACCAACTATAGTTTAGCACGTTCCTCTTGACATTTGAAATGGTCACTTATGCGTAAATATGAAATAATTGTGGGTAAACTTAAATATTTTTTAAATTATTTACTTTTACCCGCATAAAAATATATCGGGAAACGAAAGCATTGATTCAAATGTCAACGTTTTCAAAAGTTTTTGTTTTCTTTAAATCCATTTGAAATAAAAATTCTTATTTTGAAATTTTTGAAATAATGTAGTAAACAAGTTAGATATTTCATAATATGGTGTAATTATATTCAAAATATGGTAGGGGTAATGGGGCAGCTTGATACAGAAAAAATTAATGTCATATTTTATGCATAAAAGCTTTAAAAAAATTTATATTTTTTTTTATTAATGTTAAATTTTATCTATATTATAATATAAGTGTCACAAGAACAATTAAAGTTATATAATAATGATAATATAATTAAATTAATAAAAAGTGGGTTTGTATCATTGTACCCCACATATGGACACAATGTATATAAAATGGGACACTTTAGTTCGAAAATATATATGTAGGTACAGATATTGTAATTAAAAAACAAAATATTAAGGAAATAAATGTTAAAAATTATAATCAGATTTAAGATCATTAAAAAGTCAAAAATATAATTCTCAAGACTTATTTTTAGAACGAAAACTATAGAAACTACTATGAAATTAATTAGTACATAAAAAAGAAAAAAAAATGCTTTAGCTACAGTCAAACTGGCATCAGTGGGCAGTAGTTCCAAGAAAGGTGCGTTCTCTTCAATATTGACAAGTTCCTAAAAAGATTTCAGTTTAATCGGCACTGTTAACAACATTGTGTGGTTGAATATATAACTGCACTTTAAATGCGTTTAAATTATTTTAAAAAGCATATAAAGACAAAAGTTCGAGACATCCCCTTTGAAAAATTGTAACTGCATATCCAAAGATATTGCAGTTGCAACTGCAAAATCAACGCTTGCCTTATCTTTTACAATGGAAACACAAACTTATTAGATCCAGTTTTTTTCGTAGTTATAGGGTCGGTTCCAATTGCAGATATTCCATTTTCTTCACAATATTCATCAGCATCATTAATTGCACTAGTATCAATGTCCACAAAAACAACTTTTTTGTGTATTTACCGAATTTATCATATTTTTATCGACGCAGACATTTTTTTTAAATCATTAAAGCCATCGAATACATTAAAAATTCTTCTAATACCGAATATTGAATAGATTAACGAATGTTTGGTAAGTTTAAATTTTAATAGTATCATATAAAACAGCAGAGAAATACTTTTACATACTTAAGTATTTTTAGTTGGTCGCACTAAAAACGTACTTTGTTCCAACGCCAACGATTAACAAGCGGTGAGCGTAGTGATAGCTGAGGTGCTAAGACATGTATATACGCGTTTTAGATTTGTCGGGTCACTAATAATTGTCAATATTGAGATATTATAGAAGTAATGATGTTCCCCTTGTATCAAAGTCCACCGCTTCCCTCAACGCCTGTTTTAACAAGAACAAATATTTGCTATATAAATCTTTAAGGCACTTAAGTAATAATAAAGTTTAGTGCCACACCATCAGCTCAACAGAACAGCTTAGCTCAGTTATAAAGTTTAGATTCGTAATTTTATGTTATGAGGCTTTATATAACATACACTTGCCTAATTTTATCAATAATTAAATCGTCTTCTCCTTGATTATAATATTTTATTATGTGATAATATTTTATTATGTGATGATTTCATACATGGCCATTTCATTACAATTTTTTTTTATAACTATGGTGGTAAACAAGGCCTTGGCCAGCCTGATAGTAAGCGGTCAACGTAATCTATGGATGCTTGTAACACCATAAGTATCACTAGTGTGTTGCCAACCTTGAACCAACTTTCCCAAGAAGCTCTGGTAACCCTACTCACCGCAGGAACACAACAGAAGATTCAATCAAGCATGGGCCGTTGATGGTAAGCGGTTGTTGTAGCTTATGGACCCGAGCCCGCCACTCAAGGAAGTAATATTGGTGGCATTTTACGTGATTTTTATTCGATTTGACTGTACTGTTACCCATCCTTATGGGTAACACCCATCCTTATGGGTAACAGTATCAGAAGCCTCAGTACCTCAGTACTCTGAAGCCTCAGACGGATTTTACAGTTTCAACGGGCTTGGGGGCGAGCGCTTAAGGCAATCAGCGAACCCCGAGTGTTTAGACAAACATTCAAAGAAAAACTCTTCATCTTTATTATATTGGTTAAGAATATATTTTTATAATTCAGATCACTTTTAATCTTTTGTTGGTGATTATTCTCTTTCTAACATTGTTAAAGTGTTATTAAACAATATGCATCATAACGAAGCAGTTTTCGAAAAAACTTGTTAAAATATTTTTCATGTTTATTTCAGGTTATCAAATGTCGCGCAAGTCCTGCGTGGTTGGTGCAGCGGTTGGTGCTGTATGTGGGTCAAAGATTGCAACCGGCTGGGAGGAAACCAGGCGGGCGTTTTTTTTTTTTTTTTTTTTTCGAACTGACTACACTGTTAGCCTGAGGGGCCCTGGAGCCTTTACGGCTTTTACAGCTTTACCGGGCTTGGGGGCGAGCGCTTAGGGCACTCAGCCACGAAAGCTAAGCAACAACATCCGAGGGTGCCAAAGTGGCCGAACCTCGGCTCGGACTGTTGCGCGTATGCAATTAAGTCGCGATCTGACTAATTCCCTATCCGTAATTCGATCTAAACTAACTATACATATATACATGTTTCTGCCCCCTGGGAGGAGGGAAGGAACATGTGTATGTGTATTTAGTGGTCTGAAATTTTTGTCTACTCTAACTAGGCAAAAAAAGAAAAAAAAAGGTCCCTTACAGAACCTATGTACCTATGTGTGTTGTGCATGTGTGTATAATGCAGTGTCATGTATGGCTGTGAAAGCTAGTGATTGTAGAGTCACTTGTATCGCGCGAGCGGCTGCTTGTCTCAAGGGCTCCATGCCGATGGATCGGACCTAGGCTTGAGTTGCCGCAGAGGAGGGCGGTCGTGGCGGGTGTGCGGGAGCGAAGTTAACCGTACGTCTCCTGCGGAGGGAACGGTGGTTTCGCGGGCGTGGGCGCGAGCACGCATATGTTGCGGAAGCGGACGCGTAGTAATTATTAGCTTTCTCGATGTCGTCGTCGGGATCGACAAAGAGATTTCGCGGACGGCGTTTATAACGTTTGGCAACGGGGATCGAGTTGTCTGGGACGTAGTTCACGGTGGATTTTACGAGCGGGTTGGGGTGATTCGAAGTGCTATCGAAGTATCTCCTGGTGAGATATTTCACATAGGCTTCTATCGAGGGAAGCCTCATGTCCCTGTGGAGGTCCATGTTCCTAACGAAGGCTGGAGGGTCAAGCAGGCGACGGAGAAACCGATTTTGGACTCTTTGCATGCGGACAAAGTTATGTTTGGACATATGTGCGAACGCTGCGCAGCTATATGTCAAGATCGGACGGACGCACATCTTGTATAGTGTAAGCTTATGTCTTAAGGACATTTTGCTTACCGAACTGAGCAGGGGTCGCAAGCGGGAAAGGATCCAGACGGCCCTATTCCGGACTATAGTAACGTGTGCGTTGAAGTTAAGCTTCGAGTCGAGGGTGACACCCACATATTTAGTCTCGGTGGCCCAAGGGATATTCCTACCGAATAATGAGAGGGGTCCTACCGTGCGTGGTAGTTTACATGTATGCGGTTCGAACATAATCGCGGCGCTCTTTACCGGATTAATAGCTATTCGCCACGTTCGAAACCACTCCCCGAGAGTGGTTACGGCACGTTGGACTGCGCAGGCGAGATTTTTTCTGTGTCTGTTTGACGCGTATATGACTGTGTCGTCAGCGTAGAGCCCTACCTCGACCCCGGGGGGCTTCGGGAGGTCGCTGACGTACAGATTGAAAAGGCAAGGCGCCAGAATGGAACCTTGCGGGACGCCTGAGCGTATAGGGTGGGCGGTAGATATTACTCCTTCCACTCGGTAGTGAAAGGTGCGGTCGCGTAGAAAATCATGAACTAGGTGAACTAACCTATCCGGGATTTCTAGTTTATGTAGCTTGTGGACTAGTCCGGCATGCCAGACCTTATCGAAGGCCTTAGCTACGTCGAAAAAGACCGCAAGCGTACGGGCGGGGGCGATACTACTTTTGGCAAAGTTGCTCGTGATGTGCTCCGTGAGGCGGTGCACTTGATGTGTACACGAGTGTCGGGCGCGAAAACCGAACTGTTCGGGAGGGTATAGGTTTTTAATATCTATAACGGTTTTGAGAAGGTTCAGAAGGAGCCGCTCGTAAAGTTTTCCTAGTGTGTTTAAAAGGCTGATCGGGCGATAGCTATCGGGAAGCGAAGCTTTTTGCCGGGCTTGTGAATACCTATAACTATAGCTTTTTTCCAGACGGCTGGAAAATAGCAGTGGGCTATGGCTACATTAAAGATGCAGACCAAAAGAGCTATGAGGTGATCGGGAAGAAGTTTAAGTACTTGATTCCTGATACCGTCGGGGCCTGGGGACTTTTTAGGCTTAAGGCCTTTAATAATAGTTTCGATGTGGGCAGTGTCTACGTTGTCGCAGTTTGGGGAGCACTGGCTCTCCAAGCTTGCGGCAAGGCATTCTGCCTTATCGTCGCTATCGAACGCGGGTGGGAGATCGGGGCCTCTTTCGAGGGGCGGCATCAAGGCGGTAGCTTCTAACTTCAGAGAGCGGGTGAGGTTCCAGTAAGCCAGATGGGACGGCTTGAGACCCTCTAAGAGGTTATCCCACCGGTGACCTCTGTACTCGCCGATGCGAGTTCTAACCTCTCTCTGAAGTCGCCATAACCTACGGGTGTTATCCCTCGTCGGATAAGAATCGTGTGCACGTGTCGCGGCGTTCTTTTCCGTGATTAACGCTCGTAAGCCGGGGGGGAGTATAAAACGGCGTTCGTTCGCCGCTTGCACCTCTCTCGAGGCCTCCCTTACGCCGGTTTGGAGGTAGTCGACCAGGGAATCGATTGCTAAGTCGGCGTCTGCTGTTGACTCTAATACGTCGGGGATCCTAGATAGGCTGGACGGGGTCGCGTTATCGGATAGGTAGCGATTTAAGATCGCGTAGTCAACTACTTTGACTTTTGGCGGACTGGGGTCGAACGGTTGCCCGAGTTGTAAGATAACCGGGCGGTGATCGGAGTCTAGTTCGTGTACGACTTCTATAAGTCGTAACCGAAGTGAGACACCTTTGAGGAGGGCTATGTCAAGTACTGTCGGTTGACAATTATCTTGAAAGTGCGTGGGCTCTAGCGGTGCTATGACGTCAAAGCCGAGCACATCGCATAGTAGGTCGAGTATAACCCCGTTAGGAGTGTTACGCGAGTTGTTGAAATGGGTGTGACCGCTATTGAGGTCGCCTGCTATTATGACGGATTGACCGAGTGAAAGTAGCGCCTCCAGATCGGACTGAAGGAGTATTTTACTCGGGGAGAGATATGCAGAGACAAGCGTGATTGACGGATGGCCAGTCATGCCTATTCTACAGACGGACACTTCCATATTGGTAAGTGCGGGAGGGTCTATTGGGATGCAATAGAGGGAACGCTTGTAGTAGATGAGCGTGCCGCCTCCTCGGGTGGCACGGTCATTTCTGACTATATTGTAATTTGCTATCTTAGGGTCGCGCCTACTGGGTTTTAGAAGTGTTTCTTGTACTAGAAACACGTCTATCTCCCGTTCCCTAAGAAAGGTGGATACTAAGTCCCGTTGTGGAAGGAGGTTTCTCGCGTTAAAAAAAGAGATGTTGAGGCTCCTAGGTTTAATGCGAGCCATTTCTAGTTGGTGTGTTTAAAGCTGCAGCACGGGGACGCGGGCGTGTGCGTCGACGGTTTTATGTTCGGTTCTTGCTGCAGGCTGCCGTAGAAACGTTTAAATGATGCAGGTACAAAAAAAAATAAGCAGCAAGTAGACTTCAAATACGTTATTATTTTCATTGACTTGTATAAATACTCTACTTATAATATATCATTCAAATACAAGACAATTCTATCGTTGTTTTAGATAAAACCTTAAAATTTTGAAATTATAAATAAATACCTTATTTTGCCCTAAAACATTATTTTTGTCAAAACGAAATGATTATAAAATAAAAATGTACATTTTTTTTCCATTCCTGTACCTTATCTATATACACATTATAAAACTCAATGTCTCTCTGTCTGTCTGTCCGTTTATGATCTTTTCACGCGAAAACCATTTATCGGATATACCTACATGTTTTTTTTATTTTAATTCATATCTATGTTATCTGGCCAGGTTATAGGACATAACTATCTTGTAAGATAAAGTAACAAACGAAATAAGCAGTGACAATTTTGATGAATCAATTCGTAAAAAAGACATATTTGGGGCTATTAAATGATTACGCTAAGTAAACAAGATATCATTACACAGTATAAAACAAAGTCGCGTCGCTCTGTCCGTCCCTATGTATGCTTAAATCTTTAAAACTACGCAACGGATTTTGAAGCGGTTTTTCTCAATAGATAGAGTGATTCAAGAGGAAGGTTTATATGTATAATACATGCATAATATTGTAAGGAAACACTGATAAATTTAGAGGTTTCTAATGTGATGTCGTAAATAAACACATTTTTTGCGCTAACATTGCAAACGCTGGCTGAACCCCACGAGCTAAATCAAAATAATGTACTACAGTATTGTACACCTTAAAAAGGTCAACAAAAAAGTCCGCGATGGTATATGTCTATCTCTTAAGGATAACCCACAATAACCATTTTTTATCCTTTACATTTTACGGAAAAAAATGGCTTATTTACGAAGTGATTTTAAGCAATACAGCATTAATCCTTATCCAATTAAGTACCTTAAATACATTGTCCATTTAATATAGATTAATATAGCCCTTTACAGCATGTAATTTAAATGAACATTCCCGAAGATATTACATGTGACCTCTAAACAAAACATGTTTGTATTGTATAATGACAACAAAGCTGTATACGTTGTTTAAGGACATTCTGTAGTAGGTAGGTATATTTAGTATCAGCATTGCACCCGTGCGAAGCCGGAGCGGGTCGCTAGTATCTAATAAATGTTAAAAGACTTCGATCAATATATTAAAAGATCTCAAAAAAGGAAAGACAGGAAAGTCAGCGATAGCATATATCTATCTTCTAAGGAACACCCACAATAAGCATTTTTGTCTTCCGTCTTTTGAACGAGGGTAGCACGATTCGCACGTGCGCTCGATCGACTGCATTCTGTATTCCACGCGAGCGAAGCTGTAGGCACAGCTAGTCTTCTATATAAATACAATGACTGAGGTATGCCGCTGTGCGCGCGCTTCACGCAAAAACTCTTGGATAGATTTTGATCATTTTTTTTTTACTCCTTTGATTTGGTTCTTATCAAAAAGAAAAAATATCAAGGTATCACGTGAGAGGAGCCGCGGCCACTGTTATAGTTCAAAATAAAATTACCTACGTAGATTTAGAAAAGTTTTAACGCACGTTATTAATTTACTCCTGTATTTAATGATGTTATATTATCTTAATTTTTTTTAATGTACATTTTCAGAAGCTCATTCACCAGTCACTGTCGCAGAGCGTCCATATAGTAGCCATCTAGTACCGTCCCGACAACAATACATCCGATTGAGACAACTACTTCAGCGACATTGCGACCAAGTTGGCAGATCCAACGGCCGCCGTTCATGACCAAACCGATAGATGGCGCGCCCACACTATGCAATTACAAGCCTACAACAACAATAAACAAAAAACAAAAAACAAAAAACAATAAACAAAAAAACTACAAGCATAGGCGAACATTAAGTTATTGATAGAATAATTATTGTAGTTGACAACGATTCAATTCTTTAAATAAATATTGCTCTTAGTTTTAGTTCTATTATTTTATTTTATTATTATTAAAGTGATTTTTTTATTCTATGGCCCATAATTTTTTTGGTTCATCTATCACATGTCGCATTACATTACATTATCGCAAATAAAATTGAATTTTATGCTGTGCAGTCAAGAATTATGATCGTAAATTCAGAACATTGTAAATGTTAATGTGTGTTATTAAAGAATATAAATATGTCACATGTCTTCAATAATTTGTATTTTTTTTAAGTTTCACTTGCATCGTGGTTTCATAAAACCACACAATTTTTTTTTAATATTAATACAATACGATTAAATTATTTAATTAGTTTGTGGCATGAAGTTTAAATCATGTATTTTCTATATTGTTAGACTTATTCTTAGCTTGTAACATTACACACAAACCTTCAGTTAGCCACAATAGGTGCGTTCACAATTTGTTGTTTAAAGTAGCATTTTATTTTTTTATCGTAATTACAACGATGCGTACTCCATCTAATGAATTTAATTGTATTTACTTGCCATTTGTTTCATCATGCCCTTGGTTAGATGGCTGTATGTACGACTGTATCGTTTTTTTTTTATTGGTCTTTTTCGCACCGTTGCAAGAAAGTCGTCATTCGCTCCCCATTTGTTAATCCAACATTAAAATTAATGTCTTCATTAGTTTAATGGCTATTGCGTAATTTTTATACGGGTTAATACGAGTCCTTTAAGTTTTCCTTAACTAATGAATCATTAAAAATATTGAATGACTGGTTTTAAAAAGACTGAATGGATTGCGTTTTGTTTTGTAAATTTGACAAGTATTTATTGCTGTTTTATTAAAACAAAACGCATTTCGTTTTGAGTTGTCCATGTGGTCAGTGTCATTATAGGTCACAGGTCATAGATTAATATGCTACTGGAGAGTTTTTGGCGGTAATTTAAAGTGTCATGTGGTGGTTTTTGTTTTAATTCATAAACTTATGTTATTTGGCCCTATATTATGTGATTTTGGCTGCATTTTACGTGATGTAGTGTGCTTGTTGTGCACAAGTGAAGTGGATACATACTAGGAACATGCATTTTAAGTTGCTACAAAGGCTCCCTGGAAAGTTTTAACAAGGGTGCCGCCATCTTGTTGGAGCGATGTTTAAAGATTACAAAATATTTCCCTCGCTTTGTTGACAAAATTTAAAATAATTGACACTGGCCTAATGCACGAATAGTGCCGAGCCATATTTAATAAAAAGAAGAATATGCTACTGTCACGTCACATTTGAAAATGAAATGTTTATCTTTATATTACAGTTTGTAAAAAGTAATAATTTATCATAGAATGCAAAAGAAAACGTAGCTTGAACTATACTGCTCAATAAATAGCGATGCTTTAGATCTCGTTGATAAGTAAGTATATATTTTAAGTTGCTCACGGTTGTGTTGTTTTTACAAATTTTGAGTAAAACCTCACCAAGTTATGTTATTTGCAGACATAGTTCTATTGTTGAAAACAAAAAATCAGGAGCGGTGTATTTATTACCGACAAAAGAGGTTTGAAAGAAAATTCGAAATTCTTTTAATGTCGCAGTAAGCAGTGGAACTCGAACCGTAGAACAAAAGTTCTATATGACAATAAAAATCAAAGAGCACAGAAAGTGCTAGCAAAATATAATGTAAGTAATTCATTGTTTGTGAAAGGGATATGGAAAGAAAAGTTAATTCAGGATAAGTGCTGCAAACATTTAATGGGAGTGTCAAAGGGGTTGAAAGTTGAAGATTAATGATTATATTTTAAAGCAAAAATGTCAATATGCAGCTTTAGAGATAATAAAACTTTATCAACAGATAAGGCGCCGCCAAAAAGAGCATAATTTAATTACAAAAGAACACAATTTAAAAATGAAGCAAATTGAAGAAATACACAATATTAAAATGGAAAAATTAATAACATAATATGTTGTTTACATTATTTTAAATAAAAAATAATATTTACATTTTTTTATTTTATTAACTAATATTATGTTTAAGTAGTATTTAAAATGCAAGTATAAGTAGATCAATGTTTAATCGTTTATAAGAATTTATTCCAAACATGTTTCTGTCATGGCCATATTTAATACTTACATATATTAATTAAAAAATGTATTCAATAGAGCTGTTCTCACTGAAAAGTCCTGATGACCTTGTATTCATCACCTGATCATCTTGTACTTCAGCAGTGTCAATAGTTATAGCAAGATTATCTATAGGTTCTTCTCCCAACTTGATAGCAATATTATGCAATACTTCAGCTGCCACAATAACTTTTAATATAGTATCCATCTTTCTTTGGTGACAAAATATCAATAAAATATGTTAATACATAAGTACTTATTTTACGGTAATTTAATTACAAATATCCAAATAAACAATTTTTAGAACTATTATTAGTAGGACATCAATTTTGGCTTATCAGCCAGGATGTCTACTACTTATCTAGTTTATATGCTAAAAGTCCTTATTTAGGAAATTTGTACTAAATTACACATGCTGCCTGATTATATAAACTTTACTCTGGGACTACAAAAGTAAAGGCCCAAGGAATTTAAAAAATATGTACCTTTGTGAATACATGGGAAACGATGTTTCTATGGTTACACCAATGCACCTTTTCACAGTATTCCTTGTGGTAATATGGCTTCTATTGTAATTTTCTTCATTTATCGTTTGTGGATTTAAAATCGGAGTATGAATATATCTTTTACAAAAGTAAACACTGTTACCCGATAAATAAAAATTATGATATAATCCATTTTCAGCTCTGCACATAGTGGGGAATTAATGAATATTGTACTGTCATGCACTGAGCCTGGCCAGTGTACTATTATATTTCTTATTTTTAGTGTTGCATCACTAACTACTTGCACATTTATGGAAAAAAAATCTTCTGACATCTGAAACATTCTGCAAGTCTTCATCCTGGATAGTTAATTTTGATGTGCGTACCATCAAATGTTCCAATAACTCTGGGAAAACCAGCCAGTTCATAAAACTGTTCAGCAACTACATGGTAACTACTCTGAATTTGTAGGGAACTTAGACACAAGTAGTGAACAAAATAGTGATATAGTTATTATAATACCATATAACAATGTAAATAAATACCAAACTGTATGTACATAGCTATGTACATATATGTACAATGTACTTACATAATAGTAATAGAATAAATTCATTAAACATTAAAAGCATCAAAATATAATACCGTCAATTGAAATAATTATTTTTGTAATTAATATGTTATGATCAAGTTTTTTTTGAAATTGAATAAAAATTAATTATAAAGATACTTTTACATTCAAAAGCGTTGGTCGTAGAAAAAATTTATTATAAAAATAAACAGTTTCTATAAAATCGTAGCTTGCCATACCACAGAGCTCAATAATACCACCCACAGCTTTTAATAACCCTCTTAAACTTTTTTAATGTGACAAGAGTAAATTATGTATGTAACATAAAAAAATTAAACATAAAACTATCTCTATCGCAATATACAAATGTAACTCGCTACATGAAATGTGTAAATCAGCTTTTTCATAAAATAAAACATGCATTTTGAGATTACATCTCGACCTCATTTCGTTGCAGCCATTTATTTGAGGGCGAACGCATTTAAGCAAATCTAGAATTCTATAGAATGCTAGGTTCTTTGTTGAATATCTTGCTTAAAATATTCCATTTGATACGCAGTAATGTGTTTTTTTTTGTTTATATAAAGAGCAGTTTGTCTTATTGCAATGCTTAAAATGGTTAGATATTTCTACATATATGTTTGTTTATTTTTTAGGTACGAAAGTTTATTTTATATGAAATTATGAAAGTGGATATTCCACAGTTTATAAACCCCATAAAGTTTTGGCATCGAAATAATTAAAATTTCTAAATAAAACAATATCAAAGGAACGAGGTGAAAATATTACTATGATTGATTGTATAAATGATGCAGGAAACTCCATGTGGACGTAATTATTCCCAAGGGCTCAGTTAAAAAATTCATAAAGTATCTTAGCAAATAACCGAATAAGAATTTATTTTGTCACTGAAGAAAAAGTTTATGTTCATTAATTTAACGTGTTATATTAATAATAGAAAATAATAAAAAGACTGATTTTGTTAGTAAATCTTCTATTTTATTTTGTCCAAAGGTACAAACAGGGATGGCATGTGATGTAGAACGGTACCATTGGAGAAATATTTACATTACATACATTTTTTTCTCTAAAATAACTGGCAGCATTAGTGGTACCAAAAAAAATACAGTATTTTTAGACTATATGACTTACAACATAAGGTTATTTCTCTCGAGCAAGAAAAGGTGGAATAGGCTTCTTATTTTACCTGTTATAGTTCATGCTTACTAGAAAAAAGCTTGGAAGTTTGGAATAATGAATTTAATTTTATTTCAAATGATTTCGATCTGTACACTAACTACTGTACTACTTTAATAGTAAAATTAAACTATGTAACCAGAAGTTACGGTGAAGTAATTACAAGCTTTAAATTTAGATCACCAACGACTGCGATGAGAGGGAATGGGGCGCAAAATTACCTCGCGCAGTCCACTAAAAAGGCATTAGTGAGAATTAGTTGTACGAAATGATAACAGTGTGGTAAAGCGATAAGTTCATGAACATTTTAATGCTGCTTGGAGTAATTTAATTCTGTGAGAAAACGATTAACATTTGTTCAAATAGAAAACACACAAGTGGATAAAAATGATTTTGATTTGTAACAAGTTTAGTATTTTTATTATTTTAGTGTTATGGCCACAATCTCACTTGATGTTAAGTGATGACACGCTTAGCCTTGTAGGGTAATGAGCTCTCCAGCGGTGCTGTCGGGACACACCAAGTATCTGCTTGGCGACATATTTTCAACTTGAGGTTTGTAGCTAGGCAAGTAGGCATTAGATAATGCCCTACCACCGTGCTATGGTTACATCACGATACTTTCCTTCACCGAAAGCTCAGGTACATTGAAGGGTTTCAAACTCACGTTGATCGACGCGATATCCTCACACACCACCACAGACTCTTCGTTGCTTCTTATGAGTCTTGTAATGATTTTAAAACTGTTTTTTTGTACATATATAAAGGTTAATTCATTCTTTACGTTTACATATACGTATAAACTTTACTCTTTAAACTATGAAGTACTCGTAGGTATCTTAATATCTATATAATAATAATCTTAATAAACATGAGCTAAATTATTTGAAATTAACTTTCTGATGCTAGAGACTTGGCACTTTAACATGTCTCAGAACTGGATGACAATGTATTAACTTGCGTTCAAATAAATATTATTGTTTGTTTGTCCGTTCGGTACTTTTTTAATCGAAAAATAAGATAGAGATCATATTACGAGTATTTGCAGTCTAATAAAATTGTTTTATAGCTGAACTATTCATACACCAATAACCTATTACTGCGCCCTAAAATATTCATTATTTTAAAATAAATTAAAACAAACATATTATGAATACATATTTATTTAAGAAAATATATATTTAATAATAGTTAAGTTAATTATTTTAAGTTTTACGTTTCTCAAGCAACTAGATACTTGAATATAAAGGTAAAACTTGTGGTTGTACAAAAAAAAGAAATTCTTCGTGAATTTACATATCAATAAAATAAACCTAACCTTATCAGACACACTATGTTTAATTAATACCTACTATAAGTTTTTATTATTATTTATACATTAAGTTTAAGTACGTTACATGGAACAAACCCAAATATCTATGCCCAATTCATTCCTAGAATCTGAGTAGGTAACGACAACCAGGCCTGGAAATTGTCCACAGAGCTATCACCGGTTAACATAATATAGCCATAATACCATGTCGAGACAATCAAGTCATAGTAGCCAAGATAAACTCTTTTGAAATCTTCATTGCATTTTTCGAAATCCGGATGAATCACTTCGGGAGCGCTCAAGCAATTTATACTGTTACGTTTAATATTATATAATGGTCCCGATCTTGGGATAGTCGACTTACGTACACCAAATTCCAAGTCTAGAATCCACTGTACATGATTTTCAATATTGGGCAGCTTACAGAACTCATCTATGATCGGATTTGGATCTGTCATTATATTTTTAGCTGACGGAAACAGTTCTTTTGGAAGCTTTAGGTAGTAGTCTAATGAGTCGTTCATGACTTTATTTCCATCGTGCACAGTATCCGTTTCTTCAGCGTTTGTACTTGTATTTGTATCATGAACGGTATTATCTTGAGCTTTATAATATTTCTGATGTTCTTCAGCAGTACCATAGTAGTGATCTAATGCTTTAGTATTTGACATTTCTGTTGTGTTTTCTATATTCTCGGGAAGATAGGTTGCATGTGGTACATGTGGCCTATACGAGGGACATATTTTTACGGTTACATTTCTTCTAGCTGCAAACGCCATTTGTGGAAGAGCTATGCCAGCGCGAGGATATATCTGAGCAGGCCCAGGATTACGTACAACGGGCATATGCGTATTACGCGATGTGCTTTGTGATGGTCTAAAAGATGTCCAATTACTCGGAAACATTATTATTATGCGGTGAGGTTATTTCAGATAAATTAATGTTTACAGTCTCTAATGATATTGTTTGTATATTTCTATACCATAAATTTGGAGATTCCTTTCAAGATATAATTTTAATGCACATTAAAAATCCTTATCATATACCTGAAAATAAAAAGTAATTATTACACTTTCGTATATTTTTCATCTTGTTCAAAAACAAAAAAGCCTTTATTATGTTCAGGCCCTACGAAGTTATTTTATAACACTATTATATACATAACTATAAATATCTATAACACTAATAACGGTTCGAAAAACATCCCAGTCAACGAGAATAACTAACAAGAAACTCGATCTGATTTATCATTTATTTTTTGGATATTTGATCACTTTGTTGGTTGTTTGGAGTTATTATATATTTTATGGGATATATAGAGAGGGGGTCATTCCAGACATAACTATTATTCAGTTAATGATAACCTTTTATATACCCTTTTGAAAATAAATTTCCTTTATTTGAACTTATTGTCTGGTAAATCGGTAAAGTGCTTATGAATTTAATTGTAGAACCTAAAACATCGATTTGTTTTACTAAGTCTAAAAGATAGAGCTGAAACAAATTTCAGAGTATTTTTAAAAGAACCATTGTAGTTACTTACGTTTTAGATTTTGTATATTTTATTGTCAACAGACAATTACGTAGGACGTTCTTGTATCAGATGGCACACAAGTAAATTAATGTGTAACATAAACACTTTAATTATGGTTTTCATAAAGCTTCAACTAACTATAGTTTAGCACGTTCCTCTTGACTTTTGAAATGGTCACTTATGCGTAAATATGAAATAATTGTGGGTAAACTTAAATATTTTTTTTAATTATTTAGGGTTACCCGAATAAAAATATATCGGGAATCGATAGCACTGATTGAAACGCAAAGTATTTCATTTCATTCATTCATTCTAATTTTGAATTTTTTTAAATATTGTTGGAAGGAAATTCGATATTTTATATTCAAAATATGGTACGCCTAAATTCACCGTCTGTTTTAACAAGATAAAATATTTGCTATTTAAATGTTTAAGGCACTTAAATAATAATAAAGTTTAGTGCTACACCGTCAGTTTAACAAAACAGCTTAGCTCAGTTATAAAGTTTAGGCTTATCATTTTATGTTATGAGGCTTTATATAATATACACTTGCTATTTGCCTAATTTTATCAATATCTAAATCGTTTTCCCCTTTATTATAAATTATATTTTGTGATGTTTCGTATACGGCCATTTCATTTCAATTTTTCTTTTTATAACAAGGGCATGGCCTGCCTGATGGTAAGCGGTCAACGTTGTCTATGGATGCTTTTAACACCATAAGTATCACTAGTGCGTTGCAAACCTTGAACCTCTTTTACCAAAGAGCTCTGGTAACCTTACTCACCGCAGGAACACAACACAAGATTCAAACAAACGTACGGTTCTCCTGATGGTATGCCGTTGCCTTAGCCTATGACCAGCCTTCCGCAAGAAACTCAAACTCTACTAGACACAGGAGCATAACACAAGGTTATTTAACTGTGATCTTCTGTACGGTAGAGGTGTTCTACCAGTCTAGCTCGTCCCAAGAGAGATTTCTCTGTATCCTACCTCTCTTAAATATGGCTTGTAGAGGTAACTAAAGATCTTATATAATTACATACAAATCATAAAATACGACCTGTCATTCTGTCCGTTAGTGTAGTTATAATTCAATGTCATTTACAGATTTTTGTCCTAAATTTACATAATATGATTTATTTAACTATTTTTTGTTGGGATAACATAGACATAGAGGATTAGTACTGATGATAAATTAATAATGTTTTGCATTGTCTCATAATACGCTCATCATTATATCGTCAGCTATGGAACAATATAACGTAGTAAACATTTGAGTATAATTCAAACCATTTTATTGATTTCTTTAGGTAACACATAGACATTACAATAATATGTTATTGTATGTATATACACAAAAAGGTCTGCAGTACCATGTATTGAAATTTCTAGTAAATCATTTTCTTCAAATTGTAGCATTACAATCGTTTAAAATTAAACAATTAGAGTTCTGTAAGCAAAACAGTAAAAGGAAATTCTGAGGAACATTTATATAATTTATGATTTCGTTAAGTCGTACACACAAATATTAAGATATTTTGTAATTTTATATAATTATAATACACATATAGCAAATCACACACGTGCTTTTTATAATATGATAAATTATTTGAAAAGATATCAACATTGCTAAGAAATCTGTTATAGTGATTTTAAAGAACGTTGAAAGAATGAGTTTTTGGAAAAAAATATCCGACAAAAAGGAATATGAAATGTGTCCTTTGATCGTGAGTTAGATCGCGGTATATTAAAAGTTATTCGTTATAAAAGCGCAGAGGAGTTAATATGACAATTAATTATTTTATGCAAAAACATTGCATCAAGACAGATCATCCTATGTTTTAAAGATTGCATATTGTGTCTCGAAGCACTTGTTTTATAGTCAGTAAAGCTGTGACTTGTTCTAAAATCGAGCGACTTTAAAAATCTGTTATTTATGTACCCACATATTGTGGGTTCCAAACTACACTATCATACTCCAGTATACTGAGAACGTAGGCGAAATGTAAGACGTTTTAAAGTTTTTGCTTTCTTAAAAGGTTTACCTAGACGTTTCAGTAATATCTTGAACAATTTAACAAATTCTTTATTTAATTTTGTGATCGCGCACTCCGAGGGAAGCGGCGTAAGGTAGTATGGGAGAGAGCAATTTAGTTAAAAAAAAACATAATATTTGTAAGAATTAACTAATGGCTAATGTTCATCATAACATTAACAATAAAAATATCGTCTTTGTTGATTGATATCACGCATGCGTCCACTTGTCTTATTCTATCGCGCTAATCTTTCTCTCTCATTTTATAGCAGAGTGCTTGCTCTCACTAATTATTAAGTTCATTTTCACATCTTTTTTGCGTTAGAAGCGTCGCGCTGCAAAACATTACGCTAATATTCGACTTTGAGTTTTACTCTCAATGCACTAAAATAAATGCACAATGCACTTGAATAAAAAGTAATTCTCGAAGCCGCGCATAAAAATCCGCAGTCACAAATACATTTATATTATAAAAACACCCATGCAGTGCGAGGAATAAACTCACTACTTGTCTGGTAGTAGCACAGTCAGAGAGGCGGGCCATCCGTGCTTGCACAGCCATTAGAGCTACTACCTCTGTGCTAAGGGGTCTATCAATTAATTAATTATAATGATAGCTAGATGTGCCCTACGGTTTTTTTTAGTCGTTTTAAATTTTTGATAAACTATACACGGCAATACCGCCATGCGGCCGTGTAGCCCTATCGTTGTTTCACTTCTCGTACTTGCCTACAGGATGTCAGATTGCTTGACCTTCATAGTTACTGCTCCGCTCCTTAGGGTCAGAGCGTGAAGTAATATAGCCTATAATATACTTCACTGGCTATCACATACAGAAATAATTTTTAGAATCCGACCGGTAGTTTCAGAGATTAGCGCGTTTAAACAAACAAAATGCTTTTTAGCTTTTTACTAAAATAATAAATATTAGTAAGTATAGATTTATTAATGTATTTCGAAAGAGGTTTTTATTAAAGCCTAAACCCTTATTACAAGTTCAGGTTATAAAGGTAGCATTGGTATTATTTTTGAGTGATTTAATATATTCATTACATCATGTACCAGTTTTAGAATACAGAAACATACCTATTAAACATTTGAGTCCTAAGGCATTACAGCTCATTCGATATTAGTTAACATATCATTAGTGTAATTCCAGATAATATAATAATACATTATGACTACGTATGTACTCTTTTTGAAAGACGGTGAAAAAAAACATCTGATCCGTATTGCGTTGAAAATAGAATTCTTCGAAGGAGAAAATTGCTTTTCGTGTGCACTCAGTACGCCCCTAACGACTGTCCATTATGTCCACACGGCTCTCATATTCCCTATTGGACAGACATGCACCTTTAAAATAATTTAAACTAGTGATTATTAGTGAATTTAACCAGTTCTTTATTAAACCCATTATAATCTAAAACAGAAACTATTTAAGAACACACTCGTCTCTAACAAAGGGAGGTCCTTAAACTGAATTTTGTAAGATGGGGTACGGACTGGCAATCAGCCGAGAGCGACCTGCGTGTGTTTTTTAGCCACGTAAATTTATCAATTTCTACAAGAAAACTTGCTTATATGTAATCTAATTACTATTGATACAAGGTCGTTTGGGTGATCTTCTAAAATATAATGTTTTACACCTTCAGCCCTTTTTACAAGCTTTTATTTAACTGCCAATGTTCGTTTGAAATGTGACATTTAAAGTTTGCAAACCAATATTCAATCACTTGATGGTATCCGATTGAGATGAAATTTGGCATATGTATGTAAGTTCGATGACAATGCAATATTATGGTACCATAGAGCTGATCTGAAGTTGGAGCCGGGTTGTACTTCATGATGGCAGATGGTAGGACAGTCGAATTTATTTTGGTGCCATGAGTACTTTCTATTACACATAATGATGAAGGTCTGAAGATGGAACCGGAAGATTGTCTTTAGAACTCCCTGACAAAAACTGCAAAGATAGTCGAGTTTGGGTTCGTTACACTTTATGACGAGGGTCTGAACCTGGAGCCGGACGATCGTTATGACAACTTTCTGACGGCAAATGGGTTTCAAGTTTCTTTTTTTTTTAAATATCTGTTAGAACTGTTGTGTCTAGACCTGGTCTGTATTTAATTTAGGTTGCTTCGGGATGTAAGGGCCTTAATTCTCTAAAGATCTTAACCAATTCGAGTTAAGGCTCTTTAGTTTTGTATTGGCAAGAAATATATTTCTATTTGATGGTCAACGCCTGTAGATAAGGTAACGATAAACTAAGTTCTAAATTTATGTTAATTTTATTTAGTACGAATATCTGTACATCTTTATTTAGTACTGATCAGTGATCAAATATGGGATTCTCCTGTGACATTATTCTTAAAAAATGTTATTTACTTTTTAGTTCGATCTTTTATATATAAACGCTTTTTTAAATATTTTATATATTAATTTTACGTATTGGTTTTCTAACCCATTTCTATTCCAGAGCATTGTAAAAACTATAAAACGGTTTAGAATTTTATATTTCAGAATTGATTATTTTTCAAAAAACTTATTTGCTTGTTATGCAAGCTACGATATCGTCCAAAAGAGAATAGAAATATACAATCTTTATTTCTCAGAAAAATACTAAGAAGTCTAGGAGCAGCCGACGAGTCTCTTTTGACCGCTTCGGGCGTATGGGACCTGCCCACGTATTGTGGTAACGTGGTGCATGTAATAAACGACTTGCTTATTATTTTATATCACCTCGGCAAAGTGAAGATACAATAGGTACAACGTGATGGTAAGCCCAGCAAAAAACATTAATCATTGTGTACATAAGTATATGTCGTCATACAAATTAAATGGATTTGAAAATATGGTTTTTCATAAATGTCACATATTATATCTTTCCTTAAATTATATTTTTCAAAATACCTTTTTTTGTACTTACTGATTAACAAACAAAAATTTAACGTAATTATAAATGTCAGCTTATAAATAACAATTGAATTAGCAAATTAAATTATTTCTTATGGAAATAGTAATATCATATTGGCAAATGAAATAAATCTTAAATAATACTAGTATAATTTAAGCGACATTGTCACTAGAAAAAAGTAAAGACTACAAAATAAGATTAATTTTTTTTTATTACATTATAATTTATGTAATACAAAATTCACTGGCAAATGTTTTAGACCGCTGAAAAAATTAAAGATAATGAGTTTATAGTAAATTCTAACTTAAAAATGAGTAATTTTATAAAAGTTTTCAACCTAAAATTTCTCTTAAACTGTGGGTCTTCAAATGGAGATTAAGTAAGAAAATTATAACTATTCTTTCGAAGCTAAGGCTTGGCCAACTGCTCTTCGCCAGTACACTTGTACAAATTAAGAATCAGAGATACATCTATCTGTGGGTGTGGTCTGGAAGAGGATTACATCATGCATTTTCTTTTCAACTGTTCTCTATATAATTCTTCACTACTGTATGATATTTTTTGCAGTTATAAGGCTATTCTTCCTTGCGACCTGTCATCTATCCTATCTTTTAATAATAAAGTATATATTAAATCATTAGTTAAATATCTGAATTATCATAAATTATCATTGTAGATTTCTACTTTTATATATATTTATATATTGCCACTTCATCATTTACCCGCCTACTCCCTTCACCTGCCCAAAATGCCCAAGTCTTACCACTTCAAAATGGCAGTAATAGACTCTAAAGAGGACTGAGTTGCCAAGATTGAAAAAGAAAAAGAACTTAAAAAACAACTGTACAACAAAAACGCTGTAAGCTTATGACTACCTACCAATTTCAATAATACAGCTTAAAACCTCCTGACCGCTTTATTTTTGAACGACACGACGACGAGACGTCATTATATATTTTCATCGACCAATTTTATCATTGAGGTATTATATACTACGTACTACATAATACCTCGATGCCTTTTATGTACTTTTGTGTTCGTCGTTTTACATAAACGCATGTTTTTCAATTTCATGCCCAGTAACTGTTAACAGGGAAAAATTCTACTCATAATTTATTCTTTTTGTTTTTTAATAATAAAACGGCTGTGACTTACATCACATTTTCCAATTTCGTGTCTACAAATCGAGTTATGTTAGCTAATTGGTTTTACAATTGGACGTCGTACGTAATTGGACGGACGTAAAAGTCGTATTCTCAAAATACGAAAAGGATTATCGAAATTTCGAAGAATAAGAATTATAATGTACCTTGGCTTTAAACTTAGTAACAATATTATAGTACGAAAAATATGTGGATAGATGGCGCTTAAAACAACTTAATGGTTATTTGACGGCATATATATTGGATTTTACCCCAAACTCACCATTTAGAACAAAGGGATAATCTACCAGTTTAGGCTGGCACCAAAGCACCGTTCCGTATTCACGGGACGCGATGATACCCACTGAAAAGGGTAATGGACCCTGTCACAGTATCCACACCGCCTCTTAGGAGGAGGGTACGAAGACCTCGAGTCTCACTCACCATTAGATGTTTCACATCAAAAAGGTCACCATAAATCGCTAATGTTTAAAACGGTTACCATACTGATATGCACAAATGACTTGCTTTTAAGATCCGATTCTATAAGTATAAAGAAATAAGTCAGTATAATTTGTGTCGTATCGGAAAGTGTGAAAGTATCCTCTATAAGCGGTCCTTTGTCTCATAACGTAGAGGTCTACACGAGGAAACCTATTCGTACGTGATCATCATGTTGAATTTAAGATCTTTCATGAAAACTATTCTAAAGGTATTTAGAAGTTTTTGTGTCAGTGACACTAGTAAATTCCTTTGCGGCAACGTTCGACGAAAAAAAAAATCTGTGGGTGTCTGTATGTGTAATCTGTCCGTATTACTAGGTACTAATTTCTGTCATCACAGGTGTATAAAATTGACTACATAACTCTAGCTTCTGTCCATTAGCCAATACTGACTACAAACTGATGGTGACCATATTCTAAAATTAATATTCCAATATATTTATGTTACGAGTATTTTTATGGACTCCAAAACGGCTGTAGAAATTTTGATGAAATTTTTAGGCAATCTTCATATTAGCCCAGCGGATAATCATGTTAAGTATAGTAGCGATCGGATCGATCGATCGATTCCTGAGTCACATCAACGCATGGCCTGGTTAGCTAATAATTATATATTAGCAATGGTACGGGCTATAAATTCTATATTGTAAATTTGTATATACATATTATATTTAAATTTCTGTGTAAATACTTATAGATTGTATATGCACAGCACTCATATTATAGTCTGGTGAATATACAGTGTGTATTGTATATTGTGAATATGAGTTTACAGTTTAAATTTTTAAATTACATTGTTTTAAAGTACTCATATTATTACAATCCTTTGTTATTATTCGTTGTAACAGCTATAATAATTAGTAACATTAGATGTAATAGTAAAACAAATAAGTTTATTGTTTAAACTTTAACTTTTTTTTGTTTATTGTTATTGTTTATTTCAATCATTATTTTAATAAAAAATAATTTAAATAACACAAAAGGCAACACTAATTCCAAATACGCGAAATTCCGTAGATATATGTTTAATTCAGTTACTAGCTAGTGTGCTAGTAACTGAATTTATTAACGTAACGTTATTGGATTTATGTAAGGCAGTTTGTTTATTTATATTTATGAAATTTTATTTATGATTATGATTGAAATATTAACGTTTGGTAGAAATAGATCCGAAATTCAAGCGTTACGTCAAAGATGAACACTAACATGAATCACCTTTTAGAGAGAGATCTTTAAGTTGTTTTCAATGGAATTTGTACGAAATTACTTCTCAAAATACATTTTATAAGATGATTGATGACTCGTTAACTTGTAAAGCCTACTTACCTCTGATAGTTTTCCTTTTAACTTCATTATATATTTTACTACTATTTATTATTATTTATTATACTACTACCATTATTTTTTTCACATTTAAGCTTAATATTTCGTAAACGGATCTCTGAATCGAAAAATAGTTCTCGCAGACCCATAATATCTTTGAAAGACCTATCTATCGACACCCTACACGATGGAATAGACGATTAATGTTTTTTTTTTACAATATTTTATTTTACCACTTTGTCGGCGTGATTAATATTTATTCCCATACTAAATTACAGCTTTCTAGTACATCTCTGAGCTAGGCCGCGGACAGACAGACGGACATACTGAAACTATAAAAGGGCCCCTTTTGACTTCGGAACCCTAAAAACTAAAATAAAGTGTGAGGTTAAGTATAACACTTGGTTCTTAATTCTCCGCTGTCCATAAATCTTGTACTTCCGTTTCGTTCATATCTCAAACGTTCTCAATAAATGAATAAAAAGTCTTTCGTACGTAAAACGTGGATTTTCATATAATTTTGTAGGTACCAGTGAGTAATCCCGACCGGCTTTCGAGTCATGTTTGCCAAATGAGTGACCGGATAATCGCAACTTAGATACGTTTAATAATAGTTTGTGTGAAGCGAGCCCGTTGCAATATCCATTATAGTAAAAGTTCATGTTCAATCCGCAGGCTGTTTGCTGATAAAACAGATAGTCGCAGAGAATAATGCCGTTCGAGAATACAATTATTTTAATGATATTACTAAAATCTAACCGGTTTAATTAACGATAATTTTGTGGAATAGTTTGTTTTATCTATATGCAGGTAAAGCTGATAATAATATTAATATATTGACATACATGTTTTATCTGGTTTTTTATTAAAAGCAATACAATTAGGTACAAGACCTGTTCCTTAATATACTTTACGCAATACTTATAAAACTATAATCTTGCCTTGGTAATGTGTTTTCTTATGCACTAATCTGTTAAATTGATTAGGGTTCTTACGTATGGCCTAAAATCCAACCGATATACATGGTTTTATTCAAACTTGCTTTGTAGAGTGAGGGCACGATATTTTAGGGTCGAATATAATTTCGATTTAGAGTAATAAGATAAAGAGCTTAAAGACAGCAAGCAAGAAAATCATATAGAGACGTCATAATATCGTATTAAGGAAATCTAGAAGATAAATATGGAACTACTGGACTGCTACCATTTTCCAATTCACGTAATTAATGTGTAATAAGCCCATAGTGAGAAAATAACGTAGTTAAGAAGAAAGAACTCAACCCAACATTTGGTCAAAAATGAGTTATTGATGCCATGGGGGTCTTTTAAGTATGATCTTTCATTCAGCAAAAACGATCTGCGAAAAAGACAAGGGAAGTTTACTTTTAGTGGCATGGAAATCAACCCACACATATCGTGAGCCTAATATTTTAATTCACTATAACGATCTAGTCTACTTGAATCCTTTGTGATAAATTATTTTTACTGAAAATGGTCCATCAAAAAAAAACTAAATAAATTCGAACCGTCTGGATCGGTTTAGATATATTTTCTTCAAACGAAAAAAAGAAAATATAAATTTATCTAAAAGGAATAAACGGTTTAGGTCCTTTTTGAGAAAATAATATATATAAAAAAAGTTACTTATATTCTTCGCTAAAAGGAACCAAACTCTCTTAAGTCCTTTTTAAGAAATTAGATTTGAATGAAAGAACTAGTTTTATATTTAGCTAAACAAACTCAATCCACGTAAGTCCTACCTGCGAAATTGAATAGGTAGTTAAAAAAAATCGAATTTTACATGAAGCTCAAAAGATTCAAACTATATAGGTCATTTTGGTTTAATTATTAAATCAAAGAAACAACTCCCTCTTTATTATTCTAAAAAAACTTTTTTTTTCAATACCTTGTATTAGTAATTTAAACGTAGTATAAACCAAGTCTAATATATTTATTATTTTACTATTATAAAGCATTATTTTACCCCAACAACATTTTTTGTTATTATATGGTAATACCAATGTTATAGATAGGTAGTAAATTTAATTTCGAATACGGCCACGGATAATGTAAATATTGATGGTATTGGTGACCAGGATTTTGATATATTTCCAGAGCAGGACAATGATGATTATGAAGTAGACTGATGTAACTGGACTTTTATCTTTATTTTATTTTTAACGTTTATTTTAAAATCTGCTTGTTTTTATTTAAAGGGCTCTATGACCTACAAATTGTCATTTCTGAAGTCATAAAATAGAAACTTTTTCTGTAATACTTAGTTTTTTTTAAAGATTTATTATTGGTTATAGTACTTTTTTTTGAGTATTTACATTAATATTATTTAGTGTTTTTATTTTACAAACTAAAACTAGTGTTACATACTTGTTGTAGAGAACCTTAAGACTGTAATTGTTTTTAAGAATATTTTATTTAATGTTACTAGAAGACTTTTAGATTTTGTTTTTTATTACAGAGAATACCTACCAAGGGTATATGAATGTAAGTGCTGCTCGGAAACTTGTAACTCACTGTGTCAAAGTTGAATATTATATAGTGCATAGTTTTTCAATAAATATATTACTTTTTACTTAATAACACACATTTATTAATTTTAATTAATTTATTAATTTTAATTTTATTAATTTTTGCTTTGTTGGATCTTACTTAAGTTAGGAATAACTTAAAATGCGCTTTTATGTATAAATCTATTTATGAAAAGGAATTCACCCCCTTATTTTTTTAAATATTTTATGATATAACCAATTAAACAGATTATAAAATCGATTATGTATAAAATATTTATTTATCTATCGGTATACAAAAGTTTTATACAATTTCTACAAAGCATCATAAAATAATATGACCTAGTGTCGTGTTCCTGCGGTGAGTAGGGTTTCCAGAGCTCCTTGGGGAAGGGTGGGTTAAAAGAGAGGTAGGGCACAGATAAATTTCTTTGGAGATTTCTCTCTATTCGGGACAGCCCGACTGGTGGAATACCTCCTCCCTACAGAAGATCGCAGCCAAAATACCTATGGTTGTGTTTCTGCGGTGAGTAGGGCTTCCAGAGCTTCTTGGGGTAAGGGGGTTCAAGGTTGGCAACGCGTTTGTGATACCTATGGATTCAGGCGTTCATAGGCTACGGTAGCGGCTTACCATCAGGCGGGCCGTATGCCTGTTTGCCAACTTTGTAGTATAAAAATAATAATAATACACGTTTGAACTTTAAACGTCAATAACTCGAAATTGACTTTATGTGGGTTGAGTCCTTTCTGCTTAACTACGTCTAAATGACCACCGAATAACGACAATTTAATCTGATATCATATAATAATAATAAATATATAATGATTTCATATATTATAATATAATTAAACTACACATTAAATTTTTATTGTATATATAAATAACTAAGCTTTATTTGTATAATTTTATAAAATATTACCTATTGTAATAAACAAGTATAAAATTATTGAGATATCTTAGTACGTAGGTATATCTATCTTCAAACTTAAAATATACGACAAATTTTGTTCTAAACAGTAACATTGCCGTAGAAAATAATTTTAAATCGAAGCTATTGTGCAGAAAGACTTCATGTACTCAAATGACGTTATAAAACGGTGGTTGGTCTTATTAAAAACTTGTAAAGAGATTCCGAGTCAAGTTTTTTCTAAATTTAATTTATATAAAATTATTTTGAATTCGTATCGATTGTTCGTAATAATCAAACGATATCACTTAAAATACCATCACAGATTTATAAATAAAATTAAAAGCGCTGTTAATACAACAAGTTTCCACCAATTTTTATATTTTGTATTGTAAGTCTGCAAAGTGAAAGCTCAGTATCTAATCGTAAGTACAGTACAATTTAAGAACAACGCCTACCACCATAGAATTATGAATTTAGTATACTAGCGACTTCATTACTCTGTTGCTACCATCGATACAACGGCAGTTCATCGACAGTCGCCGTTTTCATAACCGGCTTGCAAGATTCTTGGCAGTTGGACATACTCTGGAAAACCCCGAAACGCGATAAATCGAATAAAAGTTGCTGTGACTGGTTTATCACTAAAACAGATTCCTACCACCCTGCTCGATTACACTAGTAAATAAAGGACTTCAAGGTGATTTGATCGCTAGTAAAAGATCTTAAATTTGTATTACTCAGTAGGAAAATGGGAAGTTAATAGATGCATACTAAAGTTCTTGTCGCAACTGTTACATAGTTTGATATGCAAATCATGCAGTTTCAGTGCAAAACAAATTCGTGAATACTTTAGTCGCAGAACGTTGGGTGACAGACAAACAAGTACTTTTACATGTGTACCGTTTACATTTTGTTAGCTAAATAACTAAATATTATAGAATGTTTGTTATCATAATAAATGATATGGAATTAGAAAGTTTATTTTAGATAATGTAATGTATGAATTTGATTTTAAATATGTAAAAAGGTGTTTTGTTGTACGAAATTACTAATCAATCTCTTAATTGCGTATTTCGCAAGAGCAAAGCGCTAGAAAAAATAGCTTAATATTAGCTTCAAAATAGTAAATACGTGTTATGTACCAGTCATAATGTACCAAACACAATTTGAACCGTTTTGAAGCCAATGACTTATGTCTATTTCTTTGCTTTTGTGAAATACGTCATTAGGGACGGGATCTAGTAATATTCGACTAGTTAATCTTTGTTACTATTCATTTTAACCATTTGCTATTATGCATTGGTTGAGATGATTAAGAATCAAAAAAATTAGCCCTTAGTAAGCCCACGACGCAAACAAAGGGTTGTTATAAGTTTAACGTATGTATGTATCTGTCTGTGGCATCGTAGCTCCCAAATGCTGAACCCATTTAGATCTAGTTTTTTAAAAGTCAACTAGATCGAGAGATTTCTAGCTATGATTCAAGTAAATATGTTTAGCTGTTAGAAAATTATCGGTTTTTCTACAGTCGAGTCGAAATTTGGTATTGTGTTATTTCAATGATATTAGAATAACATGGTAATTATGACGCGATGTTGCTGCATCATCTCTAACTCCTTACCAAATTGCAGTAGATATATCGTGTTTGGTCTCATTGGAATGGTTCAATGAATAAGTTCTTGTGTCGGGGGTTTTAATTTATCTTGTTAAATTTATTAATATTGTATGTTCCATTACTTGTTTTGTACTTTCAATGTATTGTTTCCTAATCGCACATTCATCGAATTGCTTCGGTTATATAAAATTTGCGAATTAGGTTTCAAGTGTTAGTTCTAATAAGTGTGCTATTTTATTGTAAAGCATCTCGCTTTTGCCATCAGTACGAGTTATAGATATTATAGCATAGCGAGTTTACAAGTTTGCTTTCCGTTGAAATTCTGTCGCCTCTTGCATCACACAGGCAATTTATACTATGCTATTTAATATAATTATTCTTTTTTATATCCATGCGTTTTATAATCACACTAGCTGTGCCCCGCGGTTTCACCCGCGTATAATTTAAATTTATGTTTACTTACATACCCCGGGTTTAATGGTAGCAAGTATAGAAAATAGAAAAGCCAATGATTTATTATTAACTATACAATATTATTGTGTAATGTCTGAAAGAGGTAGAGGTAGGGCACAGAGAAATTTCTTTGGAAATTTCTCTTTACTTGAGGCAGCCCGACTAGTGGAATACCCCAACCCTAAAAAAGATCGTAGCCAAATTACCATTTGTTATGTTCCTCAAACACTTATGTTGCTCAAACACTAGGTGGTACAGAAATTTCGTTTCGTTACTTAATCCAAAAATTGTGATTGAAGACGAAGCTCATTTTTTACAAATCCCATTCTATGTACGACTTCCTTAAAAAAATTTTTGTAAAGGACGTAGGTATAGAAACCTCAAGAGACACATTCTAAATTTAATAGATGATTAGGAGAATGTCCTGGAGAACGTAAGTACACTCGAGCGACAAGTCCATAAATAAGGTATAAAGGGAAAAAATAATCCTTTGTAATTTGGAGATAACTAAATACCCATTAAAACGAGATGAGAGTTTATTCGCCATAAACAAGGTTATGTCATTACGTGGTTTGTGTAAGGTTCTCTTTGATGTTATTTTCATAAAGGCAACGATGGGTGACGTAGGTAATTTCATTAAACATGATACTATAGTACTTTCTTATCATTGCTATAACTACATAAAATACAAAGTTATGTATTTTTTTTTTGTAAATACTATATTGGGCAGGGATGTGACTATAATTATGTACAATATTTTTTATTCCCATATTTCTGGGGCATTTATGCAATCTGCCTATGTCATCTCCATAATAGCCTTACCACACTATTATATTTATCTGTTTAATAATAAGATGCAATTGATTTGAATAAGCTAGCCGTCTCATCAGTGTACGTATCCACTAATAACTTACTACACATTCTAACGTCTAGTTTTTTTAAAACATTAAGCCTTACTTGATTGACTTGAACCGGGCACACTCCATTTGAAAGTTCTGTGTACAGCTTAATTTTTAACATACATACATACATAACTCACGCCTCTTTCGCAACGCGGTAGGCAGAGACCACGTTCTTGCACTTGCTATGATCCTGACATACATTTTTCGCTTCTTCAACATTCATCAATCTTTTCATGCACCCTCGTCCGTTTAGAGTACTCTTGACCTGATTTATAAGTTTCATTGATATCATAATATTACAGAAATGTAGAAAAGATTATTTTTTAAGTACAACATTTTGAAAATGTATTATCCTATATGCATTTAATTAGTTTTCTCTAGATAATAATTAGTGCAAAGATCAGTTAAAAAAAGCTTTACATTAAATTTTATTTATTTCACAGTTAATATATTCTCCTCAGTAAAAGTTACGAGACCATTCTCATAGCAAATGAACATCCTGATATCTAAGATAGGAGTGTATTCCATTCCCTTGATACTGGTACATTAAATTTTAATAAAGTGATTGATATGGTATGATTAAGTACTACTTTAAATATTTCGAATTTATTCGAGCATAAATGTAATATCCTAAAAAACAAGATTTTTGTACAGTTGAATAATTATACTGATCGAAAAATAAAGTCGAGGTCTACATTCTGAGTAGTAGCGAATAAACCATTATATTATCAGAGCAGCCTCCGATTATACAGTGGTCTCGACTCCATAAATAGGTATTTAAATGAACTCTTATTTTTTTTTTGGATAAAATATCTGATTAGCAGTCCGATGTGAATATAAATAAAACATTCAAATTGTAAAACTTTATAGTTTGGTATGTAAATAATGCCTTATTATTACCAATTTACACCGATCTACATAAACTTTTAATGATGAATATCAAACAGACTTATTTAAAATGGCGGAATAAATCTAGGTATGTACACTGCCTGACTAAATTGTGCCTAAACTCTCACCGGAGATGGGGAATTAATTTTGTTGTTTATTAAGGAAGTTTACAAATTTAAAAAACCTATTTTCAAAAAAGCAAACAATAATCTAAGTGTAATTTATCGATTGATCTAACAACATATTCTTTCCAAGGGTTACGTCCATCGTGCCTACCTATTTCTTTTTTAGGATTAGTGAGTCAAGAACTCGTTGTGCCCTCGCTCTGTATAAACCTGTTTCCTCTCTGAATAGCTGGTACATATTGGTGATGTGAGGTAGCAAATAAAACAAAATGTAAAGCACAGATACAAAATTTTATTTCGACCATGATTTAAATTTAAGTAGACTATTATAATTTACAAGCATTCTTCAATCAATGATATTAATTTTAACTTGCTCTAAAAGTTTTGATTTACACCGACTAATTTTTTTATATTTAGGATTCGCTTTTACAGATCTTCTTACGCTACTTCTGGTCATGACCCTATCAAATATTTCTTCACTGGTGTCTTCGCTGCCGTCATCTGAGAAGTGATTATTCATACTGTCATTAATTTTATTTGATCTGATAAGTACTGGTTCCGCGCTGTCCGAAAGTATTGACTCGTCTGCAATTGGCTTATCATCGTCACTTAAACATTTCAAGTTGGTATATCGATGTTCTGAAACTCTTTTGTCTTGAGGCGGTACTACTAATTTATTTTTCTTATCATCTTTCTTCTTAGCTCCTTCACGATTGCAAGGTTTGTATTTCATTGGCGAAAAATCAACTCTTCGAAGGAAACTGATAGTATCACCGAATCTTCTGCTGCATTTTCTAGTAGTTTTAGCTTGTTCAACTTCAATATTGATTTCGTCTGTTTTGATTGTGCTGTCTTCATTCTCCAGAACAACGCCAGAGTCGGAATTCGAATCGACTAATATATTTATTTCGGGTACGCTTACGTTAAACGTGTTATGAAGTTTCAATTTTTCATTTAGCTCTGCAATTGTTTCCGCTTGTGTTTGTATAATCAAATCTTTTTGAGCGAGTTGTTCTGCGACGGATTCTGTCCTTAATGCTAAATTTACTTCATATTTCTGTAGTTCACTTGACAAAAATTCCAATTCCTTTTTTCTATTCGATTCCAATTTCTTTATGAGTTCAGCCTGTTTCGCGTACGATTCCTTTAGCTTCGCGACCTCCTGCTTATGTGACATTTTCAGGAATTTAATCATGTTTATTGCTTCTTGGAGAGTCGTCGGCTGCAGTAAACCTTCTTTCGTATCATTTTCAACTGACATTATTGTCTTCAAATTGGATCTGTAACAATGAAATGTAATAGATTAGATTCATGTACTTTTCATTAATGATTTTTATACTATACTAAACACATTATAATAAATAATTTCATTTCTAATTAAATACATTAAAATTGTAATTGCGTTGATGGTTCTAGTGAAGTAATTATTACGCAATTTATAGATTACTATTAACTAATTGTATACAATTAAAATACGTAATAATTAGACTTAATTGTTTTTTAAAGATGTCTAATTTATCATATTTGTAACAGTATTAAAAGTTTATATAATTATATCTCTGTTGAATATGAAGGACTACTTAACGAATTATTTTATTTGCCCTTGTGTAAAAGATATTAAAAACACTCGAAACGGTAGATAATCATTGGACTTTTTTATTGAATTTAATTATACAATTACACAATGCTTCGAAAAGCAGCTGCTACATGATTCTTACGAATATGTAATCATTCCAAAAAATATAACGAACAAGAAATGTTGTATACACGTTTCACGTCAACATTTTACGGTAATGCCAAGTTTAAAAATTTCAATTACGTTACAACACTTTGGAGTTAATGCGACCTTATACCTTAGAAAAGAAGGTTTAAAATCATCTGGAAAACGAACTGCTGCCCTTCGTAACACAAGAAGGTTTTTAAGCGCTTTTTAATGGACTTTATTTTTATACACCGATAAATGCAATTTTGAAACCAGGAATTGCTGTGCATTTATTTGTGTTTTTATTTCTTTTATGTTGTAACAGAGTTTCATGGTGCTTTATATTTGTTTTGTTATTATTCTTACTCTAGTATTATTGAAAGGTTTCATTGTATACCTGTACCTTAAACATATAAATCGACATGCATCTATAAAATATAAGTATGGAATATAATAAATATTTCAGTGATTTATTTTTAGGGTTTGTGTAGACAGCGCCGCTGTCGCGCCGCCTTAACCGTGCATAATGTAAATGTATTCTATCTCATTCTCTCGTAGGCTAAATCCTATAGATGTATATGGTTGTCTCTTTTTACTGTCGCTTTTTCGTTTCATCGAGTTTCAAATCACAAAGGTGCTAGAAGTTTTCACTTCAAAAATGTCATGAAATCACTTATACAATAATAAAAAGCTCAAGAGATTGTTTGTTTGTTGAACGCTTTTTTCTGGAACTACCAGTTAGTTATGAAAAATTCTCCGCATTTTATAGCCTATTTATTGAGGAAGGTTATATAACTTCACGCTACGACCCTAAGGAGCGAAGCAGTAACCATGAACGTCAAGCAATCTGGAAAGCTGAAGCAAGTACAGGAATAGAGAACAACGTAACGTAACAAACTGGGCTTTATTCTCATAAAGGGTTTCTTCTGTTTCTGTGTATTTCCAAGCTAGTGTCCAACAAGCGTATATAATATGTGTAAATGTAAATGTGTAAATTAAACATTTCGAGTTCATTCCAGAATATTCAACAAAGAACTGAATGAAGCACGTGCACTGACAATGATGATCTCATTACTCGAATTCCGCACAATTGTTTGTACAGACTGCACTCGGTCACACATCGTGTACAATAACATTCATTGTTTCCCATTCGGTGACCTTTAAACAAAACCGGCTACTATTTTTCATATTCATCGATCATTTGTCAATGCACTTGAGGGATGAGGTACCTTTAAAAACATGTTTTAAGAATTATTTTTTCTATGGCATTTCGGTTTGATTTGATTTAGAATAGAATATTATAGAGCATTCGAATAAACATACGCTTAATATCTCTTGTAGTATTTTCTAGAAACTGTTGTATCACGTTTATTAGTATCATCAAATAACGAATTAATTATATATATTTATTTATTTAGTTAATTTAAGCGTTTTATTTAATAAAGACTGATTTTTTCGGTACTACGCAATGGACGTATTTGTTTAACGTAAAATATCGTCCTTTTTCCATGTCGTGTTTGCGAGTTCATTGTAGAGGCCAACGTAAAAATCTTTTGTCAAACATTTTTCGAACTCATGAACAGACTATAATAAAGGTAGCACCGACGGCGCGCATATTACACATTATTTATATTTATAGATTTAAGATTTTTACGTTTTTTTACGTAGATTTAAGAAAAAAGAAAAGATTATAAGAAATCTAATTCAAATATTCGAACATATTATAGGCCCTCACTACATTAAAACCATTATAAAATAATTGTAATTTATCATCAGGAAATTAAAATGAATATTTCTATTATTAATTATAAACTAAAAAGATATCGGAGTGTTACAAATGTCTATGAAATATGTTACTGAACTAACATAATTATCGATATACTGTCTAACTACAGCTTTCTACATCACTACAAGTCTAGTAGCCGTATCGGCGACCTCTATTGTTTTTTACTCAATCATCACGGCCGACGGCTCGATCACCAGATATAAGGGTTAATCTGTAAATAACTTACTCTTGACGTTTTTCTACAAACCTGTAGAGGTTACACACAGCTTACGGATGTGCAAAGGAGACTAAGCAAATCCACCATACTGGTACACTTTTCTACTGGTTTCGATTTCAGGAATATCACGACCTTACAGTTTCTGGGTCGTTTGTGGCTAAATATGCTTCATGGTTTCACCCGTGTTAAATTTATCGACCAAATCTCAATCGCGAGTGTACGTCACACCCTGTAGTAGCCTATTGTTTTCTCACGTCTAGTACTTGCCTACAGCTTTCCAGATTGCTTGACATTCATTCGTTCTTTCGTTCGTTAATTCTCCGCTCGTTAGCCTATAACCTTCTTCAATATAAAGACTAGACTAATCAAAAAGATTTTTTCTATTCTAACTGGTAGTTAAATATATTAGCGCACTCAAACAAGCAAAAAATCTCTTTCGCTTTATAATATTACTGCGTTTTTCCCGCAGCTCCGCTCGCTTCATAGTTGACTTATGTCCTATTATATGTTTTTATGTCCCATTCTGACTGAATTGCAAAATGACATTTTTCATCGTACAAAAATGACGGATTTTCACACAAAATTTCATCCCCTTTTTCACCACCTTAGGGGTTGATTATCCAAACATTCTTTCTTAATGCACACTTAATGTTTAAAAGGAATCCGCATGTAAAATTTCATGGTCCTAGCCCCTTAAGAGTTTAGTTATCCATTTATATATATAGATATTTATTAGTTTGTATGAGTTACGTAAAGAACTTATAATGTTATGTAAAGAATTGTAATAAATTTGCTCCAGCAATGACGCAGATTTTTTTTCCAAATCGTATTTTGCGATTCTGTTATAGTACGTATATGGTTTATAGAACACCTAATCACATTAATTATCGTGACTTTTTTCTGCCATTTTTCGAACTGACTATGCTGTTAGCCGTAAGTGCCCTGGAGCCATTGAAGACTATGACAGCTTTACCGGGCTTGGGTTTTTATCGCGCCGTGTGTCACGGGGAAAGGGCTAAGCGAGGTACGAAATCCAACCACAGACATGATAAATTCCACACTAAAGCCATTAAGGCTTGCCTTGCTCTATTAATTTGTAATGTTCCAGAAATAATTCCTTCCCGTACTAACAATTTTATAACTAATAAGATACATTTTACATTTTAATATTATATAATTAGAATTATTATAAAATATAATTTGCCCAGTAAGTGACAATCAACAAATCTCTCTAGGTACTTACTAAGAAAATTGTTAAATAGATTTATTAATAAATAAATCAATATAATAAATTTAATAATTATTATTAACCATTTGGTTCTAAACTAAAATTATTCTATACTGTGCCACTAGATAGCTATAATAGCTTGATAGAAATACCCATAAATATATTTTAAAAACAAAATTACAATTTGTTAGTATTACATTTAGGTCAGACCTGAGCTGGTATCAAACCTGCGACCTCTGGATTCAACAGTAATCTAGAACCATTACTACCAAACCCAATACTATACGAAATGCAGTATAACAATACCGTAGTAGGTACCTATACCTAAATTGGGTAAGAATTGACTTGCATTCTACTGAGATTGTGAGCCGGCAAAATAATTTATATTATAAAGTAAAACATCTGTTTTAAATTACTTTCAAAGATATGCTATCTGGAAGCAGATGCGATCCCTTTTGTTAATAATAATACAAAAAAAGGAAGGAAAAAATATTTACCTGATATCCAGCGATCCAAGGCAACACAATTACAAACAATATTCACAACACAACGTTCCCGATCGATAGTTGAACACGGAATGGAACTAGATCCTCTATTCTACCTCAACCTGCAGAGAAAATAATACCTTGTCATGCCCATTGTCAATCTGTTTTATAAAAAAAAAACATAATAACTCGAAAATGAACTTTATTACCTAAGTAGTAAAATACTCGGAATGACTCAAGAGATGTTAATTGTTTTAAGTCCGACAAAGAATTATTTTAATCCAGTTTGAAGTGAATTCGAAAATGCTGGTAATCCTTTCTATTGTTTAGGTTATGGGTTTATGGTTTTATGGATTTGTCAAAAAATGAATTCTTAGTAACAGATTAGAATAATAATAAATACTTAGGATATTTATAATTTTTTTTTCTTTTTATTGATTATTTGATTTTATATATCAGCGTTTTAAAGTTTACGGAGAAACCACAATTTTTATGATTTTAATTAAAGTGGAAGTTTAAGTATATTTATATCAAAGATTTAATTTAATTTTGTATACGGAAAATATTATAAGCCTTTAAAACTTCATCTACTTTTAAACATAACTATAAATAATTTGAAAAATGTTTATATATGACTTTTGTATGAATGTTTTGGACATAAATCTTTCTTAGATGCTTTATGACGTGGGTTATGAAATGGAGAAGTTTAATACAGGATGATCGATAAAGAAGGTTTTGTGTATCTGATATCTGCCATAAAAAAATATAAATCAATTCGAAACACATATTTAATGTGTAAATTGTAGTAAGACGTAAAATATTTGAATAGGATATTTAAATAGAATTTATATTTAAGAATGTGGTTAGATACCACAAACTCTTTTAAGCTATTCCTACAGGAATGTAACAGTGGAAATATATAGTACAGTTCATTCCCCGAGCAACTAATCCGGTCTAGACCAGTACTAAAGTTCAAAATAAACTACAAGAACAAACCTGAATTTCTATAAGGTATAAGACCTTTGCATTGAACATGTCTTACTTATTTGTTAAATTGTAGACTTCTAGAAATATAAATATATAACAAGAATTGTAATTATTATCGTTTTAATCATATCAATTATGGAATTACATATACTTCTCGACTACAAAGTTTTACCAAAATGGGCTGAGAATAAAAGAAACAATTGTATGATTTTATATTTATTTTACGATTTCTAAAAGTCTAGACGAACTGGCTCTAAAGTTCAGCTTCTGGAATACACCTATAATCGCTTGGTGAGAGATTTACAGCTTGAGCATTGTAGATACTCAGGCCGATATTAGGAAAAGCCCTACCACCGAATACGAACAAGATTCGACCCATCGGCGGTCGATGCGATATCAAGGCGCGGTACTACCGCGCCATCGTTGTTTCAAAGGTAGTTTTGTCAACTATTAATTTAAGTAAATCATCAGTTAATTACACTTGCTAAAATATCATTTTTTACATACAACACCCGTTTTTTTCTTTCACACACTCAAACGATATGTGTGAGCATGGGATGCAACTTAGTATGATTGCAAGCATGATTTTTGTTCTGATTTGATACTCGACTGCATTCATTTATTTCAATGTTGCTCTCAGTAGATTTGGTTTTTAAACTTTATGTAGAAATATATTATCTGATTTAAAATTGTAATTCTTTTTTCTAAGTAGGTATGTTGTATTTATGAATGGAACTTTTATTATTATGTAATGCCTCACCGCCCAAGCAAGTTTTCGAAGTTAGGCAATTATAACTTCGTATGATTATTACATTGTTAATAAATTGTTAGATTCTGTTTTAGAAGTTGATTCGCTCGTAATTAATATTTCGTAATTTCATTATGTAATTTCGTTGTCTGAGTCTAGTTTGTAAATAATAGGATTTATATTATCAACCAGCTGATACCCACGATTTCTTCTGCGGTGTTTTTTATATTGACACCACGACAAGAAAGCACATCGCTGAACGGGTAGTGCTTATAAAAATAGTCGTTTTTTAAATATTTTATAAGTTTTTATTGAAATAAGAACCCGTGATATATTTTTTTAAAGGATCAAGTGTCTAATGAATATGACAAAAAAAAACACATGAAAATCCATCCGACATTAAAAAAAAAAAACTGCGTTCCACGACACCAAAATAATCATGCAGTATATTTTGAAATTGTATTTTTAAGGGATAATTTTGTATAAGGCTATTTTATTACAAAACTAAACATATAATATTTATATGGCTTAAATAATTTCAGTTTTTGCACACTATTTTGTGATCGTGGTTTCCTTACTCTCCCCAACATAGTTTTTTTTTTCAAGCTAACTAACGCAGTTTGATTGATGGGCCTTTACAGCTTTTACGGTCAAACTTTTTGGCGAGCGCAGAAGGTACTTATCTGAAATATAGTTTCCTTACTTTTTTTTATTCACAGGTACTCCATTATAGTTTCTTGTACTTATTTATTATTTTTCTATTATTTATTTTTATTGACGTCCCTGGCGCCAATTTAATTAGTCAAGTCAGAATACGAGTGCTGCACTGATATCTAATGGTTCATTCTGTTTTTTCTGGTACAATACGTGGTTCTTTTTTTTTGTTTGTTTAAACATAGATACAAATTATTTTGTCTATCTGGATTTAAATAAAAAACTACTTGGCCGATTTTGAGGATGTTTTCTACATTCGTCAATGGCTAGGCTTGAAGAATTTTCAACGATAGATGCTTTTAGAGAGGAAAACAAGAATGAAAGTATGTAATTACTCAATATATAAGACTATAACAATAGTCAGTAATACTTTTAGAAACCGTAACGTCCTGTCTCAAGTATGCATTGAATGACTGGCGGCCGCTACCGTTAACACTACTAGTGGTAACACCATTGTTACCGTAACAAATATATAGGACTAGTTGTTTATTCGTATATTTTAAAAAAAATATATGTTAAAGGCATGTAGGGTGGCCAATGTATAAACCATTCCTTAAAAGAAGTAAGATTGTTAAATGTACTTTGTGGATAAGATTGAAATGACATAAATCTGTGGTTAGGCGCGTGGATAATTGTGGAAAGTAATAAATTACTGAAACTTGTGCCACCTAGGAAGACTGTTGCTAAATAATTACAACACGCGCAATATCAAATTGTACCGCATAAGCTCGGTAACCGCTACCGCCAGCCGCCTATAGATGGCGGCAAATGTATAAGTTTAGTGCAGCACGGCGCAACCACGTGATCTACCTTACACTCACCGAACGAGGACTTCCCGTGCGATCGCCCGCACCCCGGTTACCAGCCGTCGGCCTTGGTGAGTACACATTGTTTCTGTATTTTATTATTTTGTAATAGCAATTCATGTTCCACAGTAGTGTTGGTAAAACATCGATTAACTGTCGTTTAATCGATAGTCAATAGCACAATCAAAAAATCGATTACTGAAAACAAGAACACGCGATGCCATTTTTTTTGCTGTCGTCGCTCGACGCAACGGGCTGACATTCTAGCGGATTTGCAAAAAACCGGTGTTTTACCAACACTATTCCACAGCCGCCCCGCGTGTATTTGTGTATTTATCATACAATAGTTGCTCACAATAATCACTCTCTCACCGCCTACTAACTCTAGTGTTGGTCCTTCTCTAGCCGGATAGTTTCCAGTAATGTTATTTAAAATTCGTTTCCACCGCTTATATAAATGGCAATAAAATATACTTAGCGCACTTGCACATTGTTATTTCCCGTCAATAAAACTTTAATTTTAATTATTTACTTTGTAAAAAATTTTTAAACACATTATTTTACGAATACTACAGACACTTATTTAATAAACACCAGCATTTTATATAATTATTAAATTGTTTTCTGGTATAAACTTCGTTCATCCCAAGTTTTACCTGTAATTTTTCAAATAAAAGGTTACGTGTAATATTTATTTTATGTTGTTTTTGGGAAATGTCGTAAACATTCCCTTGCCGGTTTCACCTGCTCGGGAAAATAATAATTAATGTTCCAAGGCATTTCCTTGTACACCCGGTTTAAATTCCGAGGAAGAATTTAATTAATTTTGTAAATTAATAAAGAAATCTTGTAGGTGTTTGTTATTTTTGAATTGGTTTTATTTAACTAGTTCTCCTATAAGTTTTCAATGAAGAATAACGTCTTATCGAAACCATAGCACAATGGTTGGTCGTTTTCACGTTTTCGTTGTGATGAATTCAAATTCTGTGGCCTTTTTAATTTTATTATTTACTAGCTGGTTCGGCAGACATTGTTCTGTCATTTCTTTTAGTTAATAACTCGACCACAGCACCTCTATCCCCTGAAAACTTTTCCAGGACCATAACGAACAAAACAAAATAATAATTTCGCATATCCATCTTTCGAATCGTGAGTTATGGTAGTGAGTTCAAATAAAAAAGGTCAATTATACCAAAATGTTCAATTTTTTCTGGTATATTTAAAAAAAATTCTTTCTCTAAAACCTTTTGAGATTATTACTAAGATTAAAAAAAGAGTTTGCTAACCGTTTTCAACTGATGCGCTTACCAACGAACATAATGCATGTATGTTTCTGCAGACTAGTCCACAAACTTTTACAAAACAAAATTCTCAATATATTTTACAATTAACTTCACCCGTGGAGCGCTACACTGTTTTCTTTTGTTTTAGGGTAGTAAAATAAAACTACGACCAAGTCACGGTTCTTAATAGCCATCCTAATGTTTGCCTTATGAGAGCCAGGGGGTTACTCTTGGAACTGATTCGAATTTGATTTTGTTTCTGATTCGATTTCACTTTTGATTCGAACTGGATCCTACAAATGTACTCTTGAAACAAACCGAATCGAAAATCAAGACTGAGTTATAATCGAATCATGTCAACATCGTTATCTGTATCCGTTTACAGTACACACACAAGCCACCGTAAAGTATTATAAATCGTTGCTTGGATTCTTTCAATTCTAACATTTTTACATAAAAATGATAGATTGAAAATCGATCGAAGTTAGTTCCGATTCGAGTCACAGCACGATCGTGCGCTAGTGTTGATTTCAATAGTGCGAAACCTCATCAAATCGAATTTTATTCTATTCGATATAGAACTCGAACGCGTCAAGAGTAAGGCGGTAGTTTCAGTCATCATTTTCAGTCACATCTTCACTTAAAATCAAGAGTGATTGTTGTCAAATCAATAAAAAAACTGTATTTTATAAATAATTTACCTAAATATTATACAGCTTACAGGTATATATAATATTAAATATCAAAGTCAGTTATGTAAGTCTGAAGGTTATTCATAATCCTTAAACTCGAAAACAAGAGGCATTTTTGGTCGATTATATTAAATATTTTTAATTCGTGCAGTATTCCAATAATGTACTGAGCAATTTAGAGGTTTTTTTTAAAGAGTAAATGTCAAACTCATGAATATAAGATACTATATTATTTTTTCTAATTATTAATATTAAAAAAAATTCAAACAAACAATTTGAAGGCCTCACTCAGTACTACTTTTGAAGATTATCTGGATTATTACTAATTCTTATTGTAGGCTTAAGGCTCACACACAGACTATGCCAGCAGCTTAGCTGCCGGGTTTTTGCCGAGCGGGTGCCCTTTTTTCTATCTGGTTATACTGTTAGCATTAAAATCCCTCAAGTCTTTTAAATCGGTTTTTTCGAACTGACTATACTGTTAGCCTTAGGGAGCCTGGAGCCTTTACAGCTTTACCGGGTCTTTCTTATACATCGGGCTTGGGGGCGAGAGCTGAAGGCACTCAGGCACGAAAGTAGGGCAACATGCTCATGGATGCCAAAGTGGCCGAACCTCAGCTTGGGATTACCTTAGTTGCAATTAAGTCGCGAGGCTGACTAATTTCCTAACTGTAGAAAATTCTATCTTATATCTTGGAAGAAGGGAGAACCATGCGTATATGTATTTCGTAATCTGGCAATTTAGTCTAAGACGAACTATAGCCAAAAACAGAAGAAAAAGGTTCCTTACAGAAACTATGTACCAGAATGGTGTGCATGTATGTAGAGATGCAGTGTAATGATTGTATGGTGGTAGCTAGCGAATGCAGTGTCAGTGTATCGTGCGAGCGGCTGCTGGCTCAAGGGCTCCATGCCGGAGGAACGGACCTAGACTTGAGTTGCTGCAGGAAAGGGTGGTTGTGGCAGGTAGCATATGCAGAAATCGGAAGAAAGCCACGAGCATCATTTCAGTTGTGACAGTTGCCAGCGCGGCGCGGTGGCTCGTTTATTGCGGCAACCAGCGGGCATTCCGCCGACATAATGTGTAGTAAGTCTTTAATAAGCTAATGCGAAGCGAAACAATTTTTCTTCATATGTACTCAACGTAAAAGCGTTAAGCTCACTGTAGTAAATTGATTTAGTAGGTATTGTGCGGACTAAGAAGTTAGTATTTTCGTAATAAATAGGTATACAATAAATATATATAGCAATTAATTTCATACGAGTACAATAACATATGTATTTTTTCTATATGTATCTAGTTTTATTAGATTATTATTGTTATATTATTTTGTTACTCACATACATTATTATTTTGGATGGTTTTGTATTTCGTATTTATTAGTCAAGTGCTGTTAAAATTGAATAAAGATATATATTTCAAATATAGTATTTTCAAAAGCCTTTTAATTTAATAAATTTTAATTAATATTAGGATAGGTAATATCTATAAATAAAAAGTGTAGGTTACTATATACAAAAGTATACTATAAATATTTGACCATGTCCCGGCCGGCGCCCGGTCCGGCTCCGGCCCGGTGTAGCATGAATTACTTCATACAAAAGTATACTATAGATGTTTGGCCATGTCCTCGCCGGCGTCTGGCCCGGCCCCGGCCCGGTGTAGCATGAATTACTTCATACAAAATTATACTATAGATGTTTGGCCATGTCCTGGCTGGCGCTCGGCCCGGTGTTGCATGAATTACTTCATAAAAAGTATACTACAGATGTTTGGCCGTGTCCTGGCCGGCGCCCGGCCCGGTGTAGCATGAATTACTTCATACAAAAGTATACTATAGATGTTTGGACGTATCTCGGCCGGCGGCCGGCCCGGCCCCGGCTCGGTGTTGCATGAATTACTGGCTAGGGAAGGGGTCACTTGACTGTAGAAAAATTAGCACTTTAAAGTTTAATATTTTACAAACGGATAATAGAATCGAAAATTGGTTTTCACAGATCCACAATATTTTTGAACGAACTATCCTAAATATTATTTTTTCAAGATTTTATTTTATCACTTTGTTGGCGTGATTAATTTATATACCCATACCAAATTACAGCTTTCTAGTACTATGAATATCTGATCTAAACTGCGGACAGATAGACGGACATAACGAAACTGTAAGGGTTCCCTTTGACTGCGGAAGCCAAAAAACTATACATAATATTTATTTCATGACATATATTTTAAGGGTATTTGCTATGGAATCATTTTTGTTATTATCGTGCGAACACTAAAAAAAACGTAATTTTTTGGAAAAATTCACAACATATAGCATTGAACTAAAGAACTCTTTTCAAATATGGTTTCTTTGTATACCTACTTGCAATAAAATCGAAGACAATATCGAAAAAGCAAAAAATGAAAACAAAAAGGGCCGATATTTTATGTAACAAGGAAAAAAATCTTTGATACAAACGATTTATACACGGCCTTAATAGAAAAAGGTGGGTCATAAATCCGATAAATGTGCGTTACTCGTCCACAGACAATACAAATATTTGGTTACAGCTACCAAAACCGCACATAAAAATGACGTATAACCCAGCGAAGCCACGGGTCTCGCGCTATAGCGAAATTGGGTAATTTTTCCCGAATTTAATCCTTTAACAAAGTGTAAATCGGAAATATTTTTATTGTTATTCAAAATGGGTATTGTGTTTTATATGTTACAACCCTAATGGATGTTTTATATTCCTCTGAATTCATTATTGAAATTCGATTAAGCTAGAATATATTAACGGACTTATAATTTCCGTTTCAGTTAATCGAATTAACCATAATATAGGAGTTTTGTGAAAATGTTGGTTTATTTTTATTGCGTAATTGTTATCGTAATACCTCTTTTGGTAGTTAGTAGCTTTGAAGGAAAAAGGAAAGAAAATGTATTTAAAGATTTATAAATTGTAACATTGATTTATAAATAGCGAATTCAAAATTCCGAAATGAAGTGCCATTTCGGCATGTTTAACAGTAAATAGCCATATTACTAGTTTTCAGCTAGTCCGTTACTAATACGAATGACTTTGGAAGATAAAAAGTAGAGAGATAGGTTGCGACACTTGCGAATAGTAATGAGGAACATTACGTCATCTACACCAAATGTACATTATTTCCGAAGCATCATTAGGTACGTAATTGAAAACTTACTAATGTCGTATTGCTTCATTTTGCTCATTTGCGTACAGACCGTGTAATCTGCAAATTAGGTAGAATTTTGTTCCATGTTTTAGCTGTAGTATATTTGAAACTACCTCTTGCTATCGTAGTTCTATGCTTAGGAATAACGAGGCGAGACAGTCTGGTACGGATTGATATTTCCACTAGATAATCAGGTTTCCCCCTTTGATAATATTGTCTTTGAGGAGCTTTACCATCTCAATGAAAGGATGAAATAAGTGCAGTTAGATACTGAAGTGGTGTATGAAGAAATCTTGTCATTATCACAAGCCTTGGATTTGTTACTTGAATAAAAGATTTTGGCGCCGTAACATTCTATTAGGTAAATGTATTCTAAACAACTATCTAACTTAATCATACAGATACAAGCAAAATTTGTAGTTACCAAGGGCTTGGTGAATTAGTTTTGAACAAGTTAATAAAAAAGTCGTTAATTTGACCCCGCATATAATTTTACGTCCTTTTTAGCTCTCAAAGAAATGAGGACAAATTTTTATTTATTTACTTCACTTTAATCCTCGCCACAGTAAATAAAATTTCTTCTATTTATTTTATATTAACGCGTGTTTATCCATAATTCTACCAACGTCACGTAATGGAATATTTTTCTTATTACGTCATATGTGTGCCCTAAAATAGCACCACCCCATCTCATTGCGTGGGTGTCGTATAAGGCGACTAAGGGATTAACCGAAGAACGGGCAGCAGCGTCCTTTGAGTATTTATACACGACCATACTGCGATCACTAACCCGCCTGCCTAGCGTGGCAATTATGGTATGTCCAGCAGTAGACATCTTTCGTCTGAAATTATGATGATGATGACGCTCCTATTCTTCAAACATAGCTATAACAAGGGAGTTTTTGTGGCTAGTGAAAATGCATGTTCTAGTTATTAATCCACTTCACTCGTGCACAATAACCAAACTACAGTACAGTCCACGCGAGCGAAGCCGATAGTTTGTTTTTGGTTTGTTTGAAGCTGTAATCTTTGATATTAATAGTGTGATTTGAAAAATTTCTTATTGAATTTTATAGCTTATTAGCTGTGCCATGCGGTTTCAACCACGTATAATTTAAAAGAAATTTCTGATTGACGATTTTAATATTACTTTATACTTATTATTATTATTTATACGATTAATAATAATACTTTAGTAAAGGCAATATATTTATCGAGCGGCCAGGGTTATGCGTTACAACTCACACGGCTCGTTCGCGCCACTACACCTTTAGTCATAGACCCGATGCGAGTGTTGAATTATTTTAATTTTACATTATTTCCAAACTATTTGTCCAAATAAAATGCTATAAAGGGCAAACTTTATCTAAATAAAATTGTCTTGTGATGAAGAACGTAAGTTTTTAACGAAAGTTCGTAAGGATTAATATGCTCATAACTCATTTTCAGTTTTCAATAAAATTTTGTCACAAAATAGCTTGTTGTAGATCATGTATAAGATATAGGCATATGATATGGCGGTCTTTATTTAGATGTACTAAGGACCAATATTTTTGTAGACAATTGTATTTACGTATCACTAACCATTACGCCGGCGCACGCGGATAAAGCAGTTAGGGTGCGCTTTTTATTCCGACTTATTTTACAAAAATCAATATTTAAGGCTAGCCGAGAGGTGTAGGCTAATGCTAGATAGCCTGTGCTTATTACCCGTGAATTTGGGTAGTATATACACAAATAATTTTTCGAATCTGACTGGTAGTTTCAGAGATTAGCGTATTTAAACAAACAAAAAACACTTCTGCTTTATTATATTATAGTATATGGATGTATGTATCTTTTGTAAATTATATTTTACTAGTAACCCGCCCCGGCTTCACACGGCTAGCAGAGTAGTACATATAACTCTATTGGTTTACGCGGCGCACGCCTGTAAAGCTCTCAGCCGGCATGATTTTTTCCCACATTTTCAACAATCATAGTCATATTTCAGCCAATTTACATAAAACCGTATTCACCTCAACCTTCTTCACTCTTTTCTCCTTTCCTCCGACTGGTAGTTTCAGAGATTAGCGTGTTTAAACAAACAAAAAATAACCGCTTTATGATATTATTACGAGTATAGTATAGATTAGGACCATTACGTTTTGACAATGAATGTCAAGGAAGCTGGCAATCTGTAGGCATGTGCTCTCAATTCCCGTAAGTAAGAACAACGATAGGCTACAAAGGAGCTTTAGCGGCGGCGTTGATCAAATAAATTTAACACGGGTGAAACCGTGTGTCACAGCTAGTTACATAATATAGAGCCAAATAACACAGCTTATCAATTAAAATAAAAACCACACATGACAAATAAATCTCTATACAATTAAATCACCAACTCCGCAACGGAAAATTAAACAAGCTCGAAACATTATCCCTTGAGAAGAACTGTCAAGACACAGCAGGAATCATATTTTATGTTAAGGAAGAATATTATACACACAATGCGATTAGATACATAAGCTAACAATGTACACAAATTCCAACACACTCGGAGCTGAGAGTGTCTCCCTCATGTCGATCCCTTAAGCCATCCAAACATTACGTCACTTGACATACTATTTGCGTGTACGAAAACATTTCTATCTAGGGATGATAGTATGTTCCGTTCAATGGAGCGTAGGATTTACGCGAGAAAGTTTTATTAGGAGCCGGCAAACGGAGCGTAACTGAATATATTCATCTGGTCTTTGGTAGATTTTGCATGAAATTTTCTGGTGGTATAATGAATCGGGTTCAGTATTATGACGTCAAGGATATTTGAATGTTTGACAATTCTCATAACATTTTTAATGAAATTAAATATAGTCGCATTAAATTCGTTGTATCACTTTCAGGTGACATTTTAAATATAACCATTGAATTTATACATATTGTTATAAATATTATTGTTTTATAAGTTTAGCAGTTGGCCACAATCTCACCTGATGTTAAGTGACAATGTGACCCAATATTACACGCTTAGCCTAGTGGGTGGACTAGCTCTCAAGTGTAGCTGCCGGAACACACCTGCGGATACTTGGCGATACATTACTTATAACTTGGTAGTAGTGGTGACTTATAACTTGTAGTAACTTATAAGTTGGTGGTAGTTAGCCAAGCGGGCATTAGAAAATTCCCCACCACCATACTATGGCTTCATCGCGATGCTGTTCTTCACCGAAAGCTCAGCAAATTCTAAAAGGAAACAAAAATCTTTACCGCTATAAGAAATTACGGCAGAATAAGAATTGTTTCTGCCTCTATTTTCAGCTTCAATAAATTCCCGTTTATCTTGTAGTATTCTATAACCCATGTTTTCCTTTTGAAGAGCCACTTGTTTAAATATAATTAAACAAAGGGATGTTTTAACACGTGTCTGTTGGCGAACAAAAACATTGAGTTACTTTTAATAGAATACCTATAGGTGCCAACGTAAGATAGAGCAAATCATACTTTATTTCCTTATCTCTAAATACATTTTAGATAAATTTGATCGGTTATGTTTTTAAGTTTTAATAAATATATCATGCTAGCTGTGCCCGCGGCTCCGCTTGCGTGGACCTGAATGCTATCGATCGAAAGCACGCGCGAATTGAGCTGTCTCAAAAATGCTTATTGTGTGTGATCATTAGAAGATAGACATTCCCTATTTTTTATGTAAGTCTTTTTAAGATCTGCAATTATATAGTACATTAAATTGATATATCCCTAATGGTTTCCTCAGCACAAGCCATTTAATAGTCCCATAAGAGTCATTTTTCGTATTGATTCACCATTATCGTCACTGCTTATTTCGTATGTTACTTCATATAAAAAATATATCCTACAACCAGGGCAGATAACAAATTTATGAATTAAAGGAAAAACTATGTGAATCGGATAAGTTGTTTTCGCGACAAAAGACCATAAATGCATAGACAGACAGAGAGAAGTTGAGTTTTATAATATGTATAGATATACATGTAAATATATCGTTCGGTGCATCACATTTTAATTAGCCGAAGGTTTTACAATTCCAGATAATTACGAAAACAACTATTGGTGAACATTTGTCTCAGTCAATCCTTATTGTGCTGTGATTGTTATGCAGTTACACAATATTGCAGTCACTCGATAATTGTATATAATTTGCCATAATTGCAGATGAGAATTATATTAGGATTGTGTATAGCAACAGCCTAATCGACCTAAATCGAATTGATAATAGATTGTCTATAGTATATGGTGCAAACAAATTAGTTTTGTGCGTATGGTGTCAATATTTATTAAATTTTGTGTCGCTAACTTATTTAAATAACCCAGATTGTGTATTGTTTACTTTTTTATACACTTTCATTTTACTTGATGGTGTATAGATTTTTTTTTATAGAAGCAATCCGTTTGTTCCTGGATATACACCGGCTGATTCCGGTATGTGACAGGCCTTGCCACTATGTTCAGTCCAAATTACTAATGTAATCTATACTAATAAAGCGGAAGAGTTTTTTTGTTCGTTTGTTTGTTTAACCACGCTAATCTCTGAAACTGCCAGTCGAATTCTTTTTGTATATGATAGCCAAATTCATGTGGAATAGTATAGGCTATCTAGCATCAGGCTGCACCTCTCAGATAGCCTTAAATATTGATTTTTGTTAAGTAAGTCGGAAGTGACATCGCACCCGAATAACTTGATCCGCGTGCGCTGACGTAATGGTTAGTGATAGGTAAATACAATGTTCTACAGAAATATTGCTCCTTAGCAACCTGTCCAAGACATCGAGAAGAAATTGGGCGGAACCGTCTCAGAGTTTCCACGCACGGCCGAACCTGAGCCTTATAAAGAAGGTACAGTTGGCCGGGCGTGAAAACCAGTCACACTCTGTTCAGAATGCCCAGTCTCTTGGATACGATTGAACTAATATTCATTCCTACGATACTGAAGCTATCACACTTTGCAAGTGAGACATTCTGAAGAGTAGAAAGATGGAGAGAACACGCAAACCTGGGTTTTCTTGGCATTGAACACAACCAAGTTGCTTATATCCCATAAAGATACGAGGTCCAAGAACTGGATGCGGTCAGTAACAAGATCTCCCCGCATCCTCTCTGTTTCAAGCTGACTGTAATTAGGTATGAGTATCATAATCCTAAATATTATACCCCTGAGGCATGATTGTAAGCGTAACTCGTAAATACCTGTCCATTTCTCACCCGTTCGAACGTTGATTGATACATAAGGAAAACCTTCAAAGGACCAATGAAAATACCAACAGTTAGGTAAAGCCAAAGAAAGTTTTAAATATTTTATTCATTCATACGTCACTTTGTGAGACGGATAGAGAACTTTGTCCATGGAAACTTTCCAATGACTGATCGAGTTTGAAAGTTCCATCTAATAGTGTACGAGTAACTTTCAGCTCATGTGTTGTGTAACTTGAAAATATTTTATTCTGTTTTGCATATGATACACGAAGTGTTTAAAAATGTAAAATGCTTTTGCGTTGCGAAAATGTTTGTAAGCAATTTTCATAAATCCTAACAAACTAGTTTTTGTTATTGAAATATATGAGATTATGTTCTAAAACTTAAAATATACACATGTTAATGAATGTATATATAAAAATACATAATATACAGGAATAATATTTATGATAATTTCCAAACTAAATAATTTACGAATTTTCATTTTACAACATGATCAAGTCAATTAGACGAACGAGTGGAATTCTTTTCAATACCAAATGTATGTATCTACATAATAATAAAAACCGATCACCGAAATTTAATTTAGATTTATATATTTATATTAATCAGGCCGACAAAGTGGCGAAATCTTAAAAATAAAATAAATATTTAGGGTACCTCCCCTACACGTAAAGTGGGATTTCTTTTTCTTGTCTATATCATCGTGCGAGTTTCGTTGGATAGGTGTTTAAAAATATTGCGGGAGTGTGAAATTTTTTTTTTGATGCAGATATCCGTTTGCTATACTTATGCTTTAAAGGGCTAATTTTTTTTGAGTCTAGTATCACCCCCCACCTCCAGCTAAATTATTGATTTTGGATATGTGAAAAAACAGGATAGTGGTATATTCCATTGAAAAAACCATTGAAAATTACTTAAATCCTTCTTCTAAGTCTGCATATTGTGATGGGAAACTACGGAACCCTAAGTTTTATTACAATGTTAATTCGAAACTCTTGTATTTTTAACCAGAGTTTAATTTGCAATTGCAACTATAATTCCGAGATCACGGAAGCGCTATCTTAGTAAATTCATCTTATTGACTAACTAAAATTGTATACTTGCAAAGTCAGTATGTTTAAAACAACATGAAGGTAAGAGAATTTCCTTATTTACGTCATCTAGTAGGTACGAATCTATTTGGAGTGAAGCCAAACGCTGGCAACTCTAGATAAGCAATTGGTTACCCCGAATGCTCTCTCAAGACAATTGCCTTCAATATTTTTGAGAAATGAAATAAATTGTCTTGCCAGAAAGCTATTTCGACGTTTTTCTGTGTTCTTATGTGGATAAATTGTTAAGCGGTCCGTGTAAAGTTACTTTATGATCATATCTAACTAGGAAATTATTATTTTTAACCGGTATATATGTTATTATCTGTATAGTATCTTATCTGTAATATAACGTTGACGAGATTAATAATAACAACAGGGAAAATCCTATTTGCCAAACTAAATCTGACCAAATTTGACTTTAGTGCTTTTCGAAATCTCATCTTTTAGTATTTTGGTGATACGAAATATTGGTCGATATAAGTGACGCCACTTGTAATTTTATGTAAACTCCATAATTATAACCTTAACTTCTGAGGATACTGTCCTTAAATTTAGAGACATTTTGATATTAATTATTTTACTTTAATTTATAAACTTTTTTTTCATGTCAAACGATGCAGTTTGGAATATTTACGTACGTAAAAGTAATTCACGTGACCTTATCCACAACCACGACGGGAAGCTGGATTTTGGTGCTGGATGAATGGTGAGTGGTTTTACGATGTGTTACAGACCTTTTGTGGGCTAGTCGCACTCTAAACACTGAAATTAGGAGCATAATCTACATAATTAGTCCTCTGGAAAATCACCATATGATATCTGCCCAATTGGGGGCGAGCGCTTAGGGCACTCAGCCACGAAAGCTAAGCAACAACATCCGAGGGTGCCAAAGGGCTCGGACTGTTGCGCGTATGCAATTAAGTCGCGATCTGACTAAATCCCTATCATTCTATCTAAATATATGTTTCTGCCCCCTGGGAGGAGGGAAGGAACATGTGTATGTGTATTTAGTGGTCTGAAATTTTTTGTCTAATCTAACTAGGCAAAAAAAGAAAAAAAAAAAAGGTCCCTTACAGAACCTATGTACCTGTGTGTTGTGCATGTGTGTATAATGCAGTGTCATGTATGGCTGTGAAAGCTAGTGAATGTAGAGTCACTGTATCGCGCGAACGGCTGCTTGACTCAAGGGCTCCATGCCGATGGATCGGACCTAGGCTTGAGTTGCCGCAGAGGAGGGCGGTCGTGGCGGGTGTGCGGGAGCGAAGTTAACCGTACGTCCCCTGCGGAGGGAACGGTGGTTTCGCGGGCGTGGGCGCGAGCACGCATATGTTGCGGGAGCGGACGCGTAGAAATTGTTAGCGTTCTCGATGTCGTCATCGGAATCGACAAAGAGATTTCGCGGACGGCGTTTATAACGTTTGGCAACGGGGATCGAGTTGTCTGGGACGTAGTTCACGGTGGATTTTACGAGCGGGTTGGGATGATTCGAAGCGCTATCGAAGTATCTCCTGGTGAGAAATTTCACATAGGCTTCTATCGAGGGAAGCCTCATGTCCCTGTGCAGGTCCATGTTCCTAACGAAGGCTGGAGGGTCAAGCAGGCGACGGAGAAACCGATTTTGGACTCTTTGCATGCGGGCAAAGTTATGTTTGGACATATGTGCGAACGCGGCGCAGCTATATGTCAAGATCGGACGGACGCACATCTTGTACAGTGTGAGCTTATGTCTTAAGGACATTTTGCTAGCCGAACTGAGCAAGGGTCGCAAGCGGGAAAGGATCCAGATGGCCCTATTCCTGACTATAGTAACGTGTGCGTTGAAGTTAAGCTTCGAGTCGAGGGTGACACTCAGATATTTAGTCTTGGTGGCCCAAGGGATATTCGTACCGAATAATGAGAGGGGTCCTACCGTGCGTGGTAGTTTGCATGTATGCGGTTCGAACATTATCGCGGCACTCTTTACCGGATTAATAGCTATTCGCCACGTTCGAAACCACTTCCCGAGAGTGGTTACGGCACGTTGGACTGCGCAGGCGAGATTTTTTCTGTGTCTGTTTGACGCATATATGACTGTGTCGTCAGCGTAGAGCCCTACCTCGACTCCGGGGGGCTTCGGGAGGTCGCTGACGTACAGATTGAAAAGGCAAGGCGCCAGAATGATAGTACTCCTTCCACTCGGTAGTGGAAGGTGCGGTCGCGTAGAAAATCGTGAACTAGATGAACTAACCTATCCGGGACTTCTAATTGATGTAGCTTGTGGACTAGTCCGGCATGCCAGACCTTATCGAAGGCCTTAGCTACGTCGAAAAAGACCGCAAGCGTACGGGCGGGGGCGATACTACTTTTGGCAAAGTTGCTCGTGATGTGCTCCATGAGGCGGTGCACTTGATGTGTACACGAGTGTCGGGCGCGAAAACCGAACTGTTCGGGAGGGTATAGATTTTTAATATCTATAACGGTTTTGAGACGGTTCAGAAGGAGCCGCTCGTAAAGTTTCCCTAGTGTGTTTAAAAGGCTGATCGGGCGATAGCTATCGGGAAGCGAAGCTTTTTTGCCGGGCTTGTGAATACCTATAACTATAGCTTTTTTCCAGACGGCTGGAAAATAGCAGTGGGCTATGGCTACATTGAAGATGCAGACCAAAAGAGCTATGAGGTGATCGGGAAGAAGTTTAAGTACTTCATTCCTGATACCGTCGGGGCCAGGGGACTTTCTAGGCTTAAGGCCTTTAATAACAGAACAAATATCGTCATGCGTGACCGGGTTTAACGTTTCCGCGGGGGGAATCGTCGTTAGTTCCTGAACGGCGGTCTCGATAGTTTCGATGTGGGCAGTGTCTACGTTGTCGCAGTTTGGAGAGCACTGGCTCTCCAAGCTTGCGGCAAGGCATTCTGCCTTATCGTTGCTATCAAACGCGGGTGGGAGATCGGGGCCCCTTTCGAGGGGCGGCATCAGGGCGGAAGCTTCTAACTTCAGAGAGCGGGCGAGGTTCCAGTAAGCCAGATGGGACGGCTTGAGACCCTCTAGGAGGTTATCCCACCGGTGACCTCTGTACTCGCCGATGCGAGTTCTAACCTCTCTCTGAAGTCGCCGTAACCTACGGGTGTTATCCCTCGTCGGATAAGAATCGTGTGCACGTGTCGCGGCGTTCTTTTCAGTGATTAACGCTCGTAAGCCGGGGGGGGAGTATAAAACGGCGTCCGTTCGCCGCTTGCACCTCTCTCGAGGCCTCCCTTACACCGGTTTGGAGGTAGTCGACCAGGGAAGCGATCGCTAAGTCGGCGTCTGCTGTTGACTCTAATACGTCGGGGATCCTAGCTAAGCTGGACGGGGTCTCGTTATCGGTTAGGTAACGATTTAAGATCGCGTAGTCAACTACTTTGACTTTTGGCGGACTGGGGTCGAACGGTTGCCCGAGTTGTAAGATAACCGGGCGGTGATCGGAGTCCAGTTTGTGTACGACTTCTATAAGTCGTAACCGAAGTGAGACACCTTTGAGGAGGGCTATGTCAAGTACTGTCGGTTGACAGTTATCTTGAAAGTGCGTGGGCTCTAGCGGTGCTATGACGTCAAAGCCGAGCACATCGCATAGTAGGTCGAGTATACCCCCATTAGAGGTGTTACACGAGTTGTTGAAATGGGTGTGACCGCTATTGAGGTCGCCTGCTATTATTACGGATTGACCGAGTGAAAGTAGCGCCTCCAGATCGGACTGAAGGAGTCTTTTACTCGGGGAGAGATATGCAGAGACAAGCGTGATTGACGGATGGCCAGTCATGCCTATTCTACAGATGGACACTTCCATATTGGTAAGTGCGGGAGGGTTTATTGGCATGCAATAGAGGGAACGCTTGTAGTAGATGAGCGTGCCGCCTCCTCGGGTGGCACGGTCATTTCTGACTATATTGTAATTTGCTATCTTAGGGTCGCGCCTACTGGGTTTTAGAAGTGTTTCTGTACTAAAAATACGTCTATCTCCCGTTCCCTAAGAAAGGTGGATACTAAGTCCCGTTGTGGAAGGAGGTTTCGCGCGTTAAAAAAAGAGTTGTTGAGGCTCCTAGGTTTAATGCTAGCCATTTATAACCGATATCTATTTCCCGGCACGGGCCAGGCGCATTAGCGTCGCTGTCATCAGGGGGAAACGCCTGATGGATTCGCCGGGGCCGTACTCAGCGACGCACTGTTCGTATGCCAGTACTTCCTGAGGGTCATGCTCGCGGAAGAGCATGACCATGTAGTCAACGCCGCGGCGTGTGCTAACGGGCGGGGAGGCCTGAGCCTTAGGAGGCTGAGGGCGGGGAGTGGAGACCCATGCTGCTTGAGGGGCTCGCATGGCCGGAGGGTGTGTGCGGGGTGCGGGGGTGGCCGCCACCGGGGCACGGGAAGCGCCCGGGAGGCTCGGGAAGGCTTCTGGCGTGAGCAGAGGCATGGGTTGGCTATTGGCGGCGGGACGTGCCCTCTGAGGAGGGATGTGTCGCTCTTGCCTTGGGCGCGTAGGGCGCATAGGGCGCGTGGGATGCGGGGCACGGGGACAGCCGCGATAGTTCGCAGGGTGACCCGCGTTGCCGCATAGCACGCAGCTCGGAGGGGTAGACGACTCGCGAGTGCGTGTGCACTCGCTTGTCGCGTGGTCCCCGAGGCACTTAACGCACCTGGGACGTAAGTGACAGTTACGGGCCGAATGTCCGTACAGCTGGCAGTTGTGGCACTGCGGAGGGCTGCGGTTTTTGTGTGGGGGCTCTACGGCTATTCCGGAGAGCTCGCACACTTTCCTGACATTAAAGATGGCTCTGCCCTCGGGGGTCAGATCCAAGATAACTACGACCATATCTAATGGTCGGTTTTTGTATTGTCATGCCGTCAGAGGAGCGCACGCGCGAATCGTGCTGCCCCCGCTGAAATGACTTGAGAAGACAAATATGTTTATCGTGGGTGATCCTTAGAAGATAGATATATGCTGTTGCTGCTTTTTGTAGGTCTTTTTATGATCTACAATTATGTAGAACATTAATTTGATATATTTCGTACGGTTTACTCAGCGTAAACCATTAAAGCGCCCCAAATGCGTCTTTTTTACAATAGATTCACCATTGTCGTCACTTCTTATTTCGTATGTTACTTTATCTTACAAAATATGTTTTCTAACCTGGCCAGATATCTATGAATTAATATAAAAAAAATATGTAAATCGGATAAGTGGTTTTCGCGTGAAATGAACATAAACGAAAGACAGACAGAGAGACGTTAAGTTTTGTAATATGTAGTATAGAAGATATAGATTTCTTTGAATAAATTCTTCGAAATCATCTGCCACTCTGCTAGCTAAATTAGCGTGAGAGAGCGGAAAACTGCGTGTACATTTTGCAGTATTAAGTATTCGATGGTTAATGAGCTGTAAAGGGGTTGAGAGGCGATATTTATTCACTAAGCACTATATTTCTTTTATACAAATCGAACAAACGCAAGTATCAGAGCTGGACGTTTTCCTTCTTTGTAAACTACAAAGTTCATCTAGTTCAACACTTATCTATAAATATCCAGGTTATAAAACAGGTACTGTTGATTATTTTAATAAAAGTATAGAAATAATGTAGGTTATCAAATCACTGGTTGGCCTAGAGTTTGTTTTTTCTATTGGTTGTACCAACTATATTTAATATCCTAACTGTTAATATAAAACTCAGTACTAACAAAGAATGCTAAATATATAAACAAATTCTAGGTTAATCTATATTTATACTAATATAATAAAGCGGAAGAGTTTTTGTTTGTTTGTATGTTTAAACACGCTAATCTCTGGAACTACCAGTCAGATTCGAAAAAATCTTTTTATGTATCATTGCCTGGTCCACGTGAAATAGTATAGGTTATCTAGAATTAGGCTTTACCTCTTAGCTAGCCTTAAATATTTATTTTTGTTAAGAAAACCGGAACAAACCGCGCAACCGAACTGCTTTATCCGCGTGCGCTGAGGTAATGATTAGTGATACGTAAATACAATGTTCTACAAAAATATTGCTCTTTAGTATATCTAAAAAGTACTCAATACTACATTCTTATCTCTTTTACATAAGCTACAATAAGATATTTTGTTTTTTTAAAGAAAGTTGAAAAGTGATTTATGAACATTATTATTAGGCATGGCATATTAATCCTTACGAACGAGCGTTACTTCATCATCAAGACAATTTTATGTAGATAAAGTTTGCTCTATATAGTAGGTTTTTTGGATATATAGTTTGGGAGATAATGTAAAATTAAAATAATTCAATACTCGGCTCCGCTCTATGACTATAGGTGTAGTGGCGTGAACGAGCCGTGTGAGTTGTTACACATATCCCTGACCCTGACTAATCTATCAAAGATCATCGCTGTCATTCCGACCGGCATTTCTCACGGCAGCAAGATATACACCGGGTGATCCCGAAATGCTACAAAACAAAAGAAAGTCACTATGACGAGCCCGTGAGACTGTCATCATAGGCATTGTGGTCGCGAACCAGTCGAACACAAACAGTCGAGCACGTCGAACCAACGAGCCTTTTTTACTGTATCTGATGGTAAGCACTGTGAAGTCTGAATTCAACGGCGACGACCGAGAGATCAAAATCCATCTGCAGTCGCCCTAATAAAACTAACCTAAAAATATATTTAGTAACAAGGTAAAAAATATTCGTTAATATAATAGAAACACTGATATAATTCTACTTACCCTCTAAAGGATATAACTTACTATAAATTATACCAACATTTCTTATCCCGATAATCGTATGAAAAATTCCAACCATACCCAAAATACTCAGCATCTCTTTTTCATAGTAAAACAGAACGTAAATATTTGCATAATGGCATTGTGTTCCGAGTTCCAATCATTTTATGACTACGCCAGCATTGTAAGCCTTTGTTTGTGGTAGTATGGAATATAAAGAATAATTTGGGAAACAATACGCGGGGACAAAACTCCGAGTCGTACCTAAGGACACCAATAACGGTTTATCATAATTTTGCTCTGTAATATTCAGCATGCATGCACGTTGGTTAAAAATGGAGTATATTTACACCGTAGTCTAATCCTTTTGAAAGTAATGCTATTTTTAGTTTAATCCGTTTTCATGGTACAGAAGGCCGAATGGTAAGCCGTGAGAGAGGCTGTGACTTTGATTTCGACTTTCGTTCGATTATAATGATTTTTATTTCTACTGCTGTACTCAGCAGTTAGTAGTACAGCAGCAGTACTCTTATACTATATATTTTAATTGGCATAATTATTGCAAGTTATGCTTAATTTCGAATACAATAAATATGTAAGAGATCTCCATATCTACAAATATGTTATAGACAATATATGAAATGCTGGCATTCTATAGAATGCCCAGGAAATGTTTTAAATGATATTGTAATCTTCAAATATTTTTTATTTGTCTCTGCTTCAAACATAGCTCTAACGAGATAGCGCGGGCGTCCCCTTGTTAAAACTTTCCAGGGAGTTGTTTCATCCCAAAATGCACACGCTCCCAGTTATAACCTATTTATAATTCAATTCATTAGTGCACAATAAACAAACTATATCACATAAAATGCCGCCAAAATTACATAGTATACTATACTAACATACATATAACTAAACGTTTAACATTTAACGTTTAACGTTTATCCTTTAACGCTTGGAAGTCGCATAAGAAGTTTCATTTAAAAAAGGGAACAAAAAGCTTTTTATACAATATTATAAACTAGTGGTAGCGCAGGCGTTTGTTACTCAGTATTTATTTACATCCCTTAATTTTATTTTTATCTATGTTATTAAAAATTCATATACCTAGTCTATCAATAATCTAATCTATGTTATACTTACTGTGTACAACTCTGGCTCGTGTAACGTGTGGAACGTTAAATGTTAAACGTTTAACGCACATTATCGGTCACTCCTCTTTGTGTGAGCCAGAGCGAGAGAGCAATATATTATCGGTCTCTCCTCTTTGTGTGAGCCAGAGCGAGAGAGCAATATATTATCGGTCTCTCCTCTTTGTGTGAGCCAGAGCGAGAGAGCAATATATTATCGGTCTCTCCTCTTTGTGTGAGCCAGAGCGAGAGAGTAAATGTCGGTGTTTATGTATATTGCACACTGTTTAACTAAAATAGAAAATGTCTTTTAAAATGAAGTTTCACTTCTATCGTGTGTGAATCGCACAAACACCTTTTTTTTTGAAGTGAAACTTCTTATGCGACTTCCAAGCGTTAAACGTTAAACATTTAACGCACATTACCGGTCTCTCCTCTTTGTGTGAGCCAGAGCGAGAGAGTAAATGTCGGTGTGTATATGTATTGCACACTGTTTAGATAAAATAGAAAATGCCATTAAAAATGAAGTTTCACTTCTATCGTGTGTGAATCGCACACACACCTTTTTTATTTATACGAGTGATCCGGTAGTAGTCGGCGATATCCGAATATAGCCGAATACGTCACTCAAATATTTCCGAACACGCTTAAAATACGTTTTGTTATTACAATCCACTTATTTTGACGGTAGTTAGATTATTCTTAACCGTAGAATACCCTCTGTATGAGCTGCCCCTGTGTATGAGAGTGTCCATATATTTTTCTTATTTTGCGATATTATATACTTGAATGTTATTGAGAATTAAAATAGCAAAAAATATATTTGACATTTACCTCTAATTTGTTACACGCACAAACACACATACCTTATACATATTTACAAGACAGTGTAACAAGTACTTTCTTGTAATACAGTAGATGTCCCCATTGTTCTTTGGGTACAATTCACAAACGGGCCCTGACAAAAAGGCACCGATTTGATGGAAAAAGTCTCTGCAATAAGAAGATGAGAGCGCCCTCATGAGACCTCACCTGAGTGTGGTGTCAGTGACAGCGAAAAAATATAACAACGAATAAGAATGATCAACTGATGAATTAAATGTTTTTATTTTTGAAGTGAAACTTCTTATGCGACTTCCAAGCGTTAAACTTTAAACGTTAAATGTTAAACGTTTCACGTTTAACGCACATTATCGGTCTTTCCTCTTTGCGTGAGCCAGAGCGAGAGAGTAAATGTCGGTCTGTATGTATATTGCACACTGTTTAAATAAAATAGAAAATGTCTTTTAAAATGAAGTTTCACTTCTATCGTGTGTGAATCGCACACACACCTTTTTTATTTAGTGATAACTTTTCAGCAACAAATACGATTAATTGAGTATGAATAATACACGAATAAAACCCAAACAGCTACCAAGAAAGTAAAACAGGACCGAATTATGAAAAATAGCAATTTGTATTAATGTACTAACTTTATAAACGATCTGCTTAATAGTCTTATGATTAACTAGCTGTGCCTGTAGTGTACAAATAGTACGCTAGAAATAAAATGCCGACTATAATGAGGTTTATTTTAAAGGTTATATAATAAATTAATGTTAAAAATTTACTTTTACTGATAGTAATATAATTTTTAAATGAGAAAGTCTGACTACGAGTCGCGTACTAAGAATGGGCGACTAGGCTATGTGAACGGTCCGATGATACAAGCGAGAATGCTTCGGCTAGTTTTTTTTTTCGTTTTGACTATACTGTTACCCATAAGGGCCCTGAAGCCTCAGACGGCTGTTATATCTTCACACGGGCTTGTGGGCGAGCGCTTAAGGCACTCAGCCGCGATGTTTTCACTAGTTTTTTTTTTCGATCCGTCTATACCGTTAGCCATAAGGGCCCTGAAGCTTCAGACGCCTTTTCAGCTTCACCCGGGTTTGGGAGCGAGCGCTTAAGACACTGAGCCGCCTTGTTTCCGCTAGTTGTGCGTTACGCCTTCCTTTTGTAACAGAAGAGTAGGTATGAATATCAAAGATTATAGTGAAAACCTATTAGTATGAATATAAGAAGCAAACTATTATTTATATTTAAAAGTAACACAATACTAAAGGATATTTAGCCGCTATAACAGTGACCAAGCCTTAGGGTAAGTTACCTTGATTTCTGTCGGGCCCAAGCGACCACTCAAGCTGACTCCCAAATCAGAAAAACACAAAAACGAAAACAACAACTACGTAACAACATTGTAGTCCTTATCATCGTGTTTTATGTAACGTTTGGGGTTTGCCTGTTTTTTTTTGTCTCTTGAATAAATAAGCACCCTTAATTCACATATGAAGTAATGCTTTATAGCGATGAAATGTTGCTGGAAACATTTGTGGTGGTTGTTAAAATGTTGGAAATATTTTTCCAAACGATGGGAATGATTGTAATATTTGATATTTTTGTAAAAGGGCGTGAGGTAGTTCTTTTGATGTTACGAAGTCACTACAGCTCCGTATAACCAATGTCAAATAAAATTAAATTCATGTCAAAAGTCAGTCACATATGTAATTACAACATCGTATTATATTTCAGTACCTCGTTTGCCAGTGCTAGGTGTTTGAATTTAGTGGAGCTTACCTTGTTTAGAAGTTTATTATAAAAAAAAAATCGATCTGACTGCTGTTAGCCATGAAGACTCTGAAGACTCAAACGGCTTTTACAGCTTCACCGGGCTTGGAGAAACACGACACGCCTAACACTGTCATGTCTGCTAAATATTGTGATAACTGATATAAAAGGAAACAGCGCATAAAATTTTATGCCGTAGGTGTCTATATCTATCTGTACATATTATAAAACTCAGTCTACGTCTCTTTGTGTATCTGTCCGTTTATATTCTTTTCACGTGAAAACCACATTACATGTTTTTTATTTTAATTTATATCAGGTTATAAGGATATGTATATATTGTAAGATAAAGTAACATACGAAATAAGCAGTGACGAAAATGGTGAATCATTGGGAAAAAGAGAGGCGTTTTGGGCGCTTACATAACTCACGCTGAGCAAACCATACGAGATATATAAAATGAATGTTATACATAATTGTAGATCTTAAAAAATACTATAAAAAGTTAGGGATAACATATATCTATCTTCTAAGGGTCACACACAATAAGCATTTTTGTCTTCCGTCTTTTGAGTGGGGGCAGCACGATTCACTCGTGCGCTCGACAGACGATATTCTGTAGTCCACGCGAGTGGAGCCACGGGCACAGTTGTGTTATATTTGTATCGCAAATGTCCCTATTAACAAGTGGTGTGCAGTCTACTATTATTTTTAAACCTCCGTAGCAGTTATATACTTTTTTATAATGTTACTTACTGTATTGTAAGATTTGTAGTTAAGTAGTGATGGTTGATAAATACTGTTTCTAACTAAACCAACTAATCGAGTAATATCTTTGATCAAACTCTGATAAGGATTTAAAAGACGTAAAGACGATTTAAATTTAAAGGACGTAAATAAAAAAAAAACAGTACCTTTAGGACCACTTTGTTACCAGTCTGTCTGTCCAAGTGTCAAAGCCTCTTTTGTCAAAATCGGCTTTAGGTATAAAGTTGATATTAATCATTAAGGTCTAAAGCCTCATACTTTTTTTTAAATCGAGAGGCCTTTTAGCATATATTAATGAATAAATGTGAAAATGATATATTTCAAATTCCGTCTGAGATGAACATGCGATATATTTGCTGTTAATTTCATACAGTGTAAAATGCGACCAACCGCAAAATAGTACTTTATCACTTAAACACGCGCCGTCGCTCATCAGAGACAGTGGAGAAAGTAAGGATAATATATCTACGAACAATATTTTTGTAAAATACGGAACCCTCAGAGCGCGAGTTATACTCGTTAATTTCTGTTTTCAAATTTTATACCAAGGAATTTAGGGTTTGTTTCTTATAACCCCAGATTGTAGACGCAGGCGAACACCCACATAAATTCGTCTTCACTAGTAAGTCACGTCCATAAATGCCATATTTCTACAGTGGACACTGTTTATATAATCTTTTTACATTTTGGAAGGCCTTTGATGATTTGTTTTACATAAATGACACCAAGTAAAAGAACTTGATAAATTTAAATCTCATTCATCATGTGTTGAAGCAATTATGGCTCGGTGGTAGTGTGTACGACTTCGCGTCGATTGACGTGAGTTCGAATCCCTGCAATGAGCCTGAGCTTTCGGTGAAGGAAACCATAGCATGGTGGTAGGGCTTTTTCTGCCTGCCTGGCTAGCTAACACCTTCAAGTTGAAAATCTGTCGCCAAGCACCAATAGGTGTGTTCCGGCAGCTGAACTTGAGAGCCAGTCATCCTCTAGGTTTAGCGTGATATCATCTTGGGCCACATCGTCACTTAACATCAGGTGAGATTTTGGCCACTACGCCAAACCTATAACGATAATATAATAATAATAAAAAAAAACAATACAGTCTGTACAGTGAATACAATCTGGGTAAAAAAATCTGGATTGCTTGTGGAGGAGTTGTTTATGAAATGACTAATTTAAAATTTCAGCGACTTTTTCCCGGCTCTCGCAATTATTATAGAATATTTCCAGTTCGTAGTAACTATAAAATTTTCATATATTCGTTCAAATTTAACGCAGTTCACGAGAGGCAGTGAAGAAAATTTTAATTGGTCCAAAGTCGGCAAGTTTTAACGAGGTGAGGAGTCATTTTATAATCCGCCGGGTTTTACAGGGAGTTTTATTACTCTCACAGTTTTGGGATGCTGGGTTGACACTCTTTGATATACTCCTCAAGGGAATGTATAAAGTTTGTTTGAGATTGTCTAATTGAAAAATATTCATCCTTATAATCACCCTTAAAAAATATTAATCAGTGTAATGGATTAGGTTATTATTTATTAGCAAATAACAAGCGCTTTATATTTGCTTGAACTTGAAACAATTACCGTACTGTTTGACGTAATAGTTGATTAGGAAGATTAAGTTGAAGGAAAAAATCTCATAAAAAGTCCCATGATATTCATCAAAGCAAGAAAATCTTGAAGATTATCTCTAATTGCTTTTGGAATGATGAAAGAAAATGTTTGGGAAATTATAAATAGCAGTATGAAAATTATTATTATCATCGAATTAAAATAGCGAGAGATATTTAAATCGAAGAGTATTTGACCTGATAGATTTTGTGGATTTGCCTCTATATACCAGACAAAATAATATAGTTTGCCAATTAACTATAAAATCTTATATAAAATGATTATCATATTAAATTTGTTCTGTCTATGCTCAGTAGTAAAAGATACAGATTGAAATACCTATTGATATAACTACAGTATCGTAGTAGAGTACACTTTAGTAAATTGCACCAATAAGGTTGAAATTTGAAATTTTTTCCATTGTCCTGATTAATCTAACTTGCCCAATGCCTATAAACTCCAATATTTACTTGTGTTCCTTTTATAAAATGAAACTTTACGGTTCAACAGAAAACTAGAGGTGTCGTAGAAAGCTATAAACTTTAAATGTGACGTTCAAAGGAAGAGGTAGTAAACTTTTTACGTTGAAAACCTGTAGGTTCAAGTCTAGTTGAGGATATTTCAAAACTTCGAATATTACAAGCGAAGTAGTCAGTTGAAAGTACTTTAAAATTTGATTAATTAAATTACGGTAAATGTTCACAGTGAATTCTTACAATTAAACATATAATTTATAAAGAAATACTTTTTTCGACTTGGCAGTTATTAAATAATCTAGTCCTTCTGAAGTCTAATTAATTAATTTATAACAGCACTTTTGTGAATACAATATGTTGAAGTTAAAATAATTAGTACATTAAATCTTAGAACGAGTTTTAATCGTTTTTTATCGAGTTTTTATAGAACAGTTCATTTTCTAAAGCGTTTATTCAAGTACTAATTGTAAAAAATACTTTTGTATATGAAACACCGAAATAGAAATATTAAAGTTATTATGTTAATATCTAGATGTACCTAAGTTATTCATTTAAGAGTAATGGTACAATGGAAATGTGTTTCGTAAATTGTGGTAGGGATTTTTTTAATACCCATCAGGTCTAGCTACAAGCATCAAGTTTAAAATAGTCGCCAACCTATAAATGTGTTCCGATAGTTGTTCATGAGAACTGTTGCTGTCCTGTTGCTTATGCTGACGTTACCAACTTCGGTAGCATCGTTTAAGATCCAGGTTTTTTGGGTTTAGGTATACGGTAACTTGCAAATACCCATGAATTTTAGAGAAAGCCTTTATTTTGAAATTATAGACACTAAAATTATGTGTTTATAATCGGGTTTTTTAAATAACTTTTTTTGGTATAATTGGAAAGATATATAATATAATATAATAATATTATAATATAATATATATAATATAATATATCATATATAAGTTTAAAAAAAACTATTTTTTTTCGCAATGTTTCAAACGTTATTTCAAAATAAAAATTAATGATTGAATTCAGTAGCGAAGACACGCCGACAGCTTCCGAACAAACCCAAGCGCGTGTGACGTCATAATGTTATTTTCTACTCATTGTAGCACACGACTGATACAGTGACTCTTAATCGATGAAATTCCTTTAACATTATGACGTCACAAACCTGGCGATCAATCGTGGTGCGTTCGTAGTCATATGATTCTTTTTAAAATATTACAATTTTCAATTTTTTATTGTTAATTAAAAAAAGTTTTAAGAGTTTTTCCAATTTACTATTATCATAATTATGATGAAGCTTTAAAATACATAAAAAAACTCGTTTTTTTTTTAAATACCAATTTTGTATAGAATATTAAAACTGTTTTAAAAGTTTTTAATATCTTATGTCTTTTCAATATTAATCTTTGTATTGTCGGTGTATTACAATAAGAAGTATAGTCATACATTTTTTTTTCTAACAAATGATTTAATCTATCAATGGCGTGATCATAGGCGTTTGAAACGAGCCTGTCATATTTACCTACATTGCTTTCTTTATCTGACTTATATGTTTGCTTGTACTACTGTTGTATTAACTGTCCTGTTGAATTTAGACTTTAACTTAATAGTTGTATAGTAGATTATCCCTTAAACTATCGAGTATGTTAGGAATATGATTGTTATGAGTAATTATATATAAATCGACTAGAATGGGCATGGTTGTACGGATAAACGTAAATCTCTTATGGTGATTTATGTTTTCGTATGCCATGATATGGTTAGAGTAAAACTAGATGTATTTTTATCCAAGCTCGGTCATTAAATGACTATAATTTACCGAATAAGCCATTAATCAACTAATGTGCCACTCATAGGAGAGATTAGCACAATTATTTTTGAAAAAAAAAAGTTAAACGATAAACTATATGATGCCGTTTGTTTTATAATAATAACTACCTGCAAGTGATAAGTAAAAATTCATTCAAAACGAAAGTTTACAATTTATTGTGGTGTTTGGATAGTAATATTTTGTATGCAACGGATATTTCGTATTCTGAGTTACCATAAAACTACATGGGAAAAAAAAGGATTTGAGTACGTAATCAATTTTCCCGTTATGCCTAATAATTGGACACAATTGTGATATTACTATTATCAATTATTACATATTTTTAACTAGCTGTGCCTGCGACGCCACTCGTGTCGAATACTAAAAAAAGGTTTTTTATGTATTGTGCGGGACCATAATTATTTTTCTAAAATAAAAGTAGCCTAAGTTATGCCTTAAAACAAAATCTATCTGCCAGTGACCGTCAAATTCGGTCCAACTTTTTAGGAGATTACCCGGAACAAACAGACTTACAAAAATTTTAAAAATGGTTTTGGGTATTGTGTATTCCTTCATATGCATTTAGTAAAACCCGTTATTTTGAGATTACAAACAGGCACTTTAATTTTATTATATGCATAGATATAGATAAAATGTCAGGGACAGCAAAGTTTGGGTAAAATAGGTGATTTACTTAAGTACATAAGCAAACAAGCAAGTAAGTGTATACAAAAACAACGGTGAAGATGATGAAGAGAGCACGCAACCTTTTTTGAGATTTTTCTCTACTTGGGGCAGGCCGGCTGGTGAAATACTTCACCATACAGAAGATCGCAGCCAAATGATCTTGTGTTGTGTTCCTGCGGTGAGTAATATATCATTCCTTGGGGAGTTCAAGGACGGCAACACGCTAGTGATACCTTTTCTGGTGTTACAATCGTCCATAAGCTACGGTACCCCCTCACCTTCATGCAGGCCAAATGCTTATTAGGCACCTTAGTTGCATAAAAACAAAACGCAAGATAAGAGTTTGTCGAACGACGCTGCAGTCTATAAATTTATAGCGCCATCAATTTTACAGAGACAATCAAAAGAAGACCCAATGATGTCACATTCGATAGAGATAAATAAACCTTAAAACATTTTCTTTACTATTATTAGTTTTATGTAAAATGATTAACAACTTGACTCCCGTGGATGATATTCATGCTAATTTGACGCGCATTATGTATGACGTTTGGGGGCAAAAGGGTTAAAATAACTCTAAAAAATGTATACAACTATTATTTCTGCGGAGATGTGTTTGCTCCAGTTTTTAGTTCTCGAATTACCTAAGCGTTTTATTTGATAATGTTCATGTCCTTCAAGTTGTCGGCATTGTGATTTATATTGTGGATAAAATTTACAGCATTTCATTAGTTATCTTATACAGTCCAACTAACCCCAATTTACCTTCCAGTATTGTTTAATGAAGGATACACGCGTCCTCCTCATTGCAATAAACAAAGACCCCGGGATATTAAGTTGAGAGTCTTGTAATAATTCTGAGGTAAATCGTACGTGATCTCTAAACGAAGCTTAGGTAGATGTGATGACTTAGGCTTTACGACCTAACTTGCTTTAGATTTGAGTTCGTACTCATGCCGGTGATTAACAATGGACGTGTGTTTTTGGCAGTAATTAAACAAATATATAACAAATATGAAAGATTAATAAATGAACTGCACTATTATTAGTACAAGTACACTACAATCCGAAAAGAATGGCAATCACTGACAGATCAACAATCCATCGCTAGTAGATGCTGTCATACCGGCCTGTGTAAATAGAACCTGGATATCAGGCAGATCCCAAAAAGTGATGCGCATAAGTGAATCACTTTTTCGGCTTTTTCACCATTTCACCACATGCATTCTGTACAGCTCTATCACTCCGCGATAATCGTCATGCTGTGCTTAGTTTTATTATTATGTTTTTTTACCTTTATTAAAAAAAATCTCACACGATCATCCAATGATAAGGATCATTAAACCATTGTCACTTAAAAAGGTTTCTCTTTAATCATATCTTAAAGTAAATAGATAAATATATTTTATGTTATCAAAACTTTTGTTCGTAGGTACTTAATATGTGTATGTAGTAAAGACAGAAATATCCACAACCATTACGGTTTCATTAGTACCGGAATAGTAGGAGAGAAATATGGTAAGAACTTTCGGGAAGACAGTAAACCTCTTATCCCTTTGTTTTTTCCAATTAGGGACAGTTGCAATTCCGTATCCCGAGCAATTAGGAACGGAAAACTTCGCTTCTGGAGTAATTCACGGATTCTTGTTTTTCTTTCCCAGATGATATATAAAATTAATAATAAAAAACTGTTGATGTAACCGTTTTTATATAGATATTATAATAAAAGTCCCCCGCCGCGTCTAACTGTCTGAACGCGATAAATTCAAAAACTACTGAACGGATTTTCATACGGTTTTCATCAATGAGTTATTGATGAGGACGGTTTAGGTAAATACGGTTTTGTGTAAATTGGCTGAAATACGACTATGATTGTTGAAAATGTGGGAAAAAATCATGCCAGCTGGGAGCTTTACTGGCTTACTGCTACCCGTGTGAAGCCGGGGCGGGTACTAGTAAAATATAATTTACAAAAGACACATACATCTAAATACTATAAGATAATAAAGCAGAAGAGTTTCTGTTTGTTTAAATACGCTAATCTCTGAAACTACCAGTCGGATTCGACAAATTCTTTTTGTATATGATAGCAAGATTCACGATAAATAGTATAGGCTATCTAGTATTAGGCTACACCTCTCAGCTAGCCTTAAATAATAATTTTTGTTAAGTAAGTCTGAATAAATACCGCACCCTAAAAAACTCCGTGATACCATATGCCTATCTTTTAACATAAGCCACAATAAGTTATTTTGTGGCAAAGTTTTATTGAAAATTGAAAAGTGATTTATGGGCATTATTATTAGGCATGTCATATTAATCCTTACGAAAGAATGTTACTTCATCATTAAAACAATTTTATGTAGATAAACTTTGCCCGTTATAGAATGTTATTTGGACGAATAGTTTGGGAGATAATGGAAAATTAAAATAATTCAACACTTGGCTTGGATCTATAACTATAGCAGCAGTGGCGTGAACGAGCCGTGTGAGTCGTGACGTATAACCTTGGCCGCCCGATAAAAATATTGTCTATACTGAAGTATTAATCATCAATCAGAATTTTCTTTTTAATTCAGAAAGAAAACTATGTGAATTTTAAAACACGTTAAGTGCCGATTTTTTAATCGCCTGATAATTGTCAGATTATTTTATACGAGGAATAATTTTGACATTTTAACATATAATGTATCGAAAACTTGTCAAAATTTAAAAATGATTCCTCTAATAAAGTTATCTGTTGATTGAAAAATCAGCCCTTAATTATATTTCGTAAAACGAAAAGTTGTGATTCTGTAAAAATATATAAAAAATAATCTAACCAAAACAAAAACATTTTAAATTAATTGCACTCTTGTTCGCTGTAATACAAAGACTAAATTGTACATAATATTTTATAAAGCTCTTATTTTTATTTCATTTATAAATGTGACTTCTACTCTCTTGAATTAAATGCAATAGATTTTATTTGATAAATTGACATTTCAAGTTCAATAATTGAAATAAATTGAGACCAGATGTTTTGTTTTTTACATTCTAAAACCGCAATAAAACTTCGCTCCATTTTAATCAGCTATTTTAAAATAATACATTTAGGGTCGATTTTACAATCGTCAAATAACTTTAAATGAGCAATAATTTTGACGATTTGACAGATAATGTATGGAAAATCTGCCAAAATATAAAAATAAAAGTATTGCTCAAATAATTTTATCTGTTGATTGAAAAATCGGCCCTTAATTACATTGTACTTTAAAATATAAAAATGATATTGCAATTTTATTAATTGTATATTTTATGAAATTTGTAGACCAATACCTACAATATTAATTAATTAATTTTCTTTTAGACTAATAAAAATGATTTAAGATTATTTACTCTCACAACTTTACGTGTGCGTTAGTGTGTCAGTGTGGTTTTTTATGATAACCTTATTAATACTGTGAAACTAAATTTAAACTTGAGATTTTAGCGGGATCTTGGGCTGCCATGTTGTGGTTTTTATTTTTAATTAAAATGGTTAGGTTATGTTCTTTGACCCTATATCATGTAACATTGATGGCGTTTTACGTCATATAGTTTGGTTAATATGCATTCGTGAAGTGGATTATAAATATAAACTAGTAACATGTATTTTGAGATCACACAAAAACTCCCTAGATAGTTCTCACAAAGGAACCAATAACTTTTTGGACCAACTGTGAATGTTAAAAAATACTACGAAGACTTAAACGCATTGACACTGGCAGATGCTTTTTGCGGCGCTAAATCAAGAAGAAGAAAACTGTAAACTTATAATACATCATTAAAATAGAAATATTTACATAAAATAAAATAATTAAATGACAATGATATTTTATTTTATGAATATATAACTGAATATTTTTCGTTTTCATTTGTTTATATTATTAAAATACAAAAATACGATTAAATTTAGATTTTTTACATTAATCCGCCAGGCATCCCGTGACGCAAATTTTTTTTTAGATATGACTTTAGATTTAATTTTGCTCCTTCATTTTCTTTCTAGAATACCAACCTGTACAACAATGACTTTGTATAGGACGCTTACGAATCGTTTTGTAAGAATTTACTTAACTTTCTTTCAAGATTTTTTTATTCAATTAGAAGTTTGTTTGTACTTCTTATTAGTCTGAAACTAAAGTTCGCTAAAGTTAAGTATATAGTAAGTATGTATTCTATCATTTATTTAACATATTAACCTTATATACAAGAGAGAAAGTGGATTAAGAGAGAAAAGGAGAGCGGGGTTCAATGAGGGTTGGAGAGGGATATTTGTACCGGTTATTTGTAGTTGGAATCGATATTGACTCGCTGATACTTGGTGACTAGTGTCATGTTAAAAGATTCGATTTATAATCTAACCAAGAGCTTAATTAAGATTTCGGTAAAAGTAATAAAATACCGAATAGGAATAAAGAAAACCACAGAATCGTGATTGGGTGAGTAATTTTTATATTATTCAATTGGCATTATTATAATGAAGATCTGTTTTTTAAAAGTTAGTAAACTTTCTTTCGTGCGTCAATGATGTCGCGTTAAAAGAGTGCCTTCATTAGAACAAGGCGGTTAGGCACGTTGCATTATTGGAAGTAATATATTGTTGAAACTTTGTGTCTCCAAGAAAGACTGCAGTTGTTAAAATCGCTCGCCGCCCAGAGATGGTGGTATTTACAATGTCGCACGAGTGCTATTGCTACAACGCATCGTCTCTTGAAACTTCATTGCCGACGTTCTGAAAAACCCACCCTATGTATAACGTGCATTTGTTATTTATTGTTCATGAACAGTGTGTTAAAGAACATGAGTCCGCTGTTAAATTATAATTTATGATAATCCATTTTATTGCCTGCTTTACGCGCTTCTACGCATGAGCTTCTGCCTTCGGCCTCGGTGAGTACACATAGTTTTTTGTTATTGCTCTTAATAATTGTTCTTATGCCACTGCCACCCCGTCCCGCATATCTATTCAGCCAAAAATCATCCACTGCTGTACATAGTCCTCCGCAAAGACCGCCACAACGACCGGTCCTGCGCTGTTCACATCCAGCGGATTCCCGCGACTTTCACTAGGTCGTTGGTCCACCTTGTGGCGGGTCTGCCCGTGTCTCCCGGACGTGGCCGCCATTGAGAACTATACATCCGATGAGAGCCATACGTTCTACGAGCGATGTACTTAGCCCACTACCACTTAAGTTATCGTATTAATTAGCCAAAATTGCCTCATCAACGCATAGTGAAACTACGAGTATTTACACGTTTGTCTAGACAATAATATAAGGCTTTCCGTCGATTCCATTGAAACGCTTTTTAACGCGCGTATAAAAAGCTTTTAAGTGAACGGGGTCTTTACTGCGTAAGTGTACTTACTTCTCTAGTGTCACTTAACATTAAATAAAAGAAATTATGGTCAAACCGTATAATAGTACAAAAGAAAACCCATTACTTAGTAATAAACTGGATCAGACAATGTTTATAAATGAAGGCACGAAAGAAATTTTATTTATATTACTACTTATGCTCAGAACAAAAAGCAGTTTGATGTAAGCTATCCTTAGGTAGCTCCATCCATAGCTTTTAATGTACTTTTACATTAGAAGTTTTATATTTTCACTTTTATGTGCTTACACGGCAGCGCTTCCAACCTTCGCATCATGTACAATGTAACGTTTTTTTTTTCACAGCATTGTGTAAATATCTTGTGGTTAAATATTTACAGCGCCATTACTGAAAATCAATTTAAAAGGTGACTCTCGGACGTTAACTTATACTTTCGGTAACTTCCAATAGTAACTGAGTGGATGCAAAAATTATTTCTATAACGGCACCCCAGGTGTAACTCCACCACCATTGTGACATTATTAGTAGTGTCTTGTTCCTGGAATAAGTCGGTTGATATCCATTGTTTAGTAATCAAGCGGGATGGTAGGGAATCCGACTGGGCAGCAACGATCATGCAAAATATTTGTGCTGTATTTCTATTCCTGAAGATGCCGACTACATGAAAAAAAGTTGTACAATATTTATATTTATAGGTCGCTTGAAAACATATGACATAATTATAATGATTTAATAATGAAATAATTGTGAGCGACCTCTATAAAATGAAATATGAAATATTTATAATTTAAACTGAGACCATAATTACAAAACGTTTTTTGGGCCACCCTATTATATTTTATATATAAATACTTATGTATACTTAAATATCTCTAGATATTTGAAAGTATATAGTAAGTATTTGTAAGTCTGTATTAATATACTACATAGTAATACACATTTTAATACATTTTGAATTTAGCAAATTTGAATGAATCGGAAAAACAAAAACTGACGGTAGGGAAATTGACAAGCATTTGGAACCAGTGGAAATGGATGACGGATTGAAAGGATTTAATAGAAGCGAATAGGGTATGCGAGGAGAGAAAAAAGTGATGATCCATTCTTTCTGCTGACTCCGCTAGGTACATGGTGTAATAATAATTAGACGTAAAAAAATGTGGTTTATCTACCCAGTACAGATATAACGAAATGTAAGATTTTACTATATTACTATATAATAATTATGGTATACAAGCTTCTACCCGGGACTTCGTATGCGTGAACTTCAGATTTGGGTCCATAGTGTAATGAAAATATGTCATTTACCGTGATAAAAGTATTCCATGTGTTAATCTAGGCTATAATCCCTTAACGATTTTTTATTCAAGATTTTATTTTACCACTTTGTTGGCGTGATTGATAATATGTATATCCATACCAAATTACAGTTTTCTAGTACTATAAGCCGCGGACAGTCAGACGGGCATAGCGAAACTATAACGGTTCCTTTTGACTTCGGAACCCTAAAATCACCTATTTAGTCAAATAACGAACATACATTAGTTGAAAAGGAACAATCACAGGTTTGTTTGCCGTGAAACCGAATTTTTTTTCCGGTCGTTGTCGCGATCTTTGGGGTAGGCCTATTTCCAGCAGTGGACGTCTTTTGACTGAAATGATAATGATGATGATTTATTTCTTGCTGATTTCTGTACATAAAAAGTATTTAACTTTGTATAAAAAAAATGAAAACAAAAACAATAATTCAAAACTCGAAGGTTCTGACAAAGCTGACCAAACGAAAAGTTCAATTGTTTCAGGACAAAGTACGAAATGTGACACGTTTTCCGACGGGTCGGATAATAGCTTAGTTGTCATAGCACTTTTTATATCGAGCGGCCGTTTGGCAACGGAGCCAGCACCTGAGTTTTACGATAATGAATATTACACGTGCAAGCTTTGTTATCGTTGTATCCACGAAAAAATACAAGGGATTAGAAACGAAAGGTATAATATATGGCACGTAAACGAGAATACGATATTTTCTATAATCCAAAAAACCTCTACAAGCTGAAAAACTGTGAACAGACTTTATAGTACGACATCAAACTTATTGGGACAACTAGTGCAAAATTTGGCGTTAGAAACCAACATCACAGCGTTTAGTTTACAGCTAATATTTTGTCAAATGAGTGACATGTTTAGTGGTGGTCTGAAAATTAGCAAGAATATTGTGGCTAGTTAAAATAGCAAATAAATTATGTACTTATATATACATATGATATGCTCTGATCATGTCCATCGAACGCTTCTCTCAATGAAACACGTAATTTTACGTATTCAGCAGATATTCGCACATACACAAAATAAATGTTAATATATGTAATACCCGTGGGTATACCGTTATATGTTACGTAACAATTTATTCGTATTCAATCAACACATTTTTTTTTCAATCTGGCCATACTGTTAGCCTTAACCGACTGAAGCTTATTCTATAATAATAATAATAATAAATTATTTATTGAGTCACTCATAATACATAGCATCAGTGTAGCTCTGGTTCCTAAACTAGGTTAGCCTGTATTTCAGGAACCATTACTCAGCAATGGGACACTTACAGGCTAGTATTATTACTATACTGATAAATTATGTTTTAAGAAATTGTAATTTATGAAGCAGTTCATAGTAAATTATAAAATGTTTTATACGGAAACGTAACAGAAAGATAAATTACGTGCATCCAATAATGTGGAGAAGATGATTCGATCTCCGAAGTATTACAATGTAATGATTATCCATGACCTGGGACCGAAGAGTGACCAGAAAGTAAGCCATAAAACGGTTTCTAATTTTGCTAGTCGTATACCTTTATACCTTGCATCAAAACCTGGTAAGAAGTTATCTGAGAAGAAGAAATCTCTAGTTTTTTTTGTATAAGTATTTTTTTCCTAATTTTCCAATAGACATCCTATATGAAGGATACCGATCACTAATATGCAATTTTTTTACCTGTCTGTCTACTGAGTTATGAAATTTTGAACGGCAAAATTGTATACAGAATAACTTTAATTATAATGGATGAATATTGACATATCTAATTATTATTTTCATGTAGGACAGTGCTTTATAAAATAAACAAAGAAATAAAATTCGCAGTGACCTTAACAGGGATTATATCGGGAGTGTTCAGGGGTTTTCACGCCCGGTCAGCTTTATCTGTTTTACAAGGCGCAAGTTTAGCCTTGTATAGAACTGTTCACACCTTTGAGACGGATCTGCAAATACCTCCTCGATGCCCTGAACGGGTTGCAAAAACCACATTGTAAATAATGCAGACTATACTAAGTTCATCGAGCCGCTTCAGCTGCGCAGGGACATTGCTTCACTGAGCGTATTCTACCTTCTGTATCATGGTGAGTGTCCCGAAGAGCTGTTCAATCTGATTCCTTAGTCTCCCTTTCATAACGGAACCAATCGTATATGCCGTCACTCTTCCGTGCTACGATGAAAAAAGTAGAGCGTTTTTTTTCTAAATATAGTTGATTATGTTAGAAACCTTATTACATATTTTAAAAGTATTTTTGTGATTTCATTTGTTAATATTATAACTTTGCCACTTACCAGGTTTCAGCTATAAACAATCTCTCATAGTTTAACCCTAATAAATCTACCTATGGCCCAAATTTGCAATTTGTTTGCATCGCCAGTTCGTGGTCAGAATATGTTGGTTGGTTACAACTTATCTCTTTCGTTTGGCATAAAAAAGAAAAGGATAGTTAGGTTTATTTCGTTGTACAAATCTCGATTACAGGATTACATTGCCTTTAAGATGTCTTTAAGTGACTGAATCAACGTGAATATATTTTTATAATCTAATTTAATTTAATTTGGTATGTTTTTTTTGGCAAATGTATATAGGTATAGATATATTTTGTCTTTTTTTTAATAAATCTGATCTTCAAACAATCTAATTTCTCATTCTTATCAGTACTAGCGTTTTGAAGCTTTAATTTTTATTAAGCGAATACATGGTATTTACTCACACAAATATGCGCGCATGTGCACAAACGCTCGCACGCATGCACGCACGCAAGCAAGCACGCACGAACGCACGTACCCACGCATACAACATTAATACGTAAAACGATACTATTTTAACTTGACTTACGATACTTTGTGCTTGACATGGTGCTTGAACTTATTGTCCAGCAAATCGCTAACGTATCGAGGAACCTTATTAAAGAACCTAAAACTAATAATTAAAAACTTTAATGGTTTTCTTACTGAGTGTAAAAAAATGCATAGCCAATTTGTATTTACTAGCATTATATTTTTATTTAAAGTAGAGGTTAGTAATTGTTTTAGTATTTTTTTATTTTTTAGTTAATAGCATGTAATATAAGCTTAATTTTCGTGAAGTATTAAGGGAGATATGGTTTTGAGAGAAAAAAAATAGAGATTTCTAGTATTAAAACGAATGCCAGTGCTTACAAAATCTAGCTTATATAAGATTTTGTCAATATATATTCATTCATCTAGGATGTATTGGGTGAGCAAAGTTAACATATATTAAATTCCTGGATCTTGTTCTTTATACACTTAAATAAATTTACGAGCTTCTATAGTGTTGCTTTGAATTTGGTAGTAAGTTGTAATAAACGTTTTACGTGAACGAAACAAACGATCGTGTTTGTCAAACTACCGGTTAGAAACGTTGTGTTCTATTCACCAGTTGGCTTTGTAATTAGCTACATTTCGTGTACTATATGCGGTATGAGGTAGAAATAGAATTTACATAAATAAATAAATTGTCGAAGTGTCTAACAAATATTTGCAATTGTTATTTTCGGAAGAGTCAGAGAACTGTATATTAACTGAATATAATATTGTAGAATTAAAATAGTTAAGAAGAATTAAAATGATGTTAGTTTTGAAAAAGTTGTTTTTAACTTGCTGGTTTTTAACTATCTTAAAAAGCGAGATTGTAGGTAGGGGATTTTGTCAGGTGCTACGAAGAATAAATGTTTATTTACATTGTTAATTTTTTTTTCAAATTTTTTCCGATTTTTTTTTCATAGATATATACTATATGCAGTACTAATTTGACTTTTAAATAGCAAATAATATAAATACATAGATCTCACTACAAATTAGTCACATTTTATTTATTTAAAAAAAATACTCTTTGGCCTTGATTAAACGTAAATACATATTCTACAGCTGACTAATACAAATAAATTATACGAACACAGGGGAAATAGTTGAAACTTCTACAAGAAAATAGTAAATTTAAACACACAGTCATAAGTTTTTTAAGTAATTATAATAAATATTTCCTTACTTAATTTTTTTCCTATTAATTTGGCTGAAAGATGTTACCAACTGTCAAGAGACGTTAAAACACAGTTCATACTAGTACCTACTGTCACCAACACAATTATAAATACTTAATAATTGCTTGTTAAATATTTTTTTATCTATTTAATGTATTCTACTATATTTTAAGTGACACTTACAACACCATAGATATATCGATAATATCCACATCTATATTTGTAAAAATTTTCGATTTAGAGAAAAAATATATAAAGAATATCCTATCAAGTTAACACGCAGCTTTTCGACATTACGCCAAATACGATACACAGAGCGCCCGTTGAAAATTATTAAAAAAAAACTCTTAAATGGCACTCATATATGCAAAAAACGTTGAATGGCGTCGCTTCGCTATAAAACCGGGCGTGAGAACGGAGCGTCAACCCCTGAATAAAAAATACATTGTCTGTGTTAAATTTTTTAAAAAGAGTTCCGTACGAAATTACATTTTTATTCAACAATTTTTTTGTCCACCTCGATTTTTTCAACGCATTTCTTATCGTAAAATAAAAAAGAAACCCACTTATTAAAAGTTTTACAATAAAATACATTAGGATTTCACCCATGCTTAAATTGAAAATACATGTGGGGGTGTTCCACATTCCATTTGGAATCAATACAAATTCCGGGGCGTCTGTAGCACTGAACATTAGAATTTATATTAAAAACAAAAGGCGATAAATAAAATTGCCTTCAATATACTCCTATGAACGTTAGTAATTCCAAGAAGGGAGGGTAAAACCTTACTGAATAATGAACGCAACCATACGACGGTTTATGGTATTCCGTACTGTATAGATAAGACTCTGGTGACCGCTACCAACGGTAGGTATTCGTCTTCTTGATGAAAAATAAACAGGTGTAACTATTATAAGCAAGTAAACTTTATCATCTAATGTTTTTTTTTGACGTGAAAGCGTCTTTAATTTTTTTTTTTTTTTTTCGAACTGACTACACTGTTAGCCTGAGGGGCCCTGGAGCCTTTACGGCTTTTACAGCTTTACCGGGCTTGGGGGCGAGCGCTTAGGGCACTCAGCCACGAAAGCTAAGCAACAACATCCGAGGGTGCCAAAGTGGCCGAACCTCGGCTCGGACTGTTGCAGCGATTGCAAATAAGTCGCGATCTGGCTAATTCCCTAACATTCGATCTCAACTAACTATACATATATACATGTTTCTGTGCCCTGGGAGGAGGGAAGGAACATGTGTATGTGTATTTAGTGGTCTGAAATTTTTGTCTACTCTAACTAGGCAAAAAAAGAAAAAAAAAAGGTCCCTTACAGAACCTATGTACCTATATGTGTTGTGCATGTGTGTATAATGCAGTGTCATGTATGGCTGTGAAAGCTAGTGATTGTACAGTCACTTGTATCGCGCGAGCGGCTGCTTGTCTCAAGGGCTCCATGCCGATGGATCGGACCTAGGCTTGAGTTGCCGCAGAGGAGGGCGGTTGTGGCGGGTGATCGTCTTTAAATTTCTTTATAATATAGTGGAAGGCAATTCAAAAAATTGATGTTTTTGAAATTTGGGGATACAGTTTAGCATTACAGCTATCTATGATCTACACCCAAAATTTAATTATACTTTTCGATAGTTAAAGGATCAAAAATTCGTTACATGGAGTGAGGACTGTGACACATCGCGTGCGGGGAAGGGGCGGATGTCGTTTCGCCACGTGAAATAATTTAAATTTTGTACAAATTATGACTTGGAGAAGCTACGGAGCTCATTTTAGTTACAATAGACAGCTATCGTCAAGATTTATCGATTGCGTATACAAAACGTTAGTGTGGAAGAGTTGTTTTAAATATGTTATATGGTTTTAAAATTTAAAATTAAGATAATGTAGTGTCAGCCTGTAATCGTCAAAAAGCTAAAATATAAATCGTATACGGTTGGAAAGCGCTTCTCTACAGAGATTCAAAGACGGGAACATAAAAGTGTTCACATAAAATACAAAATTTTTGGCTGTCTTGGTTCTATTTCCACTTGGTTACGAATTTCAAATGTGTTCTTTCCAAAAATGGTGGGACTGCCGAGGATTAGGTTTACACGAAATTTTCAAAGTTCAGGACTGGGTAGGGCAGAAATTAATATAAACGCCGAGCACATCACTCACCTTCAGCTTGCTAATGATACAATAGTCATGGATGAGACCATGGAGAACCTCAATGCAATGTTCGGTTATCTCAAAAATCTTCGAACGACTTGGTCTTAAAATGAATATGAATAAGATGAAGGTCACGTTGAACATTCGTACCTCACCGTAAAAATTTACGCTCGAAGTTACTGAGCGTAATTGAGTACTGCATATGTTTTCCTGGGGCAAACTATCCAGTTACGTAGGTGTAACTTCGAAAAAGTGGTCACTGATCGAAACCAAACTCAGCTGGGTAGTGTTCTGGAAGCTACGTAACATTTTCTCGTCTAAGATACCGCAGTGTTTCAAAGCACGCCAGTGATGAGAAAAGGTAGTGAGACATGGTCGCTAATAAAAACTCAAGATTACTAAAAGGGCAATGAAGAGCTCAGAGTTTCTTTGATTCGATCACAATCAGAAATGAGAAGATCCACTGAAGAACCGAACTCACCGATACACGATATAGCCCTCAGAACGGCTAGACTTACGTAGACTACTCGGGGCACATTATTTGTATAACGGGCGGAAGATGGGGCAGAAGAGTTTTCAAGTGGAGACCACGCATCGGAAGACGCAGCGTGGGCAGATGAACCACAAGGTGGTCCGACGATCAGGTGATGTTTGCGGGAACCCACTGGATGCGAGCAACAGTGGACGTCTTTCGATTAAATGGATAAATGGATTGACGTACCGAAAGTTTATTAACCTATTTTAAACCATAGAAGGCACGAGCTGAATCATCACGCCAAGCACAATATATCGAAAGAAAACCCTTGCTTGTTGTTCAACATTTGTTGAGTGTTCAGGATTCCTTACAATGTTACTTTTCCCAGTTAACCGTAAGCGGAATAAATTCAATTTAATAAAGAACATACAAAAATTACGAAAGATTGCACATTCGATCTTCAAGACTTTTCACTATGAATATTACGACAACTTTCTTCAGTACATTAGTCTAATGCAAAAATAATTGTATTAATAAAATATAAGGACATCTTTCATGACTGTATTCCATGTGACATTTACTAAGAATACATTAAGATTCATTACTCAAAGCCATAAGAGGGTGTAAGAGGCGGTTACTAAACCATATACGTACTTACTTTAATAATTAATGCATAATATTTTACCATCCTTAGATGTCATATACATGTACAATACCTATATATAATACTAGCGGTACCCCGCGGCTCTGCACACTTTTGTTACGCAGTAATTATTTTGAAAATGGCATGCACTTTCAGTGTACAATTTTCAACGAAATCAGTTGTAATTTTTTATGATTTCTTTGTTAAAGTTTTTGTCTGTGACTCCGGAGTAAGTGCTAAAATTATGAACAGCTAATAATTCTTATAAAATCTTAAAATATTATTTTTTTGTTCGTATGAACGTGTTAATCTATGGAACTGCAAGTCAAATAAAAAAAAAACATTTTGTAGTCTATTTATTGATTTTGATATACTATATAATTTCACGCTACGATCGTAAGGAGCGGAGCTGTAACCATAAAAGTCAATCAATGTGTCAAGCTGTAGGCAAGTGAGAACAAAGGTAGGCTACGCGACGCAACTTATTAATTAAAACCGTTTTTTTTTTTTCTAAATAATTATATTTTGTAAGTCAACTATCTAAGAGATGAATAAGATGTAGAATTCTATAAGTAGTAAAGTACATTGTTACACTACCTACAAACCTTTGTAGTTAGTGTCATGGAAATCCGAGCTTAGACACTTTTTAATAACATAAGGATACATACAGGATTGATTGAAACAGTGAGACGGTACACAGATGGTTACAACTCTCTCCCTTTTGTTTTTAACTAATGCATTTTTATCAACCGTGAATCTATAGGCAAAATGGCGTAAGTACCTCTCCCGAGCGGAAATTTAAAGATAATTTCTTTGCTGATTTTTGCAATCGCACTGCTAGCAACAGAATACATTTCTAAACCAGTATCGACATTTGCTGTTGTTTATATTACCTATTAATAAGAAATGTAAATTCTCATTAATTTTATTTAGATGTCGAAAACAAGTTTAGGCGTTTTGCCAATTGGACTAAGAACTGTACCTTTATGACGTCACAACAAAATATTGAATTAGTAATATTAATGGGTAAGTAAAACAGTGACGTGCTTTTTATTTTATTTTATTAATTAAATTAATAACGTTACATATAAATAATTTAAAAACTACTAACAACTTAAATAGGACCGTTGTCTCTTATTCTTAGTTTACGCTGGACAAAAAATTAAATAAAAGCTTTTTTTTAAACTCGGATTTCTAACAATGATTTATCATTATATTAACATTACTATGAGAATTAAATTTCAAATGAGGATATAATTTTATTACATTAACGCTTACTTCGCTTATTACTTGACAAAATGTAATAAATGTGTTTATATTAAGTGCCTACGTTGAATAATATGTATTTTAGGCTTGCCTTAGAGATTTAGATTTCTTAGGTAGCAAATCAACAATTAAAATCACAACTCACACTATGACAAATTATGGCCAATTAATTAGGTAATGAATTTGGAAAATGTGCTATGTTTTTTAAATTCTAATTCTCGATACTGCACATTTTTTTCTCTCTGTTAATGACTTTTTGATAAATTAAATGTTTATTTTTATTATTTTCCATTAAAATATATATTTTTAAGACTTTGATATTATAAATATATGGCCGGTCGCGTGACATACACCATTACAAGTGTAATTGTTTGCCCGATCGTACATTTTTTATTAAAGTTGCATGCGACATACGAGACAAGATGGCGGTTGAACAATTATGTCCTCATTTGAACCGCGCAGTATAATAAGAACGTTTTATTTAACACAACAATGTGACATTTAATTCACACGACACATCTCAAAACATTATAATTTGAATATTCTCCAGTGAAAACGAAAAGTTGCGGCATCTTTGTGGTAGCTGATATAATATGTTCCACTTAATGAAAAGTTTAAGAAACATAGGCGACGAAAGCATTTGATTATTTATAGATCGAAATTTAAAACTTATTTTTTAACCAAATATGTTGTAACCATTTTTTTTACCAAATAAATTACTCACTGTAACATATTTTTATTCTAATTTTAATTGCGATCAATGAATAATTGAATACTTTCGTCACCCATGTTTCTTAAACTTTCATCTGGTTTATAATAGTGAAAATATATTTGCAGAAACTTATGAAATGTTTCTATTTTCAAACCCAGTTAACGAGTTGCAAAAGTTTGTGATTAATTCTAAAATCTTAACTTTTTAATCATTTTAAACTGAAACAAACTGGACTTATGCATTAGCGCAATCTCGATCAGCAAAGTTATGAAAGTTGACAAGTTCAACGGCTTATAAAACTATTATAAATTTTAACTATTATAACTATTCAAATCTTATAAGCTTTAACAATAAACACTTAGTTCTTTCAAGTAGATAATATACTTTCGTAGGTACAGTAGTATAGTATTGACGTCAAAATTTTGCTAACAGCAAGGTTTTCACATTGCTATGAATAATAAGTAACTGTGGCAATAATATTATAAACCAATAAGACTAAAGAAGATACGGATGTATTGTTAGGAATGACATGTGTATCAAAGGTGTGAATGCTGTGATGACAATTGGTGGAGTGGAAAAGGACAACAAATTGTACCGCGACCATATTAAGGGGGTAGGATAAGGTTAAGAAGATCAAGACCTATAACTAGACCCGTATATTGTATAACTTAAAATAATAAGATAAATTATAAGGTTTAAGATTAGGTACATAATAAAACTACTGTGAAAATCACACTCATTATAATTTTACACGAAATTTGCTAAAAATAAATAAAATCGGAATTATTCTCACGTGTCATGGCTCTTTTTAAAGCTCTTCATAAAAAATGTTATAGTCATGACTCCGGCCTCATATTATTTAGAGGGTCTCTACACAAAGTATCTCAGATTTAAAATGCGGCAAAATTTATCTGCCTTTCATACAGACTGGAACGACATATAAGCACTATATGGAATCAGACACGTGTTCGCTGTTGACGATATAACAAAAAAATGAACGACATCGATCTAGTATAAAGATCAAAAATAAATTTTAATTTTTAGCAAATTGGAATGATGTATTATTGTACTAGTTTTCGTGTCGTAGAAGCGTCAATCTTCTTCGGCTTATTGAATAATGACCAAAAATTCATCGTGAAAAATACTACAGTATCGGACATAATTTAAACTGATTGAATGCACACGCTATGTTTTATAAATTTTTCTTTATTGAAACATAACACGGTACATGACTAACGTTCTATAAAAGGGTTAATATAAAGGAGCATAGCATAGTGGTAGGGTATTATAGTTGAAAATCTATTGCCAAGCACCTATAGGTGTGTTCCGGTAGCTACAGTTGAGAGCCAGTCCCACCAATAGACTTACTATCTTTGACTATATTGACGCTTAAAATCAGCTGAGATTGAGGTCAAATGCTAAACCTATAAAAAAAAAACTAATTCCGCTCATCTCATTCTACCATAGGACAATTAGAAGCGGGAGGGTTTCTACCATTATGTGGTGGACATTCTCTCGTTTCACGCAAAGTGATTCGCTTCCTTTATTACGCGAACAGCTAAGGAGTGGAATTCACTCTCGGCGTGTACCTTTCCGTCTATCTATAACTTGGGCGTCTTCAAACGAAGAGAGAATGTGCATGTGTTAGATCAGTGCTATCCATCGTCGACCACATCTACACCTTCCATCAGGTGAGATTAAGGTCAAGTGCGCATCTGTAAAAAATAAAAAAGGTTGCCAACACTCTCAGAATCCCAAAATCTCCAGAAATTTGTTGTCAAATATTTAGCATATTCCGATATCTAAAACACAATACAACTTTTCGGAATTTGAAACGCACATCAAACCATAGCCAATTTTTATTTATGGCAATTTACACACCCCACTCACTCATTAGTAATTTAAAAACCTTAGACTGTATAATATAAATTTCATATAATTTAGTTATTAAGTCACTAAAAATAAAAGTAAATAAGAAATAATTTAAAAGAATTATTAATAAACCCGATGGAGTTTTTTGCCGGTTCTTCTCGATGTCTGGTTTTTTTTTCCCGAATTAATAATAATGTTTTGACATTCAAATGTACCTTCTTAGGGCTTAAATTTAATATTTATTTATTTTGGTTAACTTTATCTATCAGTTTCTTTTTACAAGTCAAAGTTATTTGCATTAATAATCTTAGTTGTTTAAAATTATATCGTTCTATAGGATTTCATTATATTCTCTCCGCCTCGCTCTTTTTACAAAATAGCGTAAATTGTAAATAAAAAATTTAACAATAACAATGTTATTTAAACACAAATCTAGTTTTAAAGCAGCGGTACTAAACTTCCTAATGATTCAGCATAATAATCAGGTTTTATAGTTTTGTGTGTCAACATGTCTTGCTTCGTTAGGCTTGTCAGCACTAATAATGTCATAAAACCAACTTCTTTCCCTAGGCCGATGTCTTGTTCAATCCTGTAACAAAAGTTTGATTCACGTGAAATAATAATTAATAATTTGAATAATGAGATTGAAATAACAATTAAAAATTAAGAAAATTGTCCTTTACGTTAAACGAAAATTATAGTCTGTCAACATTTTAAAGAATAGTTTGAAATTTATAGATTTATAATTATATTCCATTTGTACACTAATTTTCAAAAATGTTTGAAAATTATCGAATAAAAGAGCTAACAAAAGTGTACAAAATACAGCATATGTGGTTCAAATTAACATTGAAACAATGTACCTATTTATATTCCATTGACGAATGCATTACTTTGCGGAAATCTATTGTAGGTAAATTATTTATCAGAAATATCTTTGCTATTTCCACTTGTAGTAGATAAATAGTAGTTTCAGCTAACTACAAAATAAAATGTTTGAATTCAAATAATTTTGTAATTAACAAATGTGTAAATTAATGTCTTAAATAAACTAAAAAAATAATAATTAAAATGCTAATTCCCGATTCTTCTCTAAAGGACAGTGCCTTTCGAATCGGTGGTAGAGTCATTGAAAATATTGAATATACATATATTATCATCTTAATTATCATTATTTTAATTTATTAAAGACATTCATTTACACATATATTTATTTACAAATGTATTTAAATTCAAACATTTTATATTCTAGGTAGATGAAACTATTATTCATCTATTGCAGGCGGAAGTAGAAAAGAAATTTCGGATAAATTATTTTTTAACGCATTAGTACTTTCCACAATTGTGTCCGATTGAATCGCGACCAAAACATCAGGTGAACATCAGGTGATTGTATATTCAGTAATCAATTGGTTCGTAGGACCTGTACCCGACTAGGTCATGACTACCATGCTTGTAATAAACCTGTCACAGTGACTATCTTTTTGTTTTTTCGTTTTTCGGGATCGAACCGTGTATATCCATCGAAAGGCTTGCCTGCCGTTGTTTTTGGAATGTATTGCTTTACCGTCAGGCACAAAGCAGTCACTTTGTCGTGCTAAAAAAAAGCTATGAAAATGTATAAAAAAATGGAACCCGATTTATAACTTACATATTCCCTACAAGCACTTACTTACACAGCTTTATGAATTTGTTGATACTTACATATCTCCGATAAAAAGCACTCGGCTCGGATCTGTGACTTTAGCTCGCTTCATAGCTAAGTCTCCAAACAATTTACCGGGCTTGGCCAACTGTATCGGATTTCGATTAACGTGTTCTCTAACCATGTCTGTGAATGCTCCTGTCGCTGTAATCATCAAAAATTAATATGTATCATATTGCACACTAAACGCAGTGATGTTGTAAAGAAAAAACGTTGTTCTTTTTTTCAATTCAAATATCTAAAAATATTAATATATCCCAAATGTATTAAACAAATAAACAATAACTAATATTTATTATTATAATGCGTTAATAATTGATTCTATTTTTTATTCATTACTTGGATAAAAGCAAATAATATGTTTTTTTGGCTCTTAAGAATAATGGGCGCATTGTTGGCCCAAACAATGATTTTATATATTGATATTAACTACTACTCCTTACACTATAATTTAAGTTGATATATCCTGTAAAAGCAGTATTTATAATGAATAAAACTAGAAAAACGTTTTACAATTTATAAATCTAACAATATGAAATGAGTTTTTACTCTAAATACATCTAAAGCTCTCATTCATAAAAAATTACAAGATAAAATTCGAAAGTGTTAAAATTTTCATTATCCTAAATTGTAAGTTAGAATTTTTGCAGTGTTAACTTCTATGAAAAAATTAAAGAGTTTTTCGAGGTTCCCAATCTCTGTCATATGAGTTCTTTTGATTAGTTCCTTAGGTAAGTTTCATAGATTACATACATTTTAAATTTTTAAACGAAAATCTTACCTAAAGCTAAACTGCCAGCTAAGGGCATCAGCTTATCAGTGGCACCATTTATGAAGAGCACATCAGGTCGCTTCAAGTACGTTGACGCTCTGTGTAATTTTGCCAGGTTCACACGAAAATCGCTGTCAAAAACCACTGCCCCGATCTCCTCGTCATCTTTGAGATATTTAGCGTAGTCAGCGTAATACTCAGGGCCTACTGTCGGCTAAAATATAATAAAATCTTTATCTATCATTATCTTTAGATAAACGGTTAAATATAATGTATGTTGATATGACTATCGTTTTCGCATTCTATATTATAAGAAAAAAAATGGGTTTATGAAAACCATGTATACCTGCTAGAGATGTAGGTACCGAATATCCGTATTCGTATCCGTATCCACGGATATTTGAGGAGAACAAAGATCTCCCGTATCCGCAATTTTTATGCGAATCTTAAACGGATAATTTCTATTAATTCCATTTAATAAATTTGAAAGGTAACAATGAAAACTTAGAACTCTTTATTTCGATTTTAGTTCTTACTATCTTAGAATAGGTATATAATACAAAATTATATTATAATATCAGTTATATTTAAAGTGTTAAAACACTTCTATATATTAAAAAAAAAATCACATTTTTATTTAAAATTAAATTCATCGACATCACACGCGCCCACTGCGAAATACGAAAGTTGAGGTTTGTATTCCTATCCGCAAATCAAGATAGTAATAATCCGTATCCGTGTCTGTATCCGCAGATCCACATTTTTACGGATCTAGCACATCACTGATACCTACATAAGATTAGATTAAATATTAAGATCACTAAATAATACAAAACTTTATATATTTTATATTTAGGTTTACTATCTTTTACAAAGTCTTGGTTGTTTAGACCAGCGGAATATCGATTCCATGTCAGCAGGTTTAAACCTCTGCATTTGCCAAAGAAGTTTTTGAGATTCGTGTACATTTACTAATATGAATTTGGTGTACCACTATCGGCTCACGTTGAAGGAGAACATCGTGAGGAAACCTGAATGCTTGAGAAATATTTTTGTAGTATCATTGTATGTGGTAAAAATATATAAATGTGGATATCTCGGATAATCATTAATATGGGATCGGCTTCATCTACCAGCACTTCATATTAAATAAGACACTATTTTATATATTATGTTGGAGAATCGTGTCGATTCGATTATGGAATCCGTGCTAATGACTTTACTATTGACCCGAACTGTTGGCGATTGGCGTTATAGCAAAAGGGGTGCTCTGTGACCGCACGCACCTTACAAGCAGGCAACGACCGGCTTAAAGACATTCTTGCTCGAGCTATCGAATCGTGAAGACCTCCTAATTCAACTGCAATAGATACTGTTCCTGAATGACGTTTCGCTGCATATTACATTTCAGAAGTGGGATTCGCAAGCCACTTTTAACACGTCGTGGACTGTATGTCGATTAAGCCCATGCCTTTTGGTACTCATCTGCGAAAGTTAATCCTTTTCAATGTTTTACGTTGCATGCTTATATAGTGCATGCGATCACATGACACACCTGTTGCTGTCGCACCCAGTCAATAGTGCGGGTCAATATTGCAAACTATAGGTCATTAGTATGGATTCAAATTCACACAGAGAAATATCTAACATTATTGTTATGTATATATATATATCTCTTATTTCACCTTTTACTAGGTATAATATTTTTAACTTACTCCATCTTCGCATTTGAAGCCGTTTGCTTCCAAAACTCTTATAGTTTCGGGACACGTAACACAGTACACTTTCTTATTAAAATTTACAGACTTCAAGTACTCCGCTATAGCTATAGAGGGAATTGTCAAATTCTCCTGAAAAGAACATTTGTGTTAACATTTTTAAATTTCATTTTTTTTTGTTTTTATATAGAAATCTCTATATATTATTTCTCAAAGGTGTTTTGTGCTAACGCCAATGCCATATCCCCCTAATTGTTCATCAATGCGTCCGCGATCTTATTCGGCAAATAAAAAAAATTTTTTTATAGCGTCATCATCCCGGACGGCTGAATGATTCAAACATCATTTTGAAGCATATGTTTCCGCTATCGACGAAACATAGACAAATAGTTTAAAATTAATAAATTAATTTTTATTAATTATGCCGTTAAAAAATATTGATAAAACATTTTCATTAAGAATGTCATATATTTATGGCGTTCCTTATTATCATCATTTCATCCTAAAGACGTCCACTGCTGGACATAGGCCTCGCCCAAAGATCGCCACAATGACCGGCCCTGCGCTGCCCGCATTAAAACTATTTTTAAATATTTTTAACATGACAGCGGTTAATTAGATTGTCTAAATTCTATAATGTGCGGTATACGAGTATTTGGATGGATTACCTAGTAGGTATTACATTCTATTTTAAAATATGTCAGCATAACCATTTTTTTTACTTGTCTATGTCTAGTCTAAAGTACCTAATGATGAGAACATTATAATCAGAGGAGAACAACGGTCATTAAAATATGGAAGGGACTCGTTTGCAACGTAAAGTAAGGGAGCGTTCAAGTATTATGTAACGTAGTTTTTGGAGATTTTTGAACCCCCCTCTCCCCATGTAACGCGCCGTAAAGTTTTTCTTCACATAGTAAAACGTAACGTAACCACCACCGAGTGACCATTTTTACCTGAAAGTCACAATTATGTCACAAAAATCCCAAAAAACCCTCTGCGTCCGTTCTGAAGGGTTAAAACAATGCTACGCAACGCGTAGTTCAAAAACCCTCCTCCCGCCCCTGTAACGCATCGTAACGATTCAGAAGACCCCGTCCCCCAAATTCGTTACGTAATACTTGAACGCTCCCTAAGGCGTTATTCTCTACACAAAGCGGCGTGATCTTTAACAGAAATATCTCATTAGTAGGCAACATTATTCAATAAACAACCTGATTCATGTTTGGTACATGTTAAACGGCTTTTTCGAATTAACATAAACTAGATATCTGTGGATCGATATATTCTAATCATGATAAGCTCTCTACAGCCTTTGTAGAGTTATGAGACAAGAGTAGTGAGTTAATTACTTAGTCTGCGATCAGTTCAACGTTATGATTAAAGACATGAACATCAATCAGACGACTATGTCTTGTCTACTCTATACTTACAAATCCGTTCTCAATTCCAGAAGCTTGGAACAATTCTTCATAGTTTTGTTTGGTTCTTAAACTATTATTTGACACGAAGCTTACAGTTTTACCGTGATTTTTCATTAAATGTATAAAGTCACCAGATCCTGCCAGCGGAGTCTTCATCCAAATTACCCCTATAATTAATCGTTAAAATTAATATTTAAATTATGAAGTATTTAAACATTTTTTTAATTTATCCCTAGTTGGTGAACTTCACTTATGTCGCTAGAAGGTTAAATAATATAATCTCCTCGCATTAATTAACTCACACGATCTTGCTGGGCTTTATCGTGAAGGATTACGTGAGCCAATTGACGTTGGACAAAATGCAGAATAGCAATTACGAGGAATACTTAAACTGAATCATATTACAGGATACGTGATTAAAATTATTATCCATTTAAATACATTATTATGTATACTGATATCATTTATTATACTGTTAGAATTATAACAAAATACAATACACATTATTATATCTATACAAAGGTAAACAATATATGACACATGATAAAAGTGACAATTAAATATTATGTTTGTGAAGTAAATTGTTTACATTATAACTAGTTAGTACAGTCATGTGCCGTCTATTTATGTTAATTATGGATCCGCTACATTTTGATATACAACAGTGTTTCGTAACCGTAACTGGTATTCATAATAAAAAACTTGGGCACTAATCTGTATTGGATACCGGTGTGAACATCGTATGAATCTGTCGCTTCTTTTGATGGGATTCGAACCAATAGCAGAGCGTTGTGAAGCGCTAATACGTTCCCGTCCAATCACAACGTCTCGTCATGGCGCCATCAATAATGGCGTCTGAGTCTTTTCGTTTTCTCGCCGGTGCACGCGACTGCGTGTGATGCAAAGTGGTTCGTTAGAACATAATTACACATAAACTATTAAAATGTAAGGAACAATTAGTCAGTGCCGATTGTGTGTTGTACATCGGGAAAACAAGCGTGCGTTACTTACTCCGGCTCACCAGATACCTGACCACCCTGGACGCTTCAATTGCTGGACAAACGAGCGTATGTGGCTAAAGGTAAGAGAATTCCTGTCATAGGGGCGACAGATTCTTAAGCATTTGCAGCCTTCAAAACAAATCCGGTGGCTGCTCCCAAAGTGCGTAGCGTTCTACGCACAAACAGGGTTGTCAGTTGTTTCCAGAGTGATGGGCCGAAAACCGGTTATTTGTTTTTTAATTACCAATCGTCATTAGCCTTTGATCAGTGTCTCTGTGAGTATTTCCTTTCGTGGCTATTTGATACAAATACTATGTATGGTGAGTTAAAAAGAAGAAGTTACAAAAGCATAAACGAGTAAAAAAATTATAATAAAAAAATTAAAAAGTTAGAATAAAAAATAGAAAAATATGATCAAGAAAGTATATACGTAAGGAGTAAAAAAACGATGATTAGGAAATAATAAAACGCATTAACAAGATTCCCTAATTACAGAAAAGGAAAGAGTCTTAAAAAATAAAGTACATTATGGAAAAAAAGATAAATCTGAATTCTGAGATTATGATGCACACTACTAATAAACTGTTGGTATTTTTTAGAACACTAACTGAATTTTTATACTAGAATAAATATATCAACAGTATCGGCGTTCAGAAAAAAAAAGATCTGCATAGCATGGTGGTAGACCAATAAATAATGAATGTACGCCGAGCTAGATGCCATGCTCATATAAAAAATCTGTCACCAAGCACCTATTGGTGTATTCCGGTAGTTATACTTAACAGTCCATTTCATATCTAGGCTTGGCGTATCCCTATATGTTAGCAATGCTATATCGTCACTGTTTGTCAGACTTATCATGTAAGCATGTGCTACACACTAATCTATAAAGAATAAAAAATACTCCAGAATCTTCAAGAATGGACAAAACGCCTAAACATATCTCAAGTTTGATCCACAAATATGAAGATACCTTTCCGGTTTTTGGGTTACCATGTAGAGAGGAAATGCTGTAATACTTTAAAGCCTATAATGTTATATAGTTACTGGTGTCAAGCGATCACAATAATCATTGTTCGCAATGATGCGTGACTGAAAAAGCTTGCATAGCGCCCTTAGGAGTAATATAAACTCCAGTAGATTGAGTAAAACTAAAAGAAGACAATCTTTTGGAAGTAATTTTTTAATGAGGGGTATAAGCAACCATTAGTGAACCTAACTTTTTTTAATATTTATTAAATGGTTGAATGTTTCGTGAATTTTGCTGAACTATGAAAAAAAATACGAATACTTTTTACTTATATATTTATTGATTAAAAGAAAAATGAAATTGGACTACTCAAGATTTTGAGTTAGTAGTTGAATCTATACATGTATTATTTCTTAAGGGGGCGTTTTGTAGCAACGCCATATCTCCCTTAATTATTTATAAAAATAATGATTAAAACATAATTTTAAAGATTACGTTCCTCACTATTGATCAGTTTAAAATAAACGTTTTAGGTAAAAAAACTTTTTATAAAAAGCGTATTTTAATTAGAAATGCCATCTGATGATGGATGATGTTTAACTAAAATTATGCTTTAGATTGTTTACATTCTATATAGCACGGATCATAGTAGTATTAGTATATATTATATCGGTCATTTCTATAATCGACCATTCGTTTTCACGGATGAGATATTAGCTGTTTCCGCATCGCTTTTTTCCCTGAATAAAAATTATTTTCATAAAAATACGACAATTTGTGATCAGAGTATCTTTCGCTAGAAGCACAGCATTAAATTCTTGGTAAAAGGTCGGGATTAGTTTTATTATAGTACAATTTTTCCAAACATGTTCATAAATATATTAGCATTATTATTATACGATTACTGAAAAGTAATCAATCACACTTTGTCGCACAGTAACTGGCTAAAAAAGCTAAGAGCCTTGAAAAAGTAGAAAAGAGAAAAACTAGGATCTGTTAATTGGGTGACGACGTGATATTTTTTGCTTCTCGATTTTGGGGGGTTTGATTGGCTTTCCAAAGATAAAAAGCTCGAATAATTGTACTCCAGAGGTTGCTCAATAATCCTACTGAGCTCGCACGTGTGTCTACTAATAAGGAGGTATTCTTATCATCGTAATGCGGCACCAAGATCAGTCGCTGGATCGTACGTATGGGGGTACGTGGCCTCCAGAATAATCCAGCGGAGCTGCTTTTTTTTCTTATCCTGGCTTTTTATAGCACTATGACTAACGTAGTGCTAAGTGCGAGTTGAAACGTACTAAAATAAGTAGTGCTGTGTGTCAACTTGTTTTTCTTGTAATCCACCTGAAGCGTAGGGAGCTTTACGAAGGTATGTACTTATGTACCTACCCATGGGTGTAGCCTTGAACAACCTACGGAACTACAGGGGGCGTCCTGAGGTTACCTACGAAGAATCTTGTGAATATCTACCGGTGAGCGAGGTGGTAATGTACATTACTACAACCTATGTAAAGTGACTTTTAGACTAGTTAAACACAGAAAAAGTCCGTATATAATTTATTAAAAGTTGACTGCATCAGTCACTTGTTAAAAAATCAAGAATTTGAGTCAGTAGTGGACCACAATGCATGTCGGCTCCAGATAAAAAAGAAAAATAGTTTTTTAAATAACACGTTATCTTAACAATTCCTAACGAAATAAAAAAATATAATAATTTCCCATCAACAACGTTAATAAGCCAGTATAAATCGATTTCAAATTGCCACCGTTACGAAAATTGGTAAGGAAAAAGTAATAACCGATTTTATGTCACTCTGCAAAACATCTGACAACCCTGCTGTATATCAAAACGTCGCGGATCCATAATTAACACAAATATATGGCTATATGAAAGTATTAACTAATTGATATGGAATCAATTTATAAATATGCCCCAAACCCTTAGTTCATCATCTTTAGACATAATACATGTTAGATATAATTATAATGGTGACCTTACTCGGCCGATTATAATTTATCGGCCTGAGACACCATGTACCAGTAGTTGACACTATAACATGTATTATGTCTAATAAAATATTTATTTAGCTGATCTTGTTGCTACAAAAAAATCTGTATAGGTAAATAGGTATAGTATTTAAGAAAACACTTCAATATGAATATTTTTAAGTTTAAGAAACTATTCTTATATTTAGCAAAATAAAATATTCTACTATATTACGAATTCAGCTCATTATAATTATGAATATTATATTATATCTTAATTATGGTAAACTTGGTAAAAAGATTATTTGATAAATTATTTGATAAATACACTTGAAATTAAGAACAGTGATGGATGCCGGAGAACGTAGAAATCCTTCATCAGTCTTCAGGCTATGTTACTCGCTTCGGATAAAGAACCTTACGTTATAAGGGAGCACGCTGCTTGGTACAAGGGTCCATAACTTAATGGTATAGCAATTAATTTAATTACTTTCTTCGTGCTGTACGATAATGATATTAATATGTCGAAGGCCAATATACTAAGAACACGACGACGTCAAAATTGTTTCATTCGCCAAGCAGTTATTGCTCAATAATTGCTCTTAATGCTGCTGCAATATAGATACCATCGAAACATATACATCTTGAAACATATGAAACTATGTACTTTCGATCGAATCTTACATAAAATCCGTCTCCTATAATTCGCCAAACCCACTGAACTCGTTAGTGGTATCCGCCGCGACTTATATCCCAGATGTACAAGCCCAACGATTGATATAAAAAATACGCCCAACAAATAAATAGATGGCCGGGTAATATACTTAATAACCCCGAAGATAAAATCACGATAGCTAACGGCATCTACTCACGAGCCTCAGAAATCAAGGGTGAGCGGGTCTTAAATATGGAAACTACTGTTCGTGGATGGGCACTTAAGTTTACTTCCGCATATCTCCGCGTCTGGCCCAAGCAGTGATTCAAGCCTAGCCCCGATGCCCCGGAAAGGAGCCCTCAAGTTCATCATCAGGTTCATCAACCATTCACCTCAAGTTCATCATCATCGTCATAGTGACTCGTATCATACATTAGTACAACATAAATTACACTGCACTTCATACATGCAACTCTATACTGTACGAGTGTATTAAAGGACCTTTTTTGGATAGTTAGAAAAAAAATATTTTCAGATGAACGCATTTTTAATATGAAAATAATTGGTTTGATTAATTTGTTAGGTGTAGTGATGAAGGTACTTCAAGGTAACAAACGTTAGTCAGTTCGAAAAAAGTAATTAAGCATTCATTGCGGTTTACTAATCAACACGTGACGAGAGAAGCATTATTCCTTTCCTTACAACGTTCCCTAAAGTGTTTATGTAGAAACGCTGACATTTCCTTAAAGTGGTAAACGCATACGTTCTACCGCTATAATATTATTTAAATACATAGCAAAGATAAAATAAAAAATTACGTAGGTATGCTTGTTATATAGCAATGAAGTAATTTGTAGATTGTATTATCAGATATCCGTAAACAAACACCATACGAAGGTTATATAGTGCTACAGCAAATCATTTGAAATATTAACAAAATGACCGCATCAAACGTTTAAATATTTTTCATTTATAAATGAGATATAATTATCATAATTTAGTAAAATAAAGTACAGAAAATAACAATTCCAATATATTATACCAATACACAAATAAAATTTAATAGTAATAGTTATAGTAAAAGTAGAGAGAGATGGAGAAGTCTCCTTAAAGCCGCAACCAACCTAAGACGATCCATGACCACAACTCAGGTAGGAGTGTAAGATTAAATAAATTATAGTGTAAGAATCATATAATAAATCAAATTATTCGTGTTATTAAAGCTGTTGATCAGCACACAAGTAGGATTAAATAATAACATAATATATTACGCAACATACCATCACAGTCCGAGAACACATGATCGAAAGAATCTAGAAACTTTTTAAATTCTTTCGAATCTAATTCTAAAAGGTTCACAGGTTCGGAGCTCATATCGTTATAATAACAAAACACTTTATCAATATTTCTAAACGATAAGCACGTGTATTCCTAACCTAGTTGTGTAAGACACTGCGCCCGCGTCATATTGAACGGTCTACGTAACTATATTTACACGAACGTCAAAAGTGTATATGAGTATGGTTCCATTTTAAATGTCCGTGACGTCATACGATATTTAGGTGTGTTCTCAGACTAAATAATACAATAGACGTAACGTTTATAACGCGCGAGTGAAGTCACTTGAAGTGATACGGAATAGGAAAAGAATACAACTTCGCCCGCAAAGTTCATGAGCCGTGGTTGACAGCGCGTGTATCAAATTAAAAAGTAATTATGCCGTACTGTGTAGTAAGAATGTGTAAAAACACTTCAGCCAATCATTAAGAGAATACTAGAGTGTTATTTCATTGGTAAGTATTAGAAATACAATTCTTATTACTGATGAAGCAATGATGGCTCAGTGGTAGCGTGTACGACTTCGCGTCGATTGAAGTGAGTTCGAATCCCTTAGCTTTCGGTGAAGGAAAACATATTGAGGAAGCCATAGCATGGTGGTAGGACATTTTCTAATGCTCGCCTGGCTAGCTTCCACCCTCAAGTTGAAAATCCGTCGCCAAGCACCAATAGGTGTTTTCCAGCAGCTGCACTTGGGAGCCAGCCTTCCACTAGGTTTAGCGTGTGCAGCTCGAAGTGCAGAGAAAAAAGTAAATATTACCGAAAAGTGACTCAAAATCAAGGTATATGATTATTTTGATTTATTTTATGTTAAATAGATTTTAATGTTTCAAAAATTACATAAATATACTATATTATATACATTATATAAGATATTCTATTTAAAAAAAATGTTCTGTCAGGATTTTATAAATTCTGGTAACAGTACATACACAATCACAAACTTATATAATACCATATACCTATACATACCAATACATAACACCTGTTTGTATTACGGGAGGTGTCTATTTAGTCTATGGGTGTGTTTTATTCATTGTAACTTACATACACCCTTCTTTATTTTAGTTCATTTAGATAAGAGAAACAGGTAGGACATAATTTTTTTGTTGTATTACTTTTGTGAGCTTGTTATATTACAATCATATTCTGTTGATACAAAAAAAAAAAAAAATTTTTTTTTAAATTTTAATAAGCTTTAATATGATTGAATTAAAAAAATAGGTGATATAGAATTTACTTTTTTCCTCGAAATCGTATTTTCGTTACTATAATTAAATAGCTTATTAATGTGAATGCTAATTCGCTTTATTTAATTTAAAAATAAATATTTTTGGCTATTAGCTTAATTATTAACTAAATTTATTTGAAGCAGACTGCACTCTTGCTTAGTTTTTATTTCGTTTTTATTGTATAATTTTATATTATATACTAGTTGTAACAGCGGCTCTACTCGCGTGGACAGCTAAAAAGCTTTTTTTTTTGCGGAACACTAATTATTTTTCTAACATACAAGTTATTCCTTATAACATCAGCTATCTACCAGTGAAAGTACCGTCAAAATTAATATTACGAAACGAATGACACGTAATAAAATCGTGCGGAACAACGGAGCATCGCTAGTATTCTATAAAATCAGTAATGGCAATTTCAAATATTTTATTTAGAAAAAAATATATTATTAACTTCAAACCATTTGTTCGGTTAAATAGCCCACTTCGGATTTAGTAACAACTAAGTTATGAAGCTTTCAATAAAAACTATTCTCATTGTTCGCTACCTAATAAAAGCTCTCTGGGGTCCGACCAAACTTCTCTCGGCTATAAATCGCACTTGAACTTATTCTGAGAGGGTTAACAAACTCTTGCAATATGTATGTGTACGCACAGACTAAGCTTTGTGATCGTCTCATTTTTTTTTACTACGAGTAGTACTATTCGAAATTGCTCAACCTTTCTTAAATGATTATAAAAATATGTTCTTAAATATAAATATTATTAAACTAGCTGTGCTCGTGGCTTCACTCGCGCGGACTACAGAATAACTTATAAGAATCGTAGTTTGTTTAAACTGTAATATTTTTTTATTGATAACCACGAACTATCTAAGTAGTAAAACAAAAAAAAAAACAAAATCTATTCAGTAGTTTATTCGTGATGTGCGCGCAACGACAAACCTTAATAATTATATTTGTATAGATTAAGGTTTCTAACTTAGTGCGTAAAAAAATAAATTTAAAAATGTTACTAATCTACTATGTTATCCAATCTATTATAATGTATTTGTTTACATCCATACTCCTATAATATAAACAAATTGCAGTAGTACTAGATTTTAGATATAAGGCTGTTTAGATGGCGGCTGGTGAACTATAAACTTAATATTCAAATAAAGTAACAATTTGCCCACCCCGGGTGAATGTTTAAAAGCTGTTTGAGGCTTCAGGGCTAACAGTATAGTCAGTTCGAAAAAAAAAAGGAACAGTTTGCATACCAACCAAAAACTGGGTTTAGGATATATAGTAGTATAATTATAATAAGGTATTATAATGTGATAATTGGTGAAATGATTTATTTACGAATCTTACAAATAATTCGGTTTTCGAAGTTATATTTTTTAGGCGCGTTATAAAAAATGGTGGGTGTCAATTTTTACACATTGTAACATTGGTTTTATATTGTTGGTTTTATATGGTGAAGATATTCGCTAGGCACTTATAGAATGTTCCAGTAATTGCACGTTAAAATCAGCCCCTTTTCTAAGCTTTGAGTGTTATTATCATTGGCCGCATCATCAGTTTACTTCAGATGAAAACGTAAGCCTGAAACTTGATGAATATAAATGAAATAGAATTTAGCGTGGTTCACAATTTGTTGTCAAATAAAAAATTTAAGGGATTTACGTCAAATTCCAGACTAGTTTTATAATGGAAACGCACTATAAGTTTATCGATTTGCCGGTCGGTCGCCGTGGTGATGGCCTTGTTTTTAATTTCTGCCCGTCTCTATACCTAGTCGATTAGTTCCAACATTGAAATTAGCGAGAAAGGGAAACGGAATTGTTTCACCGTAAAACTATTACGATGATTGGCATAATTTCGTGAACACTGATTGCTTCTCTAATTAGATACTGATTAAGGAAAACAAACTGAAGTGATTCATTCGAAGGGTTGGCTAATTAATGATTTGTCTTTGTTATATCAAGATTGCTTGTCAAATATAGCAGTATTCGCAGAGTGAATGTTTCATTTATAAAAGCAGAATTTTTGGAATGAAAATTACTTTATACGGTTTTTAGAAAATGATATTACGGAAGTCACGGCCTAAAATAAAAACTAATAGCTGAATTATTTTGTTTTTTTTTTTTTACCATAGTTCTTAGTGTATAGAATGATAATTTAATTTTATAAAAATAATAATAGGTGTTAATATAGGTATTAGTTTTGGTGATAGAACTTGATTTATCAAAGAAGTATATATTCTGTCATGGCTACACCAAAAAACCATGGGAGGTGGCGGCCACGGACCCGAGAGTCCCTCCTCAACAGCGGGTCTGCTTTCTCGTGCGTTCGACATAACGGTGGGTCCGTGGTGGATGTTTTGTTTGTCACGCCGTCGGTCGCAAGCCGTGTGCAAGAATGGAGGGTACTGGAGGAGGTGAAGACCTTATCAGATCACCGATATATTCGGTTTGAGGTCTCCACTTCCCCAGGGTAGCTGGCGCACCACGCCCGTGGAGATGCGGCGTTCCTCCGACGGGTTTTGAGCCGTCTCGACCCGGAGCAGGCGGAAGAGGCGGCCATTGTACAAAGCTGGCGGATGCCAGCTCCTTTAACGGAGGACGTTAACGCATCTGCGGCCAGTTTCCGTGGGGCCCTCACGGCGGTCTGCGACGTTTCAATGCCGCGGAGTAACAACCGCCCGCAAAATAGGCGGCCGGTGTACTGATGGTGTTTCACGGGCCTCGGTACGGACCGCTCCTAGGGCTCATTTAATTGTCGAGGGACAAAGGGTCTGGGTTGGGGCCCAGATGAAACATCTGGGCCTCACCCTGGCCGGAAGTTGGCGGTTCGAGTCCCACTTTTAGGGACCAGACCGCGTATAGTGGGAGCGGCGGCGGCTCTCGGTCGGCTCCTTCCGAATTCGGGAGGACCTGGTGCGAGCTGCCAACACATATACGCGGTGGTCATGCCGATCATTGCCGTTTACGGGGCACCGATCTGGGAGAACGTCCTTAGCGCCCGCAATGCGCGTATGCTGCATGCGGCGCAGCATGTTATGGCGCTGAGATTGATCCGTTGATTTCAGTCGGTATCCGCGGGGGCAGCCTTTATGATCGCCGGCTCCCTGCCGTGGGAGCTGGAGGCAAAGGTGCTCGCCACCGTGCCCACAGAGGTGGAGAGTTTGAGGAGGGATGCAAGGAGGAAATAATGAGACGGTAAGGGGAGGACCTGGCGGATGCACGCTATGGACGTTATTCCATAGACGCCGACCGCCCGGTCCCCAGAAGGTGGTGCGTCAGGGAGCAGTGCTCCCTGACGTTCAGGCTTGTGCAGGTGCTATTCGGACATGGTTGCTTCGGATAGCCAGGAGGGAGCCCACCACTGTGTGCCATGAGTGCGGTGCTGTGAAGATACGGCGCAGCACACTCTACCCGAGTGTGCTGCGTGGGAGGAGCAGTATCGCACCCTGGTCACACATCTCGCAGAAGGAGACTATTTTTTACGGCCCGCCTGATGGTAAGCGGCTACCGTAGCCTATGAACGCCTGCAATACCTTAGGTATTACAAGCGCGTTGCCGACTTTGAACCCCCTACCCCAAGGAGCTCTGGAAACCCTACTCACCGCAGAAACACAACACTAGGTCATTTGGCTGCGATCTTCTGTAGGGTGGAGGTATTCCACCAGTCGGGCTGCCCCAAGTAGAGAGAAATCTCCAAAGAAATTTCTCTGTGCCCTACCTCTCTTGCGAGGAGGATTCTCTAAGCGGCCCTCTCCGCCAAAGAAGAACAGGCGGCCGAAAGAGGCGTTTTGCATCCCTTCTTCCGCCGCCATAGCCGCACTAGGAAGGACGGGTTCGGCGAACGAGGGAGACAGTTAGGGTTGTACCAAACTGTCGCCCATTGGCGCATGGCACCCGGCAATTTGCTGGGCCTGTCGTCGGCGGTTACTACTGCGTGTGCTACCAGCGATCCCGCGTCGCCCTGTTAAGGTGACGGATGGTACACCGTGGAGTTTTAGTGAGTAGGAGTACACACGACGGATCTCTCCACGTTAAAAAATAAATAAATAAAGATGATAACAAAGTTAAATCTCTTTATGATATGCAACGACCCATAAATATTACTCGATTACAACGCTTTCTAGGTATGGTTACATATTTAGGCTCATACATTGAAAATCTATCAAAAAAAAACATTAAATTTGGGATTACTTTTGTCTAAAATTACAGAATGGCAGTGGTCAGAAAAACATGATCTGGAATATAATAACTTGGAAAACATCATTACAAATGCTCCAGTTCAAGTTATTATGACCAAAATAAAGATATTGTTTTATCAGTCGACTCATCCAAGGATACCATGGTTGCTGTTATTAATCACGACAAATACCTATAGCCTATGCTTCAGCATCACTTAGTCGCAACAAGCCTACTCCCAAATAGAAAAAGAGCTACTAGCTATTCTTTTTGGATGTACAAAATTTCACCAGTACATTTATGATCGTCATGCCACAGTTGAAACTGATCACAAGCCTATTGTCCCATATTGTTGATTGTATTTAAAAACCCTATTTATAATATTCCAGCATATCTCCAAAAAATAATGCTCTGACTTCAATGTGACCTAAAAAGTGTAACCTTATGACATAAATGTCATATACAAACCCGCTGGTAAATACTTATATGTCGCAGACACACTCTCCAGGTTTGCACTGATGGAAAAGTCATTTAGATTTAGATGCAGATATAGGCCTGCATGTAAACCTAGTCATTAAGTCCTTGGCAATTAGTCCACATAAACTCAAAGATTCAGATATATAAGTCACTATCATTAACTACTGTAACAACGGTTGGCCAGAGCACAAAAGATCAGTACCAGACACTACTAAATGTTATTTTTCCCTAAAAGATGAACTACACGTTGTTGATGGTCTGGTCCTCAAAACAGCATTGTTGTTCCAAGTTTATTTAGAAATGATATGCTTAAACTTTTATATGAAGGTCACCAGGGAATTAAAGCTTGTCATAATTTAGCTAAAAATCCAGTCTTATGGCCAAATATGTATACAGACTTGTAATCCTTGTTAATTCCTGTCATGTATGTCTTACTTATCATAGAAATAATACTAAAGAAACACTACACAGTCATGAGATCAAAAAGATTCCATGTTACTAAGTCAGCATTGATTTATTCGATTTTAATTCACATAAATATTTAGTTGCTGACTACGAGTATTATTCCAAATATACAGAGTTAGCTCATCTCAATAATAATTCAACCGTTAATAGTGTCATTGCACAGTTAAAAGCCATCTTTTCTCGACAAGCTATTTTAAAGAAGTTCATATCAGATAATGGTCCACCATTTAATTCCAAAGAGTTTACATTATTTACATCTCAGTGGCAGATGGAACATCAAACTTCTAGTACATATTATAGCCAATCTAACGGTATGGTAGAGAGCTATTGGCACTATTAAAAATATTCTCAGAAAATGCTTGGCCAACAAAACAGATCCTTATTTAGCTATTTTACAATACAGAAACACACCTAAAGCTGGATTATGTTCCCCTGCTCAACTTCTTATGTCACGTATACTCAGATCTAAATTGCTAACTCTTGAGAAAATGTTAATGCCTAAAGTTGTAGATTATAGAACAATTCAGGATAAAATGAAATAATATACTCAGTACATACTCACAGGTTTATTACAATAAACATTCGAGGAACTTACCAATTCTTCATAAGGGGCATAAAGTATGTTTCAAAAAACAACCACATAGTACATAGATACCAAGTACTATTACAGATGTTGGTCCACAACCACAGTCATACACTACTCAATCACCGGATGGTAGTTTTCGTCGTAATCGTTTTCACATCTTAAAGCCAAAGTCTCCAACGTCTCCTTCAACTCCAATATCTACAATTCCACCTCCTCAATCTTGTAGTCTAGCTCCAAAATCTGCAGATAGCAAAATCTGCAAAACACAGATTCTATACAGATATTCTATTCAGATAATTATACTGATTCTAGCATACAACGACAAAATATTACAGAACAAAACAGTACTTACTCGTTTTTTGGGCGATTATTTAAAAAGCTACGTCGATTTTGTAATTAAATAATGTCTTCATGGTATTTCATTGTATTTCTTGATTTGTAAACATTGATAAGAAATATCAAGTCCTACGTCAATATAACGTCAAATGTCAAAACCTAATGTCAAATGTCATACATGTCAAGTGCGTTTAGTGCGAATGTTAATATAATAACATTTGTTATCAAGTGCCTATCTAGCTATAAATAGTTAGTGCATAAGTTCCACTTATTACTTCCAAAAGGAGATGTGTCGTGTATTCCCATCCCTAATATTGTATCTATGCCAGACATTCCCCTATGCCTCTATGGCTCAATAAAAGATGAGTTAATCGCAAGTTGTGTTTTTTATTATAAGAAAAATCATTAGCCTGCTTTACGACTGTCCATGCAACTTCAACAGTTACACCAAGGAAATTATGTTAAGGGGTTACTTTTGACTTGACTAAACAAAGACTTATACGTGCTTGTACCATTTTTAACGTGTTAGTTCAATTATTGCACGTATTTGAATTGGCGATTTTTTCATTTAAGTGTTTGATACATTCGATATATTTGGTGACGTCTGCATCATTACCAATGCGAACATCCCGTTTCTGCAATCTGTCCTTAGCATTGAGGAGGTACTTTGCGAATCCATCCCAGAGGTGAGTTCCATACACGGCCTAACTTGTATCTTGTAAAGAAGTACAGCTGACCGGGCCTGAAAAACCGTTGCACCCTGTTCAGGATTCCTATTCTCCGAGATGTAATGGACATGATACTATCGATGTAATCCGTGGAGTTGAAGTCGCTGCGAATATTCACACCTAGGATATTCAGGCTGTCACTCATTGCTAGTGAGACGTTTTAAAGAGTGTGGAGGGGAGAAAACGGAGACTTTTTTGAGGAAAATACGACCACTTGAGTTTTGGCATTGAACTCAACCAAGTTACTTGCTCCCCATATAGATACGCGGTGGAAGTATTGGTTAAGTTCAATGGCAAGTTCCTCCCGTATCTTTTCTGTTTCTCCCCGACCACATGAAGGCTTGCTATGTATGATAACACCTATGAATGGTGCTATCATCTTCATAGCAATGAGTATGACCTAGAGGTAACATATAGTTGATATGCAGAAGAAACAGAGTGGGTGAAAGCCTTGAGGAACTCCAGCGTTTAAAAACAATCAACGTCGTCAATCGACGATGTCATGCCGGCCTGGTCAAATGTCTCTTCACGTTATGTTTATAGGACTCCATGTTATAACAGGAAGGAGGAAACACACTCGCCGGAAGACAGTTCACAGTATAGCATAGAAAGGCGTAGCAAATTTATACTGTAAAGCTTTAAAGCTATGGCTCCGAAGCCCAGCGCTCGTGGTTCTGTTATGAAAGGATAAATGGGAAATTAAATAAAATGATTTAAATATTGGTCCTACTGACTTAATAAACATCATTGAAATTTAATAAAAAAAATATTGTTATAGATTTTAGTGTTGTAACCACAATCTCACCTGATCTTAAGAGATTATGTGGCCCAAAATGTTAACACGCTAAGCCTAGTGGAAGACTGGCTCTCAAGTGCAGTAGCCGGAACATACACATTAGTGCTTTGCGTCAGATTTTCAACTTGTTGGAGGTGGATGGCAGGGGTTATTAGAAAAAGGCTTACACCACCATGCTAAGGGTTCACTCACGTTGTTTTCCTTTACCGAAAGTTCAGGCTCTTTGCAGGGGTAAATAATATGCAGAAATTATTGTTTGAATTGTTTACACCAAGAACTTTCATAAAAGGGAACTTTCCCCTATAGAACAAGACTGTTTCGTGTTGGTTCAAGACCGATGAAGCTGTAAAAGACTTCAGGTATCTTATGGCTAACAAAATAGTCATATTGAAAAAAAAAATGTTGGTTATTATTAAAATAAAAGTCAATTATTATTTCAATTTTATTGTATGCAAGAAAATAGCCTCGTGTAAATAAGCATTTAGACATTAGCTGTTTGCTCGATAGTATTTACCTTCGGCAAAATCTCAGGAATAATACTATTTTTGTATATTTAGGAGATATTTTTTTTTAATCATTTCTTACTGTTCAAAAATTTGTTGCTTGTACTAGTCCAAGTTTAAGTTGTTAACCCGTTAGTAAGCCTTATATAACTTTTGTTAAATATATTCAATTAATTTGTTTTCTATTAACGAAAACTATGTAAATTGGACATGAATTTACATAGTTTTCGTGTTAGTAAAATGATAAATTGTGTCGAGTCGATATTAAATGCTAAACTTTACGTGCCCGATGATATTCTATGTCTGTAAATCTATATTAATAAATCGGTAGTACTGTCCGTTCAATGTATATTTGATATTTTTCCAAATTTTCTGGTAGATTTCTTTATATGTAATTTTCTCTTAGACGTCTATTACAAAAGAAATTACTAAAAAAATGTGACATTTAATGTTTTGACATGACTTTTTGTATGTTCAGATTTTACTAAAAACAACTTTACCGATTTTTATGAAATTTTGTACACGGCAAGCTTACGTCATCGCTCAGTAGCTATAAGAATTGTCAAGGATTATTTTAGAAATGGAAAAATAAATTAATAATAATTCTTAACCGATTTTGAGAAAATTTTGTTGGCGTGAAGCATATTATGTCTAATTGATAGGCTATAAGAAATATCAATAATACTTTTAGAAAACGTAAAAAAAAACATTTTGAATTGATTGTAACCATTTATTTTGATGAAATTCTGTTCACGGGAAGCGTATAATTTCATTCCTCAATTGATAGGCTATCCAAAACACAATAAAAATAAACGATTAAATGTAATTAATTGAGAGAGGACTCTTTGGAAATTTCTGTCTAATTGGCGCAGTCCGACTCGTGAAATACCTACCTCCACTGTGACCTTCACCCTACAGAAGCTTGCAGCCAAATAATCTCGTCTTGTGTTCCTGCGGTCAGTCAGGCTAAGATAACCTCTTACAGTATCGCGAAACGGTAGTGTTTTGATGTTTATAAATGCATTCTTTCTAAATATTTTAAATGCCTAAATTGAATAATGTATTTTTATTTTTATTTTACATTCAGACTGGCACAAGTGTCGGGCAATCAGCTGTTTAGAAAAAATATGTATATGAAAGCTCATTTTAGACATATTATACAATTTTGCCAATCTAGACAGCACACTTCATCACAATCTTTCGTATAGTTTTCTATAACAATAATAATGATCCGTGATATTACTATATCTTTTCAACTGAATTAATTTTCATGAAATAAGGACGACGACAAAGTTAATAAATAACAAAGTTCAAATTAAAAGCAAAAAATATTCGTGTTTTATTTATTGTATTTATTTACATTAATAATTTTCACGACTTGCGTGAAACAGTTTAAGTATTGTGTTATGGACGTTAGTTTATTAAAATGTTAAATATGAAGGTTATATATCCTACAGCGTATTTCTAAGAATATATTTATATTAATAAATCTGTAGTTTAGTCTGTACATATATTTTTTTATTCCTAATTTCCCGATAAAAATTATATATGAATGACACTGATCACGAATATGAATAACATTAGACATTTTTTGTTTGAGTGATTTTATATCCGGATTTATCTTAAAAACGGCTTGACCGATTCATATAAGATACTTAATCGTAAAAAATATAAAAAATATGATGAACATGATAATTTTCAACAGATTTTTATAAAAAATTGTACACAGGAAGTAGATAGGTATATAATGCCATTTCTCAATTGATAGACTATATGAGTTGTCAATAATATGAGTATATTCCGTAATAATAAATTACGGGATGAAAATAACTACTACGTAATAACTGCGCAATGCTAGTTATGTATAAATTAAAATAAATTACAGACATAACTACAAAATACTGAAGTATATAGTACCGTGTGACAAGAGAACTACGTGAAAGAAGGAAAGTAACCGGTGAGGAGTTTCATTGGATTTTTTGAGTAATATCAAGTGCCGTTCAACTACCTTTATAAAAGACTAGCTGTGATCGCGGCTCCGCTCGCGTGGACTACTCAAAAAGGGTTTTTATTAAAGTGAAACTTTTATTCTATCGCCCCAAAATTTGCGATCATCTATCGCATGTCGCATTCCAGCTGGCCGTAGAGTACGGAACAGTGAGACTCGAGGCGAAGCGTAGAGTAGGAAACTGTGAGACTCGAGGCGAAGATGAAGTTATATTTTTTTTAGTTTCGCTTGCATCGTGGTTTCTTAAAGCCACACAATAATATTTTTTTTGTTGTATTTTTCTAAAATAAATGTAGCCTAAGTTATTCCTTATAACATTAGCTATCTGCCAATGAAATAACCGTCAAAATCAGCCCAACCGTTTTGAAGATTACCCCGAACAAACAGGCAGAAAGACAAAAATAAAAAAAGGGTTTTTGTTGTAGGTACTGTATATATTTTCATATGCATTTAGTAGAAACCTGTTATTTTGACATTACAACACACACAAAAATGCCTTCTAAGGATCTAATTTTAATATATATATATATATACTTTATCTGTCAGTTCGTTTTTACTAAACAAAATCATTTCCATTAACCTCACATGCGTAATTTTCCTCTGGTAATTTGATAATCGTGTTTATAATTATATCGTTCTGCAGGAATGCACTAATTATCTTCTCTTTCCTTTTACAAAATAGAAGTTTATGTACGTCTTATAAATGTAAAAATGAAATGATGATGATGATATTTAAATACAAATGTTATTATAAAGCAGCGGTACTAAACTTCCTAATGATTCAGCATAATAATCAGGTTTTATAGTTTTGTGCGACAACATGTCTTGCTTCGTTAAGCTTGTCAGTACCAATAATGTTATAAAACCAACTTCCTTCCCCAAGCTGATGTCCTGTTCAATCCTATAAAAAATTGAATCACGTGATGTCATAATAATTAGATACTTGAATAAGGAGATTAAAATAGTAATTAATAAATTACCGACAATAACCGGTAATGACGATCTGTCAAAATTTTAAATAATAAATTTCAATTTGTAATTAATTCTTTTACTTTAGTATATATACTAATTATCAAATTTTTTCACTAAGCATCAATCAATCGAGTTTACAAAATTGTATAAAATACCGCATCAGTGGTTCAAATTAATGTAGGCACGACATTACATATTATTATTAAAACATCATCGTTAGTGGTAGCGTGTACGACTTCGCGTCGAGTGACGTGAGTTCGAATCCCTGCAATGAGCCTGAGCTTTCGGTAAAGGAAAACATCGTGAAGAAACCATAGCATGGTGGAAGGGCTTTTTCTAACGCCCACCTGGCTAGCTACCACCCTCAAGTTGAAAATCTGTCGCCAAATACCAATAGGTGTGTTCCGGCAGCTGCACTTGAGTGCCTGTCTTCCACTAGGTTTAGCGTGTTATCATCTTTGGGCCACATCGTTACTTAACATCAGGTGACATTGTGGCCACTACGCCAAAGCCTATAACGATAAAAAAAATAAAAAAAAAACATAGCTTAATATTATTATACTGTACTTTATTAGTACATATTATATTATACTATTGTTGTAATATTGATCGTGTCAGCCGTATATTTATTTACCTTCAGTAATATAATCAAGTGAATTTTACGGATAAATAAAATATAAGTAGTTTGTGATTGTATTTTGTAGTAATACAATATAATATGAACATTTGGTGTTATTTATTTGAATGATGTGTTGTAGCTAAACGATAAGAGAACTTCCTTGACACTTTTTTATTATAACCTGGCCAAGCCAAGTAGACGATTGATAAATGTGACACAACTTGTTTCATATACAAAAAAAAATAATGTATCTTTATATTTTATTTATCAATTTAATATATTGATCTAATTTAATTTTTGATAACTATCACCAGTTTATTATTAGGTAATCGGTTTTTGGGATTATTATATTTTTTGTATTGAAAAGAATTCCACTAGTTCGTCTAGTTGGTTTGGTCTTGTTCTACCTTTAAACACTGCGTTCAGTTTTTACAATAGAGCAGCAGTTTTACCAGACGCTTTTCATGATGGGTAAATAAAAAGTCTTATTAAGAAGGCCATTATAATTAAATAACACTTTTCTAAATATAAAATTATCAATCATTTTTATATATTTTTTAATTTAATTAACGTAGTTATTGCTTATTAGCTGGTGCTCGCCAATTTCGCTAAGCATAATTTTTTTTATCGGTATAAAAAGTATCCAATGTCCTTTTCCAATTACCTCTGCACTATATTTCATTAGAATCCGTTCAGCCGTTTGAGCATGATTGATGGACAAACATTGAAATAAAACGTTTTTCGCTTTTATATGTCAATCGATTGATTATCGTCGATCGACAAATATCTACACACGCTATCACTGAGCCATCATACTCACAACTGTATCTCTAATTTGTCAATGTGTAATTCAAGTGTTTGGTGACGAAACATGTTTTTTTTAACTATACTAAAGTCTAGGTGTTAATTTGGTTTATAAAATAAACTTTTCTAAAGTTAAATATTGCTAAATGTGTGTTGTACAAAGCTTTACAATGTACTAAAGTTTAATTAAGAAATATTAAATTTTAGAAAAACTAACATAGCTTTATAAATTATTTGATACTTACATATCTCCGATAAAAAGCACTCGGCTTGGATCTGTGACCTTAGCTCGCTTCATTGCTAACTCTCCAAACAATTTACCGGGCTTGGCCAACTGTATCGGAGTTCGATTCACGTGTTCACTAACTATGTCTGTGAACGCTCCTGTCGCTGTAATCATCAAAAATTAATATTATATTGCAACACTAATGATGTAGTAAAAAAAAAAATACTTTTTATTTTTATTAAAACGTTAAAATTTATGAATAACTAGCGGTGTGCACGCGCTTCCACACGTGTTATGAGCGCAGTAGTTATTTTCACCCTGTAATTTTATTTTAACTCATATTATTGACAATTCATATAGTCTATCAATTGAGAAATTACATATTATATTTCCCGTGTACAATATTTCATCGAAATTGGTTCTAAATTAAAAAAAAAATACGTTTCCTAAATGTATTATTGACCATTCTTATAGCATATCAATTATGGACTGACGTATACTTCCCGTCTGTAAAAGTTGATCGGAATCGATTAAGGTTTTTACATACTACATGTGAAGACAAAACTACGTATAATAAATATGCACCGCTAGTAATTTATAAATCTAGCAATATGACAGTTATCAGACTAAAGACATCCAAAGCTATCTTAAGAAAATGAGCAAGGCAAAATTCGAAAATCTGTTAAAATTTTAATTATCGTTACTTAAAAGTTGCCATTTTTGACGTATTAATATTACGACGACGAACGAGGGAAAGAAATGACTCTGTTCTTAATTTCTATGAAATGATTAAACAGTTTTTTGAGCTTTCAAAACTCTTTTATAAAAGAGTTCTTTTGATGAGTTCCGTAGGTAGTGTTTCGTAGATTATATTTTAAAATTTCAAACGACTATCTTACCTAAAGCTATACTGCCAGCGAAGGGCACCAGCTTATCAGTGGCACCATTTATGAAGAGCACCTCGGGTCGCTTCAAGTACGTTGACGCTCTGTTTAATTTTGCCAGGTTCACACGAAAATCGCTGTCAAGAACGACCGCGCCAATCTCTTCATCGTCTTTGAGATATTGAGCGTAGTCACCGTAATATACAGGGCCTACGGTCGGCTAAAAATTTTCTTACGTGTAAAATATCTTTAGCTAAATTGTTAAACCATCACGAAATATAAAGTGTACCTGCATTAGTTAGTCATGCATTACGCATTTTTCCAACAGAAAATATTGGGTTTATGAAAGACTTACATAACATTATCAGATAAAAAAATCTAATAATCGAAAACTTTCATTTTCTTTTTGTTAAAAGTTTTTTAGACTATTGTAATATCCATTCAATCTTCACAGGTTCGAACTTTGGCCTGTGCGAATAAATTTTTCAGTATTCATGTAGATATATTTATTAATTTGTTGGTAACCTTATCTGCTGACGGTGAAGAAACCTGACCACTTGAGAAATGTTCTTGTAGCACTGTATATGGAAAAGGAACAGTGAAATTCTCTGCGTTTGAAATCACAAATACGTCGTGAGCTGGCGATATGATTAATCCCGTCGCTTCCCTGGGATGAGGCCTTCAACTAGTAGTGGGACATTTATAGGCAGATATTATTATTACATCATAGATATATATTTAAAATGTTGTCTAACTTACTCCGTCTTCGCAGTGAAAGCCATATGCTTTCAAAACTCTTTCAGTTTCGGGACACACCACACAGTACACCTTCTTATTGAAATTTATAGATTTCAAATACTCTGCTATAGCATTAGAGGGGATTGTCAAATTCTCCTGAAAATAACATTCACAATTTCATTTAACTATGTTAATTGACTATGTGGGTCAATATAGTGACACTGTAAGCGTACTGGGGGAACTGGCTCACAAGTGCTGCTGCCGGAACATACCTATAGAAGCTTAGCGTCAGATTTTCAACTTGATGGTGATAGCTAGCCAGGTGGGCATTAGAGAATACCCTTCCAACATGCAATGGTTTCATCACGATGTTTTCCTTCACCGAAAGCTCAGAGTGATTGCAGGGATACGAAGTTATGTCGACGTAGACGCTACCACTGAACTATCAGTACTTGTATTGTGTGTGCATATTTTAAATATATATTTAATTCTTCGTTGAAATATTTTAGCATAACAATTTTTATAACTTGGCTATATCAAGTACGTGCAGCACACCTGATGGTGAGCTGTATTCAAAGATGAACAATGGTATTTGGGAGGTTGGGGATAGTTGTCTTTAAGGCGTTATTCTCTACATAGAGTGGCTTAGTGATGTTTGATGGAACTATCACAAAGAAGATAACTTTACTCTACAAAAGAAACGGATTAGAGTGTGCTACATGTAAGCGGCCTTTTTAAATGAACATAAACTAGAAATCTCTGGATCGATATATTCTAATCATGATAAGCTCTCTACAGTCTTTGTAGAGTTATTAGACAACAGTGGGGAGTTAACTGGATAGCGACCATTTCAATGCTATGATGAAAGCCAAGATAAACTGTCAGACGAATACTTACAAATCCGTTCTCGATACCCGAAGCTTGGAACAATCCTTCATAGTCGTCTTTGGTTCTTAAACTATTATTTGAAACGAAGCTTACAGTTTTACCGTGATTTTTCATTAATTGCATAAAGTCACCAGATCCTGGCAGTGGAGACATTTTCCAAATTACCCCTTAAATCAGTCGTTTAAGAATATTTATATTATTAAGTAAGTACATTATTAAGTAGTAGTTAAACCTTTATATAATTAATCCCTAGTTGGTAAACTTTACACTAGTATATAATCTTAATGTGTTAATAAATTCCACGGTCTTGCTGGGCTTTACCGTGATGCACTGGGAGAGGCAATAGACGATAAACAGAAGGGTAATTATTAGGAATATTTAAATGAGATCATATCATATGGGAATAAAATTATCATCTATTATAACTATATATATATATTTATATATATATTATTGCGTATCCTTTTTTATCGTTATAGGTTCAGCGTTGGGACTACAATCTCACCTGATGTTAAGTGACGATGTGGCCTGAGATGGTGACACGCTAAGTCTAGTAGGAGGAATGACTCTTATGCGCAGGCTGCCGGAACACACCTGTTGATGCTTGGCGACAGATTTTCAACTTGAGGTTGGTAGGGCATTACAAGAAGTCCTATCCATACTATGGTTTCATCGCGATGTTTTTCTTCACCGAAAGCTTAGAATCATTGCAAGGATTCGAACTCACGTCTATCGACACGATGTCCATACAAGCTACCACTAAGCCATCATTCCTTTTAATCTGGATATCATTTATTATATTTTACAATTATCATACTTTTGGAATTATAACAAAATAGAATGACCATACAATATACATTATGTTTATACAAATATAAAAAATATATGACACATGAGAAAAGCGACAATTAAATATTATATCATCATCATCATTAGCCTTTGCGACAATGACAGACGGTTTGATCAGAGTATCTGAAAGAACCTCCTTTCGTGGCTATACAATACATATATTGTTAAAATAATAATAAATTATAATAAAAAATAATAAATTATAATGGTGAAACCGCACTACGCGGCAGCAGCATTGCGCGGCTTTTTCTTTTTTTTTTTTCGAACTGACTATGCTGTTAGCCTTAGGGGCCCTGGAGCCTTTACAGCTTTACCGGGCTTGGGGGCGAGCGCTTAAGGCACTCAGCCACGAAAGCTTTGCAACAACATGCGAGGGTGCCAAAGCGGCCGAACCTCGGCTAGGACTGTTGCGCGTATGCAATGAAGTCGCCATCTGACTAATCATTGCGCGGCACGGCACGTCGAGGTCCATGCATTCTTTATATGAAACTATATGGGGCATACCGCACTACGCGGCAACGGCACTGCGCGGCACGCAACGTTACGATACGTTTCTACGACATAAAACTATTTGTTTCATACTAATGAAACCTAGCGCCTCTACTAAACCTAGCCTGTATCGCTAGTCTTTTACCGTGATATATTATTACAGTATTACAATATTTTTATAGTATTTCAGTATTTCATAAAATATAATTTCTTACTAGCTAACATTACAAAGGTAATTAAGGATAATATATATACAAAGTAAAGAAAATATGTTTTTTTTTTTAATTTTTTTTCTTTTCATGCTACCTTATATGTATTTGTAATAATGTAGCAAGTTAGACTACAATATTGTAAACTTATCTCAATAAATGGTGAATTAAACAAGCATGAGCATTAAAAGCATTTTTTTTATTACTGTGATATCCTTTTGTTTTATTTTATGATTACAAATAAGTTTTCTATATCTTAGATATATTTCTGCAGAGATTTTGTAGAGGTACTCTATACTACCAACTCATTACATTTACGATTATTTAGTGAATATATAATAAGAATTTTATTTAGATTATTGTATAGGAAAGGGCCAAGATAGCATTGAAATATATTTACGAAAAATATTTTTATATTGGTTTGTGGCACAAACCGCATATTTCCGCCTACGTGTAGTTATTACGTGTAGTATATTAGGTACATAAGGGACTTTACGATGTTGTTCAATTATGACATATTTAACTAATAGTTTCCTGACCGACAAAACATCCCATTCAGTGTACAAATCACTCGTAGGAAATCTGAAAGATGCTATTACTTATATTAATATTGGTCATGCTCTTTTCAGTTTTTTTTGTTTCACGCGATGACGTAACACAATAAGATAGGAGAGACTGCGGTAATGTAAAGTATACCATTTTCAATAAGTCATGATCTAGTCGTACATGTCGTAGTTTCCTAAATATAAATATTAGCTTATTTATTCTATCGTTAAAGTGATTAATGTGAGGGGGTACCATGTGAAATTTTCATCTAACAAAACTTTTATTATAACTATCTAACAAAACGAACAAAATGTTTTATTGTGTTAACTCTATCTAGATCGTAACAGTTACATATCAATTGACTTTTATTTTGAAAATTATGTACTATGATACTGGTGTTTCCATTAGTAGGGAATGTAGTTGTATTTGCAAAAATTATATAATATTTTCAATGATAATTAATTCTAATTTAGCCATTGTACCTACAAGTATTTGTAAACTTCTTTCATCGTGGAATTTAGCTTCATTCCAAGTTTTCTCATAAAATAATAATGCTGTGTCGTCAGCGAAAGTAAATATTCTACAATTACCTAACTTAAGCTTTCAAAGATTGTTGATATTGTTAAGAATAAGTTTGGACCAAGTACACTACCCTGAGGCACACCATGTTTTATAGAATCGCCTTTACTAGTGTGATCATCTATTTTAACTGTTTGGGTTCTATGTTCTAAATAATCCTTAAATAATCTCATGCTAATCTTCTAATCCTCGCTAATCCTCGGATTTAAATATTTTTTTACTGAGCAGAATCGTAACAGAGACTGTATCAAACGCTTTTGCAAGATCTAAAAAGATAACAATACATTTGAGTTTATTATCAATATTTGTTTCAACAAATTCTGTAAGAGAAGGAACTGTTAGATTATTTGCCTTTGCTATTTGTTATTACTTTTAGGTGGCTTCACTCGCGTGTTGTAAACGTTACGTCCATTCTATTCTTTGGTCTGTGGATATATATCAAATTAATGTACTACTACATAATTGTATATATTAAGAGTTATAAAAAGTTAGCTATAGAATATATCTATCTACTAAGGATCACCCACAATAAGCATTTTTGATTTTAAAAATAACCGACGGGCGACCGGTGGGAACACGAATAGTATGATTTGCGTGCGTTCGACCGACGGCATTCTGTAGTCCACACAAGCGGAGCCGCGGGCACAGCTTTTTTATAAATAAATGAAACATAATTATCATTATTTTGAAATGAAAATAAATCATTTTAAATTAACAGCTTAAATATATCTACATATAACAATACACAAATAAAATTTAATAATTATAGTATTAAATCAAATTATTCATGTTATTATAGCTGTTGATCGGCACACAAGAGTAATTAAATAATAACATAATATATTAAGTAACATACCATCACAATCCGAGAATATATGATCGAAAGAATTTAGAAACTTTTTAAATTCATTCGAATCTAATTCTAAAAGATTCACAGGTTCGGAGCTCATGTTGTTTTAATAAAAAAAACACATCAATATTCTTAATCTACTTGTGTAGGATACAGTGCAGTGCGCAGTGTGCCCGCGTCATTATGCACATTGTACTTTCTGTGTAAATATATTTACACGACTTTTAAACGTGTATATGAGTATGGTTCCATTTTAAATGTCTGTGACGTCATACGATATTTAAGTGTGTTTTATTAAATGTAATTATTATTGATGCATACGCTTTCTACTTAAGGTCATTTGGATATGGGAACACGACATAACTTCATTTATGTTATTTTTGTTGTACCAAGCATATATACAAAAATCATAGGACCCATATACTCAAACATTAAGGCCAGAATCCAGTTGGAAACTTTAGGTAATGAATTTTTTTACAAAGAGGTGAGAGTCAGGGCATCCCCGAAATAGTTCTCGGCAGTATTGGAAAATAACTTACTCAACTTCACCTGGGACGAATACGGCATTAATTTAAATGGATCAAAATTGCACCACTTAAGATTTACCGATGATCTTATACAACTTGAAGAACGCACTGAGAATCTTGAATATTGATTAAATATTTTAATGAAGAAAGCACGAAAGTCGCACTAAATCGGACAAGTAGCAAGCATGACTCGCACCCGACGTATCCGAGCTGATTACATTACTAACCGTACATTATTGTACAGTCTTTTACATACATATTATATATAAATTATTCTTATATTCTCTAATGTATCTCGGTCTGTCTCTCTGTTATTGCGCTTATAAGCGCGTGATTTTGGTGAACATTTTTTATTATTTTATAGAGGGTTTTACTAAAAAGTTTTTAGCACGCTTTTTTGGAATTCACTGCCAAAACCGTTATGACATAGGAGAATAGAAACACAATATAAATAAATGATAAATAATTGATTCTTGATTGAAAAAGGTTAATTCTTGTACAATATACTGTACATCTGTGTAAAGTAGAAAAATCTAAAACCATATACACTATAACCAACTTTAATATTTAAACCACGATAAGTATGTAATTTAATGTTACAGAAGAAATCAAAAAACATGTTTTATGTTAAAAATATACGTGAAATAACTATAAATGAATTTTATCCTCATAAAGAGGTTTTAATAATTAGGGCACTGAGTGCTACTTTTAGTATGAAGGGTTGTATCTCTTTATTACGTTAACCTAGAATACCTTGTTTTTTTTTTTCTTTTTTACTGCAGCGTGAGATCATAGGTCTTGTCTTTAATATTCATTTCTAATTTATATAATTTTGTTGCATCTTACACACACGGGTTTACAAATAATTGTAGTATGCCTGTGTGAAGTACCCTTTAGGTAATAATAATTGACCACTGAGTACGATTTTTAGACTTTTATTATGAAGACCTGTATCTCCTTATTGTCTTCAGCCAGAAACTTGATTTTTTTACACTAGTTTAAGGGCTATTAGATTTTATTACATTATAAGTTCACACAAGATTAGAAATTCCTCATTTTGCTGATTTTCCTTTTAACTTTTGTTAAAAGGGTTATCTTTGTATCAAATTTTAAGACTACGGGAAGTACTCTAGAGGTTTTGATAATTGATCACTGAGTGCAACATTTAAACTTTTATTTTTAAGGGCTGTATCTGTTTATTGTGTTAATCTAGAAACTTGATTTTTTACAGCATATATATACCTCAAATCCTTTTCGAGAAAAAAAGTAAAACTTAATTTTTAACAAACTTCGTTACATTATAATTTCACACGGGATTAGAACTTCCTTATTTTTGGATTTATTCCTTAACCTTTGGTTAAAAACCTCCCTTAGTGCTAAATTTAAAGACTGTAGATCAGAGGGAAGTACCCTATATATTTTGATAATCGATTAGCGTTATTTTAGCTATGAAGTGACGCAGCAGAATGAGGTCATAGGCTAAGGCATATACAAAGTAAGGTATATGATATTAATTTCAACTTTATACCTACAGTCATTTTCAAGAATAAGTGTCTTGACACACGGATAGACAGCCAGACAGACAGACAACAAAGTGAGCCTATAAGGATTCAGTTTTTTTTTAATGTTGAGGTGCGGAACCATAATGAACACCAGTAAGACCCAAATAATAAGAAATACCACAAAACTCAACATCATAATTAGAGGCGATTATAAATAAATAATTAATATAAATATTTGAGTATAGGAATTTTAAATATTATTATTACGACCCGTAATAAACGATCAAAAAGAAACAACAACAATGCAGGTACTTGGAAGTCTGAGAGCAGCCATACTCGAGCGTTTTTGTTGTTAATAGTTTATGAGTAATTCATTGAATTTAATGGAAATTCTGGTATCGAAAATATTACATAAACAGAAAAGGGGTGTAATAAAGTAGTTATTTGAAATGAAACAAACAAAGTCATAAGACCATTGAATTTGGATAAACAAATCAATTAGGCTGTTCTCAAACTTTCTTTAAAAACGAGCCCTTAGTGACATCTGGAAACTATTTGCCAGACTACTGCGATCGAGTGCATAGTGCGATTTCTGCACAGTTTTCTAGTGTTATATGTATACGAGTATATAATATACGGGTGGGTATAGAGCATTTAAGAATTGGTGGACTATAAATTGTTTGTGTGTAATGTATTCTGTGTTCGTATTTTTAGTTAAAAATTTTAATGGTAATTACAGTATTTATTAAAATACAATATTAACTTCAAACTATTTGCTCGGTTAACAGCTTTCTAGGGTCCGACTAAACTTTCCTCGGCTATATTGTTATAAGGATCGGCTTTCTCTACCAACACGTCATAATAACATTAAATAAGATACTATTTAATATATATCGGAGAATTGTGTCGGATTATGGAATCAGTACTAATGATTTAGTATTCGTACTATTGACCCTCACTACTGCCTGTGCGCGATAGCAACAGATGAGCTTTGTGACCGCGAGTATTTTATAAGCAGACAATAACCGACTTGAACATTCTTGCTCGAGCTATTAGATTGCTCCTCCCGAATTCGGGAGTTGCCGCCGTTTATATGCGGGAGTCGTGATTAGCATGGCCGCCTACGGAGCACCAGTGTGGGTAGACGCTCTCAGCGCCCACAATAAGCGCGTATTGCGCAGTGCGCAGCGCACTGTGGCGCTGAGGGTTGTCCGCGGTTACCGCACGGTGTCCGCAGGAGCGGCCTGTGTGTTTGCCCGCTCCCCACCGTGGGAACTGGAGGCTGAGGTACTCGCCGCCGTGTATAAGTTTACGGCGGCGAGAAAAGAAAGAGAGAAGCCTCCGGCTCCCATTGAAGTCCTAATGTTTAGGCAGAGGGCTCTGGCCACAGTTATGTGGCGATGGGCAGAGGACCTGGCGGATGCGCGCTATGGTAGTTACACCATAGGCGCCGTCCGCCCAGTACTCAATAGATTGTGCTCGATGGAGCGGGGTTCCCTGATGTTTAGGCTTGTACAGGTGCTATCTGGGCATGGCTGCTTTGGATGGTACCTGCACCCGATCGCTCGCAGGGAGCCGACCACCGCGTGTTATGAATGCGGTGCTGTTGCAGATACGGCGCAGCACACTCTCTTGGAGTGCGGCCCTCTCCGCTGTCGACGAACGGGTGGCAGGAGGGGGCGATTTGCACGCCTCCTTCCTCCACCCTAGCCGAACCAGGGGAGATGGGTCGGGGGGCCCGTCTTCCCATTGCACTGGTTCGGCAGACGGGGAGACAGTTAGGGTTGTACCGAATTGTCTCCTATTAGCGCCGGCGTCCAGCACCTTGTTGGGCTTGCCGCCGGGGCGACGCGGTAGAATACTACCAGCGATCCCGTGTCGCCCCGTTACAGTGGCGGATGGTACAGGGTGGACGTTTAGTGGTAGGAGTCTCACATAACCACTCGCTCCCCCGAGCGGGTGTGTAGGTACCAATGACGGGTTCCTCCACGTAAAAAAAAAAGATTGTGAAGACCTCAGTTTAAAACATATATGCATATTCCACTAATTCCACTTTGTGTTAGACTTATTTTTATTTTATTTAATTACTCTTAAAAGATCACTCATCCTTGAATGATTATAAGAATAGGTGTTATCGATGGCCGCATTGTCAGTTTAGTTAGGATTGATAGTGTGAAAACATAAGCCTGAAAATCAATAAAAATCAAATAGAATTTACCATAGTTCACAACTTGTTAGTCAAACAAAAATAATTTTGACGAATTCACGTCATAATCCCAGACGTTTACAATGGAAACACGCTGTAAGTTTATCGATATGTCGGTCAGTCACCGTGGTAATGGCCTGATGGCTTTGGTTTCAATTTCTGCCCTTTTTCTTCTTCATTATCTTGTCGAACGCAATTACTACTCTGTGCGCGACCAAACTTGCTCACACTGGACCCTACCAGGCGTGAGATTAGGCGAAACGATATACGGTACGCGCGCAGATAGTTTTAATTCGCAGTGGCGCGATATTTGTGGACCGGAACACTGGGGGGCGAAGATGCACGCAACACATATCAAAATTAAGTCAAAATATTGTAGAAATATGAACTCTTTATATACAAATATATACACAAAATGTTCCAGTGCTTCGGAGGTATTTTGAGAATGTCTTCAGTATTCAGATTTATTCAGTTCTTCCGTAGCTATCCAGTGCGATTAAAATTCTGCCGGAGCCGCTTTTTTTTTCGATCTGACTAAAGCTAACAGTGTTGTTGTGCTCCGGTCAAATATTTATAGCTGATGGCCCGCGTGTGAACGGACCGACGATGGCGTCTCTACCCGATTCTCTCTAATTTATTATGTAGTTTGATTTACATAACAATTCTAACTGAAAAAGAACTATTTGAAATCTTTTTAAAAAGTTAAAAAAACCAACTACAATCTAACTTGAATATTAACACTATTCATTTTAAATACAATATTTTAATGTTTTTCGACATTAGGATTTGAATAAGCAACACATTTGTTTACATTTTTAATCTAAAATTCCATTTTCTTCTATGGTTTTTTAGAAGTATAAAATTACCTATACCTACGTCTGCTGGCGTGATGATTAAGCCCAAGGGCTTACTTTTACTCGGAGAAGTGTTTGCCTAACAGTGGGGCATTGGGCCGAATGGGGTATTCGCGATCTAGTCAGGCTCAAGAGTCTTATCACTCTGTTATATCAAGTCCGCAATAGTTATTTAACAGGATGCATCGTATGTAGATGAAGCTGGCTTAAGTATCTTAAGATTTTATCCGAAACTGCAAAAAAAAAAACAAATTATTGCACTGCATTACAAAATGTAAATGTCTGAAGAAGACTCAAACATGTCATAGCATCATACCTTTTAGAAGTGGATTTGAAGAAGTGACCGTTTGCTTATGTTCGACGGCATTTTATATGGTTATTCTTTTTCCTTTTCCTAACTTGGCAACTAGTCCTCTTTATGCCATTATCAAGTGATTAATAATAGAATGTCCTGTAATGATTTCAGTATTCTGACAAATTGGTGGCTCCTTTGTTAGAACTTTCCAGGGAGTTTTTGTGACGTCTGAGAGTTCATGGTCTATGTTATCTATTTGCAATCGATTTTACTTGTGCACAATAATCAATTGCTTTACTATGCAAAATTCCATCTATAATACATAATATAGGGCCAAAAAACACAAATTTATGAACAAAAAACAAAAACCACTATATGGCAGACTGAGGTCCCGCTAAAAAGTCCAGAATCATTTTATTTTCAATATCATTGTGGGATAAAATAAAAACATTATATTTTTACTGCTTGCCTACGTTATATGATAAACTCTTATACAAATTTTATGCTTCTAGACACACCTGTATTAGTTGTACGTTATCTGTCAGTAAGCCTAATAGAACTTTATTGTATAAATTTGATTAATTTTGTTTTCTATTAACGCAAACTAAGTAAATTGGGCATTAATTCCCAGACCGTGTTAATAAAATGATAAATTGTGTCAACTCAATATTAATTTGTAAACTTTACGTGCCCTAAAATATTCCATGTCATAGTAAAACTATATTAATAAATCCTTACTTCTGTCTGTGTATGTACATTATTCCAAATTTCAATGTAATGTAACAATTCATATTAATAATAGTAATAATATTTCAACAATTGTCCGATTTTTATAAAATTTTATACATGGTAACCTTATGCCATCGCTCAATTGATAAGATATAAAAGTTGACACTTTAGAAAACGTAAACATATATATATAATTTTATACCGATTCGATGAAATTTTGCAAACGACAAGCATATGCCATTTCATAAGAACTGTCAATAATTGAGTCCTACCGAAAATCCTCCTCTCATAGTTGCTACACATAGTGGCGTTTTGCATAATAAAGCTTGGTTATTGTGCAGAAGTGAAGAGGATTGGGAATAATAACATGGACAATGAATTATGAGATGACACAAAAACTCTCTAGAAAGTTCTAACAAGGGAGCCACCATCTTGTTCATAAATCAGGGGTAGTCAACCTTTTTATACTTGACACCCACTTTTACATCTGTTAATAGTAAAATTGGCTAACCTCTAATCGGTTCCACGGTAATCGTGATTAATAAAGTGGACAAGTAACTTTCTGAAATTTATAAAGCTGTGTTACAAGTTAAGTAGTGCAAGGCACACTTGCAATACTTACTTACCAAATATTTTGTACCAAATAATTTAAAATATATTATATTAAAAACTAAAAACATGCTTTAACTACGCACTAAAAATTATAAACTTTTTAGTATTATAATAACGTCTCGTTATCCAAGCCTAATCTAGTTGACTTGTCTAAACGAATCATAGGAGCCTAAACTCGAGGGGGTTACTAGTGGCTCAGATCAGCTCCAAGATAGCAAATTATAGTGTGGTCATCTTAACTACGTATACATACAAAGTTTCATTTCGATATGGCAATTAGAAGTAGGATAAAATTGACTTCTAAGATTTTATTACATTGTTTGTTAGTTAGTTACAAGTGAAGCTAATATAAGCGTGATAATAAAACAATTTTTTACATGTAGACAAATCAATATTTTATGCTTGATGCTTCTATGATACATTCAGCTTAATGTAATGAAAAGCCCCTACCACCCACCATGAAAGTAAGAACGACACTCGTCAATGACGTGGACTAAGTTAATCTATAACTAGGATAAGTGTTAAAATTTCATTTTTTCTATAATTTTGATGTATAGAAAAACTTTAATGTTTGTTTGTTACTTCTTATGTTATTTTCCTTTTACTATCAGGTTTAAATTATGAAAATAAAATAACGTAAGTAAAATAAAAAAACTTAATGATTTATAACTTATGCCAATAACAAATAATTATGGTTTAAGATATTTTTATTTCTCTAAGAATATATATACAATTCGCTTTACAGAGAAACTTATAGATAAAAAATTCAAAATTTCAATTTAACAAAATTCATTTAAACATATCACAAGCAGTCGCTCGTTGAGGTCACCAGTAATAAATCTATATAAATTAAAATGAAATGTTCGTTGATAAGCGCATCACTTGAGAACGGCTAGCCGCTAGACCGATTTGGCTATTTTTTGTTTTAAAATGTTCGTAATATACCGAAATAGGTTTTTAAAGAAAGAAAAGTTTCCCGTTTAATTTTCAAATTTGGGAATAATTGGACGTCTTTTTTTATCGGATTTTTGTATAAACTCAATACCATAACTCACGACGGCAAAGACAAGCTATACAAAAGCAATATTTTTTTGCTAAATTACCCTAAAATTATTAAATTTAGCGCCCTCAATGTAACGGCCTCTGTGACAGTAATACATAATCATAATGTTACATACATACTGCATAGATACCGCAGTGTCTCAAGACGAAAATCTTTGACCAGTGTGTGTTGCCAGTGATTACATATGGTGCTGAGACATGGATGCCAACTATGGACATCATAATGTCACTCAAAGGGCAATGGAGAGGGCTATGCTCGGAGTTTCTCTGCGTGATTGAATCAGAAATAAGGAGATCCGCAGGAGAACCAAAGTCACCGACATAGCCCGAAGAATAGCTAGACCTAAGTAGCAGTGGGCTGGCCACGTAGCTCGTAGAACGGATGGCCGATGGAGCCAAAGAGTTCTCGAGTGGCGGCCACGTACCGGAAGATGCAGAGAGGGTAGACCCGCCACAAGGTGGTCTGACGACCTGGTAAAGGTTGCCGGAGGCCGCTGGATGCGGGCAGCACAGGACTGGTCGTTGTGGCGATCTTTGGGGGAGGCCTATTTCCAACAGTGGACGTCTTTCGGCTGAAATGATGATAATGTTAGTAGATATTATTTTAAAAAACGGACTGGAGTTGCGATTATTTAGTCAAAATTGTGACCTGATGATAGGTAAAAAAGAGAAACGCCATAGGAGCCCTAACAACATCAGAAATTGTTTAAAGCAATGTTGGTCTTTTTCGCCGCATATGAAACATGCAAGTCCAGAATGGACATATGCGGTTATTGTTGCGTACTTTTTAGGATTATACTAATACTGAAATATTACGTATTATCAGAGCCGAGAAGTTTTTTTGTAAATACTCGAAGCGTACCTATTCTATGTAGTTAATAATATTTTAATTTGTAATGAACTTAACCAATTAGGACGGGGTTACCGTACCGATCTTGGAAGTTTTCAAGATAATAAGGTCGTTTATCTCGCAGTATTTACAGTTAAACTAGGTCCGATAAGAATGTTTTTTCAAGTTTTTTATTTTTCAGAAACGTTTTGTAAAAGTCTTAATTGTTGAATAATAATATAAAATGATTCATCTATATCTAAACTATAATTATATACACGTAAAAAATGTTTATTTGTAGGACGTAATATCAAAACTACTTATCCTATTCCAAACATTATTTCAGTGATAGAAATCTACGTTCACCTTTAGGCTATATTTTAGTGTAATTTAATTTTATATTGTAATTAACGGGAGCGAAGTCGAGGGCGGTTATTAGCTTATTATAATTTACTTCTAACACAATAGTATTTCCTTGAATATTATAATTATTAATGAAGTTACGAGAGCTAGGGCCTGACTAATCTATATGGAAATTTCCTCTACTTGGGGCAGTCCGACTAGTGGAATACCTTCACCCTACAGAAGATTTTAGCCAAATAACCTTGTGTTGTGTTCCTAGGGTGAGTAGAGTTACCAGAGCTCCTTGGGGAAGGGGACGACAAAGTTAATAAATCGTTTCAGTTAAAAAAATTACAATATAACCTACCTCGAATTTTAACTTGGCAACCCAAGAACCTTTGCCTGTTCATTCTTATGTATGAGCAATATAAAAAAAACCCTTATCCTTTTGGCGCCAAACTCTTCCTAATGCGTAAAACGTGGCACATACATTAGCCCCGAATAGACCGTTCCTTCACAATGTAATATGAACATAATGCCTATTATTGAAGCGGGCGAGAGATTAAACTTTCAGATCGTGACTTGGCTTTTTCCAGGAAAAGGTGTTCAAAATATACCCTAACACCTTTTATAGTCAAATGTCATTGCGAATTTTTAGAGCTATTTGTTACGGTCACAAGACTGTATAGGAGTAGTGGATTGTTGTCACACCGAAGCGTAAGGTTTTTGTGAATGTATTTTCTAATGAATTGCGTCTGAATTTTGTAACTAGTTGACTAGCTTAAGGTGTCGTAACTACGTACTTCTATTGTTTCCATCTTAAATAACAAAATCAGTGTAAGTAATTTCCAAAAAAAGTCTCTGAAGCTGACGCGGACATACAAAAACTAGAGCATTTCGTTTGTCAAAAGCCATATATAACTAAAAAAGAATGTAGAGTTCAAATGAAAAACTTAATATATTCGTTTTATTTATAAGCATTATTACATTTATATTTTTCACGATTTGGTTAAAACAGTTTGACGGTCGTAATTTGGCCGTTATTTTATTAACGTTTTCAATATGGAGGCTATATGTCCATCAACAGCATATTACTAAGAAAATATTAGATTTAAATTAAAATAAATTATGGACATTACTGCAAAATGCTTAAGTATGTTACAGTACCGTGTGATAAGAGTTTGTCTATGGGAAAGAAGGAAAAGTCAACGGTGAGTGGTTTCAATTGAATATTTTTTGAGAAATATCCTTTATTAAAGATGAAACGCCCATATAAGTGGAAATCGAATATTCTAGTTAGGCCAAAGTTTTTTATGTATATTTCTTCAACAAAATCATGAAATTGATTTTCAGTTAATGTTTTTCTCACTTTAAAGGTAAAAGCGTGCCGTAACATCTAAGGGCTTGCTCTAAGCCTTAAAGGCTAAACGTTTGCTTGGGTTTAGGCCATACATTTCGAATACATTACTTCCATTTTACTTTTTATATGTACCCGTAATCCTAAATAAACTAAGAAATTTATACGAATACAGGTACCTACTATGTCTTTTTTTGTTTGTACAAGCCAGTATCATTGAGTAGAAATCCGATAATTTCTACATTGAGCAGCTTTGGATATGATTATGTATTATTATTTATTTCTATGATCTCAACTCTATTTTATCTCCTGTCGTAAACATTAATACTCGAATTTATATCCACACAAAGATAGGTCCGGACGTCACGAACAAAGCGAACGTTTTGAAGTCCTTTGATGTCTAACGTAGTCTGTAGATAAACGGAATACATCAAAGCCCAGATGTTATGGTATCCTAAAGATATTGAAATTAATAAACACTATTCTATTCTGTACCAATTAAATTCTTAGCATTCTAACAAAGTTGATATAATTAATATTGAACTACTGTCCAAGCAGACTACATCGATATTAAGGTATAACAGTAACCCAGTGAACATACGAACAATATTTGACATCACCCTAACATCGTATGTGTAAAAATTATGTAATTATGACAAATATGATGTAAATGTGATGTCAAACCAAGGTAATGTGTTCACAGGGAAGGTATCTCTATTATACTAGAATAGCGGTACGCTTCGCACGCGTAGAAAAACATTTTAAAGACAGGTCTTCATACAATATTTCATCCTCTTTTTCAACCACCATAGGGGTTGAATTTCCAAAAGTCCTTCCTTAAAATAAAAATGGTAGGTTATGATTTACTTCTAAGATTTTATGACATAGTTAGCCACAAGTGAAGCTAATAAAAGCGTGTTAAAAAGAAGTATGCTGCAAACTGAATAGAATCAGGGTAGAAATAGGTATCGGGATGATAGGATTGTACTGTCAGACTGAATCGCGACCAACATGCATAGGGTGAACAGTCCGTCGCGGTGATTCGCTTATGAGCGTCGCGTTGAACTATAATATTTGTATGAATGAAAGTAATGGTAAGCACAGTACAACCCCAAAACAATGGCGACTACCGAGAGATCAACAATACGTCGTCAGCCACCGCTGTCATGCTAGCCTGCGTAAATAAAATCTGTATACCTATGCGACAAACCAAAGAGTGTCATAGTGACGGGCTTATCATCATATGCTTGGTGGCCGGTATCCAGTCGGGTATAGATCCTTAACAGCCAGCTTGATTACCTACTGGTTATTGGATAAAAACAAATATAGTTGTTCGGCACATTGACTGTAATGTCCCTCATAGTAAGCACAGTACATAGTAAGGGGTGGTCACCGCTGTCATGCCGGCCTGCATAAATATCTCTTCACGTTACGCTTGAAGGACCCGATGTCATAAGAAGGAGGAGATGGTTCCACAGTTTCACGGTACGACAAAGATAAGACATAGAGAACTTTGCCGAAATTGAGGTTACCGTAAAACTGTGATTCCGAAGCCCAGCGCGTGTGGTTCTGTTGTGGAAAGGTGAGGAGGGAATTAGATTGAAAATAGGTAGGTACCGGCGGATCACGGTGCGCGACACGCAAATGTGTACCACTATAGTGGGTGTTACCAGTGTATCGTTATCGAGATCCAGTCACATACATATTATATCATCGTATTATAATATATTATATTATCGTAACATAAAAATATTAAAAGAGATGTTTTTCGGCTTTGATGTTCATAATATTTAAAGGACGTGATTTCAAAGTCCCATGCACTCGGATACTACTATTTCTAAAGTTGTTAAAGGGTTTAAAAAAAATAACAATGATAATGTAACCAAAGTTAGGGACAAAGTCTCCCTGAGATAATTTGCCAGCCTCACCCGGAGGCCGGTATCTTGCTTCACTCTTGCGACAGAACTTTTTTCATCAAGATTTAAATATGAAAAGATTTCCGATGAATACGAAGGATAGTTTAATGGAAAATATCTTTTTAAATAATACTTGTAATTACAATTATAAATATATATATGTAATTTATTTTTTAGTTTTGCACTACATAATATTTGTAAAAAACAAAAATGTTTTAGCTTTTCATGTAACTATTTGTATTATATTATTTTAGGGCCTTTATAGTTTCATCGGTTTTTTGGTAAGCGCAGAAGACACCCAAGGGTGCCAAAGAGGCCGAGCCTCGGCTTGGTCTGTTGCTATGTAATATTATATTGTACTAGCTGTGACCCGCGGTTTTAGCCGTCTTAAATTTATTGGACAAACTATCCAACGCGCCGTGCCGTCGCTAATGCAACCGTAATTAAAATGGATAAAATGTGTGAAGTCTTATCAAACCCGACAGATGCGAAGATTTTTACGCTTTGTATAAAAAATCCAACTATTAATTAATACTATCATTTAATTACGATGCAGCAGTTTACGGGTATTCGTTGTTTTTTTAATTAAATTAAAAACATATTTGTGGTAAGGTATACTACGCACTCCATATAGTTCTTAATACTACGCTGCTGGTCGCGTTTTCACTCTCTGGTAATCTATCTCGCTTACTCACATGGATAACAATACGCGCTGCTCAGCCAATGAGCAACCGTGCAACATCCGTACGTGATATTTCACTTCTTCCGAGTCAAAAATTAAAAATACTTTATTCAATTTATACCCTAAGTTACCTGAATGTTAATACACTATCACCAGTTCAATCATAGTCATCGAGAGGTGATCAATATCTTTTTTCTGTTGCGTTTTTTTATAAACTATTTTATTTTCAATTATTGTATCTTTTTGTGGATGTGGTGAGGGAGTCAGTTTCAGACATTACTATCATTCACATAATGATCCAGCCTGTGATAAAGCTTTCGACAATAAAACTTGATTTACATGATTCTTGAATATATTAACCGGCAAATTTATAATGTGTCTAGGAAATTCATTCTAGAATCTAAAATACGATTACCTAAGAAAGTTTGACTTATCATCTTAATAAGTCAAAAATGTGGGATTACTATTTTATATTTACTTCCAGTATTGAAATTGTGCCTGTCGTTTACAAGAATTACAAGTTTAAACTTATATATTCCGAATGTACATTAAATGTATACAAATAAATATATACAAATAAATAAAATTGAATAGTCTAAGGCTAACAATATAGTCAGTTTGGGCAAAAAAAAAACAAAAGGCATAGCCCCTTTTTTCGTTTACATCAGCTGCAATCTCTTTTTGTAAAATAGTGGCTTACTGATGGAACATTGCCACACATAGTAATAGCACAGGGATTGCTTTTACAAGACTTGTTTACCTTTGTCGAGGTGGTACGGTCATGTTGAGCTGCTCGTCTTAAATCGTGTCAACACGACGAGTCTGACCGACAGAACCGTGGAAGTTTCTACATCGGATTAACGCATCCAGAGATTAGAAGCCTCGGTAAGATACCGCTGTCACATTTCCTAGACCTACACTCGTAATTTTAGTCGGTCCGCGTACCTCAAGGTCATCCAGGTCACGTATTGCCACGTGCGTTCGTGGTCAGAACCTAACCTAAATATTACTTAGGACATCTCACGTTCCACTATTGTTTCTTACTTTTACAACAAACAAGCAAGTTTATTAGTTACCATTTTTAGATGTTAAGCCGGCAATAACTACACTTTTCCACCCATTGATTTGGAGTTTGGTTTGTTGAACCAGTGTTCATCCCGATGCTGCTACTATCATAGCCACAGGTCTACATTATCATGGATGCGTTTCAGGCGAGGGAGGTTTCTAGTTACCCTAGTCCCGGACTGAACCTAAAAGCTGTCTGAGGACCACCACCACGGACCACGGAGTGCTGAGGAGGTTCCTAGACTCTCCGTTCCGGCACGCTGTCGTGTCCGGCTGCTGCTTCAGCCCACAGAATAGATCTACACCTAACTTTATTTTATACCTTTAATTTACACTGTCACGCGCTGGACTATTCTTCGAACACCGTCGCATCGTCTTGATTTTCCCACGGTCTGAGATATTCTTTTTCTTTTTATACTACTCCAGACTCCTAATAAGCTAGCCGAGTGAGTCGTGACGGGTTAAACGACTTTCCTCTTGCCAGATGCCATTTAACTAGATTTATTTTAGGAAACTTCTGTAATAAGGATTGTAACGTTTACATTCTTTCTTTTTAAACACAGTTCTCATTTTTATATATTCATATTTCCTTTTTTGTCAGTATAAATTTATGTTATTAAAACCCAGGTGTTTTTTTTATACCTCAGGGTTTAGTTGAAGCAGCGTGATGATACAGAGTGGTTTCGATTAGTGGACGTAATATATAGTTAATAGAAATTGTGACATTGATCAAACATCGATTCCATACAAACTTAAAATAGGTAAATAAATTGACAAAACGTTGAAAAGGATTGAAGATCTTTCAAAAGAAGAAGTCCATAAATTATCATAAAAGAAGAAATAATAATAGAAAGAAATCCGAAAATCAAATGTAATTGAATCAATTCACGAAACACGAGCGCTAACAAGTAGCAGGGTAAATATTTACCTTAATCAACGACAATCCTAAACCAATTCGAACATGATGCCAACTTGTGTCCGAATTTTAAATAAAACTTTCTGTTTTTCAAACGGTTTTAGTAAAATGTTCACAACAAACTGAGACCTAAACAAATAGGACTAAGGTTTTCTGTATACAATATACCACATTAATATATTACTTAAAACGAAGATAAATAATCAAAATTAATTTCATAAACTTCTTTATTATTTGTAAAGACAAAGAATATTTAATATGTAATTTTTTTCTTTCATTACATGCCCGGGCTTGATTGAAATTTACGGCCTTAAACAGTATAAGACCGTGATTAAGCTCTTGTATATTATGTTAATATAGCTGAGGTGTCCGAGTGGTTAAGGCGTTGGACTAGAAATACAATGAGTTCTACCCCGCGCAGGTTCGAATGCTGTCCTCAACGAACATTTTTAATGTTAAATTATTTTAAAACAAGTGTTAATGTATCTTTATCATAGTCACCAAGAACCCTATGATTGATCCCCATTAATAGATATTCCAGATGGTCACCCATCCAAGTACTGACCGCGCCCGACGTTCCTAAACTTCGGTGATCGGACTAGAACCGGAGTTATCAGCGTGGAATGGACATTGGCAAACGCTTACCTTTAAAGTATACTTTGCATGATATGTATGACGACAACAAAAATATAATAATGTAAGTAAAATGCAAAAGCCAAAAACGGTCACCCACCCAAGTACTGACCGCGCCTAATGTTACTTAACTTCGGTGATCGAACGAGAGCTGGTATTTTCAACGTGTTATGGAAGATGGCAAGCATTTATCGATAAAGTGTAGTCGGATCGATATATATGACGTCAACAGAAATATAGAAATGTAAATAAAATTTAAAAATGTCAACGTCACGCGGTTTTCCATATATAGAATAAAAAAATCTTGATTTAAGGATTAGGTACTTGCCCGTAGTTTATATGTCTTTGGTACTCAAGTAAATGTTCAAGTTCAATGCTTCGAATCAGATTTTATGTGACTTTTATACTTTATGAGATATCCATTATTAAGTTAGACCGCGAATAATATAACTTAGTGTACATATTAGAAGATAGTTTCAAATCGCTAGCTCCAATAAAATAAATTGTGCAAATTCATTTGATCGTTATAAAAAGGACATAAAATTTTCGTATAAATATTACAAGTAAATATTTTAAATGGAAGCAATCATGGTTCAATGGTTGGGTGTGTAGGTACAGACTGCAATGATTGTTTTATCAATCATTTTTATATTTTAATTAAATATATTTAATTCACCTTATTTGATTCCTCATTAATTCATTTATTGTGTTTTCGGTTGCTTTCCGAAGGCATCATATCTTTAGTTCATTTATTATATTTCAATATTGTAATACAAACTTCTTTTACGATATATATATATATATATATATATATATATATATATATATATATATATATATATATATATATATATATATATATATATATATATATATATATATATCAAATAAGTAGTCCGTATACAAAGATTGTACTTATGGCTGAAAGAATCTTTTAAATTTAAAATGTAGAAGGATGATAAAAATAATTGAATGGGGACGGATTCAAGATGACTTACCGATCAGACGTCTGTGGTTGAATACGTACATTATTTTACAAGATTTTTACAATTTATTTATGTTTTCTGATTCTACTGTATTATTTGGAGTCATACTTACACTGCAAGAGACCCTTCAAATTATAACCGGTATTCGAAGGAGTTGAAACCTTTTACTCGAAATTATGAAACGAATGGAAAACCTGGCGGACGCATTCATTCATGCTGGCTTGAGGATGCAGTTATAAAAATTGGAACAGAATGGATATCTAGTTAAAAACAAGCTTCTCACGACGGATTTTTTATTAGCAGCTCTGTTACGGATATATTCAAAACGTGGATTATTTCTTAATAGTGAAGGTTTTACTATTATTAATAGACTATAAAAAGGTACTCTGTTTTTTATATCTCACTTAATGTTAATGCCTTCGGAATACACTTATGAATCTATTTTGAGTTTCATTTCCATTACCTTTATATATATATATATATATATATATTTCGTAAATCATACCTTTTTAATTGTCTACGTGACAAGACACCACGCCGATCGACGTGAGTTTGACTGCCTACAATGCGCCTGAGCTTCCGGTGAAGGAGAACATCGTAATGAAATCATAGTATGGCGATAGGGCATTTTCTATTTTCCGCCTGGCTAGCTACTACCACCTTCAACTCTCTACGCTCTACGCAACACTCTAAGTGGCAAGGTCTAAGTGTTAAGGTGTTTAGGTGAGATTGAGGCCATACGCTAAACATATGAAGAGTAAAAAAAAATTGAATTGAAACTTAAGTACTAAAATAATGACTTCATTGACAACTTAGCATAAAAGGAATAGAATTGTGACAATATTTGAATTATTATTTGACAAAAAAATATTTGAATTATGATATTGTTGAAAGAATTTTTAGTTAATAGTTTATGTTCATAAATAATTATGTATAAACAGAGATTTCGATGAAAAGTTTCATTATTTTTACGATATCTTACATTATTTTTTATTTCTTCGCCATATCTGCCTTAATTTTTCATCAAAATTAATGATTTAAATAACATTTTAAAGCTTATATTCCCCGCTGTTGACGAAAAGTAGTTTAAAATTAATGTTTTAATTCAGAAAATATATCGAAAAAAACATTTTAATTAGGAATGCCATCTATTAATAATATATTTAACTAACACCACAGTTGTTAGTTTGTTTACATTCTATAATAGCTACACTTAAGTGGCAGTGGGCGGGCCACGTAGCTCGTAGAGCGGATGGCCGATGGGGTCAAAGAGTTCTCGAGTGGCGGCAGCGACGCAGCGTGGGCAGACCCGCCACAAGGTGGTCCGACGACCTGGTAAAGGTTGCGGGAAGCCGCTGGATGCGGGCAGCACAAGACCGGTCGTTGTGGCGATCTTTGGGAGAGGCCTATGTCCAGCAGTGGACGTCTTTCGGCTGAAATGATGATGCATGATGATGATGATATGTAAAACATTCCCATAGGGTCAGCTTGTTGTTTTAATTATTTTTAATTAAGGTTATTTTTTGAAAGGTAATGTAAAAGTAAAAAAAAGTAAAATGTAAAAAATAAGGCCGCATAAAGTCTATGCATTTGTAATATTCATATTTCAAAGGAGCTACGCGAACACACTTCACGGCGACGCGGCGCGGTAGACACGTTTTATGATAATTCACATTGGATAGTTTGCCGATTGCATGAAACGCTCAAAAGATTTGTCACTGTGTTTTATCTTCATATAGTTTCGTATTTATTTATTACATATAAACTTCACAGCACATTTTTTGTCATTTTTAAAATATTAGAATACTATCTTCTGCCCGCGGCTCCGCTCGCGTGAACTTCAAAAGTTGTTGGTACCGGGATAAAAAGTATACTATGTGCTAATCCAGGTTATAAAATATGTGTGTACCAAATTTTATTCAAATCCGTTCAGCCGTTTTTGCGTGATTGAGTAACAAACAAACTTACTTTCGCATTTATAATATTATAAGGATTAGGATTAGGATAATTTTAAAGTGCCAATTAAGAAGTAGTAATATTTCATTTCGTATACGGTATGTATGAGTATTTAGAATGATGTTTGCATAAATAATGTTGTGTGTGTGAGTGTGTGAGGGAGTGAATGTGAGTGTTGTGATTATTATTTGAGTGTTTTAGGTTTCCTGTATTAGTTTTGAACTAACCTTGCTCAGACCAACTTCAAAAATTGATTTCGACTAAGGTAAACTAAGTCAATATCATTTTACTGCCGTAGTACATCTATAAATGACGGAGTTTTAAGCATATGTATGTTTTACAGAAGAAATTGCGAACAAACTGGAGTTCCTAGTACGCTAAGTAGGTACTCGGAAATTTTATTTACTTAAGAGTTCTGGGCAATATGTTATTGAGTTAACTAGATCTTATTTATTAATTCTTATCGTAGTCCAGAATTGTGAACTATCAACTCTCTGTCGAAAATGACATTATATAGACAATAATCAGTAGAGAGATAGTGGAACGCTTACGCGTATCGCGTATCCCAGTAATTAAGCGACCTGGTAGGGATCTGTACGACTGGCTCGCGCTCACCATGCAAATGTTGATACAACCGTTACTGTAAGTCTCTTTGGTTTGTCTCGTTTAGGGATCAGCGATCAGCGATTACCAACCTTGCATATATGCAATATTTTGCATATTATAGAATGTAAACAATGTAGCTGTCATTTTAGTTAAACATATTGTTAAATAGATGACGCCTCTTTACTAAATATATTTTTGAAGTGAAAACTTTTTTAGATGCGTTGAGTACTTTTTGGGTTCTAAATCTAAATCTTATGGGTTCGCGTCACTGCATGTCAGTGTCAGTCAGTAATGTTAATTGTATAACTATCTGTATTAGTATATATATCTATAGAACGCACTGAACTGTACTGAACGTACAGTACTGATCAGATAACTGAGTGATGGGTTAAGAGATGGATGAAAGAAGATTACATTGGGTCGAGATGCGAATGCTAAGATGGACGTGTGGTGTTATTAGAATCGATAAAATCCGGGATGAGTATATCAGAGGAAGTCTTAAAATAACACAGTCACAGGGAAGTTGAGGGATTATAGATTAGCGTGGTATGAACATGTCATGAAGAGGGATCAAAGTCATGTAACTAGAAGATTGTTAATTATGAAGGTGGATGGATATAAGAGTACAGGAAGACCGAAAAAGATATGGATGGATTGTGTGAGGAATGATATGCGTATAGAGGAAAGAGAAAGGGGTGAATACTGAGATGATAGTTAATAGAGTAGAGTGAAAGAGAAGAACATATTGTGCTGATCCTATATAAAAAGTGGAATAAGGGTAAGAAAAGAAGAAGAATATGTATAAAAAAGGTGTGTGTGCGATTCACACACGATAGAAGTGAAACTTCATTTTAAAAGACATTTTCTATTTTATTTAAACAGTGTGCAATATACATACACACCGCATTTGCTTTCTCGCTCTGGCTCACACAAAGAGGAGAGACCGATAATATATTGCTCTCTCGCTTTGGCTCACACAAAGAAGAGAGACCGATAATGTGCGATAAACGTCTTTCGGCTCAGCAAGTATACTATAAGTGTTTAGAACAAAATGTTAAATGTGACATATTTGGTAACGGTTAGGTACGATCACGACTGAACGTACTGATATCATGCATGCGCAGCGGCCTGTGTACACGAATCTTATATACCTGATCGTGTGCTGTGCGTGTTAGATGCTTTTTAGATGGGTGAAATCTTGTGAGTTCGCGTCACCGACATTCGTATTAGCAGTATATCTGTAGCTATACAGGTGACGTATTGTGTAACATTAGTGCTGTGTATGTCTTTACAATGGATTTAGTAAAAAGTTTAATATGTATATACTGTACATAGTTCAAATAGTGTTTGAGTTTGATTATTATCTTAATTGTTTAATTGTTGAATCACTGTGCAGTACATAATAGTGCGTACTAAATAAATATATTGATATTTTTAGGTTGAATAATAAACAACAAAAAAAGTTTTTTTTTAATTATTTTAAATGTTCGAATTTATATTGGCGTTTGAAAATAATTCAAAGTTATAAGTTTTCACTTCTATCGGCAGTCCCTATGACTACCATTTTTTTAAATACTTTTATAACGATAGCATTAATTTTCAATTATTCATCTATTTTTCATCAACAGCAGAGAACACATAAGCTTTAAAATTAATGTTTTGAATAAATAATTTTTATAAGAATTAACGGAGATATGACGTTCCCACAAAAATGTTTTTGAAAAATAATATAAAATACAGATATTTGTAAAATTTATATAAATAACTAATCAGTTGTATTACTAGAGATGTCTTTAAAGATAAGAAATGTACCTCACCCCCCCCCCACACGTAACTATTATAACATTTTTGTAAGGCCATCTAAAACATTTTCGTTTAGATTCGTCAGACGATAACTCAGCTATGATGACGGTATACATCATGGCAAACGAGAAAAGTTTGATTGGAGCGAACCTTCAGAAATTCATTAGCGTACGCAGGCGCTGGAAACGAAATTACCCCGACAGGGGGCGTTAATAAAAACTTGCTCAAGTTTGGAACATGCTCCGTCTGGTACTGAGAACATACTGTTCCAGCAGCTGTACATGTTGGGAACTGCAGGAGCTACGCCTTATTTATATTTAGAAATCGAACAATAATTATTTGTTTGGTAAACGATGATGACGACACAGAGTGCATCGTGAAAGATTCGAATCCTTCAGGCAAATGAAGGACATATCATCATTTAAATAGTGTGGTGCTACAACGTTTTCTAATGCCCGCCTGACTTGTATGCTAGCATGTTGGAAATGGTCGCCAAGCACCTGTATAATAAATAGGTGTTGTTTCGGCAGCTGGACTTGAGATCCAGTGCTTATCATGTTATCACTTTTATCCACATCGTCACTTAAGTCTCCTATTCGTTCGATTGGGATACAATTTTGGTAAAATAAGAAAAATATATATTCAAAATATATAATAGACGAATAAAAAATTCTTAACAAAATATTTATTTTCTTTCATCTATAAATAAACTTTTGAAACCGAAAGTGGCGGATTATAATCAAAGATTGTTTTACATATAATTCGTCCATCAATCTATGATTTACGTTATTCGTTCATTAAGTACTTTATGTTGTTTATAAACATACCAACAAAAAAATATAGCGTTCAATAAAAAGTATCGAACAGGTACTTGTAGCTACTTTATTGTATGACAATTAAATCGAGTTATTTTATATTATAGAAGTAATATGAAATAAGATGAATGGAGTAGAAATGAGATAAAATTATTATATCCGAATGTGAGATTTTCCTTCTGGTATTCCTTCCGGATTCCTTCCTTCTGGATTATTATTCAATAAATTACCAGTTATAAATCGGTTCTGCTGTAAATTAAATGGAAACTTATTTATTTTAAAGATTCTGTTAAAATTAAAATTACTAGCTTCCGTAAATCTGGCACGAGGAACGTACGAACAAGAAACTAAGACGGAAAGTGACTTTAAGTACATACCACTTCCTTAATTAATTCCTGAAGTGGAGATTCTATTTCATTTATCGACGTTTCGGTAACGAATGTGAAATTTTAGGGTTTCCAATAACGTACGAAATATATCTGATATTAAAACACGTTGTTAATACCTCTTTCATGTTTGTATAATAAATTAATACACTTTCCTCAAATTATGAAGAAGTAAAGAAGTCCTTGAACCCAAATTTTCGAAGGCTATTTTGTTACAATATCTTTGAGAGCAACTTATATCGATTTTTTGAAATCACACGACTAATTTTTATGTTCTTTTTACGTGTGTAATATTTTTTATCGTTTTAGGTTAGTTGCGTAGTGGCGATGGTCTCACCTGATATATAATAAGTGATGATGTGGTCCAAGATGATAACACGCTAAACCTAGTGCAAGACTGGCTCTCAAGTGCAGCTGTCGGAACACAACTACTGGTGCTTGGCGATAGATTTTCAACTTGAGGGTGGTAGCTGGCCCAGCTAGCATTAGGAAAAGCCCTACTACCATGCTATGGTTTCTTCACGATGCTTTCCTTCCCCGAAAGCTCAGGCTCATTGCAGGGATTTGAACTCAAGTCAATCGACGCGAAGTCGTACATACTATCACTGAGCCATGATTTCTTCCAATATTTAATTTTTTTTTTAATCTATAGTTACACATTTATGTTCAGACTTATAGATATTATAATTGTGTTTATTGTTGTGCTTTATCGAAGTAGGTTTATTTGTTTTCTTTTTTTTAATCATTATTTTCCCCTGACAATATCACAATGAATGTCTTTTATAATTGGTCATCTTGACCACCAAATGGGCATACCGAAAAACCCTTACAATGACACATGTCACATTCTGGGTTTAATCGCCATGTTATTTGCAGGCCACAGTAATCATAGCGTAGGTCGTTATATAAATTGCTCAGTAAAAGAATTAGGTAATATGAGACATTAAAATATTAATGTAACTATTAAGAACAAAATGATGGTTCATAAATTTACATATGTAAAGATAATAAAGTAAAAAAGCGACTAAATCATATATCAATTTATGTATTATTATGCACCCTGATATTTTCCATTTCTTTTATTGAATCGTATTTTAGGCGCAGCGTGAGTTGCGGAGGTTCCAGCTGAAAATCAGCGCTGAGTGCCTCGTGGCACTTCAGCTTTTATGCTGAGCTGGACGCCTTTTCTTAATGACTGGACACGCTGCTGGACTTTCTATAGTATTCTCTTAATGTATTTGTTTGTAATTTGTAGTTTTTTTTTCTATGAACAGTTTCCTGTTTATCTTTACGTTTATCTGTATATATTGTGTGTACATACAGGTCGTGTCTTGTCATTATGAATAAATGTTTTCTTTCTTTACTTATAAATATATTAGTAGACAGACACGCAATAAAACAAGGCTTTTCTTACATTATCATAAATTACAAAATGGGAAATTCTCTATAAAACCTATATTATGCAGCATTAAAATTTTACGCCCATATTTCGAGATTTCATTAACCATTCCGAACTTGAAACTTCATCACTTTTGTGCCCACATCTCTTTAAATTATCGTTAATTTTGTAAAACTTCGTGGAGTATATAAAATATGGGGCATTCAAACCCACTGCCGGCCATTGTTATTACAAAGAATGTTGGAAATTTGTTTTTTATTGTATTAGTTCATCAAATTTTACCAGATTTTTAAGGAACGTGTAGACAAAGATGTTAATTCATTTATTCTCTCTCAATTATTAGAGTTGACGGAGAACTGATTGGTGACATATTTTCAAATAGAAAGTTATAATACGAATGTCACGGGCAACGGCGTAATGATGGCTCAATGGTAGCGTGTACGGATACCGCGTCGATCGATGTAAGTTCAAATCCCTGCAATATGCTTGAGATTTCAGTGAAGGGAAACAAACTAATGAAACCATAGCATAGTGGTAGGTACGGCATTTAGTAATGCTCGCTTAGCTAGCTACCACTGTAGTTGTATTCAGATAGGTAACTTGAAAGCCGGTCCCTAAGCTAAGCGTGCTACCACATTGAGCCACATCATCACTTAACATCAGGTGAGATTGTGGTCAAATCTATTTTCTTCTACGGTGCCGAATTTCCTATATATTTTTGGGTCGGTCCACCATATTGTGTCATTTCCGGATATAAAACCATTGTGGTCATCACTCTCCTAATTGTTACCATCCCAGGCCTACCACGACTTCTATTAGGGTCTCTTATGTCTATAACGGATCTTGTCATATGGTCTACCTCAAGATGTAACATGAACATATCTGCGTAAATGGTTTTCGGTAATTTTGACATGGATTTTTGCAACTTGAAACACAAAACCTATAAAAAAATGAAGTTTTAGACATTTTGTCGTTAGTCAGCGATGTCTGGATGTTTACATACGCTTATATTTGATATTAGGTACTAACATATATTTTGTGTACATATACACTTGATATGTACATATACATATACAAGTGATAGGTCACAGTGTGAAACCGGTCGAAAATGTCGCTTCGTATATTCACTGCCATTATTAAACTTTTCCATTCCAGAGGGCTTAACTCACTTCGCAACTCGAAACGAAATGATTGATTTTATATAATAACGTAAAAATATTCCAAGATCCCGTTACAATTTCCACCTGAAAGTTGTATCTCGAATTGAAAATAGGCTTTGGTATGACAGCATTAATTTTCCGAGCCAGCAAACGTATTAAGCGAACTGAATGCGAAGAAATTTTGGCACATCCTTAAATATAAAGAAATAGAGCTGATATTTGATTGAGAATATATTCGAAATGGTAAATAATAAGATTGCTAATAAACTCATGTTCACGCTTTGAAATGTTAAGAACTTGTGTCGACATACGAAGCGCGTAGCCATTTATCCAAATGATAAAACCTCACTGTTGTTTGAATTTACTTAATTAATTAAAATATTATCGTCGTTCAAACGTATTTATATAGAGATTAAAGTATATCGAGAGAAATTCATGGAAAGTTCATTTTAAAAAAAATCTAGAACATTACATATGAATTCATTTTTATAACGTATAATTTATAAATAAAATATATATACGTAAAATGATTACTGCTAATTTAATTCACCGACATTTTAAAAATTTTAACAAGCAATTCGGCATACTTTTTGTTATTTTTAGAAACTTTTATTTAACTGGTGTTGTTAGTATGGGTCAAATATTGCAACTGAATTTTAAAACAGTTATCCCCAAGCGATTGAGCAGAAATTTCTCATACACGTTTAGTTTTGATGACAATGCATGGTTCGCTAAGTGACGTCATTCTAAATCCAATATGGCGGACTAACAAAGATGGCGGACCAGTTATTTTTTATGCACCATCATAATATGGGTATCAGGTGAAAGGGTTTGCAGAGAAGTAAAGAAGTAGAGAAGAAAATAAAATGACGTCACACTAAATTCAATATGGCGGACGGCTATCACACTTTTAAGTACAATTTGGAATATCGAATAAAAGCTTGTTTTTTAAAGTTTATTAAATATATTTTTTTTATCTTTTACTTAACATTTTTTTTTATTGTAGCACGGGAAAGTAATGGCGCTGTCCCTAAGCACAGTGCAATACAAAAACAATGGTGACCATCTAGAGATCAAGATCCATCGACAGTCGTAGTTATCATCCCGGCCTGCATAAATATAAAGTTCATTCATGTTACGTTTGAAGGAACCGATTTTTTTATTGTTATAAGTTTTGGCATATTGGCCACAATCACACCTGATGTTAAGTGACGATGTGGCCCGAGATGATAACACGCTAAACCTATGGGAAGACTGGCTCTCAAGTGCAGCAGCCGGAACACACTTATTGGTGCTTGGCGACAGATTTTCAACTTGAGGGTAGTAGCTAGCCAGGCGGGCATTAGAAAAAGCCCTACCACCATGCTATGGTTTCTTACGATGTCTTAAGGAGGGAACACCCTGGCGGGTGACGGTTTCACAGTTTCACAGTACCTTCCGTAAGAGATATTGAGAACTTTTTAGTTCCTACACGGAGAATAGATGAGCTTTATAGAAAGTATATTCACATACCTAGATTACTCTTATTATGTTTAACTCAAGTAACTTTACAGGCTTGGGGAAAATCCCCTTAATTAAGCGAATTTCAACGCTTACATTGAACCCTGGTTGTAAATTGAACATACCTGTACAAAAGCTACTAATTCAAGTTACTAACGGGTTTACAGTTTACAGAAGTACGTACGATATAAAGCCGCTATGTTAAGAGATCTAAGAAGCTATTCTAAACCTCAAAAACTCAATAAAAGGCAAATATTTTTGAAAAAAAGAGTTATGATAATCATAATAGGGTCTATCAAATTACAACAAAAAAAAAATGATTCGTACATTCAAATGATTCTTAGATAAATAATTGTCTCTTGGATTCATATAAAAATACTAGCGACTTCCGTTATCCGGTTTGAATTATATTATAAAGCAAAAGTTGCTACTGCACGCCACCTGTACATAGTTTTGATAAACAGGGATTGAAATACAGGGCATTGTTGAATGATTCAAAGAAACAGTATCGTACAAGGAATAATAGTGTAAAAATGTTACGCTGTTTCTCTGATGCCTAGGCTGCGACATTATGCTTTCTTACATGTCTGAGTTTAAATTACGCAGTCAAGTATATAATATGATCTAGTATATTAACACTAGCAGTGCCCCACGGTTTCACCCGTGTTAAAATTATTCGATAAACTCTTCAAGGCACCGCTGGCAACGAGCCCGTGTAGCCCAGCCATATCATTGTTCCACTTCTCGTACTTGCTTCTAGCTTGCTAGATTGATTGACGTTCATAGTTACTGTTCCGCTTCTTACTGTAGTAGCGTGAAGTTATATACTGTTATATATACTAAAATAATTATAATAGAAAAAAAAATCCAATCCTACTGGAAGTTCCAAAGATTAGCGCGTTTAAACAAACAAACAAAAAACCCTACAGCTTTATTATATAAGTATAGATTTAAAAAATGATACATTTGAAAACGTTTTAAAGGAAAGAGAAACGTTGAAACACGGTGTGTAGGTAGATTAATAAATTTTAATGTCAAAAATTGTCTACATTAAATGTTTTATGATATCTATCTACTAATACTCAAAACTTTGTCAGTTTGTATGTAAGGGGTTAATCACTGGAACTACTGATCCGGTCTAAAAAAATATTTCGCTAATAGGAAGCGATGATGGCGCAGTGGTAGCGTGTACGACTTCGCGTCGAATGAGACGTGAGTTCGAATAGGCTATTTTGTTATTCTAATTAAAGCTTTCTTGGTAATTAACGCGGACGAAGACTCCAGCGGTTTTTAGTAATTAGGAATTCCAAGGAGCTTATGAACTGCTGTTAAAAAATGAAGTTTGAATTTAGTTGAATTATTACGTTGTGATACGTGGTATTCAAAATGTAATTTCGTGTTGTTATCAGTGATTTAATATATTGCGAAGTTTGAAATGAATATACATATTAATCACGTCAACAAAGTGGTAAAAATAAAAACTTTTAAAAAAATTGTTTTAGGGTATTTTCCCTACACGTAAATTGGGAATAAATTTCTATTTTCTCGTCTATTCTATCGTGTGGGAGCATATCGTTGGATAGGTTGTTTAAAAATATTATAGGTTTGTGAAAACCATTTTTTAATTGAGGGATTGGTTTGCAAAATATAAAATAAATTAAAATAATCTTTAATTCAGATAACATCCATAATTGGTTAGTAAACAAAAGAAAAATCTTAAATTCATGTTAGTAGACGCAGATTTTTGGCTAAAGATGGCATGAAAGCCATCGACGTGTGCCTGTGTGAACATACCAGATGCACTGCAGAAACGGGTCAGCTCCATTAAAATCCTGAATCCGTTATTATAGTGGACCCAAAAGTGTGAGCACCCCGGCAGCTAAATGGTTGTTATTGGATATGTGAAAAAAAAAATGGTAATAGTATATATAAACTAATAAAATGTACTTGGAGAATGAATTTCGTATAACTTCCATTGAAAATTACTTCAAGCCCTCTCTCTAAATCTGCATATTGTGACATTTTTTTATAAAATAAAAGGTAATTTGTATGATATTGAAAAATTGCTACAGATAAAATTTAACATTATAAAGCCGTACATTCTCACCACATCCACTAGTCAGTGTAAGGCTTACATTGAAAATTCCATTTAAATTCACTGTCTCTTTGAATATGCTCTGAACTATCTTGTGAATGCTGAATTTTTCACACGTCAGAGAGTATTAAAGTTGGCAGGTATGAGGTAAAAAGTTACCTGCAATTTTTAAAACTCTTTACAGACATTTCAGATCTTTTAAATTTATATAGATGATGAATGAAAATTAAAATCAAATACAAGAAAAAATAATTGCTAATTACGTAATAATCGTCTTTTTTATTAAAGCCTTTTTTCGCCTTTGCGTTTTATTAGTAAAACTTTAGAAAAACGACGAATAGAAACATAATGATAAAATATAAAACGTTTCAGAAACACTCGACTAATATCACCAACAATGACATTAAACGGCTAAGTACAATTTTAGACGTAACAATACTCGTAAAAACGAAAGATGAAATCCAATTGTCAACTCACTTTTTTTAATTGAATGAAGTATCAAACGAGCATCAGTCCACCTGACTTTAACCCTAAAACCACAATACTGAGGCGAGTCATATCAGTTTGTTACTTTTGAGAACCGAGTCTGAACGCCTCGTTGTACTACTGCGTGTTTCTAACCACACTGTTACCACAAGCACTGTTGCTTTGCGTTATGACGCAAATCTAGTGTTAGTATTTTCACATGTGAACCTTGCACAGGTTACCACTTTCACGGGGACAGGCTTTTATACAGTAGTGGGTATTCACAGACTGAATATTATTACAGTAAATGTAACCTTTGCCAGCCGACTAACACTAAACGATGGAAGCTACATCTGTGGCATTGGGACAGACAGTTGGAGTCTATGGCTACGTCCTATGGTAGCCTTATGTGGAATCAAGTGAAATCGTTTTCTGCATATTTGCTGCAAACGAATTGCCATGGAATCTCCAAATTTTAGGGTGTAAGTTGGGATCAAATTACATCTTAAGACTCAAGACTCCTAACCTTAAGAGAGGTTGGGCACAGATAAATTTCTTTGGAGATTTCTCTTTACTAGGGGCAGCCCAGCTGGTGGAATGCCTCCATCCTACAGAAGATCCTAGTGTTGTCTTCCTGCGGTGAGTAGAGTTTCCTAAGCTCTATGGCGTAGGGGGTTTATCAAGGTCGAAAACGCGCTAGCGATACCTTTGGTACTACAAGCGTCCATAGGTTACGGTAGCCGCTTACCATCAGGCGGTCCGTATGCTTGTTTGCTACCTTTGTAGTTTAAAAACGCAACCTCACATGGTGCACCTTGCTGAGTAAAGAAGTAGAAAATTGCGATAGTAGGATGGTAGGTTGAAAGATCGTCACATTGATCCACTTATGTAAGTACCTACCGTTAAATTTGGAAAGATATACCTTCCCTATTGCGTCTTAAAGGTAATTTCGAATTTAAAATGCATTTAAAAACAATAGCCTTAGAAAGACACACAATAACATACTAAAACACGACTTCATAATTTCCAGGCATACCTACTAATTATTTTTCTTTAAATATATATTACTTTTTTATTTTTTCTACCGAAAATGACAGGTTATAATTATAATTGAGCGAGAAATTGTACAATTGTGATAAGTCAAATCATTGCCGGCTAAATCTGAAGGTTTGCCTGAAAACAATAAATCGTTTTCTTTTATTTCTATAAAACTCAACGTCTCCCTATCTGTCTATCCGTTTATGTTCTTTTCACGCGAGAACCACTTAAACGATTTACATGCTTTTTTTTAATTCATAGTTATGTTTTCTGGTATGGATATAGTTACATAAAGTAACCTACGAAATAACTGACGATAATGGTGACTAAAATTAGAAAAAATACGCCTCTGGGATGCTTAAATGGCTGACGCTGAGTAAACCATAAGAGATATATCAAATTAATGTAAAACATAGCTGTACATTTTAAAAAGGCCTACAAAAATGTCAGCGATCGCATTTATCGATCTTCTAAGTATGAACTACAATAAGCATTTTTGTCTTAAAAATAATCAGAGGCCGAAAATTGATCGAATTGACCTCCGTAAGCTATGCTTTTCACATGGACAATTTATATGTCGCATGTTCGCGTGTCAGTTGCAGTAGCAATTTATATGTACTTGCGCCAATTAAAAAAATGAGAAATGCTTTATACAAAGAGCCCTTGATATAAATAAAATATGTAGGAAATAAGAAATCTACCAAATACCTAGAATGCTCGGATGGATAGGAGCAGTAGTTGTAGCGATCTTTGGGGATGATGACGACTTTGGAAGATGATGATGACTTTTGAATGAAAAAGATTCATCTTATTCTTATTTATCTCATAACTATCTAAGAATAATTATACTTTATTTATTTAAAAAAACCTAAACAATAATTCTGTAGTTAACGCGAGCAGAGCCACGGGCACAGCTAGTATAAATTGAATTAAATTATAATGAAATCATTGTTTCATTAAATAATTAAGAGGTTGAATAGATTACAAAAAATATAATATATGAATTAAATTTATCGATCGTTATTTCGCATTTGATTGCTGTATTTATATAATATAAGCATTGTAAAACTCCTCTTGCACGACATCTGTATTACGAGTTTTATTCACAATAGAGATTCGAGCGCACCTTAGAACATTACACTTCATTGTCGAAAGACGAGATTTTAAATGAACATTGCAACTTTTTTAACACAGTACACCTATTCCCTTTCTCTGTATCTATTCTCTAACATACGAGTATATACATCTAGACTCTACAGATTATATCTAAAATAAAATACATCTACAGTATGCTCTAAAAATGTCTTTTTTTTCTGTATGTAAAACTATTGCATTTAAAACTACCAGTATGATTTACAAAAGGCTTTAACACAACTCCGGCATTATTTTAAAACTACAACATTGTTTCTTATCCAACGAACAATGTGTTTTACAAAAATACTTCCTACTTCAAAGTGAAATTATTCTAAGAAGTTAAATTTTCAACGGTTGTTTTTTACGACAGACCGTGTTAAGTTGAATTTAAAGCAAGGTTGTTTTACTTTTTTATATACAAATATTGTACCTAATGTATTTGGATTTAGTTTTAACAAATATTTTAACCTAATATGATATGCTTTCTGTGTCATCTTTCCATAAGAACCGTGACGTGAATAATTGGGTAAATGCAGAGTGAATGAAATGACGAAAAGTCTCGGGGATCACATGTAATCTATAAATACCCATGAAACTGGGAAAAGTGTGTAAAACTATTCTTCTTGTCCAAACCACAAAACCACCTGTCTTGATGTATGGATCTGAGTGGTGGGCAATGAAAGATATGGATGAAAGATGATTATATGGGGCAGAGATGCGAAAGTTAATATGGATGTATGGTGTAACTAGAATGGATAAAATCAGGAATGAGTATATCAGAGGAAGTTTTAAAATAGCTCCAGTCAGAGAGAAGTTGAAGGGTTATAGGTTAGCGTGGTATGGACGTGTTATGAGGAGGTATGAATGTTATATAACTAGAAGTTATATAAGAATGTATATATAATGTATGTATGTATATATAAGAATGTATATATAATAATGTTAAGTATGAAGGTGAATGGATTTAAGAGTAGATAATGACCGAAGAAGGTATGGATGGACTGTGTGAGAATGATATGCGTATAAAGAGGGTGAATACTGAGATGAGAGTTAATAGAGTAGAGTAAGGGTTATTTTGGATGATCCTTAGAAGATAAACATATGACGTCTTTTTTGTAGATCATTTTAATATCTATAATTAAGTAGTACATTATTTTGATATATCTCTTATTGTTTACTTAGAGTAAGTTTCAAAAGTGTCTTTTTTCCGAATTGATTCTCCATTATCTTCACTGCGTATTCCGTATCTTACTTTGTCTAACAAAATATATCATATAATTTGGTCAGCTAACCTAGCTATTAATTAAAAATAATATAAAAATCGGATATATGGTTTTCTCGTGAAAAGAACATAAGGATAGACAGTCAAAAAGGTCGTATGCGCACCCTCATATTTTTGAATTATTAAAATAAATAAACTTTTAATTATTAATTGTACTTACCAAATTGGCATACTACATAACCTCAATGGGCGAATACTACAATTCTTTCGTTTTTCCCTGATATGGATCGCACAGTCAGCCTAACGAATATTATGTATAAAAAATCCTTGCAAAAAATCTCCCTTAATATATTGCAGGAAAAGCTCACAACACTAAGCCTCTTTCACAGTGAAAATGGCGTATCGCATTAAATTTAATTGCAACCGGGCCTTTTATAGCTACGTGCAATGCTTTCCATAATGACGTCATTTCGGTAATATTATTACAGGTTAGGCTCGTATCCACACTGCAGGCTAGGGTAATATGTGGAATATAATTCACAATACTAATATATATGTTAAGTTATCTTTGTTCATTTAGTTATTGTTTCAAATTTCTCGATAGATATCTATATATTATAAAGCAATTAAAATAGTACTTTCTCTGTAGTCTCTTTTCTGTAGTCTGGATTTAACTTAAAAACTTACGTGGCCTATTTTTCGAAAATTTTGGACATAAAAAGTACCTACGTACATGTAATTTCGCTGTCGATAGGCTATTTTATAAAAAACATCAGTACTTTAAGAAGAAAAAAAATGCTTAACTGATTTTTATAAAATTTTATACATAAGAAGTATTGCCTTTAAGTTTTCATATTCTTCTTATCTATCTTAAGACTTCATATTCCAACAGGTATTTGAGTAATTGTTTGCCGAAGGCGGTGAAAACTCCTACCTTCACATAATTTTCCCCATCGTCGTTGGTTGGCAGAGCTACGTTCAGGTTGATGAGTTCCTCTTCAGGGTGACTTCGCTTCATCTCGCTTCTGAGCAAAACGTAACAGAAAAGGCACCACAAGTTTTATTTTAGCGTCTCACTAAGTAATTATTAATAATAGTAGAGTTCCGATCCTTACATATGTTGAAAACAACTGGTTACCTTTATACCAATTTCACTGGCGGCGCCAGTTCGGCGAGTGTTGAATCATCGTACGATGTCAAGTGAAATTCAATTGTAGCGCCATCATCAACGGGCATTAGTTGCGTATTTTCATGTGGCGCTGAAACTTATAAAAACTTACTGTGCTTTAGTCTGTCCATATACAATAAACATATTTTGTTTCTTTCTAAAATGTTGAAAGTGGAACTAACTACATAAGTGTGATCAAATAGGTCGAACGAAATCAATAATTGAATATCAGCATACCATTTAAGTCTTAACATATTAAGGCATAAAAACATTTAGAGTTCCACTCAAACTGATTGCGGGTCAGCGGCATCGTTAGGGTTCATCGATCACACTGTCAGACTGGTGGAACCCTTTGAACTATTGTCTCGGGACTTGTGCCGAAGTTGGCCCGTATAGGATTCTGAGCTCGGTTGTGCTTGATGTATAGTGTGCTTAGTTTGGAGATGTCGTGAATATACTATGCTATATTGCGCCCGTGACTGCTCAATATCAAATTTTTCGGATCAAATATCAAAGGTGTAATTTTCGAATAATTATATATATAATTAGTTAGATTTTAACAGTTTGAGTAAAAGCACGATCAAAATTAGATGAATAGTTTTTTTACAACGCATGTCCAATCTCACAGGTAGACAGTTTTATGATTTCAAATCTATAGCCTATTTTAAGGTGTAATAAACACATCAGAGGTTAAAAATAGCAAGCTCTCCGATCCTAACATGCAGTTGCGTAGTATTCGCCAATATTATGTCGAAATTTAACTTTAGCCCCTTGCAAATATTGCAATATCGTTTTTCACGCAAAATGGTCAATTCCCCATGGTTCGTTTGAAACGAATACCTTCATAGAGATATGGAATTTGGAGGCATCGTTTGGGAGATAATGGGAAATTAAAATAATTCAACACTTAGCAGGGGTCTATGACTATAGCAGCAGGGGGACGAAAGAGCCGTGTGACGCATAACCCTGGCGGCCCGAAAAAATATTTTCTATATTGAGGTATTATAAATCATCAACCGGCGATTTTTTCTGAATTATACGCATGTGAAACCGCGGGATACAGTTAATATTTAAATTTAGAGAAAATACACTTGTTTATGCATACACTCTTTCATATACATTTAAAAGTAGGTACCAAAAAGATACGAAAGTACGAGTAAAAACGTTTCAATATTTTGGTTCTGTGATCTCCAATAAAGGCAACTGCGAGCCTCAAATACGACGCCGTATTGTGATAGCTAGAAAGTAATGACCCAACTGAATAAAATTAGGAGAAATCGTAACATTTCGAGGAAGAACAAAACCCACCTGCTTCATTCTCTGGTCTTCTCTACAGTTTTCATTCGGCTTCGGGTCCTGAACCTTCAAGACTGTAGGTAAGCAAAGAGTTGACGCCTTCAAGATATGATCTTGGCGTCGATGCTTCGGATTCCATGAATCTTAAAAGAATTGCGACTAGAGTCAACACCTAGACTGTCAGCAATCTGCGTATCCAGAATACTGCGATATTTTGACCATATATCAAGAAGTAGGCTAGATAATCTAAAAAGCAGCTCTTAATAGGAAAGGTTGAAAAGAGATATGTTGAAGGATGATGCGTAAAATAGTGATCAGGCCAAGTCACTGAACAACTGGAGCTACTCGTCAACAAAGCCTTCCAACAAGCTAAAGATTGGAATTGATGGAGGAAACTCACTATTATAGGGAGCTACGATCCACCGCATTCAGGTTACCGATAATGAGAGATGTAGCAAGTTAATAAATGAATTTCTTCTCAATATTTACCATCGTTAATTGCTAATGTTTCAACTATATATACCACAAGATTTTTGAACGTTACGATAAAATAAGAAATTAAAAGCGTCTGCCTGTAACTGCGAAATTATTTAACTAAGAATTTGATGATGTTATTACTTGAAATAATTGTAATAGTATTAAATTATTATTCTATCCATATTGAAGTTTTGAGTAAAGCCATTTTAGAAATAATTTTTAAATACCTTTTCACAACAGCGTCGCCAAGAAAGACGACTTTACATATTATTGAAGGAAAATATAGGCGCTGTAGTAATCATATCACGTATGTTTTCTAACCATCGATATTTGAACTAGTGTACTAATGTTTGTTGTTGTTGCTGTATTGTAAATACAAGCCTACATTATGTGACTGCACAACTAATATATATACACGCCTTCAAATAGTTAGTTATTGAGTTTAATGTGTACACAACACTGTTAGATATATCAGTTATATCGGATAGGCTAAATAACTCGGCAATTGTGTCCGGCTGAATCGCGGTTGTTACAAATCTGCCATATCATCATTTTTTTTTCGATCTGAGTTTACTGTTAGCCTTAGACGCTCTGAAGCCTCAGATGGCTTTTACAGCTTCACCCGGGCTTGAGAGAGAACGGTGAAAGCAGGGCAACAAGCTCAAAGGTGCCAAAGTGGCCGAACCTCGGCTTGGGCTTTTGCCTTATTTGCAATTAAGTCGCGAACTGACTAATTCCCTATCCGTAGAAAATTCAATCTAACTAATTATACATATATACATGTTTCTACCTTATGGGAGGAAGGAAGAAACATGAACATATGCATTTAGTAATCTGGCAATTTGGTCTAAAACTAACTAGCCAAAAAAGAAAAAAACGGTCCCCTACAAAACCTATGTACCTGAGTGGTGCGTGTGTCAAGTGCAGTGTTATGTTTGTATAGGGCTCCATGCCGTAGGAACGGACCTAGGCTCGAGTTACCGCATGAGATGGTGATAGTGGCGGGTTGCGTCCCAATAACAGCCGATGTATAGCTGCTACTGCAGCGTGTACTTGCCGGCCAGTATGGCAGCGTCGACCGGCGATGAATTACTGATCTATCAGTAATCACCGTTGTCTTTGTATTGTACTGCGTTTAATATCAGGCACAACGCTTTTAATATACTGTGCTAATATAATACAATATATGGTTAAGAATTATATTTCAGGAAACCTCAATTTAAAAAATAGTTTAAAATTATGTATAATGAAAATCACGTTCATAAAGAATTTAAAATGTATAATAAAAATATATGGAATTGGACAACTTGGCTCGAAGTGTCGACCGGTACTCGGAACCCTTTTAAAGTTTGCCTCGAAATTTGATTTTTATGTAGATTACCTATCTAAAAATATTTCCAAAGATCTTTTTGTTGTTTTATATTAAAGTCATTTTATTGTACAATAATTCCGAAAAGAAATTGGTATAAGCATAGTTTGAGGTTTTTAAGGGCTTTTTCCTATATTCGTAGACTTGCCTTTTTTAGGGAAGACCGTCGACATGAAAGCAACACCTTGGTAGAAACTAAGCCAAGTAGATATTCGAAGATATTCGATTCACAAGTCGAAACATGTCACTATAATGGATTTTTAACTACGTCTGTATTTACTGATATAGTCGTAGTAGCTCACGAAAAATGACAAAAAGTGAGTAAGGTAACGCACACCTATAAGTAAAAAAGGCACTGTACTCCTTGTAAAGCTAGGAGTAGTCACTTTTATGACACGCGAAGATAAGGGTCGAAAGGTTGACAGAGGTAATCAATCATACCGGTATCTCGATAAGGGCCTTCTTCACTCCAACTGGACCTTGTCACATATTCCTTAAACCCTTAAACAATATAACTTTCGTTGACCCATAATTTTCTTTATATTTATTTAGGGTTATACCACGCGCATCCTTATCGAATATTTAATAGTGAAGTTTAATGTTTCATATATATGGACTTCAACAGAAATGAATAACGTTATTTCAAATTATAATACCAGTCTATTAATATCTTACTAATAAAAAGCTTAAAAGTTTGTTTGTTTCTTTGAATGCTCTAATCTCTGAAATTACCAGTCAGATTTGAAAAAATATTATGTGTTCTTCACAGTCTAATTATTACGTAGGGTTATAGGCTATATAACTTCACGCTATGACTATAAAGAGCGGAGCAGTAATCAGGAACGCCAAGCAATCTGGCAAGCTGCAGGCAAGTATGGAAAATGGAAATGGTGGCGGTGTGGAGAGTTGGTCAAATAAACCATAGGTATAGATACCATAGGTATCACCAGCGCGTTGCCGACCTTGAACCCCCCTACCCCAAGGAGCTCTGCAAACCCTACTCACCGCAGAAACACAACACTAGGTCATTTGGCTGCAATCTTCTGTAGGGAGGACATTTTCCACCAGTCGAGCTGCCCCAAGTATAGAGAAATCTCCAAAGAAATTTCACTGTGCCCTACTTCTCTTTAACTCTTATGGTGAAAAGCTCGTAATAGTGATCCATTTATGTGCGTCGCGTTTCTGAATCAGTCAGTGCATATCTAGTTTCTATTTATGTAGACCGGCAAAACAGCGGCTACTCCTGATAGATTATTGATTTGTCAATATTTTTTGATACTCTGGCATAGTGTCGTCACTTCGTCGGGCTACTTTAAAAAAAGCCTATACATATAAATTCAAATGAAGAAACTTACGTAAATTCTCAGAAAATATTGTTTCGCAGCAATTCGATCTCGTGGTTCCGTTCACCACATATAAGGACTGCTGTTATGATATAAAAGGCTCATAGAAGTTTCAAACATCGTACGTGTTAATAAAATTGAATTACTTACATGTGAAAGTTCAAATGAAATCGGTGGCTTTGTCTTAGCGATTCAAAGCGCGTACCACATGGAAGTCAGTGCTCTAAGGGCATTACGCACTGTTTTTTAATCGTCCGATTACGTCATGAAAATACACTACTAATGTTAAATAATTATCTAAAATTTCTTTGCTACTTCCGCTTGTAATAGATGAATAGTTGTTACAGCTACCCAAAACATAAATGTTTGAATTTAAATAAATGTGTAAATGAGTGTCTTTAATAAATTAAAATAACAATTAAGATGATAATATGTTTATATTCAATATTTTCAATGATTCTACAGCCGATTTGGAAATTATTTACGATGGATTTCTGCAAGGCGATAGCCTTCGTCAATAAAATAACTACTAATGTTATTTTGTCAATACAATATAGCACGTCTGAGTTCATAAAATATGATGATAGAGTTTGATGAGTCTTTGTGTCAAATTGGTTTAAGTCAGAGGATGCATGGCTTAAATTTATACTTGTCCTTGGCTTTTTATTTTAGGTACTATTACCGAAGATTTAGTACACTCATATTAAAAAAAACAAGTGCGTGTCGGGCCACGCGCAATGTAGGGGTCCGAAGTTGCCTGTAACAATAAATAGATTTAAGGATCATTTATGTTACACCGGCCCGGACAAGATCAAATATTTGTATTATATATTTGTATAAAGTAATTCATACTACAACGGGCCGGGGCCGGGCCAGATCCCTGCCACCGTGCCTGGTCGGCGCCCGGTCCGGTGTAACATGAATCATCCTTTAGAGAGCTTTTTTTAAATAGAATTTGTACGAAATTACTTCTCTAAATACATTATAAAAGTTGATTGATTTTGAAAGCCTACTTAACTGTGATTATTTTCCTTTTAATTTCATTATATAAACTACTACCATGAGTTTTCTCACATACCTAAAAACAACAATTTATCTGGCAGGCGGGACACTGAACTCTAACAAAAATTTGCACTTTAAAGCTTATTATTTCTCAAACGGATCCCTGAATCGAAAAGTGGTTTTACAGACCCACAATATCTTTCAATGACCTATCCATCGACACCCAACACGATGGGTTAGACGAGAAAAAAAACATTCTTACTTTTTTTTCAAGATATGATTTTATCACTTTGTGGGTGTGATTAATTTGTATACCCATACCAAATTACAGCTATCTCATATTAAGAATGTCTGAGCTAAGCCGGAACCCTAAAAACTAGAATGGTCAGAAATAAAATTTCAAAACATAATATTCATTCAATCCAATCGCACAAGTCTAAGCAAGCGGTAAAGTTTAATTTTGTGGACTGAATCTGATGCCAAAAAGATTTGTTTCTAATATATTAAAAAAAATTAAACATCAAACATAACATAAACTAATCCAAAAATCGAAATGAAAAAAACATAATAAAATATTGAAAAAAGAAGTAAAACGCGCAAATTATATTGAATTGTGTGAACTCCACCTAAAATAATGTGTCACGTAAAACAATTTCTAGACCCCTTATCCGGGGCTGCCACGCGAATACTATACAAGCTTCGTGCAGGAAATCATTTAAGTAAGTACTTGCAATTGGGTTGTATTTGAAACATTTCTAATTACTACCGGTTACAGTTATAACTTATATTGCTTTATTTATTGTTTCAAAGGTTTTGCTTTATAAGGTTGTCAATTAAATTCCTTTTAGTTTGATTTTATAGTTAATTATACAAAGATGTAGTTTCTTTGATGAATAATATATATATATATATATTTTTTGTATATACAACTAAGGTGGCAAAAAAACGTACGGCCCGCCTAATGGTAAGCAGTTACCGCAGCCTATGGCTACATGTAACGCTAAAGGTATCACTAGCGCATCCCTTCCCCAATTAGCTCTGGAACCCCTACTCACTGCAGGAACACAACACAAGGTTATATGGCTGCGATCGTCTGTAGGATGGAGGTATTTCATCATTCGGGCTGCCCCAAGTACTTTCAAACCTTTGTCTGCCATAAAAATATTAGAAAAATATCTAGTTATTTTGTATTGAATTTAAAAGATTTATATGAAAAGTTTCAAAGGAAATAAACGCGTCCATATCGACGTCTGCCAAACAGCTCGAGCACACCGTATATCGAAACTGCCCAACTTTAGCCGTTCAGTACACTCCACTAGATATTTACAGCCTCTTGTTAACCATTTTATTTCTCTAAGGAAAACCGATATACGTTTCTGCTTGGAAATTCTGTCGGGTAAACGTTATAATATATTTTAATCGACGCTTTCAAATGCTTATCTATACTAACAAAATAACGCTGAAGAGTTTTTTGTTTGACTGTTTCTTTGTTTAAACGCGCAAATCTCTAGAACTAGCAGTCAGATTTGAAAAAATATTTTTGTTTATGATAGTCAGATTTATGAAGAATAGTATAGGCTTAGCATTAGGCTACACCTTAGCATTAGCTAGCCATAAATACTGATTTTTGTTAAGTAAGTTGGAAGAACTGCTTTATCCGCGTGCGCTGGTGTAACGGTTAATAATTCCTAAATACAATGTTATACAAAAATATTGCTCTTTAGTAAGCCTTACGTACAAAAGTTACTACATCTTCAAGACAATTCTATAAATATAAATTTTACTCTTTATACATGTTATTCGGGCGCATAGTTTCGGAGTTAATGGGAAATAAAAATAATTCAACACCCTGTTCGGGTCTATGACTATACTTGCAGTGGGGCAAACGAGCCGTGTGAGCCGCGGCCGCCTGATAAAAAGATTGTCTATACTGAAGTATTATAAATCATCAATCAGCGATTCTTTTTAAATTATTAATGAATCTATACGTATAATAAAATTTAAGTGTCTGCTGGTAATGTCAAAATAACAGCTTTTTACCAAATGCATTTGAAAGTATACACGGTACCCAGAGCAAATCTTTTTTTTTTCTATTTTTGTTTGCCTGTTTGTTGCGGGTAATCTCCGAACCGGTTGGACCGACTTTGACGGGCAGATACTTAGCTGATGTTATAAGGAATAATTTAGAAACATTAGGGATCCGCCCACAAAAAAGGTGTTTGGTCCACGCAAGCAAAGCGGCGGGCACAGCTAGTAAATAATATAAAAAAAAGATTTTATATATCGGTTTCAATTTATTCCGAAATGGACAGTTGTTTCGTGGTTGGGTGATTACGAATACATAAAATAGAAGTTTGTACAGACGTATCACACAGTACGTACAGTGCACTGCCTTCAAAGTTGCGTATAATATCTCTTCTGCACCAACTTATTACACACAGTAAAAAATTTTTACTGACGCAATAATACTGTAGCACATAGTAACACTCAAATTTTATTTTACTATCTGTTTTTTAATGTATTAACTATTAAGGCATTTATTTAGTTATACAAAGGTGGAGATTTATTATTTATTTGTTATCTCTTTTGTACCTTAATATTATTCTGTAAGCTTTCCTAAAATTTTAACATATAATAAAATAAAATACTATCACTTCAAGTTGCAGTGTCCGTAATCGAAAACTTGTTGAATCTTTTTATTATTGAAATGTTTAAGAAATTACTTAATTTTGTTTTCAGCTACAAAATACACTTGTACAATATATTTGGTCGACGAAGACGACGTACAATTTTTTTTTTTCTACTTTCGTTTGAAACTGATTAGTAGTTGATAGCCCTTTCTGGAATAATTGTTATTACGTTTTCGTATAATCGCATTTTTACCTTCTGATCTTTGTTTGTGGTAAATCATTCACATTCACTCGCGACGTTTGTGATTGCTTGTATTTTTTAATTACCATTGTTCCAAATGGAAAGTATATTTTAATAATATTGTTACGGTTTGTAGGATATTATATAATATTATAGATCTCTAGAAATTTTTGTTTTATAGGCACTAATCTCAGGAACTATGAGTTATATGTTTTGTCTTCCCATTGCACTGGTTCAGCCGTCTGGGAGACAGTTGGGGTTGTACCACACTGTCACTCTTTAGCGCCGGAGACCCGTTTGGGGCCAGCCGCAGAGATGACGCGATGAATGCTATCGCGATCCCGTTTCGCCCCATTTTGGCGGCTGATGGTACACCGCTGGGCTTTAGTCAGTAAGAGTCTGACATACCCCTCTTGCTCCCTCGAGCGAGAGGCTGTATCCATGCAGGATATAAAAAAAGGTTAGGGCTGGCGTACGGGAGCTAGGATCATCGAGGTCCGCGGTCCCCGTGTTGCAGAGCAGGCGGATCAGATCAGGCCTGTTAAAAGGGCGAATGTGCGGCTGGTTGGCTGGACGATTCGGTGTCGGTTGAGGAGATAGTGGTGGCTGCAGCAGCGAAAGCTGGCTGCGAGCTAGCTCTTATTAGGTCTGGTGCCATACGTGCCTATGGCAGGGGTATAATGTAAATCTAAACGTAAACGTGTAATCTTTACAAAAGGGCACAATTTACATAATCTTACAAAACCTAACTAACTACCTACCTAACATTGGGGACGGTGGTTTGTTTGGATCAAAAAAACGGATTTCACATGTGTTGGGCAGGCAGGTGCAACACGGGAACAGGAGACACAGGAGGAGTACAATTCACAGTGTTATCACATCATCGCTTATGTAGACGTTGAGAAATATATCCCGCAAGAATATGAGCTAGTGCAAAGTACAAGTGCAGGAACCAGAGGTGTACGAAATCGACGAAGATCTGGAAATGGAATTCAGCCAATAATCGGGCGAAATCGCATATCTCCTTGGAAAGTCATCGCTAGACATAGAGGCACAAAATGAAACCATTTTCACATCATTTACATCTCCAATGCCAAAACTGGGGCCATAATAGCAAGCTTAGGAAAGCTATTCAAGCCGAAGATCACAAGTGTTCTCAAATTGCATGCATTGAGTGACTTATGTCTACGTTATTTCTGGCCCTAATGGTAGTACACTTAAACAAATTCTCACCAGAAGTGATAAAAAGGTTGCAATGTGCATCGCTAATTCGCTGGGAATTCACGTTCAACAAAACAAAGGTAATGGATTTCGGAGCTTCTATATCCAGCAAAAAGGTACATGAGCAATCCGGGGGTGTTGAACAACAGCCTGATCAGCGTGATGAACAAACACCATGGTTTTGGAGTTGAACCGTATACCTTTCCACAGCAAGGGGGAAACAACTCTGCAAAACGACGTATACAAATTATACTAGAAAACCAAGAACTTGTGTTGCCCCTTTGTCAAAACCAAGCTTTTTACGAAGGAAAGGCAACGAGACTTTTATGTTCAACGCCTCAGGGGATTGTCGTGTAATTCCACAGGCACTCAGGAGAAAGACTTAAAGTTGCTATATTAGTCGCCAAAACACTGGTATTTCAGGAGAGTACACGACAAAGAGTGGAAAGAGCAAAAGACTTCTCCCTCCAAGCAGACCCAACAGCAAACGAATTTGGGACGAAATACACCGACATTCGCGAAAGCAACGAGGCATTACTTATTTAGAAATACAGGCAAGAAAAACAATCTCTTATATGTCTTAATCTCTTGATTGTTCTTTAATTTCTTTATTTCATAAAGCTAGGTGAGGTACTTTTAAAGACTTTCTAACCGACCCTTTTTCTTTGCGGTCCAGTGTAGAGTGCAAGGAAACAAATAAGTTTATCTTTTTTTTTTTTGCTTATTTTTTCAAATAGTCGTTAATGAATGGTTCTGGATAATCAGAATATCGATTCTATGTAAGTACACAGGTTCGAGTTTCAATACGTACCAACCAATTTTTCTAAATTCGTCTGCATTAATTAATTTGAATTGCTGGCGGCGAAGGAAAACATCCTGACGAAACCTAAACGCTTGAGAAATAATATTGTAGTACCACTGTATTTAGAAAAATACAGAACTGTACACTCGGCATTAGAAGTCGTCAATATGTGATTTACTGTCGTGGTGATTAAACCTTCACTCGGGAAGAGACATTTGCCCAGCAGTGGGACATTTACAGGCTTGTATTACTTATTATTATTATTACATTTGTAAATTGCTAAACTGATAAGAACTTATGCCGCTACGGTAGGTAGGGATACCAGTCTTAAGGTAGTTAACAAAAATCTATTCAGAAGTATTAGCCGTAATAATTGGTCTATGAGCAACAGACTTACGTTAATTAAGATTAAATGTAGTGATTACTGTCACTAAACACGTAGATACGGAATAGTTTTATCATCTACCAACGGTGTCACGAATCTCTGCACGCGTTTATTACATAGTAATTATTTTTGCTTCGTAATTTTTTTTGTACTTACTTTAATGAAGACAGTTCTTATAATCCATCAATCATGGAATAACATACTTCCCGAGTACAATATGTTATCAAAATTGGTTAAGAATGAATATCTTTTTAATATTTCTACATTGTATTATTTCAAATTCTCATCAATAGCCTATCTATTGAGCTACAGCTTCCCGTGTACAAAATTTCATAGAAATTGGTTAAGCCGTTTTCCAGTTAAATCCGGGCATAAGAAACAGACACAAAAAGAATAATGTCATATTCGTGATTTTCTTTATATTGAGCAGCATAGAATTTTTGCAGCATAGAACTAAAGGTTTATTAATATAGATTATTATCAGATTATACTATTCGTACTGATCGTAAAAATTTCCATTAAGTCACGTACTAATGATAACATCAATTAGTTCATTATCGTTCCAATATCATTTAATCTGTTGCAAATATCATGAAATGTACAACGATATTAATTGCATAATTACTAGATTGAGCCGTTGGAATAATTATTTCTATGCATAGTATTGCGGTTTCGAAACCACATATTGTTTAGATATAATTTGGCGTTCATCTAGTGAGGTACTTACCTAATTTTAGTGAAATCTATTGAAATGCATAGTTCAGGAGCAATTTTCAAGTTAAATAATAATTTTAGTAATTTACTACTGATATCATTCATTTCAATATTAAATGCCTTAATTTTACGTTTATTATGAGAAACATATTTTTAGACGCGTAATGATGCTAAGTTAAGTGCAATTCTATCTCCCTCATTCTAAAAAATGAGCAAAACACATGTGGTTAATAGAAACGGCGAGAACTGATATACAAAGTACAAATAACTTTTTTATCATTATAGGTTTAGTGTTGTGGCCACAACCTCTCCTGTTATTAGGTGACGATGTGGCCCAAGATGGTGGTAACACGCTAAGCCTAGCTCTCAACTCAAGTCAAGACTGGCTCTCAAGTCCAGCTGCCGAAAATAACCTATTGTTGCTTGGCGACAGATTTTCAACTTGAGGGCGGGTTTTCAACAGGCGGGCATTAGAAAAGGGTATGATATGGTATTTTCCTGGTACTTGTCTCTGACGCTTAATTTTTGTTCTGATTATTAATATATATTCTAGTGTTTAGATAATTTATTTCCATGAAAATTAGATTTTTAGGGTTCCGTACTTCGTAATGAATAAAAAACGGAACTCGTATAGGATCTATTTGTTGTCTGTGTGTCTTGTCTGTCCGTATCTCAAGGTTCTTTTTCTTGAAAACGTTATGAGGTATGAAGTTGAAATGAATGTAGAATATTTATTATCAGCTCATATTGAAGTAAAAAAAGTTATATATCTAGGTTAACACAATAAAGAGACACCGTCTTTCATGCTATAAGTCCCAATTACTGACCAATTATCAAAATCTATAGGGTGCATTTTTAAAATATGGAATAATGATGTGCTGAGGCGATTACGACAGTAATGAAATGCTGTTTGCTGGTAAGTGCACCACTTGAGAACGACTGGACCGGCTCGGCTAATTCATTTTAAATGTTACTAATTGTCCGAGTGACATTTTTTGCGAAATTTAAACGGATAATTGAAAAAAAATATGGAAAATTTAGGTTCTAAGAACTAAACCGAAACATTAATAACATATTTGACCATTTTTGGTAGAAATGGTAAGCTATGAAACGATATAGAATTATAGCATAAAATTAAATAAGACTTTCACGTGTGCGAAACCACGATATATAAAACATGAAATAGTCAATGAAGCAATTAGTTGATAAGTTGAGTGATAAAAATCTTCCAAATTTATTGAAGATTTCTATCTAATTAAACGATAACTAAAATTATATAAATAGTGATTATCGTTTACGTTAAATCTTAGTGCTATTTTACCGCAAAAATGACTAAACTACTGCACGTGTTGTTCATCGCAGCGGTCGTGTCGCAAGGTAATAAAAATTTTATTTTAACTTTTCAACTTATGTCTATGATGTTATCAATAGTCAGTTTGACGAACGACCTCCAAGTGAGTCTTTGCCATCGAAAGATCTAGTGATACCTTGCATGTACCAGCTATCGACAATCAACCACCTAACGCTCATTTAAATCATTCTCCACGACATCGCTCGATGGATAACTTGGTCTCCAAATTATAATAAAGAATTAGGTTACCGTTTAAACTTAACTGATGATGTAGCTGAAGATAATCACACGATAAGTCTAGAAAGGAATTAGCTTTCAAGTGTGATTGCCGAAATATTATGACATGTGATTGGCAATAGATTTTTAGTTTGAGGGTTGTAGCTAGTGTGAGCGGTAGGAAATGCTCTAACATCATGCTCTGATTTCATCATGATATTGTTCTTCATTTCTTCAGATTCAGAAATCAACCTGATTTATCACACAACTAATCTCAAAACTAGAAAGTGTTACTGCAAACATTATATTACTTTGTTGTCCTTTGACCACTGTTCACATACCTAGAAGATTATATACTTTGAAATGGTTAATTCCAGTATTTACTACTGTAGTCACCTATTGGTTTTGTTGTGGTGTCTATATGTTATCAAATTTTGCCATCATCGGTAGGCGTTTTACCAGTTGTCATTTTTTTTGGATTGTTATGTACTCCATCTTCTGTAAATGTAGATCATCAGGCAACTGTATATCTGCTATTTGATAGACGAAGGCGTTACATTGCGGAAATCCATCCTAAATAGTTCGTTTATTGTTTCTTTATTATTTCCATCTGGAACTGATTGGGAGCTGATTACGTTTTACTGTACAAAACAACGTTTTTTCATATTTGTTAATAATTGAAAGTAGTAAAAAAGGCGAAATTTTAGTAACTGAAACTATATAAAAAAGACATGCGGTTCAACCCTTAGAGAGAGAAGTTCAAACCCTTATGAAGCTATAAGAAGTAAATAATTAATAATCAAATAGAAAATATGTTGCAGATGAGAAGTATAACGACCACAATCGATCACGTCATTGGTTACATTCTCTATCTAAATATATGCAGTAGAAATCAAACCGTTGATATCAGATTACTCAGACCGCTAGAGCATTGTAGAGACTGCAATATAATGATAATATTATATCTGAGACTCTATTGACTTTTGGTTACTATTACATCTATTCATTAATACAAGTGTTTTAATTAAATCTATAAAAATTGATCGTATGGAAAAGCATTTTGTCTATAATAATGTAAATTTTTGCATTTACAGGTACCGCTGTAACTGAAATCACTTTACCTGATCAGAGTACAACATTCTTGACGAACGACCTCATACCGAAGACAATTGGTATCGCCAAATTTTTCCTGGATACTTTGGTGTCATGCCATGTTATCTTTCCTAACCGTGTCATCTACGAAGTATTCCCCAACAACAACCTTCCTGCAGGCAGCAATATTTATTTCTTGGAGGCCGTACAACCTTTTACCAGCTGTTCCATTGGTTTTCGCGGAGTCGCCGTCTCCCAAAGTGGAACTTACGAGCTTATGTCCTTAGTGCAACATATTAGTGATTCAAGCCGTACCATGACAAGGCAGAGGTTTCATTTGACCTTCATTCAATCCACAGAACGTTGAAACTGGACTGTAAATGTGACACTTACTCCTGATTATACAATTTTCTTTTTGATTACACAATAAACTACATTGCGTCAGTTTGCGTTTATTTTATAGTTTCCTTTGAGTAGAACTGATAATAAATTGATACTATCTGTAACGTAGATATACGTTTTTTTTAATTGTAGCACTGCAAAGTAATAGAACTTTGCCTGATGGTAAACACAGTTCAATTCAATAAGAGTGACGCCCACTGAAAAATAACAATGCATCTTCAGATGCCGCTGTCATATCAGCCTACATATATAGAAACTGGATACGCAACGACTGATCCCGAAAAATGACGCACATTATCGAATCACGATGACAGGCTTTGACTACGCCCAAGTCGAGCTGTACAGCCCTGCCAACTCGCTATCGCTATTTCTTTGTTCGTTACTCAGCAGGATGCATCACATACTGGTGAGATTGTTTTGGGTATCTCAAGTCCTAAGATGTTATTGTCATCGTTACCTCCCCTAAATAGAGCATTTTGTAAAGCAAAGCAAGATGTTTGTTTCTATGAGTTACAAGTTAATTATAATTTTGTGTATTATTAGTTATATATTTTCATAAAGACAACAGTGCTAAGAAGCAAAACTCGCCAGAACTAAGGTTGTAGTTAAGCAGGTGAAAATATCAATACCTACCACCGTTCTATCCTACCACCATACTAGAGCTCCATCAAAATGCGTTCCTTCACCGAAATTTCAGGTGCATTGTAAGATTCGAGCCCATGTCCTGGCGTAAGACCGCTTCAATACTTGTACAATGCTAAATGAATCCAATAAGATTGTTTCAACTGACAGTAATAGATAGTAGAGTTGAACTTTTAACATGTTCGGTATTATAAGGTACATTCGGCTGAATCAATTTGGCTATTATAATTATAAAATGTTTGTAATAGTCCGAATTAGTTTTTTAAGGATAGAGTGATTGGAAAAGTTTCTTGGAAAAAAAAAATCATAAAAGCCCGGACTATCGGATTTTTGTAAGAACCCAAGACCTAACAAGACATAACTCACGGTTCAAAGAATGGTTGCGAACTTCTTATTTTGCTTTGCATGATATGTTCCTTGAAACGATTTCAGAAAAAGTTCGAGATAGGTGGTTACAATGTGGTCGAGTTAATGACAGTTGGAAAACGTAGAACAACGTTTGTCGGGCCAACTACTATTAAATTAAATAAGAATATTACAGTTAAAATACATTAGCTCCGTAGTGTTGCAAGATCAGTTATTTTTTTAAATAAATCGTCTTAGTTTATTGGTTGCTTACACTGCTGTCTTCTCATTTAAAGAAGTGGTGAGCCACACGCACTAACTTAGAAACTATTACAACTCAGTTTTCAGGAGTACCTATAATGACTGACCTCAGCTAGAACTACTTTCCTGTTTTAAGTTAATTATGGGTTAATAATTATACAGGCTGAAGTGATTACAAACCATCAAATGGATTGTGGAATTAAAATATTGTGATACTGAGAAAACATTTGAGGAACATTTTTGTAACACCACAATATGATGGGGGAACTATAGATTCGCCAATATGCCGTCGGTGGTTATGAAGAAGAGAAAAAGGGCAACAACTCCTACAATCGCTACCGTTACTGATTTGTCGTATGGAAAATAGTATTTTATGCAAGTCAATTAATTTAAACAAAATATTGTTATACCGTTGGGTAGTGAAATGCCTTTATATTTCACGTAAACGATTTATTCGTACTCAAAAATATAATTTAAAACAAACTCACAAATCGCTCTTTGAATGTACTTGCAGCCTCTTCCTGTATGATCCTCTTGTAGTTATCTTCTTTTATATCTCTTGTTGTTTTCACCTCACTTTTGAAAATAGAACTGTTATGGTTCACGGTACGGTTCGCTTATATACTAAAATAAGACAATCACGAAATCACTAGAAAGTACTTCAACTTGTAAAATTTTGTAAATAATATTTTAAATGTAAATGTTGTAAATAATCGTAACTGGCCACGAATAAGAGGCAGAAATTGAAAGTATTACGTTTGTCAATTTAAATATAGTTACTTGTTTTTGTTTACCTCTATATAAATGTATATATGTCGCCTTCTATGTAATATACAGTATTTATTATTTTTCATTCTCTTCAAACCACACACAACAAATAGCCATAACAGTGATCATTGTAACTGTAATCATATGATATGGTGATATCATGGTCATCACTTAACATTAGGCAGATACTCCATTTTAAGAAAAACCATAAATTTTGTATGTCGAGTTCTTGTTCTAACTGCTACTACAAAGTCAAAGATCTAATTAATAACTTAGCTTTTCACCTCTGCTACTCTCAAATTCCCATAAGTGGGCAAGACGACACTCACTCATAACGAAAGTTAACTAATATAGTTAACTCGAGAGTTTAGTCTTTTCTTTGCTCGACTACAAGTTACGTGCATATGAATAATTGAATCCAAGTTTATTACTTCAAGAAGCGGGAAAGAACGTATAATTAAAAAAAAAAACGAGACTTTCGGGTTGTGTTTCAGTTCTATTTTTTCAGTATCACGTCAAAGTTACTGAATTATGCGTGATGGTACAGTATAATACAAAAACAGTCGCGATCACCGAGGCCTCGACAACACATTGTTAGTCGTCTCTTCACGTTTTCACTCTTTCTATATACTTTTTGAAACGAAGTAACGAAGTAACCTAGCCTGCAAGGAACGCCCGTAACGTAAAAAAAAAGCGTAAGATTTTTATGTATAGTCTATGTATGATGGCTATACAGTGTCTAATGTATAGTCTACGTGATGACTGTTACAGTCATCCTGTTAGCCTAGGTTAGCCTGTCCTGAAATACAGGCTAACCTAGTTTAGGAACCAGAGCTACACTGCTGCTATGTATTATGATGAGTGACTCAATAAATAATTTATTATTATTATTGCCATTTCCTATTATTTTATTATATATTTTTATAAAACCTTGTAAATAAAATAAAGGCGTTAAGATAATTTTGTAAAGTAGTTTTTTTATTTTTATCGATAAAAAAAAACATAATAAAAAATGTATACCCGAATAACTATTTTCTCTATACCTCGAATAGAACTTGAAATTAATATTTTATAATCAGGAACTTCGTTCCTATCTGGTGTCCTACGACACCACACGGTTTTTTTTCTGCCAACCCGATGCAATTTTTTTCACTTGTTCCTCGTAAACTGTAAAGTGTCTTACGAAATAACATAGAAACAAAACGATAAAACAACCGTACCTACCTATTAACAATAATAGAAAACTTAACTAACTTATTATTACCATAAATTATTTATTAAGCAATATTACAAACTTGAATTTATAATGTTAGTCGTGTTATAAAGTATAGCTATAAAGTAGTCTGTTAATAAATAATTATTTAATAGTAAGTAGAATATTACTCCAACTCGAATTTTTAATATTAAAATCTTTTATTATCACCTTTACGTAATATAACTTCATTAACTATAATTTACAGCATTTATTTCTAAATGAGATCTTATATTAAAAATATTTAAAGAAAAATATTTATTACAAAATAAGTATGTAATGAGTGTTTTTGGTTGTAACTTAATTAATGATTGTTTTATTTTTATTTCGTCATCTTTGTTCCTTCTCAGTTCCTTATAATAATATTCTATATGAGTGGTTTTTCATATAATCATGTAACCTACTTTTTATATTTGTGTTTTTTTTGTTGGACTCCAAATTATCTTTGGTTCTTATGTAACATGTCAATAAAGCATTTGCTCAGGCAGATGTTAAAATAGTCCACTGTTTAAAAAAACAATTAACTTTTTTTATAATCAAACATGAATATTGATAATGCAATATAAAATTGTTGCAAAGCCTTTTCTAAAATAATAGAAACATATATTTATTAGCGCCCTTTTTCTTAACGTGTAGACTCGTCATGGGTGCACACCCGCTCGGGTGAGCGAGTGGTTATGTGAGACTCCACGGTGTACCATTCGCCGCCATAAAAGAACGACACGGGACAGCTAGTAGCAGCATTCTACCGCGGTACAGTTCGGTACAACCCTAACTGTCTCCCCCTTCCGCCGAACCAGTGCAATGGAAAGACGGGCCCCCGATTCTTCCTCCCTGGTTCAGCTAGAGCGGTGGGAGAAGATGAGAAGAGGACAAGACGGAGAGGGCCACTAAGAGATCCTTCTCGCGAGCCCACTCCGCGATCACCTTCTGCGAGATAACAACAAGAGTGGAAAACCCCACCTTCTTTATAAGGCGGGAAGAAAAACTTATCTACGGTAATTCTTATGAGCACATGGCAATGCTGGATACCCAATAAGTGTAAAGCTTTCATACTAAGTTTTCAAATATTTGCATTGATAAAAATATTGTAAATCATGTGGCTGATGTGAAAATTACATGTGGCAGAGATACAAACGAATGTTAAGGTGGTGAAACTAGAATGGATCTAATCAGTAATGAATATATCAGAGAAAGTATGAAAATAGAACCAGTCACAGAGAGTTTGAGGGGTAATAATTTAACCTCGTATGGACGTGTCATGAAGAGGGCTAAAAGTTGTATAATTAATGAATTTAAGTATGAAGGTGGAAGGGATATAGGACTAAGGAGGTGTCTTAAGAATGTTTAAGAGTTCAAAGCAAGTAATAAAAACCTTACACACTAGGCTGTATCAGCCAGTTCGATCTAACCACATCTCGTCTTTAAAACACAATTATTAACAACAAAGCTCTTCAACGGAAATTATCCGCAGATTTCCTTCTTAAGCTTCAAATTACATGTTCATTATTAATTACCAAAGTTCCGTCGTGTTTAGTATTCCGTATTTACCAACCCTTTATAATCCATCCGAAACAATTAACTCCACGCTATCTGATCCCACTATAATCCTTTGCAAAATACGTATAAATCTTTATTATAGCTCCATAGTGTAGTTGTGTTTCAGTAAATCAAATTTGGTTTGTCCATAATTCTTCAATCAATATAATTGACCTTTTTTCTTAATAGCTAATAGGGCCGATATATTAACGGCATCTAATTATCAGCTTATGATTTCACGTAGTCTAGGTAAAAAAACCTTTATTATTTTGTCATCGCAATATCATTTTAAAGATTTAGCAAGTAAATTTCATTAAAGAAGGTCACAAATAGTTTAATTGCGTATCTTGCGCTGACAGTTGTTTTATCTGATGAATAAGTATTATGAAGTGGCAGTGCATCGTTAATATCTGTAAAAGTACCGAAAATTTAAGAAAATCTTGAAACTGGAGCGAAGAGCTAACCTTTTTTCATCTAATACAAATTTTTCGAAGGCTATACGGATATCATATCGTTATCTTCTCCTTTCTCACCTCGTTTTACTTACACAGTCAGTCTAATGAACTCCCTACTAATAGCATAATGGAAGTGAAAAGGGTTCCCAGTATATTGTCGCTAAAGACGGTCCTCGACCACAAGCCACAATGGACGATGTAGAAATTTACTTCCAAATTCGTTGCTAAAATAGTCCATACATATTGTTGTTTATATCTTTTTATATGTAGTCTAAAAAGTAATTTATCATAGTTCCAATTAGTAATTAGTTCATACTCGTAACTTTGTACATTGAAATGTTTTTGTTATACTTTTAATATGTACATATTTATGACTTTAATTAGAATCAATATTAACAAATCTGTAGTGCTTTCTATACATGTAATTTTATTTTCAAATTTCCTGATAGGCATCCTATATGAAGGATTCTATAATCAAGAATATGTCATTAAACAAAATTTTTGTCTGTATGTCTGTTTGTATGTCCAGATTAACTCAAAAACGGCACAATCGATTCTTATGAAATTTTGTACAAGGGAAGGTTATATCATTAGTAAATTGATAGACTATATGAATTTTCAATAATACTTTCAGGAATACTAAAATAACCTTATTTTTTAACAAACTTGTCTTCACTCAATGTCTTTCTTTTTCCTAAACTCAAATTACCACTTCGTGTCACCCTTTTTTTATTAGATAGAAGACATAAAGGAGAATTCACGATGAGAACTAAACTCGATTCCGAAAAAAGCGTTTAAAAAATGTTTTAATGATTGGATTATTCTTTGGCGTAAGTATATCATTTCTGAAGGAGCATACTTTGAAGGCGATAAAATAAATTTAGATGAATAACAAACATTTTGTGTATATTTGGTCTTTTCCCGGTACTTTTTTGACAGTGTAGTATAATAATATCCTGTTTCAGCGGGGAGTCAGACAAGGATATGTTATCTCTCCTAAACTGTTCACCGCTGCACTGGGAGATGTTTTCAAGGTTCTGGGCTGGAAAGGACTAGGCATCAATATAAACTACGAGTAAATCACCCAATAATATGAACAAAAATAAAACTACAGAGTGAAAATAATTACTGCATAACATACTACGCATGCGGAGCCACGTGGTACTGCTAGTAAGACTTTATATTTCTCCGGATTTCAACTTAATTCCATATTTAATTCAAGTGAGGAATAGATGAAATATGTATACGTTGACCAAGCTACACAAGATAAGTTAGAGAAATTGCAAGAGATACCATTTTAGAAAATTAGCAGTTTGTGTCAACTTGGGATTAACTCACAGACGCTTTCACAGTAACCATTTTTAAGATTACTGCTGTATTCTACACTTTTTATACCTTATAGGTTTTATAGCATTCGCTTAAGAGACGATAATTATGCTCTTAAACGTAGGGGACGTACGGTTAACTTCGTTCCCGCACACCCGCCACGACCGCCCTCCTCTGCGGCAACTCAAGCCTAGGTCCGATCCATCGGCATGGAGCCCTTGAGCCAAGCAGCCGCTCGCGCGATACAAGTGACTGTACAATCACTAGCTTTCACAGCCATACATGACACTGCATTATACACACATGCACAACACACATAGGTACATAGGTTCTGTAAGGGACCTTTTTTTTTCTTTTTTTGCCTAGTTAGAGTAAAAATTTTAGACCACTAAATACACATACACATGTTCCTTCCCTCCTCCCAGGGGGCAGAAACATGTATATATGTATAGTTAGTTTAGATCGAATTACGGATAGGGAATTAGTCAGATCGCGACTTAATTGCATACGCGCAACAGTCCGAGCCGAGGTCCGGCCACTTTGGCACCCTCGGATGTTGTTGCTTAGCTTTCGTGGCTGAGTGCCCTAAGCGCTCGCCCCCAAGCCCGGTAAAGCTGTAAAAGCCGTAAAGGCTCCAGGGCCCCTCAGGCTAACAGTGTAGACAGTTCGAAAAAAAAAAAAAAAAAAAAAAAAAAAACTTAAACGTTAACACTTTAACTCTAGAGGGGAGGCTATTTTTACAATTTTTTTTCTAAGAAGCTTTATTACGTCTAATCTTTCTAAACGAAGCTGACATTTACATTTTTAAAGAAAAAATGTATTTACGTTGAGGACTGAAAGACCAGTTACAGAGTAGAATTCTAATGAACTATTGAAATGTTTCGCATTTTTACCTTATTCTTTAAAGGTTTAAAGGCTTCATGACTCGAGCACAGGCGAGCACAATTGAGACTGATGACTTGCATTAACATACCAGTTGCGTCATTAAGCTTTAGTTCAAAGATTTCTTACTTCAACGTTAAGTTTAGGTGATAAAAATTATTTTTAATAAGTATATTAAAACGGTGAATGTATCCTTAACTCGCCTTATCCAATTTTACTTGAAAGTGTAGTCTAGTCTTCTGTATTCGACAGCTGATAGGGTGGGATTATTACCTACCTATATAAATATAGATCTATATTTATATAGGTAACGGTTCATTAACTGTAATTGCTGTCAGGTAAAATGAGCCACTTTGCCAAATTTGGATATAATAAAAACACCCGACCAAAATTTAGCTTAGAAACGGCTTAAAAGTTAAAAAAAATTTCAGTAAAATTACACCCAAAACTTTTCAATGTAGCAATTTTTAGCCTTCCTGTTGGGTTCGCGTCACTCCCCTCGACTGAGGAGAGGGGGGTGACGAGTACCCGGGAGGAGGACGGGCGAAATTTGTATATGCCGGATGCCCGTCTCGTGACACCCCTACTAATGTGCCGGCGACTCGAAGCGGAGATGAAGGGTCAGAGGAGAGGGGGGGTGCAATATTGCACGGTGCACCCGAAGCGACGACTCTTCAATAAAACGCCAAATCTTCCAAGTACCGGAGCGTTCTTAGGCCGACCAATCTTCGTATTGCTGCTCTCTGTTGGATTGACATCTGTCGAATAGACGCTAAATCATATGCCCCAGTACAAAAGTCTCAAGCTTAAGTACTCCGAGGCCGATTACCTTAAAGAGGGGCTCTCTTTCTCTAGTGCCTAGAGAGCTCTGTTCACTATTTTTATCTATTTTTAATTTGATCGGCCCATTTCCCACTCTTTAACTCTTTATTTACAATCCTCACATATATGTATTATACATCGTTATTTTTCTTATTTTATGCTCTATATAATGTAAATTACCGTTTTATAATAATTCCCAAAAAACCTTAATTCCTACGGGCGAACCCGCCGTTCGCTGTATGTATTTTTAGAAACTACTTTTAAACTATTACATATCTTATTATTCTCTTTGCGGCATTCTATTCTATATCTATAATTCTATAAGATTAAACACACATTTAATACGTATTTCAATAATTAACGGTTACTTAAACCGATGAAACATACTTCTCAATAAAAATCGTATTATCTAGTACTAACTCTATACATATTCCATACATTGTAAACAAAATATCAATATTCTATTTCGAAACACATTCTTAACATAATTACATCAAATTTTTCTATAAAATAGTTACTTATTTGTTATCTCTATTAATAATACTTCTATATCTTAATTACGTGTTTCATATGTCGCCAACACTTCCTTTTATAAATAAAAGTATATATGAAACACTCGAAGGCTCGAAATTGTAATATCTTATATTTCCAACATATTTTATGTTATTGCTGTCAAACGGATGGATGATTTCTGTTCTTTTGAACATATCGCGTTTACTGAACTGTCATTTATTGCATTTTCGACTGATGTAATATTTCCATTACACCTCCAATAAAAGCATAACGCCCTGTTTGTTTCGTAGAATTTCAGATAGTTTTATACTTTTATCATTTATAAAGTTCCTGATATTTATTTGCGTGTTCGTTTTCTTTTGTTGTTATATATATCTATCTATTTTAATATTATTATTAAAATAATAAAGCGGAAGAATGTTTTTTGGATGATTGTTTGTTTAAACACGCTAATCTATGGTCGGATTCTCAAAATTATTTTTATATATGATAACCAGATTCATGGGGAATAGTATATGCTACTACGATACATCTCTCAGCTAGCCTTAAACACTTATATTTGTTAAGTAAGCTGGAAGAAACAGCGCACTGCTTTATGCGCGTGCGCTGGCGTAATGGTTAGTGATACGTAAATACAATGTGAACAAAAATATTTCTGTATAAATATATTTCAATACCATATGCCTGTCTCTTATACATAAGCCACAATAAGGTATTTTGTGACAAAAATTTATTGAAAATTATTTATAAGCATTATTATTAGGCATGGCATATTAATCCTTACAAACGAAATTTACTTCATCATCAAGACAATTTTATGAAGATAAGCTTTGCCTTTTATAGCATGTTATTTGAACGCATAGTTTGGAAGATAATGGAAAATTAATATATGACTATAGGTCATATGACCTATATGACTATAGGGTCTATATGACTATAGGTGTAGTGGCGTGAACGATACATATGAGTTGTGACGCATAAACCTGGCCGCCGGATAAATATTGTCTGTACTGAAGTATTATAAATCATCAATCAGCGATTTCTTTTAAATTGTACGCCGGTGAAACCTCGAGGCACAGCCAGTAAGTTTTACATAATAATAATTTTATTTGATAAAGCGTAAGACAGCTTGAGCAGCCATCAAAATACGAGCGACTTAAAAATCACTCATTGTGATTCATTCAGCGCACTTCATTTTGTTAATCGCTAAAGTAGTTTAGAAGTTACAATGGATAAGTTGTATTGTTTAGTGTTTCGAGTCACATAAGGGGCTTGAAGTTTTGTAGAACTTCGTAACTAAGCTATAAAATTGTGTTAGGACATTATAAGGTTCGCTTTGGTAATTACCACCCATAAGTTGACAAATGTCAATACAGCAATTCTTATGAATTTTTAGCGTATCACTATGATTGAGCATAATGTCATATAACGTTGAGAGACATGGCGAGCACAGATAAACACTACATGGAAAAAAAACTTGTGGTTTTCAATAGATATGTTTAGACAAGCATTTGCATGGTGGTAGGGCTTTTTCTAATGCCCGCCTGGCTAGCTACCACCTTCAAGTTGAAAGGTAAAGGAAAGTTATATTGTATTTTGAAATTCTCGAACGGTTTTCTAATATCATTGACACGGCAATGATGTCGTCATATGTAGGCAATACAAGGAGTGCGCACTGAACCGCGATGTATAATTGACTTTTATAAGTCTCGGCATTTTCATTGTATACAGGATACGGACTGCGATCAAATGAATGGAGATCGAAAGCAAGACTTGTCTACTATTTAATGTAGAACGGTTTTTTTTTGTGTTTGTATTTTTGTTAATAAACTGTTGACTCCCGCCTCGGTTGTTCTGTTATATTATATTTATGTATATTGTGGGTGCCAAAGTGGCTGAACCTCACCTTGGGTTGTTGCCGTACGTGAAATATCGCTAATTAAATCAAACTACCCATTTAAACACACACACACACACACCCATGCATAAAAAACACACACTCGAAAACACATACGTACATACATACACACTTTACTTTATTTCTTTATTTTAAATATATATATATATATATATATAAGACCATGAGTTATTTTCTTGTTGAAGCATAACACAATTTGATTCATCTAAAACAGAGTTTTATTTATTAAATACAGATACGTTTTACATAACAATTATCACTATGAAATAATTAGGTAGGTACTACTAAATCAGAGAATCAACAATTAAATGTTCATGCTTTACTATTCTTATTATAAAAACTAAAATCGTCTTTTGCACTTTTAAATTGAAGCAAATTCACAAACACAACTGAGTTTTAAAGAAGTTATAAAAAACATTTGTAATTTAATTATCTGTAACTATTCGATTGGAACAAAGAAAAAATACGTTTGTACATTCTCCCCACTGTGTCTGTGTCAACGTCAACACAAAGCTTACATACATACATGAAATTTAAATAAAAAAAAATCGTAAATGGCTAAATAATCTACTGTAAATATAGTTTATATTATTGGTATTCGAGCTGTGAATTTGGTTAATAATTAAATAAATTTGATCTAACTCACTACATATTGAAAAATACTCGTATTCGTATGTATTTAGTATATAAATCTGTCAATTGTTTTCTAACTATTTAAAAATGGTCCCTTACAGAACCTGTAAGAGAACTTACAGGTTCCTTTATTGCATCTGTGTAGCGAAACAATGTTTTGTGTAGAGGTTTTTGTGTCATGTGTAGAACAAAACAAACATGTTTTGACTACAAAATAATAACCGGTAGTTGCGTTATTTTGGATAGTTAATGAAACCTTTGCTATAACGATATAATAAATAAATAGATAATACATTAAAACACAAATCATGATAAGCATAGATAAAACCATTCGAACATTTCATTAGCTTTCACGACATCGGGCCCTATAATAAACTGACGCAACGTTTACGAGATCCGAATTTATTGTTCGATACACTGCGACCGTACTAACTAATAAAACACACAATAAACAACGGTTAACAACATTCCTTCACAAATTATAACAACGGGATCCGTGCTTATGACGGGATCGTTTATTGCTCGGCCGCGGCGTGGGTTTCATAAATTTTCCATCATCGATATTTATTTCGTAGGTATTGTTTTATTTGAAAAGGCTTTTATATATATTATTTGTATATCGTAGTATCAAATGATATTATACAATAGTCTAAAATTGCTGCGTAAATCAATTACGTCCAACATACATTAATAAAAGTGTGTCGTTATAGTCTGACTAGGAAAATATTTTTTGTGTCTCGCAAATTGTTAATGTTCTGCTTCTCCCATGCGAGTGTTTGGGAGACAAGGACAACTCACCTGTGCTGATAACAATTGACACTTACTTTTTTCCAAAGGGAGAAATACAATGGGAGATTGCTTTGAAAATAAAAATAATTGAGACAATAGTTTATCATTTATGCGGCGTGTTAATGCCGCGTCGGTATGCCGCAGAAATCAGCAGTAAGCGGCAAGCATCATTTCAATTGTGACAGTTGCCGGCGCAACCCGGCGGCTCTTTTTTTGCGGTAATCCCGCCGGGTTAGTAACCAGCGGCCGAGCCGCCAGCATACTGCGTTTCTATTCTATTTGATATATTGGCTTCCTCAAGGATCCCATAAAATCTCGCCGTTCCCAAGTTATAGATGCCTATGTTCGCTTATACTTACTATCCCATTCCATGAAAAATCTAAACAATTTCCCTGAGGCGTCGATAGAGGGTGCCATCAGTATCGACGTGTAAATTTATTAGGCAATATATCGATGTTATTGCAACTTAAAAGCTGATTATGCTATCAAGAAGATATATGATTTTCATTTTTTAACCATTTCCTGTAGTAAATTTTAAAGAGTTTATCCCTTGCCTGCTTTCAAAGAAATCTACTTTTATTAATAAAAAAAAAGTTACTACGTATTTGTCATTGACAACATGTGTAATTATTATTGAAGGACAACTAATCTGTTTTAAGAATACCTTTTTTCACAATATTACATTGAACTACATATATGACAATAATAATTGATTTTTCTTGAAATCCATATACTTGTAAGCCATTTTAAAGAGAATCCGGGACTTTAATTTATCCTGCAACTTAGTTTTCTAATGAAAAATTTTAATCATTCATGTCAGCTAACTCTATAATACTGATTGACTTTATCTGTCATCCACATAATCATATATACACAGAAAATACACTTCAAAATTAGCGGTAGTTACAGATCTCGTGGCGTAGTAGTATTGAGCCGAGAGGTCGTGAGTTCGATCCCCACTCATGGCTGACTTTGGTATGATGAGCATAATAATTGTCAATTGTGTGTCTGGGTGTTAAATATCTATATATGAGTAGTATATCAGTTGTTTAATTATCATGATACAAGCTTTGTTTGGAATTAAATGGCCGTCTGTGAAATTGTGTCGCCATATATATTTACTAGCGCTTTTCCCGCGGCTTTACTCGCGTTATAGTTGAGTTATGTCTTATTATATATTACTGCCTGTTGTTGGTACTTACTACCTTTGACTAATAGATGTCGTTACTTGCATCTTGCAACTTGCAAACTTTCAACCCATCTTTTTCACCCTTAGGTATTAAATTTGAAAAAACGATGAAAATTTCTTTTACTTTCTAACTGAATTTCTAAATACCAATTTTCATAGATGTATCTTCAAAAATGACGGATTTTCATATAAAAATTTATCCCCCTTTTCACCAAATTCACGATTGAATTTCCAAAAATCCTTCCTTAGTGCTTATCTATAGTATAAAAGAAACCCACATATAAATTTTCACGGTCCTAGTACCAGTAGTTGGAGCTGTGGGTTGATCTGTCAGTCAGATAGTTCTTCTTTTTCCTAAGTTGGCAACCTTTCCTCTTTATTGAAGAACATTACTGCCATTATCGAGTGAATATAGTTTCCAGTCTTATGATGATTTCAGGACCCTAACAAGATGGTGGGTCCCTTGTTAGAACTTTCTAGAGAGTTTTTGTGGCATCTCAGAATTCATGGGCCATGTTATTATTTCCAATCAACTTCACTTGTGCACAATAACCAAGTTTTATTATGCCAAACGCCACTTGTATTACACAATACAGGGTCAAATAACACAAATTTATGAATAAAAACCACTAAATGACAGTTTGAGATCCCGCCAAAAACTCAGTCTGTTAGTTATATATATCTAGATATGTAATTGTTTGTTTATAAATTGTCTAGTTTTTATTTATTATTAGAAGTCAAAGACTAAACAGTAATAAAAACGTGGCATAAATAATGTTGAGACTAAATTAATTTTATGGAAAAACTAAAGCTTTTAAGTAAGTCTGGTAATTTGTTAGTATACTGCAAAGCGCTTTATGTTCTGTGCTTTAATTATATTTGTGTAAAACAAAATTAACTTGTATTTCTTTAAGCTTTGTATATTAGAATTAACCGTTTTATTCACAAACTAGCTGTGACCCACGGTTTTACGCCGCAAACGCACTCATGTAGATTATCGTTATTTTCACTTCTTCTACTTGCCTACAGTTTGCCTGGTTACTGCTCCGCTCTTTAGGGTTGTAGCGTGAAGGTTTAGCCAATACCTTTCACATTAAGTAAACTATAAATTTCAGTTTTATATTTCACGAATAACACTGTGTTATTTTCAAACGAGAGACAAACGAAACTAATTAATGATTTGTATATTGCAAAACGTATTAAACTCTCTTGAAAAAGTCACATTCATCTTTGAAGATTGTGTCTTTTCTTTTTGATATATAATACAATTTCTATAGTATCAAATGTTTTAGTGTTTTATACCGATACAATACAATATGTTTGTCTCTTAACTATGTTTAAATCCACTTTGAAATGTATTTGTAATTCATATTCATTTCAGAAATTATAGATATACTAAGTAATATGAGAGCAACAATTCAAACTAGATTTAATTTTATTTAAAAGATTTTTATGTTAAACACTATAGGCCATAGAGTTTATATATAATATAAGCCAATATCCATATTCAATATAACTAATATTATAAACAATGTGCGAATTTGTTGAGTTTCTGTGTATGTGGAGAGTAATCTCTAGGATTACCAGTCAGATTAAAACTACATAACATATAATATAGCTTAGGTAACTTTAAGCTATGACCCTAAAAAGCGTATCAGTAATCATGAACGTCAAGCAACCTGGGAAACTGTAGGCGAGTAACGTAAATGATAATAAATACGAGTGAAACCGTAGGACAAGGCTAGTCAGCAATTACAGAGAAATGTGTTTATAATATAATTATGTATGTACTATCGGGAACTCCGGGTTAATGCATGTGTTGTTAATCCAATTTTAAAAACAAAAAAAAAGTGCCCGCGCACTTTGCGGGTAAAGTGTCTGAAAGCATTAAATAAAGTAAAAGATTTTAAAAAGTATGAGTTATGCTTGTGATTAATCAAAAGGAATCACAATAAAAAAATCGTGTTACAAAGTTTAACTTTAAGTTAGTATACGTAACTGACTGATACAAAAACAAAAGATAGAGATATAACACACAATTATATTATGTTCTTGACATTACATAAAATAAAGGAAATTAATAATTTATACCACACCCGTATTTAAATTTACTTCCAACTTAATTCAGTGAGCGTAAAGTCGACCTAAAACTGGCTCAACAAATATACAGAGGATTTTTTGTCACACAATTATGGTGTCTACAATTGTAAATGCCAGGACAAAAGTTAATGAGAGATAATTTCGGAATTGTATTAAATTTACATTCGTATTGTATTCGAGAGAATATTGGAAATGGATGAAACTTAAATACATTAAACCAGCCGTGTCGTGTCATCATTATCATCATCATCATTTCAGCAAGAATACTGACCACTGGTGGTCATAGTCCTTCCCCAATAATTGCCACAATAACCGGTCCTGCGCTGTTTGCATCTAGTGGGTCCTTGCAGCATTTACCAAATCATTGGTCCATCTTTTGGCAGGTCTTCCCACGCTGCGTCTTCTGGTACGTGGCCGCCACTCTTATTCTTTATCTTCTTGTTTTAGCGCCGCAAAAAGCACTTGCCAGTGTCAATGTGTTTGTCTTCGAGGTATTTTTATTTGGTCCAACAAGATGGTGGCTCCCTTGTTAGAACTATCTAGGGCATTTTGTGACATTTCAAAATGATTGTTTCCATTTAATATTTATTATCCACTTCCACAACAACTTCAAGTATTGAGTCGCCGATCTTTACGGAAAGCGACTCGTTCGGGAGGCTGGCAGTCTTTAAACCTGTTCACGAGACCGTTCGCAATAACTCTCGAAAACAGCTTGAAATGACTCAGAAGGGAAATGGGTTGATAATTCCTCAATAGGGCGTTGTTGCACTTTTTGAAGAGCACCACCATATTTTTGTACCATGCTTGCGGCGTTTTCACTTCAAGAACGACGGAATGAAATATGCTCTGAAGGGCCTTATGTACAGGTTTACCACCTGCCTTCAGGAGGTCGGTTGTAATTCCGTGTAGTTTATAAGCTGTTTGACAGTCATACTAATGTGGTACAAGATGGCGTCCGGGATGTCTGTAAAGTGTTGTGTCAATATACTTATACTTCTTGTAAATTATACTTCTTTAGGCGAGTTTGTATGCGCTGGTTCGTTTATTTTTGATACTAGTCTGATTATTAAGTAGGGGCCAACTTCCTAGGCCGATTACAACGTATGCACAATGATACGGAATGAAGGAGTAAAAGGACTCACTGGACTATAGCTTTCACTTTGGAGGCCTCCTCTTGGTACACTTGTGCTTCAGCTCACCATGTAATGATCACTAATCAATATTAGCGGTAACAGTTTATTATTAGATTTGGTAAATCGTGCAGTCACCTTTGGTGTTGGCCATTCCGATTTTAAACTCGAACTGACTGTTGAAAGGTAGGGGAGAATGGAATAGACAGATATTAAGAGAAAGGATAGAAGATGTATCATTGTACACTTATGATTTGGCATATGTGCATATTTTTATTCTAAACACGCGTTATCAAAAAATTATAAAGGTTAATATTTACGATGCGCGCGCACATTGTAACAACAAGTCTATGAAATTGCTTGCTAAACCTCTTCTTATATTGAGCTGAAGATATACACTCAATGTTCTCTTATATATTATTTTGGCTGGCAGAGCGCATTACTCTGGATTTCTCTGCATTTCTCTGGATTCTGGATCTGGATTAACAGTGGACTGCCCTGTACATAATTTTATATAAATAAATACAATACAAGATATCACATATTCAAAATTACGCGCAACCAAAAAATCACTCTAGCGAAACGGTTGGATCGCGCATGCTATCGCCACCCGCGATACGTTCTGTCTATGAATAGCGAGTGCACTTTTCGTAAGAGGAACTGTCAATACCAAAGCGATGACATGTAAATCGATCGAACATGATTTTTAAAATGACACCATATTAGTAAATTGCATCCTTTCCAGAGCCGGAGCGGGTCGCTAATAATATAATATATGTTAAATACGCAGCTTATTAATTTACCAAATATATGATAATAGTTCTTTCTTAAGTAATTATTTTAATAATAATAATAGCGCTTTGAAATTATGTATAAATATACAGAATTTGATATTTTTTTTAATATGAATATTTTTTTCTTGTGAAATATGTACTCTATATTCTAGCCTATTAGCCTGGACTTAGGCCTTAAGGCAGTTAAGTATACTTAACCTTACATTCATATCAGTGATATGGATATTATGTTAAAATCTAAGTGATAATTTTGACCTAATTTATAATACTCAAAACAAGAGGCTAATTAATAATAATGAAAGATACTTAAATTAAGGAATTACTTATTTTATTATCATTCAATACACGTTTGCTTTAATAAATAATATTGTAATTTTTTTTTCAAGTATATACTATCAATCAATCCAATCCACATAAACCTAAATACGCCAAAACCTCCATTAAAATTTCCAGCGAACGTCAGATGAATTAGTTTGTTATTCAGAACACGATCTCGAGGATTTAGAGCCAATTCCCTTTTTGATCTCTCCCTGTGCAAACAACAGAACTCTGTCACGGCAGCAGACGGGCCCCGTCTTTGCATAAAATATTAGACGAGTCCGCAGCGTCATTCTACTGTGGAAAATATGGAACTATTTTCGCGGTACACCCGCGATAGAATGACGTCATCTGAAAATATAGGCTCTTCATGTTTCTTAAACAAAAAAGTACGTGTAATATTTACGCTGTTTTCAAGTAAAACTTTAAAGAGCTTTATTTCCGTCCGAAAAAAATAAGAGTTGCAACTAAAGAAGTTGAACTTAAAAAAAAAAACAGTAATCGCAAGCAAAATCGTAGTCGACACTAATAAAATTCATAAATCTATGCATTTGACGCAATCCTACTACCGCAAGAAAGTGCCGTGTGTTTACATGTTTTGAGTTACAAGCGACCAATTTTAAACGGCCTATCACTTTTCTTAATTCCGTCGTGTGCAGTTAAGCTGATGTATTTATTTTTGCAACTTCAAAAGGCCCTTGAACACTGGCCGCCAGAAAGCTAATAAATAGATATAAAAATTAAATGACTCGAATAAGTCTTAACAATTCATAAGTTAGAGAAACTTTTGTTGCAGTATTCAATTTTGAGCTCTGTTATGATGTTACTTCGTATTCTTATATTGAAATAATTTAAAAGAATAACAAGTTTTTATTTTTCTTTAAAACTACATTTTAATATATTTCTATTGTATTCATATTTATAGTTGTAAGTTGTTCTTTTATTATAAAAGTTCTTTCTCGTTACTTTCTTTGGATTCATTCGAGAAAAGCGTTTAATATTTTGTACGAGTATAACTGATTCAATTCAAAATCTATATTTTTTATCAAACTATATTTTTAATTCATGTCGCCTGTGTGGATAATTGGTAACAACGGTTAAATTCATCGGGACGTGCTAAATTGGACAAATTAAGGGTGGATGAAATGTCGAGAGGTCTCGAGGATTACGTGTGTTTCACGAATGCCTCTGAAACTTAAAGAAATGTCTATAAAACTATTGTGATGTATGGATTTAAGTACTGGGCAATGAAATAGACGAATGAAAAAAAATTACATGCAACACAGATGCGATTTTTAATATGGATTTGTAGTGTTACTAGAATGGATAAGATTTGGAAAGAGCATATCAGAGGAAGTATGAAAATAGTATAAGTGTAAGAGAAGTTGAGGAACTATAGAATGTTATGGGGATGTTATGAGGGACGATGTAACTCATATAACTAGATGAATTTTAATTAAGAGTAGGAAATAGGAGTAGAAGAAGACCGAATAAGGTATGGGTGGATTGTGTGAGGAATGATAAGGTGCGAAGATGACAATCGATAGAGGACAGAGGAAAATGAAAATAAACATGTTTTGCGACCCTACTTAGGTCCGATAGAAGAAGAAGATCTTGCCAGCCTTTATAAACATGAAACCAAGGTAAACACAATATATTTATTGATATATTGTACAATGTATATCAAAAGAGTAAATGTTGTACTCAGCTCTACCTAAAATTAATTGCGAAAACCGAAGCAATAAAGCGAAAACCTCATTGTCATTGTGACTCGAAGTAAATACTTACGTTAAGGCCCAATATAAATCTAGTTACTATTGGCTTTATTTGACAACGGATAAATTTATTGGGTGTTAAACGCGGGCGTCGGCCCTTGAATAAATTATTGCGGTGAAACATTCTGATTCGGTATCAAGATCATACGAATGTCGTATTTTGAATAAACATTGTTCAAGATAACAAAACAATACCGTGTCCGGTTTTGCACAACAAATGGAAATTTTTATTTACATCATTTAAAGTAACGATGCATGGTATTATATATTACAAATATCTATGAAGGCAGAATTATATACATATGTATAGTTAGTTAGATCGATTTTTATACGGATAAGGAATTAGTTAGCTAGGTACTTAATTGCAACTAAGGCAACAGCCCAAGTAAAGTTCGCTCACTTTGGCACCCTAAAGCTTGTTGCCCTGCTTTCGAAGCTGAGTGCCTTCACGCTCGTCCTCGAGCCCGATGAAGCTGTAAAAGCCTTGTGAGGCTTTAGACTAACAGTATAATCAGATAAAAAAGTAAACATATCGACACAAGAAAACGTACTTGCTGTAATTAGCAAAAATGGCGTAATTAGCCTGAAACACAGTTAGAATCAATGATGCAATGAAATTTTGAAGCAATGATGAGTCAGTGGTAGCGTTTACAACTTCGCGTCGATTGACGTGAGTTCGAATCCCTGCAATGAGCCTGAGCTTTAGGGCAAGGAAAATATCGTGAGGAAACCATAGCTTAGTGGTAGGGCATTTTCTAATGCCCGCCTGGCTACCTACCACCCTCAAGATGAAAATCGGTCGCCAAGCACGAATAGATGTGTTCTGGCAGCTGCACTTCAGAGCCAGTCTTCCACTAGGCTTAGCGCGTTATCATCTTGGGCCACATGGTCACTTACCATCAGTTGTAATTGTGGCCACTACGCCGAACCTATAACGATAAAAAAACAGTTTGCTATTCTGCGTCGAATGGTCTGTGTCTCATACCGCTACCATGAAAAAAACCTACGTACGCCGTAACATTTATGTACAAAATTACTCATTCAAATTGCTGCCAGTCTCCTAAAAAAGGGTATTTTTGGCTTATTCTACTTACAGCAAAAGCGCGGTTTTTAAATTCAGCACTCAGCATTCTCGTGGAATGCAAATAATATGGCGACAAGATTACTTACAGCTTTCTTTTGGTTTGTTATTTAAGTTTGCCGTAAGGTTACAGCACTGTTCTATTGCCACTTTAGAAATATTTTACTTATTAGTCTACATTTTTGGCAGCTATGAATACGTAGTAAAATACGAGAAAACATTTTCTTAAGGTAGGAGTGATAACCCATTGAACATTAAAAGCACTATTTAAAAAACTTGATTAATACAAGAAGTTATTCCTAGCCATTGTGCTAAATAATATTTAAATTTGAAATATAATAAAAGGACAGTCGGTCGCTTAGCAGACATCGAAGAAGAAGACTTATTTTAGGATTAATTCCTTAATTCATTTGGACTTTATTACATAGTACATAATTTTCACTTTATTTTATAATCGCTGATTATATGATATTTAGTATAAGTCATAATTTTATACAAGGCATAGGAAAAAGCACAAACCCTCATAGGATACACACGTGAAATCCCATACAATTTAAAACAAAAATTCTTACATTTTAAAATGGACATCTCAAATGTTAAGGGACATATTCCTAACACCTTGTAGCCAATTTCATTTTGCTTTACCCATAAATACTTGAATCTAATGTTCAATGTCTCCTTAAAAGTATAATTATTGAAATTTCATTTTGCATGCCCCTAGAGCGCAAGCCGCGATATTAAAATAATAACAATAACTAAATTTTAGCATTGTACGTGTACTAAGCATCCAACATTTTCTTAATTTAAAACTATACATTTGTATAAATATTTTTTAGATAGCTTCAAATCTCTTTAATGTCACATAATTTATAAAATATTTCAAGTAAAACATTTTATACGTCTGGAAATATATGGAACTGAGTTACCTCCATAGAAATCAATAAACTACTTATGATGTTCTTCAGTTCTTTAAATGAAAAGTCAATTGCTGAGAATAGTCAAAAACCTACTTCTCATAACTTTAGGAAAAATATTTTGATTGTTGTTAGGGAATATTATTTAAACAAAACTGTATACAAAAATCACTGTCACTGATACTTAAGAAGTTATTTTTTTTTTCTAACTAAAGTAAGCACTTTGGATCTGCTAAAAGTTGGGTTGTAGATACTTACACCAAATACGTTTTCTTGTGTCGATATATAAATATATAATGCTTGAAGTTCACGGTTACAGCTCCACTCCTTAGGATCGAAGTTATACGAGTATATGTTACTTAAAACCTTCCTCAGTAAACAGGTTATAAAAATTAATAATATTTTTTCAATTTTGAGTAGTAGTTCCAGAGATTAGTGCGTTCAAAGGTTGGACTTTAGAATCGCTACCGCTGAATTTGAATATGGGAAGAGGTGGGGGAGGGAGGGGAGGGTGAGAGATAATCCCCCTACAAAGGAAAAAGTCCGGAAACAAATAGTTTTCAGATTTTTTTTTTTTTAAATTTTGAGATTATGTCATTTATTAAGTAAAATTAGGTTACCTACGCTGAATTTGTAGATGCCAAGGGACGGAGGAGGGTCGGGAGGGTGAAAGGGAACTCCACTGTGAAAGAAAGAGTGCAGAAACAAATAGTTTTCGAGAAATCATATTTGAAAATTTTGAGGTTATGTCATTCAATAAGCAAAATTATGTTACCTATTGACACTTGTATATAAACTCCCGACAGGTAATTTGTTTTGTTCACAATACAAACCTAACCTAACCAAAATATTGATCGTTCAAAAACTAACAAAAAAATAATTAAGAAAAAAATACGAAATTTTAAATTAAATTATATATATAACTAAAGGCTTGTATTTTAATAACAATATGTATTAAATATTATTATTAATATGCAATAATATACGAAAATTTTGTAAAAGTTCAAAACAAACGTTCAGAAACTTTAAGATAATTAGGCTGGATGAAATTCTTTTGTCTATACATTACGTACTCTGTGCTATACATTGAAAATAGCTTGATCTGACATTTGTATTGTCAAATTTACTAATTTAAATACGATTTTTAAAAGTGATTTTCTCATAAACTATAAATTTCCGGAGTGTAAAATTTTATAATAAGCCTAATTATAAAGAGATCTAACTGTAAAAAAATTTGGAGTGTGAACTCGACGGTAGCGATTCTAAAGTTGAGCCTATCATTTTCGATAAAATATGAGTTACTATACTTATCCTTTGTCCGCCTAAATTGATGTCTTCAACCACAAATATTATAACTTCAAATTTAAATGAGTTTTCGCAGTAGCTCTGGATACGAGAATGTCGCCTTTTATCAACGAAATCCCTTTTTCATTTAATTTTATACAATCCGACATATTCGTGACCGTGTGCTAGTGACGTGGATTCGCCAGATATTTATCAAAGTAATTTCAAACCAACATAAAGTTGGTGACAGCTACTTTAATGTAACTGGGTTTTTGGATAAATACCTAGTTTTTACATACTTCATCAATGACGGGAGGTTGTTCTTTTTACCACGGACAGCATATGGTACAGATATACCATAATTATATTGCTAAGAGTTATATTGCTGTACCTGCAGTGTGAGATGTTCGCTTTTATAGTAATACTGCTTTTGCTTGCGAATTCATCTTCGTGGACTTTAGAATTGAGCCTTTATTGAGATAAAAAGTAATATATATCAAGGTAAAGTGTGCCAAGTTTCATCCAAATCCGTTCAACCGATTTTGCGTGATTAAGTAACAAACATCCAAACATAGAAACGTTCACGTTTATAATATTATTAGGATATATGGTAGGATCCTCAAGTACTAAATTGATCCTTATCGACCGAACGGTTAACTATAGAAATGACGTCAACAATGATGGCTTCATTATTTTAAAACTGCCCCGTTTATATGGCACCGACATATTATAATTATAGCCATTGGTAAATTGCCCCAATTACTCTATGTTACGCGTGTACATAAAACACGTACCGCACGACTCTGGATGTAAACTATATGTGAAGCGTAATTTAATTATGCAGATGGTGCTGGTGACGCGAGGTGCTGTGAACGTTGTAACACTTCGTATAGACATATATGCTTATGTCTGTTTCGGTAAGACTTTTGATAGGGAAATCTGAGTCCTATGCCCGATGAAATTACAAAATAACCAATATTTGATGTAAGTATAGCTTTCTGTTCGACGAATTACACTTTATATTATACTAGCTGTGTTTGCGGCTGCGCTCGCATTGGCTGAATGCCGTCGATCGGGCACATGCGCTCCCGCTCCGCTCCCGGTAATATTAAAGATAAAAATTCTTATTGTGGTTGATCTTTAGAAGATAAACATATGCTCTTGCTGACTTTTTGTAGGTATTTTTAATATCTACAATTATGTACTACATTAATTTTATATATGTCTTATGATTTAATCAGCGTAATCCATTTAAGCGCCCCATAATCGTAGTTTTTTCGAATTATATTTATTTATGCGGAACCTTAATTATTTTTCTAAGATAATAGTAGCTTAAATTACTCCTTATAATATAAGCTATCTGCCAGTGAAAGTCCATCAAGATCGGTCCTACCGTTTAATGAATTACCCGAAACAAACAGACAGACACAAAAAAAAAAAAAATTCATTTATTGTTTGTTATAAGTAGGTACCTCATACAATTTCATATGCATTTAGTAAAAAGCTGTTATTTTACAAACATACAGTTTAATTTTATTTAATTGTACGTTTTAATTAATTAATTGAATCTACGTATTGTTATAGCGTGCCACAAAGTTTGTTTTGAGTTAGTTTTGTGGTAGTAAGCCCTATTTTTGCGCCGAGGTTGCGTGTTCGATCCCCTCCCATTACTGACTTTTGTGTAATTAGTATAATTATCAGTAATCTGGGTATTAAATATCTATATGTATATATACCAACTGTTTAATTGCCATAATACAAACTTTTTAATGCAAGCACAAAATTGTGGGCTGATATTTAAAAGCTATTCTCAATATTCCAACATATAAGTAATATTGAAATACGAATCCTACTAAATAAGCTCTACAAATCTTTACAATTTACGTCCAGCAATTTTCTGTTTTCTATTACAATTTAATGAGAAAACATGTTGGTACATTTACTACTTACATTTAGTACGTACATTTAGTACTTTTTGTCCCTCAGAGTGTTAGAACTGATTGAAAACTTTTATAAGTTTAATGATTGTTTTACATATTTTGTATGGAAATTGCAGTAATACCTACCTATATTTGTTAAAATGCTTTAATATTATGCGGTAAGTACATATACATTTTAAATATTATTTTCTAAGGATAAAGGAGACAGTGATTATTTTGTTAAAGAATATATTGTTTTTGTTGTGTAAGTTTGGGTCTACTTTTTATATGGAAATCACATTAATCATTATAATTATGGCTTAAAAATGCGTAAATATAAATCGTTTATAGTAAAGTATTTACTTTTTTTTTTTGAGAGTATAGGACAGGACGTATTTAGTGAATTGTTTCTGATGTGTAAATTTTGATTTGCAATTTTATATGCGTTTATAAATGCTTTAGTAAAAAAGGGAAGTAAGTATTAATTTAGTACAAAATAAGGTATATTAAGTTATTGTTATACGTTTTTTTAAAGATCTCCTCTTTTAGGGTTCCGAAGTCAAATGGAACCCTTTTAGTTACGCTATGTTTTGTCTGTCTTTCCACGGCTTAGCTCAAAGATTATTAGTACTAGAAAGCTGTAATTTGGTATGAGTATATATAATAACCAAGCAGACAAAGTGGTAAATAATATATTGAAAAAAATAATTGTTTAGTGTACCTTCCCTACACGTAAAGTGGGAATGTTTTTTTTCTAGTCTATCACATAGTGTGGGATGTCGTTCGATAGGCCATTCAAAAGTGTTTTGAGTCTGTAAAACCATTTTTTGATTCCAGGGTTCATTTGCGAAATATTAAGCTTTAAAGTGCTAGTTTTTGTTAGAGTTAAGTGTTAATTGGTTATTTTTGGATATGTGAAAAAAATCTTGGTAGTAGTATATATAATGAAGTTTAAATGAAAACTATCAGAGGTAAGAAAACTTTACAAGTTAAGGAATAATAGTCAATCAAGTTATATAAAATGTATTTGGAGAAGTAATTTCGTACAAATTTTATTGAAAACAACTTAACGACCACTGTGTAATAGATGATTCATATTAGACTGAGCCGGACGTGGGCCGCGACACGGTCAAAAATCTATAGTATGCTTTTGTGTTAATTAATTCATACTACACCGGGCCGGAGCCGGGCTGGGCGCCGGCCAGGATACAGTCAAACATTTATAGTATACTTTTGTATGAAATAATTTATGCTACACCGGCGCAGCTCCGGCCTGGTGTAACGTTAGCGATCTTAAGTCTGCATATTGTGACGTGCAACTACGGAACCCTACACTGCGCTGGCTCGACACGCACTTGGCAATGTTTTTATGTATTAGTTTAATCCCTATATGGGTTAAAATAATTTCATATGAAAAGGTAAGAGTTAATTTTAAATAAGTAATATTTAAAAGGGCATTTACTAAAAAATAATACAACATTTTTAGTACAATCGTTCAAAGGTTACATTTTATTCAATATACGAAGTAGACTTCTTTTTTGAATACAAAAAAATATTTCTTATTATATATTTATTATAACCCAAATTTAAAGTAAAAGAATCTTTGTTTGTTAGACAGAACGTATAGCAACGTTGCTTCGAAAATATGTAATCCGCTGTCTGTTTACTTAGTTGGAAGCTTGGTTACTGAAAATAAAAGTAAATCCTCATTACTTTCGCTCTTTTTGTGTTGCCCGGTATCCTTTTATTCATGCATCAAATATTTAACAAAATAGAATGGAATGAAATTTCAACAATTTTTTTTACTAAACAAATTTAGTGAGGTTTCTTGAACTGGTAGTCTCTACTCTTAAATCGAGAAGACTATGGTATGAGTCTCGCATAGTTGTTTTTTTTTGTAATGATCTCGATATTTTTATTGTTACTGGTTATAAACATAACTTGTCATTACATAATTATGAGAAATATTTTAAATTAGATTTTTATATTGACTTCCGGTACAGTTACGTTATTGACTAATGTGATCTCCCACCAATGACAAGCTTTTTTGACAAGTAAACCGTGGCATAAATATGTTCGTGGTCATTAGTTCTTTTCCTCCGGTTTGGAGCCCTCAAGCCTGCTGCTCGCGCGATACAGTGACACAGCATTCACTAGCTACCCACATACAGTCATTACAATGCACATCAAACCTGCTCTCCACTCAGGTGCATAGGTTCTGTAAGGGGCCTGTTTTTCTTATTTTTTGGCTAGACTTAGACCAAATTGGCAGATTACTAAATACATGTTACGCGTGTTTCTTCCTTCCTCCCAGAAGGCAAGAGACATGCATATATGTATTGTTAAGTGTAAGTGTAGTAAGTTAAGCATATGTGTAAGCATTTTTGTTTTCTGTCTTTTGAACGAGAGTGAATGCATTTGTATAAGCTGTGCGTCGCGTCGTTTCAAAATAATTTTTTGTTAAATTTTATTAAAAATTGTCTATAGATATTTTTTTATTATTATGGCCCTTGGATATACGTCCTTTAAGCCCAACTTCGTACTATTCTGTATTCCTCAAACATAGTTCTAACAAGATGGTGGCTTCCTTGTTAAAACTGTTCACGGAGTTTTTGTAGCAACTTAAAATGCATGTTTTATTTGTAATCCACTTCACTTATGCACGATAACCAAATTACATCACATAAAATGCAGCCAAAATTAGATAATATATTGCCAAATAACATAAGTTTATGAATCAAAACAAAAACCACCACATAACACTTCAAAATTCCGCCATAAAAACTCCATTGTCTATAGATTTTTGAAGTATTGCCAGGAACAAAATTAAAGGAAACTCTGTTTTAATGTTATAATTTTTAAAATTTTAGTATTTAATTCTTTCGAATGTCATTCCATTTATAATAGTAGACTTTTAGTAGTTCATAGACTCATCATAAAATATATTTTAAATTATAAATTTTACACAACTATACAATTCAAAGACTTCGTATATTGCTTTATGACGCCTGAAAAATTCTGAACTAAGCCATTATTTATTTGACTTTATAGAAACTCGATTATCCATTTTTACAACTTAAATTAGAGCCCGGCTGAATGAACTGATTAGATTTTAAACAGTACTTTTACAGACTAATCTAGCAATCCCATTAAGCTCGATGTCCCGTATGGCTAGTTGCCGTGGAATGGCATTGCGCCAAAGAATGTCTTTATTGCTTGGTGGAATCTCCACTAGAGGAATTCAATAATACGGTAGATAGAGTTAAAGTATAACATCACTGCTCAACCAATATGTCCCTTGTACAGAACAAATTGGAAGAGATTTTTGCTCAAACTTATATTGTATTTCCCGCAACTGGTTTTGGGATTACGACTGGTGAGTACAAGATATTACGAGTATGACAACCAAATATGTAAAAAAATAACTGAAAATATTTTTGTTATCAAATGCCACAGGTAATTTAAGTAAGAAAGGCAAGTTGACAAAGAGCCTGATAATATTAAACCACCAACAGTTCTCCGGGAAGCAGTGATGGCTCATCAGTCAAATCACCGCAACGAGCTTGAGCTCAATAATGGTGAAACTATAGCATGGTGGTAGGGCATTTGCCGATGCCCGTCTGGCTAGCTACCAGCCTCAAGTTGGAAATCTGCCACTAGTTACCTATAAATGTGTTCCGGCAGCTGTACTTGAACCAGATCCTACTCCCCCTACTCCTAATCTCCTACTAGGCTTAATATGTCATCAAGATACTACAGACTTGAATATAATTTAATATCAGGTGAGATTTTAGCCATATCGCTAAACCTATTAAGAATAAAAAATACTTCCAAAATTGGTTTATTTGTGGTGAAAATTGTTGTACTAAGGCACATGAGATATATTCCAATAAATCCAAAAAACTTAATTCATACATAATTTCGGAATTTTGCTAATTTAAATTTCCTAAAGTCCGCACAATATAATTATTTCAATTAGATGTTTTGAAATGTATAGAATGCCGGTATTCTATAGAATGCCTGAAGCTTACCGGCAATTTATGAAATAATTCATATGTCATTTAGTGCTTAGCCATTCTATAAAATGCCAAATGAGAAATCGGCAAAGTATGAAATACATCTCCGGTTCGTTTAGAATATCACGTGCGAATTTTTGGGTGGGATATCAAAGTATTTTATAACGTACATTGTATAAAATGCTTACAAAATGTAATAAATTACGTGTATTCCTCAAAAATACAAAAGCTATTTTGAAAAAATAATAAGAGTGGAATTACAAAATACCGACGATGCTCGGCTAGATTAGGTTAGGTTGGACTTGCGAATAAGTACTGGCGAGCCGGATGTTACCTTGGGCGGCGAGCGCCACAGTATAGAGTACAGAGACTATTCAGAAACGGAGTCGGACGAGCATGATCGCTTTATCAGGACCCTTTTTTGATACTTTACCTAAATAGTATTTGGTATTGTGGCATAAAAACCAGACTGTATTACATAAAATGCTGCCAAAATTACGTATTATAGGGCCAAATAACATATTAAGTTTATGGATTTACAAAACAAAAACCATCACATGGCACTTTGATATTCCGCCAAAAATTCCCACGTGATATTCCAAATGAAACGGAGATTTAGTTCATATTTTGCCTAAATAGCATTTGGTATTCTATAGAATGCCGATATTTCATACATTGCCTATAACATACAGTTATTACGAAATGATAGCACTTGTTATAGTAAATGGAATGTAATTAACATATACAAGTACTTCCTTCAACTTCTTAAAGTCAGCAGACCATAATTATTTGTAATAAAAAAATAACATCACGCACCTAAAGAAATATTAAGTAGTTGAACCATTTACTAAACACTTCAACTTTTAGACAGATTAATGTATTTTCGCCTCAGGCTCAAATGAAACTAAAATACAAAAAAAACATATTATATCCAATATCGTAGCCACAAACTTTCTATCCAATTACGAACTAAACAAGTACAGAGATACGTAGGTATAGATACGGCCGGGGTAATTGCAATGAAAGCACTTTAGCAACTTAGCTGCTTGTGAACTGTCACAATACCTAAAGATCCTATTAAACTAAAGCAATTTGTAAGTTTTCCTATTAGGCTTATTGCACACATCTCATCTGTATTCTCTTGGAATCTTCTTAACACGTATCTATTGTAATAATATTACTTTATTTTATATGTACTTGAGATCATTTTCGATGCGTTTATTTTTTAACTCTGTTTCTTAAAATAAAATAAGTATGAAATATCAATTCTCTATTTATTGACATATTTTTAACAATAATAATGATATATATTTTTGAAATGAAAATGAAAAATTAAAATGAAAATGAAAATTATAATAAGCGACACTAAAAACAAACAAACACATACATCTATATGATTTAGCCTGCGAGAGAATGAGATAGAATACATTAATAAGTGCTTATTATTAGTTTACTTATCTGAATGTTTTACTTCTATAACGTGTTACACACGAGTTTCTTTTTTAATCTACAAAACCAAAATTAGTTTTTTACAAAGCTAAAAAAAGTTAGAACGCTGAGATAGCCTTATCTTATCTAAGATGCCGGGATCTACCTTAATACTATATTTATTACAAATTTAATTAATGAAGACACTATAAGAAAAAAAAAATGCTTTGACAAAATCAAATAAATAAACTTTAATAAGACAAACAGAAAAGCTTAAGGCACATATTGTACTTTACAAAGGTGTTTTCTGTCTATGATTTTAAAGGATTAGTTGTGGTGTGTGTTCGTGTCTATAAATGTGTACTGGAATAAATATTTGTGTGTATGAGATAGTTAAGTGACAAGGGTGGCACCGAGGGCTTTAAAAATTAAATGTAAGTGATTCTTACGAAGGTTTACAATAGAGATAAATAAATGTTCTTATAATCGTCTTTATAAATAATCTCTTATACTGTAAACACCAAGCTTTTATAAGCCTTGAAACCATGAACCATGTTAAGAACCATGTTTATAACCCAATAACTAGAAAAATATGTCGCACATCCTCTAGTCTATAAACTAGGAGCGTATTTATTTATATATTTAGCACGCCAACAGAACAATTACAAAACAGTAAAATTACATATTCTCATACACAAATCAAAATACAATATAATCACTCTAAAATCAACTCAAATAAGGATAATTAAATAAATTAAACATTTAAAACTACTTTTTAACTACATTTAAAATCGTTACATATTAAAATTGAAATTAAGTTATAGTTTATTTTTAAATAAGGAGTGCTTGTATGAACCAATAGATTAAAAAAATATATCTATGCAATTATTCGTCGTGTTGGATATCTCGTTATGCGATATATATCGCCAATCATAGTCATAACATACAACGTCAGCGTCTTTTAATTATGTGCCGATTATCACGTCGTGATAAGGGAGGTTACAGATATTCTTATTACTATTTGTACAGAAGTCATTAATTTACAATTTCTAATAGTTAATTAAACATGAAAAGATTAAGTCTACATAGTGATCTCTCGGCTCAACTAATAGTTAATTAAACATGAACAGATTAGTTCTACACCGTGATCTCCAACTAAATTATTATTACCACAAAATCATGTGGCTCGTCAAATGTTAAGTAAATAAACTGAAAACGGATTTAAGTTTATTCACATGACGTCAAACTTTTCGTATGAAAATCTTTTTAGTATACTTTAACCGCTTTGGGCATTATAGTCGTATACCCAAATTATTACTTTTAGTTCAGTAATAATTTTACCGGCTCAATAACTAGTCTTTATCATAAAACACCCTTTGTATTAGATTGTATTTTAGTCGATGGAAAATCCAATACTATTTTTTTCTCTTGCGGCCGTTTCGCTTTACAGAGAACAAGGCTGACGCAAACTTGAATTCAGTGGTAGCGCGACGTGAGACCCACCTGCTGCTAAAACTTTTAGCAATTACTTACCGACTATGTCTCCATTGTTCTTGTGATACAGACCGCACTCAAAGTATTATACTGAAACACCACCTTTAGGTAGATGCAAGTAAAACTTGCTCTGGAAAATATTTCAACTGTAAGAATATTGGACAAAATAATAACAACTAGTTCTATGAAATGTTGTATTTTTAGAAGTTATGTTGAAATAGTCATTTAATTAGTTATTTTCCCAAAAAGTAGGCACGTACTCGGTCCATAGTCTACATACAATCTCATAAAATAATGAATTTTATAAGTAAAAAAAAATAGTTGTTATACCGAATTTTCAATAATTACTACAGCATAGTCGAGTCCGAGTCAGCCGGCTAGCTTGCGACATTTTAAAAGTAACCTAACAGCATCAGTCGCGAAAATATCTACACATTTAGAAAAGTTGCAGTGAGCGTAAGAAATTCAGTAAAGTGCCAAAAAACCGTAATCAATTATTTTCAAGTTGTATAATTATAATTAAACTGTCAGGATATAGGTGTTTTTCACAGCATTAGCAAGTAAATAGCACGGCACTGTACTTCATGGTAAGCAGAATACAATAAAAACAACGGCGAGGTAATCTATGTTATTCTTCGCTGTCGTGCTGGATATACACTGACTGTTATCCAAACGTGACAAACCAAAGGTGGTCACTACAACATGTTTACCATACCACCCCGCTTAATTACAGGATACACACCAGCTGATTCCAGAACACGACACGTCTAAGCGTGTCAATATGGTGTATGTTACACACCTGGTGTATGGTGGTCGGTGGTGGTGATCCAGTCGCATACAGCTGTCGTGTCCTACTACTTATAATTCATTATATTAAACCCGATCGAGTTTCTTGGCGGTTCCTTTCGATGACTGGGATGTTTTCCGAACCGTTAGTAGTATATTGACATTCAGACCTTCTTAGGGCCTAAACTGAATACAATTTTTACGAATTGATTTTTGATTTTGAATATGTTCTTATTAATGTCATAATATAATATCACATCAAAGTATTATATTATGAAATAGTAATTTAATACAAATCCCTAAAATTTTTTGGTAGTTTCAAATAACAAGAAATTTATTGTTCTTTATTTTTCGTACTACTCGTATATGATGGTGCTTGATACGAAGACATTTTCCTTATGGATCTGTGAACACCGGTTTGTTATTCTACTTGTTTTTACTGGTCATGAAACACGACTCCATTATGACATATCTCTATTTAATATTATTTTTCAAAGGCCTTTTTTTGTGTCAACGTCATATTTCCCTTAATTCTTCATCAAAATTAATTATTAAAACATCATTTTATAGCTTATGTTACCCGCTATTGATGAAATATAGATAAATATTTTAAAACTAATTTTATTGCAATAATTTGTTTAAAAACCCTTTTTCATTGGGAATGCCATCTGTTGTAAATATATTCAACTAACATGTAGGTGGGGTCATCTATTAACAATCTGTTTAACTAATAATGGTCAGCTAGTTTTTTATTCAATTAATTCGAGTAGTTAATTAAAACAAAAGGAATAAGGTACGTAATACTAGAATTTCACAATTATTTTTAAAAACCTGTCGCCAAGTACCTATCTATGTTTTCAGACAGCTGACCTGGTGAGCCAGATTTTATATCAAGTATGGGGTATAACAGCAAAAGATTAACTCAAAAAAGCATTTTAAATATAAATACAAAGACTTAATTGGCTATAAAAAATGGCTATGAACGATAAGTTAAAGCGTCATTTCACATTAAAAAAATAAGTAGGTATTAATCTTCAAAAATATTTGAAGACATCACCATTATTACGCACGAAAATCAGACATAAAACGTTGCTGAAAAAAGAGCTCTCGATAACGCAGACAGAGTGTATAAAAGTGCTTTTATAAAATAGTTTTAAACTTAAAGAATTAAATGCGCTGACACGACTAAAAACGAGGAGAAAATACTCTCAAGTCTTAGAATTTATATCGCCTTACCTGAACACAAAGAAAATAGCGAGTCCTACTAGAGTTGTACGCGGTCGTTCATTATACCAGATCTTTGTTCTTTCTTATATGATTTGTGATCGTATTGCGACATATTTAACTTTCATAGTAGTCAATAATTTTTAATACCTTTAAAACCTAAATTAAGAATAAGAAAAGCCAATTTAATAATGTCTACTCATTTGCGCGTTAGGGAAGGAAACTAACACGACATTATAACTTGAACATAAATGTTTTGCGGAATTTGTCACGTAGACAACACAATCAAACCAATGATTAGTGGAATGGTTCCTGCATTAGAAAGCAAATTGAGTATGATTTTATTTTCTTATTTAATGGCACCTGTTTTCATCCACAATTCTGCCAACATCAAACATGATCTTACAAAATGGCAGCTCCCTTGTTAAAACTATCCAAGGAGTTTTGATGCATCTTAAAGTGCATGTTGGATGTACTAATTAATATTATAAATACGAAAGTGAGTTTGTTTGTTTGTTTACTCCGTCACGCAAAAACGGCTAAACAAACGGATGAAACATGGAACACAGCTTATCACCTGGATTAAGACATAGGATACTTTTTATCCCGGTAAAAACATTTTTTTCTGTTCACGCGAGTGGGGCCGCCGTCCTGCTAGTTATTTATAATCCACTCCAATAAAGGTCCAAATAACGTAAATACATGAATTAAAATAAAATCACCTCTTGACTGATTACGATCCTGCCAAAAATACCCGATTGTGCTTTTCAAAAATAAAATTGTATCTACATGTACCCGAATATTTGATAGACGAAGACGTTACTTTGCCGAAATTCAACATGATTTTAAAGATTCGAAATTTTTTTGCAAATTCTGCCTAGAATTATTTTACTGCCTAGATCTAGAATTATTAATTTCAAGTGTGACTTTTTCAGGTACATATCAACCAGTTAGTAGTAAAAGTTGTGAAAGTCCATTAATTCTAGGAGGAAGTAGAAATAAAATTGAATGAACAAAGTACCCAAATAGTTTTAAGCTAAAACTATCGAAACCGATCTTCTCTCAAAGAGTAGGCATAATATATTTATATACTTTAAGTAGCGGTTACCTTAATTAACCCATTTTTGGAAAAAGTAGAAAAGTAACATATGTTAGATTACCAAATATACGAATTAAATTTTATTTCAATGCCAATATGAGCCAGTTCACCTTAAAAAACATTTCAACTCTTCGTACGTGGTAATAATATAAACAAATATCATTTCTTAAACTATACAATGCATTCCAATAGAACTACCAGAAGTATATAACAATCAAAATATTCAAAATCCAAGAAACCCTTGTTCAAACTTAATGTTTTTCAAATGTTGGCCTCTAGTAAATTACAACTAAATATTACATCATGCAATGTATTTTAAAGTCCTGTAAATAAACACTCCATATAGATGCTGTTCACAGCACTATTTTATTTTCACATCGCGAGAAGCATCATGAACAAAAGTTTATTACACTATCTCGATGCAAAACCTACTTATTCCATTTATCTTAGTCGTTGGAACTCGAGGCAAGCACAGTGGGTATTTACTTGTAAAATCAACGACAAATTCGAGTTTTTCTCTCACTTTTTATGCTTTTATAATTGCTTTCATACTTTTAAAACGTGATATCTCAAGAGAACATTGCAGAGAATTTTTCGCTGTACAAATTTGCAGCTGTATATTCGGTAATATTTTTTGATATTGTTTAAATGGTTTCACAGACGTTGTGATTGATGACATTCAGAAATGGGCAAATTACGCCTTACCAAAGTATTTAAATTCCATGGGACCAATAAACAATTTTATTGTACATGGCCACACGTAATATAGGCTAACCGCCGGACGACCGCAAGTGACTCGCTTCCGTATGTATGCAAGGCCGTACTATCTATGCAGATTAGAACGTCGAACTGACCTAAATTGATGTATTTATTAGATACATTTAAACGGGTGAAATGGGTTTCCTTTGTAAATTATTTGTTTCGCCCCTAACCAAATATTCAGGAATAGATGGTTAAGTGCAGTGGAAGACTAGGTCATCCGAACCTTCTTTTGAGATATGTGGACAGAGCGCGCCTACGATTCGCAGGGCTAAAAACTTGGGTCATTCTATGTCAAATCGACCAATGGTTGGAATTGACCCCTTCCAATTTGGATAAAATTTGGTAGGAAGTGTTGTTTTATCATAAGTGTAGAAAAAATTGTATACCAAATTCAAAACATTGTAATTTAGAAAAAAAAATCAGGATCTTTAAATAACACTGAAAATACCTGAACTTTCGGTTATTTACTATTTAGATCATTTTGTAATTAAGCTACAAAATAAATTTCACACTGCGATAACAATAAGACATGTTTATTAAAACATCGGTAATTCTTATTTAATTTATTAAAAAAATAATGATTATGCATATATTATATACCATTTCCATCACAAAGTTGTATTTTTATTTCACCAGATGTCATCATGGTTTTCTAGCACGATTTTTATAAAACCGGTCGGACATATGTATCATCATATATTATTCTCCAAAGTTGTTTTTGTTCCTGACAATACCATATCGCCGTTAATTATTCATAAAAATTAATTATTCAAACATTATTTTCAAGGTAACGTTTCGCGCATTTGAAGAAACATAGACAAATTGTTTAAATTAATAATTAAAAAACTTTCTAATTAGTAATGCCAAGATGCAAATGAAAATCTGTTTATGGCGACATCTATTAACAATCTGTTAAACTTTTTTTATAGTATTTCGTTTCATAGGCGGTACTGTCCCTAAGCACAGTACAATCCAATTACAACGGCGACTACCGAGAGATCGAAATTAGCAAAATATTCGCTCAAAGTGCAAGCAAATTAAATATATACCATAAGCACTTCTTATATTAAGAGTTTCAAAGGTAAATTTTAATAATTTGCTTGTTTACGAGTTTCAGTTGCTGTTGGTAATGATTTGACTCAATGTATAAACATTGTTAAGTATTAATAATTACTACCAAATTGTGAATTACATTTATAAATTTAAAATCAACTGCAAAATAATTTATTATGGCTTATCGATCTTACTAATTTTTGATTATGACATATCATTCACTGTAGATTTTCCTAGTGCGAATTATGTATTGCAGTTTATTGAAAATAATACACAAGAACTACGTTTCAAATTTAACGAATATGTTGGCGTTGTCTCTAATTTTCAGTAGGTAAGTCCTAGTTTTTTTTTGTATATGTGCCTACCTATATTTGTGCGTGTGTGTAATGTGAACGATTCTGTGAATTATCGATGCTAATTTGTGTATTGTTTTCTTATAATTTTATTTTTTTAATGTATAGGTATTTCACTTATTTTTGATACTAATTTTTACCGTATCGCATTATTTAAGTAAAACTATTTTCGGATGGAAATTTTGTGTTATTTTCGTGCACATTTCCGTTTACAGAATTATGACGTAAATAATCGTGGTATACACATTTATTATAAAAGATATAGATACAAGAAGACTCATTTCGCATGTGTTGAACCCGTTCTAATTTTAGACAGCACGGCATTTCCACCAGCCGATACAACTTGCTGACTTTATATAGCCACATTAGAATGTATTTCCATATGTTTCTAACTCGCCAGTATTGTTTCTTGTTGTAAATACGTACCGAGCCGGCAAAATGGCGGCACTGATTTCTAGCATTACCATAATCTGGTATTTTGTTGGAATTATTCAACCGACGCAGCAGTTGCGCGAATGCTCTGGACAGAGAGAATAATGTATCAGACAGTTTGTGTACTGCAACTGGCTTCGGTATTTCTGTGTAGGGGTCCTGTTCGATAATTCATGTAGCTTTCTTTGTCTCTCTAGTTATACGTAACAAGATATTTTATTATTTTTTGTTTTCATAAAATGTTAGTGTGATACATTTTTATTATAACTTCGTTATTTAAATATAGTGACTCCTCTTTGTTCCTATAGTGTATGCAGATATGTAATGCATTATTGTATATTATACAAACTGACCTCGCAGACATTTTTCTGCCTTGTCCAGTAGTAGTGAATACATCGACTCCACCATGAAACAAAAACACTTAGATCTAACTTTCATGGTTACTGGTTAAACGGTATGGGAGTTTAAACATTATACTAAAATCCATTGTCAGGGTTCCGAAATCAACACGGAACTCTTCCGTGTCCTCTTCCATGTCCGTCGATCTGTCTGCGACTTAGCTGATAGATTTTTAGTACTAAAAAGTTGTAATTTCTTATGGGTATACATATTAATCACGCCAACAAAGTGGTAAAATAAAATCATGAAAAAGTTTTTTTAATGGCACCTTCCTTACTCGTAAATTGAGGATAAGTTTTTTTTCTTGTCTATCCCATGGTGTGGGATGTCTCTGAATAGGTCGTTAAACAAATTTGCGGGTATGTGAAAACCATTTTAGATTCAGGAATCCGTTTAAGAAACATCGAAATGTTAAGTTTTAAATTTTTAATTTTTATTGAGGCAAGTGAACACAAACCCCCCCCTGCCATTTACTTGGTTGTTATAGAATATGTGAAAAAATTCACGACAGTAATATATATAAGTCAAAAGAAAAAGTATCACTGATAAGTAGGCTTTACAAGTTACCGAATAACAATCAATCAACTTGTAAAATGTACTTATAGAAGTAATTTCCTACAAATTCCATTGAAAATTATTTAAAGCCCTACCTTCTAAGTCTGCATATTGTGAAAGGCAACTACGGAACTCTACACAGCCTGACCCGACACGTACTTGTGAATTATTTCAATAGATAGATTAATAGCTCTAAAATTCATTAATTCGAGAACTTGCTGATTGTCCTTTATTATATTTATATAAAATACCATAATCTTTTAAGTCACATAATCTTTATATAATTTATACTTACTTAAATATTATAATTATCTAAACATGCTGTGATTTCTTGTAAATGGGGAAAATAATATAAAAAATTTGTAAAAACTTGTGACTCTCGTAAGTATCAGAGTACTGTACACGACGGTGTCATCTACAGGTTGAATGAATGATGCAAATGACGACAGCCGTATTTTGAATATAAGTTCTGTCCACGTACTTTATACAAGCTTCATGCAATTCAATTTAATTTCTTTCAAGTTCAACATTGCAAACATTGCTAAAGTTCGTTATTTTTAATTGGGAAAATGTCAAGTTATGATGAAGATGTGATTATAGCATACGATTTTATTAGAAGACGACGAATTAGACATATAATGTGCCAATACATATAGTAAATTAGGCTTTACAAGTTACCGAATAACAGTCAATCAAAGAAATTCCATTGAAAATTACTTAAAGCTTCTCTCATATTGTGACGGGCAACGCACTTGGCAATTTTTTTTATTCATAGCTATGTTATTTGGCCAGATTATAGGATATATTTTGTTACTTAACAAAACTTACGTAATAAGCGGTGACGATAATGGTGAACAATTTAGAAAAAACTCATTTAGGGCGCTTAAATAGCTTATGCTGAGTAAATCCCATACGAGATATATAAAATTAATGTGCTACATAACTATAGATCTTAAGAAGACCTAAAAAACTGTGTAGCACACGTCTATCTTGTAATAATAAGCATTTTTGTCTTTAAAATAACCGGCGAGCGACCACCGTGGGTGGCGGTTAGAAGCTGGGAGCTATTTATAAATATAAAAAAAAACCTAACTCAACGCGAACGGAGCCACAGGCACAGCTAGTCTAAGATAAACGTAGAACGTAAAAGTAGTTTAAATATACTTTATTATTATACGAGTATATAAAAATGACATTGTGTCACTAGCATTATAATTTACCGCTGACTAATATCAAACGTTATTATTATACGAGTACCTATATAAAAATAAAGTATGACGTTGTGTCACTAGTATTATAATTTACCACTGATTAATTCTAAACGTCGCTGTATGCGTGAGCTGTGCACGTGTAGTAGTAAGATTCAATACCTTAATTTGAAGCGCGTAAAAATCAGAGCGCGTCATTAACGTACATTAGATCATTACATTAACAATTTGCAATATAATTTACGAAAATTTTGGTAAAATGATGTAAAAACAACTGTCGAGTTGGGCTGGTATAAGGCATGTTTATGTTTGACGGTTCGTATTTATTGTCATGAAAAGATGGTGTCGCGACCACAGTCCTTAATCAGTCGTCTGCGACTTTTATTTTCCTTGCCTTATTACGTATTACAACACAATGGCATCTATGTTTGCACATTACGGGATGCTTGAGCTCAATTAAATGGCTACAACCACCCTATATAAGTTATAGGCAATGTATGAAATGCCGGTATTCTATAAAATGCCTAAGAATAGTCAGCAATGTATGAAATAAAGAGAATTATTACATACTTTGCCTAGGCATTCTGTAGAATGCCAAATACTATGTAAGTAGACAAAGTATTAAAAAAGTACTAATAAGGCGATCGTGCTCATGCGACTCGGTCTCTGAATAGTCGTTCTCGGAGTAGCGATCATGAGTTTAGAACTCATGCGGCGCTTGCGCGGCCGTCTCGCAAGTTCTTGTTCGTAATTCCAACCTAACTAACCTATCCAAGCATTGTCGATATTTTGTTATGTACACAATCTATAGAAAACCTAGAAAATGTTATAAATGACGTGCATACTTCAAAAATACAAAAGTTCTTCTAACAAATAATAAGACTTTTCAAATTATCTTGTAATCTTCAAACAATATTATTTATCTACACTTTAAACATAATTGCGGAACTTCACAAGATGGTGGCCCCCTTATTATAACTTTCCAGGGAGTTTTTGTGACATCCCAAAATGCATGCTTCCAGTTATTCCTATTGACAATTCACTCCACTTGTGCACAATAACCAAACAATATCACATAAAATGCCGCCAAAATTACATAATATAGGGCCAAATAACATAAGTTTGATAATGTGATTAACTATCACATGATACTTTAGGATCCCGCTAAAAATTCCCACGTGATATTCGAAACGAATCGGAGATGTATTTCATACTTTACCTAAATAGCATTTGGCATTCTATAGAATGCCCAGGCATTGTTTGAAATATGAATCATTTCATACATTACCTGCTAACTTCAGGCATTCTATACATTATTACCTATTACATATATTATATATGCAAAGTCATTGGCAGAAGGTGTTACACCAGCGTAGTGTGCTTTAATCCTCGTTTATTGGTTGTCACAATTATTCGTAGAGTAACATTTAGAAGCTACATTTCTTTGGCGCGTATAGTAGAGTAAAGTTAGCCGTCATGATTGTTGGTGCGTGTTAATTATTAGATTTTTAATTAGTCCCTCAACCAAATCTTAATTAGTTCCTCAACACAAAGTATTTCTTCAACGAAAACTTAAGCTCAAAGATCTAAGTCAATCGTCACGGTGTTCGAACTTATTATCATAGAGCCATTATGGCAACGCATCATTCTTCCAATCGCAAAGGAAATCATGAAGAATAATAATCATCAAGATTTACATCTTGAGAATGGAAACACCTAATCCGACCTTAATTGAACACAGTGGTAAGGAATGAGGAAATGGCTAATTGTGGTAGGGTTTTACAGACCGAATGGGTTCTGACCACCATGCATATGATAAGAAACCCGTCATAGTGATTCGCTTATTTGCGCCGTGTTTCTGTATTAGCTATTATATATCCATTTTCTATGACGAAGGCCAGCATGACAGTGATGGGCTTCCAATCTCTTGGTGGTTGCACCGGATTTTCGTTTGTAACGTGCTTCTAACCAGGCACCGTTCTGTCGCTTTGTCGTGGTACTACACAAAATATGGCAGAATTATTTGAAAAAATCTGATATATTCTAATGCAGTGATTTACAAAATATTTAAAGCTTCAGTACACTCAAGAAGCCTTTATTTTAATTTTATGGAACCCTTCATTAAATTATAGCAAATGAAAGCAATCTAATTTGAAATAAGAGTAAAAAACCTTTAAAATAATTATTGTTCTATTTAAAAATTATATTGGTAACAGTGGAATTATTTAACTCTTAAAACTCAGTAATGAAATTAAATAAAACCCTAATAAGTTTTCCATGGAATCCACTTAAGGAATCGATACTCTAATTGCCTTTTGTATAGTTTGTAATTTTTAAAAATAATTCCTATAACACGTAATAAGTCTCGGCTTTTCCAGTACTCGTTGGTTTCTGATTGTGACAGTAAATTACTCGACAACGGCACACCACTAATTGGTGCCGCAGCGGGGTGTCGAAGTGGAAATATCGCGGAAATTGAACTGCAAAGTGAACTCGAGTCGGCATAAAAAGTATCAAAAAAGTGTTATAATTTTATTTCAAAGAGACGAGGTAACTCTCAAATGAGTTTCATAAACGAATTACTTTCTAGAGAATAGATTTATAAGTTAGTTTTGATGGTGTATATGTTTGCATGGTGGTAGGGTGTTTTTTAATACTCGCCTGGCTCCACCACCTTCAAGTTGAACATTTTTCGCCAAGCACCTATAGAAGAGCTCCGGTAGCTGCGCTTAAGAGCCAACTCTTCCACTAGGCTTAGCGTGTCACCATCTTGAGGCACATCGTCACGTAACATCAGGTGAGATTGTAGTCAAAGAATTAAAAAAAGAGAGACAAATATGTGAAAACGAAAACAATGACCTCAAGAGACCTTAATAACGCAAAAGTGTAGAAGTAACTAAATGATGTTTCTTTACAATATTTATTTTATTGTTATTATATCAACAACTGACGAGTCTAAGTACACAAATATAAAAGAATTTGTTAGAATCTTTTTACATAATCTAGGTAAGATAAAACAAAAAAGCATTAGACAGATATTACCTAGCGAATGCACTCAACATCTACTGAATAATCTATTTGATTTCAAAGACGCATAGTGGGTTGCCATCAGGTTTTAATGAGATTGAAATACAAATTTAGTTGTCGCAGTATAAAATAACATTCGCAACCAGCCAAACACTTTCGCACCTAGAAATAAAAAGGAAAGAGTATGCGGAATTGAAAGCAAATATACAATATTAAACTTTGTTCGACTGACAATAGAGTCACTGATTGCACAAAGCTTACATCAGCACCTGAAACTAGGCTCGTTTGGGTTCACAATCAGTTGTTACGTTAACTTCTGTGTTACCATGGACTTTCAAATATGGAGTTGTGTATGTGTCTTAATAATATGTATATTATATGTTTTATAATAATGAAATCCTCCGTTGATATATTTTACGCATTTGACTTGAATTTTTTACGTTGGAGTCAGCTTTTGTAATAATAAAATATGTCCTCCGTTGATATGTTTTACGCATTTGACTTGAATTTTTTTTCGTTCGAGTCAGCATAATTACGAAGTTCTCCGGTCAGGTAAGGATTTTAAAGTTGGTTTTAACCTGATAAGGAATAGTTGTAGTTTATAGAGTATTCTCACTCTAAAGTCCAAATACTGAGTTCAGGTCTGCGCAAAAATGGTCTATTGTAAAGGAATATAGTATTAGTACATTTTTTTATTAAATGTGTTATTTTTTTTTAATTCAAGTATTATGATATAATGTATATTTATTTCATATATATTATAAAACTCAACATCTCTCTGTCTGTCTGCCCGTTTATGTTATTTTCATGGGAAAACTACTTGTCCGATTTACATGTTTTATATTCTAAATATATATTTGGTAAAATAAAGTAACATACGAAATAAGTAGTAACGATAATGATGAAAAAATTCGGACAAAGGACGCATTTGGGACGTTTAAATGGCTTATGCTGCGTAAACTATACGAGATATATTAAATTAATTCTCTACATAATTGTAGATCTTAAAAAGGCCATCAAAAAGTCAGCAATAGTATATATCTATTTTCGAAGGCTCACCATATTTTGAGCGTAGTCAGCACAATTCGCGCGTGCGTTTCACTGACGGCATTCTGTAGTCCACGCGAGCGGAGCCGCGGATACAGCTAGATAATAATAAAATAAATAACAAAAATATTAAAGAGACAGCTTATAAAATAAGCAACACAGATAAAATGCATAAAATTATTTCAAATGCAAATAGTGGGAGAACGGTGAATCAGTGACCTAATCAATTTTATCGATCTGTACCAGACCGTGTAAACAGCCATTAAGGAATACTAAATGTGTGGTATGATTTTAAGCGATTTAAAATCGATTGGGCATTATAAAAAAAAAAACATATAAAACATATTTATATTTACACCAATAGTTTTTGTAACTAATTACAAGATGATTTCAAATTATCCTCTATGGTTTCCAATTTGTTTTGTACTTAAATATAATATACTAGCATACGTTGTTTTGCCCTTCCCAATAGTGAATAACTCGATCACACCTACGTCACTTTTTGTTGACAACTTTTGTATTACCATAAAGAGACAATACAAGGATTAAGCATATTCAACCTTTAAATCTTGAGTTATGGTCTTGAGTTCATACAAAAATCATATAGTAAAAGGACGTTCAGTTGTTTCCGAATTTAAAAAAGAATTCAGGGAAGCTTTTCCAGTTTTACTTGCGATAAAAATAATTTGGACAATTACAAACATTTTAAAAGAAAAAATAGCCAAATCCGTCCAGAGTTTCTCAAGTGATGCGCTTACAAACGACCAGCATTTTATTTTTATTTATATACACTACCTATAGAAAAGGTTATATTTGAATTAAGCTTTTATGGTGATCGGTATAACGGTGTTGGAGCTTGTCAATCATGATACGTACCAACAACCATTTTTATATAATGTAGACAACACGTTATCCTATTACAAGCTCACTATTGCCAATAATTCATCATTATTGTCATTCCAGCCAAAATACGTTCACTGCTGGACATAGACCAAAGATCACCACAATATACCACAAAATAATTACCAGGTCGTCGGACCACCTTGCGGCGGTTCTGCCCACGCTGCATCTTCCGGTACATGGCCGCCACTCGAGAACTCTTTGACCCCATCGGCCATCCGATCTACGAGCTATGCGACTCGCCCACTGCCACCCATAATAAGTCGTAAGTCATATAATTATAAGCATAATATTACAAACAATCGTCAAACGCTGGGATATAAAGATGTCAGATTCTTTTAATTCTGCTATCGTAATTCTGACAGAATTCGCGGACCAGCTGACACACATTTTTTAAATCTACGTAATATTATGTTACGAAAATAATCGCTTATAATGAAACTGTAACTCATCTTTGCTGCTTCGAAGACAATTTCTCTGACGTTCCTAATTGTGCTAACATTTACTTCGGTAATCACGTACAATGAATGGACCGTACTAAGCGGATTGTACTATTCATCTTACAATACGTGAGATACAACTTGGACATTCATTACGACCGGATTATTATTTTATCTTCTTCTATCAGATTTGCGGGAAAACGTGAACGTCTCGAGTGCCTAATTTTTTTTTAGAGCAAGTTTTTGTATTTTTTTATGTTTGATAAAGGTACTGCCTAATTGTTTCTTATGGTATGAAGTAGCAAACAAGTATGTAGTTCACCTGGTGTTAAGATGACACTGCAGCTTATAATTATGTATAATCAAAGAGTTCTAATTAAGGCAAATTATTAATAGGTTAAGACTAAGTTGGACTAAAGCTTCGTGGATCAATGCGTATAGCTAACCACAACGTTCAGACAGGAATACAGAAATACAAACATATATAGCACTTTTTTTAAGTACCACGGTAAACTGACCAAATTGTTTGATGGTAAGCATGTTCAATGGTAAGCACAGTGTAATTCAAAAGGCAGAGGTGACCACCACCAGATCAACAATCCAACGCTGTCTCCGCTTGCGTAAGTAAAAACTGGAAATGCAGCTAATGGATCTAATCATATGGATTTAAAAAAGCTACGAGCCTAAGTGAATTACTATGATGGACTTTTCAACAAATCGCGACACAGTCAAGCTGTGCAACCATACTACGCCGCAAACATTCAAGGTGAAGGCGATCACTGATTGGCCAATATTCATAAAAAATGCCGTTATCATGCGAGTCATTGCTGCAAATTAATTCTTACATTACGGCGTAAACTACTAGATCTATTCTGTACTGAAGCGAGTCGATCATGGTGGTTTTAGTAGCAACCTTGCATTATTCTAACTTTAGACGTGTCTCTGTGAAATAACAATAAACACTTGATATAGGAAACATTGCTCTTAGAACTTCATTGACTATAATGTCCTTCATAATGTCAGTGGTCGAAGCTAATGCAATATATATATATAAAAAAGAAACAATTAGTGGTAGCCTTAATAAACATCAATTTCATAATACTTTTACGTCAATCCCTACTTTGTTTTCACTAGACTGGACGAAAAACTGCAACAATTTCAAAGACCTTCCTTATAGTGCGAGTCCCAAGGAGGTTTTTTTTTCGACTATACTGTTTGCCGAAACGGCCCTGAAGCCTCAGACTTATTTTACAGCTTGACCGGACTTGGAACCCCAGGTAATGCAGATTAAATTATAATACTCACAATGACATCACTTGCTAGGGAGTAAATGAGATAGATATACTAAGATATTTTTTCAATATGGCTTCTGCCTTCTTCTTACCCTTATCCCACTTTTCTTAAGTATGGTCAGCACAATATGTTTTTCTCTTTCACTACTCTATTAACTATCATCTCAGTATTCGCCCCTTTTATACGCACATCATTCCTTACACTATATTTTACTTACCTTACATTCTTATAGTTACATGATTTTCATCCCTCCTCATGATATGCCCATACCACGCTAATCTGTAACCCCTCAACTTCTCTGTGACTGGTGCTAATTTAAGACTTCCTCTGATATACTATTTCCTGATTTTATCGATTCTAGTTACCCACATCAATCTTAGCATTCGCATCTCTGCCTCATGTAATCTACTTTCATCCGTCTCTTTCGTTGCCCAGCACTCAGATCCATACATCACAGGTCTTATAATGGTTTTATACACTTTTCCCTAAAGTTTCAGGGGCATTCGTGGATCACATGTGATCCTCGAGATTTGTCGCCATTTATGCCTTCATTATTTATCATTTTTGTCTGCCTATGTAGGCAATTTCACCAATGTAAGGTGTGACAAATACACGATTTAGTTGCAAATTGTTCGGTGTACCTGAGAATAACATATATTAAGATGTTTCTACACTTGAACCCTTCTTGTCATTTACGTGCCAGTGATTATTTGAAGTTAAGATTGACTACAAAGTTAAGAAAGTGTGTTACTTAATATATTTTTTTCAGTACAGATTTACGATTCTAATAAAATATTGTACGCCACGTCCTACCAAAAATATTATACATCCATTATTTATTATATAAAAGACTACGAGGCATTCCTAAGCTTAGTATGTTGCGTAAATCTACAATATAAATAGGGAGCGGTAACAAAGGAGAAAAATTATTGTAATACTTTTCCATTATATGAGGTCTATTATTTCGAAAATTGTACCAGAATGAAACATTTATGATTTGTCTAGGATTACCATAAATTATATTATTTTCTATACATTATTTAATGTATATAATATAATATTATAGAAGGCCTGTCATTTACTTAGAAATGGCGTAAGTTTTTCTATATAAAGCTGGGAACTATTTAAGAATATTAAATAACTTTCTTCGAAGTTTCAATGAAACCGTTTATATTATTAGGACCTTACATATAAAATTCCCGTTTTATATAGAAAAAAAAAATAATCTCATAATAACCATATATTTACTGTTTTGTTTTTTTAATACGGCAAAGGTGGCAAATTACCATAGGTATTCTATTAGTCGGACTACCCTAAGCCAACAGTCGGACTGCCCCAAGTCTCCTTTCTCCAAAGAAATTTATCTGTGACCTACCTCTGTTTGAACCTCCCCTTCTCTAAGGAGCTCTGGAAACTACTCATCGCAGAAACATAACACTAGTTTATTTGGCTGCCATCTTCTCTAGTTATTTCACCAGTCGGACTGCCCCAAGTACAGTGTCACAAAGTACAGTATCAATTTCTCTGTGCTCTACCTCTCTCTGATGTAATGGCTATATTATCGATGCACTTTTGCTATTTTAATGGAAGTTAATTGATACTTCTGCTACAGAAATTCTGGAGTTGGAAATAAGTGCGTTTTTCACCGCCTCATCGTATTTGAAATGTTCCCCGGTAAAAGACCATCTAAATTTCAATTTTAATTTTATCTAAATAATAATCAATTGGAGCAACGTCTGGTGAGTATGGGGGTGACGGAGAGTTTCCAGTCGTAACTTCTGTAGTTTTGAGACAGCCCATTGTATGGTGTCTGAACAAGCGTTGTCGTTAAGAAGGAATGGACTAGAGCAATAGATAAGACTCGGTTAGTTGACCGCGAACTTGTCTATCACCTCTTTCAATTCTTTACAGTACACTTCTGCAGTAATTGTTATACCAGGTCTCAAGAAGCTGTACTGAACAATGCTAGCCTGGCATTATACACTCACAAGCAGTTTCTTTTCACTCAATGTGCGTTTAAGCCATGATTTGTACAGGATCTTCAGAATACCCTCGTTTGTGTGTCTATTCAACAAGTTAAGGCAAGCTTCGACGCGATTTTGTTGTTGTTCAGTGAATTCATACGGTACACTTTTCGAAATTTTTCATCTATCCAGTTTGTCGTAAATGAAACAGTATCAATATTTAATACCAAGTTAGTAAAGTTAAAGGTTGTTAAATTAAACTTAGTAGCTTTTGAAACATATTCTGTAACTTTTAAAACTGAATTTGAGTTCGTAAAACAATTAAGATTTACCCGGATTATTTGATTAATAAGGTCTTGAAGTTCAACCTGTTTGTAGTAATAGCTTTGCTGACTTTGTTACTTCAGTGTATGAGTTAATATTCTTCAATGTTTATCCATGTAATTTATAATGCTCTGGTACCAATATTACAACAGCTAGTCCGTATCGGGAAAGAGGTTGCCTTAACTACTCGACTATCACAAAACTTTGAACATTAATGCGCTTTATTATTCTGGTTTCATTACAACGTTATTATGGTTTACGTGAATTTCACCTAAGTCACCAATGAAAGCGCTTGAATAGAAACTAGACGTATGCTATTTCTGAACGCAAGACTGCTTAAATTTATTTTATTTCATAAAAAGTCTGTCCTATGTTTATTTCATCACTGAAAAATAAAACTACTTACTCCATATTGTTATTACATATGTCGGTGTGATTATTGAAACAGTACTGATGACTTAGTAACTGTACTGTTGACTAGCAACCAGCCGCTATTGACTGCAGGCCTTAAAAGGGTGGACCGGAGCTACGACTAGACCATCTTCATAGACCTTCTCATTTGGATCGTCAGACAATTCACATCCCTAAAGATATTTCTTAACTATATTCATATTCATATTGCTGTAACTACGGTGTAAGGTGTTTGCTTTTATTATTTACAAACTATTGTTCTTAATAATAAAAGATGACGTCATCAAATATAAAAGTGTTCCGAAATAATTATACAAGGCTTACGTGTAGATATAAACACAGATATTACGTTCTAAGTACGAAACAAGTTACTACAATGTTATAGTAATTACACTGAATCAAAATATCCGAATAAATTGATAAAACAATAGATTAATTATAATTATAACTATTTCAATGTTTAAATTATATAATGTATTCCCTCCATAAGGATTCTGATCTACGTCATATGGGCACTTCATCCTGTGGTGAAACAACGCTTGTTTATTACTTTTCAATGTAAGGCATAAGCATCAGCTTATATTATGTTTTTGTGAAAGCTTTCGATAGATTATAGTACATCTACCAGCAAGAACTTTTTTATATACTTACATAAATAATCTGACCTGTTACTATATATTTTAATATCATCGGCATTATCCTTCCAGTTACTTTTCATTGCTTTCCTTCCATTATGAATTCTATTCCATTAATTTGTTCATAAACTGCTTTGACTAATGAATGTGTTTCTGATTAATTACTATTTTTGAGTTAGTATATTGAGCTTCTTATGAATGAAAAAGTTAGATAAAGGTAAAAAGCTTTAAAAGTTAATTACCTGAAGAAACGCAATAAAAAGAAATATATGTATATACTAGCCACGTATATGTGTATATGTTAGCCAGAAGCAATGATGGCTCAGTGGTAGCTGTACGGACATCGTGTCGATCGACGGAAGTTCGAATCACTGCAATGAGTCAAAGCTTTCGTGAATGAAAATAAGTAATGAAACCATACTATGGTGGTAGGGCATTTTTTAGCTCTCCTGGCCAGCTACCTTCATATTGGAAATCTGTCGATAAGCACCTATAGGAGAGCCCGTCCTCCACTAAGCTTGCGTGTCACCCCATCTTGGGCAACATTGTCACTTAACATCAGGTGAGATTGTTTAGTTGCTATAGTATGAAGTATGCTTAGTTTGGTACCAAATGATATTATCCCCACGTTCCAATTTATGTCACGACACAAAAACAAATCATCACTATAAATGGAGTAACTTACGTTAAAGTCACCCACATTTAATTTAATATTTCAAATCTCATCTGTGCGTGTCATAAAACAAAAAATATATATAAAGATAACTGTAAAATGGAATTCCGGGAAACGGTGATGAAATTCAACTCATAAAATGAATAGACTTTTGCCTCTTTATGTGCCATAAAGCCTCGCCTCTGACCACATCGCGACTCGATGAGTATAAAAACTCTTGTACAAAATGAAAATATATACCAAATTGATATTCTTGCTGAGATATTTGATAAAGATCTAATATTCGCCAGCGTATTTTTGGTTGTTATTTCTGGAATGTACTAATACTCGTACCCAACTATGACTTGCATATTGGATTTGCATTTTTAATAAAGGAAATCTCAATGGACAAACCCATTTGCTTATATTAAGATATCACTGCGATTCATGGCCATCTCTATAGTATATATACTCATTACATTTTTATACCTAAATTTTCTTCATTACCGTACAGGTCCAAAACATTTGAACATTCATTAATATTTTGCTATTAATGGGCATGTAGGTACATAAATAAAAATCATGATAAACATCCATTTAAATTTAAGGTAAAATAATTCATAGACTTTTGTTTATACTAAAACGATCTGAAATAATTATATAGGTTATGGGTAACATTAGTTCAGTGCCAATAGGCATCATGCCCAAAAAACTACATCGATATATGAAAAAAAAATTAATTAACATAACCTAGATTCCGTAACAAAAAAGCACTGTTCAAAATTGAAAATTTCCACGATAGGGTAGCGTCCGATTTCCCATAAAAAGTTTAATTCATGACCGATAAGTTAGCGATTGGCGACTTTATCAGATGGTTGCAAAAAGCATACATGACGGCAGATGTGTACTCTAGTTTATTATATAATAAGTATAATTTGCAGTGTAAATAGTAGATTTAGCTAAAATCACAAGCTGATCAATTGTTTATACATAATCATCCTAAATAGCCAAAGTTAATTGACAATTAGCTAGTTTGCAACATTGCAATGAAATGTAATTTATTGATGGCTATATTTGTTAATGCTTAACACAATCTAGGCAGTTAATGAACCTAGCGCTAAATATATTTATCAGTTTAACGGTGAAAGTTAAGACAACATCGACAGTCGAAGAAACAATAAAATCAAAACAAAAATGACTTTTGTAACCCGGGAAATGTCTACAATACCCACCTGTACAGAGTCGAAATCCTCTAAAGTTATTCAAATGAACTGAGCCACCGAGCTCCGAATAAATGCATATTGAATTTGTTTACGTTTGCCCAAAACGGAATATAGACCATACTTCTCCATTTAAATTCCACCCGACAATCTCCATATTATTGCTCGTGGTTCCGATGTCTGTTTCCTTGTTTAAATACAAAGCCGACCTAAAGTCTGCGTTGAATTCGGTGTTACTGAGTTGAACTATTTACGTTTTTGAGTTATTTAAGGTCTATAATATAGATTTAACCGATCAAAACCGAAAATTGGCACTCGTGTATTTAACCAATGAGTGTATCTGAATAGTGAACTTCACCTTTTAATCACCATCTCTGTTTTCAGAAGTTAAGCGTAGATTTTTTTTCGAAGAAGTATAAAAATATTTTCTACTGGCCAAAGATAAGGTAAAGTTTACAAAATCATTTGGATGCAAAAAAAGTCCCACAAAAATATCAATAAGTGCTAGCGCGCACGAGTGACTTGTCGCCGTGACTATTTCGTCACCCTTGTCAAGTCTATGGACATGTACGGAGGTGCGCCCACGTGACATTTTTGTCCGTCGACTCGTGAACTAACCCGCGACAAAACAGTCATTGCGGCCGCGGCGCTGGGTTTTAATAGCCGTGCACGCACGGGTGGCAAAATTGTCGCTATTCGTGCTTTTCAGCGTTGCCAGATATACGATTTATGTCGTATTCATACGATTTTTTACACATTTTACGCATGTACTACTCAAACATTAATATCTTACATAATTCATACGACTTTCTCATTTTATAAAAACCGAAATTACTAATTGGAAACCTAATCTAACACACAATCAAGATATTCTTTTTTTAATCTTTTCAAGTTACATACAAAATGCAAATACTTGGTTATTTTTCTATTTCAAATGCATAAAAAATGTAAAACATATATTTAAAAAATATCTTTCTTCAAATAAAATACCTCTAGTTAGTCATTTTTTTACATGCCATGTATGTCACTTATTTTAACACTAGTCATTGTTTAAATATTTCATCTTTCATGTTCCGTTTATGTGGACTCATTATCATTCCACCAACGGCAAATACCCGTTTAACAAGAGCAGGATTTGTTAAACAACTATTATATGTACGGAATAGATTTTTGACTGTTGGAAATATCGATGTTTATTATTATTATTAATATATATTATATTATTATTATTGTATAACATCTATGTTTTACATCGAATAATATTACATGTTTTTCAATATGATGTCGTAGTATTTAGCGGTAATAGTTTGCGGGTAGGACCTCTGGCCATACTACCTCTAACGTTTAGCTAAATTCACACTTGGCTGCGTCGAAGAACAATAGATTTACATAAAGATCGATGGACAACAACCAGTGACTGTAGACAGTCGAGGGTGACACTGCCCATTCCCGAACCGCGATTGTTTTGACTACTTATTCTTGATTTGACTACTTAGAAGTGATCTAACTGTAATGGTAGGCACTATAGCGGGCCATTGTTCACTAAACAAACACCTTCATGTTTTAGGTGTCATTGACATGCGTTGGAGTTACAACTCAACGTGCAGAAATCCTCAAAAACCTGAGGTCGTTTCGAGAAGGCTGTGAATGCCCCCGGAGGCTTCTGCGCTTCTGCTCGGAGCTGGGCTGGCTGGAGTAGCCAGCCGGAATATCTATGCATAATGGACCTATCAAGAGTCTAAGTGCGGACAGATAGAGTCCATATAATATAGATTATAGTGGTTGATAGGTAGACTGGATACGAATTCGGTTGATCTACCAATAAGCTGATTGATATGATGTAACATAATACAGAAATACTTTTGTCACGGTGACGAAAATCACCTCTTGTCATCTTTCGTGCGCGCACTCCAGTTTGAAGACGTGAGTAAGGGTTACGGAAACCTTTTTGTCGCTGCGACAAGTCACCCGTGCGTGCTAGGGCAATGTACCTTTCCTGACACTGAAATTTAAAATCAAAACAAATGCTTTCTTACTTCTTCTAAGATATCATCTTTAAAAATAATAATTTTTTAAAGCGCTTGTCGATAATGCTAATACTGGACAAAATATGTTATTAAATAACAATTTTTATGTTCCGGGAACTAAACTTAAAATACAGTATCTTTTCAAGATTTAAACTAAAAAGAAACCGAATAATTGCTGCTTAGACCCTAAAATACGAAATATTTTAAACTTTTTTATATAATTATTCAAAGATTCTAAATCACGCTGGATACAAAGTCAGACGAGTATATTAAACGAAGCTGTCTACTGTTGCTAAAGGAACAATGAGTACTTAAGTAATTAATGTAATAATAATCGTTGCTTTGTTAAAATACATACGCGCTGTTAATACAAAAGTTGGAGCTTAATATTAAAAGATTTTCGGACGTACTATTTTTTTTCTATTTAATAAAGCAAAATTTATTCAATTTAAGTCGTGAAAGATGATCACAGTTAGGTTAGAAAACAGCTGTCATCGAGAAGAGCTAGCAAGATATTGGAATCAGCTTAAACTTTTAGAGTTTAGAGGATATTTAATTATGTTTGATATAACTAGAATAATGTTAATTAAGAATGAAGCTGGATGGATATATGAATAGAGGAAGACCGAAGAAGGTATAGATCGACTGTGTGAAGAATGATATGCGTATAAAAGGGGTGAATACTGAGATGATAGTTAAAAGAGTATAGTGGAAGAGAAAAACATGTTGTGCCGACCCTACTTAATTTAATATTTAAGTATGTTTGACTGTTTTTTTTTATTCCAACTCGGTAAAATGACTGTCCCATTCGCACTACTCTTTTTTATTTTTGACACGACTTTATTATTGCCTAATCCTACGCCCAGTTAACACAAGATAGTTTTGTCTTATAAAATATTCCTAAAACGTCCGTTCGTCATCGTCCGTATTAATGGAAGGTAGCCTTTTTACGATACGATATAAATTATTAAAGTGTTTTAGAAAGCTTCTTACTAGGGTACCGTACGTTAAAGAAACTGCAAAATTATTTAAATATTAATCATATTAATTACAAGGAAGCTCGGTTTGGACATTCTCCACGGGCGCAACTAAAACCACATGAACTAGTTTGCACTTGTGTAAGCTCGCAACAGAACTTAAGAAAGTGGGCGGAGCGGAGTGTAAATTTTGAGACAGACATTTATGAATTTTACCCAGTGGAATATTTTTTTGCTTTACATTAAGCATACTAATAGTACTTCAGAGTCACGAAATCGACTTGTTAACTATCATAAAAGACGTTGAATATAATAACTAACGCAGTACAAACACAGTAGACACAAACCAGCTAATTGGAAGGGCAACTTTGATAAATCAAGCAAACTTATTAAAGACATCCGAAGATAGAGTAGTTAGAGAATTTAGCAGAATAAGGAAGCACATCTCTTTATTAAATACTACTACAATTACGTAACTTACGTCTTATGGTCTGATAGTAGAAAATATATAATGTAAATATGGTTTAATAGCAATTAAACATACACTTAAATATTGTAACAAATTTTTGAAATCGAAATACATTCTAAAAATATTGAATTTCTCATAAATTTTAATTCATATTTAAATTTATTTATAAACGAACAAGTAATATGGATATTAATTACTCTTTCTATAATAATGTTTGTATAACTGCAAATCATAACAAAACTCATGCTCTGCTGACAAGTTGTATCACGTTCTTCCCTTTTTAATATACAATATAATTTGACCATGTGGCAAAATAGCTATAATAATAAATTGGTTGCATCGTGAACAAAAATTATATCAATTATTTTAAAATATTGCAATGTTTATAATTTTGCTGTTAGTTACCAAAAAACTTATTCAAATTTAGAGTTACCTTTGGATTGCTTAGTTCAATAGTTTTATTTAACGGTTATATTAACCGTTGCGTGTGGTTCTCAACCGACACCTGAATAAAACGCTCAATCTAGTTCGTATGAACGTTATAATTTTGAATATATGTTTTTCAGGCTTACAGCGTACACACAATTAATAATATTGTAGTAGTTATAAACCTACATATCCTTCAATCCCACACAAACGGCTGGACTAATTCTAATGATATAGAAGTCTTGGAATACGAAATCGGATACCTTTAACCCATTATTACTAAAGTATCCCGTACACCCAGCAGAACGGCCGTTTTTCAAATATCAATAAAATAAAATATACAATACCTACAATAAAAAATGCATTATTACACACAACACAAGTATCCGAATGGATGATTTGTTTATGGTTCCAAATTCAATTTTTTTGTTTCTTCCGTTTGTTGTTAGATTGTATTGCGAAATTCATAATGGACAAAAACATCGAACAAAGACTTTGTCTTAAATTTTGCATCGGCAATGGAATTTCGTATTCGGAGACACTTGAAATGTTACAGAAGACTTACGGTGAATCGACTTTATCAAAAACACGTGCTTATGAGTGGTAAGTACAAAGCGTACAAGCGTCGAGATATGCTGGAATATTTGCCTCGCCCTGGTAGGCTATCAACGTCTTCAACTGAAGTTAACATCGCAAAAGTGAAGGAAATAGTGACTGAAAATCCTCATTCAAATTTGAGAGAGATAGCTGCTGAACTTTGTATCTCACGAGTCAATCCGTATCATTTTAAATAATCACTTGGGTACGAAACATGTCACAGCTTCGCTAGTCCCAAAAGACCTGAATTTTCTCCAAAAACTCAATCGCATAAGAGTCGCTGAGGACATGCTAGAATGAGTCAATTCCGACCTAACATTCATGAAAAGTATCGTTACTGGTGACGAGACGTGCGTTTACGAGTTTCACATGCAAACTAGTCAACAAGCTTCGGAGTGCTTCGGAAACCGAAAGAACCACGCCAAAGTCGATCAAAAGTCAAAGTCATGTTGACTGTTTTCTTTGACTATCGCGGTGTTGTGCATTTGGAATTCTTACCGAAAGGTCACACGGTAAATAATGTATATTATTTGAGCGTTATGCGGCGTTTAAGAGAGCATATTCGACGAAAAAGGCTAGATTTATGGAAATAAAATTTTAGGATTTTGCCACACGACAATGCACCATCGCACAAGGCCTTCATTGTGAACGAATTTTTGACCAATAACTCAACAAAAACCATCTGGCAACCACCTTATTCACCAGATATGGCTCCAGCCGACTTCTTTCTTTTTCCTAAACTCAAATTACCATTTCGTGGCAACCGTTTTCATTTGGTAGAAGAAATAAAGGAGAATTCGCGACGAAAACTAAACTCAATTTCGGGAAAAGCGTTTAAAAAATTGTTTGATGATTGGATATTCGTTGGCGTAAGTGTATCGTTTCTGAAATAGCATACTTTGAAGGCTGTAAAATAAATTTGGATAAATAACTAACATTTTTTATTATTGATCTTTTCCCGGAACTTTTTTGACAGAGTGGTATAGTTCTTCAATTAAATGTGTTAATACATATAATAATACAATAATAAATTCTAGAAAAAAATAATTGAAATAAAATATAACGACGGAACCTCCAACTAAAAATCGGTTTACACTTAAGTATTTTTTATTTATTTTAAAGTGAAAAAAGAGTGGCAGGCGGTAATCGTAAGTAGGTCCCTCGCAGACTAAAGTGCCCTGCTATGTAATCCCTAAGGCGCTTATCATTTTTTTTTTTCTTTAAATCTCTTAAACGAATATTTCAAAATTCGAAGTGATTAATTGTATTTCTATAATTTTGCCATCGTTTGTATTTTAAAAGACACGTTATAACATTGTTCATGTACAATATTTTTATGCTTGTTTTTTTACGATTGGTTTAATGAATCTGTATAGATATACGGAATAACGAAAAACTTCTGAAGTTTTATATATCATCTTTTTTAAAACGTAATAAATTATTAGCATTTCCTATAATTGTAACGCGATGGGTGTTAAACCAAACATTAGGGCAGGCATTAACCAGAACGCTGGTACCGTTTAAAAGAGGGTAATACTTGTTTAGGGTTCCATTGTGGAAATTTCATCGTCACGTACTTTTTTTATGGTATGAAGTGGATATAAGGTACAAAGACAATTTAATGTTAAATGGTCACCAAAGCTTATAGTTATTTATAAACAACTTCAAAAATACCGCAGCGCTTAGGTAATGGCACGCTGGCACGAGGCGTCTTACATTTGCGACGAGAGGGAAAAACAAATAATGCGAGCCTAGCGGCTGCGACCAGCGAAGAAGATAGTGCTTGTTCGAGCGTCTTCGGATGTATTAATTTATGTTAATTTCCCGCGTGATTACAATGCAAAACTTAAATTCAAATACTTTTATCAGTGAGATTATGTCACGACCTGGTTCAGTCTATGGTATGCACCAAACTGATGCTTGTTTTTAATTGAATTATAAACTTACACTTTCATAATTTAGAAAAGTTTGTTTTTAGCTGATGAAATGCGCAACCACTTGTCATGCGGCTGCCTTAACTTAGCATTTTACGTCAGCAAGCGCAGCGTCTTCGCGCCTCTCACTCCCACAAGTCATCTCTGCACCTCGAAATCGCTCCAGTGCGACGTGCCATTTGGCTAACTTGTGCGTGTCAATAATTAATTGCTACTCCTCAGGGTTTAGTTGGAAATATCATGTGCAACTACGTCTTTCAGGCCGAAACACAGCGTAATCGCGTAATTTGCGGCAGATATGAGTGTGGAATTAGTGGTTTCGAAGTCGAAACATGCAGTGGTTGTACCACATTTTTATTTTTTATAGATATTGGCAAAACTTACAGGTATACGAGATGTTTCAACTTAATTCTCATAGATGATAATAGCATTCTATGCTTTTTGGGGTTCCGAAGTCAACAAAGAAACCTTACAGTTTCACTATGCCCGTCTGTCTTTGCGAGGCTTAACTCAGAGATTCTTAGTACTAGAAAGCTGTAATTTGGTATGAGTATACACATTAATCACGCTGACAATGAGCTAAAATAAAATCATGATAAACATTGTTTAGGGTACCTTCACGTAAAGTGGTAATGATTTTTACTCTTCTATCCCATGGTGTCTTTGGATATGTCGTTCAAAAATATTGCGGGTATGTGAATACTATTTTAGGATTCAGGAATCCGTTTGCGAATTATTAAGCTTGTTCTCCCCCTGCCAGCTAAATATGGAAAAATTCAATGTAGTCAATGAAGTTAAAAGGAAAACTATCAGAGGCAAGTAAGCTTTACATGTTAATAAGTAATAGTCAATCAATTTATTAAATGTACATTGAAAGCAATGATGACTCGGTGGAAACGTGTACAACTTTGCGTCGATTGATGTGAGTTCGATTCCCTGCAATGCTCCTGAGCTTTCGGTGAAGGAAAACATCGTGAGGAAACCATAGCATGGTGGTAGGGCATTTTCAAATGCCAGCTTGGCTAGCTACTACCCTTAAGTTGAAAATTCTGTCGCCAATCACCAATATTTGTGTTCCGGCAGCTGCACTTGAGAGCCGGTCTTCCACTAGGAGTATAGGTTAAAGTATACAAGGAAATAAAAATAATATTGACGCTATGAAAATATTTGCAGTTAACGGACTCAGTGATATACTGATAAAAATAAGAAATACCTGTATATTGCTCGAAATAATCTCTACATATGTTAAATTAGTTATAACACGGCATACTGATATAAGTTCTCCCTTGCTAGCAACATCTATCATTATAAATCACTCAAGTTACATAGTAGCAAGATTGATAGCCTAATCTATCGGGTCATCTTAATTGTCCCTTGTAATGCCAATCAATCACTTATGAAAAAGGACCCATGAGCGTTTTTGTTGAGGCTTTCATTGAAATTGAACGTTACCCTTATTAATATTTTTTACCAATAAAGAATTATAATTAATAAATAGTAAATAGATAAATAAAATTGCTAAGTCACTGGTTTTTCTAAATGTAAGTGTTATTTTAATTAATTTCTTATAAAAAATTTCGCAACAAACACTGCCTTATGTTCACTGATATGAGCAGATGACGACAGCCTTGATGCATTCATAGAATGATCGAAGCTCTACATATACATAGTCTGACATTTGTCACCAGAATTCGCGTTTCCCTCACTCTTTATATAAAGGTAGGAACCGTAAGATAGTGTATGATACTCATATTTTTCCTGAGCTGAATGTAGGCTTAATAAAGAATAAAGGTGACAATACCATTTAAGCGAGTGTCATGATGTTGAATTTATATCGCTGCGCCACAGAGCGCCTACTTTCTATGCATTGTGCCGTCGGCGTGGTTTGAATGACTTATGCGTGTTGGAGAATTGTGTGAACCTTTATTCGAGGTTAATGGCTTTCTAGGTTATATAAAATTATTGCTACCAAAGAGTAGTGGTTGTGGACTGTACGTTATGACCATACTGTTTTCGATATGACAAGCCGTGGGAGACAAAAAATGAAAAGAAAACTCTATACTAATATTATGAATTATGTTTGCTTCATTTTTGTCTGGTTTTTACTGGATTTGATAACACTTTTTTGCTTTTGTTGGGTTTCCAATATTGCCTGTTGTGTTTTCAAAAGTACAAAAAATTAATAAATTAATGATTAAATCTTTACAATAACGGCAGTTAACAAATGATAAAAATATGTTAATGCGTTTAGAAACAAACGGACTGTCGGATAATTTTGTTTTTTTTTATTTTGTACATCTAAGTTAATTTCATTAATCAAATAGTAAAAAGTTTGCCCTCTGTGAAAGTTTTTATGAGCCGCATAAACGCGACGTTTTAGAATATACCTACATATTTAACAACATAATCACAGTTTTACCGATAAAAATGTTTATTAAAAATTATTATAATATAATAATACGTTGATATTTGAAATTTACATTAAGCGTTTAGATATTAAATTCACATTTATGGTTTTTGCTTATCCTTATCTCACACAGAACGCGTTTAAGTGGAGCACATAAAACGAAATAGTAATGCAAAGATTAGAACGAAATAGGCTTTCCTTTTTTATCGTAACTATAAAGTAGTTTGAAATTAGAACGTTTTTATGAAACGTACAATAAAGAATAGGGTGTAATTCGTTATTTCGAAAACAGTTAAGATCGTCGATTGCAATACAATGTTTTTATTTGTCTTAAAATGGTCATTACGGGTCTTAAATTATAAAAATAGTTCTGTAATAGTTCTACCATTTTTGGCGTGCAAATTAATAAACAATTATATTAAAATTAGGATGCATATTCATTACAATAAAATAAATTACATTTATCAAACAATTATTAGATTAAGTAAATATATTATATTAATGAAGAAAATATCAGGTGAAGAGTACTCTAAACCGACGAGCATGCATGAAAAGATTGATGAATGTTGAGGTGGCGAAAGTTGTATGTCAGGATCGTAGCAAGTGGAAGGACGTGGTCTCTGCCTACCACGTTGGGAAAGAGGTTTGATTTATGTATGTATGTATGTATATTAATAATTATTAGAAAAAAATATCGTTAAAAATCATTGATGCTATAATAATATTTACAATTCGATCAATCTTTTACATTTTTTCTAAATAAGTTTTAGCTTAATTCTTTATAAGCGTTTGGTATTTTGGCATAGATTAGAGGTGCTATGCAAAAAATAACATAAGAGCGGTCCTAGAGCTGCGAATACATAGTCGTAGTTAAGAATTATCACGTCTGTTATAAACCCGTGGTAAGTATTGACACCAATAATAATAAATCTTCCACTTAGATTTTTTTTTAAAATAGCAGGTATCAAAAGAGAGTCACTTTCGCGGGTTTAACATCATGTGTATGGTGGTCGCGAACCAGTCGGACATAATTACCATGCCCGTATAATCATGTCAGTAAAATGCACAAATTCCTAATGCACAAAATTCCAAGCGAGTTCGGGAGAAATTAGGCTAATTTCTAATTAGTCGGATCGCAGACAGTTATGTTTGTGCTTCTGTTAATTTCCTTTGTTTATGTTTTAAGTATGCACATATATTTCCTTGCCATTGCAACTTGCTTCTGAATATACTCACTACTGATTAACCAGTCTAGGAAAAGAATACCATCTGAGTGATGTACACTGGTATTCAACACACGCGGTACGGTATACCTTCGTAAATAATAAAGAGGGAATAGTGACATGGCTTGTAGGATATTTGTAGTCAACTGTAGCACGACCAAAGTCATATAAAGGGATAAATTGTACCGAACAATATTTAAATATATTTAGAATGCAAACCACCAGTTTTTTTATACAACAAAGGTAGCAAACAATCATACGGCTCGTATGATGGCAATCGGCTACCATAACCTATGGACGCTTGTAATACTATAGGTATCACTAGCATGTTGCCGACCTTGAACCCCCTATCCCAAGAAGCTCTGGAAACCTTACTCACCGCAGGAACACAACACAAGGTTATTTGGCTATGATCTTCTTTAGGGTGGAGGTAATACACCAGTGGGACTGACACAAGCAGAGACAAATCTCTAAAGAAATTTGTCTGTGCCCTACCTCCCTCTAATCCTCCCTTCCCCAAGGAGCTCTGGAAACCCCACTCACCGCAGGAACATAACACAAGGTCATTATTCTGCGATGTTGAAGCAATGATGGCGTGCCACTCCATTTGCAATGGACGACTTCGCGTCGATTGACGTGAGTTCGATTCCCTCCAATGAGCCTGAGCTTTCGGTGAAGGAAACATCGTGAGGAAACCATAGCACGGTGGCAGAGCATTTTCTAATGCCCGCCTGGCTAGTTACCACCCTCAAGTTGAAAATCTGTCGCAAAGCACCTATAGGTGTCTTCCGGCGACTGCACTTGAGAGACGTGTTCCATTAGGTTTAGCGTGTTCTCATCTTAGGCCACATTGACATTTAACATCAGGTGAGATTGTGGCCAATACGCCAAAGCTATAATGATAAAAAAAGTATGATTAGAGGTGATTTATAACAGGTAAAATAAGAAACCTATTCCACCTGGTCTTTGTTCCAGAGATATAACACTTCCAAAAACCTGATCCAAAGTAACAGCCGTTATATAATGCTATATCTTTCTATTGCTTATAAATGAAAGAGCTTGCTCCAAGTCATATTTGTTAGTATCTCTCTCTCTAACAAAGTAAACAACCATAATCTTGAATAGAGAAGAGCATGTACCAAACTGAAACAGTTTAATTTTATGTCACAGATACAGGCTACAGATAAATACGCCTCAGTCCTAGATCTTAAGAGGATTAAGAATAATCTTAAGGACAAAATTCACATTTTTTATAAGAAGTGGTTGTTTGTTCAAATAAGAATAATACGAAAATATTCAGAGAACAATTTCTTTTAATGTTTGTATAAAGCCCTTGTAAGACGATTGAAGTATACAAAACGGCTTTTTCAACGAATGATAATCCTATGATAACATTAAACCTGCAAACACTACTTCTAATTTTACTCAGGGAAGAAACACGTGTCGAATTTATATTATAGACTTAAAGAGTTAATAATATGAAATTTATATGTTATAGGCAATATATGAAATGCCGGTATACTATAGAATGCCTAAGAGTACCCAGCAAAGTATGAAATATACTTTCTAACTGGCTGACTGACTGACTGACAAATCGATCAACACACAGCCCAAACTAAAGGTCCTTTTACACTGTAGGTAAACACTAAGCAAGTATTTTTGGAAATTGAACCCCTAAGGTGGTGAAAAAGGGGATGAAAGTTTATATGAAAATCCGTCATTTTTGAAGATAGAAATATGAAAATTAGTATTTAGCAATTCAGTTATAAATTAAAAATATGTTATATAGCTCAATTAGGCACACAAATTATGCCACAAATAAAAATTCGTTTAAAATATTCTTCTGTCTATACAAATAAAAATATATATTTTATAACAACACGGGAAATTAACAGCACTGTGTCTTATGGTAAGCACAGTACAATCCAAATAACATCGACGACCTCCGAGAGTTCAGCAAAGCTGGATACACACTGACTGATCTCGAAACGTGATAAGCCTAAGTGTGCCACTATGGACGGTGTTACATCTGGTGTATGGTGGTCATGTTCCATTCGAACACAATTATCGTGTACTAACACCTAATTATTTAGTAACAATAAACCCATTTTGGACAGTATAATATGCATAACTTGTCACCAAACTTATACTTCAACATATTTTTTGTTGTTCTTCTATCATATCCCTCGCCATCGGAAAAAAGTTCATCCGCCTTGGAACCTAAATGTTCGCGGATTTTCCGGTTTCAGGAGAATTTCCTTCGGTGAACGTTTTGGATTTTAAATGAGTTTCTGCTGAGGAGTTCCTAGGGGACTTAGGTATAGGACTCTTCAAGAGAAGAATGAATAAGTTTTTCAGTGGTTCACAACAGAGCATTTGAGGCAGCAAACTTCTTTGCCACCGCCATGGAACAAAACAATTTTAAAGGTTTCACGGATTCAGATCAATAAAAATTATCGTAAAACATATGAAAATCTCATACAGATAAGTGAAACACTTAAACATTCATTCGGAATGTGTATTAATATTTATATATAAAGATTAATTTCCTAATTATGTATTAATTGTTGTCTGCTTACCTCGAATATGTATGGCTAAAATGTAAAACGTTTTTGAGGTAAAAATCTAATGGCGCATTTGGACGGAAGTAAAAGGTTTGCAAATGGGATGTCGAGACGCGCCAGTATATCCACGTGATTTCTTATGCAATCCTCATAGGTAATTCGTGAATATCAGTGAGTTTTATTAACTCATATTTCTGTATAAAATATTATTAATTATAGATGTTTCACATCTGCCGGGCATCCCTCTCATGATGCCTCACTATTTTTTTTACATACCGCTACAGAATTTTCTTTGTTTTTCAGTTTTATATGAATATTTGCAGAGCTTGAATAGTGCTACGAGTCGTAGCTGCTACGTGTTATTCCGATAACCGTAGTAGCATTGCTACGTGGTAATCGTAGCTTAGCTACGAACGGTAGACGGTTACATCATCGAAAGACGTGCGATAACTTAACCTTATATATTATGATAGCTGAATATAAATGACAGGTTATTTAAAGAATTTATGAAAATAGTTGCCGGTGAATGGTTCAACGCAGGCGGTAGTAAACGGGCCTCTTGAGTTCGATATTCATCCAGCTTCACAGCGAAGCGTATATCTGTATGTCGAAAAAGGTATTAATACTTTAAAAAAATCTAATAAGAAAATATGTTTAAAAATAGTGATACACATAGTTATCTTAGTTTGGATGTATCTCTTGTTATCAAAGTGATTGCGTATTTAAACATATTTTTTTAATAAATGTAAAAAAATAAAATTGTGTTAAATTAAAATATTTATTTTAGTATTTGATATGTTAAGTGATGATGTGATCTAAGGTGATAAAAGTAGCTCTCAAGCTCTTAAGCTCTCAAAAGTAGTTGCTGGAACACACCTTTAAGAACTTGGTGATAGATTTTCACCTTAAGGGTTGTGCGGTTGCGTCACGACCATGAACATTTTTGATTTTATTTTATTTTCAAAAAAGGTAATTTCTCCAACATTGTTTTCTGTAGTATTGAATGAATGAATTGAAGCAACGATAGCTTAATAATAGCGTGTACAGGTACCCGTCGATCGATGTGAGTTCAAATGTGGGGACTGGTGGAATACCTGCACCCTACAGAAGATCGCAGCCAAATGACCTAGTGTTGTGTTTCTGTGGTGAGTAGGGTTTCCAGAGCTCCTTGAGATAAGGGGGTTCAAGGTCGGCAACGCGCTTGTGAATACCTACGGTTTTGCAGGCGTTCATAGGCTACGAAAGCCGCTTACCAACAGGAGGGCCGTATGCCTGATTGCCACCTTTGTAGTATAAAAAAACTCTACAAGAAGTTTGAGCTTTCAGCGAAAGAAGATAACACCATGAAACCATAGCATGGTGGTTCTGCATTTTCTAAAACCCACCTGGCTAGCTACTATCCTAAACTGAAAATCAAGTCTCTCTCTCACCAAGTCACCAAGTCTCTGTCACCTATAGGTGTGTTTTGTTAACTCCACTTGACGGCCAGTTCCCCTACTAGATCACCATGTTATCACTCAACAGCTGAGATTATGGACAAACGTTTTAAGCCTAAAAGAATAAAAAAACTGCGGCTAAATTTAAAAGTATCATAAAATCGGGAATCACTGAAATTTGTCCACAGCACAAGTAGAAAATAGAGGCATTATAGAGAACGTGCCGAGGTTACATATTAGGCTCTTGTAGCGAGTGACCGTATTTTTTTTCAGAACATTTATATTGAATCTTTTCATAACTCTACCGTCTCTCTAGTAGATAAATTATCAATAATTAAGGAAAATCTTAACTCTTTTTTAATTATTTCTACATTTATTTAAAAGATATTTGTAATTATAGCATTTCTGTAAATGTAGTATAAGTGTTCTGAACCGTTTTTAATATTACTAAAGGTTGCCCAGCGGCCATATTGGTCTATAAAAACTTTTTTTTTTAAGTTTGATCGTTACTGATATATTTTTTAAAGAATATGGTTTTAAAGAAAATTGTAGCTAGCCAGGCAACTATTAGAAAAAGCCCTACCACAATGCTATGGTTTCCTCACGATATTTTCCTACACCGAAAGCTCAGGCGCACCACAGGGATTCGAACTCACGTCAATCGACGCGAAGTCGTACACGCTATCAATGAGCCATGATTGCTTTCATTTGCTTTATATTTGTAAAACATGACCTGGTTTATGAGATTAGCGCGTTGAAACGCACATTCAGTTTATGTTTATAATATTAGTATATAATACATTAAGCTTTAGTATCAGTAAGATAATATAGTTATTTAGTAGTATATTAATTGGAAAATTTAAACAAGATTTGTTAGTAAAATTTACGGTATAAATAACAAATGCTACACAACAATAATACGAGTATGTCTGATGCACTACGTCCTATACTAAGAGATATGTGCCGAGGTCATCGTACAAGGATACATATTTTGTATTCGATCTGCGCGCGTAATATCGTACATTCACAGCATTCGCATTTCTGCAACTGCTGTAATGAAATTTTCAGATGGAAAATAATATATTACTAACATTTAGTCTGTGGTTTTTAAAACTTATATGTAAATCTAATTATCTGCAATTCTACTGTTTAATAAATGACAATGAATTAAAATAAACACCACAATATGACAGATCAATCAATATACTGCAAAAACTCATCTATAATGTTTTTTTTTTCTAAAATCGTTCCAGGGCAAACGCGGCTTTTTATCGAACTAGGATTGCCAGCTTTTATTTGAGCTAATAACAAAGGTATATTAGTTGTTTAAGATAAATATATTATCAAAATAAAGTTTGTAGTAAGATATCAGTGGAGACAAGAGTAAATGGATCACCCATTTTCAATTATTTTTTTACATTAAATGAACCCTAAACTATATTGGTCACATAAAGTACATTAGTATAAAAACTTGGTGGCAACCTTAGATTTACAGTCACAAGGTGTTAGTTTTTAAAGGAACTATCTAACAAGCACTCGTAGTTTATATAATGTAAAGCTATCTATCTACGACCAACTTCAAATAGAACTGAAATGTGCTGCAGTTTTATTTGATTTTTTTGCTATTACTGAGGAGTAAGATGGAATACCGAATGTATGTTTTAAAGCATGCTTCCAATCCTCCATCCTTCAGACAGAGATAAAGTAACACAAGCATTACTTATTTATGGCAGAAATAGATGTGGCAATGGTCCTAATAGGAGGGCCACAAGCTGTGACGCTCCTAGTGAATTCACTTTATGCTGCAAGCGACAGCGTTGAGCGATAGTTTCAATTAATATGTGATCTTTTATCTAAAATACAAGATCACAAAGCAGCGCTATAAGTCGCAGCGAAATTCGCTATGAGCGAATTCGCACGAGCGTCACAACATTTTATTTTGTTTTTATTCGTTAATTTGTTAACAATTTATTATGAATACTGAAGAATTTATCACTGTAATAAAAACAATATCAACTTTGTAGCAACATAAGTTTAGATTCATTGTAAAAAATATATGGAAAGAAATTAAAATTATGTTTCCAGATTGTCACGTAAGGTTCGAAGATTTGCTAAGCGAAGCGTGTTCTAACTGTTTTTGGTAAAATAATGATTAACTACCACTCGATTAATTAATAGTTTTTAGGACTATCGAATAATAGACTGTTTTTTAGATAATAATAGACGACTATGGACTGTTCGAAAAACTGATGTTTCACCAACGCTAAAACCAACTACCTACTTATTGTATCTTCCCTGACCCTAGACGCTGCACGCTTTAAGCGAATTGCAAAACTTCGTGGCCGTATTTTAACACTTTAAAACCACTCAAAGCTAATGCTTGTATCAATAAGCGAATTCGCTAGGAGCGTCGCGGCTCGTATGACCCTAAACATTATATTTTCTACTACTCTTATAACTATAAAGTTTCAAACTAATTCTGAATTTTCAAACAGATTCAGAATAGAAAAAAGAAGATTTCAGATCCATAATTTCTGACATATGTACATTACACAGTTATATGCGTAGTACAAAACCGATCACTGTTTCAAGATTTCCCAACCCTTTTCCTCCTATTAAATATCTTTCGTCGTTGATTGATTTGGTTGAACGGAAGTAATTTTATTGTCTCAACATAAAATAAAGATTAAGAATTCAGGTCAAGCCGTTAAAATATTTCATAAGAGTTTCACTAATTTAGTCTTAATTTTAGTTATCATCGCTATCTATAAACTCAGAATTGTTAATTAAACTTGAAGGAGTCACTAATGTGGCTATAACACGGGTCTCAATAGAAAATGGTTTCGCTTCCCGCTTTTCGTAGTTGCCGGTAGTATGTATGTCGAAGTTCTCAGGCTCGCTTTGGAGCTCAGTTCTTGCCTAGACACGGTGGAAGGTGCACGTCGCATTCTCGCGAAAACCCGGCATTCTGAAAAACAGAGACTCGACTGAAAGACTCTTCGTGTATAGCTACGTTTGATTTGTGATTATATATTTTTTTATTTTGTGAACTTTGGTGACGACGTTGGTGTTTTTTTATAAACAATTCCTTGTAAGTATAATTATGTTATACTGTGTTTTGGGTTAATTATATATATTGGACACGAATTACGTGTAATTAAGGTCGGACATTCATTTATTATGCCGAGATTGTCGTATGAACGGATTTGTGTGAACGATGACTTGGTAATATTATCGCGTTATATTAGTTTGTAGCTTTTAGTTCGTCTTTTATTTTGGTTTGAGTTTAATGCAGTGAAAATATCAGCTCTAAATAAAGCAATCTACATATTAATGTAAATTTTAATTTACGAAAAGAAAAGCCATTGTCTTAGGTCAGTATTAGTTTTGAAAAGTTTCTAAAAGGTCACTAGTTGGTTGCGTATAAATTCAATAAGATACTTTTAAAATATTTAAGTGCCTGTGATCCTCTTTTTCTACGGATTTGCTAATAAATTAACACTGAAGAATTAAAGAGTAGAGTTTAAATATTTTCAATATAGTAAGGTGTATTATGTATTTAATTTTACGAAAGTAAATTTTATCAAAATGATCTGTGTATTAAAATTATGTTGTGACAATCATTTGATCAATATCTCTTGATGAACTTTTGATCTGAAACTCATAACATTCAATCATCAGTATTATCATTATATTAAGAAGTCGTAATGCAATAATATCTCCTGTTGCGCATCAAATAACTCCATTGTTCAGATAACTTACTCTGTGTATAGAAATTACACGAATAATATATTGCGTAAACTGAGACATAAATATGAAAATAATAAAAATTCGAAAATAGGATCCAGTTAAGATCCACAGATCTACAAAAAACATATGTAGTCTAGGAAAGGTAAATAGGAGACCCCATTGGAGTTGTTATCGTTGCAGATTCACAGATCCACAAAAATCGTTGGATATAAGCAATAACTATTTTACATCAGTTGGGAGAAGTTTAGCGGACACAATTTTGAATTCTATTGACAAAACAAAACACCCTGGTAGATTCGTTTTCAATAAATGCTTCCCTATCGGACTCCCTCTTTATGGAACAACAGATTCCAATGAGGTAGAAAAAATATCCTGGGTTTACAAAATGACAAAGCCCCTGTTATAAATGGATACAATAACACCTTTATTAAAAATATTCGAAATTGTATAAGTAAGCCTCTTACGACTATTTACAACCTAAGATTATCGGGTGGTATTTTTCCGACAGACTGGAAGATTGCAATAGTTCATCCTATCCATAAAGTGGGACCTAAAGACTTATCTGATAGTTATCGGCCTATCTCACTATTAGGAGTTATTTTGTACGGTCACAAGATACTATTTAACAAAACAATTTAACAAAACAATTGTTTTGTTAAATAGTATCTTGGCTTCCAAGATACAAGCTCTGCCTAGTTTAGAAGTCACTGTATAAATTGTAGTGTAAACCTGAAACGCAAAATGAATACATTTTGTTTTATCTTTTTTTTTAATAGTTACTTCAAATAGCTTATCTGAGTAATTAATATTTAGGAATTACTATTATTCAAAGACACAAAATATAAAATAATTGAAAAGGACATCTCAAAAATATATCTACTTTGAATATTTGTAACAGTATTTCGATAGTTTTAGATTAGTACCTACAGAGGAAGTGAGTTTTAAATTGGACACTTAAGTTAACAAAAGTTAAGTAAAAAAATAGTTTGTCAATCAACAGTAAACATGAAAAACCAAAATACACAAACATCTAGATGTTTAGAGTTTAGAGATGAACTATCTAGATAAAGAAAAAACTTAATTTTAATTTTCAATATTGTTTTCAATATCTACTTTTCGCATTACGATTTAAATTATTTAAAATGAAATAAAAAGGCCAAATACCTCGTATAATAAGATCATAATTGATAGATATGGAAATAATATAGGCATACCGTATGTCTATGTATATTGTTCATTCTTAGATTGATATCTGGAAATATAAATTACTATATCCGTGGACATGCGAACAAACAATTATCCACTGCTCGTTAATAAATAAAGTAAGCTGCCAAGCTACCATACCTATGAGAACCTATATATATGACTACCAATTAAAGTACGTTAAATAAGCTGTTGGTAGTATCGACTATTTAACTAGCAGTCGTAATACTAAGACTGCTTTTTAGGGTTCTGACGTCAAAAGGAACCCTTATAGTTTCGGTATGTCAGTTTGTCTGTTCGTGGCTTAGCTCAGAGATTCATAGTAATAAAAAGCTGTAATTTGGTATGGGTATTCATATTAACTACGCTGATAAAGTGGTACAATAAAATCCTGAAAAAAAAAAGTTTATGGTGATGATCTTTTCTTTGTTGTCTATCATATTATGTGGGGTGACGTTGGATAGGTCGTTCAAAAATATTGTGGGTCTGTGAAAACCATTTTTTGATTCAAGGATCCGTTTGCTAAATATTAAGCTTCAAAGTTCTAATTATTGCAAGAGTCAAGTGGTGGGTCAATCTAATCTAATACTACTCAGTTAGCAATACTTGTATATATTGTAATACGCAGCAAAACGTCACTCTGCAATAATGTTTATTCGACTGCAATAACTGAGGTCTTCTCGATCCGATAGCTCGAGCAATGTGTGTGTTTACTACCCAAGTTTATCTAAATAGGACGTTTTTTTTCGAGCATAGCTTGGGTGGTCAGATATTTTTAGTTTAAAAGTTACCATTTTCGATTGAATGGAATCAAATCGGTTTTCAGTCAATGATAATTATTTTTATACTTTCCTTGAAGATCCCTCCCCATGACCTGCCTGCCGCAACAATTGCCTATTTGTTTTGAGGTTAACTACAGAAGCATCATTGCCACGCCCAGCATAAATTACCAGTGTTCACGTTTACTATCCAAATCAATAGATTGTCATGTATTATCAGTCTTTGATATTCACTTCCTTTTCAGTACGAAATCTCGTTTCCTAAATGGCAAAACTATTTTTTTTATTATTTTTGTTAAATTTTAATTTGACAATGTTTTTGAAAGCGTTATACACATTTTTTATATTACTACAATTGGTTTGTACAATCAATTAAAATTAGGAGGTTTGTTTTACGCAACGTGACTTTGAAAGATAGAAGAAATTTAAATCCATGGAAGGTAAAACAATCCAATAGATATGTACAAGTTAGGCGATCGAGTATCTCATGAAAGTCTCCACGGTTTAAAAAAAATAAAAACGTTAGGAGTGATATAATGTTTTTCAATATAGCAAAATGAATCCAAAAAAAAAAAATGAGAATCGAGAGTTCGGCAGTCCATTGACGGACGTCGCTGTCTTGCTGGCCAGTAAGCCTCTCGGTAATTGGATATACCATGCACATCCCGAAACGCGACAAAATAAAATATTAGGTCCTTACATATGAAATTGGTGATTTGTTGAACTGGCCACCTTGATTTAAAAAATCTGACGTTTGGTTAGGAATTCCAAATTCAAATTTAGGCGTGTGTATTATTTTTTTATATTTAGTTATTTATGAAGAAAAATGGATCCTTTACGACAATCGAAAACTCTCATCATAGTGGTTGAACCCAGGAGAACCGGCCAAATCCTGTTCCAACCGAAATTTGACTCAGAAAAAGGTACTGGTGAGTATTTGGTGGACCAGTGCCGGTGTCATCTACAACAGCTTCCTAAGATCTGGGCAGATCTGTATTGTCAACAATTGCAAACCATGATGGAAAAGCTAGCCGTTCAACAACCAAGACTGTTCAATTTCTATAGCTTACTGCAGCTTCAAGACAATGCTAGACCCCATACTTCATGACACACGGTCGCTGAACTAGAGAAACTGCGGTTGGAATGTCTCCGACACCCACCATACTCTCCGGACCGTGCTTACCAGTTTACTTACCACAGATTACCACTTTTTTCGCGATGAGACTGACATATGCGAATTGCATAAAAGCCCCTAAAAATTAAGAATTAAAAAAAAAGTATAATTTCATATTTTTTTTGTTTTACTTTCCTGCCTGAGCCTGAGCTTACGGTGAAAGAAAACGTCGTGAGGAAACCATAGCATGTTGGTAGGGCTTTTTCTAATGCCCACCTCGCTAGCTACCATCCTCAAGTTGAAAATCTGTTGCCAAACACCAATAGGTGTGTTCCGGCAGCTGAACTTGAGAGCCAGTCTTCCACTACGTTTAGCGTGTTATCATCTTGCGCCACATCTTCTCTTAACATCAGGTGAAATTGTGGTCACTACACAAAAACCTATAACGATAAAGAAATATGTATAAAATGTTAATTTCATATGTAAATACCTATTAGAATAGATAGACATATTCGAAATTATGCCAACGGCTACTTTCAATAAATAAATTTTCAAATAGTAATATATCTTATTTAATAACGTATTGGTAGAAAAATTAGGTCATAAACACATTATGATCAAATAATAAAAACATATTAATAATCAGATAAATATTATTCAAATATGATTTTATAAATAATGCATAATTATATTATCTTTAATAACCAAATATTGAATAGTAGATATTTAAATAACGTTTGAGTAGAGGAAATGTTTCATAGTCCCAACATGATCAAATAACTCATTAGATACAAATCACATGCTAATGTTTTAAAACATCAAATAATTAATTAAATATGAAAATTTACATAATGTACAGTTCTACATCCAACTATTAAATAATTAGTTATATATTAAATAATGCCTTATTTAGATGACGCGCTGTTAGAGGAATCTTGTTACAATATCCCAATATATTAAATTGTAGGTAATATAGTGTGTAGGTACACGAAGCCGGTCCAAAGAAAACAATTTTCGTGTTTCTCTTTTCGCTCGCGTAGATTACAGATTCGAATACGACAGTAGCCTAAGTTACTCCTTATATCTTAATCTCTCTGCCAGTGAAAGTCCCGTCAAAATCTGTCTAACCGTTTCGGAGATTAGGCGGAACAAAAAAGAATGTTATTTTGTTATAAATACCCTATATATTTTCATATACATTTTGTAAAAAAGCTGTTAATTTGACATTATAAACAGACACTTTAATTTTGTTACTTGTATAGAGAATTCATTCATTAATAGATATGAAATTAACTTTCGAAACCTATTTCACAATCACAAAGTGATCGTACTACAATTGTTAAAATCTTTCAAAGATTTAATTTCGTATTCCTGTGTATTGTTCAAAATAATTTCCCAACGCAGCTTTCTGGAACAATGGCTGCTGGAGTGTTTTTGGTATAATAAATTAGACTCTTGAATTGCCTACAATAATATCTTTCTCTTCCGCTGTTAACGTGCTGCCATCTATTGTTTAGTAAATGACTAATTCATTAATCTCTTTCTTGATTTTGCGTTTTGATATTGTTTAGTGATCCGATTATGGAGGCACGTCTACTATTTTAGGGACAAGTCTTTTAATTAGGTCATTGAACGTGCTATTATTCGGTTATAGTCAAAATTATATCCTTTAAATTTTTATTAATGCTTTGGCATGTGTTTTTTTTTTTTTTTTTTTTTTTTTTTTTTTTTTTTTTTTTTTCGAACTGACTATGCTGTTGGCCCGGGGGCCTTAACAGTTTCACCGGACTTGTTGGCGAGCGCTTAAGGCACTCAGCCGAGAAATTTTTGGGCAACATGCGCAAGGGTGCCAAAGTGGCCGAACGTCGGCTTGAGCTGTTGCCGTATTTGCAACATACGCGACCTAGCTAAATTCCTACGTGAATTCGAGCTAACTAACTATACATGTATGCATGTCTCTTGCCTCCTGGGAGGGAGGAAGAGACACGCGTACATGTATTTAGTGATCTGAAAAATTTTCTAAGGCTAACTAACCACAAAAAAGAAAAAAAAAAAAAAAAAAGGTCCCTTACAAGACCTATGTACCTAAGTGTAGTGCATGTGTGTTCATACAGTGTAATGAATGTATGTCGGTAGCTAGTGATTGCAGTGTCACTGTATCGCGCGAGCAGCTGGCTTGAGGGCTCCCTAGCGGGGGAACGGACCTAGGCTCAAGTCGCTGCAGGAGAAGGCGGTCGAAATATGTGTGCGGGAGCGAAGTTTGCCGCCCGCCCCCTGCGGAGCGAGCGGTGATTACGCGGGCGTGGGCGCAAACACGCTTGGTTATTAGATACGGGCGGGAAAATCGCGTTCGCTTCTGTGATTTTATAATCGGGGTCAGATAAAATGTCGCGCGGGCGTCTATATTTGTTAGACATTCGGATGTCTGGATTCGGGTTCTGAGATGCGGCTGCCACTACTAGCTGGTTAGAATGGTTCGACGCTTTTTCAAAATAATTATTTGATAGGGACTTTATAAATGATTCGATCGAAGGTATTTCCATATCTTTATGGAGATCTACGTTCCGAGCGAACCAAGGGGCACCGACCGCCCTTCTCAAAAAGCGGTTCTGAACTATTTGTAACTTATTGAGGGTGAATTTACTTATGTGAGCAAAGACTGGGGAACTATAAGTTAGGATCGGTCTGATACAAGTCTTGTAGAGCGTGAGCTTATGTCTGAGGGACATTTTGCTCTTGGAGCACACGAGAGGGTGCAGGCGGCTTGAGACCATACCGGCTTTCCTTCGCACTCTATCGATATGTGCCTTGAAATTTAGGCGTTTATCCAGTGTGACACCCAGATATTTGATCTGGTTGGCCCACGGGATAGCCACATTAAATAGTTTGATAGCGGGAATTTTAACTAATCTTTGAGTGGGATGAAAGAGGATAGCGCTACTCTTATCGGGGTTAATTCCTATGCGCCATCTACGGAACCATTCGCCTAGCTTATCTACGGCTTTTTGGACTCGTAGCCTGAGGGTTTGTCTGTTCCACGAGGAACTAAACAGGACTGTGTCATCAGCGTAGGAACCTACCTCTACCTCGGGGAGGCGAGGGAGGTCACTGATATATAAGTTGAATAGAGAGGGCGCCAGAATGGAACCCTGGGGAACACCTGAGCGTATGGGATGAGGCTCAGAGAGAGCACCCTCTACTCGGTAGCAGAAGGTCCGGTCAGAGAGGTACGCGTGTATGATTTTAACTAATCTATCCGGGATTTGAAGTTCCAAAAGCTTGTGGACTAAACCGGCGTGCCAGACCTTATCGAAGGCCTTGGCGACGTCGAAGAAGACCGCAAGTGTAGGGCGAGGTTTTGGGTCGCGGTTGAAGTTTTGAAGAATGTGCTCCGTGAGGCGGTGCACTTGGTGGGTACAAGAGTGTTTGGCACGAAAACCAAACTGCTCAGGTGGTAAAAGATTTTTATCTGTGACTATTGACTGGAGCCGGTTCAGAAGGAGCCGCTCATAGACTTTTCCTAATGTGTTAAGGAGACTGATAGGGCGATAGCTGTCGGGAAGCGACGCTTTTTTGCCAGGCTTGTGAATACCTATTACTATGGCCTTTTTCCAGACGGCTGGAAAATGGCAGTGGGCTATGGCTACATTGAAGATGCAGACCAAAAGAGCTATGAGGTGATCAGGAAGAAGTTTGAGTACTTCGTTCCTGATACCGTCGGGACCAGGTGATTTTCTAGGCTTAAGGCCTTTAATGGTTGACATAACTTCCTCAGGCGTGACCGAGTCCAAATCATCTGTCGGGGGGACCGCGAGGGAATTTGTTACCGCCGATTCTATCGAGCTTACGAACTTGGAATCGATGTTAACGCAGTTCGGAGAGCATTGATTTTCAAGGCTCTCGGCAAGGCATTCTGCTTTTTCAGCGCTATCGAAAGCGGGAGGTTTGCCGGGGCCTTGATCTAAGGGGGGCATGGGGACTGTATCGTCACATTTAAATGTGCGTGCTAATTTCCAGAAAGCCAGATGGGATGGTTGGATACCCTCGAGTAGGGCCCCCCATCTGGCATTACGGATTTCGGAAATGCGGCTTTTTACCGTTTTCCGAAGTGAGTTTAACCGCCTACGATTATCCGCAGTCGGGTATGAATCGTGTGCTCGAGTCGCGGCGTTCTTTTCCGTGATCAGCGCTCTCACGTCGGCAGGAAGTATAAAGCGGCGTTCGTTCGCCGCTTGCACCTCTTTCGAGGCCTTACTGACGGCGTTTTGGAGATGGCTGACCAGGGAATCGATCGCCACATCGGCATCGGCTGTCGATTTCAACTCGTCTGGGACCCTATCTAAACTGGAGGATGAGGGATTGTGCAATAGGTATCTGTTTAGCTCCGCATAATCCACCACCTTGACGGAGGAGGGATGCTGGTCAGAAGGCTGACCTAGGTGGAGAACTACGGGTCGGTGGTCGGAGTCTAACTCATGTACGACTTGTACGAGTCTTATATTGAGAGAGACATTTTTTAAAAGTGCTATATCTAAAACAGATGGACGACAATCGTCCTGAAAGTGAGTGGGCTCTGAAGGAGCGATGACATCAAAGTCGAGAATGGCAGATAGATCCTCCAGAATCCTCCCGTTCGGGGAGGTAGTCGGGTTGTTCCAGATGACATTCCCGCAATTGAGGTCACCCGCTATAATAACTGAATTACCTAGTGCAAAAAGAGCCTCCAGATCTGACCTGAGAAGCCTTTTGTTCGGGGTGTGATAGGCAGAGACGATTATGATTGACGAGTGGCCAGTCATACCGAGTCTGCAAACAGATACCTCTATACTGGAGAGTTCGGGAGGTTCTATTGATATGCAGTATAGAGAGCGTTTATAGTATATGAGGGTGCCTCCGCCGTTAGCGTGGACCCGGTCGTTCCTAATAATGTTGTAGTTCGCGATTCGGGGATTGCGAGCACTGGGTTTTAGGAATGTTTCTTGGACTAGAAACACGTCTATTTGGTGCTCTCGGAGGAAGGCGGCAACTAGATCACGCTGAGGTCTAATTGATCGCGCATTAAAAAAGGAAAGGCACAAACTCTTAGGTTTGATCCGATCCATTTTAATTTTGACTATGTGAGGCGCGGACAAGCCGTTGAATAGTGGCGGCTATGCCCGGGAATTGGGTTATTGCGTTGAGCAATCCTAAGTCCTTATTGGAGTTAATCACCGCGTTGAATGCGATGATTTCTTGCACTTCATGCACAAGAAGAAGCTGGGTGAACCACTCCTTGCCAGCCAACGAGAAACCGAGGGCTGAGGTGGCGGGGGCTGCCGGGGCCGGGACGGCCTTGACAGGCTTGGGTTTGATTAATGAGGCCGGAGGGGCCAGTACGGGTGGGAGGGGTGCGAAAGGCGCGGAAGCTGGTGCCACTGGGGCTCGTGAGGTGCCTGGAAGGCTGGGGAAAGCCTCTAGAGACATTAGAGGCTGGATATGAGGCCGAGCGACAGGTACCTTGGGAAAGGTGGCCTGTCTGACTGGCTGGGGGCGTTTCGTGCGCGGGGCGCGGGGACAACCGCGATATTTTGCGGTATGTCCCGTTTGCTGGCAGAGAACGCAGCTGGGTGGGGTGGGAGTGCCAGGAGTGCGAGGGCACTCCTTCGTGGCGTGGTCGTCTAGGCACTTGACGCACCTAGCGCGGAAACAGCAGTTACGGGAAGAGTGTCCGTAGAGCTGGCAGTTGTGACACTGCGACGGGATTCTATTTTTGTGTGGCGGCTCAACGGTTATTCCGGTGAGACCGCACACCTCGGAGAGGTTAAAAATCGACTTGCCCTCCTGGGACTTGTCTAGAAAGACAAGCACCATATTGTATGGTGCCCTGGTGGTGTGTTTGTACATCCTGTGTACCTCACGAATTGGGAAGTTCTGCTCCTTAAGGGAGACTGAGATTTGGTCGGGAGTGATCTCGACCGGGATCTGACGGATAACCACTCGCAGGAGGCGCTCCTCCTCGAGGGCATAGGTGAAGTAACCTAGTCTGTTCGACCGCAGGAGGGAAGTGAGCCTCCTGTGGTCATCGGAGGTGGACACCTGGACCTGGATCCCTGAAGGGGTGTTCCGGGCCCCGGTGTAGTGGAGCTTGAGCTCCTTGCACTTGTCCGAGATTTTCGTCCAAGACGCTTTGTCTTGGATAGTGATTGGAGGCGGGCGGCGGGGTTTTTTCCCTTCAGTGGGTGTGGGGGCCGCAGTGGGCGCGGAGGAGGGGTCGGAGCGAGTGTTCTCGCTCGTTCGGCGTGCTTTTCCTGCGGCCTGGGGTGTAGGGGAAGAGGGCGGAGAGCCCCTTCCCTTCCTTTTGGTGGACTTGACGGTTATGAAACCGTCGTTTAGTATGGTCTCGTTGGGAACCGCGGTGTCCATCGCGGGGGCATTTACGATTTTCCGCGCGAAAGGCGGCATTAATGATTGGATCTCCGGATCCGGAGATAAAGGCGAGAAAGAATTCGCCGTATTAATGAAAGTTCGCACTACGGGCGAACGTGACCGGGGACGCGGGAGAGAAGAGCTCTTAGAGCTCGAACGCGCCCGTGAGATAGACGAGCGCGAGCGCGGGGCACGCGTGTCAGGATGCGGGGGGCACGGGGAGCGCGGCGAGCGCGGGCGCGGCGCGGCGGATACTCTGTTTGACGCGGCGGTGAGGGGTACGAAGTGTGCGGCGGGGCGGCATTTCTCCGCGGGGGTCTGTGCCGGCGCGGGACGGACGCGTGGGTACTTCCTATTAAAGGAAACCAAGGCGTCGGGTATGTTCTCCTTGAGAAAGGTACGGAGCCTCCTTAGCTCTAGGGCTTCTGCAGAATCGGCCATTCCGGTGGCGTGTGGAGGACTGGGGAAAAATTTGAAATTCGAATTCCGAATTCGAAACAAAATATAAACCTCCCCGCCGGAGGGGCAGGGGGGCGCGCCAAATAAAATTTAACGGACTATCCCGAGTCCGGCAAAGTGACCTGCGAGTCGAGGTGCAATGACACGCAGGAATGAGAACCTACCGGGCCTACGTGGAGGTCCCTATCAAGCCCGAGGCAGAGAACGCAGCCGGTATAAATACCTAGCTACGCCCAAACAGACACTCGGGGATGGATGTGTAGCAGGATCGGAAGGGTGGGAAGGAGACACTCAGGGCTTGACTATGACTCTATCAAGGGCCAAGGTTCCTGAGCCCGACCAAGTACTATCGTTTGCCTCTGAAGGAGGCAACCGAGGGGCGCTTGGGTCACGCACCCACTTGCCTTCTGTTGACACCGAGAGGTTTCCGGCAAGCGACCACTAAAGTGTGGATTTCGTCGAATAGAAACAATTGCACTTAAAAGTGCAGTTTGTTATTGTGTAGTGTACTGAAAGTACGCGACACAATGGGTGCGAGCGAGACGGCGATATGCAGGTGCGGCGCAGGTGCGATGCAGGTGCGAAGCAGGTGTGCAGCAAAGCCGGTCGGTCGTAAAACTACACAAAGGCGGCAGAGAGCGGTCGTAAACACGTCCGTTCCCGACGGCGGTCGTGATCGGAATCCCTTTGGCATGTGTGTTGTTTGACTAGAATTGTGCACAGCGGCATTCTGTCCTTCAAAATACTTTCACTTTTTTCTCCTATCACTCACTCAGGGTGTGTGGTCCATTTGTTTTACTCATCCTATCTAAATCGCTGTGCACAGATTAAGCACGTGCGAAATTAATTTCATCGCACGAATAAAGTTTAAAGAATAAATTTCATTCTAAATGAACTATGTAGCGTATTCAATGTGGATAAACTACGAGTATATTATGGATTTAATATAAATAAATAAAAATGAACAAAGTATACAATTTGAGAATTATATCAATAAGCTTATCGTCATATCTTTCTTAAACAGTTCATTAAGCAGTTTATTTAGCTATATATATTTATGATATTATTAAGGCTCTGTATTAAAATGCGAAATGTATTCAAAGTAATCTTATCCAGCTAAGTTAGTAGAAGGGTTTTATTCCCTTTTTATTACAGCACCTTTTTCATCAAACTTTTTATAACTCGACAAGAACAGATCTAGAAAATTTTCAAAGTGTAATAACGTTTATTGGAAAGTTCGCCTCGGTGTAAGGTGCGGACATTACTTGTACGTCGTTTGAAGTTAGAACGTTAAATCGTTAAGAACATTTTTTATTACTATAGTCGTACTGATTAAAAATTTATTCAATAAGTCTATGATGAGGGTGAGCTAGAAAATTTTTTAAATTTATTTTTATAATGTTTCTCTAAACAAGGCCATTCGCATGACCTCTTGATACTTAATGCAGTGTGAAATTAATATAGCCATACTGTATACCTTCCATTTAACATAGTATAGGAGATTTTCACTTATCACGTGTGAAATATCAGTGAAAATGTAAGAAGAGTATAAAATAATTAATCTGCTATGCAGTTATATTAAAATTGCTATAATTTAAAACGCAACCATCCAAATGAAAGACACTTTGAATGATTTATCATTTTCCCTAACAGTACTGTTATCCTCTATAATTATTTAAGATTTAAATACGACAATCGGTAGTTCCCAAAAAAAAAATTTATTATATTCTTTACGATGAATGATATTCCGGTGTCTATACAATGTAATGTTTGTATGCCATAGTTAAAAAAGTGTGACGTTCTTTAGACATTGAGAACTGAAAAAATAATCACCTACATTATTTATGCATATTTGGTACCAATTTAGGCGGGTACTTAATTTTTTCATTTATATTTACCTAGACCTCAAAATAGATGCCGTCACGAAAGTAATACAAAAATTTGTAAAGTCGAGGACATCCAGCTTCTCGATAGTACGAACGGGTATGGTGATAAGATTAAAATGGACTTGAGTTAGTATAGTGAAATTTACATAATTAAAAGTATTTAATAAACAATAAGTTTGTGTGTTAACCCCTAATAGATTCTAAGTGAGAGTAATATGATCGTAATATTAGATAAAATGTTTTTAGCAATTTAAGTAAGGATTGAATTATGTACTTATTAGCCTATAAATGCAGGCTAAATTTTAATAATTATTGAAATGAAAAAATATATATTCACCTTACCAGATATCATTTACGTGCAAAATAGTAATTGCATAATTATATTTTGGAACGTATACAAATGGCCTTTATGTGTAATGACTGAGGCGCTTTGCGAATTAGCCACCAAAATTCGAGTTTCTTTTGTTGCCCGCTTCATGATTTGCAAAACAAAACCGAGGGGGTCCTTATAAACGATTCTAAAGCGTTTTGTACGCGCTTGTCCATTGTGAAAGTTTTCGCAACGCCGATGTTTGATAATAATTGAAAAAGTTATTGAATACCCAAAAAGGCTTTATGCGAATATTCACGAGTCCGTCCTTGATATAAATTACGTAGGTTCTAACATTTTCAATTGATTCGGGTAAGAGAGTTTTTTTTTATAAATAATTTTCATTTTGTTCCTGTAATTCGCATGAATTTTATTTTAATTCTCAAATTGAGAATCAATACTCGTCTGTTGTTGTCTATAAATAAGTTAGTTTATTATATTTTCTGAGATCAATTTGATTGTTAATACTACAAAGGGCCTTGCAAGTCAAAGAAGATAATAGTAATTTAGTTACACAATTTCTATATATCAGAATTCACAAAGTCTGTCTATCCATGTACCTATATAAAAATTGCCAAGTGCGTATTGGGCAACGTGCAGTATAGGGTTTCGTAGTGCCCGTGACAATATTCAGATTTAGTAATTAGTGGTAACGATATCGCATTGCCAGGAAAAACTACCTTTGAGAAATAATATGATATAATTATTACAATGGAATAAAAAACAATTTCTACGTATTATCAAACAAAGTTAATCAAATTTTGAATTATGTTTTGTGTTTAAATTTGAAGTAGTTTTATTGAATACTAGCAATTGCTTGCGACTTTGTGCGCATTAATTAACATATACAACTTATTAATTATAATAAAAAGGTGTGTGTGCGATTCACACACGATAGAAGTGAAACTTCATTTGAAAAGATATTTTATTTAACAGTGTGCAATATACATACACACCGACATTTACTCTCTCGCTCTGGCTCACACAAAGAGGAGAGACCGATAATGTGCGTTAAACGTTTAACGTTAACGCGTTGGAAGTCGCATAAGAAGTTTCACTTCAATAAAACATAGCTTATAACCAACGAGCAGAACATAACTATCTATCAGTGAAAGAGTTTTTTGAATTGAATCAGTAGTATCAAAGATTAATTGCCTTACACAAATAAACAATGGGAGAATCTGTGCAAGGTTCGACAGCGTATGCTTCACAGCCGTCTCTATTGCTTTCGCAAAGCTGTAGTGCTCACAGTTCACAGTACTGTATTCCGATCCGAAGGGTATGGTTTGTGAAACCGTAGGTCATAGCTAGTACGGTATAAACAAGACTAACGCTGTCTCATTATGTCGCGTGACCAAACAACACGTTAGAAAGAAATAGCACAGGGTCACTATTTGTAGACTGTCTCTCTTTAGCGCCGGAGGCCCGTTGGGGCCAGCCGCCGGGGCGACGACGCGGCAAATGCAACGGCGGTTCCGTTTCGCCCGACTTTGGCGGCTGATGGTACACCGTGGAGATTTAGTGAGTAGGAGTCCCACATAACCACTCGTCCCCCCGGGCGGGTGTGTACCCATGAAGGGTTCCTTCAGGTTAAAAAAAAGGGTCACTATTTGTGTGGTGTATGGTTTTTGTTCTGCTGTACTATTCAAGTCTCCTATATTTATTTGACATATTACATCATCAAAAGAGAACCAACTCAGCGACTTTGTTGAGAAGATTCCGCGTATTTTTCCCACCTGCTACAAAACAATATTTGCATATCTCGGATATCGTACGGATATATGTAACGTATAATATTTGTGTCAAGAATCTCGTTTTGTTTGTATTCAATTTGTAAGAAGCTTTTGACTTTTCGTATTTTTGCTTATATGAATAATTTTTGAAAGAAATTTTCTTTAGTCGCGTCTTGAGAGTGACTCAGTTCTTTTTTCGAACGGTAATAACGTTGAGACTAGTCAAATTTGTTTATATTTATTCTATACAGAATGAATTTTTAGACGGTATTGTATAGTCAATTCCGAAATAACGATAAATAGAGTAAAGTGGTGTAGTCATGGGCTTGATTTATGAGAAAACATAAATTGCATTTATACTTTTTTTTAAATCTCTTGAGAAGGAAATCAACCTGATTAGTTTTATAACGATACGACACCATTTATCATTACATCAACTAATATTGATGCTAATAAGGATCAATACACTTGCAAAGGCATGTATTATTCAAACTCAGTGGATATGGCTCATTTTTACAATTTACTTAATTTTTCAAATATTAACTAATTAATTACTCGTAGCTGCTCAATATGTTTACTATTGGCTTCAATACATTAATGTATGCGTCTTATAACATATAATGTACTATTAATAATCATAATTTTATCAATAATCCTTTTATATATACAAATAAATTAAAATAATTTAATAAAATTCTGCGTGCAACACCTCACGTGTGTTTAAAAAAGGTCAAACTCTCGCAGCCAAAACATTGAGCTTTAATAGTGGGTAAATTGGCGACCTTAGATGATAGTGATAATAAATTTAATTCTGAATTTATTAACAATAAGCAGATATTTATAAAACGCAACAATATATTATTTTTTTTTTTTTAAAAGATACTAGTATATCTTCTAATTGTGGAGCGATCCTTGTTTACATAATAAAAAAAATACTTGCTTAGTGCATATTTTAATCAGTTAAATAACTAACAGAAAATGTTTACAAATATATATATATATATATATATATATATATATAATAAATAATCTAATGAAATTATAAATGTGGAAATATATTTGTTTTAATGATTGGTATTAAATCACTCTTGAACTGCCGGACAGGATACTAATAAAATTAGGCATAGAAGTCGATTATGTCGCGGAATGGACTGAACACAATAACAATGCGAGATATTAGTACGCTTTAGCTATTAATATCTTAATATTTAAGATTACAAACTAAAATAAGCTTTCGTCTTGACGCGATTAATTTCCTTGTTCTAACCACACGTTATTTTAATGTATTCTCCGAATTAGCTGATAATGAAAGTATTATGTGTAGTATATGTACATTGTAACTGCGCCCACATGGGTCACTTGTAATAGGAATGTGGCAAAATGAAGATTTAGTGCGTATTCGACTAGCGTCTGCTTCACATGTTTCATACACAACAGAAGAGCAGCGGAGCTGAAGCACGTATTGGTTTATATCCAAAATCAAGGAGGAACTATCAGTGTTAGGAGAGAGCTATAATAGGTAAAATAAGCTCCACCTATTTCTGTTCCAGATATATAACACTTCCAAAAACCTGTTCTCCCAGTTACTCGTAGTCGCGCCTAAAGAAGTTTTACTTCGTTTCGTTTGGAGATTTATATCTCCAAACACATTTCTCTATGTCCTACCTCTGTTTAGCGTCATTCCCCAGAAGCGGGACACTAGCAAGCTGGTATTATTAGTACAAACAGTCCTTAACATTAACCTCCAGTAGTGATAAAAGGTAATAATAAATGTGGAACAAAGTAGATCTAAATAATTAGTCGGTAAATGTTTAACCCAAACGAAATTAATCTGAAATCCTTGTCAAACAGTTAAACTAATTTTTAATTACAAACTGTCTGTTAGCGCTACAAATTAGTTTTAGCGCAAATCGTGAGAAGTAGCGTTGTCATACCAACGACCAACAACGACGTAATTAAATTCCTACTGTTCTCGAAATGGTTATATTGCTCTGTATATAGAAATAGTTGACACGTCGCTTGCATACTAACCACGCTTAATTGTAAGAAATTAATCTGTTGCTTATAGATACATATTAAAAATTCGTTGACAAGCACCCTTCTATTAATCTGAAAGACGTCTACTGCTGGACATAGGTCTCTCCGAAAGATCGCCACAACGATTGGTCCTGCGCTGCTCGAATCCACAGGGTTCCCACAACATTCACTAGATCGTCGGTCCACCTTGTTTGTGGGTCTGCTCACGCTGTGTCTTTCAGTACGTGGTCAGCAGTCGAGAACTCTTCAGCCCCATCGACCATTCGTTCTACGAGCAATGTGCCTCGGGACACCCACTACCATTTAAGTCCAGCTAAGGGCTAGGGGAAGCCCGGGCAAGAAGCATAAAGCGGGTAAGAATAATAAGAGATTTTTCCAAAAGTCTATAACAATAAACGCTATACGCGTACTTAGTAAGTGTCAGAGCTGGGAGCATGAAGACTGCACTTGTGTAGGAGTTTGGCAGTTACTTTTGTGATGAATGCCATGAATAATAGATACATATCCATTTTATCCTTGGGACTTATCCGTTTTACCCGACCCCTCCGAATAAAACTGATAATCCGTCACGTGGAAATCCATCGTAAAGAATTTATCAGAAACTTCTTTGCTACTTCCACTGGCAATAGATGAGTAGTAGTTACATATACCTACAATATAAAATGTTTGAATTTAAATAAGTTTGTAAATAAATAAATGTCTCAAATAAAATAAGATGATAATATTTTTATATTGAATATTTTAAAGGTCTCTATTATTAATTTACAAACTTTTCACTTATTTTACTTATTAAACTACTATGCATCTAATGCAGGCGGAAGTAGCAAAAAATTTTCGGATAAATTATTTAATATTAATTAATTTTATACTCAACTAGCTGTGCCCGTTTCAACACAACAGTTTCTACGCAACAGTTGACTGAAGCGAGTAAAGTAGTTGGCCTTACCATTAATAAAATAAAGACAAACTGGGACGAAATAGCTATAAAAATAGACAGTGAAAACATTGAATATGTGAAAGATTACATACACCTAGGGCAATTAATATCATTCAAAGACCAAACTGACTCAGAAATAGACAAGAGAGTGTCTTGTGCCTGGAAAAAGTTACTGGTCCCTTAAAGAGATATTTAAAAGTAAAAACTTTCCTATGGCAGCAAAGAAAATAGTATTTATTTCATGTATCCTGTTATGTCTTACATACGGGTGTCAAACGTGGGCGCTGATGCAGAAACATTATATAAAATTGAGAACATGTCAAACGGGAATGGAAAGAAGCATGATAGGCGTCACACTAAAAGAACGTAAAATATATGTAAGGAAATAAGGTTAATAATGAAAGATATAATAAATAAGATCAGACAATTGAAATGGAGATGGACATGACAAGAGACAGCAAGATAAAATTGACAAAAATTATATCAGAATGTTATCCACGGGATGGTAAAAGAAAAAGAGGTCGACAAGTAAAAAGATGGACTGATGACATAGAGAAAATTTGAGGTACAATATGGCGAAGAACAGCAAACGATAGTATGGTATAGAAAGAGCTGGAAGAGGCCTACGTATCACATGACACGCTGACCACTATTAACGGGATACCTGATGTGTAAAGATTAAGAAAAATTATAGTTTATATGTGTAATTAGTAGCAGCAATACAGGCTTAATAAATATTATTATTTACTTCTCGTAATTTTTATTACTTCTAGTGGCGCATTTAGTTAAGGGTAAATTAGCGAGCTGCGCGCGCATCATTTGATTGAGGTGCGACATGGTGAAGTTAATTAAAATGAATACACTTCATTGTATTTTTTAACGGCATTATTTTAATTAGTGATTGTCTTTAATGCTAGAAGCGTTTGGGAAAATTCCGAAAAATAAGTGTTCGAAAAATCCAAACCCTATCTTAATGTGAAATTATAACCAAAAATTGTAACTTTTACTATTCTATTAAAGCAAATGACTCCAAACTAATCATTGTTAACCCAAAAACAGTAAGAACAACACGCGTAACATGTTTAAATATGATTAAAGCAAGACTATTTAAGGTTGTTCAAGAAAATTTGCGTCTTGCACATAAAAAAAATTACTTGCTAAATATCTTTAACGAATTGTCAAAGTTAAATAGCCAAAAATGGCTATTTAGCGCCGCTAAACACATAAACACTCCTTTAAAAGGCGTCGCGACAGACGAAAAGATCCTTGCTTGATGGAAACAGTTTTCTTGGATTCAATAATGTGTGTATAGGGCTCCAAAAAAGAAATCGAGGGCAGTTGTTCTTCTGTATTCAAATTGGCTGTCATGGTTCTTGTAACACTTTTTACTAGATTTCTCACTCATATTTAACAGAAGATAATATAATATTATCATTTTCTTAATGTAGGTTGTCGCGCCGAAAGCACTATTTTCATGTTATTTTTATGGCTTTGACAGACAACAAACAATGACATCCAACTATGCACGTGTTGTTCTATGCATAAGTTTATAAGTCACCGTGCTTTTCGAGTTAAGAAACTCATGTCAACTAAATCACCAGACTGTATGTCTCGTGCAAGATGACCCTAAATGTGTTTACGATAAATCCATTTAAGAGGCTAATTGTAATTAAGTAATTTTATTTAGCGGTAATTTAAATGAAATGTTGCGCAAGCTAAATGACCACCAAAATTTTAACCACGTGAGATTTTTTGTATCATACTTCTTCAAAATTATTATTATCTAGTGCTCGCCGGCCGCTGCTGCGGTTATCTCCGGCTGTTTCTTATCACAAGTCAAACCTAACCTAACCCAGCCACATCTTAATAGCGCATTAATTTACTCGCTAAGATTTGGTGATCATTTACTAAATTTAGTATTTAATTTATAGTGCAGACATTACTATAACAGCTAAAAACGGTTTCATTGTATTATTAGGTGGTCACTATATTTAATCCTATTTATTACCGATATATTTTCACTAGTGAATCGAATAGGTGAAATGTGATAGATAAATCTTAGAACAGAGGAAAAATACCGTAAGTTCTCAATAAATTACGCCTATAAATTCTTAGAGTTCATTGATAAAAGGACCACTTATCAAGTTAAACTTACCTGAAGTGAGTTATTAAATAATCGTGGATTCAACGGTATTGAATAAAACCTAAGATATTTGAGAATACTTCGCTAAATTTCACTTTTAAAGTGAAAGGCCTTAGAAGAACTATTAGGATTAATTAATCAAATGAGTTTTCGTTTTGTGACAAAGAGAACTACCATAGTACAATTGTTTCGATGAAATTAAATGATGTAATGATTAAATGATTTAAGGTTCCATTGAGGAATACGACCACTTGTTCCGTGGGGCCCACGTGTTTCCCAAAACATTGAACTCGGAGGCTACGTCTAAATAAATGATCTGACGCTGGCAGATATGCGGAAGTTAAACTTATATATTAAAACCAGTTTAATGGCTGTTTAGCTGATATCAAATTCATTTTATAAAAAAATACTAACTGCTGACCGCTCGCTTCGCTGGGCGATAAAAATGTATGTTGTTATTGTGTTCAGTCCATTCCGCGACATAATCGACTTCTATGCCTAATTTTATTAGTATCCTGTCCGGCAGTTCAAGAGTGATTTAATACCAATCATTAAAACAAATATATTTCCACATTTATAATTTCATTAGATTATTTATTTTATATATATATATATATATATATATCAGATAGCTATCTGATAGCTGATATAGATATCAGCTAAACAGCCATTAAACTGGTTTTAATATATAAGTTTAACTTCCGCATATCTGCCAGCGTCAGATCATTTATTTAGACGTAGCCTCCGAGTTCAATGTTTTGGGAAACACGTGGGCCCCACGGAACAAGTGGTCGTATTCCTCAATGGAACCTTAAATCATTTAATCATTACATCATTTAATTTCATCGAAACAATTGTACTATGGTAGTTCTCTTTGTCACAAAACGAAAACTCATTTGATTAATTAATCCTAATAGTTCTTCTAAGGCCTTTCACTTTAAAAGTGAAATTTAGCGAAGTATTCTCAAATATCTTAGGTTTTATTCAATACCGTTGAATCCACGATTATTTAATAACTCACTTCAGGTTAGTTTAACTTGATAAGTGGTCCTTTTATCAATGAACTCTAAGAATTTATAGGCGTAATTTATTGAGAACTTACGGTATTTTTCCTCTGTTCTAAGATTTATCTATCACATTTCACCTATTCGATTCACTAGTGAAAATATATCGGTAATAAATAGGATTAAATATAGTGACCACCTAATAATACAATGAAACCGTTTTTAGCTGTTATAGTAATGTCTGCACTATAAATTAAATACTAAATTTAGTAAATGATCACCAAATCTTAGCGAGTAAATTAATGCGCTATTAAGATGTGGCTGGGTTAGGTTAGGTTTGACTTGTGATAAGAAACAGCCGGAGATAACCGCAGCAGCGGCCGGCGAGCACTAGATAATAATAATTTTGAAGAAGTATGATACAAAAAATCTCACGCGGTTAAAATTTTGGTGGTCATTTAGCTTGCGCAACATTTCATTTAAATTACCGCTAAATAAAATTACTTAATTACAATTAGCCTCTTAAATGGATTTATCGTAAACACATTTAGGGTCATCTTGCACGAGACATACAGTCTGGTGATTTAGTTGACATGAGTTTCTTAACTCGAAAAGCACGGTGACTTATAAACTTATGCATAGAACAACACGTGCATAGTTGGATGTCATTGTTTGTTGTCTGTCAAAGCCATAAAAATAACATGAAAATAGTGCTTTCGGCGCGACAACCTACATTAAGAAAATGATAATATTATATTATCTTCTGTTAAATATGAGTGAGAAATCTAGTAAAAAGTGTTACAAGAACCATGACAGCCAATTTGAATACAGAAGAACAACTGCCCTCGATTTCTTTTTTGGAGCCCTATACACACATTATTGAATCCAAGAAAACTGTTTCCATCAAGCAAGGATCTTTTCGTCTGTCGCGACGCCTTTTAAAGGAGTGTTTATGTGTTTAGCGGCGCTAAATAGCCATTTTTGGCTATTTAACTTTGACAATTCGTTAAAGATATTTAGCAAGTAATTTTTTTTATATGCAAGACGCAAATTTTCTTGAACAACCTTAAATAGTCTTGCTTTAATCATATTTAAACATGTTACGCGTGTTGTTCTTACTGTTTTTGGGTTAACAATGATTAGTTTGGAGTCATTTGCTTTAATAGAATAGTAAAAGTTACAATTTTTGGTTATAATTTCACATTAAGATAGGGTTTGGATTTTTCGAACACTTATTTTTCGGAATTTTCCCAAACGCTTCTAGCATTAAAGACAATCACTAATTAAAATAATGCCGTTAAAAAATACAATGAAGTGTATTCATTTTAATTAACTTCACCATGTCGCACCTCAATCAAATGATGCGCGCGCAGCTCGCTAATTTACCCTTAACTAAATGCGCCACTAGAAGTAATAAAAATTACGAGAAGTAAATAATAATATTTATTAAGCCTGTATTGCTGCTACTAATTACACATATAAACTATAATTTTTCTTAATCTTTACACATCAGGTATCCCGTTAATAGTGGTCAGCGTGTCATGTGATACGTAGGCCTCTTCCAGCTCTTTCTATACCATACTATCGTTTGCTGTTCTTCGCCATATTGTACCTCAAATTTTCTCTATGTCATCAGTCCATCTTTTTACTTGTCGACCTCTTTTTCTTTTACCATCCCGTGGATAACATTCTGATATAATTTTTGTCAATTTTATCTTGCTGTCTCTTGTCATGTCCATCTCCATTTCAATTGTCTGATCTTATTTATTATATCTTTCATTATTAACCTTATTTCCTTACATATATTTTACGTTCTTTTAGTGTGACGCCTATCATGCTTCTTTCCATTCCCGTTTGACATGTTCTCAATTTTATATAATGTTTCTGCATCAGCGCCCACGTTTGACACCCGTATGTAAGACATAACAGGATACATGAAATAAATACTATTTTCTTTGCTGCCATAGGAAAGTTTTTACTTTTAAATATCTCTTTAAGGGACCAGTAACTTTTTCCAGGCACAAGACACTCTCTTGTCTATTTCTGAGTCAGTTTGGTCTTTGAATGATATTAATTGCCCTAGGTGTATGTAATCTTTCACATATTCAATGTTTTCACTGTCTATTTTTATAGCTATTTCGTCCCAGTTTGTCTTTATTTTATTAATGGTAAGGCCAACTACTTTACTCGCTTCAGTCAACTGTTGCGTAGAAACTGTTGTGTTGAAACGGGCACAGCTAGTTGAGTATAAAATTAATTAATATTAAATAATTTATCCGAAAATTTTTTGCTACTTCCGCCTGCATTAGATGCATAGTAGTTTAATAAGTAAAATAAGTGAAAAGTTTGTAAATTAATAATAGAGACCTTTAAAATATTCAATATAAAAATATTATCATCTTATTTTATTTGAGACATTTATTTATTTACAAACTTATTTAAATTCAAACATTTTATATTGTAGGTATATGTAACTACTACTCATCTATTGCCAGTGGAAGTAGCAAAGAAGTTTCTGATAAATTCTTTACGATGGATTTCCACGTGACGGATTATCAGTTTTATTCGGAGGGGTCGGGTAAAACGGATAAGTCCCAAGGATAAAATGGATATGTATCTATTATTCATGGCATTCATCACAAAAGTAACTGCCAAACTCCTACACAAGTGCAGTCTTCATGCTCCCAGCTCTGGCACTTACTAAGTACGCGTATAGCGTTTATTGTTATAGACTTTTGGAAAAATCTCTTATTATTCTTACCCGCTTTATGCTTCTTGCCCGGGCTTCCCCTAGCCCTTAGCTGGACTTAAATGGTAGTGGGTGTCCCGAGGCACATTGCTCGTAGAACGAATGGTCGATGGGGCTGAAGAGTTCTCGACTGCTGACCACGTACTGAAAGACACAGCGTGAGCAGACCCACAAACAAGGTGGACCGACGATCTAGTGAATGTTGTGGGAACCCTGTGGATTCGAGCAGCGCAGTACCAATCGTTGTGGCGATCTTTCGGAGAGACCTATGTCCAGCAGTAGACGTCTTTCAGATTAATAGAAGGGTGCTTGTCAACGAATTTTTAATATGTATCTATAAGCAACAGATTAATTTCTTACAATTAAGCGTGGTTAGTATGCAAGCGACGTGTCAACTATTTCTATATACAGAGCAATATAACCATTTCGAGAACAGTAGGAATTTAATTACGTCGTTGTTGGTCGTTGGTATGACAACGCTACTTCTCACGATTTGCGCTAAAACTAATTTGTAGCGCTAACAGACAGTTTGTAATTAAAAATTAGTTTAACTGTTTGACAAGGATTTCAGATTAATTTCGTTTGGGTTAAACATTTACCGACTAATTATTTAGATCTACTTTGTTCCACATTTATTATTACCTTTTATCACTACTGGAGGTTAATGTTAAGGACTGTTTGTACTAATAATACCAGCTTGCTAGTGTCCCGCTTCTGGGGAATGACGCTAAACAGAGGTAGGACATAGAGAAATGTGTTTGGAGATATAAATCTCCAAACGAAACGAAGTAAAACTTCTTTAGGCGCGACTACGAGTAACTGGGAGAACAGGTTTTTGGAAGTGTTATATATCTGGAACAGAAATAGGTGGAGCTTATTTTACCTATTATAGCTCTCTCCTAACACTGATAGTTCCTCCTTGATTTTGGATATAAACCAATACGTGCTTCAGCTCCGCTGCTCTTCTGTTGTGTATGAAACATGTGAAGCAGACGCTAGTCGAATACGCACTAAATCTTCATTTTGCCACATTCCTATTACAAGTGACCCATGTGGGCGCAGTTACAATGTACATATACTACACATAATACTTTCATTATCAGCTAATTCGGAGAATACATTAAAATAACGTGTGGTTAGAACAAGGAAATTAATCGCGTCAAGACGAAAGCTTATTTTAGTTTGTAATCTTAAATATTAAGATATTAATAGCTAAAGCGTACTAATATCTCGCATATTATAGAATTTAAACAATATAACAATTAAAGTTTTCGCATTGTTATTTAAGGGGTAGTAACAATATCAGTGAAACGAAAAAACGTAAATGCGCTCACAGCCGTTTATCATGTATATTATTTCTCAAAAGTGATATATCTCGTCAGCACCATATCTCAGTTAGTTTTTTTATCAAGATTAATAATTTAAATATAATTTTAAAGATAATATTACCCACTATTGACGATAGGTTAAAATTAATGTTTTAGTAGAGAAATCATTAAAAACTTTTTATTATGCATCTCATCTGTTGATGCTAATGAAAGTATATTCAAGGCGCCATTTGTTAACAATCTGTGTAACTAACAGCTGTTATATTGTTTATATTCTATATCGGTTTATTTTCTACATATTTCAAATAATACTTCAATATGTGCTTTTTTAAAATGAACGTGCTATTATTATCTTCAGAGCCAATTCAGTTGATTCTGATTAAACCTTTACTCATAACTATACAAGAGTTCCGCTTCCATTTTGTATTATGGCTTCGAGTATCCTTGGAGATATGCCCATTAAATAGACATAACAATAGTGGAAATGTTATTTCGTCTGCCATAATTGAGTTATACGGTTTTGATATGATATCCAAGCCAATAGAGTGAAAAGGAATACAGTAATGTATATTTAAAAACGTAATTTATATTGCTTATCTAAGAAAATTCAGAAACTTTTAATTTTCCATTGAAGAAAATAACATGCATTCTACAATAATAAGTTTTTTTTTTGTTATTATGTTTAAACAATTATTACGTAGTTAAGATTTAAAAATTCCTGAAAACCATCAACTTCGACCGTGAATAACTGTAAAATTAGTAGATTTATCAAAAAATGAAAATAAACCTTTCTTTTAGATAATTCAATGATCAACCAGAAAATGTATAATTAATAATAAAATTAACTAGATATAAAATTCCAAATCTTAAAATAAATATTTGTGATAGTATTTTTATTGGAAGTTTGGAAATGGGATATTGCGATGAGGCATTTCCTTAATATTAAGAGCAGAAACGTTGACAGAATTTAGTTATCGGTATTCTCAACAATATTATCATAGCTTTTTTAAGAAAAAAATATATATATATATAGATTTATAAAAGTAAATAGATTTAAAAAAAAGGTAAATATGTTAGGTAACAGATAATTATTAAAACCACAGCGACATACAACATTTAGGATCCTGTAAAAGATTGTTTATGAGTCGATTTACATTTGTATATCTCCTCCTGCGTATGCATATTTCATGTTTCATATTTTTTTAATGATTTGTCTAAAAAAGAAGCTGAACTCAAATGAAGATTTCTTCTTATATCAAAATCACACAATATTTAATGGTTGCATGTAAATCATGTATTATTAAAATTATAACTTAACAAAAAAATGTGTGGTACTTAAGCGGGCTGTTTCAATCACTTAGACTGTTAATTCATTGTCCTATCCCAACGATCGCTATCGTTTTAAAAAAAAAGAATTATAGTTCATATATAGAAAAACAAAAAAATATATATATGTTCAGATAATTCCGATAATATTAAATGACTTTTAAATATCATCATTAATGTGACAAAAAGAAAACATCAGTATACAGAAATAGCTTCCTACGAAGTTTTCCTTTGAAAATGAACATAAAGCCTCTTGTCTAATGAAATTGGAAGGATATTCCTGAATACTAACAATAAATCAGAACGCCGTCCGCACTGAGACAGAAACAGTAAACGACGTCGTATAAAGTGGGTTCTGAAACCTTTTGTTAACATAATAACGCCGATTTATTGTGCTTCGTCCCTTCCTTTTATAAGGCAGGGAGGTATTCAGAATAACCCAATTTAGGTATGAAACCCAATCTCAACAATAAATTTCCGGAATATTAAGATAATCGTGAAAAGAACAATTTTGGAATAAAAATAGAGAATTTAATGAAATTTGACAAATAAATGCGTCATATTAATCATGTGGCATCCTGGTATGACGTAAATACTTTATATTAACATTTTTGCTAATGTTTGTAGGTAAGGTTTATCTCTTTATCTGTAAAATATGTTTGTAAACGCTGAGCGGTCGTAGCGCAGGTAGTCAGAGTCGCGTTAGAACGTACCGTTATCCCTCGGAGCGTTAACCGGCAGCCCTACTTTTCTGTAACCTGCTTACCGTTCATGAGGCTAGATGTCACCCTCGGTCCGCTCAGTGATTACCTTTTGTATTGTAGTGTTTATATTTTTGGTATGTAAGCTGTTTATAAACAAAGCGTTATTACAAGAATATTACAATAAAAGGATGTTATTATACCTACTTACACTTTCTATATACACAACGCACTAAAAACTTATTAGAAAAGAAATGAATTGTCTTAAATTATAATATTGTTAACTAGACATGCACGCGGCTTCGTTCCCGTAGACTACAGAATTATTGTTTAATAAAATATCGTGATATATATTTATATCTAAGGAGCAAAATAATTTTTTTTATCAAAATCTGTCTAGTAGTTTTTGCGTGATGCGCACACAATAGTAAATGTCAACCCACTCTACTTATGTAGACTCTAAAATGTATTTCGTATTTGCCATCAGTCGGTTTTATGGTAAATGTTAACCATCGATTACATAATCCATTTTATAAGAAAGAAGTGCGATCAGTTAGCAGACATACTTACAAAATATTTACCACTTTTAAAACACTCGTTCTATATCACAACTCTTGGAGAAAATTTTATGAAATTATTATCTACTTCACTACTATTGCCGCTTACCATCAGGCGCATCGTATGCCACCTTAATCGTATAAAAAAATTGAGTACGTATAAATAGTAAGTAATGATTTAAACAGCCATATCTTTTTAATGACGGTTGATTAGAATAATGAAGGTTTTTATAAAATTTTGTTTCTATATGTAGAGAGACATGTATTATTAAGAATATATCTCATACAGGTTCATAAAAAGCGTATGATTCAGAGGACACAATGAAAATATAATGAAACCATTGTTTTAAAAATACCCCGCAATAAAATATGATTAAAATTTTGACCCCCATTTTAAAAAGCTAATTACATACCAGAATCACATTGTAATGTGATGTATTCCGATAGCCGAGTACTAAAAATGTCGATTGGCCATTACTTCTGAGTGGAGATCAAAGTCTAATATTACCGTAAACACGATCCTTGCTTACAAGTTTATAATAGGGGCTTAAATATGAATTAGTCGTTTTAACGCACTGGCCACTTTGAGTAAAAATTAAACCTCCATAGTGTCAGTTGTCAGAGTGATACTTTTTTACGAGAAATTCTACTAACTAAATTTTACTAACATTCAAAATTAAAAAAAAATGATATTCGATGTTTACTTTCAATTGTTTTTACATTCAACTTTTAACGTCAAGATGGATACAGTGAAAATGAGAGTAATATTCAAATACGAGTTCCGACGTGAGACTAACGCAGCAGAAGCTGCTTGTAATGTCAATGCTGTGTTTAGAGAGGTTACGGCTAACCAACGCACCTTGATAGTGAAAACCTCGACCTGAAGAATGAACCACGAGGAAGACCAGCCACTAAGGTAAATAACGATGTTTTGATGGTGGAAACCGACCCGTGTTAAACTACCAAAGAATTAGTGTCATGGTTTGTCGTTAACATACCCACGTTATTGACTTATTTGCAGCAAATTGGTATAATTCAAAAACATGAAAAATGGTTGCCTCATGATTCGACTAATATGCAGAAAGCAGCGCGCGTAGAAACTTACCCTTACCTTGTTAAACCAGTACAAAAATGAAAGGATTTTGGACCGAGTTAAACGAACAACGCAATGGGTGACTTCAGGTGAAACGCCAAAACCAAGGTCTAAAGCAAAGCTTACCCATAGAAAACTAATGCTAACTGTTTGGTGGTCACTTCAGGGTGTAATTCACTACAGCTACTGTGTAGATCTCCTAACAGTGATGGAGAAACTGCCAACAAAACCGCCCCGAATCGTCAATCTTTGAAGCAATACTTACATGATAATATAAATTAAAAAGAACTTTAAGAGAATTCTTAAGTCTTTTAAAAATATAATCCATTAAGCGGCTTTTATTGCTTCATATACGTAGAATATGCTACTCTTAAGGTTTAAACGATCGTAATGGGATAAAGGACTTATGTAGACACCGTTTGAGGGATTACATACGCTTTACAGATTGTGTATAAGCAGACTTAATGATTATAATACAGTTAATACGCACAAGATTTGCTTTATAATACGATCTAATTTAATAGATATATCCGCTCTATATTATTGAAGATAGCTTTGTATTGAAATTTAGTAAATTATGACATCAATTTGTAAGTAATAAGCTTACTTACGTGTTTATTACGCTGTATTTATTTTCATCCCGTAATATTATTTTTAACCAACTTCAAAAAAGTAGGTTATCAATTCGACTTCATGTTTTTTTTATATGTTTGTTACGCGATTACTCCGTCAATTATGAATTGATTGATGATGATTCTTTTTTGTTTGGTATGTCATATCTCAGAGGTGGTCCCATATAAATTTTATCAAAATTGATTCAACGCTTTCGAATATATACGAGGGGCGTTCAGTTTATTATCGGTATCAGGATAATTAAGAAATGAAGTGAATAATTTAACAACATCATCAAATAATTACACTAAGCACACACATGGTCGTCGCGACCCAGTTAGGTACAGATATCCTGCCATACAGCTTGATTACTTCTTAGTGGATATACGTCGGCTGACACCGGAATGCGACCCCTCTTAGCATGTCACACCTGGTATATGTTGGTTGCAATCCAGTCGGACGAAATTCTCATGGGTCAAGTAAAATATTGAAATAAATTTTGCGAGTTTGGATTTATACGGCCTTTAAATGGCGCTTATAGTATTCATAAACGCTGAAATATTATAATATAAAAAATTTTTTCTTAGTTTGTTTTATTTATATTTAACTAGCTTTTGCAAAATGCCGTCGGTTCAGTGCACACGCGAAACGTGCTGCTCCCGCTCAAAAGACAGAGGACAAAATGCTTGTTGTGGATGATCCTTAGAAGATAGATATGTGCTGTCGATTGCATTTTTGTAGGTTTTCTATGATCTAAAATTATGTAGTACACAATTTGATATATCTCTTATCTCAGCGTAAGCCATTTAAGCACTTCGAAAACGTCTTTTATCCGAATTTATTCACCATTATCGTCACCACTTATTTCGTATATTACTTTATGTAACAATATATATCATATAATCTGTCCAGATAACATAACTATGAATTAAAGGAAAAACCATGTAAATTGGATAAGTAGTTTTTGAGTGAAAAGAACATAAACGGGCAGACAGACAGATAGACTGGGTTTTATAATATTTTTGTATGTTACTGTATATTACATAATATATTCTATATCCTGGCCACAGAACATAGCTATGAATAAAAAAAAGAACCATTTAAATAGGATAAGCGTTTCTTTCGTGAAAAGAACATAAACGGACAGACAGACAGAGAGTCTTTGAGTTTTATATGTAAAGAAAAAAGAAGCTAATCGAACATGATTATCCAACCAATATATATTTTTTTATCGTCTATAGGTTTAGCGTTATGGCCACAATCTCATCTGATATTAAGTGACGATGTGGCCCAAGATAATGACACGCCAAGCCTAGTGGGGAACACTGTGCAGCTGTCGGAACAGACCTATAGGTGCCTGGCGACAGATTGTAAACGTGAGGGTGGTAGCTAGCCAGGCGGGCATTAGAAAAAATCCTACCACCATGCTATGGTTTCATCACGATTTTTTCCTTCACCAAATGCTCAAGCTTATTGCAAGGATTTGAACTCACGTCGATCGATGTGAAAAGCCCGTACACGCTACCACTGAGCCATCATTGCTTCTAAATGTAATTTAAACGTTGCGTGTTCTTTACCGTCTATTTTAATTCTTCTGCGTGTTCGTTAGGGACACTGCATGTAGATATATGAAGGTACACGACACACTAACTGTATTAATGAAAACTCACACTAAAGAAATATTATATCTAAATTAAACTCATCCCAATTCTAATAATTATAGCTAATAATATATCACTAAATTTTAATGTGCTAGCGTCTAAACTCATATGAAGCACAAGGTCGAGAGCAAAGAGAAACTTCAATCTACTGCACGTAACTCAATACAAACAGTTCGACAACGAATTGAATCTTGTAGATAATTAATAATTATTTGCAGATAATTGAAAATGTTCGGTGAAATTCGGCGGCCGGGGTTAATTAATTTCGATACAATAATTGCGTTTCTGTAATACATGAGTATGTTATATGTATATTTATTTTTGTTTTATATTATTTGTTATCTAACTTAATATTAAAATATAAATATGATAGTATGTTTGTCTGAATGTTTGTCCTTCAATGACACTTTAACACTTAGATTCTAGTGAAATAAACAGATCGTAATATGGTAGCCATATTTTATTTTTATCAAATACTAGCTGTGTCCGCGGTTCTGCTCGCGTGGACTATAGATTACTGTCGGTCGAACGCACGCACGAATCGTGCTACCTCCGCTAAAAAGACCGAAAACTGTCTTATTGTGGGTGATCCTTAGAAGATAGATACCTATATGCTATTGTTGACTTTTTTGTAGGCCTTTTTAAGATCTACAATTATGTAAAACATTAATTTGATATATCTGTCATGGTTTACTCAGCTTAAGCCATTTAAGCGCCCCAAATGCGTCCTTTTTCCGAATTGATTCACTTTATCGTCACGAATTTTTTTATGTTACTTCTTTTTTTATTATTTCGATTGACTGTACTGTTAGCCATAAGGGCTCAGGAGCCTCGAACGGCTTTTACAGCTTCACCCGGGCTTGGTTTTTATGTTACTTTCTCTTCCAAAATATATCGTGAGGTGGAAGGGTAGGTAGGTAGGTATGTGTACACAAATATGGTTAGGTCTTCATGCATGTGCATGTGGTGTTTATCACCATGGTGATAAAGCCATCACACATACACTCTTTCGATTTGTTGCATTTCGGGATCAGCCAGCTGCAAAGAAGCTTACAGGCCGGCAGGACAGCGGTGACTGTCGATGCATTGCATGTATTTCGGTGATGGCTATAGTTTTTGAATTGTGTATGCCATTACTTTGCCGTGAAACTATCAAAACTATAAAATGTTGTATAAATATTTGCTCTAGTGCCATTTTCTTATGTTAAAACAAATGAATGTATAATGATGATGATGTATGAATGATTTGTATGTACTAAATCCCGCCCGCATTTGCTCTTCATTTCAATACAAAAGAAAAAATAAATTGTTTATGACGTCATTAAAATAAACTTCATCAGAAGTCTGACTGTATAAAATGAAACCAAATTTAAATCGACTATAAACAACAACGAAACCCAGAATAAATGTTTCCGTTGTTATAATTTATCTGTACAAATGTAAAATTATTTCAAACTTTCTGTTTCAGGTAAAAAATGCAAAGCCGGAAGCGTCTGAAGAAGAGACGAACGAAGCAAAGTGTTGTAAGATGGACGCGCCATAGGAAAATGTAATTTATCCTCCAGAATTTAAGACTCATAATGGCATCGCTGGATTGGCCAACAATGGGTAGATTTACAAGCAGAGATTTGTTGGTGGCCGTTTTGTTCTTATGCAGAACTATAGTTTGTGACAGTCAGTGTCCAAAGTTTGCTGAGAAGCCATTAGAGACCAGAGTTCAAGATGCTTCGATAGTTTTTAGGGCAGTCGTAGTACAAACTCATTATCAGGTGAGTGTTTCATTAAATAATTACTTTACCAGTTTAAAACACCACATACTTAACATTGAAAACCTATATGGATAGTCAATATGAATACCATCGTAATTACCGCTGAATAATAATAAAATAAAAATATACGTCAAGTAAATAGAGAAAAAAATGTATATTTGTGTTTTACTTTCTTATCTCTCGACTAATAGATCCGTTTGTACTTGAATAAAATGATCATTATAAAAAAGATATTTGGTTGATAAATGATATCATCAATACTTAATCAGTTATAATTATCAAATATTAAGGCAAAATAACTTTAAAAAGCGGACAAATAGCGAGTAGGATTCTCACCTTGAAGGTTCCGTACTGTACATTACATAATGTGCATTATTGTACAGTTTTTAACGTACATATTTTTTCGCTAATAGTCTACTTAAGTATATTATAACAAATTAGAACATATTAACCATACGAGAATATAACTATTGTTAAATAGCTAGCTTAATCGAGAACCTAAACCTCAAATTTTTGTTTATCGCTATAGTTTAAGTTAAGAGACGACGTGACCCAAGATGATAACCAGCTAAATCTAGTGGAAGACTGGCTCTCAAGTGCAGCTGCCGGAACACACCTATTGGTGCTTGGCGACAGATTTTCAACTTGAGGGTGGTAACTAGCCAGGCGGACATTAGAAAATGCCCTACCACCATGCTATGGTTTCCTCACGATGTTTTCCTTCACCGAAAACTCAAATTCATTGCAGGGCACGCTACCACTGAGCCATCATTGCTTCAACTTTCATTGGATTCATTCATTTCTTTGCTTCATTGGGTTGCTGAATATCGCTGTTTACTTTATTTAGCAAATGAGTTCAGCAAGAACCCCTAAATAAATTTTAGACGTTAATAATAAAAATGCCAAGTTTTTGTAGGGTCACGCGTAGTGTAGGGTTCCGTAGTTGCTCGTCACTATATGCAGACTCATCCATTTTCATAAACAAAATTTATGAACGCATAGCGCCGTTCTGTCCCTCATGTGTCTTTTTCAAAAACAATCAGTTAACTGGCAGGAGGAGGGCACTTGAGTATACATAATTTGAACTTTAAAGCTTAATATTTCACAAACGGATCCATGAATCAAAAAATGGTTTTACACATCAGCAATATTTTTGAACGACCTATCCAACGATATCCCACACGATCTGATAGACGAGAAAAAAGAAATTAATTCCCACCTTACGTACAGGTACCACTTTGTCGGCGTAATTAATATATATATACCAATACCAAACTACAGCTTTCTAGTACTCAGAATCTCTGAGCTAAGCTGCGAATAGACAGGCAGACATAGCAAAACTATAAAGGTTCCTTTTTGACGTCGGAACCCTAAAAATTACAAATACAATAAAAAGGATTTTTCATTCGAAAATAGCGTTTCATTAATGGCAAAACCAACAACCGGTTCAACGAAAGGTTACGTGCCCAAATTTTTCAACGAATTATCTCAACATTAAATTCTGCATTTCGAATGAAGCAAACGTTACTATGGGTTTAATTAAATGCTAATGGAAACCGCCCATCCCTCATTTATATATGGAATTATTACTGATGAGCTTAAATTATTGCGATTTACGTAATCTATATTATATTAGTGACGTGTTGCGTATAATTTCGCTATGAGTTAATAATAATTAATGTATATTTACTTATTCGTGTATTGTATTTACATCTATTATTACGAATTAATTATAGATCAGATCAGAGAGAGATCAGATTCATTGGCTTACTGCCATTCTCAATGCTTATAATAACTCATTAATGATGCGACTCGAGTCCAATTTTACCACTCAAGCATTTCGAGTCATTTTAGGTATTTTACAATATCACTCGAGGTACAACTCGAATGTACGAGCCTCTCGAGTTGTTTATTTCCAAAACAGTGATTTTGCGACTAACGTATTATCATCAATCATTTTGAAACCAAAACAAAGACTTACGTAAACTATTTATATTTTATTGACATTCAAATAAATAACAATACATCGCATTAACAATAATTAACATAAATACATTAAGTACGCAATCGGGTTTAAGCCTGTTTGCCTCTGCGAGTGACTCGAATCCGAGTGAACTAGATTCAATCGTTTTTCACTCGAGTACGATTGTTTCCAATGTCACTCGAATCACTCGAGTAAAAGAAGACTCGAGTCGCATCACTATGGCATAAGTATTATGTTTCTAAAAGTAATATTGTATGTTGTAAATTCTTGAGCAATAGACATTAGCATCCCGTGTACAAAATTTTATAGAAAATCGGTCAAGCCGTTTTTGAGTTATTTATACGAACATACAAACAGACAGACTGGCAAAATTGGTTTAATGACATGATCATTATCAGTGTTCTTTACATATGATTACATCGGAAAATTTGGAAAAAAGTATATGTACTACAGATATATTATTATATAGAAAATTTTGTTTTATAATTTTAAATTTTTAGTTTTAGATTAACTTTTAATCACACTACCGTATGCTTGAATATGCTGACAGGCTAAATTTACAAACAAAATTATACTTGAAGCGTATGTTCAGTGTAGCATGGTGGTACGGACTTTCTTAATACCTGCCTAGCTAGCTACCACTCTCAAGTAGAAAGTCTGTCACCAAGCATTCTATAGATATGATCGCTTAATATTTCGCAAACGGATCTCTGAATTGAAAAATGTTTTCACACACGCGCTATATTTTTCAACCTAACCTAAACAAAATTAATTTTCAAGATTTCCTGCTTCAACTTAATTATCCAGCTGAATATTAGAAAAAAATTATACCATGCTATGGTTTGAAAATGAACACAGGTTTAATGTAAGGATTCGAAGAGACATCCTCCGATGACAATCGCGTCCGAGAGTGCTAGCACTGAGACCTCATGGCTCAATATAATATCGTACCTGTAAATTGGATATAGTGTAGTGTAATACAATAGAAAAGCCGGTCATGAAACAAGTAAGGCTTTATACATAATATTTCATTCAAACGCATACATTCCAAATAAATATGAATATAGAGCAATTCAATACGCCATTAATAAACCAAACAAACCGGAGGAAACCCGGCTGTGCTCTGTTTATAATAAAACGGATTCAATGTACCGCAATATATTTACATATATACTGTGTAAATATTGAGGGATGTTGGGATTAAGTCTTTTCATACGCCTACGAGTTATGACGTCAAAAGATTTCACGTAATGCTTGGCGCAGTTACCTTGTGGATTTCTTTATGTAATCAGTGTAATGTAAGTAAGATTAATGTATGATTACTTAACAAGGAACAGGTAAAATCGTGTATAAAGTTAGAATCAACGAAAATCATTCGAATACGAATGTTAGGTACATTTCTTGAAATTTCTTTGAAGGAGTACTTAAAAATATTAGATTTGCCGACAATGGTTTCAGTACATTTATATACCTGGCAGAATTTGTTTCGTAGCTGGCCCAAACATAAGGTAAAACATTTATACAAAGGAAATCCTATCTACCCTTTTCGGTTGTTAGTGAATAAACAACTTATTTGATCCTAACATGAACCATCGCCTCGATAAAATATTGTGTGAACATGTAAGAATAATATATAAAGTATTTAAAAGCATGAAATAAATAAAAAACAGATACTAAGAATAATAATAAATTTATACTAATAAAGCGTACCACAAAAAGTGCATTTGTGCACAAAACCCCACATAGGGTTTTAGGTGTATTTAATGTGGGCTTTATAATAAAATAATAAAAACATTTAGTCTAATGTAACACGTAAACAAAAAATGTGCGTGCAATATGCGCCAAAGAAGTTATGATGTTAGTTTCAAGTATAAAATATCGGTAAAATATCGGCGCAATTACGCGACGTAGCGCAGTTTTACCCATATCTAATACGTAATTTTATTTTTTGTAACGAATAACATTAATTTTAAACTATTTCTGTCGTTAATTTTGACGAAGACTTAACGGAGATAAATGATGTTGCCGAAATAAAACATCTTTGAGAAATAATGTATAGAGATAATAGGATTATTGTTAAGCAAGTTGGTATGTTTTGTACCTCAGTACCTAATATAAGCTACTTTTATTGTAGTACAATTTATGTTTAATTAACGAGCCCGGTTGCTAATGATATATTACAAATGAGACGATTACAAACAATATCAAATATATATTTTATTCAATTTATGTCCTGAAAACGCCGCAAATAATAAAAAAAATACATAACCACGCTCAATTTAAGATAAATTGAGAAATTCTAAATAGAAGTTAATGTGAAAAATACCTTGGACTTAAATTGGATAACAGATTAACTTGGCAGAATCATATTGAACATGTAAAATGTAAACTGAGCTCTCTTACTAGTTGTTTGCGTGGATATTGGAAACACGTTCCCATACAAACACGATATGCAATAAAAAAATCACATTTAGACTATTTAATTGAAGTATAGGGATGTCCTTCTAAATCTATACTAAAATAACTACAAATCGCGTAAAATAAAGCAATAAAAACACTATTTAATTATGATAATTTAACGTCCAGTAAAAAAATAATATAGTTAGACGAATATTATGACTGTAAAACAAACCTACATTTATAAAACATGTGTTTTAATAAAAAACATTTTAAATAAAAATCTTCAGGCACATATAAGCTTTGAAGAAAAGACATCAAAACATTGTTTGAGAAGCATAAATAAATTAATAGTAACTAAACCAAGAATGGTATTCAAAACATAAAATTTGAGGGAGCTAAACTATTTAATAAACTGCCTAAAGACATGAGAGAAACTGAATCATTGTATATATTTAAAGCAACATTAAAAGAATATTTAAAGGATAAATATTTATTTAAGTTAAATAGGTTTTCTTTTTCTCTTTTTATCTTTATTAACCGTGTGTAGGTTTTATTTTCTTACAAGTTATGTTGTTAATGGTAATATTTTGCAATTAATTTGCCTGAAGTTATATTCTCCTTTTTAACTCACTGGATGTCTTGAGGTTTTTTTTTCTCATTAAGTGCACAATGTTTTTTGGAGAAAAAAAATTCTCCTAACCGAAAAGGTATTCGTGAACTACTAAGCTACTATCGGTTTGGAACATATAGTTAAAAGCCATTGCCAAACAGAAATATAATCCTAAATAGGTAAAAAATGGAGATGTCTTTATACCTGAAATCTGAAAGGATTTATTTACCCGTTCGTGTTACCAACGCCATCCTTCATATTAAAGCAATGCAATAGTAATAATAAGAAAGTGTTACATTAAGTGTAAGTTAGTGTAGCATAATTATTAATATGCTAACGTTAGTAAGTCATAATAAAAAAACTTCTTTACTTAAATACCTCCTGCAACGTTTACACGAAACCAGCGCTGCAATAGCGGGCAGTCGACACTGTTTGCAATCACCTGTAGGATGCTGTTCGTTGTGATTGTTACAAGAGTCATCACAGATGCAATTCATTTACGCACAGTTGCGTGAAAGCCATCAGTAACGTTATCCACAAACATCTGTGACAACACCCTGAAGTTGTTATTGTATTGTATTCGTCATGTATTTATAGACTACCGCGAGTGGTTTACCCAGAGGCTGCATATACAATGCGTCATCCCGTAATTTTATTTTACGCATGTTATTGACAGTTCATGTAGGCTATCAATTATGGAATGGCATATATATATATATATATATATATATGCCATATATATATATATATATATATATATATATATGTGTATATATATATATATATGTAGACTAATTGTTCCCGCGGCTCCGCTCGCATGAACTACAGAGTGCTGTAGCGGTTGAGCACATACGCGGTTGGGCTGCCCCCGCTACCATACACGGAGATCGCCCGCCAGTTATTTGAAAGTCAAAAATGCTTATTGTGGGTGATCCTTAGGAGATAGACATATGCTATGCTAAGATCTACAGTTATGTGGTACATTATTTTGATACATCTCTTTTGGTTTGCAGCGTAAGCCCCAAAAGCGTCTTTTTTCCGACTTGATTCACCATTATCGACCCTGCATATTTTGTATGTTACTTTCTCTAACAAAATATATCCTATAACCTGACCAGATAACATATCTATGAATTAAAGGAAAAACCATGTAAATCGAATAAGTAGTTTTCGCGTGAAAACAACATAAACGGTCAGACAGACATAGAGACGTTGAGCTTCTGTTTGCTCGAAAAGCAAATCATAAAAATTACTACGAAATATTAAAACAAAGTCTTTGCGTAAATTATAATTAATTTTCTTAATTCTCGCTTTCAATTTTTATTTGAATTCTTTTTCTTGATTTAATTTGTATACCTGTTACTGGCTTATACTGTTTTAAATTATTTTATTTGAATTTCAGTGAATTCTGAGAATGAATATATTTTTCATGAATATGGAATGAAAGGCCTAATTCCTTGAATGACTACAAGAGTTATTGAATATAGAAAGTGTAAACTCTAAAACAATATTCATTAGTCATATCGATGATAATAAAATTAAAAAGTCAAGCTTAAGAGTTCAATTATTTTGTACTAGCTGTGCCCGCGGCTCCGTTCGCGTGGACTACAGAATGCTGTCGGTCGAATTATGCTGCCTCAAAAATTCTAATTGTGGGTAATCCCTAGAAGACGGACATGTGCTATTGCTGACTTTTTTATAGGGTTTTTAAGATCTACAATTAATAATATAATAATAATAATATGTGGACATAATTTCACACACGGCCATTTAATTCCATACTAAGCATAAGCTTGTATCATGGTAATTAAACAGCTGATATACTATACATATATATTATATATATAACACACCTAGACACACAACTGACAATTATGCTCATCACACAAAAGTCAGTCATGGGCGGGGATCGAACCCGCGACCTCTCTGCTCATTAGTAGGGCTTACTACAACTGCGCCACGAGGCTTGTAGTATGTAGTAGTTATGTAGTAGGTACAATCATTTCATATATCTCTTATGGTTTACTCAGCGTAAGCCATTTAATAGACCCAAAAGCGTCTTTTTTCCAAATTGATTCACCTGTATTGTCACTGCTTATTTCTTGCCCTAGTCCCACCTATGTAGGATAGGCAGAACATATTTTCTTTCTTCCTTTTGTGAACTGAGATTCGGCTTTTACAGCCGGCGCCTATTTGACATCAACCTTTCCTGGGAACTCTTTATTTGTGTTAAGCCAACGATATTAAATATCTATTGAACGTATATCAAGTTGCTGAATTAGAATCTACTTGTTGATTGATTTGATGTATAACGCATGCAGCTTAATATGGCATTTGTAACTTGGCAAGTAATAGTTAAATGTTAAAAAAATAACGTAAATATTTATTAACAATTAAAACTTGTCAAGTTACAAATCCCATATCAAAGAAAGTAACAAATTATTTTGTAAATGAATCGAAGAACGTGCATTTCTATAGCTATAATTAAAGGGACAGCTACGGAACTTGGCACCCGTTAGATCTTAGCTCTTTTATCGGTACCAACGACTACCCCGAACGTCGTTTCTACCGAACTTGACCCGTTTTTAGGGTTCTGAAATCAACAAAGAACCTTTACAGTTCCGCTATGTCCGTATGTCTGTCCGCGGTTTAACTCAGAGATTTTTAGTACTAGAAAGCTGTAATTTGGTATGAATATACAAAATTGAAATATTTTTTTTAGGTAACTTCTCCAAACTTTAAGTAGGAACGAATTTTGTCTCGTCTATTCCATCATGTGGAGTGTGGGATAGGTCATTCAAAAATATAGCTAGTGTTTGAAAACCATTTTTCGATTCAGGGATCCGTTTGTGTAAAATTAAGCTCTTAAGTGATAATTTTCGTAAGAGTCAAGTGTCTTCCCATCCTGCCAGATAAATGGTTGTTCTTGGATATGTGGAAAAAATTTCGTAGTACTATATATAATGAAGTTAAAAGGAAAATTATCAGAGGTAAGTATGCTTTACAAGTTAACGAGTAATAGTCAATTAGCTTATAAAATGTATTTGGTAAAGAAATTTCGTACAAATTCTAATGAAAATTACTTCCCTCTAAGTCTGCATATTGTGACGGGCAACTACGGACGGGTAACTACGGAACCCTACACTGCGCGTGCCCCGACACGCACTTGGCAAGTTTTATTAACAATGAGTTTTTGTTGGATATATATTACACAAAGAAACAAAAAAAAAAATGGATTATAATTCTGACCTAGTTATGATAACAATGGAAATAAAAACATACCTACTGAAAACAAGAAATTGAAAAGTAATGTACTTATTCCCATATTTTGAGATGTCGTTGAATCAGTAAGCAAACATCCAATTTCCTCACGTATTTCCAAGTACATTAGTACCTACTTAACGAGAATATCTCAACACCAATTTCTGGCACTTAAAATACTTTTCCCGCGTACTCTTCCTATCAAATTTGTTTTGCCCCCTTGTTAAAATTTAAATCCAAAACAAAACTCGAAACAATACATAAGAAGTGTTTTTACTCAAACAATATTGATAAGTATAAAAAAGGAACTTAAATTTACAATAGATAATTTTTGTTTCCATTGAAATATTGTTTTAAATCAATGTTTTTTTTTCTTATAACAATAGGTGAAGTTTTGTGCTTCAATTCCGGGGTATGACAAGTTAAATATACCTACTTAAATTAAACTGTATTTGGTTTTTAATTTATTCTTTACAACATTATCCTTATTAACTAAGCTGAATCAAATAATATCTAAGCTAAGTTATTAATATCAATCCAATAATCGTTGAAATAAATACTTATATGTATAGAGAGTGAGAAACAGTTTACTGATTTTTCGTAAAACAATCTGGTATTGTTTTGCTACCGAGTTTTGATTAGTCACCGTGTAAGAAATTTCCGTTTCCGTATCTTATCATGAACTAACACGGCTTAAACTATATAATATACTCGTTTATAGAAAAAAAAATTGCTACAATAGAAAAATAAAACACGAATTCTACTTACAGACTTTTATTACATTTTTTTAATATAGGCATTGACTCATCATTGTACCAAAAGTCAATATAAACTCACAGAAACGAATTAATATTAAACAGTTAACAGAACAAAAAGTAAATTTATAAGAAAGAGGAAAATTATTAATATTTCATTATTCATGTGAAAAGCAACGGGCAAGGGATACAATAATTTTTTAATTGATTATGAAATAATATTATTTTGATGTTTTTGTAAAGCATTGATTAACATATATTACAAGCAATGATAGCTCAGTGGTAGCGAGTAAGACTTCGCGTCGATTGATGTGAGTTCGAGTCCTTGCGATAAGCCTAAGTTTTCGGTAAAGGAAAACATCGTAAGGAAACCATAGCATGGTGGTTGGGCATTTTCTAATGCCCGCCTGGTTAGCTACCACCCTCAAGTTGATAATCTGTCGCCAAGTACGAATAGGTATGTTTCGGCAGCTGCACTTGAGAGCCAGTATTCCACTGGTTTTAGCGTGTTATCATCTTGGGCCACATCGTCACTTAATATCAGATGAGATTGTAGCCACTACGCCAAACCTATAACGATAAAAAACCATTTCAAATGCATTTTCAATTGATTTGTTCGTTTTTTTATTTTAGAAGTTATACTTCTTTAGGTATTTTATGAAAAAATGATGACATGCACTCTATAAAATTGCTTGCTAAGCCTTATTGAGATGAAGACAGTTAATCGAGTGTGATTGTTCAAAGAAGTAGGTATAACTATTAACTTTTCATCATACTCTAACCTGTTTTGATCCTACTGTTGCCGTTTCATATAAAAATAACATTTTTATAACAACTATACCAAATGAGAACGGTTATTATTTTGTACATCATTTTATAAGTTTCAAGTATTTGGTCATAAAGTCAATTAAAATACAGATGCGTTTAATTTTTAGTCTATCGATAAGTCTATAAATAACAATTTAAGCCAATACGTCATTAATTATAATAAAGTTTTGTAAATTTGTTCCAGGTAACTAAAAGTCGTTACTATCTATATAGGTTTAAGATAGTTATGTTGAACAGAACTGCGGTGATATTGTAAGTTTCAGAGAGTTCGAAGTATCATTTACTTTACATTAGTTCGATAAGCGCATTGATAGTAAACACAATGGAACAAATATAAAGTACTTATATGAATTTAATCGCATTATTTATTGCGATAGAGTTTTGTTCAGAATATCTATATCTTCTATAATCTATACATATTATAAAACATCCGATTTACATGTTTTTATTTTAATTCATAGCTATGTTATCTGGTCAGGTTATAGGATATGTTTTGTAAGATAAAGTAACAAACGAAATAAGCAGTGAAGATAATGGTAAATCAAATGTGAAAAAAAGACACATTTGGGGCGCATAAATGCCTTGCATTGAGTAAACCATATGAGATATATCAAATTAATGTTCTACATAATTTTAGATCTTAAAAAGACCTACAAAAAATTCAACGGTAGCATATATCTTCTAAGGATTACAATAAGCATTTTTGTCTTAAGCATTTTTGTATTCTGTCTTTTGAGTCGATCAGCACCATTCGCGTGTGCGCTCGTCCGATGGCATACTGCAGTCACTGCGGTCGGAGCCGCGGGCACAGCTAGTATAGAATATTAAGAAAATTACGCTTATAAAGTATCTGCTGGAAAATACGCTTTTCTAAGTAAATTTTATAAATAAGTATTTAACAAAATTGAACTTATTTTTGCCATTGAGGTGAATTAAATACCTTGAGCCGTCACAAATTAGTATAATTATATTTGATTTTTTATGATTTTTTATACTTAATAGGTGTTAGCGTTTTAATGTTAAGTGACGAGATTAACCAAGACAGTGACACTTTAAGTCTAGTGGGGAGGTCTGGCCCTCAAGTGCAGCTACTGAAACACACCTAGACTTAGGTGCTTAACGACAGATTATTAACTTGAGAGTTGTAGCTAGACAGGTGGTTTTTATTAAATTCCCTACTATCATGCTATAATTTTTTCATGATGTTTTCCTTCACCGAAAGCTCAGCCTCATTACAGGGATTAGAACTCACATCGAACGTCGCGGTGTCCGTACACGCTACCACTGAGCCATCATTGCTCCAAACATTTCAAGTCGACAAAATGCTCTTTCGAAAAGTAATAATTAATTCTGAAATTTACCCATTTAAGTTATTCTCAGATTTCCTTTTACCAAAATGAAAAATCTAAAAATGTATTTTAAAATGTCACTTGCAAGAAAAATCATGCGATATGCGATATTTAAATCAAAATAAAGTAGTCCCTTGATATACAAGTCCAAATATTACAATATTCCTGGATTATTTTAATATTGTTTTAAAATGTCAATTTATTTTAACTGTGACAATATACAATGAGTTGTCAAAGCTAGTGGAAAAAAATTCAAGTAGTACCTACTTTAGAATTAAATATTTTACTTACTACTTTATAATGTTATAACGACTTACTTTCAAATATTTAGATAGTTAAAAAGAACACTTACTAAGTTTGAAATATCTGGAAAGAAATTACAAAATTTTATTTTAAACTAAGATACATAATTTTCTGGAGTTCATACTAATTATCAAAAACTATACGTTATAAACTGTCCATCGTTCGCCGTACGTATATAAATTCAGTTAATTAGTTAATTGTTAGTATTGTATAAATATCAACCATGGAATTAACACAATAGAAAACGCCGTAATTCTTAATTACAACGCTGTAACCCAGCTCGTATAGCCCATCCAGGAGACAAATTGCGTCATTATTGTTTTTCATTTGTGCTAGATAGGGACCCGTTTATAATGGCAGAGTATATAATAAAATAGAAACATTATCTATTAAAGATTCATTGTCATTTTGTCAACTAAGTGATTTTTGCACGATATTAAGTTACGGATAATAATTATTATATTTCGAAGAAGATATTATGATAATAATATTTAACGACATACTCTGATGAACAACTAATAACCGTTGTATTAGATGAGTCATGACAAAAGAGATTGCATTTAAGCAAATAAAGTGTGAGATGTCGTCATGTAAAATGAAGTGTTGCTATGCAAATTTATTGATAAATATAAAGTCAAGTATAGTTACGCGCTTTGATCAGTCAGTGTCATAGTTGACCGATATAGCCAAATGGAGATGTTGAGACATAAATTTGCGATTGGCTTTTAGAAATCTCTATAAATTAAAATGAAGAGCTGTTCATTTGTGAGCGCATCACTTGAGTTTAGTCTTTCAGTTGTTTCTAGTCATAGTCTGAACAAAGATTTTAGAGGGAAAAATTAATAGGCTACCCAGAAAACTGTGCGCAAATGCTGGAAAAATTGTAAATTTTGCTTTTCCTGTTGGATTTTTTAGGAACTCAAGACCATAACTCACAACTGTAAATCTATGTTTGTTTTTCTGGATAAATATTTGAGATAGGTATCACTGTGCTTGAATTATTAACTATTGGAAATTGCAGAGCAATGTCTGCCGGGCCAGCTAGTAAGAATATTAAAAAAATCATTACACATAAAAAAACACTAGTACTTTATATGTTTTTCCTCTTGAGCTTCACTTTTCTCCTCTTACTTACAACAATGTGCACCTTCTACTTACTTACCTTCTACTACCCGCCACGAACACTCTCTCCAGCGGCAACTCAAGCCTAGGTCCGTTCCTCCGGCATGGAGTCTTTGAGTGAGCAGCCGCTCGCGCGATACAGTGACACACACATGTCAGTGCACTTCACACATGCACAGCACTCAGGTACATAAGTTCCGTAAGGGACGGTTTTTTCTTTTTTGGCTAGTTAGTCTTAGACCAAATTACCAGATTACTAAATACATATACGCATGTTTCTTTCTTGCTCCCAGAAGGCAGAAACGTGTATATCTGTATAGTTAGTTACATTTAATTTTACGGATAGCGAATTGGCTCCAACAAAATAGTCACTTTGAAAAAAAAAACCTGCTTACCGTTTAAAGAATTTGTCTAATTAGCCACATGAAATACCTGCGTTCCTCTTTACTTACGTCACACGCAATAGCTGTTAGAGCACGAATGAGTGTTAATTGTTATAATTTCCATAAAATACATTGACATAACGGCAACGATTCAGTACCTATGTTATGTAGTGACGTCATAATGTTTGCTTGTGTCCGAAAAATCTTTAAATTATAATTAAATGTAAACATTACATTATAATTTGAATAACTTCACACTGACCAAATGACTAGCTGTGCCACATGGTTACGCCCGTTTTAAATTTAATCGACCATATTCCTCTCACTCACTCACCTCCCGTACTTGCCTACAGCTTGCCAGACTGCTTGACATACATGGTTACTGCTCCACTCCTAAGGGTCGTAACGTAATTAACATTTCTGAATAAAACGCCTAGAAAACACAAAAAGGATTCTTCAAATCTCAACGGTACTTCCAGAGATTAGCGATTTTAGTATAGATGTAAACATAACATAATAATTAGAATGACTTCACGCTGCCCTTATAAATGATAATGTGATACATTCTACAATATTCAACGAATATTTTATAGAAACAATATTATCCTAACTTTCCAGGAGAGTTAATATAATATTACCTAGAGAATGTTCAGGCAACCGTTACAATAGATTAGGGTGTGCTTTCGTCAGAACAAAACAGATTTAAATGTTGGCTGAATTTCATTGTATATCGAAAATTAGGCGGTTATAATAATATCAATCGAGGAACACAATATAATGTGCGTGCATTACAGGATGCCGTCGGTCGACCGCACGCGCGAATCGTACTGCCCCAGCTCCCGGCTATTTTAAACACACAAAGGCTTATTGTGGATGCTTCTTAGAAGATAGACATATTCTATCACTGACTTTTTAAGATCTACAATTATATAGTACATTAATTTGATATATCCCTAATGGTTTATTCAGCGTAAGCCATTTAAGCGCCCGAAAAGCGTCTTTTTTCCGAACCGGTTCACCATTATCGTCACTGCTTATTTCATACGTGTTACTTTTTCTAACGAAATATATATTATAACCTAGCTAGGTAACATGGCTATGATTATAAAAAAAATGTATATTGCATAAGTGGTTTTCGCGTGAAAAGAACATAAATGGACAGATAAACTGAAAGACGTTGAGTTTTATAATATGTATATGAATGATATTTATATATTGAAATCATTTCAATAAATTATTTAAGACATAAAAATTGTAAATTAATTAATTTGAATCGTAGTACAAGAAAACGAATTTCGACTACAATTTATAAAGATTTGGCTAAATTTGTAAGATATTCATTATAATTATGTAGGTATATTTGTACCTTCAAACGTATTCACCCGATATATGTGAGATAGCGTGTGTAGCAAGCGCTGTAAAACGTTGTGATGGTTTACACTATAGCTGTGCGAGGAGCTTACTCGGTACGAGTATGAGTAGCGATGCTCTGAAACGGTGTGTAGCTGAGCGTTGCGAGGATACGTAGCGGTCTAGTTTCCCTCACCGTTTTGTACACATTTCTCGCAAACATTCCTCGCTCGCATCCTAGCATTTCTCGTGCACATTTCTCGCTTACCTCTCTCGCTTTTCTGTATGTACAAATACCTAGCTCCGCTAGACCTTTTCTACCAGAACTGCGCTAAACGAGCCTAAGAAAATGAAGTAATCCTATTGATGCATTTTTTCCTCACACATCGCCTAGCTACCTCGAACTAGTTTATTGTGACTTACGGTCTTATGCTTCTAGGCTACACTTACAAGAACCTTATATCCGTACCAATATATTTAAGTTAAAGTTATATGATTTTATTATAAAGGGTAAGGAAGGAAAGCTTCTTTTACTGTTTATTTATTTATTAAGAGTATTAGCTACCCAATATAAATATGAGGAAGAAGAAAAGGGAACAAATAAATTAGTAAAACAACATAAATAAAAACAAAGTTCCTTGACCTACCTAAATAGATTGTCCCTAATTTGCGGAAGAGTCTCGCTACTACAATGTCTAGGGTGGTCATTACGAAAGATTGAATAACCCTTAATTGGGACAAAAGGGATTTTGATAGTCCGAAAATGAACCAGATTTTACTGGTTGATGAAGTTTTCTGGTAAATAACGTGCTCAATCTGTTTTAATACCTATTTTACTTTAAGTGAACATAAATATATATTTCATTGTCTACACATAATTTGAAAGTTAAATAGGATTCTTACGTTACTTACCGTACATTATAGTACCGTCTTTTAATATATATATATATACATCATCGGCGGTTGCCGCTGTCATGCCGTTATATATTTATATCTATGCAGCTATGCACGGCGGTTTCACCCGCGTATAATTTAAAAGAAATCACCTATTGATGAATACTTCAGTGTAGACAATATTTTTATCAGGCGGCAAGAGTTATGTGTCACAACTCACACGGCTCGTTTGCTCCACTACAACTATAGTCATAGACCCGAACAGAGAGTTGAATTATTTTTATTTTACATTATCTCCTAACTATTCGTCCAAATAACATAGTATAAATGACAAAGTTTATCTACATAAAATTATTGTTGATGATAAAGTAAGTTTCGTTTGTAAGGATTAATATGCCATGCCTAATACGCTCATAAATCACTTTTCAATTTTCAACAAAACTTTGCCACTAAATGCCTTATTGTGGCTTATGTATAAGAGATATGCATATGGTATCGCGGACTTTTTTTTAGATGTACTAAGGATCGTTATTTTTGTAGAACATTGTTTTTATGTATCATTAACTATTACGCTAGCGCACGCAATAAAGCAGTTAGGGTGCGCTGTGTCTTCCGACTTTCTTAACAAAAATCAATATTTAAGGCTAGCCGACAGGTGTGCTGGCTATCATATATAAAAAGAATGTTTAGAATCCGACTGGTAGTTTCAGAGATTCGTGTTTAAACAAACAAAGAAATAAAAAAACTCCACCGCTTTTTTATATTAGTACAGATATAATCCTTATATTCTTTAATGTATTTCGGTCTGTTTATCTATCTGTCTGATTGTGCGCTTATAACTCAGGAACCACTTAATAGAAACAGATAATAATAAACCCACTTACTTCTTTTATAACAGGTTAGAATGAATGAATGAAAATGTTCGAGGTATACGCGATTAGCATAAACGAATGACTTGGTGCTAGGCCCTTAAAAAATAACTTTTTCGCGGTTCCTGGCTACCTCCAGTAAAAACTGTGATACACAGTACACTTTTACTAACTAAAACAGCTTACATCAAGCGTCGACGGTTTCCAGGCCGCAATTCTTGTAGACCACGTAAAGTGTGTGTAAGGTCTAACCAGGAGGGATGCAGTCACGTCACTATTCCCCAAATTAGTCTGGACCGGCACAATTTTCACAATCCACGTGCTCAAATCAACCTCCACCACTTATCATGGTTGAACCTCACGTCACGATAACATTCATAAGACTATTTTTGTGAAACTATATCGAGCGAACGCCGGTGGTATAAATTTTTGATCCTTCCTACATCTAATGAGGAAAATTAATAAAACTTACAAAACAACGTAAAGCGCATGACTTCGCCTGTTTGTATTTTATATTTTAATTTCCAACAGAAAACAATAATTATTTATTTAATTCTTTATTGCACACAAGGGTACACTTGGAGGACTGAATGCAAAAAAGCATTCTCCACCAATCTTTTAGGGAGCAAGAGAACAGCATATGCAAGGTTTAGTAATCCGCAAGATGCGGCTTCCTGTACCAATACGTCATATCAAATAATATAATATGTCGGAGAAACGTCGATATAATTATGGAAACCGTACTAATGACTTAGTATCCGTACTATTGACTTCATCACTATTGGCTGCGGGCGTTATAGCAACAGGTGTACTCAGTGACCGATAAAGGCACTTTCGCGGCTTAGTGCCTTAAGCTCTCGCCCCCAAGCCCGGGTGAAGCTGTAAATGCCGTCGGAGGCTCCAGGGCCCTTACGACTAACAGTATAGTTAGATAAAAAAAAGACTAACAGGCAGTCTCGCTTCAGCCGTGGAATAGTAACATTTTCGCTCAAGCTATCAGATCATGTAAACCTCAGTTATTAAGTCAACTACAATAAACACTATTCCTGAGTGACGTCACGCTGCCACGTCTCGTTATACCTATCATTATAGTATGACGATAAGAAACAAGAAATATTTGCATTCCTACGTTGATAAATAGGTAGCCCTTTCAATCTGGCTCGGTATTCAGATACATGATACATGGTATGCTACCGAAGACGGAAGATGAAACGGATACAGTTATTGAGTAAACTATCAATGAAAGATCTTCTGAGAGGCCCAAGTAAGCAACGTCCCAGAAGAGGGAGAAGAAGAGTATCAATAGGAAGAAATTTTCTCAAACGCATGACTGTATACAGAGAAGCATAAAATTTAAACTGTATTTATTAAACAAATACAATTTAATCTAATCCACATAATCTGCTCAAGTCTTTAGACTTTATCTACACAAATAGTCTAATTCGAGTTAACTTTGAAGAAACTTTCAACGCTACATAACTTCACATACGACTATCTTTATTTACATAAGAATAAAACATTCAAAGTCATAACGCTATATAACTTTTCATACGACTATATTTACATAAGAATCATTTGAGACAAATTATATATTTTTATGTATTTGTCTGTCACACTATTTTTTCTATTTTAAATAAGCGGTGAAAATAACAAGCACTTTAGATTTTTTTTCTTGTTCTTTATTTTTAGTTGTTTGGTCAATCAGTGACCACGTCACAACAGTGATGTCACAAAAAAAATCTTAATAGTAAATACATACAAATAAACTCTATAAACGAAGTATCTCCAAATTCAACATTTTCTAATGCCTGACATAATCAGTTTGTAAAGCATCTTTGCTTCCTCAAATGTCGGAAAACAAGGATGTTATTTCATATCCCAATACATCGCTATGAATTTTAATGTTTTCTTAACATTATATCATTATGTCTGAGATAAAAATCTTCTATACTATTCCACAATTCACAGTTTGGAGGCGACTTAACTGTTATTATACACAAAAAACTATTCAATGGAATGAGTAGTCCTGAACGGAGTCAAAAGGCAATGATTAATTTAATCATTCATTTGTAAATTCAAACTAAGAACTAAATATATAAAAATACATAGACGTCTATTTAACTTCTGATAATGTAATAAATAGTTAATGGTGATAAATATTCTACCTTGTTTTTGTTATTTCTTGTTACTATATCAATATTTCTAATTGCTAGCAGTATTCTTGCTTTAGCGGTTTTGGATGTCAAATACAATACAGACTTAGGAACGTCGTCAAGATCTTTCTGTCGCTACTTCGTACTCTAATAATTAGTAGAGTGTACATATTGAGATCGGTTTGAGTTGTCTCGAGATCGTTTTCGACAGCCTGCAGTTTACCAAACTCAAAATTATTATATCACAGAGTTCAATTAACCTCTATCACACCTGACAGAATATGAAGGTCAACACTGACACATTATTGGCGTTTACACTGATTAAAATGTATTTGATATTATAAGCAAATGAAAATAGAACGTGATTAGTTTCATAACAAAACATTACCAGCCTTATAACTTCAAAAGTCACGTATATGCTTCAATTGGTATAATATTAAAATGAGAATGTTAATAACAGCTTATGACTATCGAAAAGGGGCTGATAACCGCTCTCGTCTCACGTTCGCTCATATAATTTTACGATAAAACTACGTTCGTATTATTCCAAAGCGAATAAAGGTATCTATGCATAATATGACACGAAATCGCTTGGATATATTGAGCTTTATTTTACCAACAATATGTGATATGTAAGGAACCCGTGGGAATTCTCTTCGGGTTCCATCGGGAATTTAAGTTTTTGTGGTTACTGTTATTCGTAGGAAATTGAAATATAACTTGAGAATCCAACTATTACGACATTCGAATTTTTGATATGGAATCCACTTGAACTATTTCAAAAGATGATAATTTCTGTGCAATTATGGATTACATTTCGACTAATGGACTGTGATTGAAATAAGGAATGACTGAAATTGATAGAATGTCAATTTCAGATATTTTGTGTATACGATTATTATAAAAATGTCTTAATATTTCCAACGAATTAATTATTGTAATTAAGAAAATTTTAATTTACTTAAATAATAGAACTAAACTTAGGGGAACGTTCTTATTTTTTAGTTATAACATTTTTTCCTATAAAATATATATTTATCTTCATAATATTAAATATTTAAAAAAAAAATTTGCAAAAAAAAATTTAGGTATATGATTTCCTTGAATGAATTAGAATATGAATCAATTAAAACGATTAACGCAATTTATAGCAATTTGAGGTGATTGATCTGAACGATAAAATGAAGAATTGTTTTTTTTGCAAATATTTATTTTTTTGCAAAATATATACAAATTAATTCTATACATTATTGTTTGTTTCAGCGCAAGACTTTAGACCTGGCGTTAGTGTCGATATACAGAGGTGGAATTGAACTGGCATCAGTAAGCCAATATGCCGGCTCACCTTACAACACCACAGATAGGTAATTATTATAAGCAAGTATATTATTATTACTAATATCATCAATAGTAAGCGGACAAATAAAGTTTTTATTTAAACCTTTTTAAATATTTTGTTAGTATTTTTTTAAATCTAAATTGTGCCAGGCTGGGTCGCGACCATCAAACACAGGCAACCATAGTGACATCATACACGTTGTGGTAAACCCGTTAAACTTTTGATTTGTCTCGTTTAGTTCCACGATTACTTACGTTTACGTACATTTTTATTTATCCATTTTTTACGATTTCTATAAGTATTACTGACAGTTCTTATACCTTATCTGACATAAGCTTTCCGGTGTACAAAATGTTATAAAAGGCGGTTAAGCCCTTCTTTAGTTAAATCTGCCCACACAAATAGACACCGAAGAGCAACACTATACATTATATCCTTTAATTTTCCTCATATAGCACAGCTTTTTAGGCTGCAAAGATTTATTAATATAATAGTTAATATATACGAGTATATCAATCTCATATAAAATACACTTCACTGGTTTAGCTACAACGTCGGACGCTGTATAGACCCTCACGCTCTATTTGCGTCAAAGATTTTCGAATTTCTCATGGCTTACCAAGGAATGTTACCTAAATGGCTGCCATCTGAAAAGGACTTAATAATTTATTGATACCGTTTAAATATCTTAAAATACTAGAATAATGAAAAAAATGTACAATGTGCATGCAATTCATTTTATAACCTTTTTTTTTACTGCGTCTTCAAAATAATTATTAATTTTTCTAGTTCAGAAATGTACTGTGAACAAAACTAATAATTTTACAGAAAACATATATTTAAAGTTGAACGAACAAAAAAGGATTGTATATCAGCTTAAATATCAGAAGTATTATTTAGTAGCTATTATTATTTCATTAAACTCCTTATCAACTCAATAACGTTCTGTACTGAAACAAGGACAACCAATTACAAATGTCTTAACGTAGTATTAAAATAGATAGAAGATGAATTAAATTATTTAAAACAAAACAAAAATCTAACGTCATAGCCCTTGACAAAAACAAGCTATATCTATATCTCTATATATTATTTCTCTAAGGTGCGTATTGTAGCAACGTCATATTTACTTTGACTCTTCATCAAAAGCAATGATTCATACCTCAATTTTAGAGTTACGAAGTCAAATTTGTTCGTGGCTTAACTTAGAGCTTCTTAGTACTAGAAAGCTGTAATTTGGTATGGCTATACATAACAATCAAACCGAAAAAGAGGTAAAATAAAATTTTGAAAGAAATATTGTTTAGGATAACCTACACGAACGTTTTTTTTTCTCGTCATTCCTATCGCGTGGCGTGTCGTTGGACATGTCGTTTAAAAAAATGCGAGTGTGTCAAAACCATTTTTCGATTCAGGGATCCATTTGCGAAATATTGAGCTTTAAAGTGATAATTTTTGACCCATTAGATGTTACTTGTTCTATACCTAAACAAATAAATAATAAGTTATACTACCATAATATAAATATAACTTGAAATGTTAATAAGCTAATGCAGGCGAGGACTAAACTGACCAGTCCTCCATCTGAGCAGTGAGGTAAAACATGCAACAGGTAGATAAGCTACAAATGAAAACTTTTACTTTCACAACTTCTACAAAACAATTGAAAAAACTGAATCAAAAATTCCAAGATTCGAAAAGCTGCTCCAACACCGGCTTACCTCGTGGAGTCTTGTGGAGCTATAAAACGTTTAACAAAACAGAGTGAAAGCCACCGCGACGGGGACGAAAGTGCACAAGTTTAACGCTGGAACAGTATTCCCAACATTCCAAACTTTCCCAATATAAAAAACAAGTCTAAAGCGTTTAGCGTTACGTAGTTATTTGTTTGGTGAAATATATTATTGTGTTAGAATCGAACTATCAAATGTGTTCAAAATTTATTACACGGTCTCTTTATTGACATGTAATACTAGTAACCGCCCTCGACTTTATTCATAATATAAAATTTTATTTAATATATAAAACATAGCCTAACAACGTGGGTGTTATTGAACACTGTAACCGTAAACGAAACTATCAGATATCTATATAAAAAATATATTAAAGGTTTGCTGTTCTGCGCACATCAAGCAAAAACTGCTGGATAGATTTTGATCATTTTTTATTGTTTAACTCCATAGATACTTGGTCCTTATAAAACACGATATCTTCATTCAAATTAAACGGTATTAAAGTTTTAAGAATCTACTATTTTTATAACCACTACGCGTTTTTCTGTTGTTCACACAAGCGGAGCCGCGGGCACAACTGGTCTGCAATAAAATAATAATGGAAACCGTAACCATATCTAATTTAAATATTTCGAATTATTTCTGATAGGAACGGAGTCGAACGAGACACTGGCGATTACCAAAAATTACTTAAAATTAAACTAATAAATTTTATCTAAAATAAAGTTAACATTGTTTACCTACAATTGTTCGATTTATACATATTTTCCGTCTAAATACAATTCTTTGAATAATCTAATATCTATAATAGAAATCATACGAAACTGTCGGATATCTGAATTAATTACATATTCATATCCATAACCGAAATAAACACTCTCTAGATACACATATAGATATATCTAGATCAGAAATCCCATATCCATAACATCCTTGCTACTGAACATAACTTTCTAACATTGAAAGAATTTTCAAAATTGGATCGGTAGTTCCGGAGGTTGTTAAGTTAAAAAAACATATTCACATACTCTGGACAATAAGTTCAAGGATCATGTCAAAAGCAGGTTTTACTTTAAAAAGGTTAGTATAGGATGGATCATTAAGTCAATGTAAGTGATTGCTGTGAACGATTCCCTCTCTGTATATCTACAAAATTATGAATATGATTGTTTGTACAGCTGAAAAAAAGAAGATAAGTCCGATCGAGTTTCCGAACCGGCGGTAGTATTCTGACGTTCATAAGTGCCTTCTTAGAGTCTAAATTGAATAATGTATTTTTGATTTGATTAATTTACTTGTAATATACGTGTAAAAAACATTCTTTATCATAATTATTCTAATTCCAGCATGCTTCTCACTCGGACCACCACATATTACTCGGTAGAGGCGAGTCAAAGATTAGTACGGAACTCAATTAAACGAACCAAGTTTCCGAGAGATCGTGATCCTTATAATTAAATTTTCCTCGGCAAAAGTGCTGCGTGATCGGAATGGGCTCGGTTCACTTTCCTGATATTTATCGCAGTTGATGGTTTCCCTTCGCAAACTACAGCGTGTAAAACAATTTACAAGTTCATTTAAAGAAACTTTGTCTAGATAGCTTTCGCACAAAAGGCGGATACATCAAAGAATAAAAGTAATGTCTGAAAGCTTTTCTACTACTTGAAAGTTACATAAGCGCGGACGAGTTTAGAATCGACAGTTTTTTTGGGTTTCATTTTCAGAAAATGAGTCCAATTTCTAAGACAACGTTGCTAGTTTTACTTTTAAAGGGCTCTGTATCTTTTGAAGCGTAATAGGAAATCGGTAGACATTTTCACAGTAGCAATAGGTATGTATTTTTTTCATTTTTATTTATTTTTGCTTTACCTTTGGAACTGTAATATAAAGAAGGGATGGGTGTGATTAGTACAAACCATAAAGTAAATAAAAAACAATTAAACCGGCCAAACGTTCTCGAACTAAATGGCAGATATTTTTTCTTTTTGTAGAGGGTTGCGCGAGTCCAGTTTGTACTTTGCATTTTTTTCTAATAAAGCCTTGTATTTATAAAACCTTGATTTCAACTATAGTTGTGAAAGGATTGTTCAATAACTAGTAACTGCTCAGAATGTACAGGAAAATACTAGTTTTTCTATTTAACTACTTTTGCAATTATTATCCATTTATATTCTATTAATTATTGTTAGATAAAGTCTTCATCTACAACACATTTGTTTTTTTTGAGTATCACTGCAAAATGTATTCAATGTACCTGAAGGTAAGCACATTACGTTCTTAAACAACGGCGACCATCGAGTGATGAGCAATCCATCGTCGCGCGGCTGTCACGCTGGCCTGCATGTCTCTCGGTAGCTGGATACACTGGCTGATCCTGAAACGCAACAAACCAAAAGAGACACTGTGAAGAATTTAGAACAACGTGAATGGCGGTAGTGACCCAGTCGGGTACAAATCCCTACCACCCAGCAAAGTCAAAGTACCGTCAAATACAGATTAATAATATGTATTTTTAACAGACTTCTTAAAAGGGCTAAGGTTATCAATTCGACTGTATGTTTTTGTTTGTATGTTTGTTACGCAATTACTTCGCCAATTATGAATTGATTCTGATGACTCTTTTCTGTTTGGTAGGTCATACTTAAGAGGTAGTCTCATAATTTTTTATCGAAATTAATTCAGCGGTTTTTGAAAAAATAATATATATATGAGGGGCGTTCAGTGTATTCTCGGTATCGGAATAGTTAAGTAATGATGTGAATAATTTAACAGCATCGTCAAATAATTACATTAAGTAATGATATAAATAGACAATTTCTCATTATTTGTTTTATGGATTGTCAGCCTTAACTTCTTTGTTTATAAACCGATTTAGGTGATTCTTTTTACGTTGGAAATGGAATACCTGAAGGACCCCCATTTTAATTTCGTCGCCATAGAACCTTCGACTTCGAAGATACACCAGGGAACTCCTCAAAATAATTGAAGTGGTAAAAATTGTCTTGTTCATTTAAAGGAGCTCATATTAAAAGCACACTGAAAAGTCACATTTCGTAATAAACTAGCTTGAATAACTATGTATTTTTCGGAATTTGCGTTTATTTATCTATTAAAATTTTTTTTACTAACTCCATCACAGATGGTAACATCAGTGACGTACTAAACAGAAATGGCGCCTACGGCAAACATCTGCAGCCCATCTAAATATAAAATAAAAAAAATTGAAGAAAAAATTTTCTAATGGCGTATATATAAGGTGAAATCAAAAGATGGTCGCCATTACACCAGTGTGGTGGGGGTGTTCATACCAAAAACTTACTATTATGTTGAAGTGGTCAACGGGAAACAAATTGAGATTATTTGAATAAGTGTGATTGATTATTTTTGTGAATTTTTCGCTCCATAGCACCCAAGACATGTACCCTATTTGCCCCACTCTAACACTCGTAAATGATTTTCATAGTGCTGCTATGTATCGTAAAATTAGGAAATATGGATTTCTTGGCTTGTGAATCCATCTACATAATTATTATGAGCAACCATGCTGAGCATCTGTGCTTTCACAACTTTTTTTTTAATCTTTATAAGTTTGGCGAGTGGCCACAATCTTACCTGATGTAAAGTGAAGATGTAGCCCAATATGAGAACACGCTAAGCCTAGTGGAAAACTGGCTCTCAAGTGCAGCTGCCGGAACATACCTATTAGTACTTGGTGACCGATTTTAAACTTGAGGGTTGTAGCTAGCCAGGCGGGCATTAGGAAAAGCCCTACCACCATGCTATGGTTTCCTCACGATGTTTTCCATCACCGAAAGCTCAGGCTCATTGTAGGGTTTCGAACTCACGTCAGTCGACGCGAAGTCGTACACGCTACCACTGAGCCATCACTGCTTTGCATTGAACTCACAAGGAAGTTTAGACCAGTACAAATTTACGATTATATTGTTGATTTTATTTTGATCATTATGAGTCGTGAAACTTTCAGAAATATATAAGGTTTATATAATTTCATAATAAGACTCATATCAGATTAACTAGAGTGAAAGCTAATATTAAATACGATATAGTAGTCATTATGAACTTTGACATTCTGTTTTAATTTAGTTCGTGAATCTGAACACGCTACATAAATCTAGAACCATCTTTCTCAAAGTGAGCGATAACACCCCTTGTGGGCGCTGGATGTTTTAAGGGGGTTTAGAAGAAAGAGAAAATGAGGGGGCGTTAAAGCGGTCTAGGAGTGTGCAATCGGATAAAAAAAACAATAATTCACATTTACGCATTTTTACGGAATTAAAATTTTCCCAACCCATAATTGCATCACTAATTTAATATCTTATCAGCACCCTATTTTTGTTTCATTTATCATGTCTCAAAAAGCTAAGAAGGCAGTTTTTTTATACCAATCAATTTCTAACAAGTTTTTTAATAACTCGATTTTTGGTGAGAGAGCTATAGAATAATTTAATTCGCTCTCAATGTTTCAGAACCTATGATCTAGAATTTTCCGCGAATTATGATGAACCGCATAAAGCATTCTTGGTATTTTAATTACGTATAAATAAAAAATATTTACCGATTTTAATATTGTTATGGTTTTAGACAGGTGAACCTAAAAATAAGCCCACAGTTGGGCAACTGCTTTAACTGGAGCATGGAGCCATCTCAGAGCGAACTGGTGGTATTCGCTAGGATCAGCGATCCAGCTGTGGACCTCGAGACCACGCCACCTGACGGACCCTGGCTCGAGGCTACTGCAGCAGCAGTGCCGTGGAGCTTGGGCGTAGATATTGCTATATGGAATGCTGTTGGTGAGTAATAAGCATATAATAGTGATACTTATAAGTTTAGTGAAAGTTTAAAAAACATATTAATATAATTTATTGATAACTTTTTTTTGATAACGTTGTCGTTTGTCAAAATTAACTTTATAAAAATAAGAAAATTCGTATTAATTTGCTTAGATAAGGATATCTTTTGTTTTCTAAACGCTTACATATATGAAACTCGAAGATGAAATTCCTAAATAAATTTATATCTCTATGAGATTAAATAAGCAATACTGAGTTTCTCTGTAACAAAAAGAAACAACATGAAAGTTTAGTTTTCAGTAAATGTCATACCCTTTTAACCACTTTAAAAATTCAATATAAATAACAGCAGAAGACCGGTAATATATCTACACTAATAATGTGTATAATAATAATACAAAATTACCACAGACTTCTCATCGCGAATACTCATATTATCCATAGATTTCTCAAGACATAAATTAAGAATTAAGACGAGTTCAAAAATGAGCGGCAATTATTTCAAATTACAGAAATACTATAATTTCTTAACATCTGCTTACCAAGTGTACTCGAATGTAAGATTAAACTAAAAACACGAAGAACCCTTGAGACGGTAGAGAAAAAAAAAACGACCAATGACTGATAAAATCAATTCGCGTGTTATTTTTAAATCGTTTAAATTTTTACATGAGGATTGGCTTTTTTAATAAACTTCAAACAAAGCGAAATGAATCGACCATTAAAACAATAATGTACCTTCTGTTTTTCTAAAAGTTTTCCCCAAACTGCGCGAATGCTACTAGCAAATTGAGAAACTATCGTAATAATGTCCATAGAATGGGTTTCAAGTGGATACTTGACGGAAATTAAAGCGAAATTTTCTAAATAATTGGTTTTGTTTTCACTATAAGTATAGATTTTTTTTCTCGTACACAATTTCGGATCAGATTCGAAAATATCAGTATTATGTAAGAAAAGATTCAACTATTTAACTTCAATAATTAAAGGGTAAAGGTATATAAGTCATTGCTAAATATTTGATGGTATACATAAACAATATATTAGGCGTCATGGGAAATCTGGCAGATGTGAAACATCTGAAATTCATATTTTTATATTGAAATATGAAGATATTAAAACGTAAAAGAGAAAAAAAAAACAAATATTCATATAAAATATGAATGTTATTTAATTACCTTATTTTTATGAAATTGTTTACAAACTAGCTGTGCCCGCGGCTCCACTCGCGTAGTCTACAGAATACCGTGGGTCGAGCGCACGCGCGAATCGTGCTGCCCCCGGTCAAAATACGGAAAACAAAAATATTTATTATGGGGCGATCCTCAGAAGATAAATATATGCTATCGCTAACTTTTTTATCGATATTTTTAAAATCTACAAATATATGGTACATTAATTTGATATATCTTGTATGGTTTACTCAGCTTAAGCCATTTAAGCTCCCCGAATGCGTCTTTTTCCAAATTGATTCACCATTATCCTCACTGTTAATTTTTTTATGTTACTTAATTTTACAAAACATATCCTATAACCTAGCCAGATAACATAGCTATGAATTAAAATATAACACATGTGAATCGGATAAGTGATTTTTGCGTAAAAAGAACATAAATGGACAGACAGACAGGGACACGTTGAGTTTTATAATATGTACAGAAGAAATCTATTTAAATGATGTATTTAGAAACTTAAGTTTACTTTTACGGTATTGTTAAATTCACTTTTACTGATATTTATGAATACCCTTAATGTTAGGTGTTATATACGTTCTAGTAGTTATATAAAGCAAGCGTGATCATTTTACACGTCACGATACAACATTAGGTTAAGTAACCACGCTGATACACTAACATACACGGAAACTAGTGAGCGTATGTTGTAGAGAGAGAAGCGTTTATTATTTTTACTTTGGTTTTATAGCCTTAACCCTTTGGGTTATGTTTACTTAGTTGAATCAACGCATTTTGATTTAAGTAACAAGCAATGAAGTTATATACCGAAAGGGCGTCGGCTATGGCAGGCGTGGACAATATAGTATGGAACGTAACCTGATCCCAAATATTGAGTCCAAGGAGCCCTACCAGGATTTCTCTCTCTTTGTTTTATTCTGGACACATTCCATCAAAACGTTATGCATATATTGGACTTTATCGCATTGTTTACAATTAGACGGAGTACGTTTTATCTGATAAAAAAATACTTAAGGGCATATGCCCTGGTTTAGTATAAATGTTGAGAGGGAAGCGTTGCGTCGGAAAGTGCCGATCAGACGCGACGCTGTCCAAATGGCACGTAGCGACGTGCCATCAATATGCTTTTACTCATGTCTAAACGCGCTATTAGACGTTTCACATAAAAATATTATTTACATGTGAATGTTAACAACTCGGAGATAAAAAACGAACTTTTCTTCAATTTCCTTATTCAAAATATTAACCAAAAACTTTACATTGTATGACAAATAAATTTATAACATTTTAACCCTGACAAGGGTAAGTTCATCTATGAATATTGCAGGGTGGGCCGGTTGGGGCGAATGGGGCACGTGCAGTAGGACTTGCGGGGGAGGGAGGCAAACAAGACGGAGGTACTGCTCGAGATCAACCTGTGAGGGTTACGGCGAGCAGGGTAGATCTTGCAATTCATTTGATTGTGAAGGTAAATATCAAACAATCTCATTGTTAGTTGTTTTTTTTTACACTTGCTTGAAGGACTGTACTGCACCTGGAGGTAGAGTTCATCGGTAGTCATCGATGTTGTGCCTCTTCACGACTCGTTTGAAGGCCTAATATCGCGGGAAGAAGCATCGTTTTATAGTATACTCATTTATTAACTTTATTAATAGTGAAAATTTCCATTAATTAATTATAATTTTGATCATTAATAGGAATTCAAAATTGAAGAAAAAGTACGATTTTTTAAGTCTATATAACTGTAAGTTAAATCGACAATATGAAGTCAACTATGTAGTCAACTTGTGAACGGTTTGTAGGTAGTAATATAATTTTCCAATCCATGAAACTTTTAATAGGAGAAATTTCTTAGGTAGTCTGGCAAATTTAAATGATCAATTTTTTTAAATGTTAGGCTCATGTTTGTCTTCAGAAATATTGGAAATATAAAGACGTGTCCGACGCTATAAGTATACTTCTGTAATAGAAATTGATTTATTTTTTGTTAATAGGGTCTCAAGAACTTAACTGGTCTTGGTATACCGAATAATGTACCAAAAGGTCAATATTTTTTTTTTCATATGCTAGCAAGTCATAGTGACTGCACTGTGCCTAATAGTAAGCACAACACAATATAAAACTGAGAGATAGGCAATCTATCCCGAAATGCGACAAACCAAAAGAGAGTCACTTTGACTGATCCACCACCACGTGCATGGCGGTCGTGAGCCACTCGGGTACAGATACTCTACCTTCCAGCTTGGTTACTGGATATACACTGGCTGGTGATACGCCTGTGGCATGCATGTGGCACTATGCCGAGTGTTACATCTAGTGTATGGCGATCGCTTTCCAGTCAGACTGTTCAATCACAATGCCATCATAATGGTTATTAGTTGTATTAAACAAAACTAGATGGCGCTAAGGTAAATAAACTCGCGCAAACGTTGTGTTTTCATATCATTGTGTTAGGTTTGTATGCATTTATCATAAAAGTGCCTTTTCCACTACAGTAAACAGTGTGCTATTTGAGAGTGAACCCTAAGGTATAGTGAGACAGTGACAAGTGCTAAGTAAACAAACACAGACACATTCATATAATGAAAAGTAAACTAATGTTATTAAATTGTTTCAAATGCAAGCACCATTCTCAAATATAAATTTAACTACGATATGCATGACTATACCAGCTGCGCTGTCAAGCAGCGTTAACGGGAAAATATTCGCTGAAAACCCCGTCGGCCAATTTGCAACTATTTTTAGCAAGAACTTGAATTGGAAAATTCAACTTGCCATTTCGCTGGAGTAAAAATTGACTGGCATTCGCTAACAGAACAGTGTTATAGTCAAACTAGTCTTGAGTGTGCTCTGAAAATGTTGAATGCTTGAACGTAAATGAATATTGGTTTTCAATTTATTTACTGACTTGTTAGTTAGACGACGTAATATAAAATTGATTGGCTGGTAGCTGCTGCAAAACTATTACTCGAGCGTGAACGGTATAGGTGACATTTTGATGAATCGATACAGTGGAAGCTAATTTTGATTACGTAACTTGCAAGTATTCCAGGGTGATAGATTGGCTGCCGATCACGTCGAGCATGACACTATATTGATAGATTATGTCTTATATATCATGAGTTAAACTGCTCAGTAAAGTTTTGTGTACATTACTCATTATGTTATGAATAATAACATTTAACTATTTTCTATAAGTTTTCTACTAATATATAAAATTAATACCCCAAATAATAACTTTGTCTTAAGGTAAATAAAGGAAATAAAATTTTCTGGAGAGAAGGAAGTAATAAATATAATAATCTTTGAATGAATTTGGTTTAACGATCATCAATTTGTATGGGTTCTTATGTGAACTTAAAAGAATTACTAAATCATTTTGGTAGGAGAACTAGATCGATTGATTTCATTTGTAGATTTAACACATTAATATTTCCAACCGCTAAATAAAACCATGGCACAACGTTAGTCCTGTCTATTAAAATTTTACAATTATTTTTTATACAGGAACAATAAATCCTTTAACACCTGGAGCCAGGCGCAATTTTCACCCAGCACAGGCTAGGTGGGGACCAGTAGCTGATCGTCCTCACGCCTTTAGCTTAAGGCCAAACTCCTACATCTGGATCGCTTCATCAGAACTCTTCGGGATAGGGAAAACTTTTCCTAGGGAATTCACACTTTTTGTATCACTTAGACTGAGACCTGAGGTGAGCGATTTTATTGAAACTACTTATTTCTATATTTTCTCTTCAATTGCGTGATCTCATTAAGATGCCTCTGTAACATCACAAGATTAAGTCTATCTAAACCACAAAATACTTAAAAAAAAAAAACTGTTTAAGAATGTTTATTATCTGTAAATTAAAAAAACATTATGTCTACACCGTGCATTATGATCAGAACTTTTTTGATTAATAAAATTACTTGCAACATCTAAAGAGACATTATAACTTTTAATCACGTTACTAATTTTTTTAGTCCTAAATAATATATATAACTAATAGAACGTTACTCATTATTTGTTTACTTAACTAACTTTGTTTTCATAACAATTTCATAATTATGCATTTTATAAATATAATACCAATCCGCTTTTACCCTTTATTCACTGATCGAATATTAAAATGTGATTTCATTCTTAGTTTCAAAACTATTACTTCCTGAAATGTCTTATCAAGTTCTGGAAAGTTCAATAAATTTCTTTTTCGGTTTATCTTCGTTGTTTTAAAATTTGCCACTAAACTCGCCTTGTCACTTTATAAAATTTTCGTGACTTTAGTTATATTTTCAGATTGGGTTCTCAACGGATGGGCACTTTGAATAATGTTTTGTAATTTCGTACAGTGTAATCTAGGTTGACTGAATTACAGCCATTGGCTGTGATGAGGTCTCGTAATTAAAAATAATTTTTCATTGTTGTTTTTCTACGAAACGGTGCCGTGTTGTGAAATAATAATTGTATTTTTCTTCATGACTTCTGACGCTATTAAGGAACGAGTATTTTTGATGGCGAAATCTGTTCTTTCAGGCCATATTAATTGTTGTAAAAAGTCTAGGTTAAGGTAACTTATAAATTTTATTTATCTAAAAACTTTATTAAATATTTAATTATTACAGTTTAGCGTACAATTTGGCTATTTTAGATTTATTGTCATTAATACTCTTGTGCTCGCCTAAGTAATTTATTTTCTTTATTTGACTGATATCTATTATGTCATTTTTTACTGTAGTCCATTTTTATATTACAGGGTATATGTTTTGTTTTTTTATTATATTGAATGGAATAAGGCGTACTTAATATTTAAAAATGCCGGTTTTACAATGAATTGTGGATACCAGTAATATTATAATCCTAAGTAATTTTCTAACATGGAACGAGTTTCATTGAAATATTCGTGGCTGTTAGGTAGTGTGAGCAATAGTACTGTAAATTGTAACTGACTACAGAGCGGTGGCTACGGTCAAGGGACACTGTTCTCTTTACGTTCGAGGCGCCGTACTGGTTCTTTCCTCTCCTTGGAGTTGGCCGGCAGGGGAGCAGCTCGACTCGTCCATGCAGGCACTGGATCTTCAAGATCAATATATTTAGCTGTACCACTATATGATTTTCGCTGGCATCACATAGCGATCAGGTATGTAAACAATGACAGCAGGAGTATGTTTATTTTTAGCATTTTATGCGTCCATTACACGATCAACCTATCGTCAGTTATGTTTTTTGGAATTGAATCGCCTTACTTGCTCAGTCTTAGTTAATGTCAGTGATAACTACCATAAGCTATATTTTGCAATGCAATAATTTGCATCTATAAAAAATGTGATATTGAAAAATAATTTATATGGTACCTGCGATCATATAATGAGTGAAATTACTCTGGCAACTAACATAAAAATACATATATTTTCTTATTATATAACCAAATCACAATATATTTAATTAGTATCTAAATTAATAATTTAGAGGCAACCGACATAAATTTAAGATACTATCATAAAATTTAAGCAGACAATATAAAATTAGTGTCGCTTACAGAAAATCTCATTTCCCATTATGAAGCAGCCAAAAATCTAATTTAATTTTCTTTGAAGCGATGTAATGAAAGCTGAAACTGGAATTATAAACCGCTAAAGATATTGTCAGTATGTAACTTTTATTTAACTTTGGTTTATATGAGTACTTGATATTTATAATAAATACTTTAATGGAATAGAGACAACTGATTATCACTTGACGTAATTAGTTTGAAGCTTGCAAATAATTATATTCTGTCTTCTAGCAATGGTTTTAAATGCGTTTCTAGATTACCTATTTATGTTAAAAAAGTTTTAAATTGTAAATAAAATTAGTTTAAACTGTCTCCATAAAGAGGTTATCGTTAAATTAAAAAAAAATATTGAAGTAGGTATATATCTTTAACGTTTGTAAAAGTACCAAAACCCAATGGGAATCGTGGATTGTGAAACTGTCTCTATAATTGGATGAAAAAAAAAAATACTAAACGCGCCTGACACCAGACTAAGTGTACCTACTCTTGAAGTTATTAAAAATTATAAAATAAGTTTGTACTGTCTTACATTAGTGCGACTTTCTTGATCATAGATACTTACTGATGGTAAGCACAGTAAATCCAGAAACAGTAGCGACCACCTAGAGATCAACCATCCATGGCCTGCAAACCACTCCGTGGCTGGATATACACTAAGTGATCTCGAAACGCATCGAATCACCAAAGAGTCTCTGTGATGGGTATATCAAGCCGCCTAAGATCACTACCACCCCACTTGATTACTGGTTACACATCGGCTAATCCCGGAAAGTGATAAGCCTAAGACTTGCCAGTATAGAGGGGTTACACCTGGTGGTCGAACACAAATGTCGTGTTACGCACTAATAACACTTATAACACAGTTCAAGGTGACACCAGAATTGTTATTTACGCAGACAGGTATAGTGAGCGTGTATTTATTTACATAACTTTATATATACATACGAGTAATCTTATACCCAGGAATCGGCCAAACAATTGTGCGGTTTACGAAAAGCCTAAAAAAAAGTGAAATCTTTTTAAAGACAACGTTTTTGACGCACTGGCGGTTATCTAGCGCTATTTGTTTTTTTAGTTACGTAAGATTTTTGAAGTATGTATGTACTAAATGGTATTTCTTTATTAAAAGTGTCCACGATGACAACACAGTCCGAGCATACGTAGACTGCCGATGGCTCAGAACCGATGTTCTAGAGAAAGACGCTCTTGACACCCCGAGAGATGCAGACCTCATCATTGGGTATTTGTTCTCGGTAAGGCGCATATACGTAGATTTTTGGTGTTCACATATAGCCCGTATATAGCTATATATAGACCGCGGTATAAAACCGAGTGCTGACAAAAAGTGAGATTGTTATGTTGCCGCTCGCGTAACATATTCGCACATTTTATACTGAACGCGTGTATATGCATAACTTAACTTACTTGTACAACGTACTTGTAAGTAATATATTAATAATTTAACTTTGACTATTTTCTATATTCCAACTAATCCAAGACTTAAAGTGTTTGTTCTTAAAGCATTAAAGCTTAAAGCATTTTTTAAGATGGAATACATTGTAATTAATTTTTTCACGATGCTCTCAACATCGCAAAGCATTGTACTCTAGGTCATGTTTCCTTGTTATTTCTCGCAAGGCACATAAAAATTATTTAAAATATATATATTACTCGTTTTGCCTACTTCAAATTTATCAAAATCAGTAATTTATTGTAACTTTCCGCGAAGTAGAAAACTGACGTAATTTAAACCAAATTTTTTATTATTATTACTATGAAGACTTTGTTTTTCAACATTATTTTATGTTTTCAACAAATGTAGTGAACAATGTGTAGTTACAATTATTAAATGAACAGATTAAGGATAGGGTTTAAATAGATTTTAATTGAACGCAATGAACGTAATTTTAGATATTACAGTGTCGTTAGCAATTTAAGTTACAATGTAATTACTTATTAGCCAGGCTAGATTGTAATGGTTATTAAAAAAGTATGCTGTTATTAGGATCTCATTTATACTATGTAATTAGAAAAAAATACATAATCTTCCTTGCTTCGTTATTAAAGAAATACTGAAAATTATCTTTACATTTTAGGTTCCTCTTACAAAAATACTTAGCATTCGTTGAAACGAAATAATTTATTGTAGCAACAGTACCTTTGCTAAAAAATTAGCTAATCTTCAAAGTGGTTTGGGCTTATTAAATATAAAATCGTTAACGTACATCGGGGATGGTACTCCAAATATTTATACAGGACGTGTTAGTATCGATCTTATTATATAACCAAAGCGTTTGATGTTTTACCCACTTCTGACGGATGAAATGTTTATTTTAATACGTTATTTAAATACCTTTCAGTTTAAGCCGTTTAAATAAATAAATAAAAATAACACAAGAGTAATGGATTCATTAGATAGGATTAATTTATTAATTGTATTATATTGGTATATCGATACCCTATATTCTATATGAATAACATCTTAACTCATTTAACCATTGTTTTAAGAAATGCCGTTTAAAATAAACTATCCTCTTAATTTTTTTATGCATTTTTTTAGGAAATTAGCTTATACATATCTTTAAAGATCTTATTATTCAATATCTGTGATTTGTAACTAATTAATTAATAATGATATAAACAAAAGGTGTTTGTTTTCACAGGGTGACTTAGAGCAGTTGGTTCTTGTGCCAAAAGCGGGACAAGCTCAGAAGCAATGCGCAAGCCAAGTGGTAGGCGAATTAACTCCATATGTCGCTCAACGTGAGGCGTAACTGGATTTAGATAGTTAAAGCGTGTCTTTACGTGAAAATCCACGGATTACGGTTAACGTTGGTGTAAAAACGTTTGAAATTGCTATTCTCAAATATATGTATACTTAAATACAATATACATGACAATATAAACATGGTTTTAGTTGAATGTTATGCTGTCTCTTTTATTCTCATGTGTTTTTTAAATACGGCTATAAAGATAAACGAAAAATAAACTGGAAGAGTTGCCAATTTGTTTCATTATTTGTCTTTTATGAATTGGCAGTATTATTTTAGACATAATTTCAAAATATGTATTAAAATAAAAATGTTTTTCGTTTTGAATTAACGTGATCGTAGACTATTTTAAAGCTGAATTTGATTTTTCCATACTATACTCAGATTTATAGGGCGGCAAATATGATTCAAATGTTTCATGCAGACATGGTTTTTGTAACTGTGCTTTATACAGGAATACTTATAATACCTGAACTTTAGAATACTTATTTTCAAACTGATTTAAAACAACTCATGGAATATTCCTATAAGATATTATCAAAAACCAAACAAACAACTACAATATATTGTAAAGTCATTGTATAAATTAGGATCTTATAACTGTATAGAAGAGGAAACAACTTACGGAAACCAAGTTGTAGAATTATTTAAGTAATAATAAGTAAAATGTAATGTAATATAACTATAGACACCCAATATAAGTAACATCGTGAGTCATTTAGCCAAGGTTTTCAAAAGAGTCGTAAAAATAGTTCTATCAGTCGTAGACATGAACCAAAGAACTCAACTCATGAATTGTAGAACTCATGTATAGAGTTTTTTTTTCTATATTTGCTTAGCGTATATTTGTATTTTATTGTAATTAAAGTTACGATGTTATTCATATTGGACATCGATATCTTTATTTCACAATGTTTAATCAACGTCAAGTAGAAACAGATTTCCTTTACTTAATTTAACGTAATTCTGTTTTAAAGAACAGGATTTTAATATTGATTTAACCGTGTATAGAGTATTATTCATAATGTTGTGTTTATTTATTAATATACTACTATCCACACTATGTCTGTCTGTATATTACCTTTTCACGAGTAAACCTCTCAATCAACTCTGTATCTGTGTGTGAAATCGCAAGCGGTAAAGAAAATATGTCATAAAGCTTCATTACTAATTCTTGATTGTTCACTAATTTAAATCAATACAATTGAAAGCGAAGAAAACTATGTACCCTTATGAAATTCTGTTTTCACACTTACCATTACGTTTTCCACACCAATAATTGTGTAATCAATTTAGACTTTTAGCATTTGAAATGATAAAATTTCTTACGATATAGTTGGCCTAATATGTAAATAAACAAATCTTTGATAGTAAAACTTCTGTGTAAGAATAATGAACTTAAATATTAAAACTGATAGATGAATTTTTTAAACGTTATGGAATTTGTATTTATTTATTTATTTTGTTGTTAAAAAGGTATGTACAATTCGTATATTTTTAATTTCTTTTCAATTATTATAAATGATTCTGCATTGTACTAAACCATTACAGCAACAATTCGAAAGAACAAATCATTAATATTAAAACAAAACATGAAAATATTCAAATTTTATTACAAGAATATTACTATTTATTCATACAAAAATTTAAACTTCATTTATAAAGGACGACCTTGAAATCTTGTCGAAAATATTCTTATTTATTAAGTGATTCTCAGTACTCGAATGTATGTTTTAAGTTCATTAGAATTTATTAATGAACCGTTGTTAATATTATTTCCCTTGAACAATAAAATAGAATAACAGTGTAAATGATTCGTTTTATTTAAATACGTTGTTTTGTCATAAATGTCTTATTTCATGAAAACAAAGATGAATGTCTTAATAATGCCACTTTTTCCTCTAGGCACTTGTATATACACTCACGAATCCTGCAAAGCGACAAATTAAAAGAGGACCACTGTCACGGGCATATCACCATGTATGTGTATGGTGGTCTCAACGTACTCGGGTAACACGTAAGCGTGTCACATGATACACCTGGAGTCATACCACCCAGCATAATTTACCGACAGTGGACATTATTGGGACACTGATTAAAACTGAAAACTGTCGCACTGAATTAAATTACTATTACAGATGTCGTTGAATTTACATTTTATTTTTATGTTTGGGGTAGAGGCTACAATCTCACCTGATGTTAAGTGACGATGTGGCCCAAGATGATAACACGCTAAACCTAGTGGAAGACTGGTTTGCAAGTGCAACTGCCGGAACACTCCTATTGGTGCTTGGCGACAGATTTTCAACTTGAGGGTGGTAGCTAGTCAGGCAGGCATTAGATAATGCCCTACCACCATGCATGCTAGGTTTCCTCATGATGTTTTCCTTCACCGAAAGCTCAGGTTCATTGCAGGGATTCGAACTCACGTCAATCGACGTGAAGTCGTACACACTACCACTGAGCCCTCATTGTTATAACGTAAAATATATTCATGTATATGTCAACGTAAAAATATAAGATTTCGCATGAACTATATGCTATAAAAACCATAACCTTTAATATATTTTTTATATAACCTCAAGCACCTTATGTACGTTTTCCACTAATATTTATTATTGGATTCCTTGGTATATTCACGGCGGGGCCTACTAAATCTACGCTTCAGAATTTATGACGCGTACGTGCTTACATCCGTGCCGGTCCAACCTTTCAGTTTAAAGCCTTAAGTTTATGTATTTCAAAGCGTTGATAAGAACATTTTGTATTCGAAAATAAAATTTAAAAAGTTTTATACTTAAAAATTGGGAAGCAATGCGTGTGGTATTATTACTTCAACATGAAATAAATTAATATTTAATAGTAAATATATATATATATTTGTAGAAGCTTTTACTAACTTTCCTTGTTGATTTGGGTCAAATTTCAGCTAAATTTTAAAACAGTTATCCCCAACCAATTGAGTTAAAATTTTGCATACACGTTTATTTTAGATGACAATTCATGGTTTTGGTAAGTGACGTCATTCCAAATCGAATATGGCGGACTCTCAAAGATGGCGGACCAGTTATTTTTTATGCATCTCCATGATGTGGGTATGAAATGAAAGAGTTTACTGAGAAGAATACAAAAATAAAGTGACCTCACAGTAAATTTAATATGGCAGGCGGTTATACTGCTGAATAAAGAGTACCATTAACTAAATAACGCTATTATACAATTTATATAATGGAGTGAAGAATGGGAATCAAAATAATGATTCATTATTAGAAATGCACAGAATAGCTCAGACAAAACTAAAAGTAATTTTAATAAAAAAAAAATCAATACAAGTTTTTATTCAATATTTCAGTTGTACTAAAATGAAAATAGCAATTTTATGCAAGGGCTGTGCTGAATGTTATTAAAAGTTTGTAGCGCTAATTAAAACTTAACTAAACAAGGCTATTATAAAATTGGTGTATCGAAGTGAAGGATGGGAATCAAAATAATGATTCATTATCAGAAATGCACAGATTAAGACATAATAAAAAGATGAAAATAGAATTATTAACAACAAATATTCAAAACAAGTTTTTATTCAATATTTCAGTTGTACTAAAATGAAAATAGCAATTTTATGAAAGAGCTGTGCTGAAGCTTGTAGCGCAAATAAAAAGTGAGAATAGGGAATTAAAACTAAATAAATTTCTGGCGCGTTACAAGCTTTTAATGGCATTCAGCACAGCCCTTGTATAAAATTAACTTTTTCATTTTAGTTCAACTGAAATATTGAATAAAAGCTTGTTTTTAAAAAGTTTTTTGAAGTGAAAACTTTTTAGCACCGTTTTGATTTGAAACTCGATGAAACGAAAAAGTGACAGTAAGAAGAGACAGCTATATAAATCTAGGTATAGGATTTAGCCTACGAGAGAATGAGATAGAATACATTTGCATTATGCACGATTAATGCAAGTCATGATTTTCATGACTGTGATCTTCGTCGGATTGGCCTAGTGGTGTGAGACGACCAGACTTCATACGCAATACGCACGAGTGGTCGATAGTTCGAATCCCGCTGATTTAGGATTTTTAAAAATGATTTTTAAAGAACATATTTTTTATATTTTTCATAAGGTTTCACTTCTGACACGTGTGAGCTGAGCTGCTGCTGTACACGTTTTTTTTTTTTTTAATAATGAATGTTCTTCTTCTTCTTCTTGAACTTGACAACTAATCCCGCCACTAAAGACCATTACTACTATTATCAAGCGGGTAATAATTTAGTTTTACAGAGTGTCTCGTGATGATTACAGTAGCTATTCTAATAAAATGGCTGTCTCCTTGTTTGAACTTTCCAGGGAGTTTTTGTGACATTTTAATTTGTTCATTATCCATGATATTATTTCCAATCAATTTCAGTTGTTATCAATTACCGGAAAATGTGATGGGAAATGCCACCTATATTACACAATACAGGATCGAATAAAATAACAAATATTTTATTCAATACCTTAAGTATGTCAGTACAATACTACCGGTTCGGAAAACATCCCAGTCACCGAGAAAAACCGGCAAGAAACTAAATCGGGATGATCAATTTTTTTTTTAAATTTAATTACTTTTTTTGTTTACGGTTAGTATTACTTTCAGTTTATGTACAAGACGGATTTACTTCGAGACATAACCGTCATTCACGTAATGATACATCCTATAATTGACTCTAATGACTATAAAACTTGCTTAATAACTATGGTTCTTGAAGGTGATTGTAGAACCTAATAAATTTCCTAAAACAGATTTATTTGTCTTACGAAGTATAAATGATGGAATGTCTATTTTATATTTATTTCTAGTATTGAAATTGTGCCTGTCATTTACAAGTACTAAATTATCTGTTATATGTTATCCAAGGTGTATTGGGGGGGCAAAGTTAAGATAATAAATTCTTGAAGATTGTTCGCGAGGTACCATGTTATAAATTGCAATAACAACAGCAGCACTAACACAAATAAATAAATAACAATAAAAACTACTATATGAGAAACTAAGACCCGCCAAAATCTCACATCTTCCAAGTTGTTTACACGTCTGACACAAGAAATAAGGAAAAAATAGATAAAAGTCACAAATGATTAAATCACCTCATAAAAAGTAGGGCATGGCCGTATAAAGTTTTTCCAGAGATTATTAGTGCAAGAAAACCATTTTTCCTTTGTAAAAATGTTAACATTATTCATTTATTTAATCGTGAAAACATTAAAATTAATGTTTAGGCTGTGAAAGTTTTCAAATGAAAAGTAAAACTTAATGGTGATTTTACAACCGAGATGAAAACATTGTAATACTGGAAATGCTTAAATGAATAAAAACTGTTAAAAGAATATTTTTTTTGTTAATGGTATGAAGCATGAGCAATGCAATCCACATAATTTTAAATGGGTACTGCGGGCTATAGCTATTTATAACTTACCTTAGAAAGACCGCAGTGTAGTTAAAGTCAGTTATATGGTAGTTATACTCCCGAGAAGTGAGTTGGAACGCCTTGTGTGTCAGTGCGTGTTGCTAGAAAAATATTGTTTATACTGAAGTATTATAAATAATCAATCAGCGATTTCTTTTAAATTAAACGCGGAGAACAGCTAGTGTATCTATAGATATAAAGAAAATAATTGAGGTTTGCCGTTGTGCGTGCATCACGCAAAAGCTACTGGATAGATTTTGATCAATTTTTTTTTACTCCTTAAATACTCCTTATTAAAAAAACATCACGATTTCATCATTGAATAAAAATTTATTAAAGTTTTAAGAAACTAAGATTTTTATAAGCACTTCGCGTTCAGCGATGTGTTTTCTTGCCGTTGTGTTTATTTATTTAAAATAAAATAAAGTGTTAAATAATATAATAAGTATAATAAGTGTTAATAAAATACACGCCCAAGTCAAAGTCGCGGGTAACAGCTAGTATTTAATAAGTTAATATAACTAGTGAATAAACTAAAATTTTACATTATTAAACTAAATAATAGTTAGCACGTTAATTGTAGAACTAAGTAGGCGAAAGTTAATTATCTCGGCAGCCATCATGATTACACTGCAAAATTGTTTCCAACAAACAATGAATGTAAGTTAAATAGTTCTTAACTTTTAATGAATCAAGTTAAACATTTTGTTCTTAACAGTTCGGATCGCGTTGATGCTTATTAATAAAACACTGCGTTTGCAACTTGAATTAATTTACTTTGGTGATTAAAAAACTTTGTATAAAATTCGAGTCACTTTCACTTTTAATTCAGGTAATTAATTCAGGTGTTTTATACAAATTTTGAAGTTATTTCTATTTTCATGCTTACATTTTATCCATGTTAACTTTGTTATGTACGTGTTTATTCACTGAATCAATGAAATTCTAACTTCTTCAGAGTCTAAGCAACGTTTTAACAAGATTCAAGAAATCTTGAAGAGAATCAAGAAAGAAATCTAGCTATCCAGGTAGTTTTTATAGCAGCTTGTAGCTTCTAGTTACTATTTATAATCTACTTCAATTGAGCACAATAACAAAACCATATCACGCAAAATGCCGCCAATATTACATAATACAGGAACAAGAAACATAGGTTTATAAAGATAAATTATAAAACAACAAGACTAATCAAAACCAATACAAACCTCGATTCTCGCTTGAAAAATATACTTATAAATATATAAGTAAATCTCCTAATATTGAAAAAATTAACTGAATGAATCTAAAAGTGAATTTCTGTTTCTCATCTGTTATTACCTAGATTTAAGTAATTAGATTTTTTTATGTCGTTCATACCAAACTTATTTCCTTGGGAAATTTCATTGTAATAACCATATTAGTACGACACTTACATGGTATTTATTGTACGCAATTGCAACTTTTACATAACATTTATAACTAGAACCTGAAAAAAAAAGACGCATAATTTGTTCAGTGATTTAAGTCAACGTTCAACGTGGCACAGTATACCGCAATGATGACCGAATTTTCCTGTCTAATTTTCGTGAAACCTCGGCCTTCTTGTTTATGTAGTTTGACCTAGTTTACGCTGTTACAATTATTTGTTGAGTGACATTTAGCGAATTAAATACTGTTGAGATTTATATATTTTTTATTTGTCTTTTTTTTAATTTCTGCTTCAGACTTCGGATCGAATGTTTAATTGTGTAACCAGAGTTTTTCCAGAATCATATCTGTTACGGTAAAACGATAAGCCTGAAATGAAGATGATTTTGAAGAGCTGTTGAGGTACGGGCTAATACTAGAATACTTAAAAGAGGCAGGGCACAGAGAAATTGCTTTGGAAATTTATCTCTACTTGGGACAGCCCGACTGGAAGAATACCTCCACCCTAAAAAAGATCGCAGCCAAATAACCTTGTGTTTTGTTCCTGCGGTGAGTAGGGATTCCAGAACTCCTACTCCCTACCCCATAGGGGGGTTCAAGGTTGATAACGCGATAGTTGATACCTATGGTATTATAAGCGTCCATAGGCTACTGTAGTCGCTAGATCCCGATATAGTTTCTTATCGACTCTTCTCGACGACTGGTATGTTTTCCAAACCGGTGATAGTGTTTAAACGTCTATACGTGAAAAAGTATTTTGATATTGGTTCATTCAATGAACATTAACGTTTAATGATGGCTCATTTGTAATGTATACGAACACCTCGTCGATCTACGTGAGTTCGAATCCCTGCAATGATCTTGAGATTTCATTGAAGGAAAAAGTCGTGATGAAACCATAGCATGGTGGTAGGATTTGTTTTAATGACTGCCTTGCTAGCTACCACCCTCGAGTTGAAAATCTGTCACCAAGCACATATAGGTGTATTCCGGCAGTTCCTCTTGATAGCTATTTCCTCCATAGCGTGTCACCATCTTAGGCCACATAGTAACTTAAGATTCTGTCGTTTTTGTTTCTCATATGTGTTGTTTGGTTTCTTAGTCTTAGTATCTTAATATTAGATATTAATTACAACTTTATATCTCAAAAGTCTTTTCGAGAAAGAACTTTTCAACTTAACGTAATTTTAGGTATAATCCCACACGGGATATAATATTCATTATTTTCGGATTTTTTCTTCTTAACTTTTGTTAAAAGATTTCCCTTCGTGCCAAACTTTTTAGACTGTAGGCTTGCGATAATTATTTATAAGGTTTGATAATCGGTCCGTGAGCGGTATTTAAACTACGAAGTACCGTATCACTTTAATATGTTAACCTAGAAACTTGTTTTTTTTTTTTATATATATACCATAGTATTGTATATTAATTTCAACTTTATATCTCAAATCTTGCCTTTCAAGAAAAAGGATCTTGATACACATACAGACTAACAAAGAGATCCTATAAAGGTTCGTTATTTTTTTTTTTATTATGATTTGAGGAACCCTAATTAAAAGGAGTATTTTGACACTGAGAATGAGTGCGCTTATTATCGTCACGAATCTGAGTGACTATTTGCTATCAGTCACTTTACGTTTTATTATTTTCTTACCCAAGCTAAATGACAGATAAAACTACACCAAATATAATTTTAAATATACAAATTGTTCACTAGTAGACTTTCAAATGTACGAATTATTCGCTAATATAAAAAATGTGGCAATGATGGCTCAGTGGTAGCGTATACGACTTCGCGTCGATTGACGTGAGTTCGAATCCCTGCAATGAACCTGAGCTTTCGGTGAAGGAAAATATCGTAAGGAAACCATAGCATAGTGGTAGGGCTTTTTCTAATACCCGCCTGGCTAGCTATCACCCTCAAGTTGAAAATCTGTCGCCAAACACTAATAAGTGTGTTCCGGTAGCTGCACTTCAGAACCAGTCTTCCACTAGGTTTAGCGTGTTTATCATCTTGTGAGATTGGGGTGAGATTGTGAAAAAAGTAACATAAAGTTAGGTATCAAGTCTGACCGTGGCATAACTATTTAACGTTTCATCTTCATTCCTCAGTATAATTTTCGTTAAACTTAAACTAGTCGTTTGAAGTTTGACCCACTTTGTTATAATCGTGTGCAGAGTGACTTGAATTATTTGGAACAATTCTAAACTTCTTCACCGACGTTGTATAGACATGTTAAGCTCGCTTCGTTTGATTATCCACTGTTAAACGATACGACAAAGATAAGACATTGAGAACTTATTCGTTTGTGCAGAAATTGCGCTTACCATAAAATTTTGGCTTCGAAGCCCAGGTGTGGTTCTATTGTGGTACGGTGCATAAATAAATATTATTTTAATAAAATTTATTTTTTAAACTCAGTTAAATTATTTTTAAATAATACAAAAGTTAGTAAAATGATATTATGTACATTATTATCATTGATAGCGCTAACTTTTTTTTTTTCGAATGAGTATACTTCTTGAGCTGTTGCCGTGTATATAAATAAGTCGCGATCTGACTAATTCCCTATCCGTAAAATTCGATCTACCTTCTGTAAAGAAGGAAGAAAAATGCGTATATGCATTTATTAATCTGGCAATTTGGTTTAAGTCTAACTAGCCAAAAAAAGGTCCCTTTACAGAACCTATGTATCTTAGTGTTCATGAGTAACTTCAACATGTTGTTACGCGGAATAAAAATTATGAAGCTATATTTGATTTGTTTTTTTTTTATAATAAAAGTTGGCAAACAAGCGTACGATCCACCTGATGGTAAGCGGCTATCGTAGATTATGGTCGCTTGCAATACCATAGGTATGTATCACTATCGCGTTGCCGACCTTGAATCCCCCTTCCCCAAAGAGCTCTGAAAACCCGACTCACCGCAGGAAGACAACACAAGGTTATTTGGCTTCGATCTTCTGTAGAGTGGAGGTATTCCACCAGTCGGGCTCCCTCAAGTAGACTCTTCTAGTTCTCTCTTAAACCTCTTCTTTGTGACGCCATAACTTTTTACATGCGTACCTACTCGTACATAAATACACAATTTTTTTTTTGTCTTTTCTCGATGTGTTATGATGGCCGCAAGATTCTGTTTAGTATATCCATTTTGAGGTTGACATAAAAAAACGCTGCCGGTTTGATGTCACGAAGTATACTTATGGCTATAGACTAAGTGAAACGCTAAAAACTAAATGAAACGCTAAAAACTAAGTGAAACGGAGATTATAAAGAAAGCAAAACAGATACAACTTGAAGAACGATCACCCTCATCAAACATACTATCGTCTTTTATAGTGCGATACCTCGCTCTGGAATAAATACATATAGACCCAAAGAATATGCTGTGTAAACACTCAGTTGGCATTCTGCCGGTTCTCGGGTCGACAGCCAAATATTGTCACGTTCAAAATCTACACATGCTTGATTACTTGACTTGTCATTATGATTTATGTCTTTTCGTTGCACTTAATGTAACTGAAGTGGCTGCATCGAATAACAACATTGGCTCGAAGATTATTTGGCGTACAACATTAGAAACGACAAGTTCATTTTCGTTAGGGGTCTACTTGTATTTGGAGAGAATATTTATTTTGTCATTAAAATAATATGCGTGGCCATAGAATTGTTTTTATAAGCATATATATGTAATGCTTTATTTATTAGTTCCGATTTTCTTGGTTGTGCCTTTATTTTTCATCTCAACAAAACATTATAAAAAAATATTTGTCACAGTTAACAATATAATGAATAATGATGTAAGAAAATCTGCTTGTAAATACCCCTATAGTGAACTTATTTCCAGAAAAAAGCTACTATTTGAAGAACCGTATAGACGTAAAACTCTAATTGTAAATAAAACTATGTTTTTCACCAAAGCTTTGGAGCCTAACCTTTGTACATCGGATTGATATTCCAATAATATTTAACTTGTTACTGATATTAATACCACGAAGACTTTGTACTGTAAAATAAAATGATAAAATAATATTATTCCTAACTAACAAACAATTATTCCACAATGAAGAAGTAGGTTATCAAACGAAACTCTTATAAATCAGTTAGTTAGTGTTTTCAAAATAACTAGTTCTAATTAATTTTGTGTATTATTTCTTCAACTATATTCAATTACGAAAACAAGATTAATGTTAGTAAGTTATACAGTATCTTTATTTCATTATTAGCGACGTGAACAACGTTTGTATTATGTACCCAAAAGATTAAAACAAACATATAAATCAGTATCATCGGTTCACCTTTTTATTATCGTCCAGTTATAAAGCCCTAGATAGGCTTCGCCGACTAAATAATACCAGAAAAACTGGATGTTGATAAGGATAATATTTGTACGACCCAAATAAACTTTGTTTGTGTTAGATATTATATTACTTTTTCTCTTAGCTTTATTTTCCACCATACTTTTGCATGTAGATTATTTTCTCATTTCTAAAAAAAATTTAATCATTACAAATTCTTTCAATTGCGAGTCATAACCAGATTTAGTAAAAACTACTAATTTTTTTGTTCAATCTATTATTTATTATTAACACACTATTAGCTTCACAGATAACTAAATAAAAATGTAATAAAGTCAATTTTAACCTACTTCTAAATCAATCAATTAATTTAAAATTAGAACATCATTTTCACAATTATTTTTTTTATCTAACAATATTTTTAAGCACGAATATAAAAGGCGGATATTCGGTAAAAATTAACGTATCGCGTAGATTAAGGGAAGGGGGTTTCTATATCATATACCTTATAAAATCAATGAAGAAGACGTATCAATTATATTGCGATATCTTTATGTAATGATTAATTATTTTATGTAATACCAGTCAGCAACTTTCTTAGGTTGGTTTTATTGATACGCTGACCGTCGGCGCTGATAGGTCAATATTACTAATTACTACGTAGCGTTTCTGAATATCTATGACCGGTCGACGCTGCCGAGCGTCAGCGCTGAGCCATACTTACGTAGGCGTACGCGTTGCGCGTTGGCGTCGCAAGATAAGCGGCTTTGTTAACAACTAGTTGTGTCCCACAGTTTCACCCACAAACTCTCCATGGCGCCACTTATCGTTTTTCACTTCCCGTACTGCTGCGCTCCTTAGCGTCGCAGCGTGAATTTATATAGGCTATACTTATTCCTCATAAATCTGGCTATCATATACAAAAATAATATTTCGAATCCGACTGGTAGATTAACGGGTTTTAACGAACAATCAAACAAAGAACTCTTTATTATATTAGTATAGAGGGGCTAGGTATTGTATGCGACTGTACATCGCGCCAAGTAGCACGAAATTAAAACGACTGACAAGAACGATAAGCACGTCAACATGAAAATCAGCCAAAATACTATAATACAAAATTTATGCGTAAAGCATTCAATTAATCATCATTGCAGTCCACGACATGTTGATGTTTTTGAACAACACAAATTCGAATTAGTCAACCAAATTCCAGACGACAATATTCAAATGCTTTCTCTCAATGTTAGCCAAAGTTATTGCAAATTAATTCCAAAGTAATAAATGTAGTAAGGTCTGAAAGTACAACAGTACAGGCCGCTAAGATCGAATCAAGGTTAATCATATTGACAATACACCGCATTACTACGTCTTCAATATATTTTCCCTGCAATAATTATATCTAAACTACTGAGAAATATATTTTCTATAGTCGGTTGGGCTGGCCGTATTTATAGACTACGTAATAAGGTGTATACTAAAATCGCTGCCCTTGACTAGATTGCGTCACGAAAGATTTAACAAGAAATGGCAGGATGAGCTGGATTTTTGAAGAGTCGACTGAAGATTACAACAAATAGGTAAAGAAAAAGAACGCAGGCTTTTGTTCAGCATTGAGATATTAATGATTATAAGTTACTAATGATAGTGATAACCGTTTACTCAGTTATCCGACATTGCGAAGTTCTAAGAATGTCTCTTCTAGCTCTTTTGAGCGCAACCTATATCACTGCTCTCCCAATTCGCAAACACCCGCATTACATCAAAGGACTATCCACATAGACCCCGATATTTGGCATTGTGCCAAGTTTGTCAGTGTAGCTTAAAAACCTGTAACATTAAAATCTAGTATGTTTTCATCGACGTGGCGAAGTTGAAGATGCAAATGACCGCCTTTGATAGCTCTTTGCCTTAATTACCTAGATCCGATATATGTTGAAAAAGAAGCTAGTTCGCAGGAAAAATCTCAAAACGAAATTAGTTTATTCAGTGTTCATCAATTTTTTAAATTTTTTTTTATTTTTTGCTACAGCGTTAATTAAATTTTTTGTGGTTGTCCAGAGAGGGACTCACTTCCAGACATCACTATATGTTCGTAAATTGGTTGGGGTGTGCATTTTTTTTATTTGAAATTACCCTTTTATATATATTTAAAATCGGAGATGACCGGTCACTTGCGTTTGGGACTTGCTCGGATATCGGCGTGACGGCAAACCGTGTACTCGTCATTTAAAAGTTACTGGACTTTCGGCATTAGAATACAAGGTGCTGTGCATATACTAATTTTGGACTTTGGATGAGACTGCCTTTGGAGCCTGGGAGCATCAGCAATCCTAGAAGTTATTGTCTAACAAATCCGTAAAGTGCTTAGAAAGCTTATTGCAGAACCTAACATTATTACTTAAAAAAAAGTTATTTGTATCCCTAAAGACCATTTGTGTCAGATTGTAACCGGTATGGGTCTGTTTCTGATTTTTCGTATATTTTTGTCATTGAGTACAAAAGAACAATCGAGAAAAATATGCAAAGCGATGATCACACTGAAGCAGTTATATTTTTAAGTAAAACTTCTTATGCGACTTCCAAGCGTTAAACGTTTAACGCACATTATCGGTCTCTCCTCTTTGTGTGAGCCAGAGAGAAAGAGCAATATATTATCGGTCTCTCCTCTTTGTGTGAGCCAGAGCGAGAGAGTAAATGTCGGTATGTATGTATATTGCACACTGTTTAAATAAAATACAAAATGTCTTTTAAAATGAAGTTTCACTTCTATCGTATGTGAATCGCACACACACCTTTTTTTGAAGTGAAACTTCTTATGCGACTTCCAAGCGTTAAACTTTAAACGTTTAACGCACAATATCGGTCTCTCTTCTTTGTGTGAGCCAGAGCGAGAGAGTAAATGTCGGTGTGTATGTATATTACACACTGTTTAAATAAAATAGAAAATGTCTTTTAAAATGAAGTTTCACTTCTATCGTGTGTGAATCGCACACACACCTTTTTTTAAAGGCATATCAATAAGAAAGGCTTCAGTTACAAACTAGATGTTTATGTTACATTATACGTGTAAGTAACATAGTATTATCGGAACCTTTGTGATTAGATAATTTATTTCTAATTTATACACTCAAATTTGCGTAAAAGTGAGCAAAATAACCATTCGCTTTATTCATGATAAAAAAGGTGTGTGTGCGATTCACACACGATAGAAGTGAAACTTCATTTTAAAAGACATTTTCTAGTTTATTTAAACAGTGTGCAATATACATACACACCGACATTTACTCCCTCGCTCTGGCTCACACAAAGAGGACAGACCGATAATGTGCGTTAAACGTTTAACGTTTAACATTTAACGTTTAACGCTTGGAAGTCGCATAAAAAGTTTCACTTCAAAAATCATACTAATATTATAATTGTTACGCTTTCACGCGAATGCTACTTAACCGATCATCATGAAATTTTGTATACATATTCTTGGAGGTATTGGAAGTAACATAGGGTACTTTTATCCTGGTAACAACATTTTTTGTCGTCCATGTGAGCGAAACCGCGGGCACAGCTAGTTATATTATAAACAAAACAAAACTCATAAATATAATAAATAAAAATATATATTGTTTAGGAAACATTCACAGTATAAGTATTTCATAGTTATTGTAATAATTTGTTTGGTCATTTCTTATCTACTTTCCTACTTTTTAGAATACGGTAATGTCCAAAAGTATAGTTAAGAACATTAAAAATTGGCACAGTTTACCCTATATTACCCAGAACATAGCACGTTTGGCGCACTGCCAACGACACCGGTTTAAAGCGTCGACAAACCTCCTCCCGCAAGACATGATACGGATCCCCTAATAACATTGAGTTTCATCGTCAAATAAATTAATGGAATACATACGTACATATAAAAAAAAGGTGTGTGTGCGATTCACACACGATAGAAGTGAAACTTCATTGTAAAAGACATTTTCTATTTTATTTAAACAGTGTGCAATATACATACACACCGACATTTACTCTCTCGCTCTGGCTCACACAAAGAGGAGAGACCGATAATGTGCGTTAAACGTTTAACGTGTTGGAAGTCGCATAAGAAGTTTGACTTTGTGTGAGCCAGAGCTAGAGAGCAATATATTATCGGTCTCTCTTCTTTGTGTGAGCCAGAGCTATATTGCACACTGTTTAAATAAAATATAAAATATCTTTTAAAATGAAGTTTCACTTCTATCGTGTGTGAATCGCACACACACCTTTTTATAGATATACTACTACCACGTCAATAGTGGTGAGTTACTGAGGCTGCAGTTGCTCGGTGAACTTTATTTCTATAATTAATATTATTGTTTAATATATAGTTTTTAGGGTTTTGAAGTCAACAAGGAACCCTTATAGTTTCGCTATGTCCATCTGTCTGTCCGCTCATAGATTCATAGTACTAGAAAGCTGTAATTTGGTATGAGTATAAATATTAATCACTTCGACAAAGTAGTAATATAAAATTATGAAAAAAAAAAATAGTTTAGGTTACCTTACACGTAAAGTGTGACGGTTTCTTTTTTCTCGTCTATCCCATCGTGTGGAATGTCATTGGATAGGTCGTTCAAAAATATTGCGGGTGTGTGAAAACCATTTTTCGATTCAGGAATCCGTTTGCGAAATGTTAAGCTTTAAATTGCTAATTTAAAGCCCCGCCCACAAAATTATTGATTTTGAATTTGTGAAAAAAATCATGATACTCGTACCTATATATAATGTAGTTAAAAGGAAAACTATCACAGGTAAGTAGGCTTTACAAGTAAACGAATGATAGTTAATCAACTTATAAAATGTGCTTAGAGAAGTAATTTTGAACAAATTCCATTAAAAGTTATAGTGACGTTTTGTGACGGGTGTTTGCGAAACCCTACACTACGCCTGGCCCCACATGCATTTGGCAAATTTTTGTATAAATAATGCTTAATTTATCTAAACTTTATAAATGCATGTTATGCATGCCAGTGTTGATTAATTAATTTAAGATTAAGTATAAATGATTACTTATTGTTTAATAAAAATCCGTACTAAACTTTATTTTATACATAACTTATATATTGGTAAAGTACTATGTTCATTAATAAATTGTTATTATCTTTTATTATCGTTATTCAAAGATGTCTTGTGGGCGGGGCACATTGATCGCTGAACGGATGGCTGATGGGGCCGAAGAGATCTTGAGTGTCGGCCACGTACTAGAAGACGCAGTATGGGTAGAACTGTCACAAGGTGGACCGATGACCTGATCAAGGTTCCGGGAACCCGCTGGTTGCAAGCACCGCAGAATCGGTTATTGAGGCGATTATTGAAGGAAGCCTATGTCCAGCAGTGGGAAAAGTCTTTCAGCTGACATGATAATGATGATGAATTAAGTCTTAAAGTATGTTTCTGGTCTAAGATTGGGATTTTAATAGATTCTTTCCGATTTACGTCATCAAAGCTAAATAAAATATTAACCCAATTTACTTGTATTATAATACTAATTCCTTTTATGTTTAAGTAAATATTTATATATAAATCTAGGTACTTAATAAAAAAATACAACATGTAAATAATTGTCTTATAACAAACAAAAATTTAAGAACTTGGCAGCAGAGCAGAGTCGAACGAGACATTTGCGAGCTGCCTCAGGAAATAGGCAGCGTGCTACGTTCCGAAATGACTTTATATTTCACACTCAAGTATTTAAGCATGCACGCCTTTATGAAACGAGATTGTCAAGTCTGGCTTTTACGGAGTTAAATCGACTTTAACGTAGTTTTTTTTTTTAGAATTAAATTTATTCTAACTTAGGCGCGTTATTAAAAACTGATGAGAGTGAATTTTTACGATGCGCGCGTACATTATTAAGTCTTATTATACATTAAATAATTCATGCTACACCACGCCGGGCACCAGCCAGGACACGATCAAACATCATAATAATTAGTATAACATCTATATTATAGATGTTTGACCGTGTTCCGGCTAGCGCCTGGCCCAGTCTAACATGAATCATCCTTTAAAGAGGGGTCTTTACGTTGTTTTTAATGGAATGTATAATACATTATATAAGTTGATTGACATATTATTCGACACATGACTCTAACAAACATAAGTTACTATTAATATTTCGTAAACGGACCCTTTAATAGAAAAATGGTTGTCACAGACCTACAACATTTTTGAACGACCTATCCAACGACATCTCACGCGATGCCATAGACGAGAAAAAAAATCATTTCAACTTTACGCGTAGAGGAGGTACCCTAAACATTGTTTTGTTTTCAAGATTTTATTTTATCATTTTGTCTGCGTGCTTTATATGTATATCCATATCAAATTACAGCTTTCTAGTACTATGAATCTCTGAGTTAAGCCGCGGGCAAACAGACGGTCATACTAAAACTACAAGGGTTCCTTTTGACTTCAGAACTCTAACAATTTCGTTTTAAACTTTGTGGCCACATGGAAATTTTTCGAGGCAACCTTTGGACGCATATTTACTCTACAGTAATGTATAAAAGACATAACTGAAAAATATTTTACTATAAACAGCTTGTCGCATTTACATACATAAATGAAATAAAAATTTTCATCACGTTAATGCCATCCGGTACTGTATTAACAAGATTTACGGATGTCATGCTATTAACGAAATAAAGGCTGTGAAAATGTACCATTAAACAGGTTGCCACTAAATTCAATTGCCTATTAAGTCGCGGGCACATCTGTCACACGCTATGTCAAGCTACGTGGTAGCCATAATCCCTTTCAAGCACGCGCACATAGCACCAATCTATACTCGTATATTTAAAATTTATAATTCAATACTATAATATATAACTATTAATAAATTCAGTTTTAAAATTATTCCCCTTTTAAACATAGCAAATATATGTTGAAAACTATACAACTTTTCATATGTAATATTGTTTAACATAAAATATTGTGTTTCCATAATTGTTTGGCATATAAGAATTTTATTATAAATTATTTTCTTATTGTTACCAATGTTTACTATGGTATCTATTGGTGTTCCTATCTTCAATACATATTATAAAACTCAATTCTCTCTATCTGTCTGTCCGTTTATGTTCTTTTCGTGCGAAAACCGCTTTTTCGATTTATCTGTTTTTTTTTATTCATAGCTATGTTATCTGGCCAGGTTATATGATGACTTTGTAAGATGAAGTAACATGCGAAATAAGCAGTGACGATAATGGTGAACCAATTAGAAAAAAGACGTATTTGGGGCACTTAAATGGTTTACGCTAAGTAAACCATAAGTGTTATATAAAATTAATGTTGTACATAATTGTAGTCCTTAAAAAGATCTACAAAAAGTCGGGATAGTACATATCTATCTTCTAAGGACCACCCATAATAAGCATTTTTGTCTTTCATATTCTGAGCGGAGGCAGCACATTTCGCGCGTTCGTTCGACTGACGGCGTTCGGTAGTCCACGCGAACGAAGCCGTGAGCACAGCTAGTAACAAATAAATGTGACGTGACGCGGCAAGTGTAAAGTATTTCCGAGCATTTAAGTTACGCTCTTTAACGTGATTTATAAACGGTAATAATTCAGACAAAAATACGCACTTTACCTGTAATTAGGATGCTATGCAATTATCTCTGTAATGTTGGTGTCTGTGAACGTTTCACCTTTAAAATGAAATTAAGTTTTATTTTTTAAGTTAGCGTTTAATAGCGAGTAAAATTGAAACCTACGCACGCATCATGTAACGGAATTGCGACTTGATAAAGTTAACCATCAATAATAATAAAGTGAATTTATTTCGCAGCCATCTTGGACCACATCGTCACTTAACATCCGGTGATATTGTGGCCTAAAATGATCCTAAACCTATAAACAAAACAGACTTTTAAAGACCCACTTTAAGTTAAGAGACTAATTTTAAGGGTATTGGCAATTTCAAAACCCGAACAATCCCCAGTTCTATATTTTTTCCTACATATACTCGTATCTTTTCTTGCGTTTAGGCGGTGAATTCTGAAAAGTTAGTTAGCACATGCCGGGGTTCGAACTTGTGGATATAGAACCAGTCTAAACCACAGGATCACTACGATTTTTGGTTCGAAAGAAGCTAGCGACTTTATATTTCAAATACCTATTAAAATTTTCTCTTATTTTAGTGTATCATTCATCATTCACAAAACCCGTGTACAAAGTAAACAAGATAATATAATATAATAATATAGACAAAGGCAATATAAAAGTGTCTAGATTTTTTTAGCGGACGTCTGTCTAGGGTCTAGACATACTCGAGATTTTGGTTAAGCTTGGACATTTGTAATAAATTGTTCTATCTGAATACACACATAAATAAATTTATTCAGAACTTTCGTTTTTAGTAAAATATTCGCATCTTTTATTTAGAAGTAACACATAATTCTAACTTATCCGCCACAATATTTCAACTCAAATATTTATACTCATTCTTACCGATTTCGGCCCAAGCGACTTATTTCTACTATTCAAATATAAATGTATCAATTTTTATATCCGTGGGTAGTGAAAGTGTCCTTAGATTTTATGTAAATAATTTATTCGTACTCAATAAATAAAAGTCAATAAATAACAACTACCTATTCGGATGTTCAGTAAACTGCGGTCAATACTTACAGTCTCTCTTGCTTATACTAATCTATGATCCTCTTGTAGATTTATACCTTTTATCGCTTGTTTATTCAATTGGTTGTCAGAACAGTCTTGGCTCTTTATTGTCGATTTGACCACTGTCTTAGCCGTATGGGCCCTGAAGCCTCAGACTGCTTTAACAGTTTCACCGGGTTTGGGGGCGAGCGCTTATGGCACTCAGCCGCAAAAGCTTTGCTACAAACTCCAAAGGTGGCAAAGTGGCCGAACCTCGGCTTGGGCTTTTGCGATCATGCGAAAATGTCACGATCTAATTCCCTATCTGTAGAAAATCCGAGCTAAGTATCTATACATATAGTATACATGTTTCTGCCCTTTGGGAGAAAAGTACGAACATATGTATATGTATTGAATGATCTGTAAATTTTTGTTTAATTTAATTAGCCAAAATAAGAAAAAAAAATCTTACAGAACCTATGTATCTGAGTCGTGTGCCCCATGCAGGGTCATGTGTGTATGTTGATAGATAGTGAATGCAGTGTTATTAAAACGCGCGAGCGACTGCTGACTCAAGGGCTCCATGCCGAAGGAACCTAGGCTTGAGTTGCCGCGGTCTTTGCGGATGTGAGCCTTAGCTCGGAACACGGCTCACTTATATATCTATATAAAACGAGGGTCGAAATGACTATAATGGTCTTGAATTTTATGACATCGTTTAAAAGGGGAAGTATGCTATTGTTTGTTTGATTACGTAATCTAACTGATAAGCTTTAAATATGTGTTTTAACTGCGATGCCTTTATGTACCATCGAATACATACTCGATATTTCGAGTACATTCTAGACGTTTCCAAATATTTCGAGAATACTTTGTGAATGAGACTCACAATGTTTGTAAGTTAGGACACAGTTTACATAATTGTAAATGATGCTTGTAGATTGTCTATATTTAGTTTGTCTCGCTTCGTACCATTTTCTCGCTAACGTCTATTTTCAAAATCATTGTCGTTACACTTTAACTAGCTCCTCAAATCAGTACAGTTTTATGTTAACGTCTTTCAATAAGAAGGCATTAAATAATTAAATATTGCATTACTTCATTTTCCTCTTCATTAAATGATAGAGGAATAAAATTTATTACTGATGTCCTTTATGCTGACGGTGATGCAACCGGTGTACTTTGGAGATTCAACAATGGTGATATAAACGTATCCAGTTTGAATAATGTGTTGTTAACGCAGCAGTATATTCGTCTAATGAAAAATTAGAGTCCTAACAGTGGGAAGCAATGATAAATAATCACTGAAAATATTTACTAGCTGATTAATTTTAAGTAAATTTTATCGTGGAATATCATATTTGATTAGTCTCTAAATGGTATTTAATAAAAGGCAATGACCGCCAACAAAAATAATGTTATTAAATTAAATTAGTAAATTTCCGGCATGACAGCGGTTGTATTTGGATTGTACTGTGCTTACCATAAGGGACAGTACACTCAATGTGCCGTGCTACTATACTATAAAAAAGTAATCTGTTTAGTTTATTTCAACCATTTCAATAATATAAGAGTTACTCTTTAAGATAAAAGATGGGACACTGTTTCCATTCCCCCAATAGTATAATTTCCAAAAGCCCTTTAGTGGATGCCTACATTGTTCGGATAACCCACAAGCGGTTTCCAAAATCCTAAACATCTTGTAAGCTGAACGTGAACATATGAATGGAATACTACGTTAAATAATAATATATACCAGCGGCTACGCTTCCCCAAGCCCGGTGAAGCTATAAAAGCCGTCTGAGGCCTTAGGGCCATTTCGGCTATCAGTATCAAAACAAAAGGCTTCACTCGCGTAGGTACGGTTGCTACAGTTTTTTAACTGTAGTTTATTTTTATTTGATGATTTTTTATTTACAAATCTGAACTCGTGAAATATTATTTCCTATACAAACCCTTAGAGGGTGGATTTAAGAATAACGACGATTTACGTGTTTCATTGAAGAGTATTAATGCCTAATAATCTTCTAATGTATAAATTAATATAAAATTAATACAATAACAAGTTTTAAAATGTTGTCCTAGTAATTCGGGATCGGCTATGATGAGACTGTCAAGACTTTTACCTTTTATGGTATATTTAATAATATAAAGCTCAAAAGATTGTTTGTTTTGTTCGTTTGAACGCGCTAACCTCTGGAACTACCCATCTGATTAATTTATTCATTCAATATATGTAATTGGAAAAGAGGTAGGGCGCAGAGAAATTTCTTTGAAGATTTCTCTCTACTTGGGGCAACCCGAATTGTGGAATACCTCCACCCTTCGGTCGTAGCCAAATGACCTTGTGTTGTGTTTCCAGAGGTCCTTGGGGAAGGAGGGTTCTAGGCCGGTAACGCGCTAGTGATACCTATGGTATTACAGCATCCATAGGCCACGGTAGAAGTAGAAGTGGTAAAGAAGTAATGGTGCGGGTTGGCCGTGTGACGAGCCGCGAGATATTGAGGGCAGAGCGCAAATTGACCGGTTTTTGAAGCACAGTAACTTTTTTATAAGTTGTAGTTTAAATTTTTATACAGACTTCAAGAACAGGAGCAGGTTCTCAATTCGAATGTGTTTTTTTTTATGGATTTTCAGCCATAACTTCTTTGTTTATCAAACGATTTAGATGATTCTTTCTTTGTTCAAAAGGGGATACCATAAGAGTAGTCTTATTTTAATTTCACGTGCATTGGACCTTGGATTTCGAAGATACACCAGGGAACTCATGAAAACAATTGAAGTTGGTTTTCATTTATTTAAAAAAATATATTGTTAAAATTAAAGAGTAAAACCACGGTGTGCAGCTAGTAAGATATATAAATAATCATTCAAGTATCCGAATTACGGAATCCCGTTTCCTCGAAGAATCCCGTATATCCCACATCGGATTACAATGACAATAACTCACGTGCGCGATGTCCTTTAAGGCTGGCTTTCGACCATGATTTACGACCGGCCAGAAGATTGTGCTCTAAGAAATAAATCTGGTGATATTAATACCCTCACTGACGAGTAGGGACCGCGTTGTTGGTTTATCTATGGATGTTATGAAGTATTAAATCAGGTTGAGGTACTTGCAGACTATATCGCTAAATGTGATTTTATCAAGCATGGTGTAGACAAATGTTATAAAAGTTTAAATATCGCTCAAGATGCTATATATATTGTACTTATCATTTCTCTTTAATTTAAACTTATTTGGAAAACAAATCTTTATATAACATTTGCAAAGTGTTTAGAGGAAGGCCTCTGATTTCTAAAATTAAAATATAGGTTCTTCCTAGCGTGGAAGTCAAGAGAGAATGATTTATTGGTATGAATTTATTATTATTATTATCTAATATATAAAATTATCGTGTCACGGTGTGCTTGATTGAACTCCTCCAAAACGGCTAGACCGATTTTCGTGAATCTTAGCGTGCATATCGGCCAGGGTGGAGAATCGGACAACATCTATTTTTCATCCCCCTAAATGTGAAGGGTGGTCCCTAAATTTTATTTCTTATTTTTTAGACAAAATTTTTTGTTTTTATTTTTTTATGATACAGCATCCAAAAATACATACAACCCTAAATTTTCACTCCTCTACGAACAACCCTGCGAGTGAAGCCGTGGGCACAGCTAGTATTATATGAAATTACTTTCCAATTCGTAAATAATGAACTCTAATAATATTGTATACGTCATTGGTAATATTGACTTGAACGGTATTACATTTTTTTATTTGCTATCTGTGCCCGTAGCTCCACTCGCGTGGACTAAAGAATGCTGTCGGTCGAGCTCACGCACGAATCGTGCTGCCCCCGCTTAAAAGACGGAAGACAAAGACGCTTATTATGGGATGATCTCTAGAAGATAGATATATGATATCGCTGACTTCTTAAGATCTAGAATTATGTAGAACATTAATTTGATATATCAAGTATGGTTTACTCAGCGTAAGCCATTTAAGCGCCCTAAATGCGTCTTTTTCCGAATTGATTCACCAATATCGTCACTGCTTATTTCAACGATTCTAGTTTTCTTAATAACATTGATCATTAATTAATTATGTTACCAATACTTTATTACCTCTTACCGTATTTCCAAAATAATTGCACTACACGTTAGGGTCTACTATGATTTTGATAGTATTTCGATCGTATTAAAATGTATCCTTTTATTTTTATATGTACTAGTAGCGTGTTATACTTCGTGTGAAAATGCGGAGAATATATTTATAATATATATCTGCCCGATGTAACACTCGCCATAGTTGTGGGATCAGCCGGTATATATTCAGTAATCAAGTGCAATGATGACTCAGTGGTAGCGTGCACGACTTCGCGTCGATTGACGTGAGTTCGAATCCTTGCAATGAGCCTGAGCTTTTGGTGAAGGAAAATATCGCGTGGAAACCCTAGCATGGTAGTAGGGCTTTTTCCGATGCTCGCATGTCTAGCTACCACCCTCAAGTTGAAAATCTGTCGCCAAGCACCAATAGGTGTGTTCCGGAAGCTTTACGTGGAGCCAGTCTTCCACTAAATTTAGCGTGTTACCATTTTGGGCCACATCGTCACTTAAAATCAGGGGTGATTGTGGCCACTACGCCAAACAAATAACTATAAAAAAAGTAGATTCGTAGGGACCTGTACCCGACTAGGTCTCTACCATAAGTGACTATCTTTTGGTGTGTCGCATTTCGGGATCATTCAGCGTATATCCAGCGCCCGACCGTCGATTAATTACCGATTTCTCGGTGAGAATTTTTGTTGCTTTCACTTTTATTTGATTCTAAAAACAGATTTTCCGCAAACGAAACTTATGAACGTATGCAATCAAAATTTATACAGACCCTATAAAATTAATTCCATTAGGCACTACGTAACAACTACTTTTAAGAGCTCTAATAGCTATCAAAAGTCGATCATAGTTATTTGCATCCTTTTTAGAAATATCACGATGAAACCCTAAAAATATAACTTAGATATAAATTATATTAGTTCAACTTATAAGAAAGACAAACCTATCCAAAACTAATATATTTTTCTATCATAAGTTACAAAATGAATTTGAAAGTTAAAGTTACTAAATGTGCCCCACGGTTTCATTTGTGTTAAATTTATTGGACCAATTCTTTATGGGGCGCCATCTAGTACTCACCTACAGCTTGCCAGATTGTTTGAAACTCTTGGTTACTGCTCCACTCGATAGAGTAATAGCGTGAAGTTTTATAGCATATAACCTCCCTCAAAATATAACATGCATAAAGTTGTAGTGACTGGTAAAGATTAGTGCACACACACACAAACAAACATACAAAAAAAATACACAATACTTTGAGCTTTTTATTATTAGTGTAGATTTTCACAGCTAAAACTCATATTTTTTTTTATAAAGTAGTTTAAATTTTGGTTAATAATGGTTTCACACTGTCGACAGTGCCCGTGGTGCATTAAATATTTTTATTATTATTTTTATGTTGAACGTTAGTCCACAATCTCACCTAATGTTAATTGATGATGTGGCCCAAGATGGTAACACGCTAAGTTTAGGCGGAAGACTGGCTCTCCAGTGCAGCTACCGGAACATATAGGTGCTATGGTTTCATCACGATGTTTTCCTTCATCGAAAGCTCAGGCTCACTACAGGATTTAAACTCACGTGATAGACGCAGTGTCCATACAGCCATCATTGCTTCAAAAATATTACACGAATACACTACAAAAACATAAAATTCAATACCAGATCCCTTTCTATCAAAGGAAAAAATATTAATTCCCCCATTGAAAATCGTATTTCTAAGTAATATTATTCACAAGATATTCATTGTAATAATTCGAAAACAAGTAATTGACACTCCAACTAATACTTGCTCTTGGAACTAAAGCCAATTTATTACAGACAGTTCTCTTCTTTCTAATTAGTTCGATGCTTCAATTAAATCGGATTACATAGTAAAATGCTTACGAGTTTTGATCTCGGTAAATTGAAATCAAAAAAGGATTTATTTCTTAACAACTGTTTTAATATTAGGTCTTTACCTATGAAATTACCGTTTTGTATGAAAAAATTTAAACGATGTTTTTTCATGTATTTTTATTTGTATTAATCGAAGTAATCACCCATGCAATCAATGCATCTTTGCCAGCGCAGTGGCAGTTTATTGATGCCCTTCTTAAAGAAATCAGCTGGACGGGAGGCAACAAATTCCTCAAAGGCATTTTGAACTGCCTCTCAGGTGTTGAATTTTTTTCCCGCCAAGGATTTATCCAAATTCTGGAAAAAGTAGTAGTCTGTAGGCGCAAGGTCTGGTGAGTAGGGCAGATGACGGAGAACTTCCAACCCCAGTTCTTGCAACTTGGAGACCGTCTGTTGTGCAGTATGAGGTCGCGCGTTGTCGTGCAGGAGCAGCGGAGACGAGCGATTGACCAATGCTGGTTGGAGATGTGCCAGCTTCTCCATCACTGTGTTCAGTTCTTCACAGTACACATCTGCAGTAATGCTCACCCCGTTTGTTAAGAAGCTGTGATGAATCACACCGGCGCTAGACCACCAAACAGGTCACTGTTTCACATCACTTTTCTAGGGGTAAGTTTTCGTTTAGGGCATTGTTTAGGTACTGAACCAGGATCCAACCAACTTGCTGAGCACTTGCGGTTATCAAACAGAATCCATTTTTCATCGCAGGTAACAATGCGGTTCAAAATTCCTTCATTTGTGTGTCTGTTGAGCAGTGCAAGGCATGTCTCGACGCGTACTTCGCGCTGGCGATCATTGAGTTCGTGGGGCACCCATTTGTCAAGCTTTTTTACCTTGCCAATTTGACGCAAAAGGACTAATATTGTTTTGACGCTAACGTCGAAAGCTGCTGCTAATTCAGCCGTAGATTGTGTATCATCAGCTTCCACAATCGCCTTTAATTCGTCATTGTCGACCAAAGTCTTCGGACGACCGCACGGTTCATTTTTCAGGTCGAAATTCCCAGAACGGAAGCGAGCAAACCAATAACAGGTGGTGCGTTGGTTTGTAGTGTTAGTTCCGTAAACGTCGTTGATGTTGTGTGCCGCTTGTGCCGCGTTACTGCCACGACGGTACTCATATTCCATAATTACTCGAATTTTTAACGTATCCATGATGACAAAAAAGATTTAAATGCGATGAAAATGTAACACTTATCAATAAACAAATGAATACTTTTGGACTAAGTATTTCATGTTTTTAAAATAAAAGTAATTTGAAATTAGAATTCTTAGCCAAACAAAAATTATTTTGATTTGAAATGGCCAGTACTGCAGAACGGCAATTTCATAGGTAAATACCTATTATATGGCTTGTGTTTAACTTATTACCAGTTTAAATTATTTACCTAAATTAAATTAAGGGATGAAATTTGTATTGTATGATTGTACAGGTAGTTAGTCCAAGAAATATTGATTAAAAAAAAAAATTCATTTATATATACATTTCATTATTTATCTATATGGTAACTGCTATTAAATTATCAATAACTAGCAGCCCACCCCGGCTTCGCACGGGTTTTTAAGAAAAATTTCAATAATTATAAATTATAACACACACACACACGCCATTCTTTTTGCGTCATGGTTTACTAAGAAGGAGTACATTATAGAGAAACATTTTTAATGATTTTTTAAAATTATTATTATATATTTTTTATATATGTTTATTTAGTTTAATTTTAAGCATAGTTTGAACCGGAATTAATATTTAATATTTTATTTTTAACATAAAAAAGTAGTTATCGTGACATAACTGTAATAGTTAGACATATGGTATCGCATACTTTTTTGTAAATATTATCATCACTTTGCTCTATTGTCAATAATTTCCGCAGCGTACGCGATGTAACGATTTTTTGCGGTATTTTTTCACCTTATAGACTATAAGATAAGATAATAAGATATAGACCTTAAACTTTATACTACCAAAAAAAGGTGAATGAACACCAAAATTAATACCCCACTTTAAAGGGTAATTTATTGTAACCAAAAATTTTGCGAAATTTATAACAGCAATGACTCTAAAATTATAATTGTCAACCCAAAATAGGAAACGACCACCAAAATTGTAACCTCATGTAATTTTCATTTCATATTTTTTCATTTTCTTCAATATCACTGGTATCTGGCGCTAGCCAGCCGTTGACGCAGCCATCGCCCGCTAATTCTCATCAAAAGTCATATTTAACCTAACCGAGCTAGCGCATTAATTTACTTGCTAAGATTTCATGGTCAATATATGATAAATATAGTAAATTTGGTATTTGAATACAATTTAAAGCGCACTCGTTAACAGTAATAATCATAAACAGCCAGTAACTCTTGGGGTCTCTGTGTATTATTTGGTGGTCATTATATTTAATCCCTTAATATATTGGGTTGGATTTTCGGTACCATCACGTTGTACCATTAAGTGTGGTTCTAATACATAGCGTAAATAATTTGAAAAGAAAATATTGGCTTATTGGAGATGTAGCTGATGAAAGTAAGAAGCAGTCTAGAGCATCGTAACAACGTAGCTTGCCTCTCAGTGTTTTACAGGTTACACCTTGGAGGCTCAACCTGTTATATCACAGGACAAGTAGACTTCTTTACGGTCCCTTTTGTGTTGGACTTCCCTTAATTGACACAAAGCGATTTGCTTACTCTTTTATTACGCGGACGATTAAGGAGTGGAATTCATTCCATCTGACTTCCAGTGCACCTCTTCAAGCGATGAATGAATAGGAATCTGATAAATAAGCGAGATCTATCGGCAACATCTTCACTTACCATCTGGTGAGATCGAAGTCGAGAGCGTAAATGGTAAAAAATATATATTTTGTAACTATTATAACAAGAAATACGTTTGGTTCATTTAAATTCATAAAGTAAAATAATCAACAAAAAAATAAGTAGAATTAAATTAAAATTAAATTAAATACATTTAATTTTTATTAGTTTTGTTTTATGGGGTCAATAATAAATAAATTATATTAAAGTTTCATCACATCTGATATAGGCGAAAGATAATACAGCGTCCATTTTATCAATGTAAAAATACTAAAACTACGCACTACTCACAATAAACATGCTTTTCTTTTGCCTCCATTATTTACCATCTTTTACTACCCTTTTATGAATTTCATCGAGTGAAATATTAATACCGACTACACATTCAAGAAAGTCCTTTCTTTAGAAACCCGTGTTTGGTATGAAAACTGATTTTGACCCAACTCTGACATTTATCCAAAGAGCCTATCTAATAAAGGCGTAACACTTTAGACGCGTTGTGTACACATTATAAATATTTATTTAAAGCTGATATAGAACGCGACAGTTTGGGAAAGGATTTCTATTTGAATTAGATAAGCCAAAAGTCCTCTCCACAGATTGCTTTTACTATCCTGAGATAGTAAGATAAGCAATTAAAATTAAAATATACAAAACGTTCAAACGGGATATCGGACTAAAACGGTCGTCGGAACGACGGATGTCACAATGGATACAGTGAGTGTAGCGTGCCATAATATCTCTAGTGTCAATGAAGATCATCTCTTCATTAGTAGTAGTCACTAAAAACTGCCTTCGCTAATGAAAACACTAGCAAATAAGTCGGCTCGTGACCACGGATTATTTAGTTGTAGCCGATGGTTTCACCCGTGTTAAATTTATTCAACCAATAATCCACCACACCGCGTCGCTGTCAACGCACCCTTGTGTCATATCGTTGTTCTGACTTTCCGTTTTTGCCAGATTGTTTGACCTTCATGGTTACTGATCAGCTCCTTAGGCTCTTAGTGTAAAGTTACAAAGCTTTATAACCTTCCTCAATAAAAAAGATATAAAAATATAAAATAGTTATTCAAATTTGACTGGTAGTTCCAAATATTAGCGCGTTCCAACAAACAAAAAAAAATCAACCATCTCTTCACCTTTAAGATATTAGTATAGATAAATACATTTCGTAAACGTTTAAGACATATATCTGCTAATATTCTCTTTCAGTATTAATATTATATACTAGAAAATATAAGGAGATCCTGTTGTATTTAACAAAAACATGTAATCTCAACAAAAAACAGACTTGAAGAGTATATCTTAAGCGTGCAGGAGAACGCACTCAACTCCACGATGAAGGCATTAGCGGGGATTACGCGAGGGGCGGCGTCGCGAACTCAGCTGATTGCGCCGTCAGATTTGAAGAGAATCACCGTGACATTGCGCTTATGGGGCAAAACTGACAATTCGGACATACGGTTTTTAAGTTCGAGCAACATAAAATTATTCTTTTTATAAAAAAATGTTAACATTATTTGGTAAAGGAACACGAAAAAAATTAAAGATAAAAATATTATTTTTATAAAAAAAATTGTTAATATTATTTGGTAAAGAAACACGAAAAAAATTAAAGTTATATCATGGTTTTTATGTTTAAAGGCCGAAAGCAAACGAACGGTCAAAGAAATTACTGAATCAAAGAAAACTTCACAAGGCTAGCTAGGTTTGATCCTCCGGCATGAAACCCGCAAGTCCGCTGCTTGTACGATACAGTAACAACCATTCACTCAACTTATACTACACTGCACTTCACACCTGCACATCACATGGTAAGTTCTTAGGTTCTGTAAGGGACTTTTTTCTTTTTTAATTGGTTAGTTAGTCAGCCTAAATTTGAAATAAATTTTATTTTGGAATTCTTTACTAAACGCCAGATAAAGATCAAGGTCAGTTAAAAAACGCCAATTTCATATGTAAAGGACCTAATATGTTAGGAGTGAAATTGAGTAACAGGATATGAAATAGTGTGTTAAGATAACATTGTGGTGTGATAGAAGATATAGTGACACGGAATGAGAAAGGGATGCTTAGATGGTTTGGACATGAATGAAAAAAGAATGACTAGATATATTTATTAGATGAGTGTCAAAGAGAACGTTGAAAGAGGAAGGAAGTTCAAGACAAACGTTCTCCGATTAGATCGGGTACGTTCTGAATAAAGATTAAAGTCAAGAGTTCTCTAAACCGACGAGCATCCATGAAAAGATTGATAAATGTTGAAGAATATGTAGAAAGTGGAAGGACGTGGTCTCTGCCTACCCCATTGGAAAAGTGGCGTGATTTATGTATGCATGTATATAACTAATAACTAAATTAAATTTCGAAAAATTGCATGCCCGCCAGTAGCTCTAGTCGAGTTTGGCCAGTTTGGTACGCTTGCGCTTATTGGCAATTATATATGTAATGCCTTCCGCACTCGTCCTAAATGCCGGTGTAGCTGTAAAAACACTTCAGGCCAAGAGCGTAGACATTCCAAAAAAAGTTGTGCACGGTGTCAAGACAGAAGATACTAGAGAATAATACCATGTCTTTGTGAGGCTCGCATCGGCCGCGGTTGCCTCTCATTAACTGGAGAGATCATCACGTAATCCATAATGCATTCAGAAATGGTACAGAGACATATCGTGCTACAAAGTAGAAATCAAGTAAATCTTAACTACATCCCTAATTATAATTCAAATTAAACAAAATGTTTCCTTGTATGCCGAAAAAATCTCTTTTGTTGCAGTTATGAAATTGTTTGTTTGAATTATGTATTATTAGCTATAACTTATTTTTTTTTATAGTAGCACAGCAGATTGAAGGGACTGCACCTGATTGTAAGTACAGTACAATTCAAAAACAGTAGCGACCACCGAGAGATCAAATATCCATCACCAGCCGTCGCCGCAATGCAAGCCTGTGCAAATAAAAACTCTGGATATACTCTGAGTTATACCAAAGCGACACGCATAAGCGAATCACAATGACAGGCTTTTCACCATATCCATGATTTTTGTAACCCATTATGGTCATTTCTTCGTTCGTTACCTAGCAGGGTGCACCAAGTGCAGGTGAGATTGGCTTGGTTGTTTCAAGTCTTAGGATGTTATCTACCACCTCTTACGCCCCAAAATATTTCGCGTTACATCCCATTCACATACTGTCAGTAAAGTACAGTGGGGTCCAGTGTGATCTTCTTTTAAGTTCAATATTTTTCTTTTCTTTATTTTAAATTAATTGTGTAATATACAATAATTATATTTATGAAGACTATTTAAAAACTGTTTAACGATAGCTGAGAAACTTTGTTCGGTATACAAACTGATAGTGTGTCGTAAACGCTATTGAGGGCCTAAGATTATTTTGCTATTACTTTTTTTTTCGCAGTAACCGTAGGGCTTTTCTCAAGAGAAATTTTACCCGAAGGTCTCAACTAAGCAGGAATTCGTGTCCAATTTACTACTCGTTACTTGTATTTTGTTTCTCCCTTCTGCCTGAGTCAGCTTTAAGTAATTGAGCCTGAGATTTCGGATTAAGACTTTTTTCCCCGCTGATACAAAAGGCACTTTTATTAAACTGAAATGAATATTTCTACTGTTATTACATTTTCATTTCTTTTCTTTGTTAATATTTATATATCTATGATCACGTCGCGCTCCCCTTTAGGTAAGTAAGAAAGTGCGGTACATGACTTTTCTTTACACTTGCAAAACTTTTTTTTTTCTTTAAATTGATTAAACAATTCTTACTTCCGCCCTGGCTTTTACTTCTTACTTGACTTACACATTTAAAAACATTTACTCTAGGCATTTTTGGTGTCACTAATCCATGAGCATTTCACTTAGCTTTCAACTTTTTCAACGCATCAGGATTACATCCGAATATCTATAAAAGTATCGGTTTTTTCACGAGCTATGCCTAATTAAATTGAATTTTAGGATTCGTTTTTCTCGTCAAACCCGGTCAAAGTTCAAAGTACCGTGGGATTTTGGTAAGTAGGAATCTCACATAACACTTCCAAGCTTTCTGTCAGAGGGGTAACAATAATGGGATCCCAATTTCACCTCATAAGTCGATTTATTTCCAGAGTAATTTGTGAGATGAATAAAACGAAATTTGAATAACCATAATTTTGCAAATAAATCTGAAACTAAATTGAAAACTATTTTAAATATTTGATAACATTGTACGTCAAATAAACGATAAAAAAATTGACAGGTTCTCGGTGACAGATTTTCATCTTAAAGTTTGAATATCTAGCCAGGAATACATTAGAATTGTCCTACCGATCCTACGATGTTTTTCTTCACCGAAAACTCAAATTTACTTAAAAATTAGAATCCACATCCTATGGAAATTTGTTAAATCATGTTAGCAATTAAATTTTAACAGTGTCGATGGTATGTAATAAAGTAAGATTCTTCTAGGAGAGTGTACTAATTTGGGCAATCATGGTTGGATTTTTGTATGGCTATAAAATGAAAGCTTGATCCCAAAGATTGTTATTTAATTTTATTTTACTAGAATACCTGTTCTAAGACTGTCTCACAAGCCCATGTGTAGTAACTGACAGTGTCAATAACGCTTCTAGCTCACACACTAAAATTGCAAGTATATACCATCCATGCCACTATAACTCGACTCTGCCACAAAATAAATTGCAAAGCGTGTAATAATACCGTGTTGATCGATATGTGTTCGAATTCCTGCAATGAGCCTGAGCTTTCGGAGAAAGAAAACATTGTGATTTTCTAATGCCCGCCTGACTAACTACCCCCTCAAGTTGAAAATCTGTCGACAAGCACCTATAGCTGTGTTCCAACAGCTTCAAATTAGAGCTATTTCTCCCACTAGGCTTAGAGTGGTACCATCGCGGGCCACATCATCACTTAACAACAGGTAAAATTATAACCAAAAGATAATTTACGAAAAAAAAACATTACTTTTTTAAATTTAACATATGGTTTATTAGCAACGCTAAGAAGTAAATAATTTGATAGCAGAGAACCCTATCCAAAGTGGACCTTAAGAGTAAACAAAACACTTCTCAAATACTTGAAAGACACTTTCTCAACTATGCAACATAAACACAATCCCTTAGCCCAATAGGATCTCAAAACCATGGCGATACAAAATTCCGTCCCTTACTAGCTCACTTACTAGATCGCTGAGTAGTGACCTGTTTCCTTTTATTCAAAATAATAATAATAAATTAAAATATTAATGCACTTACTCGAATGAAAATATTTTTCTTATCTATCGAAAAAACCACGTCTTTGACTCTCGCTGAAGCCAGCCTTATCAGTAGTTTCAGTAGTATGATATTATCTACATCTGATGACCTCAATTTGGTCAAAAACAACTGCTCTTACTGAGTAATCGAGTATTCTTCAGTCATCGCCGTCCTACTAGCTTGCGTTAGTGACCCTTCACGTTACGTTCTAATAATACGAAGTTAAAATCTTCAGAGAACACACGCCGGCCGGGAGGTGGTTCCAAAGCTTTAGGCCTAAAATATGAACTATGTTTTTTTTTTTTTTTCATAGAGATGAAGGTTAACTTAAAGCCGAGGTTCCGGAGCCCAGCTCTTGTGATTATGTTATGGAAGGGAGAAGGTGTTAGGTTAAAAAGCTCTCTAGATCAATCACCACGATACAGCTTATCACAGGTTCAGCCTGCTTCGAATAGTTTTAGAATGCTCTGGTGCGGTTTCTTCATTTACTTGCAATTAGTTAAATATCAATATAGTTTTACGTTGAATCTAGTGAAGATCATATATGTAGCTAAGCACAATTTTTTTTGTCCCTTTTTCCTGGGTGTTGGTCCTTAAATTAGTAGTTAAGTATTTATTAGAATTTAAGTTTAATTCAGAAATATTGCTATAAATTATTTAAAACTATCGATGTAAATATTACATCTCTAACATATGAGACAAATTCGCCAAATATAGATGAGGGTGTTTGAGAGAAAATGGGTTAGTCAAATAGTTTGTGTAACGACAAGATTGTATATATGCTATATGAATAGCGTTTAGTTTGATCAGTATTCATCTTATTTGAAACTATGTAGCTTATCCAATACTAACACAACTAAATAAATATATGAAAATATATTTCATAATAAAAACTTTACATAAACTATTTATTTATTTAACTTAATTTAGATACATCTATAATTGGGTTGATTACCTTTTTGTTTCTTCAAGCCATATTCCTATTTGTATCAATATTTCTTAAACAGTGATTTTGATACACTCGCACGTTATTCAAGTGATACTTGATATATATTATATTGATGTATATATATTCTTACAAAACCTTGTTGTACGGTATAAAACTCCCGTTAGGCCTGCGACGGAAGGACTAGGGCGCGCAGGGTAGGGTCCGCTCTCATCACACTGTCGTATGCGCAGATTGTTTTAGTGCCGTTCAGAAATTGCGAGAGTCACGTCAGTCCTCCACGCGAGTGAGGAGGGTTTTACTTGGCGTGTTTCGTGACGGGCTTTTGACTAGTAGTATTTACAATCTCATGCCCCCGCTTTACTGTTTGGTGTTTGAATACTATACAAAGCTGATGAGCTAATGAGCTGGTATCAAGGGGCGTGTTTGAGACTAAATTTGAAGGAGTGGTGATGTGGTGAAGAAGCGGTCTGCTGTGTTGGAAGTGATTTATCTAGGCAACGTTGGTACAGGTCGAATTACTCACACAACTTCTCATACACTGATACTAAACCTCATATCTACACGAGCATAAAGACTCATCTGGATTCGACGAGTTAGTACTACTCGGGTAAGTACCTTGATATAAGTCTAGTTTGTAATATTGTATTGATTGAATGTAGGCATCATTCACGGCGATAATCGTTCCTTACCCATCCATGATCATTTAGCACGCTTCCACATTGGGGTAAGAGGATTTTGTGATTGACCGTGAAGTCGAGGGCCTAGGTCAGTAAGTAGGTACTACTCGGGTAAGTACTTTGATATAAATCAAGTTTGTAAAATTATTTTGGACCAGGCTGGACAAAAAGAAATTATCAACTCAATCAAGAAATAACTGGATTAGTACACCTCTACTAGTGTCCAGAAAGATCGAACTAATGCCACTTTTTTGTATGATGTGATTATCTTTGATTGGTTACCACCAATATCGATTGTTTGGCTAGCTGGAATAAATCTATGTAAATAATGTCAATCTGTACGTCACTCTTTTGGTAAAATCTTTTTCTCAGTGGAAGACACAGTTTTACTACACAGGCAGACATCTTTATATATCGATCTCACTTGCTACTAATTGATTTTTTTCTTCTACACATATTATAAAACTCAACGTCTCTGTCAGTCTGTCCATTTATGTTATTTTCACACAAAAACCGCTTATCCGATTTACATGTTTTTATTTTATTTTAATTCATAGTTATGTTATCTGGCCAGGTTATAGGATGTATTTTGCAAGGTAAAGTAACATACGAAATAAACAGTGACGATAATAGAGAATCAATTCGAAAAAATATGCATTTTGGGTGCTTAAATGGCTTATGCTTAGTAAACTATACGAGATATATTAAATTAGTATATATATAATTGTAGATCTTAAAAATTCCTACAAAAAAGTCAGCGATAGCATTTATATATCTTTTAAGAATCACTCACAATAAGTATTTTTGTCACCCGTCTTTTGAGCGATGCAGCACGATTCACGCCTGCGATCGACCGACGGCATTCTGTATTCCACGCGAGAGTAACCGGGGATACAGCTAGTTTTTAATGAATGGGAGTAAGTTTGCCAATAAAACAGTTTTTGTTCTGGACGGCTTGTCTAGTTGATTACTAAAAATAATTTATCAATAACCAAGATCAGTTTGATGTAACAAAAAAAATAAATCATATATAAATGAGATAGCTGTGTCCGCGGCTCTGTTGATATATTTCGTATGGTTTACTCAGCTTAAGCCCCAAATGCGTCTTTGTAAAACATGTAAATGGGACACTTATCCCATTTTTTGCGTAAAAAGAACATAAAAGTACAGACAGACAGAGAGACGTTAATATAGATAACGTAGCTTTATACATAAATATTAATTTGTTATAAATTGAAATCTCGTCTCTAAAGAACTAACTATAATTTATCACTGTCAAAGGTGACATTAATTTTCGTCATATTTCTTTTAAGATTTAATAATATAATGTACATTTAAAAGTAATGGACATCTAAAAGGTTAACTTGTTTAAGGTATTTATGTTAAAGGAGCTTTAATATTAAAAATATCATTTTTAAAAGTTCTAAGGCGTTATTTGGCAATCTCAAATAAAAATTGAATTTAAATAATATCATCACGATTGGCATGAATACAAAAGTTAATCACAAGCAGTATACTTTATTAACTTAACTAATTAATTCACTGAAATTGTTATCATTAACTATAAATGCTACAATACTTTATGAAAAATACTATTTCTATTCATTAATAAAGATATATACTGGAGCAATATTATAAAACAATGAAGTCATCGATAAATTCCGTCATCTTTATAATGGATCGTTCGGTCAACCGAGACCAACTGAGTTTAAATAATAATGTTTTACGAGATGTAAACAGTCCAAGGGTCTGAGTCAGCATTGTAATACGCAGGGAGACCGCACTCGGGAACAGTGTTTATTGTAGTCGACTTATTAACTGAGGTCTTCATTATCCAATAGCTCGAGAGAGAATGTTTTCAAGCCGGTCGTTACCCAGTTATAAAGTGCGCGCGGTCACTGAGCATACGTGTTACTATCGTGCCCAGCCTAAAATGCGGGTCAATAGTAAGAATATTAAGTCATTAGTACTGATTCCATAATCACATCGACATGATTTTCCGACATATACTAAATAGTATATTATTTAACATGACGTGTTGGCAGAGGAAGCCAGTTCCTGTTCTAGCCTTCGCTTCGCCCGCTTTGTAATAGCGTCATGTCAATAGTGCAGTCAATAGTTTTTTTTTATTTTTTATTTTTTTCGAACTGACTACACTGTTAGCCTGATGGGCCCTGGAGCCTTTACGGCTTTTACAGCTTTACCGGGCTTGAGGGCGAGCGCTTCGGGCACTCAGCCACGAAAGCTAAGCAACAACATCCGAGGGTGCCAAAGTGGCCGAAACTCGGCTCGGACTGTTGCGCGTATGCAATTAAGTCGCGATCTGACTAATTCCCTATCCGTAATTCGATCTAAACTAACTATACATATATACATGTTTCTGCCCCCTGGGAGGAGGGAAGGAACATGTGTATGTGTATTTAGTGGTCTGAAATTTTTGTCTACTCTAACTAGGCAAAAAAAAGGTCCCTTACAGAACCTATGTACCTATGTGTGTTGTGCATGTGTGTATAATGCAGTGTCATGTATGGCTGTGAAAGCTAGTGATTGTAGAGTCACTTGTATCGCGCGAGCGGCTGCTTGTCTCAAGGGCTCCATGCCGATGGATCGGACCTAGGCTTGAGTTGCCGCAGAGGAGGGTGGTCGTGGCGGGTGTGCGGGAGCGAAGTTAACCGTACGTCCCCTGCGGAGGGAACGGTGGTTTCGCGGACGTGGGCGCGAGCACGCATATGTTGCGGGAGCGGACGCGTAGAAATTGTTAGCTTTCTCGATGTTGTCATCGGGATCGACAAAGAGATTTCCCGGACGGCGTTTATAACGTTTGGCAACGGGGATCGAGTTGTCTGGGACGTATTTCGCGGTGGATTTTACGAGCGGGTTGGGATGATTCGAAGCGCTATCGAAGTATCTCCTGGTGAGATATTTCACATAGGCTTCTATCGAGGGAAGCCTCATGTCCCTGTGCAGGTCCATGTTCTTAACGAAGGCTGGAGGGTCAAGCAGGCGACGAAGCAACCGATTTTGGACTCTTTGCATGCTGGCAAAGTTATGTTTGGACATATGTGCGAACGCGGCGCAGCTATATGTCAAGATCGGACGGACGCACATATTGTACAGTGTGAGCTTATGTCTTAAGGACATTTTGCTTACCGAACTGAGCAACGGTCGCAAGCGGGAAAGGTTCCAGATGGCCCTATTCCTGACTATAGTAACGTGTGCGTTGAAGTTAAGCTTCGAGTCGAGGGTGACACCCAGATATTTAGTCTTGGTGGCCCAAGGGATATTCGTACCGAATAATGAGAGGGGTCCTACCGTGCGTGGTAGTTTGCATGTATGCGGTTCGAACATAATCGCGGCGCTCTTTACCGGATTAATAGCTATTCGCCACGTTCGAAACCACTCCCCGAGAGTGGTTACGGTACGTTGGACTGCGCAGGCGAGATTTTTTCTGTGTCTGTTTGACCCGTATATGACTGTGTCGTCAGCGTAGAGCCCTACCTCGACCCCGGGGGGCTTCGGGAGGCAGTCAATAGTACGAACGCCAGGTCTATAGTACGATTGCCCGATCATTAGTATGGTTTAAATAATCACACTGATATATGTATTTGACTAATAATAGATAAATATATATTTACAAAAAACTTTTTTTAAATAAATCAGGATTGTATGACTTATTAATTATAGTTATTTTAAGCCGCGGGAAAAGAACTTTATTTCACTTCATAACAAATTCATTTCAGTTGTAGAAGATGGATGACAGCTGAGAAAGGATAATGGATGAACAACCACTGTCATACTGTCATAACATTGCGAAAGCCAAATCAAATTACTATGGCAGACTAGTTTGTAAATATCCGCTAACACAATTATGCATTAATTTTGAAGATAATTGCCTTTTTTTAAAAGACTGATCCAATATATTACATGTATTTTTTTTATATTGCTTGGAACTAATCCTGAACAAAAAATATATATATACCCTAGTATGCAATATACCCTATATATTGTTATGGAACGCTATAGAATTGATTAATACCACTATACACAAAATAACGATATATCCTACCTAATGACCAGATTTGCCTTTTCCCTTTAGCCATTACTTACTATTTCAATTATATCAAAAAACTGTATAAAACAAAAGAATACCCAAGCTTTTAATAAAAGTTGCCCAACACAATAATCTTTGATTCTCCAACGCATTTTCTCCGTTCTAAAAGCCATTCTACATCCATCAATCATTTACATTGAATGGATCAATTTCGGAAACGTTGAATCATAATGGACGGAATGAAAAGAGTTGAAATATGTCACGTTCTGAAGGGAATACTTAGGGGGCTAATAAAACTTGACGCCTTTGATGAGATTTACTCTTCACAGTAAAAACGACGGAAAGATTTTCTTAAGGGTACACAATAAATTGCAGGCTCAGATTATGTTGCGTTTGAGTCGCATAGATGTTCCGTTTCTCCCACTTAACTTTTATTAACATTATCTTCAGTTGTTTCACGGGGCTTGCAATATTTTCTTCGATATTTGACCGACGAAGGCGTTACTTTGTGGAAATCCATCGTAAATAATTGATACTTACAATAATTTCTTTGTTACTTCCGCTTGGGACGGCTTAGAAGTTAGTACGTTTTTATGCAACAAACAAATGTTCAGACTCGATGGAGGTAACCCCAAATAAACAATAATAACTTGCTGTTTCTAATAACCCAGATGACGTCCATAAGTTGTGTGTTTTCGTAACGAGGATGCCAAGAGAAATCTTGGTATCCTACTACTGGTCTCCGACATCTGAAGAAGAGGGTCTTTCTCTGTCTCGAGCTGTCGCACTGGTAGAACGTCTGGATCAGTTACCAGTTTGACAAGACATGCGAGGATCGGAGTGGATATAGGGAAAGTTTGAGGCTACTGAGGTTAACCCCAAATAAACAAGAATAACTTGCTGTTTGCCCTAACCCGGATGACGCTCACAAGTTCTGTATTTCCATAATGAGGATGTCTAGAGAAATCTTGGTATCAAATTGGTAGACTTTAAATGGTAAAGAATATCGGATATATTTATTTTGTTTCTTCTATCTGACTACTCTATTATCCGTAAGGACCTTGAAGCCTCAGAAGGCTTTTACAATTTCACCGAGCTTTGACGAGCGCTTAGGGCACTTAGCCGCGAAAGCGAGGCAACTAGCTCAAGGGTGCCAAAATGACCGAAACTCGGCTTGGGCTGTTGCCGAACATGCGAAAAAGTCGTGATCAAACTAATTCGTTATCCGTACAAATCCGAGCCCAGAAGGAACATGTACATATGTATTTAATGATCTATTAATTTTTGTGCGTTGACGTTTCACGGAGTACTAGTTATACAATCATTACCATCCATCCCCACTTTTAGTTTTGCCGAATACGTCCCATTTATTTGTTGATTTAGCAATGTATATTTCTTATTATTATTGTATTTTTATAACTCTAACTGATCCAATATACTTAATAGGAATCCCTATCAACATAATATTTGTAGAATTTGGTATGTTTGATTGTCCGAAAGTGTATGACCCTCTGAAACTAAGGTGTTTAGCAAAATGCGACGTATTTAGGTGCTTTTTTTCATCGTTTTGGGACCCAAAACGGTCGAATACTTATATTTTATAAGTTTACTGGCTTGACGGCGGCTTCGCTCGTGTGGATGACAGAAGAAATCGTAATTTCTTAAAACTAATAATTTTTATTAAATGAAGATATCGTGATTTATTTTTTATGAGGTCCAAGTATTTATACAAAAAAAAAATGATTGAAATCTATGCAGTAGTTTTTGCGTGATGCGTGCACATCGGCATACCTCAATCATTTTATTTATATAGAAGATAGATAATATATTATCAAGCACTTATCGTTGCCACGACTAAGCTTGAAAGCCGTTCCTATGTATGACTTAACTTTTACCATCTTCATGTGGCCAAACACTTGTTAAACAGATTATTTTAAAAATCCAACAGATCATTCCTATATTGAAATAATGATTAAACGTAAATTACTTTATAATTTAAAGCAGCAAATTGGAGTTTAAATTCTAATTATGTAGTATTGAAATTAATGTATTCAATTTTAGACAAGGTGATTAATTAATATGTAACAAGTTTTAATGTGTTTGATAAATGAAAATACGTATTTTCAGATGTGTTAATTGGAACTAAACCTTATACCTAACGTTTTAAACGAAGGCTAATTTAAATTAGCAAATTTTATTATTTTTAAAAGGACTGTTCAGTTTTGTTTTATTATAGCATAACAAAGTGACAAAACTGTACCTAATGGTAGAAACAGTGAAAACAACGGTGACCACCGAGAGCTATACAATTAATTGCCAGCCATCATTTTCATGCCGTCCTGCTCAAATGTCTCTTCACGTTATGTTCAAGGACCAGATATTGTAGGAAGGAAACACTGGCCTGGAGACTGTTCTAAAGCGTTGATATGACACAGAGAATTTCGAAAGAAAATATACAATAAGTTTGTATGTTAATATTGTTTTAATAAAATTTCATTTGATATCATTTCAAGCGTTATATATTCTGTGTTTTTATGGCAAAATAAGTTTCCAGCTGACGAGAATTTTGCTTACAATATTTTCGTATGATTTGCCATTGCACTATACAGGAGACATAATTTCCACGTGCTTCTCTTTATTCGTCGGGAGAAGTTAGAATGGCCGTATAAAACGAGGCACCATCTGGCGTGACACGGTTCGTTAGTAGTTCTTTCTGTGTCGGTCGTGTTGAACTTCGAGATTTACGGTTACGGTGTTCGGTGAACTTATACTTTTGCCGGATATTTTTCCAGGAATGAAAATTTATAATTGGTCATTTTTCATGTATTTGTTAGGAAAAGTCCGACGTTCAGTATCTATGTCCAGAAATCAAATTCAAAAAGATGATTGAATTCTTAAATATAAACTTTACGTGAATCTGAAATCTAGTACCATGAAATTATAGTTATTAATAAAAAATATTCCGTATAGGTTTAGCCATAATCTAACCTGATGTTAAGTGTAAAGTAATGATGTAGGCCAAGGTGGTAATACGCTAAAACTTGTGAGGTAACTGGCTCTCAAGAAAAAGCTCCCGGAATACACATATATTTCATCACGATGTTTTCCATCACTACCTTCACCATTTCACTAACACTCAGGCTGTTTGTAAGAATTCGAACTCACGTCGATCGACGAGATATCCGTAAACACTACCACTGAACTATCATTGCTTTAAATTATTATCTAAATCCACTTTCGCGTCTCAAACTATGAACATTATCTACGACTTACCTGGCCATATTGTGATGAGTATCGTGTAAATTGTAAAAAATATAAATTGTTAAATACAAGAAATTCAAGACACAAAAATACAGTATTAAATTTTAACAGAAACAAAGTGAATAGTTTAACACGAAAAAAAGTACTCACATTTTTATTCTCTTGTAAAAATATTTATTAATTCAAAAAAATTTCTAAATTTGACTGTTCATAACATTAATGCAATTTTGATTAATGGAGCTTTCAGCTGTTATAAGTTAAAACCTACCTGGGGTGGAGAAGGTGTGTAAATAGCTTTTTCACTGCGGATATGGCTAGATATGTGCTTTCATTTAAAACACTACAAAAAATAATTGAATTTCGGACGATTTCAGATGTAAACTAAGTGGACCGGGTCAATGACCACGTTGCAGGAAGTAATAAAATTGGCAATTAAGATCTTGATGGCAACTCCGAGGCGGGTGAAGGCGCTTGTTGCGCGCGGTCAGCGAATGTAACGGTAGATTCCGCGGCTTCTCCTTTACACCGCTGCTACACCCACGATTTTGTCGCCCTCTATAGGTGGTGGTGTGTGAAGTTACCAGCAATCTCCTCAGGTGGCGAAATCTCAATAATTGATCACCAACCCCCTTATTTCCGCGCATAACCGCTACCTATGTATCTATCTATCTACCTATTTATCTAAGATCGATTTAAAAGAAGCAGAATTGATAAAACTCACACTTTAATTTTCCGGCTGACAACTTTTTGTGTATGAAGGATGTTAGCCTGACCTGAAGGTTACCTTATGATAAGTGGCATCAGGCATAGTGCCGAGCAACAATAAAAAAATCATTCAACACGTTCCAACAAAAACGTTGCTCGACAAACATGACGGCTGTGTGTTGGCTTGTCTTAATACGAACCCTACGTGAAGCATGTTAAGATATTTGGCTCGTATTCATTATAGCTCAACTGTGCCTTTTTTTCGTTATAAATTCAGTATATTATTTTTATTTCATGCCAAAAACTTAAAACATATTTTGGCACGTGTACGTCGTTTGGATAGCACAGTTTCCGTTTTAAAATGTCCATTCGAAGGATTTTGTCAAGTGCCCCCATGAAGTAATAGTTTCTTGAAAGTAGACATCCGGGAGGGACTTTATATTAGTCCTTTTATTGTATTGCATTTAGAGAATAGAAGTTTGCAGTTAGATTTTATCATATTTTCGGAAGATATTTTTCATTTGGCGCATCTAGTCGGAGTAAAATTGAGAACTGCGCACGTCTCATAAATGTGACGGAATAATGAAGCACATAACTTTTACATACTTAAAAAAATACTAGAAAATGTAAAAATGTATTTGAAGTGAAAATTTCCTTAGCGCCGTTGTAATTTGAAACTCAATGAAAAGAAAAAGCGACTGTAAAAAGAGACAACCCTATACATCTATACTACGAGAGAATGAGATTGAATACATTTACATTATGTATACATTATATCTACTTATACATTTATATATACAGGATGGCATGACAGCAGCGACCGCCGATGGATTTCGATCTCTCGGAGGTCGCCTTTGTATTTAGATTGTACTGTGCTTACCATCAGGAATAGTACAGTCAATGTGTGGACCGACCTATTATATATAAAAAAAAAACATTATGTACGGCTAATGCAAGTCCTGATTTTCATAATTGTGATCGTCGTCGGTTTGGCCTAGTGGTGTGAGACAACCAGACTTCATACGCAGTACGCACGACTGGTCGATAGTTCAAATCCCGCTGATTTAGGTTATTTAAAAATAAAAATAATGCCTAAGGAACATATTTTTTTCTGAAGGTTTCACTTCTGACACGTGTGATCTGTTGATAGTTCCAGAGATTAGACTAACAAAGCAAAAATCAACAAATATTTTCAGTTTTATAAGATTAGTGTAGATGTTAATAACTACAAATAAACAGCTAAGCATGTAAAGTAAAAAATATACTAAATAAATACAAAGATTGCTCGAGAAAATAATTGACAAAAACGAAATTTTCAAAGCTATATTGAATGTACACAGTTGTCAATCTGATATACACGGTTAATTTAATTTATATCCCACAAAAAAGAATATGTTTTGCTTATAGTAATAGCGGTACTTATCAATGAATACAAAACCTAAATGTAATGAATATAACTAAGAAATTATCATCAATCATTCCAGTGTAGATGAGAATGAATGGCTCATACAAAAACTACACTACTAAATACCGAAACACTTACTTATAGCAGAAAAACGGCAATGATTGTTCGTTTCCTCGCATTCTGGAGCCGCAAAAAGGGTGCGTTCCTATGATTTATGCCAGTTGTTGCTTGATACACGCCGTAACTGAAACCTGTCACGAGAGATTTATAACAAACACCCTGTGCATGAAGAAAAAATATGACTTGTGTGTATGTAAGAGAAATTGTACGCCTGTGACGTAGAAACATTATGTAGTTTACTTATGTATTTATTCGTTTCGTGTTATTTTTCACATTACGTATAAGTTATGTTCATGTCTTCCACATAATTATAAAAGAAATACGTTAAAAATAGGTAAGTATACTTTCACTCTTTTTAGCTGACAGAGCTTAGCAACGTCTTAATACCCAAGTCGGGCATATTTTCGGGCTTGGATGATGGCTATACAGTGTCTAATGTATAGTCTACGTGATGACTGTTATTATTATTGCAGTTTGCTATTATATCTTATCACGGATGGTGGTGACCGTCGGGATTGTGGTGACCGTCGGGATGTTGGTGACCGTCGGGGTGGTGGTGACGCTTTTAATTTTTATTATTGTAGTTTGCTATTATTATTATATGATTTTATAGATAGATCATTGTAAATAAAATAAAGGTGTTAAGATAATTTTGTAAAGTAGTTTTTTTGATATTTATCTAAAAAAATCATAACAAAAATGTATACCCGAATAATTATTTTTATTATTATTGCAGTTTGGTATTATTAGTATATGATTTTATAAATCATTCTAAATAAAATAAAGGTGTTATGATAATTTTTTTAAATTGTTTTTTTTATATGTATCTAAAATATTATAATAAATATGTATAGCCGAATAATTATTTTTATTATTATTGCAGTATGCTATTATTAGTGTATGATTTTATAAATCATCATCATTACATAGTATAAAACAAAGTCGCTATAATCTGTCCGTCCGTATGTCTGCTTAAATCTTTAAAACTACGTAACGGATTTTAAGCGGTTTTTTGTAGTAGATAGAGTGATTCAAGAGGAAGGTTTATATGTATAATACATACATAATATTGTAGAGAAACACTGGTAAATTTAGAGGTTTCTAAGTGATGTCGTAAATAAACACATTTTTTGCGCTTACATTGCAAACGCTGGCTGAACTCCACGAGATAAATCAAAATAATGTACTACAGTATTGTACACCTTAAAAAGGTCAACAAAAAAGTCCGCAATGGTATATGTCTATCTCTTAAGGATAACCCACAATAATCATTTTTTATCTTTCACATTTTACGGGAAAAAATGGCTTATTTACTAAGTGATTTTAAGCAATACAGCATTAATCCTTATCCAATTAAGTACCTTAAATACTTTTTCCATTTAATATAAATCAATATAGACGTTTACAGCATGTAATTTAAATGAATATTCCCGAAGATATGACAGATTTAAAATGTAGGGAAGTGCGGCGGTACCGGCCCTATATACCATGGTCAATTATATGTCGCTCTTTCAAGAGTAACCTCTAAACAAAACATGTTTGTATTATCTAATGACAAAAAGCTGTAAATGTTGTTTATAAGGACATTCTGTGGTAGGTAGGTACATTTAGTATCAGCATTGCACCCGTGCGAAGCCGGGGCGGGTTGCTAATTGTAAATAAAATAAAGGTGATGAGATAATTTTGTAAAGTAGTTTTTTTTTATATTTATCTAAAAAAACCATAATAAAAATGTATATCCGAATAATTTTTTTTTTCATTATAATTGCAGTTTGCTATTATTAGTGTATGATTTTATAAGTCATTGTAAATAAAATAAAGGTGATAAGATAATTTTGTAAAATAGTTTTTTTGATATTTATCTAAAAAAGTAATAATAAAAATGTATACCCGAATAATTATTTTTATTATTATTGCAGTTTGCTATTATTAGTATATGATTTAATAAATCATTGTAAATAAAATAAAGGTGTTAAGATAATTTTGTAAAGTAGTTTTTTTTTTTATTTTTATCTATAAAAAAGTGATAATGAAAATTTATATCCGAATAATTATTTTCTGTATACCTCGAATAGAACTTGAAATTAATATTTTATAATAACACTTTTTTCTGATTTTAACTAACGAACTAGCTAAGTTTTCGTTTTCACGCAATTAATAGACTGTATAAGTAGCTCACAGTTGACAATTAACTACGATTTGGTCTTCTAAGTTCCCCAAGCCCGGGTGAAGCTGTAAAAGCCGTTTGAGACTTCAGGGCCCGTATGGCTAACAGTATAGTCTATTCGAAAAAAATATATCTAAGTTCCATTTTGGACTAGCCATGGCATTTGAAAGTCTTTTATTATCAGTTACAAATAAATAAACATATATTTTACCGTTTTTGGAAAATAAAATTTTTAAGCAATGATAGTATGATTTAAAATAATAATGTATGTTTTCGGTTTTATAAGCTGATAACTAATAAAGATGCCGAAGGTGCGGGTAAACCAGAGTCATTGATATAAGATAGTTATACTTCTTTTGGCGCGTTAAGTGAACGGTAAAATTAAGACCTGCGTCATGTGACAGAAGTCCGACATGATGGTGTTAACATTCAATGTTAATAACGAAAATTTATTTTATTGACTTGTGTACATTTTGTAATAATAATTTCACGATCTATGGATAAACATCACTTTTATACAAAATTAAAAAAAAACCCAAAGTCAGTAAAATTAATTCCGATTATTATCATTGATTGATTGTGTAGATAAGTACAATTTTTTTGTACTTAACACATACTTGTAATTATACCGTAATTTCATGAACCAGAGAGAAATATAAAATAACAGTTTAAAAAAATAACATTTTTTAAAATTTAGTTGTAAATCGAATATTTTAAAAAGCGGTTTCCATCAGATAAGAGTTCCATTTGACCGAACTATCGAGACTTGGACAAGTGTTAGCCACTTCGAATGTTCACCAGCGCTTTTGATATAAAATGAAATTTAATAAAGTACAAGCGTTTTCCAATGAAACGATCGGGAATATATAATACCTACTATGTATTACATGTATAATAATATGTATCCTTTGTATTGACGACTTTTGCTACAATTCTAATATTGTATACTTTATAAATGTTGCCAAATATTTTTTCTCTTTGTTATTTTGAAAAATATCATTAATGCAGACAATTTTCTTACTACTAGTTCTTACTTTTTGTTATAAAATGTTTCCAATGTAACAATACGTCAAAATAATATTTTAATTTGAAATCCATAATGATGTAAGACACATCTAAATGATTTTCGCACTAAGTAAATTCGCACCCTTCTTTCTAATAAACGTATAAACATTGTAGCAGAGATCAGGAAATTCTAAAGAATTCGGCGGCTATTTAACGGCGACACAAATGTTATGCGGGGTAGGCAACAAACTACCGGTAGCTTACACCACCGGGTCCTTCCTCACCAAAATGCCAAGGAAAGAAACTGTGTCACTCACCTGGTGATGGTCTAAGTTTCCAGACCATGAAGCTCGAGCTATGAAATTCGTCGCAGCGCCGTCCACAATACACATATAAATGTGTCGGCCGTTTAAAGTTTGTTTAGCACGTCACTAACACCATATAGTTCATAAAACACGAGCCGCGTGGCGATCAACAATGTACTTATGTTTACCACACATCTGTCGGCACAAGACGTGTTGTAATCGCACGGCTCTGATATGACTATATCTGCTGTAAGCAATTTTTGCGTCTCGTTTATAGCTCCAAGAGAAAAACCATGGGTTTTTAATTGGTTTCATTCCTATATAATCCGTTCATAGCGGCACGGCAGTGAACAATTCTAAAATGCAGAATTTTCTCACGTTAAAAAATGTTAGGACACTTGCTAGATCGTGTCAGCGAAGGCATTATTAAAATGCCATCGGAATCAATCAATGCATTTATAAGCGTAGCTAGGATTTTTATTGCGGTGCAGGGGAAAGGGCAGTCAGGAGAATAGTAATGTTAAGTTAGCTAACTTGGCAATATGACTGCACAGTAGTCCAAAAAGAACGACGGCTGTTGGTGACAGATTCCTGTTAGAGTAGCTGGGCCCTTTGTCCGTACCTGGTTACTCCCATGAATGTATTTACAGCGATTTAACAGCCTTCGGTATTCGATTTGCAAGATGGGTGTCGAGAACTATCGTTAATTGAGTTGCCACTTGATAATCATAGGTGTTTTTGGAAAGAACTTTTTTTTTTCGTACTGACTTTACTTTTAGCCTTAGGTTTACGACTTTTACAGCTTTACCGGGCTTGGCGGCGAGCGCTTAAGGCACTCAGCCACGAAAGCTTTGCAAGAAAATCCGATGGTGCCAGAGTGGCCGATCCTCGGCTCGGACTGTTGCGCGTGTGCAAATAATTCGCGATCTGGCTAATTCCCTATCATTTGATCTAAACTAACTATACATATATACATGTTTCTTCCCCCTGGGAGGAGGGAAGGAACATGTGTTTGTGTATTTAGTGGTCTGAAAATTTTTGTCTAGCCCACTAGGCAAAAAAAGGTCCCTTACAGAACCTATGTACCTATGTGGTGTGCATGTGTGTATGATGCAGTGTCATGTGTGTCTGTGAAAGCTAGTGAATGTAGAGTCACTGTATCACGCGAGCGGCTGCTTGGCTCAAGGTCTCCATACCGATAGATCGGACTTAGGCTTGAGTTGCCGCAGAGGAGGGCGGTCGTGGCGGGTTTGAAAAAAAGAACTACTTTTATCACGTGATACTGACAATTTACTAAGAATAAAGAAGTAATATTTGGGAGTGAAATTGAAGTGAGATTTTAAAATGTATGTAATAAATCTCGCAAGGGTATGTTACGATTTTAGTCACGTAGTCCTTTTTTGATATATTTTGCAATTTCCATGGATGTTCATGAATGATTTAATGCTCAAACGGCTCGAACGGCCGGAGTGACAGATTCGAGTCATTGTAAATCCTAAACGTTGAGTTATGCTTCTGTCGTCATTTCACGTATATTAATGGCCGGTTCTGTTTGAAATATTATGCCAATATGTTTTGTATGCATTTTTACGGTTATTTTTCAATGAAGTTCTTAAACAATCTTTTCATTCATAAACAATTATTTCTTAATTAATTTCATACGTTCTTCGGACTTCCGCTACTACTCGACCATTTAAAACCCTTCTAGACATTTGACTAAAGTTAAAAATAAAAATTTCTTTGCTGTACAAAAATGGCAACGAAATTCATCGTATTTAAAATACTCGCGATCTTACAATCGGCAATAACTGCCATATAGTACCAGCCTGTAAATATCACACGACTTGGCAAAGGTCTCTTCCTGAACCGCGTCCTCCCACAACACAAACAATTTCAAACGCCGATTAAACTCAGATATTTGTTTTCTCACCAGATAGTTGTACTACGAAAATGTTTCTCAAGTATTTAAATTTTCTTTACAAAAAGAGTTCTGGTATTTATGATATAATAGTAAGTTGTTTTTATTTTCTTTGGGAATTGGTTTCGATTTATTATATAGACTCAGAAGTAAATCATGCAAATGCACTGAATTTTTTTAAATAGTTCCACGGCAATTTTACAGCACTGTCTGATGCACAAATAAAAAACAATGGCGATCACTAAGAGAGCGGCAATCCATCGACGGTCGACGCTGTCATGCCAGCCTACAAGCCTCTTGGCATTTGGATATACGCTAGCGATTCTTGAAATGCGACAATCAGAAAGATAATCACTTGTGACGGTTGTATGACTATGTGTATGGTGGTCGCGACCCAGTCGGATGAAGATCCCTGCCAACCTGCAAAATTAGTTTATATAATCCACTGTATTGGTTATTGACCATAATGAACTAATAGAATCCATTTAGTAAAAAAATACTAACGAATTCAGAATATTCCGCTGATGCATGCCAGGATTAAGACATATGAATATTTGATAAATGTTCATCCATCAAGACTTGTCGTGAACGACAACTCCCTTTTAACAATCTGCAAATTGGGGCAAAGCTTTAGTAAAAAGAGTTTATTTGTTGAAACCACTCCCATGAGCTCAAACACGATACCTCTACTATAAGATGGTGGATAGTAGGGTAATCTGCAGATTCCAGATGATGCTTCTTTCTTATTGATGACTGATGATTTTTTTAACCCTATAAGTTTACCGTGGTGTCCACAATCTCACCTGATCTTCAGTGACGATGTGGCCCAAGATAGTAACACGCTAAGCTTAGTGGGAAGACTGGTTCTCAAGTACAGCTGCCAGAACACAACTATCTGTGCTTGGCGACAGATTATCAAATTGAAAATAGCTAGCCAGGCGGGCATTAGAAAAAGTCCTATCACCGTGCTATGGTTTCATCACGATGTTTTCCTTCACCGAAAGCTTAGGCTCATTGCAGGGATTCGAACTCACGTCCATCGACACGATGTCCTTACACGCTACCACTGAGTCATCCTTGATCAATAACAATGAAGTAACAGGATACCAAAGGAATCAATAAGCCCTGTGAAAGTTGTTCACATCCCTTCATCAACTAGAATAGAGTTGACGATCTCTAAACGACTGAACAAATTTTTTGAACCAGGCTAAGAGCACTCTCTATCAAGAAACCTTTCAAACAAAAATTACCAAATCAAAACTGGATCATCTTTTTGGGAGCTACGATGCCACATATACACATGTTAAACTTATAACTTAAAATACGATCTATACTCCTTATTCAGAAATGGTGTTGCTATAATATCTTCAGATAGAGCGAGGTAAATAAAGAGAATATTAATTGGCCTTTTTAGCTTAAAATATATTAATAAAACAGTTTAATGGTGTTTAATTAAAAATAATATAATTTAAAATGTAAAGAGAAGTTAGGTAGATGATCCTTAAAAAAAGATTTTACGATCACTTCAGGGAAAAAACTGAGAGCGGTCGCGGTGAAACTGCATTTGTAAAAGCAGAACACGGCGACATTCCAGTGCAATATTGTAAACACACGCATGTTTCTTAGTATCGAGCATCTAGGGTTCTATTATTTTATAATATATTTTCTTTAGCTAAATATACGAAATGCAATTTGCGAATTAATGAACGGAATATATGTAAATAGTACTATAAAAATATATCTATACTAATATAATAAAGCGGAAGAGTTTTTTTTTGTTTGTTTAAATACGTGCTAGTCATAGTAAGTTCTAGTAGTACAGAAATATGTAATATACAAATAAAGACGTGTGTCAACTCCTACATAGCAAATGTATCATGCCTTGTTATTCCCAAGATTACTTCACTGCTGCCTAGTATGGAAATTGACACGACGCAACTCAACATACCTAATAATATAGAACTAGCGGATCCCAGTTTCTTCCGGCCCTCTGAAGATGAACGTAGGTAGTGGAATTTGTTTATAACAGGGATAGAGTTTTTTTTTTTTGTTGGTATGTTGTCCTAGTAACCGTTTGTTGTTCTAGAGATGTTCCTTTTCCTTATGGTTATGTTAGAATCGCTAACACTTATAAATAAGCCACAATAAGATAAGATATTTTGTGTGTGTGTTTTTTTTTTAAATTAAAATTGAATAGTGATTTATGAGTTTCATAATCAAAACCAAAAATATTTTACTCATATTCAATTTAGACCCTAAGAAGGTACTTATGAATGTCGACAAACTACCATTGGTTCAGGAAACATTCAGGTTATCAGGAAGAGCCGGCAAGAAACGATCGGGTTATAACAATTTTTAAATACATAATTGTTTTTTACACTATATGTAATGTTTATAATTTTATCATAATTAGTAGATATGCAAAGAAGGAGTCACTACAAGACATCATTATCATTCACGTAATTATGCACTCTATAATATTTGGTATTCACTCCCGACGTCTATCTTCCCGTTTTACATATAACTTGGGAGTGTTTAAGCGAATAATGAATACACATCTATTGAATAAGCGCGATTAGTCTTCGACCTCATCTTTGCTTATCATCAAGTAATATTGAAGCCAAGTATCATATTTACAAAATATAAAAAACGGGTGATATTTTTATCATAACCGGTTCATTACTGGGCTGCAAATGAGTGATATGCGATTCAAAAATGACGGTGATCACTACAGTTAAGGGTTTGTTGACAGTTTCAGATATTATTCTAGTTTACTTACAAATATCAAAACATTCGTCCGGTTTTATAGTATGTTTTTTATATATTATTTTTACAAGATTGACTTCAACGCACTGTACGAATTTTTCCATATGATATTACATTTATTTTTATTATGTCATTTTGTATACATGTGAGCTGCGCCCTGCGGTTTCGCTCGCTTACACTTTTTTCGGTTGTCGTTGGTCAGTCACCGCCCTCGGCCCCCGATAACTTGAGCAGCGACACGCGGTCTGCCCGTTTCTGACATACATTTTGTTTGGTAATGTCTCCGCTCCTAAGTATCATGGAGTGATGTTAGATAGAGACGTTTCTTAATAAATAATATATAAATATAATAAAACTGAGATTTCATACCAGTATTACACGATTATATGTTCGGCTCAGTACAAATTGGTTACGTATTTTTCAACAACGTTCCATAAATGTTAGTTTTAATCGCTCTACCTCCAGGCGCAATTATACCTTTGCCATATGAAAACAACTCCCCGGGCTAAACTGTCGCTTGCTGGAATTACCTTTGTTGTATTATATACTTTAAATACAAACAACGCGCGCTTTTGTTTGCTCGAAATGTTATTACTGATCTAGATAAAAAAATTGCAATGTTTGTTTTTAAACTAAATTGATAAAATTATTACAACCTTTGTGTTTTACTTACTTATTTAATAATTCGTTAACTATTGAAAACTTCAGTGGATTATTTAATTTGTTATTTATAAACTTTATATTAAGAGCTTTTTATTACTTTATATTATTATATTAATCCAAGGCTTACTTTAAAAAATGTATGTTGTTAAAGGAGAAATTACAATACAATGACAATAAAATATATTAAATCACTTCGCTTTTATTATAAGTAGCTTTTCTAACTTTAATCTCGTCGCTTCGTAAGTGTGTTTCATAAAACAAGACGGTTGATTTGGACAATTCATTACAATGAAAGTGGTCACAAGGCCACAAGAGGTTATGAAATATGAATATGGCTTTAGTAATATGGAAATAATAGGGGATAAAGAGGCAAGGAGGTCGTCATCAAGTCGTTCTATAAGGCAAGTATCGGATAACTGGGACTGTGTGCTTGATGCACAGTAAAAATACATTTCAATAATTCAATTTTTATTTTATTCATTGCTAGACATTGATCATTTTAAAATATTTACCTACCGCTAAGAAGTACTTTTATTTACCTGATAAATTGATATGAATATTTGCAATACAACATTCGTTATTAGATAATTAGGCATACCGTAGGCGTAATAAGATATTTAGGCAAACCAGCAACGCTAAATTTTCATAAGCGATTTATCTAGAACTGGCTTTAGGTGCTTCTGGAAATGTATTAAGCTATTTGTTGTGTTCTTATCTGGTCTTCGTAATGTTCTTTTATGTATTATCTTTGGTCCAATCTCACCTGATGTTAAGTGACGATGTGGCCTAAAATGATAACACACTAAGCCTATATGGACTGGTTCCCAAGAGAAGACGCCGGAACACACATATAGGTGCTTAGCGACGGACTTTCTTTTAATTTGATGATATTTAACCAGACGGGCATTAGAAAATGCCTTAACACCATGCTATTGTTTTATTGCGGTGTTTTCTTTCACCGAAAGCTCAGGCTGCTTTCATGAATTCGAACTCACGTCGATCGATGCAGTATCGAGCCGATCATGTCTACTCCTGAGCCATCATTGCTTCATTGTTTGAGTTGGTTTAATATTACCGGATGCAAAGTTGTGCTACTAGTGTTGATTTCATGGACTGTATTGTGAGTCGGATCACGCGCTCGATAGCTGGGCGAACGGGCGTAGTGAGTGCCGCGACGTGACTGTCCCAACATGAATATTTTCAACGACCTTTTTTGTTTTCTCCCTCACTTTAATGTATTCGTGGAAATTCTATAGATTCTGACGTTGTTATGTCATGGTCCTCATTCTAAAAGGCTTTAAGAATTTCTCTTTTAAATAAAGTGCTATCTTAGCTTTTCGACTCAATTTTATAAAGATTTGTTTACATCGAGAACCCTTTCTTACGTTAAAGCGATGATGGCTCAGTGGTAGGCTGTTTGACTTCGCGTCGAGTGACACGAGTTCGAATCCCTGCAATGAGCCTGAAATTTCGGTGAAGGAAAACATCGTGAGGAAACCATAGCATGGTGGTAGGGCATTATCTAATGCCCACCTGGCTAGCTAGCACCCTCAAGTTGAAAATCTGTCGCCAAGCACCGACAGGTGTGCTCCGGCAGCTGCACTTGAGAGCCATTCTTCCACTAGGTTTAGCGTGTTACCATCTTGGGCCAGATCGTCACTTAACATCAGGCGAATGCGGCCACAACGTCAAATCCTATAACGTTAAAAATATATATATTATTTCTACAATTGTCTATTATACACTTGGTATAGTTAAGGTAACTTTTTAAATCATATTTAATATATTCTAATAAATGTTCTCATGAAACTCGATAACTTAAAATACACAGATATAATTCAATCTAAAAATCTAGCACAAAATATAAAAGCTTAGATTTTTTTTAAGGAAGAAAGATGTTGCAGTACTCATAAAGTTTTGTCAAAAAACAATTTGTTTCTAACTCCATTCACGGTATATGATCGCAAAATTACTTCATATCCCTTAAACTTGAGGTAAGTAGTACAGGAATAAAATTACGAGTCTATATCATCAAATAACTGTGACAAAATCTTCTTTTGTTAGCCATAATGCTAACATCAGACAGGTACGTAATTCGAGCTGAGTGCAAAGTTTGCCACTTAAGTATTCCAGAGCCAAGACTTGTGAATAGAATTCACAACACAACACTTATTTGACTGCCGTTAGCGCAAACTTTCTTACGCGATTTAATCTAGAACTGGGTGTAGGCGTTTCAGGAAATTTCTTAAGCTATTTATAGTGTTCTTGTCTGGCTTCTGTAAGGTTTTTTATAGGTTTTAGCGTTTTATTCTTACCTTATATTAAGTGAAGATGTGGCCCAAGATGGTAGGTCGCTGAGCCTAATGGTGGACTGACGCTCAAGTGCAGCTATTAGAATAGACCTATAGGTGTTTGGCGACAAATTTACAACTGGAGAGTGGTAGCTAGCCAGACGGGCTTTACTAAATACCCTTCCACCATGATATGGTTTCTTATTACCATGTCTTCCTTCACCAAAGGCTCAGGCTCATTGCAGGAATTCGAACTCACGTCGATAGTAGGTGTCCGTACACGCCACGATATTTTAATGTAGTTAATAAGTGTTTTCAATGCTCAATAAAAAAATGTTTTTCCAAAAAAAAAATGTTTTACCATTTTTTAATTAAACTGGATACAGATTCCAGACTACGTACTTACCTCTAAGGCTGGTTAATTGAATGTTTCTTTAAAATTGAATAAAGTTAAAATTACAATTAAAAAATATTCTTCTAATTTATAAGGTTTCGTTTCTTAGGTTAGAATACAATAACGAATATTATTTAATTACCAGTTTATTAACTTCTAAAATGCACCAAAATACAACGAAGTGTCTTCAAAATACCCTTTTACTTTATGTAGATTAAAACATATTTCATTTTACTAAGTACTAAATATTTCGTTACCCGTCGGTGTGTCAGACCGCCCTTTTAAATGCAACGGACAAAGTTGAATCCATTTTAAACTTAGTTCCGGCGGGGCTTTTAGCGCAATAAATGCCTTCCTTCCATAGCTTTCCTAAAAGTTTCCTTTAAAACAAAAAGATTTGTTTCTTGTCGTAGAACAAACGACCATCTTTACAATCTTTACTGCCTTCGGTACGAACTATTTTTGCAATTTCCAATCGAAATGAGATATACTTTTTCTTTTTAGTTTCCTATTTCTTGCTTTAATCCATTGTTGTTTTTCTCGTTTAATTTTACTTTGAGCTGAAAGCAGGAACTGGCTTCTAAAATAACAAGTTCTTATAGATTATTAGCAAGGGGAATCTAAATACGTCAATTATCCAACGTGAATTAATGCACGTGTTTGTGCCACAAACACGCATTATATAAAAAAGGTGAAATAAATTTATTTAACTTTGTAACTGTAAACAAGTATTATTCAGTAATTGTGGCCTACAGAATAATAATACTTCTAGCGAGGAGCCCGACCGGCTGACTTGGAATCAAAATTATATACCTCCTACAAAATGAATTGGGCAGCCTAGATCTATGCGGAGGCGCTAGTATTAGTAAGTCAAAATAACCCGGCGTGAGTGAAGTCGGGTATATCATACTCGAGAAGTTTTTAAACGCTGATTATTTAATGTTATTGTTGAAGGTAATGTTGTTAAGGGCAAGGTGCAATGTTGACTTTAGTGTCACACCTGCGTCATTAAGTGATATATGAGCTCAAAGGCCAGCATGAGAGCGGCGACTTCCGATGGATTTCGATTTCTCGGTGGTCGCCGCTGTATTTGGATTTTACTGTGCTTACCATCAGGTATAATGAAGTCAATGTGCCGAGCTATTATAAAAAAAGTTAGCTCGGGCACGTCATTTACATTTTTGAGTTGATATTAAGTTTGTGATTTATAGTCTTCTTTGATTAATTATTAGATTTCTCAAAATGTCTTATGAACAAATTTAACTTCGGCTACAAAACTTATTAGAAAACTATTAAAGTGCTAGTTACTGTGACTCCGAGAGCGAAGAAGAGTTTGGCAACGTTTGTGACAGGTGATAAAAACGGAAATGATTGCTTCTATTCATATTATAAAACTGAACATCTCTCTATTTGTTGTCCTTTTATGTTCTTTTTACTCATAAACATACTTATCTGATTTACATGTTTTTTAATTTAATTCATAGCTATGTTATCTATCCAGGTTAAATGATATATTTTGTAAGATAAAGTAACATACGAAATAAGCAGTAACAATAATGGTGAAGGTGCTTAAATGGATTACGCTGAGTAAACCAAATTAGATAATAGGTCTTTACCTATGAAATTGCCGTTCTGCAGTACTGGCCATTTCAAATCAAAATAATTTTTGTTTGCCTAAGAATTCTAATTTCAAATTAATTTTATTTAAAAAACATTGAATTCTTTTTCCAAAAGTAGTCATTTGTTTATTGATTAGTGTTACATTTTCATCGCATTTAAATCTTTTTTGTCATCATGGATACGTTAAAAATTCGAGTAATTATGGAATATGAGTACCGTCGTGGTAGTAACGCGGCACAAGCGGCACGCAACATCAACGACGTTTACGGAGCTAATACTACAAACCAACGTACCACCTGTTATTGGTTTGCTCGCTTCCGTTCTGGGAATTTCGACCTGAAAAATGAACCTCGCGGTCGTCCGAAGACTTTGGGCGAAAATGAGGAATTAAAGGCGATTGACTTGATTGACACAATCTACGGCTGAATTAGCAGCAGCTTTCGACGTTAGCGTCAAAACAATATTGGTCTATTTGCTTCAAATTGGCAAGGTAAAAAAGCTTGACAAATGGGTGCCCCACGAACTCAATGATCGCCAGCGTGAAGTACGCGTCGAGACGTGCCTTGTACAGACACACAAATGAAGGAATTTTGAACCGCATTGTTACCTGCGATGAAAAATGGATTCTGTTTGATAACCGCAAGTGCTCAGCAAGTTGGTTGGATCCTGGTTCAGCACCTAAACAATGCCCTAAACGAAAACTTACCCCTAGAAAAGTGATGGTCACTGTTTGGTGGTCTAGCGCCGGTGTGATTCATCACAGCTTCTTAACAAACGGGCTGAGCATTACTGCAGATGTGTACTGTGAAGAACTGAACACAATGATAGAGAAGCTGGCACATCTCCAACCAGTATTGGTCAATCGCTCGTCTCCGCTGCTCCTGCACGACAACGCGCGACCTCATACTGCACAACAGACGGTCTCCAAGTTGCAAGAACTGGGGTTAGAAGTTCTCCGTCATCCTCCCTACTCACCAGACCTTGCGCCTACAGACTACTACAATTTCCAGAATTTGGATAAATCCTTGGCGGGAAAAAAATTCAATACCCGAGAGGCAGTACAAAATGCCTTTGAGGAATTTGTTGCCTCCCGTCCAGTTGATATCTTTAAGAAGGGCATCAATAAACTTGCCACTGCGCTGGCAAAGATGCATTGATTGCATGGGTGATTACTTCGGTTAATACAAATAAAAAATACATGAAAAAACATCTTTTAAATATTTTCATACAAAACGGCAATTTCATAGGTAAAGACCTAATATTAAAACAGTTGAAATCGGAAAATGGCATGGGTTACAAAGACGTATGTAACGCCGCATTAAGGTTTGAATCTATAAATAATAGTCTTTATATTAGACAAAGAAAAGTACATCTTCCAAGGGAAACTCAAAAGAGGATTGCTGGTCACATGAGAGAACATTGAGAACATGCCAGAATGTCAATACGTGTATAGTACAAATCGATTTGAACCACTTTGAGTGCAAGATGTGCCAATTCGAGTTACATGATTACTACCGTATTGTTCTAAAACGTCAGAACAATCATTCAAATTAGGTCCTGCTTACAATATTAAGTTAACTGAATTATACAGAACTTTGTGGAATAGAGTATGATAATTACAAAAATCGTGATACAAGAATCGCAGTTCTTAATGCATTTGCGAGAGAATTGGAACTTGAGGAACTTGGCCCGATAAACTGAATTAAATAACAGTAAAAATTAAAAATATGAGAAGTCAGTATTTGCATGAACGAAAAAAAGTAATATCATCTTTGGGGACTGGAACAGGGTCTGGTTACAATTCTTTGGACACATTTGTGAGAAAATCTTCGGCTTCGCTATCCATTTTCTGACCCAAAATCTTATTTCCGTTTTCGTTTTATTAATTCTCGTCTTAGAAGTGTAGAAAATAAATAAACATCTTCGCACACTGTTCTCATGATAGCGACTTTCACAAAACATCGAAATACAATTACTTTCCAATCCTGTGTAGATAGAGACAATTAATATTCCATTGAGAGGCAACACGTGGAAGGGCTACAATCGTGAATGTTTACATGAATAAACTTTTTTATGCGCTTTCGATAATCGTATCTTCGAGTCAAGAAACTCTTTCCTGTAAATAGCTCTTAATCATGTTAATAGTAAACTTTAATTTTGTTATAGTAAAAAAATTCCCCTCGCTTTAAGAACAAGGAGTATTTTATCTTTAATAATCTTCGTTCAGCAACATTATTTAAGGGAAGTTCGTTGATGAATTCCGATGGTGATAAAATGTAGCAAATATAAAATTATTTATAAGCTTTCCACTGTTCCGGTTTAAAGGTAAATGTAATCCTTTCATGGACACTATTTTTAGTTTCAACGTTGTTATGGAATTTTCGGCACATCCGATACGTTGCCGAGGCATTGTTTATCAACAGGTAGCTTGGTTAGTTTATGATGTGAATATTTTTTGCACAGAATTCCGATAACTTGCTTGCGTTTTTTTTGGGAAATCAATTTTAGTTAATTGTATTCAATTTTTGTGTTACATACTCGTATGTATGGTTCAATGTACTAGTATATTTTACCAGATACAGAATTTTACAGATCCTGGACTAAAGTTTTTCAGACAACCTATTTGCGATATATTACTTAAGATAGTAAATTTGATATAAAATACTTTTCATTCATTAAACAGAAGAGTGAAAGGTCGTTTCCTACTTGGATCCTGTACTATAATAACAATAATACACATAGGTACTTCCGATACGCGATAAAATATCCGAACTTAAAGTAGTATGTAATATATAAAACACGAAATGAATTACAGTACTCAACTGACATAATATATCGTCTTTACCACGCATGCAATAATACATATTATATATATATATATATATATATATATATTAGGATTATATTTTATGTAGAATTAAAAGAAAATATGAATGGCATTTATATGTTATTCCACATTGTTTGTTACCGTTTATGTATGTCAAATTGTCTTTTCTGTTAGGAACTTTTAAAACGATTATATCAACTCTATGAACCTGTTTATGATAAGACTAAACTAAGTGTATACACATTATTTTATCAATCTCATCAATCGTATACATTCTTTCATTTATCACAGTATTTTAAATATGAATATAACATTCATTATAATTATTAAAAAAAATTAGATAAGAATATAAACTTACTTAGATCGCGAACCTAGAGAGCTTTAAAGGAACCGTCCTCATAATACATAACCTATGTAAATATATATTTTAAACAATATAATATTACTGTTACTAATGTTTTCAATGTTCATGTATTATTCTTTTATTTAACTCGAAATGTTCGCATGTAAATATCGTTCCTTCCATAAAATAATGTAGTAACTCGAAAAGCTAGAATGTTCAGGAGGAATAAAAATGTTTCATTTATTTTTATTATTGAGTTAAATACACATTTTTAAATAATAATACATACATGTTATACACTATTCGAAACCCTGTCAAAAATTCTATTTTATAGTATTATTTTATATCGGTACAACTTTCTATATTTTTTTCACTTCTGACACAAACACACGAGCTTCATTCACATTTTTTTTTCGAACAGACTATATATACCGTTAGCCATATGGCCCTGAAGCCTCAAACGGCTTTTACAGCTTCACCCGGGCTTGGGGGCGACGCTTAAGGCACTCAGCTTCTCATTCACAACTTGAAACGTGACATCGTATGAGCATCGTACGTGCAACTCTGACGCAATGTAATACCATCCTGACTTCCATCTAACGATGAAGTAGTGAAGTTACAGATATACCTCTTTTTGGGGGACGTAGATTGAGAAGTAATGATATTGTTTCTTAAGAAAACTTTTTTCAGTTATGTCTGTATTTGATTGGAGATGCGATATGAACCTAACATTCAACGATTGCAAACCATTCTTCAACCCCTTACTGTTATCCAATTGATATGAAATTTGGCATAATATGTATGTAAGTTCATTGACTTTACACTATTATGGTATCATGGAAGTGTTCTGATGATGGAGCCGGGATGTAGGGAAAGAAGCTCCGTCATGGCAAATGGTAGGAAAGTTGAATTTGAGCTTGTTTGTTTTGTTGCCATGGCTACTCTCTTATTACACATAATGACGAAGGTCTGAAAATGGAACCGGATGGATCGCCATTGGAACTTTCTGATGGAAATTGCTAAGATAGTCCATTTTGGGATCATTTGTTTTGTTTTCATGAGTACAATAACATAATGACAAGGGTTTGAAAATGGAACTTGATGACCGAAACTGTAAGTCATTTTTTTTATCGTTATAGATTTGGCGTAGTGGCCATAATCTCACCCGATGTTAAGTAACATGTGGCCCAAGATAATAACACGCTAAGCGTATTGGAAGACTGGTTCTCAAGTGTATTTGCCGGAACACACCTATTGGTGTTTGGCGAAAGATTTTCAACTTGAGGGTTGGTATGTAGCCAGGCGGGCATTAGAAAAAGCCCTACCAACATGCAGCCCCACCTAGTTCCTAATGGAACCTGTAATAATACCCGACTTATTCCCACGAGTATAATTAATTCGAGTCAATCGATTCATACTTTCCAAAGCCAATTAAAAAGTTGATATACGTAGATACTTATTATGTAATAAGTAATGCTTCACAAATACATCGTAAATATACACCTCAAAATTTTATCATACAATCTACACAAGAAAATGTTTAATTACGAGAATAAAACATTTTATTGTTATTTTAATTCTAATCAGAATAATTGAAAATAATTACTTTTTGTAGTAGACATTGTACATTTCATGCACCATTGCTATTGTTCATATGACACATAAAATAATTTATCATATGATTTTATGAATCCAATATCCATATAATCCATAATTCGTAGAATTTATAAACATGCTAAATATTAGGCTGAAAAGCTTAAATTTTAGTTTACACTTTTAGTAGGTATTTGTATCTATAAAAAAGTCGTTCACGAAAATACCTGCGGTGTGATTATCACTTGTGAAATAGCAATGAAGAAAAAAAATAATTTCACTGCTATACAACTATGTTAAAATAGTAATTTCCATGCCTAGTTTGGAGTCACCTTAGATATAAATGGACATTTACAGAAAGTGACCGCCACAGACCTCTAAAATGCTCCAGCATTTAATTTGAGTGAATCTGTAGACTTTTAGGATTCTACCGACAAAGCAACTCTTTGTAAAGAGATTTAAAGTGTACTTGTTACGGTTAATTCGGGTTGAACCGGCTATTTATAACATATTCCAGTGAATAATTTAATGTTGAGTAGAAAACAGTTTGTTGTAGTACATGCTATGAGAGGTAGCATTGTGTTTGAATTTATTTATTTAAATGTAAGTTTATGCGGAGAGATATTGTGTTATTTTTACACTTAAAACGCTTTAAGGAAACATAATTGTAAAAAAAACTCAATTTTTATCATGCACAAATCAAATTAAGGTTATTTTATTCAATTTGGCCCTAAAAAGGCACTTATTGAGATCTTTTTTGTTACATTATTTATATTGTTTATAATTATTATCATTTTCAGTGGATATACAGTGGATGGAGTCACTTTCAGATATTACTATCATTCCAATAATGATCCTCCCTTGGTTAACATGATTCTTGATCTTATTATTTGGCAAATCGGCAATGTGCTCAGGAAGTTTATCGTAGAACCTAACACAATACCTAAAATATCTTCATTTTTCTTACTAAGACTAAAAGACGGTTTACTATTTTATAGCTATTTCTAGTATTGAAGTTGTGCCAGTCACTTACAAAGTTATGTAAGTTTTTTCGAACATATATTTAATATGTAAGTGAAAATATCACTTTCGCGACAGTTAGTGATCTCGCCAAAAACTCGTTAACGCGTTCCATGATTATTTGAAACTCATCCCCAACGAGTTCATGTATTCCCATTAAATTTAAAAACTTATTAAACTTTAATAATTATGTTACTTACTAGTTGGACAGGCTAAATTATTTTAAATTTTATAGAAGATATGAAAATGTAATCTGTAGAAATGAAACCCTTGGTTTGAGTAACAGTTTAAAATTTTGCCATCGAATTACAGAATGTTCATAATTAATCTCACGAAGAACTTGTGACTTGAACCATGCGTTAGGTGTGGATGAACACCAGTCCGTAACGCGTTTCATTACAAAACCACTGAAACAGGTGTGGGATTAAACGAGATTGTTAAACATCCCAATTCAACTTAAATTGTATTTTAATTTTTAGTGTATATTTTGAATGAATCAATGAATAAATAGGTGATATGAATTGTCACGTGGACAATTAAAATAGGTATAAGTACCGAAATAAATATATTAAAAGGGATAATGAAATGCAACTCGGCTGGGCAGCGTTCGGGAAGCTACGTAACATATTCTCGTCCAAGATACCGCAGTGTCTCAAGACGAAAGTCTTTGACCAGTGTGTGTTGCCAGTGATTACATATGGAGTTGAGACGTGGTCGCTAACTATGGGCCTCATAAGAAAGCTCAAAGTCACTCAAAGGGCAATGGAGACGGCTATGCTCGGAGTTTCTCTGCGTGATCGAATCAGAAATGAGGAGATCCGCAGGAGAACCAAAGTCACCGACATAGCCCGAAGAATAGCTACACTTAAGTGGCAGTGGGCTGGCCACGTAGCTCGTAGAACTGATGGCCGATGGGGTCAAAGAGTTCTCGAGTGGCGGCCACGTACCGGAAGACGCAGCGTGGGCAGACCCGCCACAAGGTGGACCGACGACCTGGTAAAGGTTGCGGGAAGCCGCTGGATGCGGACAGCACAGGACCGGTCGTTGTGGCGATCTTTGGGGGAGGCCTATGTCCAACAGTGGACGTCTTTCGGCTGACATGATGATGATGATGAATGAAATGCAAAATATATTAATAAGTGTATTCCGAAGGCATTAACATTAAGTGAGATATAAAAAACAGAGTACCTTTTAATAGTCTGTTAATAATAGTAAAACCTTCACTAGTAAGAAATAGTCCACGTTTTGAATATATCCGTAACAGAGCTGCTAATAAAAAAATCCGTCGTGAGAAGCATGTGTTTAACTAGATATCCATTCTGTTCCAATTTTTATAACTGCATCCTCAAGCCAACATGAATGAACGCGGCCGCCAGGTTTTCCATTCGTTTTATAATTTCGAGTAAAAGGTTTCAACTCTTTCGAATACCGGTTATAATTTGAGAGGTCTCTTGTTATAACAAAATAAGTTTTATAGACTCCAGATAGGTATGTGCGAGTCAAAACAATAAATAGAATAATAGTTATAAATAAACTTATACAAATCTAATTTAAGATTGTACGTTTTCTTTTCTAGCAATCCGTGTCTCTCTCGCCAATCAGAATCCATCCGTCATTTTTTAATTATTTACTGTCTTGTTCGATATTTTAAATTTAAAAGATTCTTTCAGCCAAAAGCATAATCTTTGTATACGGACTACTTATTTGATATATATATCGTAAAAGAAGTTTGTTATACAATATTTAAAATAATAAATTACCTAAACAACTAAGGATGCCTTCAGAAGGCAACCGAAAACACAATAAATGAATTAATGAGGAATCAAATAAGGTGAAATAAATATATATAATTAAAAGACAAAAAATTATTGATAAAACAATCATTACAGAATCACGGAGTCAAAATCGAAAATACTGTATTCCATTTACGACTTAATAAAACATTTGTTAATATCAAAACGCTACTACTACTAGCATTCACCCAAAATTAATCAAAGGTTTCTCGAACGAATGCACTGTTTAATCATCACACCAGCTAACAAAATATTGGTGATTTAAAACGCAGAGAAATCTATAATTCTATGTTTATATACGAAATAATAATACTACGAGAAATTTTCTATTGCGTCCAAGTTTCCTAATGATATTTTTCTACAATTTCAATATTTAATAAATGTACACTAACTGCACAAAATTAGGGAAATTCTTTAACTTCGAACAGGGGAACACTGTATCGAAACTGTACTATTCAAATATTACTATGAATTTTTACATTAGTAGCTGACCTCGGAGACGTTGTTCTATCTTTTACAGCGGTCTATAACTCGATCACAGCACCATGTATCGCAAGCCCGGTAAACCTGTAAAAGTCGTAAAGGCTCCAGGGTCCCTAAGGCTAACAGTATAGTCAGTTAGAAAACAAAAAAAAAACATGTATCGCATTCTGGTATAGTATAAAAACTATCTTCATGAAAAATCACCTAGATCTACCATCTTTCACAGTAATCAGTCAAACGGTTTTGGAGCTTATCAATTTCATATAAGTGTGCACGACCAAAGGAAACCGACCCCTGAAAAGTTGTCCTCACAGCTAGTACGTGGTGTGTTTCAAAGCAAAAACTCGTTTGCAATACACATTGTTCAATTTGTATAATTTGACGAAATAGGAATGCAACTTGTTGAATATGTGATTTAGGATCTTGTTTATATGTAAATAATAAACGTTGCATGAACAAATGTATATTTATAAGTTTGTATAGTAATAAGAAAGAATGTAAAATACAGTAAATAAATAAATGGTAAAACGGAGGTAAGGCAATTTTTAGCATATTAGGCGAGGCAATTGGCGACTCCTCAGTCTTTTTCGGGATTCGACCGTTGTAACCACTGGTAACCACTGAACGCCGTTCCTCGCCTCCTGATGCCCCTTAAACATTGAAGACTGCATTTTTATTTCGAAGCGGATTCAAATTAACAGACTTTAACCTGCACAATAAGTATATACCAATATCATTTTTATATACTCGATAAAATTAGATAGTTATTATTCAAAATCTGTGCTGATACATAAAGTAATTGATGAAAGTGAGCGTATTAGAAGAAGTCTATTTTGATTTAAAAAGTTGATACGCGTTATCCTTTCTTTGATGTTGCCATGGCAGTTAGGAATATAGCACAAAAACCTTCCACAAAAGAAACATACTAAAACGAAAATCTATATTAATAATTCTCAATATGTATACATGTAAAAAATATTACATACTTAGTCAAACTTGGAGAAACCGCCATAGCGTTTTTAAAAAATATATAATTAATTAAAACGAATTGAATTTTAATACGACTTAGATTTCTTAGGCAATTAATTACAGACTAACTTTTTTAAACTCTATCGATTAAACGCTAATTAACATGATAATTAACAAGATGTCCGGTGTGTGGGCGAGCGGCCACATATCGTCAGCGTAACAATCTTTGTTGTTATAATGCTAAGAATACAGGACGATCGGATGATGTGCCTGTCATAACTTTATAGTAAATATTTTTTCTATCTATACAACTTATTATTTTTGTCTAGATACCTGAACATATTAGAAAGCCTTAGGGCAACATTAATTGGGACCGTGTAGTTATAGCATCCATTACAAAGAAATCCGTTTATCATGGTCTGATTTATTATCTCTGGGTTCAAATATGAGACATAATATATATTTCGATAGTAAAAAAAGGAATGGTATCCGAGTAATAGATAAAAACAAAAGGAAAATATATAAAAGACCGTCTTACCAACAAGAACTAAGTTGGTGATACCTAAAGTAGAAATTCAACTATATTTAGTTTGATTGGTAAATACAGACTATTTAAATATATTAATTAGGTATGCCATTTACTAAATAAAATACTTAAAACTAATTGATAAATGTTAATTATTTTCTGTGTTGGAGGGGCTAAGCATGCATACATGGTCTTTTGCGAGGGAATCAAATATTTTCTAATTGATCGGATAACTGTATATATACATATTCAATTTATGATGTTGTAAAAAAAACGGAATGACTCCACTTACCTTCACATAATAAACTTTCTAACTTTAAGTACCTATATATATTTTTAATACCCAATTAAGGTGGCACACAAACGTGTAGGTATTTCACCAGTCATAGCTACCCCAAGTATAAAGAAATTTCCAAAAGACATTTCTCTAAACCCTACCTCTCAATCTATCTGTGAGTTAAACTGTGACCTGATAAGTATACACAATACATTTTTAAATATAGTTTCCTGTTAAAGAAATAATATATTCACCTGACCCGGATGCTCCATAATAAAGTATTTAATAACTAATTTGAATATTATATTTTATGTAAATTATAAGAAAAATTGTTTTATTTCACAAAAAGGTATGTATTTATCATTCATATGTATCCTCTTAAAATAATTCAAAGCGAAATATATTAGCTTACATTCACAAAGCTTTCATATCCAATGAATTATATTGTTTGGGTCAAAGGGTACGTGGTTGTCAGGGTTTCTAATCATAGTAAAAGCTGGCTATGAGCTCGCTCAAATTAAGCGCGCGATTGCTGTGTCAAGCATCAGACAATGAGAACGCGTATAAGTTTGAGAACACCGTCCGCTCGCGCCGCGCCGTTATGTGAATTATTGTCGTAGAGCGAGTTCACGAAAAACTTTGATTTTGTGTTAATTACGCTTTAAAACGGTGTAGTGAAGCGTCTGAATTAATGCGTTTTGAGAGACTTGTGAGATTCGCAGGCCGGTTGCGTGAATACCTACGTGGTGCAGTGTTAAGAAATATCCAGGTGAGTGGGCTTTGATGCTTAATTTATGCTAGGATGCGTGAATCGCAACCAAGTATAACAGTACACTGAAAACCCCGGGCGTCTAAATTGGGAATACTTTACTTTGGTGCATACCATTACTGTACCAGTTATTTTGGCCGGTACATACTTGTATATAATTCTATAACTTTAAATAAAATACTTAGAGTAAAATTAATAGCGACTAGTATGGCTTAAAACCGGTTATTTTTAATCCCTATTGATTCATATTTGATGCCTAAAAACTGAGAAATAAAAATATATGTCGTAACTTACATACAACATCAACAGCAGTAAATTATCCTTGATATCGTCACTAGTGACGTCACACATCTTGTGGACGACATCAGGATTAAATGTAAGCACAGAGCAAACTATACTCTCACATTCACGGAATATCTGTAGAGATGTGTATGATCCAATGACCCCTGTGAGAATGTCCTAGAACTATGACGTCTAGTTTGTTTTTGGGGTTACCCCCAGTGGCCTCTAACCTTCCCTATAGCCACCCCGAGCCTCGATTGACTAAACTGGTTATTTCATTGTTGCCGGCAAGCGTAGCATCTAATCCCCAAAGTTGCAGGGGTAAGTAGGCCTGCCCGATAACCAGCATTTACCAAGTAAATAGGTAACCAGATAACCAGCGAGAATGACCCTCTCTTCGGATTCCGACATAGTGGGTAGCCTGGAGCAATTAACCAACGTCTTCACCGTCCAACAGCTCGAGCGAGAATGTACCTTCAAGCTTTTATTTTTGAACTGTCTACTCTGTTAGCTATAAGAGCCCTGAGCCTCAGACGGCTTTTACAGTTTCACCGGGCTTGGGGACGAGCGCTTAAAGAACTTATGTACCTATGTGGCGTGCATGTGTGTATGATGCAGTGTAATGTGTGCCTGTGATAGCTAGTGAATATAGAGTCACTGTATCGCGCGAGCGGCTGCTTGGCTCAAGGAATCCATGCCGATGGATCAGACCTAGGCTTGAGTTGCCGCAGGAGAGAGAGGTCTTAGCGGGTATAAGTGAGAGAAGTTCACCGCCTGCCCCCTGCGGAGGGAGCGGTGGTTCTGCGGGCGTAGACACGAGCACGCTTGGTTTGGAGATACGAACAGGTATGAAGCGTTACCTTCCGCGTATTTATCGTTGAGGGCGCTGAGTATGTTACGCGGCCTACGTTTTACCTTAGGAGCATTTAGGAACGGGCGTGTATGTTGCGGCGGTTGGGTTGATTTGCGGCGCTATCGAAATATCTCGTCGCGCGATATTTCATATAGGACTCTATTGAGAGGATATCTAGATCTCTATGGATATCTCTGTTACGAACGACTGGTTTGGCACTGACTTATCTACGTAGAAGTTTGTTTTGCAAAACTTGCAACGGTTTAAAGTTTGGTTTCGGCATGAACGCAAAAAGAGGGAGAGCGTTTGTGATAATCGGTCGGAGTTCCTTCAAGCCTGTCGATATCTGCTTATATAGATTATGTAGGTAGTACAGTGCACACCTGTTGCTACCGCGGCTAGTCAATAGTGCGGGTCAATAGTAAAGTCTATATTACGAATACTAGGTCATTAGTAGGGTTTTAATAATCACACCAACACGATTCTCCGATATATATAAATAATTATACTTTTCGCTATGTGCCGTTAATAACCGGTTTACCATTTTACTTTAATAAGACGCTGCCTTGGAAATTAAGTTCATATGAGTGCGAAACTTTTTGAGACTGATCGGTTCGTGATAAACATAAACCGGTGTATTTCGCTAATGTCATGTTTATCGGTTAAGTTCTAAGCGTAATTTATACTTGAAATCTTGAAAAACTTGAAACCGGTAAGATCTTTATTTGACGATATTGTACTAACCGGTTTCTAGCCTTAGTGATTAATTTCGGTGCATCGCATCTCAAGTTCAGTAAATGCACACCCAGTTGTCTAGAGGCCGGAATATTAGTTAATGATGGGGACTGTCGATAAATCCTCATTTTTCAATGGTCAATAGTTTTTGTTACCTTCAGGAAAAGTACTGCCATTACTTCTCCAAACAAGAAAATACTATAGTAAAGAATATTTTACCGGAAATTTTAATTTCGCAAACTCGGTGAGGTCCATCACCTTAATAGTGTAATTCTTTGTGAACTTTTATTTGTTTTTTTTTTAAGTTACGCTTAAAGGAAGTAGCACTTAACATAGATTAATCAGCACTGTGTTTTGATAAAACGTCTCCGTTTAAATTTTGAAGTATTATTATTTATTTTTTAGATCTTCGAATCATAAATTTCTACTTAATCAGCAAAACAATCGTTTACTCTTAACATTTTTCGATTGAGTGGACATTTAAAATCAATTTTCTACGGACTTCGTTAACTTTATCGACGGAGGAATCGAGACGCAAAGCGATTTTCCACCATTAATTCTATATTGGCGATTGTTATCGTCAATTATCATGAGAACGAATCATTTTTTTGTAAACGTTGTAATGACTCTTTTAAGCTTTTAGATTGTGACTTTGTTTTTCATTACATTTTATTCTAAAGCTGAGCTAAATTAGAAACTTTTTTTGCTTATTATATTTTCAGATTGGTACAATGACTCTGAGATGAGACAGAGATATTGTACTCGTGCAATGAATTAGAAATATTTATGAAATAAATTTGTGGTTAAATCTACATTACAAACTTCAAGAGTTTCTTTTGTGTGTTTGATCAAGCAAATCTCTAAAAATAAGTCATATTTGAAAAAAATAATTGCATTTCATAGGAAGGCTATCAAACATCACGGTATGGCCCTTAGGAGCAGAGCAATTACGATGCAAAATGTAGGTCAGAAACTATGCTAAGCGAAAGCGAAGAAATATATAATAGCGTTGACAAAAAGAGCCGAACTATTTATGCCTAAACTAAAAATATTGTTTAAGTACTGTAAGTTTTCTGACAGTAATTCTATATTTTAAAAGTTAAACGAAGTGAAACCGCGGTTTGCAACTAGATGTTTGATAAAAAAACAGATGTAACATCCGCGTCCGTTTCCAACGTGCGAAAGGGGTTTCTAAGAACGATTGTCTTGGAATATATACAATAAGCAAAGATAAATCTACACTCTATAAATATAATAAAATTGAAGTGTCTGTTTGTAATATAAAAATAACAGCATAAATGCATATGAAAGTATACATGATACGTATAACAGAAAACCAATTTTTAAATTTTTTCTTTAAAACGGTAATCGATTTTAACAGGACTTTCACTGGCAGACAGCTGATGTTATAAGGCGAAAATTAGGCTACTTTTATATCAGAAAAATAATTAGGGTTCCCTAAAAAACAGCCTTTTTAGTAGTCCGTGCGAGCGTAGCCGGGATATCGGAATTGTCATCTCCACTACATCTTGGAGACTAGATATCGTGAAAAGGGAGCGACGGTTTTTCACGCCCGGTCAACTATACCTTCCTTTACAAGGCACGTGTTCAGCTGTGTATGGAATACTGTTCGTACCTCTGGGATGGATTCGTAGAATACCTCCTCGATGCACTGACAAGGTTCTAGAGATGGCTTGTCGCATTGTTAATGATGCAGTCGTTACTAAATACATCGAACCGCTTCAGCTGTGCAGGAACGTTTCCTTGATGAACATGTTCTACCGTCTATACTACGATGAATGTTCTGAAGAGCTGTTTAAATCAAATCCAATCAAAAAATACTTTATTCAATTTAGGCCTCAATAAGGCACTTCTGAACGTCAAACACTGGTACCGGTTCTGAAAACATCCCACTCATCAAGAAACGCGATCAAGCTTATCTTTTTTTTCTATTTTTGAAACTATATTTACTGTTAATAATCATATTATGGATGCACAGAGAGGGAGTCACTTTCAGACATAATTATCATTCACGTAATGATCCACCCCATAAATAACCTTTTGACAGTAAAACCTGCCTGACATGGTCCTTGAACTCATTGTCGGGCAAATCAATAATGTGCGTCGAGATCTAATTATAGAACCTCACACTATTACCTAAAAAAAATATTACTCTTACTAAGTCTAAAACACGGCACGACTAATTTATGTCTATTTTTAGTATTAAGACTGTGCTGGTCTTTGACAAAATCAAGCTTGGCAAAGCTTTTTCGAATATACATTAAATTATGAAGAATATATTGGGAAAGCAAAGTTAAGATATTAAATTCTTGGAATTTGTTCTTTAGTAATTCGTGAGATCTCATGTTGTATATTGTTCGAATTGTCCACTTTTGTAATATGACTATGGTGTCTACTTTAGCTGCTGCTCCCACAGCAAATTACATTAGATATTGAACTATGGATGTAAACGAAGTAGACAAACCTAGCAGTGGTAATATATGATAACTGGCGTATCTTACGTACTGCGAATGCAGCAGAACTTAATCTTCCCGCCAAAATTTTAATGTGCGGACCCCACTGTAATTTTGAATCAAGCGTAAATCCCAAGAAATTTCCAATTACCAACTAAGCCTACTAATTTCCATTCTATCTTGATACTACTGTCAACACGCCGAACATTGGGCAAGCAATTCTCATACATTTGGTTTTGTTCGCATTTAGTAGTTAATTATTTAGAGCAAACCACTCAGAAATTATAACTGAAGTATTATTTAATTGCCTAACCTCTGAATCAATTCTTTTCACTTTAAATATATGTAAGTGATGTGTCATCTGCAAAGCAACCAGCACTGTTAAATGTTAAGCATGGATTAAATCTAATTCTGTCCTCTCCTTTCCACAACGGAACCACTCGCGCTGGGCTTCGGAGTTACAGTTTTAAAAAGTTCTCTATGTCTTATCTTTATCGTACCGTAAAATTGTGGAGGCATCAGGAGATGCGCCAGGAGGCCAATGTGTTCCCTGCTTCTTACGACATCGGGTCCTTCAAGCGTAGCGTGAAGAGATATTTATACAGGCCGGCATGACAGCGGCGACCGCAGTGATGGGCCATCTCTCAGTGATCACCGTTGTGTCTGGATTGTACTGTTTAACCATCACAGATTCTATTTGTCCTTCTATTTGCCGAGCTACTATAAAAAAAAACAACTTCACTTTTTGTTACTACTCGAGTTTGCTCCCCATCTAATTTACGCACCGCGGGCTATACATAAAAATCGATTCTTAAGAAGCAAACTCCAATAGTATGAATCTTCAGGTCGATAAGGGGGTTGTGCTGAAGAGTAGCTCCAATTGTGAAGTGACTTGGTTAGACAACCATTTTTCACGTCTTCCTCTCCGCCGTTTTCCTTTAAACCTTTACTAATAAATAATATAAAATAAGGTACATATTGATTGATTCATTCATTACGTTATTACGTACGGTCCCATCTGTGGGGATTGTGAGACTATATGCGTGTGCGGTTCGGTACGCAACAATATTATTTATCTCATAAGCATTACACCGTGCGCGTAGATCATACGAATTAACGACTTTATTTGAGAGGCACGCGTAAACAATATGTTAATCTCTTTAATTATATGCCTAGACATGTATATAATATGTCTGTGTACGTAAATATAAGGACAGTATATTTAGGATATAAATTAAAATACAAGTTGTGCTTAATGCTGGGAAAAATATAAAATACATAAAAAAAATTCTTAAAAAAAGAGTGAAAAAGATTGTAAGATAAAACCAAAACCATAAAACATATTTTTATATTTTGTTTCTTTCTAATACACGTAAGTTTGTATTTTTCGCTTCCTCTTCAACTTCATTGAAACATTTTACCAATTTGATGTTACCGTCACCGATGTTTTTAAATGTTGTACTAGTGAGATTTTACAGAAAAGTATTCAATTGTTAGTCAATATTAAACCTGAAAATATAACGCTTAATTTACGAGTATGTTCTAAGCAATTGGGTATTTGAAAAAAAAAAAAAACTTTTTTAATGTATTTTAAAGCTGCAACATAATTATGATAATAGTCAATTGGAAAAACTCTTAAAACATTATTTTTATTAATAATAAACAATTGAAGATTGTAATATTTTAAAAAGGAATCACATGACTACGAACGCGCCACGATTGATCGCCAGGTTTGTGAAGTCATAATGTTAAAGGAATTTCATCGATTAAGAGTCAAAACACTGTATCAGCCGTGTGCTACAATGAGTAGAAAATAACATTATGACATCACACGCGCTCGGGTTTGTTCGGAAGCTGTCGACGTGTCTTCGGTTCTGAATTCAAAAATTAATTTTTATTTTGAAATACCTTTCGAAATATTGCGAAAAAAAAGTTTTGTTATAAAACTTAGATATAATTTTCCATTTATCAAAAAAAAAATTCAAAAATCCAATTGCTATACAGTAACAACCACTCTAAGATAAGATAAGTAGAAGATTACCTACACGCAGATTGAAGAAATTTATACGAGACAGCAAGAAACAGAACGTCAATACTCGTCACCGCAAACTACCTATTTGCATATTTGATTGAACACATTCCGAATACCGTTCAATATACACATTTTCAAAACATAATTCAGTTGTATTGATTGCTAGGAGCTGCGTATGGCTAAAGAGTAACGCAATTGACTCTACGGATAACGCGAATTCCATCAAAATATTTAACTATACGTTTCTATAAAAAAAACTGTGTTGTTTTATGAAACCACAGTAAAAGTAAAACTAAAAAAAAAAAGGTGTGTGTGCGATTCACACACGATAGAAGTGAAACTTAATTTTAAAAGATATTTTATATTTTATTTAAACAATGTGCAATAAACATAATATGTACACACCTATATTTGCTCTCTCGCTCTGGCTCACACAAAGAAGAGAAACCGACAATGTGTGTTAAACGTTTAAAATTTAACGTTTAACACGTTGGAAGTCGCATAAGAAGTTTCACTTCAAAAAAGGTGTGTGTGCGATTCACACACGATAGAAGTGAAACTTAATTTTTAAAAGATATTTTATATTTTATTTAAACAGTGAGCAATACACATACACACCGACATTTACTCTCTCGCTCTGGCTCACACAAAGAGGGGAGACCGATAATGTGCGTTAAACGTTTAACGTTTAATATTTAACGTTTAAGGCTTGGAAGTCGCATAAGAAGTTTCACTTCAAAAAGGTGTGTGCGATTCACACACGATAGAAGTGAAACTTAATTTTAAAATATATTTTATATTTTATTTAAACAATGTGCAATATACATAATATGTACACACCGATATTTGCTCTTAAATTTATGCTATTATTTGCGTTAAACGTTTAACGTTTCACTTGCATCCTGGTTTCATAAAAACACAATAATTACCATTTGCGATAAGAGAGTTTCTCTTCGTTTGATCTTTATGAAGATGTACTACGTCCAACTGCGTGCGTATTAAACTTTCTTATTTACTTAATACATGTTGCCTTGTCCTCTATTTTTATAAAAACTGTATAAGAAGCCGTCTTAGGCTTGTTAGATGGAGCAAAAAAATTCTATCAATTTTTATAGAGACAAGGGTAACCGTTTCATTATGATAATGTTGGAAACAATTTTCATAACGATTATGACCCTTTTAGTAGTTAAAGGAATCGCCCGTGAAACATTGAGATGGGTTTTATGGATTTTGTTTTTAATTCATTATAGTAACTAATATCTACTTACTTATTCGGCAATAGGTATTTAAAATTGGATTAAAACATTATTTAAAGTTATTTAGGGAAAGCGGTTTTATAATAATAAATATTAAAATTGGATGTAGATAAAATTTAAAAAGAGAATTAATTAAAATCAATATTTTGTTTTAATCTTTAAAGTTGACTATATATTATAATATTTAAAAAATGGTCATAAAGAAAAAAAGACAGTATACTATAGTTGGACTTTTAATTGTATTCAGTAACTTGACAGTTCAAAGAAAAATAATGTTACCATACTAAAAATAATACCTAGCGTTGGGTTAATGAATGACTTTGCGTATAGAACGAATAATAAAAATGGTTTAATTTAAATTAATAAAAAAATCGTACATAAGATGTGGAATATAAGAATAATTAATATTATTAATAAAAGTAAATTTATTTTTATATTTTCTTCTTATTAAAACAAACTTAAAATAAAAATAATTTTATTTTACTTTAATTTTTTCTGCTATTTTGTTGCCTCTGGCAACCCTAGAGGTAGAAGAAGAGGTGTTTAATATAAGTTATTAGATTTAAATAAAACGTTTGCGTTTAAGTACATTGTTTAGGTTCATTCAATTTCGTTCATTCTATCACCTCACTACCTTTCTTGTCATATACTGGTAACCCTTCAACTGTCAAGTTACTAAATACAATTAAAGGTCCAACTATATAGCTAAATCTAGCTTAAATTGAATTGATAACAGTGCTATCTGTTATTTAAAGTTCAAACTAATGTATGTTTTAATGACAATAGTATTATTTGTACAATAATTAGTATATTAAAGTCCGCATTCACGGGCCCTTATTTGTGTTGCTTAACCACCGCGCAGAAAAAAGCTGCGTTATGAATGGTTTATTCTAAATGATGTGAAAGATTTTTAAATGACGATTAAGAATTTCATAGTAAATGATTGTATTAGCGAGATATACTACAATATTTAATTATAAACTTTTTTAAATATAACAACTGGCAGCGAAGGAAATGGCACTTGAGTTTATATGCAATACAAGGATAGTAGATAGTAGCTCGATAATTCTGGTACAGATGTCACTAAAAGATGGTATTTGAAATAAAGCTGGTACCCTCAAGCAAGTAGTAAATACAACACCAGGGGCCTTGATCGCTATTGAAAGTTGGTATTATTGCGTACAGCATAATGTTTACACTGTACATGGTACAAACCCTGAAACCATTTACTTGTACCAGAAACCTGGTACGTATACCATCACTGATGCAATAGTACACAAATATATTCCCAATAAAGATATCCGCAATATTATATATTAGTTACCCAAAAAAATTTTGTTTATTTATATCTTAGTATTTATTTCAATGGAACCCAAATTTTCGAGCTTCATTTCGTCTTTATTTTATAAACACTATCTTAAATAGGTTCATTTAACTAACTAGCAGTGCTTGCAAAATTAATGCCGGTTATTTGTTCTTTGAAAAGATTTTTTTATAAAGAAAGGTCCCAACTTTGTATCTAGTTGTTAAGATTTTTTTCTTTAGTTAAAGGCGTTCTTACAAATATAGAACAAAAATTCTCAATTGAAATTCGTCGCTATTGTAGTTTCGTTTTATATTAGATTGACATACATATTATTATTCTTTGATAATATTGTAAGGGTATCAGACAAATGATCTTCCTCGAATTATTACTTATAGTTTGGAACAAAAACTGTCACAAATTTAAAGTCCTGGGACGAGTCTCGGTCGATGTGGGCTTAATTTATTTTATAGTTTTGTTGGCATTATTCGGATCGACGTATTAATTCCGAGTTTTACCAATCCACACAGTAATAAACCTCGAATACGATTAACGGATGTTACAGTGAATATAGTGAGTGTAGTGTGCCGGAACATCTCTAGATCAAAAAAAGGGTAGTCACTAAAAATTACCTTCGCTAATGAAGACTCCGCAACATATCGAATCACAGTCGATTCGCGACCACGGTTTGTGTAACTACTAAAAAACATCAAGCAATTAATAAGTGAATACACGTTCTAAAACCGTGTCAAATAAATATTTATACAAATTCAACCGATTGACTAATTATCATCTAATTGAAAGCCAATCTTAATACGATATACTAAAAGCATTTTGTTTATCGATAGGCGAAACTATTTAGATAAACCCCTATTAGAATTTTAGTGCTCTAGTTTAGAATATATCACGTGTCATTGATTCGTTGGGGCATAATGGATGTGGTTTTACTTTGAGCGAGTTAATATTAACGTTTACTTCCAAGTAGCAACTTTCTCGCATTCAAAACATTGGGAACAACACTTCTGACCGCGCCACACACTAAGCACTTTTTATTCTTCTACCCTCCGTTTTGTTATATTTTCATCGGCTTTATCGATTATTCATTCGAATGATTGGTAAAATAATATTCATTCGTGATTCGTGTGTTTTTTCGAATTTAACTCAATGACGTCTTGACCGATTTTATGAAATATCGTACACGGTACGCTTATTTCATTGTTCAGGTGAAAAGCTATAAAAATTGTCTAAATTAATTTTGGAAATTGCGTGCAAAGCCATGGGACACCGCTAGTAAATTATAAGTTTTATTCAGTGAAAGTAAAACATTGATAACATAAACCAACATTCTTTCGTTTCATTTATTTTTATTTTTGTTGTATTATCTTGATCAATATCCAATCACCAACATGCTCCGCACTACGGTCGGCTTCCTACTGCCTCAGTCCGTAGGCGCTTATCTCTGTCGTAGGCACTTGAGAGAAAGTCAACACTACCTCGTAAAGTCAATACACTACAATTGTAATATTAAGTAATAAAAAAAATGTGTGCAGCAGGACACACGTGTCAGAAGTAAAAACCTTCAGAAAAAAAAATGTTCTTTAAATATCCTAAATCAGCGGGAATCTAACTATCGACCACTCTTGCGTACTGCGTATGAAGTCTGATCGTCTCACACCACTAGGCCAATCCGACGACGATCTCAATCATGAAAATCAGGACTTACACATTAATACTGTGCATAATGTAAAGGCATTCTATCTCATTCTCTCGTAGACTAAATCCTATATATGGTTGTCTTTTTTATTGTCGCTTGTTCGTTTCATCGGGTTTCAAATCACAACGGTGCTAAAGAAGTTTTCACTTCGAAAAAAACATACACCGAATTGCTACAAGCTAACAATGTAACCGCATCCCTACATATAAATAAGCGGCAGACCACCCGTTTCCTATCAAGTTTACAATAACGCCAGGCTTAAAAACTAATCAGAAAATTTCGAGCGATGAAACGACGATAGTGATCCCCAATTAAACGAGGATAGACCCTTTGTGATCCGAGGTCCGAAAAGGTGTACGTTCCAGGTATTTAAAATTAAGCTCGGTGTACTTGCGAAATACTCGCTTGCAATTGGCCATACCTCTTCTTTTTTTTGTTTTGCTGAACTGATCCTTGTTTTTAGGGTTCCACTTCCAAAATGGGAACCTTATTACTAAGAAAATATTGCCAATCATAGCTTTATAGAATTTGGAAGGACATTTTCACAGAATATGTGCTATTATCTCGAAGATCTAAAGAATTAAAAATAAGTAAAATATTAAAGATGGTATAATAAAAACGTGTTTTTTTTCTCTATCGAAAAACCTTACCTTGCTACGGAACCACTGGTGCGTAAGTAAGTTGACTTTTTTATTCGTCAATGTCTGGACCGGGATTAAACTACCCTACGCTTCTTTATAGTATATTTCAGTATAATATTTCTAATAAAATTAACTTATTATTTTATTACTTTGTTCTATATGTATTTATTTTAAATAATTATTGAATATGAATCCTTTAATTAGAAATTAACGTACATTATTTATCTTATTATATTAAAATCTAACTTATTTAAAACTTACCAAGTTAGAAATCCCATATCTAAGAAAGAACAAAATATGGTTTTACGTACATTCGTACAGTTATAATTAAAGGAAGGCTATGAAACTTGGCATACGTTGGATGTCACCTCTTTTATGAGCGACAACGACTACCCTGAAAATCGTTTCTACAGGACTTGGACCCTTATTCACATTAATGTTTTAGGTGAGTTCATATTTTTTGTTATCATAAGATTTCGAAGTAAATAAGTATTTTAAATTAATCTATTCAATTGGGTCTTTGAAAAAAAAAAACCATTTTTTTATGTATTTTAAAGCTTCATCATAATTATGATAATAGTCAATTGGAAAAACTCTTAAGACATTTTTTTTTATTAATAATGAACAATTGAAAATTGTAATACAGTCAAAACCGTTTATGGCGACATCGTATAGAACAACATACCGGTTAAATTGACCAAAATCAAAGGTCCTGGCTGAATGTTATATGACCGCCTTATCGAAAACATTGGTTTTTACGACATTGTTTACTACGACATACCGCATTAAGCGACCATATTTGGTTAATGTTTTCGGAGAATTATATCTGTAGAACGACCGGCTCAACTGTATTGTAAACAATTTGAATAGGTAACTGTATCCACATCTGGCACAGTATAATAGTCAATGGCTATTATCGTAAAAATAAATAAAGTTTAGGGTCTTTTGTAACTCTTAGAAACAAAGCACATGCATGCCGTAGCCTCAAGGCCCGCTTCGTCATATCTCTTAAGTCAGTTTGTTACTTATCTTTACACAAGACGCACCAAAACATATTGTTGAATTAACTGTGAAAATTGTAACATGTCGCAAAAAAGAAAACAAATCAATATCGAAGAAAAATCACGTATTATTTCAAAGCTAGAGAAAGGCATTCCAAACAAAGACCTGGCAAAAGAATATGGTGTATCACACTCGACAATTTCAACCATTTGGAAAGAAAGGGAGAAAATTCAAATCCTTTACGACAAGAATTTTTTGAAAATGAAACGAGCCAGAACAACGCGGCATACGAAGATTGAGAAAGCTTCGTTGCAGGATGATATTGTACGTGAAGGTCAAGAGGAAAATGAAAATGAACAGGAAGACTCTGAAGAACAATTTACAGTGCCAACTTTGATTGACGGTCTCAATGCTGTTAGTGTATTACGAAAGATTGTTCTTTTTAATGAAGAGTTCCACATGCAGGGAAATTGTGACGATACGCTGATTTAAATCCAACGTGAATTACAAAATGTGTATGCACGACAGAAGTGTTTCAAACAAACTAAAATTACAGATTTTATGCATACAAAAATGATGGAAAAATGATATTGTTCTTTTATATTATACGTTTGTATTGAAGTAAACAAAATGCGGTTTAATTTCCTACATGAATATACATATTATCTTTCCTATTAATACCTGTCACCGGTTGTTACAACTATCGGTTTTTACGACTCAATGTGAGTAGTCCCTTCGATGTCGTTATAACAGATTTTGACTGTATTTTAAAAAGAATCACATGACTACGAACGCGCTACGATTGATCGTCAGGTTTGTGACGTCATAATGTTGTAGGAATTTCATCGATTAAGTGTCAAAACACTGTAATAGCTGTATGCTACAATGAGTAGAAATTATCATAGTGACGTCACACTCGCTCGGATTTATTTGGGAACGATCGGCGCGTTTTCGGTAGTGAATTCAAACATTAATTTTTATTTTGAAATAACTTTTAAACTATTTCGAAAGAAAAAAAAATAGTTTGTTATAAAACTTATATATGCTCTTTCAATTTATCACAAAAAAATATTCAAATACCCAATTCTATAAGCTTTTTATGGACTGTATAACAAAAGCTGTAGATAAGAAGCGCATTGATCCTTTTGATAGATCGCTGTTAGTATTAGTTAATGTTAGTAGTTAGTATCCTAAACAGCATCATCTTAGAAGTAGGAATTCTCGCCAGTGTTCAACACAAAATGCAATTTAAAACTCAATCATTCATTCATTCTTCTTGTACATTGCTGAAGTATATATTATTCAGATCAACAACTCCTAAAACTCCCAATAAAAATTCACATCTGTTTCAAGTCTAACGTTTCCCTTTATTAATCAGAGGATGTTTTATATGGAGATAGGTCAATAAGCGTCACCGACAACATACATCAAGTTGAAATTTTGTACGCGTTATCAGTACGCCGATCGCGTATCACTCTGTAAAAGGTTACGTGACTAGCTTCAGTCAGCAGTCACACCGCTCTTCAGTACCACTATATAAAATTGGCTAATGGGATTTATGTTTGATGTGCATTGATCTGTGTTTAACGATCGGTATAAAATGTTTATAATCTGTTATTAATTTATTTTCATCTACAAATTACTCCGGTGGTATGGAGGGTAAGGAGGACTAACTGTATGTCTGAAAACTGTCCGTCGAAAAGCGTTAAATAGGGTGGCACCACGGTAGCAAGAGGGTAAAACAAGAGGGTAAACATAGCGCAAATAGTCATTTTACAGACTTTTTTATTAATTCAATTAATTAATTTATGAAAAAAAACCAATCAAATGCGATTCGCATCTATACGATTTAGGATAAGGATAAGTGGTAGCTGATTAAAAGTAATAATAAAATGAAATTAACATATTTTAACAGTTTGTTCTTTTCGAAGCAACGTCAATCTGAAACAGCTTTGTTTTTTGCATTGTGTAATTGACGCGAGCTTGCCAGAAGTAGTAGTTGTACTGGCCAGCGATCCTATACGTAATGAATAGACATCATTAATATATATATATATATACGTTAATGACGAATTGTGTAGTACACTAATAATTACAATTCATAAGGATTCAATCAAATGGCTCTGCTTTAAAAACGTGAAAAGATTTGTTCGCGGGACCATATTATATAGTTAGGCCTGTGGGGTTGAAAATAACTGCCACATATATAATACGTCCACTAATTTATTTATGTACACAAAAGTTCGTAAATACAATATTATAATTACTAGTGTTACTATGGTACGTTACGTGATATTAATTACACATCGGAGGCGCGTCCGCACTGCATCCCGGCGTCAAAGTTGGCAAACTAGACTGAAAGCGATAGCGACAGTGGTTGCGAGGTGAATTCTCGGAATTTATAAATAATGTAATATGATAGAGGTATGCCAGTTTTTGTTTTAGAGTAAATGAGTGCACTGTACGTGACGGATAATGTACCATATACCAATAAAAGAAGATGAACCATAAATCAACCAGTTTTTGAAATTCTACATCTTTTGGTGCGTTTTGTAGAGAATATAATTGAGACCTAGTTAGAAGTTAGCTACCAATGATAATAATGTAAATTACAGGTCCACCAACACTCAAAAGCGGCTTATTTTGACTTGATTTGCGTTTAGGGCATGATTTGGCTGTCTTATCTGTGTCCAACCAGTGCGACGGACGTTTTTGATTATCATAAAGGATTTACTTTTCATCACAAATGACAATATGATTCAAAATCATTTCACTTGTGTGCCTTTTTAGCAAGTTAAGACAAGCTTTGACGCGGTTTTGTTTCTGTTGTTGTCCAAAGGGTACATAGGTATGTACTAGGTAGTGTACATAGGGCACCGGTACTTTACGAGGTGTTTTATCGTTCCTATTTGACGTAAATGAACAACTGTAGCAATTAATTCATTCTTATCGACTTTCGTTTCCGGTTGGCCACGGGGCTCATTATAGAGATCAAAATTACTAGAACGAAAGCTATCATGCCAAAATCGTACCGTGCATTCACTTGAGATACCTGCTCCATAAACGTCGATGATATTGTGTGCCGTCTTTGCTGCGTTATGTTCCAAGCTCGATGAATCTTTAAAAGCCACCTGAGGCTTCAGGGCCTTAGAATGTAGGCAGATTGAAAAAAAAGCTGCCACGACACAACTTATATTGGAAAATATCGCGCAATTTTGATTTTTCCATGGTTACAAAAACAGCTATATTAAAGAAAAATCGAACGTCGTAAAAGCAATTGAACAACTGGTTTATAAAAAAAAATGGTAGGTATATTTTAAAAATAATTTTAATTTAGAATCCTAAGAACATAGAATGAAAGATATCAATCTTCACACTAGCCAGTATTAAAAATCGGTAATTTCATAGGTAAGGATCTACACGTAATACATATCAACGGTTTATGTTATATGTGAGCCGCAGACAATGGGTTGAACACAATGACTGTAGGTATACATGCGGTGAGTGAAGGAGCGCAAGCCACGTGGTGCTGATATGACATTTGATTGAATAAATGATTATCAAATTTATTAACTATTACCAGCTTCATTAGCCCCCCCCCCCCATCACACAGATTAGCAATTTTACCCCAGAGGGGCAATCTCCGGCAGTTTGGGAACCCAGGTACTACAGGACATAATAAAAGAAACCTGATATGAATAATTTGATTCGCGCTTGAAGCTTTTTGAGAGCGAAATTTTTGTTTTTTTTTATCATTTTAGATTTGGCGTGATGACCACAATCTCACCTGATGTTAAGGACGATGTGGCCCAAGATAAAAACGTGCTAAACCTAGTGGAAGACTGGCTCTCAAGTGCAGCTGCCGGAACACACCTATTGGTGCTTGGCGTTTCAACTTGAGAGTGGTAGCTAGCCAGATGGGCATTAGAAAAAGCCCTACCACCATGCTATGGTTTCCTCACGATGTATTCCTTCACCGAAAGTTCAGGCTCATTGCAGGGATTCAAACTTCACGTCAATCGACGCGAAGTCGTACACGCTACCACTGAGCCAACATTGCTACAAAAATTTAAGAATTAATTGAATTGAATTGAATATGGTAAATAGAGGAGATAAAGTATATGGTGCTTCGAAGTTCTCAACTTAAAGCAAAATCGATACACCTCTCCTGAAAAATCGCTCGAAAAGTAATAGTCAATTACTCTTATATTATTCCGCAAACATTACTTATAGCATAAACGTTCAATGAACTGGATATTACAAATAATTATATGGATGGAGCCGAGTAAATCACGTTACATTACCAAAAAAATTTCGACCACAAGAGTCTGTTCTACAAAGAGCTCTGAGCCTTCTAGCAATCCATACAATCCGTAATTTATCGCGGATGCTATTAAATGTGGATAATTCAAATCGTCTGCATCACCATAATAATATATCAGGGATTGTCGATGCCTCATCAGTAGGCAAGTCGCGTTATGCTCTCAATGATGATACGTGACTGGCTTCAATCTGAAACTCATGAATACTTCCACACATCGGAAGCCGTTATTAGGCTGTTCGATGACCTATAATATTTGTTTATCCTATGTATCCAGAAAACTTGTAAGTTTTTCCCTTTTAATGAAAAAATGTGCTAACACGTTATATATCGTAAACAAAAATATATATCTTAGAAAATGTTTATAAAGTATTCTACGAGATGAGTAGCTTAACTTACTGGGTTGTAGGGCACGAATGGACCGCGACCACCATACAACAAGTGTAACACTGCCACCGTGGCACGTTGTGACCTGCTGCATGTCGAGATTATATGGTGTATATCTGTTTATGACCAAAGTCAAAACATGATATTCATATATATGTGTATGCGCTGGATCATTTAATTTTGAAATTAGCCTGATTATCAATTAGGGGAGACCTTCTAGGTCGATTACAACTAGTAATGTTAAACCACTTCGTCGTAATTAAATATTGGGCTGAATAATTATTGCGATAGAAACTAAAATATTCTGGGAAAACTACCTTGCGATGAGCTGAATGATGCGCCTTGCTGGTCTTGATAATGTGCGGATCGCTGTGAATTCACCCTTCACTTGTTGTTTTAAAAGTAACTGCAATGAGCCGGCGCCGGTTAACATTTTATTATAACTTTTATAATGTTCTTAAAATTTATGCAAAACTTTTTCTATCACTCTCGTACTTTCGCTGCAACAACTGTAACGGGCAGACACAAACCACAGATAACTTGTCTATATTGAGGGCGCTTTTGATTGAACCGATTTTGATATAGTTTTAATATAGAGGGTGTTCTTAGCTATGATTCAAGAAAATCTGTTTATCCATTTCAAAATTATCAGCTCTTTTCTAATTGATAAATCGATGTCAGCATCTTCCACAGGTATGATCGAATCGAAATTTGGTATTCTGTTATTTCAATTATATTAAAATAATGTGACAATCTTGACCTGATGCTGCAGCATCATCTGGAATCTACAGGGTACCTAACTCCTCCCAAACTTACAATAGAGATATCGTGTTTGGGGTCATTGGTCTCAATGAATAGGTTATTTGTGTTGGGGTTGTTAATTTTTCAATTAGCCTGGTTTTTTATTGTTCCAAAATCCGTCTGTCTGTCCACGGCTTACCTCAGTGATTCTACTGGAAAGATTTAATATATCTTACAATAATATGTTAATAGATATGAGCATATTAATGAAGCCGAGAAAATCGTAAAATAAAATCGTTAAAAAAATAATTGTTTAGGGTACCTCTCTTACGCGTAAGGTGGGAATGTATTATTTTTTTTTACCTCGTCTATCCCATCATTTGGGTGTCGTTGGATAGGTTATTCAAAAATATTGCGGGTATGCGTGATTCAGGTACCCCTTTGCGAAATATAAAGCTTTAATAAAGTGCTATTTTTTGTTAGAGTCAAGTGTCTCTGCCAGCTAAATGGTTGTTTTCGGATATGTTAAAAAAATCATGGTAAGTACTAGTATATAATATAACGAAGTTAAAAGGAAAACTATCACAGGTAAGTAGGCTGTACCAGTTAATAGTCAATCAACTTATAAAATGTACCTGGAGACATAATTTGGTACTAATTCCATTGAAAATTACTTAAGTCCCTCTAAGTCGACATATTGTGCATAATGTAACTACGGAACTTAACAATGCACGTGGCCCGATACGCACTAAGGTTTTTTTAATTATGCTACTATTATTTACAGTCGATTTTTATAATTTTTAGAGGATGTACAAAGAGTACCTTCATTATAAGGCACAAGTTCGGTCGTGTATGGAATACTGTTCGCACCTCTGGGATGGATCCGCAAAGTACCTGGACAGGTTGCAGAGACGGGCTGTTCACATTGTTAATGATGCAGACGTTACCCAATGCATCGAGCCGCTTCAGCTTCGCAGGAACATTGCCTCGCTAAGTGTATTTTACCGTCTGTATCATGGTGAGTGTTCTGAAGAGCTATTCAATCTAATTCCCTCCTCTCCTTTACGGTTTTACGGTAACCTCCATCTCGGCACGAACTAAGAAGTTATCTATATCTTATCTTTTTCATACCCTGAAACTGTGGAACCATCTCCCGGCCAATGTGTTTTCTCCTTCTTATGACATCGGGTCCTTCAAGCATAACGTGAAGAGATAGTGGTCGCCATTGTCTTTGGATTGTACTGTGCTTAGCACCCGGGGACAGCTGACAATGTGCCGAGATATTATAAGCAAAAGGCTAGTCATTTCCAGGCATCACTATTATTCACATAATGATCATCGCCTATAAAAATATTTCTACAATAAAACTTGCATTACATTATATCCTTGCACTTATTGACACAACGCGTATGCAATATAACAAAGCATTCCGAGTGTTTTTTTTATACTACAAAGGCTGGCAAACAGGCATACGGCCTGCCTGATGGAAAGCGGCTACCGTAGCCTATGAACGCCTGCAATACCATAAGTATCACAAGCGCGTTGCCCATCTTGAACCCCCCTACCCCAAGGAGCTCTGGAAACCCTACTCACTGCAGAAACACAACACTAGGTCATTTGACTGCAATTTTCTGTAGGGTGGAGGTATTCCACCAGTCGAGCTGCCCCAAGTAGAGAGAAATCTCCAAAGAAATTTCTCTGTGGCTTACCTCTCTTAAACGTTTATGGCTCTGCTGCGTTTTTGTAGTACTTCAAGGATGTTTGCTGAGGCAAGAACCGACTACTGTTGAGCTAGTGAAGGTGCATATATACATGAAGACCTTGTCGGCGCCGACCAACAAGTACCACAGAACGCAGAACCGGTGAGTTGGCATGATGACATTTAAACATACTTTGGCTGGATATTCTCGCATTATCGTAATTCGCCTTTAGTTTCGTATCACAGGTCGTTCTCATATTCGTGTGGGAACGACCAGTTAGCATTATTTTTTTATTATATTTTTTGTACTATTATTAACTGTATGGATTCTTTGTGGTCTGAAATAAAGGTTAATTAATATTATAACGAGAATGTGCTTGGGAAGGTTATTATACATCCTAACAACACACCTAAAAACATTTATTTGCCTTACTAAGTCTAAAAGATGAGATAAAAAAAGTATAATTATATCTAATAGTATTTTTTCTTCTTTTTTTAAGGCCTAGTTTTAACCCTTTGGGTTATGTTGGACTATTTGAATGGACGAGTTTTAATTAAAATAACAAATAATGAAGTTGTATTCTGAAAACGCATCAGTACTACTAGGTTCAGATAATATAACATAAAAGGCACCCTAACCTGATACCACATATTGAGACCAAGGAGCCATACCAGACTTTCTCTCTCTGTTTTGTTCCGGACACCTATCAAAACGTGCTGCTTATTTTGAACTTTATCGCAATGTTCACAATGCCAATTAGGCAAAGTACTCGTACGTTTTTTCATTAGATAAAATAATTTATTCAGGGCCATGTGCCCGGAACGCAACCTATGGGCGATAACAATTTGATTCCTGAATATTTTCACGTTAGTGGACCACAATATATGAAGAGGCACACTTTGCAGAGTTCGGTACCAAATTCCAGGTCGAAATGCTCTTTCCAGTTATTAAAGGATCGATGTTTATATTTGCTATAACTTCGGTATAATGAGGAGTAGTACTAAATAAAGTTCCATTTATCAATGTTAACTTAGATATTTAGTAGTGCAAGCGTGCATGTTGTTTACGGTTCAATATTATTTGTTATTTCAAACAAAAAAAAAATTCAAGAATGTATTGGAAGGGCAAAAGTTAAGATAGATTCCGAATTCGTTGACACTGTTATTAGTAAGAAGGAAAATTTTCTTGCCGCGCACGTACGAGAGTGATAATTCGGGATTTAGGCAGTTATCTCATAATCTGCGCCCATTTATCTAGTCAAGATATATAAGTCAAAAGTTATTAAAACAAAATAAATCACTCAATTCTGTGCAGGACTCGCGAACCGTTGATCCGTTCCAACACACAATGTATCATGTTATGTCATTAGTAAAAAATATATTTTTTTTTAATTCGTTTCAGTATCCTTAGCGCGAATGTTATTCACACTTTGCCGGTTTTTAATATTAATATTATTTTACTTTTGAATTCGCATTACAACTATACCAAATGTTATGTTTTAAATAATTACTTATATTGTATATTTGTTACCATTTTTATGATAGATCAATACAAATATTAAAAAAAAAACTTATTCATATTTTATTTATTTATATTTTATTATTTGTTGGTATATATACAAGTTTCAAATAGCTTCTTATTATTTTTCAAGAGGTATGACTACTCTTTAAAGGTAGGACGGACAAAGTTAGCTTAGAAATTAATTAATTGCTTAAATCTTTCTTTGAACGTAACCCTAAAATGGTATCTGTTATGATCGCCAATATAATGCTAATAAATTCTTACTTAAGCAATCCTCTTTCACTAGCTTAATTATTATAAATACCGCCATCGGTCCACTCTAAAAAAAATATTATTCAGTGTTTACGACAAAAAAAAATAATAATTATTTTTTAAGGTTCTTTGTTGGTGACTATGGGGATAGTGAATATAGGAACTTTTATATAGGAGTTTTAAACTCCCGCATTCAATAACTCAGGGAAATTATATTTTAGGAGCATAACAATGTACGTAAAATGATATGCTAATAAAACGTGACGACTTCCCTGAGAACGTCGTAAGAATAATTAGCATCCGTGCTCTCAAGTCTAATGAATTAATTCAGAATATATCAGTTTCAATTAACGGGGAAAACGTTTTAATTTAAAAAGTAATGCCTGAAATGCCTCTCAGAATGTATCCATGTTTGTATTTAAAATATGTTATGTTATCATTAAAAAAAGAAAACAGCTAAATTAAATCAGGACAAAAAGCATAGTTACTTCAACATGCATTTAAAGCATAGAAGCACTAGATATTTATCAACGATAGCAATATCGGTGACGAAAGATAAGTGAGCCTTCTTTCCGATTATAATGTACCATATATGGTGGTTATTTTGTGTGGTATCCACTTCCACCTAATTTTAAAATAATTGAATTTAGAAATAGAATAACCCGATAGTTGTGGATATGGTGGTTGCTACCCCATTTAACTCAAAAACGGCTAGACCAATTGTTATCGGATTTTGTACAACGAAAGTAATTATCATTGCACATTTGGTATATATATATATTATAGTAGACTGGCAAAATGGCGATTCTGTCCCTTATGAGCCGAGCACAGCCGAGAGATCGGCAATCCATCGGCGGTCGCCGCTGTCATGCCAGCCTGCATAAATATCTCTTCAGTTACGCTTGAAGGACCCGATGTCGGAAGAAGGACGGAAGACACTGACCGAATAACAATAAACTAGATAATAATTATATACTAGCTACTTACAAAACAACATTGAATGACAGGCATCGTGGCGCAGTTGTAGTAAGCCCTACTATTGAGCCGAGAGGTCGCGGGTTCGATCCCCGCCCATGACTGACATTTGTGTGATGAGCATAATTGTCATTTGTGTGTCTGGGTGTTAAATATATATGTATATAGTATATCAGCTGTTTAGGTACCATAATACAAGCTATGCTTAGTATGGAATTAAATGGCAGTGTGTGAAATTGTGTACCCATATAAAAAAAAAAATTATTTCTACATAATTCTTTAACCTTTATATATTAAGTTGAACTATAACAAATGCAGTAATGGCTGAATGGTATCTAGTGTGTACAGCACTCATCCCCAGACATCATTTTAAGTTATATTTTAGAAAATCATTCTTCATTAAAAACTCACGTTTATGATTTGACGTTTAGGTTTCAATGTCCTTCAGAACATGGACCGCCCGGTGTTGACGGTAAATCAGCAACTCTAACAACTAGTATTTAAATATATTTCTATCATATATCTCCTTTTAATTTTGTCATTTAAAGTAATGCTGGCAGTGGTAGCGTGTACGGGCACCGCGTCGATCGAAGTGAGTTCGAATACCTGCAATGAGACAGATGTGAAGGAAAACATCGTTATAAAACCATAGCATGGTAGTAAAGCATTTCTCCAACGCATTTGAGAGCCAATCGTCCAACTAGGCTTAGCATGTTGCACGACATAGTGAGATTGTAGTCAAAACGCTAAGTCTATAATTCAAAACAAACCATAGCTTGGGCTATACCTAAGGCCCTAGCCAAGTTGTTCTACAATCGATAACGCTAACAGAAGACAAAAAAAAAAATGGAATTGATATATATTTTTTTGTTTTCTATTAGCGTAAATGATTGTAGAAAGGCAACTTGGCTAGGATCCATGCATTGATAGCAAACTGAAAAGGCCCACCTAAAAATATAGCGCACTTTTAGAATGATGACAAAATGAAATGTAGTTCTACACTTTAGATAAAAACATAGTAAGCAGATTAAAATACATTGAAAAGATAAAATGGCCTTTTTATTCTCACATAGACGTCATACAGCCCGAGGCAACAACTAGATGTATTGGTGTTTTTGCATAATTGAGGTCCCGGACAAAGGACAAAGAACAAAGCGCCAACGAAAGAGGGCGATAACTGGATGAAACACATGGAAACAGCCCTCTGTAATCTTTCCTCTGGGTTATGGGGACTCGTATATGATTATTCCAATAGCATACACGTGTATGCATGTCGAGATACTATTTCCTTTAACTGGTTTTTTAATAATTATAATTAATGTTATTGTATTTCTAACATAGTTCACACAAAGGTCGAAGTTTCGTCTTTTAGAAAAAACCTGATAGGTTTTTATAATGACAGTAATTTGTTTAATGGTTAATCTATGCTAATATTTAAGGCCGGCATGGCATCGACGACTGCCGATGAGATTTGTATCACCGTCGATCACCGTTTTTTGTGGACTGTACCATACTTTATTTACCGTTAGGTGCTATACGAGTACAGTCTTTTTGCCAAAGTAGTATAACCAGTTTTTTTTTTACAAAATTGCTAAAAAAATGTATTTACGAAGCCTGTATGTATACATTGTTGGAATGTTAAAAATTACGCACCATACAACGGAGCGTGCGGTAAAATTTACATTTACATACTAAAGAGATAAGGAGACAAAAGATGTTGTTCTAGTTTTCTCCACGCGAACGCCTCTTGCGAACGCGAACTCATATTATTATTATGTTTACGGAGAGTCGCAACAATCTTTAACGTTTCTAATATAAAAATGGCGCGCATTTGCTAATGGCGACACATACGCGTGGTGAAAATTAGAACTACATCTTTCGTCTCATTTTTTCTTTACTATTAAAGTGAGACAAATGTATTGATCAAAAGCGCTTTCAAGTAGGTTTGATCATTCAGCTTATTTATTCTCGTAATGTAAAACTCTTTGGTGGAATTCTTATATATTTTTTAAGCAAATTAAAAAAAAAAACGTAAAGGATTCGCACGTCACTATACAACGGAGCATGCGGTAAAACAGGTACTCAGGTGAGAGTACATATTTTACCGCACGCTCTATTGTATGTATACAGGCTTCGTAAATGAGCAAATGTATTGAAAAATATATTTAAAACTCAAGAGATTGTTTTTGTTTGTTTATTTGAACGCAATAATCTCAGGAACTATCAGTTTGATTTGAAAAAATATGTGTTTTTTTTATAGCTTATTTATCGTGGAAGGTTATAGGCTATATTACTTCACGCTACAACTCTAAGGAGCCGAGCAGTAATGATGAACGTCAAGCAATCTGGAAAGCCGTAGGCATCTACGGAAAGAACGAAAACAATGAAAACACGCGTAACAACGGTTAGTCGAATAATTTTAACACGGACGAAACCGTGGTGCATAGCTACTATATATCATAGTACCAACAAAATAAATAGGTAGTTTATTTATAGACATACATATCATATTTCCGCAAACATAACCTATGTTTGTTATTTATTTCTAACATTGTTTATTCAGCAAAAACATCCGATACATCGCGATTGTTTGTTATAGATAAATAATCATAAGACGTCTCCTCTGAATTTCTAACCTAGGTTATCTTAAAAATACTGCCTTTGAAGAGAAAAATAATCTCTAAGAAACAATCGCAATTTCCGTCAGCGTCTATAACGGATCAAAGAAGAAGTTGATACAGTTTTTAATAATAATAATATATTTATTAATAAGGCAATAAGGGCACAATCTATAGGAGTAGACTATGAACTAAGGAATTAATGAATAACAAAATTAATAACACTGAATTGAAATAAAAAAAATATTAAAATTAGCTTAAAATAATATTACACTAGTCGATATTTGATCAATGACAACTTGACATCATCGTAAAGCCACTGATATCCAATGTTTCATTAACGCACTTTCGTAAATACCCCAAGAGGGTCCTCATTGTTGAGATGAGACTATTACGAAGTCTATCCAGAATGAATACCACTCTTTTACGCATGATAGGATAAAAATAATCAATGCTCTAAATACATTATTGTATTGGACACGCAAAGTGCTAATAGTTTTTAATTGAAATAAACCCATAGGCTGCCCGTGTAGAAACGTTGGCAATATTCTTTAAATAAACAGATCTTAACCCTAAACTTTGTAGTGTGCATTCTTATGCACATAGAACTTTAGAAAATTCTTGAGATTATAAGAAAGGTTTTTGAACTTTTAAGGGTTTACTTCTGCAGAGTTAACGTAGGTCTCACAGCAAAAATTTTCTTAGAGTACCAACTATATTACTAAGGAGCAACAATGTCATCCGCGTAACTTATCTTGTTAAAATTTTGATTATTAGTCGTAATTACCTGTAATTACTATATGAAATTTAATAATAGCACTTAACGTAATGAAGGAAAATATTTTATTATAATAGACATCAATGCTGAGAACAACAAAATATTCAAGAAAGGAAGAAAAAATAAAACGCAAGAATATAAAACTACAGACGATCTGATAAATACAAAAACTTTTTTTTTCATTCATTCAATATAAGTATTGTATCAATAAGAATCTTAGGGCTTTTTTAACTTTACTATGGGTTGTGTTATATTCTCTATAGGATAAGAAGGTTATATTTGTTTTTGAAAGTGTTTTAATATGTCAGTAAAACTTAGATTTGATTTGTATTTCGCTATAACAATTGTTTTGTTTTAATTAAATTTAAGATAATATGGGAAATCTTATATTATACAAGATTATAAGACTTTATTAGATTCTAACAAATAGAAAAAAAAAACTTCAGCTATTTAACAGTTAAATAAATTGAAGATCTTATTCATTTATTTATTTGCTAGGAAACAAGCTCGACGAACGAAGTGACAGTGTATCCGCGATATTAATATCCGTTTGCGAAGAATATCAACAGGGAGAGGCGCAACGACAAATATTAAATGTCATAAGAAACAAAAGGCGGTACAGAATGACCAACCAATTTATTAAGGCGTTTCAATTTATCAATGGCGAATGTCTACACGCCGCGTCGGTTTCCTCCGTCGTAAGTACACGATTTATTACTTCTCATTTATGTCAAAAAGTGATAGTATAATTTTTATCATATTTGTCAAATGGCATCTCTGGAAAGACTGTTCATGAGCTCCATAAAATTGGAATGATGAAAATTTTGTAGTTAGCTAAGCAATAGGGACATTAGCAACTGGCAACCAATGGACTGGCAATAGCCAGGGACTTATATTTAGGCAGCAAATTCCACGAAACATATCTTTAGGTAATTTTCTTAAAATTAACAACACTACTTTAAATACTGTTTGATATAGTTATACTATTGTGATACTTATTGGTAAAATTGATATACCTATTAAGTTTTAAGTTGATCCGAGCGAATATTTCGAACATTATAGAATGTAAATAATCCAACAGCTTTCATGTTAGTTAAACAAGTTGTCAATAGATGGCGCCTTAGATATATTATCATTAGCATCAACAAATGTCATTAATTTTTTTTTTCATTTTTTTTTAATCCAAGCTATAGCTTTTAAACTATTTGTCAATGTTGCGCCCATAGCGGGAAACATAAGCTTTAAAATGATGGTTTGAATCATTAATTTTGATGAAGAATTAAGGGAGATATGACGTTGCCAGAAAAAAATCAATTTTGATAAATAATATATATTATGTTTTTAAGCTAACATGAAATATTTATTTGTAATTTAAATTATTCTTGGGGTTATAAGGACTTTGTTACCTTTGTTATTTGACCCTTGAATATAGTGGTCTAGATTTTTAGCTTGAAAAAAAAATACTGCCAAATTTCGAAGGTTTTGACTGTAGTGTGGATCGCAGGTGATTTTTTATGTCATGTCATAATGTAGAGTTTTAGTAAAATAATAATTGATGTCGAATCAGGCTAGTCATTATGCAACTAGCTCAACGAACGTTCAAACACAAATCTTAAATTAGCATCACGAATAAAATTTAGAATAAAATGTAAATGTATCATCAAAAACTGCTTATCAAAATGCGAGTAGTAGAAGAAAAACTCATTTGCAAAACGTCCATACAGTTTATTCATGCAAAATTATTCAAGCGACTAGTAACGACATCTCGCGGGGATTATTAATGTACAAGTGCTGAATAAAAATTCAATTATTAACATTTAATTGTTAAAGTAAAGCTTCTTCGCAAATTTTGGGGGAATTTAATTTATTTTTATTGGATATTAAAATTCTGGTCTTCTACTAAGTCGAAAATGGTGAGTTAATCCGGATTATTAAAAACACTAAACATTTTTTTTTTCTGGAAATATTTCTATGGTTTTATTTTGGTTGGATTTGTACTGAATGGATAATGGCTCGAAGGACTATTGAATGAGGAGGTTAAGACATCAGTGTGTTAATTAGGTATTGTTAATCTGATAGTTATTATATATATAGTTGAGGCTGGTTGTGACGATTATTGAAAAATGACTGCGACCATTTTTCACGAGCTTGTTGCGCTTTTCGCTTTGCCAAGCCGATATTCAGTTGCATCGGAACGAACAATGCCATTACCACCGTTACCAGCAGATGAAGGTAATATGTGGCTTTCTAATTCAAATAGACTATATATTAAACTTTTGAATTGGTATACCATATTTAGCTACCATTCGGAACACTAATTTTTCTACAGGACTTTTTTCTCCGATTGCAAAAGTTTTGTTATTTCTCTTTTTTTCAATTTTACACGGAAGAAATACTTTTATCTAAGAATACAGTAGTAGATTTAAAAAATATTTTAAAGCGTGTAACCGTCACACGCGTTTGAAGCAAAAATTAAATGGTCCCCACCACCCCGACGGTCACCAGCATCCGTGATAAGATATAATACGTTAATAATAGTCGCGCCTAAAGAAGTTTTACTTCAATGCCGTAACGGACTTTCGTTGCATATATTGCCGTAACGAACTTCTGTTGCATATATTGCCGTAACGGATTTCCGTTGCATATATTGCCGAAACGGACTTCCGTTGCACTATTGTCCAGTTACCTCCTAGTTGCGCCTAAAGAAGTTTTACTTCAAAAATACACTTATAGTTGGGCTACTTGTTGGGTAAAAAAACTGCTTAGTAATTGTGGTCGATCCAGCGGTAATATTGTATTTACTTCTTTAAATCTTATATTGGATATATGTAGGTTCATATGGAGATTTATTCACAGTTTCAAGAAATACAATAACCATTCATCTGGCTCAAACTGTAACAAGTGTTCATTTTCTAAATGCATATTGAAACCACAATTTACAGTTGCATTGCGACAAAGCCAGTCGGGACGAAGTAGCGCGGCGTGAAATAAAATTCCATCATTACGTTAACGCAACACCACCAGAGTGGTTTGCAGTTCTCTCGGAGTAATACTGCTATATATCGTCTGGGTGTGTTGAAGAAATATCAGTTTGTGTGTTAGTACCCGTGATGGGTTGAAGCGGGAACTATTTCTCACAGTTACTTTGGCAGTTGTAAATACAGATTACACCTTCATTTAAACATCAGGTCATTTCATTGCCATTTCCAAGCCCGGTGAAACTGTAAAAGCCCTTACGGCTTCAAGGCCTTACGGTTAACATAAAAAATTTTGTTATACACTACTGTATTTAGTATGACTAGCTAATGGCGAAGAAATATTTATTTTCAGTAAAATAATTTCCTGATATATTTTGTTTGAGTTTGATACATAATTAAATCGAACTTTACAGTCACAAAGCATAGGGTATAAATTCTTGTAACAATTACTTTTTTTGGGTGATAGAAAACAACATCTGGAACCGATTGGTCAGTATATATTCGTTAGATAGTCAATAAATAATAAACAGCAAATTAATAGAACCTTAAATAATAGTTTTTGAGTGCCTAAACATACTAGTTGTAACGATAACATATTGTATGGTTTTCCCTTGTGACTTGAACCCATCGTTCAGCGTTCTCAAAACTATTCAGCTATTTCAGCTGTCAGGACTCCCGTATCGGTCTCGGTCTCGGTTTTGGCCTCAAACTGACACGACGATACGTCTACAGAACATCCACTTCAATCTTCCCCGGACCATAATTCCGCGGTAAAACTTACTAATAACCAAAGAGCAATTAATTTTCTTCCGACCCTATGTCAAATATTTCAACGTATAATATCATATATTTTTATGTGTATTCATATTTTCTTTTGACTATACAATGCTTATTTATTGACGATACAAGCCATAGACTTCATAAAGTCAAATAAATGCTAAGAGTGCACACTTTTGTGATCAGATTAACGTCCCGAGGTAACGCTTAAGTGTGCACGCTTGAGTCAGCGATTTTGAAGCCGATTTTTATTTCAATACTCGTAGTACGTAGGCTGTTCCAAAAATCTTTCGTAAAATAAAAAATAGTTAAATATGAATAAAGTCAACTTTATAGCTTTTCAAAATATTTCCCTCTAACCCCAGTGCACTTATGCATTCGGATAAACAAGCTTTCTAAACATTTAAAAAAGGTTATATATATATATATATATATATATTATTCAAAAATAACCGCCGAAATTCTTCGACGGCCTCTTCTGCAGTGTAAAATTTTCGCCCACGAAGCATTTTTTTACAGTGGGAAATAAAAATAATCGCAAGGAGATAGATCTGTGCTGTACAGAAGGTACCTACATTACACTACATGTGAGGGTAACATTTAACCCCCGAAGTATTCGCACAGCCCATGGTTCTAGCGGCTATGTGAGCGGGCGCGTTATCTTGATGAAAAGGAATGCCACGGACGCTGTTCCTTAGTCGCTCGCTATCCAACTAGCCGAAAGCTTGAAGCAGACAAAATTCGTAATACCATTCACTAGTAACTGTTGTTACTATTTCTTTGTTATTTGTTGTGTTGTTGTAGTTGTCTTCTAATGGAATTATTAATACTGGTCCACCACGTCGAAAAAAAAAACGGTATCATTTTTTTATTAACGCTTCGACCGCGAATTTTTTTTTTGGGAACTCGTTTTTTTTTTCAAATATCCATTGCGTAGATTGTTGCTTCATGAGAGGATTGTAGATGTAGATCCAAGTTTTGTCAGTTGTAAGGACATAGGATACGTTTTGCGAAGTTCCACCTTCAAACTTTTCTAGAATAAATTTGCATAAATCAACACGACAGGATTTTTGCTTTCGGTGAGAGAATGAGGTATCCATCGCGAAGCAAGCTTCCTAACTTTAAAGTATTCATGCAGGATGGTGAAAACTGCCTGTGATCCAATCTTCAATTCACACTGAATCTCTCGATGTGTAATGTGTCTATTCACCAACAATAGCCACTCTACCCTGTGAAATTTTCATATGTTACTGCAGTCGTAGGTCGGCCGGGTCTGGGGTCATCGCTAAAGTTCTCTCAACCAAGTTTAAATTCAAGAAATTAATAAGTAACTATTGCTAATACAGGAGCAGACTCCCCAAATGCAGCTTGTAAATTTTCATGAGATTTATTAAAGATTAACCCTCGATCAAAATCATAAAAAAATCATAACATGAAGAGCTTCTCACGAGACGTTTACTGTTGCAATTAAAAAATGTTACATATTTTTTTTAAATATTTTCTTAAATAACTACACATACATAAGTGGCCAGTGATTTTCACCAAAAAGATTTGTATTGAAATTATCTATCAATTCAAGATAGTTTCAAGAAACAGAGATTGTATTTATTATGTGGCAAGCAATTTTCGGAACAACTTAAGTACATAAGAAAAGGATATGATCCTGAAAATTTGAGCCTGATACGACAAAACCCGGCCGCTGGAGGTTTATTTGAAAAAAGTATTTTTTTTTTGTAATTTCCAAAGTTTTGTATCTCAGCTTCTATATAACTTAGAGATTTTGTTCAAATGGCATTCTTTGTGAACAGTCTACTTACTACTATTACTCTACGTCGATGATACTGCAATATGTTCTATGTCAAAAGAGTCTGTTTCAATATTATTCATTGCAAAATGCTATATATCTAGTTATTTTCACAATAGATTCATATTAAGGATTGTTTTGCATAAAAATATATAGAATTTACTAACGGGGTACAACACCACGATATGCATGACACACACCTAGCAAATTGGAAAAAAGGATTCTCTCTCTCTCTCTGTAAAATCAATTTACAGTGACATAGATCTTTTTGGAATATCACCGACGATATACGGCTTAGCTGGGAGCTTCTAATTGAACCAAGCTATTAGCAAAATTCTAACCTGTTTTTAAAATGCTCTCAAATGTACAGTTTTGAAAGTAGAGGGTAAAAAGATAGCCGATTTTTTTTTGTAGTTGTATTGTGATGAAATTATCTACCCTATTGCTTTGATTTCGTTATTATACCAGCTGTTACATTTTGCTAGGAACTTTAGATTTCTCTTTACTTGGGACAGCTCGACTGGTGGAATACCTGCACCCTACAAAAGATCTCAGCCAAATAACCTCGTGTTGTGTTCCTGCGGTGAGTAGAGTTTCCAGACCTCCTTGCGGTAGGGGGGTTCAAGGTCAGCAACGCGTTATTGATACATATAGTATCACACGCGTTCATGGGCAGAGGTAGACGCTTACCATCAGGCGGACCGTAAATATCAATTTTTATGTTTATGTTTATAATTTTTATGAGCCGAAAATATCTAGAAGCGATTGGATTCACTAGGCCGAAGATGAAGTACATTGGTGCGAATTTTTAGAGTCGAGCTCGGATTCGAGTGATACATTTTCAAACATCCCCAAAAATTGTATTGAAATCAACAAGCAATATTTTTGGAGTTCAATAGAAAGCTTTCAACTGATCTGGATGCGTGTTTATAGCAAATTTCTTTTATTTTTTCTTGAATTTAGAAGATTCACAGAGAAGAATGCAGTCTGTACGGAATCTCTAAATTATATAAAAGCTCAATTTTTGAAAACGGCTTAAAGATTTACTTTTTTCAAAAATTCTCCGGGTATGACGACTTTCGTCAAAAGTAATGGATCTGCCCATTTATTGTGTCCTACGACCCAGCATTTATGTGGGTCAAGCCATTAATGAGGGCATTATTTAAAATACACCGACAGTGTGGATAATAAGTACCTACTATTCAAACTATTCAGGCCATGTAATTAAGAATAATTACAATTAATTATTTATCACAGTGTTTGGTTATTATAAATACTAGCTGTACCCCACGGTTTCACCCATGATTCAAATAATTCTCCACCACGCCGCTGCTAATGGACCAATATAGCCTATTGTCGTTCTTACTTCCCGAACTTGCCTACAGCTACCCAGATTTTTTAAAGTTCACGGTTACTGCTCCACTCCTAAGGGTCTATAAAATATAAAAATAATTTTTGAAATATAACTCGTGTAAAGTATAATGAAATAAAAATAATAACTAAAAGCATGAATTTTAAGTTTCCTTAACTTTTAGCCACCATTTTGTTAAAACTTTGTTTGAATTCTGAAGATTAGAAAAATAATCTATCGATGTCGCATTCGTATAATTATGTAAAAAAATAAGTTGCCATTAAATAAGAAAAAGTGAATATATATAAACTACAGATTTAATAAGTTTTTTGTTATTTTTTATTGATTCTCGTATTGGGCAATTTGTTGGATAAAAGATTGACTGGAGAGTCCACTTTTTGCGACCATCCTAGCAAGCAATCTATAAATCCCTTGAGGCCCAATTAGCAACAAACGTTGTTTACCGATGCGTAAATCCAATAAGACCTTAGAAAAATTCAATATATTTTTGGTCTCGATTCGAAAGAATATAAACTTCTTAGCGTCTTTATTTTGCGAAAAAAATATATTTTCAAATGATCTAAGAAATTTAAAGGTATCGGCAAAGTTAAAGCAGATACAAAAAAAAAAGAAATCGTAATACTTAATAAAAGTTAGCTTTGCAAAATTTAACAAAGCATAAATAGGTTCAACTCGTATTATATAAATTGTTGGAAAGATGTAAAACTTTAATACTTATCTACTTTTTTACAAAAGAAGTAAAATATAAATGTAATATTTACAACAACAAAAATCTTATGTTTCATATTGATAGCTCGACCAACGACACCAAATTTTTACAATCACATCGAAGATGTCCTAAGTCTACAAAACACAATAATACATCAAATCTTTGACATGATATCAACGGTTAGCTTCCACCTTCGCACCGCTCGCCATCGGCAGGGAGCTTATCCTCACACCTTGGAACCTAAGTAATGGTTACAGACCGTTCGGTTTCAGAGAAGTTCCCTTCCGCGAACGCTCCTAATGTTGATTGAGCTCCTTACTGACATTTTCTAAGGGGATTACAGTATAGGGTTCTTCACAAGGGGAGTAAAAAGGTTTTTAAAAACTCAGAAACGGGCATGTGATGCTTCTGGTGTTGCAAGCGTCCATAGGTTGCGGTAACCGCTTACCATCAGGCGAATCACATGCGTGATAGCCAAAATCGTGATATAAAAAAAAAACTAAAATTAGCTATATCACTCATCATTCCTCCATCGTATAAGGAGAATAGATAAGTCTTCTAACACCTTAAAATAGGCTACCGGAACCTTAAGCCTATCAGGCTGAAGATGCCTTGAAATACATCATCATCATTTAAGAGAACTGGTTAATGATAACTCTAATAGAACTTTTCCACAAGAGAAATCGTACTATATGAGAATATTTAAATACTAGCTACTCACCCGCTTATAATTTAAAAGAAATCGCTGATTGATGATTTATAACACTTTAGTATACATACATATAGACAATATTTTGATCGGACGGCCATGGTTCAATCTAAATCAATCTCGATAAAATCACCTTACAAACAACAAAAAATCTAGATCAAATCGGTTCAGCCGTATACACAAATACACAGATAGACACGTTAAGCATATAATATACCTCCGTTTGCTTCGGGGCTTAAAAATTATTATCGTATCCTAAATATTTTTCCCGCAGTCACAGAAACCAATTTACTATGCAGTCATATTGTTTGTACGCTAAACATAAATCGACCAACTTTTTTTAATTTCATGTTTTTCTAACTGGCACTGTTACGTGACGTAATGAAAACCAGGAATGCCAAGTAAGCGGCAAACGAGCCAAGTAACTTCACTGCCAAGAAGCAGCCAAGCTTATAAATTAAGACTTTCTTTTATTAAAGGACCAAATGTTTCTACACTAGATAACAAAAGAAAAAGGTTATTCACTGTTGTAAAATAATACAGTAGTTATAAATGTTGTTAATAAATAGATAAGTCAACAACTGAATACTATTTAACATAGTGTATTAAATTTCAATTTCTTATTGTAATTAGATCACGGTTATAAATGTGCACTAAATCGTTTAATGCCAAAGCAATTTAGTAAATGCGTACAAGATGCGATATCCATTCTATTTACTTTCGTTTTTCTTTACAAGTTCAGTGTTATAGCCACGATCTCACCTGTTGTGAAGTGATTATTTGGCCCAAGATAGTATCACACTAATCCTAGTTGGGGAATTGGCCCTCACCTATATGTATATGCTTGGAAACATATTTTCAACTTGAGGCTCACAAGCCCGGTGAAGCTGTAAAAGCCGCAATGGCTCCAGGGCCCTTATGGCTAACAGTATAGTGAGTATTAGAGGTACGGTATTAGAATATACCCTTTTATTTATATTCCGTCCTTTTCTTTCACTGAAAGCTCAGGCTTATTGCAAGGATTCAAACTCACGTCGATAGACGCGGGGTCCGTACACGCTACGACTGCCATCATTGCTTTAAAAGATAAAATTAAAAGGAGATATATGATAGAAATTTATTTAAATACTAGTTGTTAGAGTTGTTGATTTACCATCAACACCGGGCGGTCCATGTTCTGAAGGACATTGAATCTTGTTATAAACGTGAGTTTATAATGAAGAATAATTTTCTTAAGTATAACTTAATACCATGTCTGGAGATGAGTCCGTCTATGTAAATTCATCAAAATAATATACCTAATTATTAGCTTTAAAAAAATCCTTATCCTGTAAAATAGCTCTGTCGAGTTTCTTACGGGCTGTTCTCGGTGAATGTTTTTCGAACTGGTGGTAATATTTTAACTTTCGTAAGTGTGTCGCATATTTAATATTATATTGGTTGTTGTACTCCTTATCCCCATCCCGCTTCCGCACATATCTTAACGTCAGTGTAATATGTGTCTCTCGCAATTAACATTACTTCGTGGCTGCCCAATATCGCGCGCTTCATAAGTCAAAGAAAATAAAATAAAAACTTTTTGTATTTATGTGTTGGATTGTGGACAATATCACGCTTGCAGCAGTTTTGCAGTAAAGGAAGTGAACATCTTCGAAGTAATAATAAGGTATCGTAAGGTAAAAAAGGAATCTTTCCTTTTTTTCACAAACTGCTTCTTTTCTAAACTCCTTTGCAGTTTAGTCGTTCATCTTTTCACCAATCAATATTAATTGATTTAATCAATTCAAATTTAATCAATATGAATTGATCAATATCAATTATCAAAATTTAGCAATAACCATATACAGTAAGTATCGTCTTTGGACCTAAATTAAATATAGAATTTTAATGTTGAGGCTTAGCGTGTTTACATCTTTGGTCACATCCTCATGTGGTGTATTAATTGTCTTCAAATACAAGAGTATACAAAATAGTTATACTAATATATATATATATATATATATATACAAATATTATAAAACATTTAAAGAAAAATTTAAGCATGTAACCGATACACTACCCCACATTACCCAGACATTTCGAATTTCCTCGCAAAAATGTCTCCCCGGCGCGATATATTTCTGACAGCCGACATCCTTCGCCTTCCGACGCGGTATCCACATATTTACTTTAGACTCTGGAGTATATAGCACACTGCTTTTAAAAATGAGAAACTTACCGTTTTAAGGGGTGAAAAATAAGTTTTTTTATTTGAATAATGTGTGTACTATTTATTGTAATAATATATATATATACGTAGCCGGAAAGGGCAGTGTGACGTAACTCAACCACAGTGATTATTGTAGTCCACTTATTAGCCGAGGTATTCACGATCCGATAGCTTGAGCGAGAATGCTACTATTTAACGGCTGTAGTAAGAAACCCTTTAAGTAGATTGTTGCTTGCTTACAAAGTGCGTGCGGTCACAGAGCACACCTGTTGCTATCGCGCCCAACCAATAGTGATAAAGTCAATAGTACGGATACTATACGGCTTCAATAATAACATTGAAATTCTTTGACATGTTACATTCAATATGTACTTTATTTAATATGTCGTGTTGGTACAAGAGCCAGCCCTTAAAGTGTAAATACAATATTAGTCCAGTCATATTAGGGTTTCACCTCGGAATGAAAGATAAGCTATAAATTAAAATTTGCTCAAAAGTCTCATAAGATCTCGTTCACTTTTGTCTTAAGTTATTCAAGGTCGCAAGAATCCGGAGAGCTCAGCCATACATGTCATAACGCAAGGTCATCCTAGAATCCCAATAAATAGTACAATTTATACAGTTTATTATTCATAAAAAAATAATATAATTATGAATAAAATCTTCATAATTAACTATTTTATACACTATTCACTCGCATTTAAGTCTAATCTACACTTTGTATGGTAATAGGGAATATGCATGTAGTTTAAATATAGGTCAAATATTTTATTATTATATATTATAAGTATAGATGACTAAGAAAGTTTTGATAATATCTCACTGCTATTAGGACTTATAGATGGGAAATTAACGTTGACTTTTAAAAACGCTTTCATATAGGTACACAAATATGAAGGATGAAATAATAAACAGTGTGTCAGGAATAAACCAAGATCACAGAATACACAGATTAGATGGAAGGCGCAATATGCCGTCACTCCGCGCCACCGTCGAGAATCTGTTAAGGATACGTTCATTCGATACGAAGCCGTTTAGGTGACGCCTCTTTCGAATACCCCGCGAAACGAAAGCGGGAGTGTGCACCTAACGCGTCGTAAATCGAACTCGAATTGGAATCTAGATTAGGAGTACAGTACAGTTAAAATATTAAGCAGTGAGGTAACTCCATAAATAATGTGGACGTGTTAGACTTAAACGAGTACCGATTAGTCACGAATTTAAATAAATTTTCGTCAACACCAATACAAATAATTTAATTACCTATCAATTAAGATATTTAAAAAAATACGTTATTCGGTCATTTGCGGTAGTTAATGGATGGACTACAGTGTTACCTATAGGATCCTAACCTAACTGTAAACCATCCTCTCGGTAAAACAATTAATATATTATTTAAATCAATAGCTCAGTCGGTCAAGTCGTTCAGTAGTTACGATCAATAACAATAACATTTTAATATATAAGAATTAGTATATAATTATAATATAATAATAATTTTAATATAAAAGAATTATTTTATTACAGTCTGCTTTGATTGATGATTGATTGTGTTTAAACAGCAATATCAGTATTGATTTTATACAGTATCTCTTTCCCTAAAATTAATTTTTATAAAATTATTTTTGGAATCATAGAATTTTTCAGTTTTTTTAATCATCTGTCCGTAAAAACGTCATTATTTTAACATAAAGAATAACAACGTTTAACATTTGAAAAATTTAAAAACTGCGGAAGGAACATTTTAATTATGAACGAAATAGCGGAAACAGATAATATACTAATGCAGAAATAGTTGTTTTTTTAATTACAAAATTGTATATAACATTTCATTATATTATTAAATATAGGAAAATTTAAAAAACAATAAACTTACAAATTTAAATTAAAAGTAAATTGTTATCTTCCTATAGAAGTACTCAAAATGAACACAAAAAAAAAATTATAAGATATTATAATATTTTCAGAAACTAATGAATCATTTTACGGGCAGATTTTTAATTATCGTACCTATACTAATAAGTAATTATTAATTTCATAATGTAGATCAATAAATTTTAATTTTTAAATTTTTAAATATGGACATCGTTTAACGACCGATATGTAATTTTAGTACTTAATAATGTTGATCCGTTAGGTCATAGCACGGAGTCGCCATCTATCGGATTAAATTTTATCCTTAAAACAATAAATCTCTTTACAAGTAAATTTAAAAATAAATAAATAAACAATAAAATAAGTGATAGTTTCATACAACATGCCGCTCAATACTGGAGCCAAAGCTAAATTAATGTGTGCGTAAGCGACACGTAATTACATTACTATTACATTAGTATTACATGCAAATGCACGAATAATGTTGCAAGTGATTGTAATTACCCCCATAAATTGAGAAATTAAATTATCCTTGTGTGTTGGTTTTATCTTATGATCGTTGAGATAAAATAATAAAAGCAAAAATATTTTTTAAAGCAGATACGGTATTGATAACCTTAAAATTACAACGTGATTTGGAGGTAATTGTCTCAAGTCGTGTTCATTTTATGAGGCACAATCTGTATTTATACATTTATTAATACATTTATTTTATATAGTATTAATCAAAACAAAAATAAAATGAACACGTTAAGTTTTACCCTAGCATGTCGTATCCTTAACCTAATAATATTTGACAAAATAAAAATATCTTCCTATGTGAATAGTAATTAATAACTATACCCAGATAGAGAAAAAGTGGACCAAATATTCATCCAGTATCTATCAACATTTTATGATATTTTACTGTTTATGGTTTATATTTGCCTTAAGAATATAAGCGGCAGTGTAGTGCTTTCTCGTTCTCATTCAAGCCCGGTGAAGCTGTAAAAGCTGCAAAGGCTATACTGTTAGCCATAAGGGTCCTGAAGCCTCAAACGGCTTTTACAGCTTCACCTGGGCTTGGGGGCGAGCGCTTAAGACGCTCAGCCATGAAAACGCGCCGAGCTACGTTCGTAGACTTTAAAAGCCACTTGAAATGGAATCACTCCACGTGCAACTACTGCCGTTTCGAGTGTTTAAATTCAATGTTTAGAATCATGTATATGATGTGGGTTTGGATAAGGGCTTAAATAAATTTCTATAAGGGTTTTATTCAGAAAAAAAAACCCACATAATACACTTACTTCTAAAAAATTACATAGAACTCATATTAGGTATTATAGTGATATATGTATACAAATTAATAAAAGTGAAGTGTCTGTTTGTAGTGTCAAAACAGCAGCTTTTTACTAAATGCGTATGAAAGTATAAAAAGTACTTATAACAAAATAAAAATTAAAAAAATTTGGTCTGACTGTTTGTTCTGGGTAATCTCCGAAACGGTTGGATCGATTTTGACGGGACTTTCATTGACAGATAGCAAATGTAATAAGGAGTGACTTAGGCTACTTTCTATGTTCTGTAAACCACGCGAGCGGAGCCGAGGGCACAGCTAGTATTGTATAACATCAAAATAAAAAAAAAAACAGATAAACTCCAAGATAAACTTAATCTTTGATTATGTCCTAAATTATTATTATTATTATAATTGTAGATTATACTTTAAGTAATTTATATATATATATATATATATATATATTTTAATTTATATATAGACAAATGTATTTATTCAAAAAAAAAAATTAATAGTTAACCCACCGTTGACAGTTTCGCTAAGTCAACCTATATGTAAGATGAATTCAACATTTTTCGTTTCAAATTTTTCTCACGGGTAAATCTCATATCGGCTCCAATCTGAGATAGAATATGAATGATTTTTAAAAGGTAATTACCACTTTATCAAAATCTGATTATATCGCGTTTTATAAGCATCCATATTTGAGCTTAATATTATAATCTATACTTATAATATGGACAGTTTTTTTTTCACAGGTTTGGAAATTTTTGTCTGTGTGACTTTATGTTATACTGTATGCCAATCACGCAGAAACTACTGGACCGAATTTGATGAAATTTGGTAGGAATGTAGTTTATAATCTGTGGGTACATTTTAGGATTTTTACACGTATGACTATTTATATGATCTATAAATTAAGTTTAAGTTGTGTATGTAGGTGAATAATTCCATTACTTTTCGAATGATTTTTCGGGAGGGGTCTATCGATTTTGCTCTAAGTTGAGAATCTCAAAGCACCTTATAAAGTATCTCCGCATACAAAATTTTAGACTTATACCATAGGTCACGAGAACGAGCCTCTTAAAGGTCTAACAATCACTATTTAGACCCTATTTTCAAAAATTCGGTTATTAGTAACTTCCATCACATAATTATTGCTATCAAATTTCCTTCATTATATCGTCTGGTAGAAAAAAACATTTTAGACAACTACACTATATGACATTTCTTTAACGAGTTAAAATAAATAAAAATTTTAGTAAAGTGACAATTTTCAAATAGCCACCAGAAATTAAATTTGGAGCCGATTTGCTTTCTATATGACTAATATTTTCGTAAATGTATGCCTTCAAACGAGTAGGACAAAAAATTGATTCGCTTGCAGTGATCGCCAAAATCTCGCTTCAAAATTGATAATTTCTGAATTTCCACCTTCCAGTACGTCCAGTATTTCTATCAACACCAAATCTCACCAAAATTTAACTGGACGTAGTGCCTAGAACGATATAAGCCGAGGATTTATTTGCCTCAAACTCTTGTAATTTTCAACAATCTACAGAACTTTAGTAAAATCGATAAAACTTTTGATTTTTAAATTTAATATAACGTTGCTAATTTTTAAGTTATTTGGTTTGATTGATGCAATATAAACAATATATTTGGTGAGCAATTATGTAATTGGTTTCTCGAAAACAGCTTAGCAATTTGGTTCAAATTTAGAATTTATATAATAGTACTTTCCAACTTTACCTAGATCTGTGTATTTTAACAAAACACTTCGCTCTCCCAGATATCTATATTAATAAATATGTAGTGTTGACTGTACATTTGGATGTGAAAACGTCTATTCGCTCGTTATGTACAGTGATAGACGGTCAAACTTTCTTCTGTTATAAAATACCGTCAGATTTAAATCGCTACTACCTACGAAACTAATAATGCGATAACAACGGTCAAAAGGGCACAATAGATTGTAATAATAACATGCGGAGCCTAAAGCAAAAAATAAAGTATAGAACGACTTTATTTGTTTCGCAAAAAAAGATAACCGAATTGCAAATATGAAACAAAAACCATTTTACCAATAACGTCCCGTCAGCCGGTAAACATATTATATATTTTAATTTAACATCAAAAATAAATTACTAACTGGAGATTAAATTGAATCTTCAGCAGGCTTATGCCTTCCTTCTTTTTGCCAATGAATAAATTAGCATTTTATCTAAACGGCGTATCTCTTTAAAAAGTGCTTTCCGTACATAAAGGAAATTGTGCCGGCAACGGGACGTATCTTTTCAATATAACCGCCAATGAATATTTCGGACAATAAATCAGGTTTTTCACAAAAGGATACCCAAAATATCCATATTAATTTTCATTTTGTACAGGCTCTTGTGGGATAAAAGAATCATTTTTATGTCCCAACGTCAGGTAATGTGTATTATATAACAATAAAACAATTATAAAAACTGTTTTTACCTTATTTGTATTTTTATTTGGAGTATACTAAAAATAGTGAAATAATAATACTGGCATAACATTTTAAAAAACTTTAAATATTATCTAAAAATACATATACATGTTAAATGTTTCTTTCTATATAATATAATATATTCTGTAACATTATTTTGATTATTATTGATTTGCAACTGAGTTAAAATATAAGTTCATATAATAATTGTATATATATTGTAATAATTGTCTATAAAGATTTCATAATATGTATTAGCATTTTATACATTCTAATGTAATAATGATTATATACGAAGCTTCCTTTATAAATAACGGAGGGAAATGAGATACGATAATGCAAGAATGGTTCAATCGAGCCGAGATTGAATCTTTTTATTTATTTTTATTTATTTATTTATTGTCACATCAACGACACATTCACAAAATATCGAATTAACAATTAGTCATTCACAAGTTACGAACTGTGTGAATTGTATCTTTACAGATGTGCACATCTTATTAATATATACCGCAGCACAATGAAAACAAAAACATTATAAATATCAAATTTTAAATTAAGTTAAGTGAGTGATTATAACATGAAAAAAATTAAGTTAAAAAATCATGTTCGTGACAAATTAAAGAGCGTATAGTTGATATAATTTAGAACGAAAATTTAATAATGAGCAGTGAAAGATGTCAATATCGGCATCGTTATTGCTAACTTCGTTGTACAATTCTTTAAGACGATTCAGAGGTGAACAAACGTTAGTTCTGACATGTGTTTTATAAAAGGTTCTTTGAATTCGAAATCTTGGAACCTTTCTAGGAACATTTAAATTTAATTCTTGTAATACATCAGGGACCATAACAACTCCATTAACTATCTTATGTAAAAGAACAAGGTCAAAAATCTTACGTCTATTTTGCAGTGATATTAGTTTAAAGTGCTTTAACCGAGTATTGTAATCAGCGCGGTAAGGGCATTTCTGATCTTTCCGGGCAAGGAATTTTGTGAAATTGCGTTGTATACGTTCTAAGCGATTAATATGGATATTATAATGAGGGTTCCAAATACTTGTTCCATACTCTAAAATGCTCCTAACCAAGGTTTTATAAAGATGTAATATTGTTCTTATGTCACGGAATTCGTTACACATGCGCTTAACAAGCCCACACAACTTCCAGGCCTTATTTATCGTTGTACTTATGTGATCAGTAAATAATAGCTTGCTGTCTATCTCAATTCCTAAATCTTTAGTCTTTGTTTTAACTTGCAAAGCTTCAGTACCTATCAAGTAACTAGAATGAATTACATTTTTATTTTTTGTAAATTTAATGTGTACACATTTGCTTGCATTTAATTCCATCTTGTTATCGGTGCACCATTCTTCAAGAGATTTCAAATCTCTTTGAAGGAGAAGTGAGTCATTTACATTTTTGATTACTTTATATACTTTTAAGTCATCCGCAAACAGTAAACATTTGGTATGTTTGGTATAACAAGTAATATCATTAATGAATATTAAGAATAGTAATGGTCCTAAATGGGAACCTTGTGGAACTCCTGATGACGCATAAAAAGGACTAGAAGTATAGCCATGCACCACGACCCTTTGAACCCGATGCTCTAAATAAGATTGTAACCACACTAAAATAGGACCATGAATACCGAACTGTTTCAATTTTTGAATAAGTATGTTATGGTTTACTTTATCAAAAGCACTACTAAAATCAGTATACACTGCGTCTACTTGAAACCGGGCATCAACTGCCTTTCAGATGTCATTTACATAATCCAGTAGGTTTGTGATGGTAGATTTGTTCTTACTGAACCCATGTTAATTCTGATTAATTATATTTTAGTATATGATGCTAATGGTGACATTATAATGCTCACAAATATTTTAGAAAATATATTCAAAATTGATACTGGTCGATAATTCTGAATCGTATTTTTTTCATCTCTTTTAAAAATTGGGACCACATTAGCTTCCTTCCATAACTTAGGAAAAGTTGATGTTTGAACAGAAATTTCAAATATAATTTTTAATGGCAATGTCAAGAATTTTGAGGTTCTCTTAATGAAAACTGGAGGAATGCCATCTGGTCCCGCTCCTTTGCTGGCATCAAGTTTCTTTATCGCTTTTAGAATGAGGCCTTCGCTTATTATAATATTGCCTAGTGAATTTTGAGGAAATATGCATGTCTTAGTCAACGTAACGTTATTGGTACCAGTAGGATCAGAGTAAACAGAAGAAAAATGATCAGCAAAAAGGTTACAAATAGATTCACCAGTGTTAGCTATAACATTGCCTAATTTCATTTCAGTAGGTATATCCGAAACTCCCTTTCTACGTGCTTTAAGAAATGACCAAAACTTTTTCGAATTATAAGGCAAACACTTCTCTATGCTTTCAACATACTTATCATAACAACATCTGATCACTCTCTGAATGCGTTTATTCAACAACTTAGTTTCTATAAGGTCCCGTGGGTTTTTGTGACGCTTGTACTTTAATCTGACCTTGTCTTTTTCTGAAATTAATGTTATTAAAGCTCTCGTATACCAAATCGGATATTTTCGTTTCCGTGGTTTTATTTTTGGAACCGTACGCTCTATTATGTTTTTTATGATATCATAAATTTTTTTTGTTAAGATATTGACATCCTCACTATATAACTCTGATTTCCAGTCAATTTGACTCAGTTCAGAATTTACTAGTTTATAGTCCGCGTTTCTGAAATTATGAGTCGTGAATACTTTACTCTTGAGAAAAGAAACATTTATAAAATCAACAGATATTGCAAGTGCTGGATGATGCACGTCCAGTTTACTTAAATGACATGAAGTTTCACTCACATTAATGCACTCAACATTTCCTAAGATTAAATCTAAAATGTTTTGGTTATAATTTTTTACAAGGTTGTATTGGCTAAGATTATTGCGCGACATAAAATCAAGAAAACAGTAACCTAATGTATTTCCCAGAATATATGGAATTGCTCGATTGGACTTGAGATCTTTTTCCCATTTTATAAAAGGTAAATTAAAATCACCGAAAATTATAGTTTCACATGGATTGGCATCAAAAACCTTATCAGCATTATTGAAGAATATATTTAAACCAGAAAGTATTATAGGAGGAGGTAAATAGACAGCACAAAGCATAAATTCTTTTGTTATTTCATTAACTTTTACTTTAAGCGAGATCCATATATCTTCACAGGAGCTTTCGTAATGAACTATTCGTTTCGACTGTATTTTTTTTGATACCGCTATTAAAACTCCTCCCCCCATCTTACCTCCCAAATAGGTCGACTGTCTGTCTCTACGATAAATTACATAATTTTCGTAAAATAGTTCGCTATCACTCACAGAATCATCCAACCATGTCTCTGTACAAACCAATATATCATAATTCAGCTGTAATGATGCCAATCGAATTTCTTTTAATTTTGTTCGCATACCGCGAACATTCTGATAGTATATATTGAATTTTATTATAAAAATGCAGTCTTAGTACATTGCACACAAATATTATAGTTTAGTTAAACAATCGTAGGATTTGACATTTTTAGCGGGATACGTATCGTCTTTACGACAAAATATGCGACCGTTCCGAATCCAGACATATTTGATATCCTTCTCTCGTGCAATTCTTCTGGTTTCAGCATGTAACGCCTTTAAGTGAGGTGAAAGATGTTCCGAGACGTAGATAGGACTTTTATTATCTCCATAGCCCAAATGAGTAGAGTTAAGTTTCTCGTTCTTGTTGCGTTTATTAAATTTTATCACAGCAGCAATCACATTATCTCTTACTCGTGCGCTCGGCAATTTTACTATAATAGAGCGCGATCTCTTGCTTGACTCGTTAAGTTTCCGGACTCTAATGCAGTTCAATATCTCCATATCTTGTAATGGGTAAGAGATAGCTGTACCCAGTTGTTTTATTAGAGATGGCAGGTTTTCAGATTTACTCTCAGGTACTCCATTAATTTCAATATTACTTTCACGAGAATATTGTTCCATCAACGTAAGACGTGCTGATTGCTCATTAACAATTTTTGAAAGCTTTTCGTTGTCTTTAGTTAATTTTATTATTGTTTCTGCATTGGCTTTTAAATCCGATTTAACTTGGTCGTAGTCCGCACTTAGATAATCTATCGTTGATTTATATTCCTTTAGGATAACAAGTTCATTTCTAATAAACTGTAATTCCCCTTCAATACATGATTTTATTGCGGTTTTTACAGCTTCACTGACAGCAGTATATATTTCAGCCCTTACTTCTGGAGATAACAATTGTTCTGTATCTGAAGGACTTGGAGGAGATAGCTGTTTGGCTGCCATACGTTGCTGCTTTTTACGTTGTGTAACATTATTTCCAGAACATCCCGCGCTTTCTAGTGACTTTACTGACATTGAAAATGGTACTGAACGTATCGGTGTATTAGAATTATCGCCTTTCAGCTGTTTACAACGACAGCTGTCACATATCCAACTGGATTTCTGCTCCTTAGCCATACTAATGAACAATTTTTTCTCAATAACTGCACACTGAAGGTCGTAATCATTTCCACAACTGAAACACCGCAGATAATCTTTTGTTGTGATGCTACTTAAACAGCCCGCACAAAATACATTTTTTGAGGCCATAATTGAATGAATTAATTAGGATCCAACAGTAGTAACAGTAGTAGCAATATAAGTAATAGTAATAGTCACTCAATAAGCAGGTAGAAAAAAATATTATTTATTTGAGCTTGTATGAAGACAGCGATAATTGTGGCGAGAAGAAAGGCGTAAGCGCCGTGATATCGCTGTCGCTTACGCGTTTTAATGGATAACTTTCCGTTACACCAAACTTGCTTAATATTTTCTAGTTTATCACTTGTTTTTAAGTAATTACTGATAAACCAATTCACAAATGTTACTTTGAATATTTTATAGATCTAAACTCACATAGTGCTGAACGTTTTTGTTGGAAAAATTTGATTAATTCTCGTCAAAACTATTTTAAATCTTAAGACACTGATAAAACAAACTTGTACCGCTGACGTTCGAACTATAACTTCGAGTAAGAATTTAAAATTATATTTTTTTACTTTTCTCGAAATAAGATAATACTATTATTTTCAATTGAATATTGGAAAGGTATTAAATAAAGTTCTCAGTGAATATAAACAAATTAATTGAATAGAATTTATAAACGGCCGAAGTATGTATATTAGGAAAAAATATTTATAGTGTATAAGGTGTGTGAAAGGAAATTTAAACTAAATCTGAATAATTTGACTAGTTTAGGTTGTATTAACAGACTATTTGTGTAGACGACGGTTTATAGTTATGCTAGGACCTGATAGATTGCGCTGTAGTCTTATTAACAAATTATATATTTATGGAGTAAAATAACTCATAATCGCAATATATGGTGATTTAATAACATAATAAGAAAATTACAAAATCTTAACACGCTGAGATCGAGTCATTAACGACCGGATAAAACAAAGTCTACTAGTCAAGTGAAATAAAATAAATTAATATAAAACTAATGAAAATGTTGCGTTCGATGATAAAATTTTATAATCTAATATTACAAAATGCTCGTACATCATCATAGCACAGTAATTTCAACTCGGAAAATGTATGGACTAATTAACTATGACATTAACGAGACAACGCCACCTGGTGTTTTGTTCGCGAAGAAACATACTTCAAAGCATACACCGGAAAATATTTAACTCTAACAAAACAATGTTTATGACAAAATGCATTCTATTACGACTCAAACTGGACACAAAATTTTAGTTCAAAATAGCCTTTTACATAACATAAAATCAAAGAGATTAAAATAAACTCCATATAAAATGCTCATGTCACTAAAATGTATATCGTTATAGGCTACTTGCCTCATATTAAATTTGTCGCAATAAAAAATATTTTCTGTAGTATTTGACTTAAGAAATCAATATTTATCGATTTCAGATATTAAAAGTGTAAGATTTTGGTTTCCATTTTTAAATTTTGAACTGAATACGCTGTCAGCCATATTAGTCTATATACTATCTCCTGTTTACGAAAACTAGCCTATTTAATTTATGTATTGGTACATGTATATATTGAAATAGCTAATTTGTACAAACAGTAACGTCCAGTTTCATTTGATTCATATGACAGATATTTTTATATTATCTTTATGTGCAAAACGGTATAGGTATACATTATTACAAACTTATTTAATTAAAAGTCACGGTGTCCTATTATTTATAACAAATTTAATATCTATCCGACATCTCAAGGTAAGAAAGAACTTTGGCGTTGTGGAAATAAAGAAATCGATTTCTCGACGTTTAAAATAAAGTCGTGGAGTTGTATTAGGTTTAGGCAAAGGCCTCTTCTAAGGAGAATATACAGGTATAACACTGCGCCACTCCACGACGTATTACCGATTTCAACTGAAGAATCAATATATTTTTGTTTTCACAATGCCGAAGTTTTAGCCTTTGTAAGTCGAATATATATTCCATAATATCTTAACTAATCGGACGTTATGGCTTTTAATTAAATTAATTAATACTCATTACGCATATAATATTTATACATATTATAAAATAAAATCGCCCGCCACGTCTGTCTGTCTGTCTGAACGCAATAAACTCTAAAACTACCGAAAGGATGTGCATACGGTTTTCATCAATGGACGGAGTGATTCATGAGGAATATTTAGGTGTATAATTCATTATGGTTTTGTGTAAATTGGCTAAAATATGACTACGACTGTTGAAAATGTCGGAATTATCATGCCGATTGGAAGCTTTACAGGCGTGCGCCGCGTAAACTAATATATTTATATGTATTACTCTGCTACCCGTGTGAAGCCGGGGCGGGTTGCTAGTAATATATAAAAGAGCTTAATTTCCCAAATAATAAAGTCGATTGCTCAGTTTAATCATCGTAAAAAGCATAATCCTTTTCGTTAAAATCGCACGGGCCGGGCCGGCCCCGGTAGATCGTTCCCTATTCGTAAATTTCAATGAGCCGCGCAATCAAATTAGGATCGAATACTTCAAACGAATAATTGTTTGTACTTTTTACGGTCTTTAATAATATTATGTCTTTGGTGCGTAACTCAGTATCATCAAGGCTAATGGTGTAAATTCGTTATAATCGAAGAGACTCATCTACTCATATTAGCGTTTACACACCGTGTTAAATTTATTCCATCAAGTCTGTATCGCACCACACCACCAACGTATCCATATAGCTCACCGTTATTCTTACTTCCCATACTTGCTTACAGCTCGCCAACTTGCTTGACGTTCATGCGTTAACGCGTCACGCGTTAACATAAACATATAATCTCTTGAACTTTATATAAACTTTGTATGATAACTGAAACAATTCTATTTCGATCCGAATAAAAAAACTATTCTCGAAAACTCTGGAAACGTCTATAATCTACTGGAAACACCGAGTATGTATTTATAAGTACGAAAAGGAATCACAGTTTACATACACACCAAAGCTTATCGGTCCAATTACGTAATCAAACAATGTCTAAAAATAGCACACTTCCCCTTCTTTTAAACGATATCATAAAGTTCAAGGCCATTCTAGTCATTTCTACCTTTCTTTTATTTGAGTATATTAGCGAGTCTTGTTCTGGGCTAGGACAATTCTGTTTTAAACAACCCAGATAAAACACTAAGTGATAAAAAGTAAGAAATCTGTAAAAGGACCACAGAGTAGTGTAAACAAGAGAGACTGTAAGAACGACCACAGTGTAGTGAATATCTGAATAGTGAGTTTGATCAACATTTATTTTATTGTACTCAACGTATAAACTGTTTTAGATTTATGACTAGTACAGCAAGTAGTAGCTGATTAAAAAGGCGTAAACAGAATCCAAATGAACGAGCAAAGGTCAAGAGTAATACAATGTCAATAACCGAAATCCTAAGCCAGTTCAAAACCATATTACAATCACAGTGCACTCACAGCATGTTCTTTTCGAAGTAATCTCAAATCGAAACATCTTTGTTTTGCATTGAGCATTGACGCGAGTTTGCTGAAGTAGTAGTTGTGCTGACCACCGCTTCCATATGTGACGATCGTAATAGATATCATTTTTTAATTTCCAATTTTAAAAAGCATAAATGACGAGTTCTGTTATAAATAACCTCACTAATAATTACAATCCATTAAGGATTCTGTCACATGGCACCGTTTTATTGTTAGTAAAAATGTAAAAAGATTTGTTCTCGGAACCATATTATATAGTTAGACCATAGACCATAGACCAGAGTAATAAATTATTATTTTTTCCTAAAATTAAAACTTTGATAAATTTTATGACAAACTACACGTCACTATTGACAATAAAGAACAGCAATTTGTTCCTACATACGTAATCAATAATTTATACGAAACTTCATGAGCGGACAAACGTCAAAACAGCCAACATAGCGTGTCGCTACTATACCTACTATTGAGTGGACCCACATAAAAAGTCGGCCGATGGCTAGGGCACGGACATTCTCGCTTGAGTCATCAGACCGTTCGATCTCTACAGATATTTCGTTACTATATTCAGAGCTATATTGATGTACGTGCAGTGTGAAGGTATTCGCTTTTATTAGTTATACTCGGTATTAATCGCCTGAAAGATTGATGATAAAGATGACGTTATGAACACCTGAGTCACCTTTCTTTTAGACTTTATTGTGGTCAAAATTGCTTTACCACAAAAATACAATCTTATAATTTTTTTCCTATAACGCGCCTAAGAAAGTATAACTCTGAAAATATTTTCAAATTAATATATTATGGTGGTACTACTGAATAGAAACAACATGGTTTCAATCTTTATTATACGAAACAGAAAACTTATTTCAATGTGACGTGAACTGTTTGCCCATCTATGGAAGTGATGCATGAAATGTACACTTTCGACTTCAAATATCAAAGATATCTCAATAATAATAGGAATGCTCTACATTTAATTCTATATATGATGATTAGAATAATAAAATGAAAAATTATTCATTATGTGCGGTTTTTGCTTGTTTTTATTCAAACCCTTTCCTCCTACTTTTTGAGATTTGGTAAGATGTGGTGGACCTCTTCCTCATAAGATATTTACGCAATAATTTTTATATAACTAAAATTATTTGATCTATTCATATATTAAGCTTGATCCATATACCTATACCTAAGCGTTAGCACTGATATCTTCTGAGGGAATCCCGGGTATATAAAATATTTAATGCAAATTGTTATTTCTAGTTATATAATAATGTTAATGTTGTTAATGAAAAAGTTACCGTGAGATTTTTATTTACCCCCTCCCCATTTCGGAATTGGTGGTCATTAATATAACAAACACATAAGATAAGACTCTTAAATGTATTAAATAAAGTATTATTTTTGGTTTTTGAATGCGTTTGGGAAAAGGTGACAAAATGTCTTCTTACATAGGTACCTGTTATTTACAATTAGATTTTACAACATATCACCCAAAAGACAAAAAAATATACAACAGTACTGTTTTTATTTAACCGTATTGTAACGCATACCCCTCACAAAATTATCGTAATTATATTCAATTTTCCATAACAAGGGATCGAAATATCCTAGCAGGGCACTGAAGTTAAAATACGCATAAGGTCTTATTGACTTCTCATTGTATGAAAAAAAAAACATTTAAAAAACGTCGACGCAGTGAATATTTTAAACAAGGAATACATTAATATACTCGGCAAATAATGTTAATTCTCAATATTAGAAACTTTATACCGTGCTTCGGCGACTTTCAGAAGTTTTTCAGCAAACAACAAGCGAACAAGCGTTAGACCCGAGAGGCAATATTTGTTACAAACTGAGTTAAAACAAGTTAACTCTCACTTTTGGAAACTCCTGATTACAGGAGGAATCTGCGTATTTGTATAATCATAGGTTTAGCGATGTTTCTTATTTTTTTAATTATCGTTTTATCTCAGCTGACACTAACTGTTTGGAAGAGCAGAACACCGTCTGCTGGATCAGATAGTACCTATATAATATTCAATAATTTTAATTAAACTGTAACTGTAATTGGACTCCAATGAGCGCCGAGCTCGCAGACTTGTTGGCGTTGAAGAACTGATGAAGGCAAAAATGCTCAGTCTTGAGCATCGTTCTAAGGTAGCTTGCCTCTCAGTATTTTAGACGTTACTCTTTGGAGAGTGTGCACAGGAATTGCACTACCTAATTCCGCCCAACCGGTTTCACCGCAGGACAACTAGACGCCGCGAGGGTTTTTGATCCGTATGTGATGGAAATACCCCCAAATCGCACGAAGAGTTTTGCTTCGTCTTTCATTATGCGAACGGCTTAAGAGTGGAACTCACTCCCGGCGTCTGTCTTCCCGCCCACCTATAGCTTGGGAGTCTTCAAGGGAAGAGTGAACACGCATTTGATAGGTAAGCGCGATCCATCGTCGGCCTCATCTTAACTTACCATCAGGTGAAATCGAAGCTAAGAGCATTCCTATAATATATTCAAAAAAATACTGGAAAGCGGAATAGTTTTTTTTTTGTAGTTGAATCCATTAAAATTAATATTTCTCCATTGTTAATCTAGCAACCGGCCCAAATAAATACAATTTGTATTTTCATTACCGGGCTATATTGCGTATGTTATTTTTTCTCTCTTTTAACTCTTTCATTACTTGAATACGCACATCGTATGTTATTTAGATTAGAAACAAATTTTATTTCTTCAGAGCATTTCTATTAGGTATTTACCTATGAAATTGCCGTTTTGTATGAAAAAATTTAAACGATGGTTATTCATGTATTTTTATTTGTGTTAATCGAAGTAATCACCCATGCAATCAATGCATCTTTGCCAGCGCAGTGGCAGTTTATTGATGCCCTTCTTAAAGAAATCAGCTGGACGGGAGGTAACAAATTCTTCAAAGGCATTTTGTACTGCCTCTCGGGTATTGAATTTTTTTTCTGCCAAGGAGTTATCCAAATTCTGGAAAAAGTAGTAGTCTGTAGGCGCAAGGTCTGGTGAGTAGGGCGGCTGACGGAGAACTTCCAACCCCAGTTCTTGCAACTTGGAGACCGTCTGTTGTGCAATATGAGGTCGCGCGTTGTCGTGCAGGAGCAGCGGAGACGAGCGATTGACCAATGCCGGTTGGAGATGTGCCAGCTTCTCCATCATTGTGTTCAGTTCTTCACAGTACACATCTGCAGTAATGCTCACCCCGTTTGTTAAGAAGCTGTGATGAGTCACACCGGCGCTAGACCACCAAACAGTGACCATCACTTTTCTAGGGGTAAGTTTTCGTTTAGGGCATTGTTTAGGTACTGAAACAGGATCCAACCAACTTGCTGAGCGCTTGCGGTTATCAAACAGAATCCATTTTTCATCGCAGGTAACAATGCGGTTCAAAATTCCTTCATTTGTGTGTCTGTTGAGCAGTGCAAGGCACGTCTTGACGCGTACTTCGCGCTGGCGATCATTGAGTTCGTGGGGCACCCATTTGTCAAGCTTTTTTACCTTGCCAATTTGACGCAAATGGACCAATATAGTTTTGATGCTAACGTCGAAAGCTGCTGCTAATTCAGCCGTAGATTGTGTATCATCAGCTTCCACAATCGCCTTTAATTCGTCATTGTCGACCAAAGTCTTCGGACGACCGCGAGGTTCATTTTTCAGGTCGAAATTCCCAGAACGGAAGCGAGCAAACCAATAACAGGTGGTGCGTTGGTTTTTAGTGTTAGCTCCGTAAACGTCGTTGATGTTGCGTGCCGCTTGTGTCGCCCTACTGCCATGACGATACTCATATTCCATAATTACTCGAATTTTTAACGTATCCATGATGACAAAAAAGATTGAAATGCGATGAAAATGTAACACTAATCAATAAACAAATGACTACTTTTGGAAAAAGAATTCCATGTTTTTAAAATAAAATTAATTTGAAATTAGAATTCTTAGCCAAACAAAAATTATTTTGATTCGAAATGGCCAGTACTGCAAAACGGCAATTTCATAGGTAAAGACCTATTATATACAAAAGATCATAGCAAAACGGTGGCACTGTACAATCACATAAACACAGACCAATCAATAAAGAATTAGCTGATATCGAAACGCGACAATCCAAAAGAGAGTCACTATAACGGGTATACCATCGGGTATACGGTATATACCATCGTATATAGGTGGTCGCGAAACGGTTTTATACTGCGAGTTGTACGCAGCGATATGAACTCCAAAACGGCACTAAGTAACAGTGTTTTTCTAGGCAACTTATTAACTGAGGCCTTCACTATCCTACAGCTCAAGCCTCTTTAAAATATCTCCAAGCCAATCGTAGCCAACATTATAGAGCATCCGACCACAGAAAAAACCGTTTCTATATCGTCCAGTCAATAGTACGAATACTAAACTATTAGAACAGAATCCATCGACACGATTCTCCGAAATATATTTAATTATATCTCATTTAATATGACGTGTTGATAGCGGTAGCCGGTCCTTGTAACAGAACAGTGTATAACCAAGATTAATAAAAACAACATTATAATTTAGATTTTAATTACAAACATAAGTTACACTAATTAAACAAAACAAACTCTTAAGTAAGAATCTAATAAAATTCTATTTTAAACAACAAAGTAATACCTGGTACGTACAAAGTGAAATACCAATGTGAAGTTTCAAATACGTATAAAAGGAGTTAGTAATTACTGTACTGTATCTTAAAACGGAGCAAACGGGAGCGCGGAAACGCGGAAAATTCTCTACAAATAAGTGAGAAACTCAATTAATTGCAATTGTTAAGTGAAGCTCTGAGTGTTAATGAAATTCCTACCCATAACGCGAGTCGCATACAGAATGAGCTATGGTGTCCGCTACCCATTGAAAGCTGAATGAAGAATACGATAGTGAATGCATTCAATCTTGAATCTTATGTTCGAATATTATCACGCCTATATTTTGAAGTGGAACTTCTTATGCGACTTCCAAGCGTTTAACGTTTAACGCACATTATCGGTCTCTCCTCTTTGTGTGAGCCAGAGCGAGAGAGTAAATGTCGGTGTGTATGTGCATTGCACACTGTTTAAATAAAATAGAAAATGTCTTTTAAAATGAAGTTTCACTTCTATCGTGTGTGAATCGCACACACACCTTTTTTTATTTTATTTGTTTCAATCAGTCATTTACGAGGCCAGTAAAGATGTGTACTTTATGTGTAGTCAATTATTTATGTGAATATGAAATGGTGAAAGGAAGAATGAAGACCAATGTCGGTTCAACCTCGTCATTCGACAGGCATTGTTGTTTGTTTCCACTTTATCGTGATCTCACCATCAGGATTTGCCCGTCAACGAGTAAAAACAAATGATAAGACAATGATAAGCATTTACCCAAGAAGTGTATCCTGTGGTCATCATCTGACAGTTTCTATATTTTTTATTCTTTACAGGTTAAATATTTGACCACAATCTCACCTGATGTTACGATGTGGCCTAAGATGATAAGACGCTAAATGGAAAGACTGGCTCTCAAGTATAACCGCCATAACACACCTATGCATGGCATCAGATTTTCATCTTGAGGGTAGTAGCTAACCAGGCAGACATTAGAAAATGCTCTACCACCATGGTTTCATCACGATGTTATCTTTCACCGAAACCCGAAACTCATCGCAGCTTTCGAACTCACGTTGATCGACGTAGTGTACCACTAAGACATAATTGCTTTAAATTCTTTCATATTTACTCTTGATTCATTATGAAATTTTAACAGAAATTTTAACAAGATTTGTAAGGTTATTAATATATGTTGATCAAACTAATTAATATCTACGTTTTTAAATTTAGGCACTATTTTAGAAATTAGGAAATAAAACATCTCAAGCATAGGTTAATTATAGTTCTCCGCTGCGCTTAATGAAGGGACTATTAATTAATCTATGATTTAAAGTATATTAGATTGGACATTATCGGATAGCATTTGACCAAAATTTCATATGATATTAAGTACCGGTCTCAGACTAGTTTAGAAGTCCTTCGCTATATAATAGGTGTTTGACGATTTATATACAACAAGGTTTTATCAAGATGTTCGCCTCCATAAACAGCTTTTCTATAGAAATTTTGAAATACGTTGACCGACGCAGTATTATCAAAAAAAAAAACTTTATTCAATTTAGGCCCTAAGAAGCCCTTTTTTAGGGTCCACTTATGAACGTCAAACAATAATACTACCGGTTCGGAAAACATCCCATTCATCGAGAAGAACCCCCAAGTAAATCGACCGGGCTTATCTTTTTTTAATTATTTCTTTACCAATTGTATAAATAATATTAACAGTTAATAATCATATTATCCTGTTTATAATTTAATGGATGCACAGAGAGGGAGTCGCTTCCAGACATCATTATCATTCACATAATGATCCATCCTATAATAACCTTTTAACAGTAAAACCTACTTGACATAGTCCTTGAACTCATTGTCCGGCAAATCAGTAATCTGCATCGGGATTTTATTATAGAACCTGACACTATTACGTAAAAAACTTTTATTAGTCTTACTAAGTTTAAAAAACGGTATACGACTAATTTATGTATATTTCTAGTATCAAAACTTTGCTGTTCTTTGACAAAATAAAGGTTGTCAAAGTTTTTACGAATATATATCAAACTATCAAGAATATATTGGTAGGTCAAAGTCAAGATATTAAATTTCTGGAATCTGTTTTTTAGTGATTCACGAGGTCTCATGTTGTATATTGCTCGAACTGCCCGCTTTTGAATATGGTGTCTACCTCAGCTGCTGAACCCCACAACAAAATACCTTAAGACATTACCCTATGGGAGTAAGCGAAGTAGACTAACTTAGCACCCTATTACCTCCGAACAACTTATCACTGAGCCACCATAGTACAAAAAATACGATAAACCGTGATGATAACGTCAAATATAATTATATGGATCCTACAATAGGTTTAAGCGTTCGTTGAATGGAGACTTCGTGATGAAACTATAATATGGTCTAGGCATTTTCTAGTTCTCGCCTGACCAGCTACCACTCTCAAGTCGATGACTTAGTAATATATTCTAGAGGCTGAACTTGTGAGGTAGTTTCTTTTTAAGCTTAGTGCTACTGTTAAGAGCTGATTATTCTCATATGGACCGTCGGTCGGAACGTTGAGTATTGTTGTCGGTCGACTCCAATAAACACTGTTCAATTGCCATCTAGCTACACATCTCGCTACATATTACATTACCTATCTTCTGTCACATCATCTATTAATGAAATAAGATAGGGTTGTGATGAAACGCTTATAATCTAATAAAAATAAATATCTAAGTTTCACCCGTCGTCTCATAGCTAGCTTCGTAAATAAGAGCTCAGAAGCAAGCAAGTGCAATTCAAGAGATCAGAAATTATGAGGTCATCTGATCACTCATAAAACATAAAAAATTACAACTGATTAATTAAAATGTATTATTAAAACGTGATTAAAGCTCCAAGAATTTCCTTGTTCGTGACTACGTACCTAAGCGTAATTTCATGTTTTGACACTTTTCGTTGATAAGTTTGGTGCAAATGGTGAGAGATAGCGAATTGAATTATGTTAGATGACAGTCGTGATGGTTAAAATTAAGATTAATGGAACACCTATAATATTTCCACAGGCTTAATACCATAATTAGTATCACACGAAACGCCAAAGCACCTCTTGGGTGTGTAACCCACTAAAATCTAAACGCAACCGGATCCTGGGTAAACACATGCTGCTCCCGGAAGAGGTTCAGTTGCTCTCTGCCAAAAAAGTCCTACAGTATATCAAGGCTATAGGATTAGACGGGGAGCTTTAAGCATAGTCGGGTGATCTCAATAGATCTCATTGGTCGGTGTGATAAAGGATTGCATAACCCTGCTTAGCCTCTATTTAGAATAATGAATAATAGTAACACAGTCGCTACTCTACAAAATTGAGTTGAAACGAGTCATGTATCAAGTCATTACACAAACATAAACTTTAGACCAAAACACGGAAGTAGCATTGATAGCATTGCGGCAGAAATAGGTATGGTGGTGCTTATCCAATCCAATTCTATGGCTACCGCTCTATTACTTTTCTATTCTATTATTTATCATATAAATATCATTTTTACGAGTTAGATCATCATCATATCTACGTTTTGATTGCAATTCAGTCGGTTATTTAGGTTTACAGGTTTGACGTAGTTGCCACAGTCTCTCCTGATGTCAAATGACGATGTGGTCCAAGATGATAACACGTTAAACCTAGTTATTGGAAGAGTGGCTCTCAAGTGCAGCTGCCGGAACACACCTATTGGTGCTTGGTGACAGATTTTCACCTTTAGGGTAGTAGCTAGCCAGGCGGGCATTAGAAAAAGCCCAACCACCATGCTATGGTTTCCTAACGATGTTTTCCTTCACCGAAAGCTCAGGCTCGTTGCAGGGATTCGAACTCACGTCAATCGACGCGAAGTCGTACATATGACCACTGAGCCATCATTGTTTTAAAGAGAAGAGTTTAGAAGAGTGTGCCAAAGGCAAATGAAGATGATTGTCTCAAAACTCCTCACATTCTAATTTAATGTCTAACATTTCTTGTCTTTATATATTTTACAGTTTCTTTTTTCAGATTCACTATAGGTTAGCGTTAGCCGAAGACACGTTAAGTCTAAAGATTTTATTGGCTTGATATGTGACAGATTATAATTAGAAGACAATGAAGTGATCCTACAAGGATTCCTTTATCAATTTGAGGTATGGAACCCTAAAAACAAGAAACGACTAATAAAAATGAATACAAATTGCCACGTAGACTCTTACAACTTACACCACAACTTCTCTAATAAGAGTTTCACCCTTAAAAACTTCATAAGAAGCCCTTTGAAACAAAAGAGCTATTCCAAGTACCGCTTGTTTCCTGAAAATTATTGCGCTTTCATACAACTTCCTTATAATACAAAAGTATTATTAACAGACTAAGGAAATTTCAATACTTTATTGTACTTGAATCTAATTAATTGCTTAAATAATCTTATAATTATGTGTTTACTCAAAATATAAATGTTTTTAACTTGTTTATCAAACTTTACCAAAGTTTATCTTCCTCCAGTGTGATCTAACATTGTTGATTAACTGAATAATCTCTAGTTAACTTGATTATTAAATCAATAGTTATCTTGAAATGTTAATTATTAGATAATCTTGACATTCTTCTACAGCAATACCTAGATTATAAATTTTAACTTTAAAAGCCTTAAGAGAAAACTATAATAACAATTTAATAAATAATTTGAAGTGAAGTGTATTGACTGAATAATGACCACCATATTATATGATAAAAAAAGCAATATAGTGACACTTGGATACCTCGTGTTTCGAGACTATAATAAAATCCGCCGAAACATCGTTTTCTCCGATACCTCTAACGTCGACTTCTGGTTTAGGTAACAAAGTGCCTAAAGATAATTTTATATTAGATTTAGGTTAACTTCCTGATCCCTGGAATGTCTCACCAACGTCGTGTTCTCAAAATTATAAGAAACTAGCTGTGCCCGCGGCTCCGCTCGTGAGGACTTCAAAATGCTGTCGGTCGAGCGCACACGGGTATTATGCTGCCTCAAAAATGCTTCTTGTGAGTGATGCTTATAAGATAGACATATGCTATCGCTGACATTTTTATAGGTATTTTTAAGAACCACAATTACTCAGCGTTAGCCATTTATTTAATCGCTCCAAAAGTGTTTTTTTTTTCTGAATTAATTAACCATTATCGACACTACTTATTTCGTATGTTACTTTATCTAAGAAAATATATCCTATAACCAGGCCAGATACCATATCTGTAAAATAAAGGAAAAACAATGTAAATCGAGATAGAGATTTTCGCGTGAAAAGACGTCGAGTTTTATAACATGTACCCTGATATGATTAGCCTTAATTATTACAATGAATAGATGAAAAATTAAGCTTGCAGTAATTAAAAAAACCTTGTATAGATTATTTCTTCTTCACACTATTTCTATATTCCGATAATATAATTTAGGTGAATATTTCAAAAAAGTATTTAGCGATTATGCTAATTGCGATGAAAGTAGATACCACTTTCAAGTTAAAATTTCTCGGTATGAAAAATATTAACTTTTTTATTTATTACAGCATGGCCAACGAATAATACAAAAATAATGGCTACCACTTAGAGATCGGCAAGCCATCGCCAGATGTCACTGTCATGCCGGCCTATAAACCTCTCAGCTGCTGAATGTACACTGGCTGACCCCAGAACACGACACGCCTAAGTGTCCCACTATTGTGGGTCTTACAGCAGGTGTATTGTGATGTCATTCCAGTCGGACTCAAACCGTGTCCTAAACCGATAATTTGAAATCTTCTCCTTTAGACATAGTATTTCAATTTCGTGATCATACATTGGCCTGTATATAAAACAAAAGAAAATGCAGTAAAATAATTACCCTTAAAATTGGATGGCTAGTACTTGTTTCTCGTGTAAAATTAATATATTAGTAGCGTACCAGATTACCGTCCGTAGAGGATAGTGTCACTTAAATTTCCCGACTCGGCTACAAGCTCGGAATATGGGGACACACGAGAACAAGTTTCTCCAAACATATGTACGAGTATATTAATTTCTATTATCTATATCCATATTTAATATTTTACGCTTACAGACCTCTTCCTTAACTACATATGAGAATGGTGACATGCTTGAAGTAGAAAAAGAATTCCGTCAGTTTTCATGGTTGTATCAAAACAAAAAAATACTTTATTCAATTTAGGGTCTAAGTAGGCACTTATGAACGTGAAACACTAATACTACTACCGGTGCGGAAAACATCCCAATAATCTTGAATAACCGGCAAGAAACTCGATAGAGCTTATTTTTTTTTAATTTTTTTTTTCTTACTGTATAATTAATATTTACAGTTAATGATCGTATTTATAATATAGTGAATGGAGTCACTTCAAGACATCACTATCATTCACATAATGATCCAGCCTTTGACAGTAAAACCTGCTTGACATAGTCTTTGAACTTATTGTCCGACAAAACAGTAATGCGCTTCGGGATCTTATTAAAGAACTAAATACTTAAAAATATTTTATTGATTTTAGTGAGTCTAAAACATGGTACGACTAATTTATGTCTATTTCTAGTATTGAAACAGTGCTGGTTTTTGAAAAATCTAGCTTGCTAAAGTTTTTACGAATACACATTAAATTATAAGGATGTATTAAGAGGACAAAGTGAAAATATTAAATTCCTGAAACTTGTTCTTAAGTGATTCGCGAGGTCTCATGTTGTAGATTGCTAAAATTTTTCGCTTTTGCAATACATAAAACGTATCTACCTCAGCTGCTGAATCATCTTCTAATACTCTCCTAGCTAGCTACCACCCTCAAGTTGAAAATCTGTCGTCAAGCACGTATTAGGTAGATGTGTTCCGGCAGCTCCAATTGAGAATCTCTCCCACTAGGCTTAACTTAGTCCAAATCATCACTTAACATTAGGTAAGATTGTTGCCAAACGCTAAATCTATAATGAATAAAAAAGTATCAAGGGATTAAAAAATAAAAAAGAACTTGCCCGCTAAAGCTCTGGTTAAAATGAAACTAAAGGTATAAAGATACCACAGGCTTAGTTTCGACAACTCGACGTCTATGTGTAATTTTTTTTGTGCGATAGTGGCTAACTTCAATCGTGCCAGCTCTGTTTTTCTAGGAACTGATATTTTTAAAGACCTCCGGTAGAGTCCCTGGTATACCATGGTGCTTAACCCGGTATTAGGCAAGCTATCTGCACTTCAAGGGTACGTGTCTGGCTGACTTTTCTTTTTCAATGCACGCTTGGCACAAGGGTCTTCCTGTGACACTTAAATTCAAGAAATGTTTGTTATAGTATCCATATCCCGTTCAAGCTTTGTTAAATATTCGTGCTTCACTTGTGTTTAAACGTAAAATGGTGTTAGAGATTTAAGAGAACTTATTTTAACTAATTTTTTGCTAGGTGCTAGAACACGACCCATTATGCCGGGATTTACACCAGGTATAAACCCCGGCATAATGGGATACTTACGCGTGTAGGATTTCGGAAACCGCCTGTATATTCCCAGTTACCAAGAAGCCAGCTTGATAGCCAAGACCGCAGATAGATTATCGATCTTTAAGTGATCACCGTTGTTTTTTTTTTTATAATTGTACTATGCCTAAAATCAGGCAAATGGCGAGGCAGATGACGGTGTAGTCATTATTTAAAAAATCTATAATTCTTGACGAAAATGCTCGTATTCACAATAAATGAATTAAATACTATAAGTACTGACCGTGGGGATAGGAATTAACATTGAGAACAGACTCCGGTTTATAAAGAGTTTAAGAAAGAAGATTGTATGGAGAGGGACAAGGGTACTCAATCCTTTCTACCTAACCTAGTAAGAATGGAATTCTGATATAGATAGATATATATTTATTTTAATATAAATACAAGTTTCATTCAATTGCGACCCGTATAATCCGTGAGATGTTCAAGAGCTGAGTCAGCTTTCAACGTCGACAGGATATCGTGTGAACTTTCAATGGGACGGGCGGACCGAGAGCATAGTGTATGGCTCTAGAGTGTATAAATTTTGTATGAGCTCTTGATCGTGAAGATGCTTACATGTTCATTATCATAATGCACACACCATATAACGACGATGTCTAGAATGTGTGCTCCGTTTGCACTTTGCACATTGTCGTAAACGTTTGTATCGAACATAGAGATTTACAGGAATTCTAATCAACGCGTAGTCCCGAACTAAAAGTTAGTTCGTCAAAATCAGACGATCACTTGTTCGAACAAATACGAAAGGTTCTCCATGTTATAATAATGTTTATGTGAGTTATGGCCTATTTTTCAATCGTCAGATAATTTTATACGAGGAATAATTTTGACGTTTTCACAGATAATAAATGGAAAGCTTGTCAAAATTTAGAAATTATTCATCAAAAAAAATTTTTTTTTCGTGCAAAATCGGCCCTTAGACTTTATTTTAGATAACTGATTTATTTGGTATTCTCTTATAAATAAAAAATATCTATTGAAAAAAAAATGGTTTATTATAGAACATTGTCATATCTTGCTTACTCCTAAGTAAAATAATGATTCTTACTTATAGTATCATCTGATAAATCTTAAGATTAATAATTCTTAGGGTTATGTCGGTGACTTTGGTTCTTGTCCCGACCTCCTTATTTTAGATTCGATCACCTAGAGAATCTCCATGCATAGGTCTCCACTGCCCTTTCTTATGAGACACATCGTTGGCGGACACGTCTCAGTACCATCCTACGCTATTCACATCCAGCAAACAGCGCAGAATTGGTCGTTGTAGCGATCTTTTGGGGAGGCATGTGTCCAGCAATGGACGTCCTTCGGCTGAAAACATGATGATGATGAGTATGCCGTTAAAATCACAGAAAAAATTATTGTGTTTATTTCGTCACCTATAATTAAGGAGGTATGCTTAGATTACCTTATGAACTAGTTCAATCAGTGTTCTTAAAACCAGTTTTTGAAACTAACAGCAATGTATATATTCGAATTAAAACCAACAAAAAAACTTATAAAACACAAAAAAGAAACATTTACTGGAAGATCCATCAATGCGGAAACCTTTCATATACACGATGACAAAAGGACCTTTAATAAAACTCGCTCGGCCATAAAAATGCGTCTCTAGTTATACATCGGAACAAATTACACTCCGAATGAAAAACGTTAAATGTAAATAACACAACAAGTCAACTGAGAAACAATAATTGCTCCTTGCCTTTCCGTCCGTTTCAAACATTTTACATAACGCTTGGTCGGAATCATGGCAATAAATTTTATTGTAAGTGTAATAAATTTTTATATTACGGTCAGAATTCCATGCCGTAATCTTCGGCGACATCATCCGGTTAAGAAAGCTTTCTTGGGTTATATTGTTATAATATTATCCGTATTTTCTTAAGCTTTCAAACTCTAAGAGAGATGATAATTTAGCGGGCTTTAGTAATAATATATCACGCTTAGTTTATTTTAAAAGCTATTTATATACTTAATATATAAGGATTTTTATTCTTTGTGATTTTTATCGAGCACGGCACACTAACAACATTGGTGATCACCGAGGGATCTTCAATCCATCGTCAGTCGCCACTGTCATGCCGAACTTCTCAAATATGTCTTCACGTAATGTTTGAAAGACCCCATGTGTAGGAAAGAGGGAACACACTAGCTAGGAGACCATTCCACAGCATCATAGTAAGGCAAAGATATAACGCAGATAACTTTTTGTTTTGCAAGTCCGTTAATATCATTATAAAAGAAAAAAAAAGCGAGTTAATGGTCTTCACGTCTGGAAAAAGTTTATTAGAGGAGGTTCCCATAGTATACCATTAAATAGGGTATACATATTTAAGTATCTTGGTCACATTATCACCACTGACTTGAAAGATGATAATGACATTGAAAGGAAATGCAGGGTACTCGCAGTCCGGGGGAACATATTGGCCCGTAGATTTGCTCGTTGTAGTGATGAAGTTGAGATTTGTTTATTTAAAGCATACTTCCAATATTTCTACACGAGCAACCTATGGGTTAACTTCAACCAAAAAACTGTTAGTGCCTTGCGTGTCCAATACCTGCCGCGATTCTGCAGTGCATCTGGAATGTTTGCGTATTCCCGTGTTCATGATTTTTATGCCATTATGCGCAAGAGAGTGGCGTTTATCCTAAGTAGACTTCGAACTAGTCCCAACTCATAATGAGGACCCTCATGGGAATTTATGTTATTGTTATTGTACCACACAGGTACATAAATTCTGTAAGAAAACTTTTTTTTTTGTTATTATTGTAGACTAAAATTATAGATTTTTTAATACATTTATGCTGGTTTCTTCACTCCTCCCAGAGAGAAGAGACATGTATACACGAATAGTATATTAGATCGAATTACGGATAGGGAATTAGACAGATCGCGATGTTGTATATCTGGCAACAGCCCAAGCCGAGGTTCGGCCACTTTGGCACCCTTGAGCTTGTTGCCACGCTTTTGCGTCTGAGTACCTTAAACGCTCGCCCCTAAGCGCAGTGAAGCTGTAAAAAACGAATATTCCGATTGAAAAAAAAAACTTTTTTGTTCGTGTTGAGATGTAAAACGATGTCTACAAGTTAATTTTCCTATTCGATTGGAGCTAGCACCATAGAAGACGACAAAGACAAAAATTATATATTATGGGAGCAACTTTATAGGTTTGTCAAATTACTCTGAAAATCAAGTATACCTATAGTTGCGGCACGCTATGATGGCTGTTTTGACACATTACAATAGTGACGTGAAATATAAATTATTTTCGAAAAAATATAATTAAATACGAGTCGTATATATAAGTTTTTGAACATTAGCATCGCCGCGAGTTTACCGGAGGTAGCAGTTGTGATGGCCTGTGATCCTATATGAGATCGTATAACATTTGTTTTTTTTTTTTTTTTGAGAAAAATAAATGCTAAGTTGTGTGGTAAATAAGTACACTAATAATTTATAATCCATTAAAGATTATGTCAAAGGGCACTTTCTTTTTGTTAGTAAAAACATGGAAAGATTAGTTTGCAGGACCATATGAAGTATATAGTTTAAAAATCAGTGTAATTAATTAATTTTGTGTTAAAGTTAAAGTTAAACATTCAATAAATTTTATGACTATCTGTACCTCACTATTGACAATAAAGAACAGCAATTTGTTCCTTCATACGTAGTTATTAATTTATATGAGACTTCATGAGCGGACAAAACGTCAAAGCGGTTTTATACTAAACTCTCATAGGCAGAAAAATAAAAAGTTACAATAAGATTATCAAATAACGAACACACAAATCCCTTTGTTATGTTGAATAGGACGATAAAAAACGGGAAGCGTCGTGTAAAACTTGATGTAGTCACAAAAGGAAGATTTTTCCACGCTTCCGGATGAGTAAATTTCCAACAGATTGTTAAATTAATTTCCTCCTAAATAAACACGTTCTTTAATTTTGTATAATGAAAAAAATAAAACTCGACCATTATTTTATTAATTTAATGTTAGATTACCAATAGACACTAATTACTGTATCCCTAAAGCAAAATGCAGTCGTGTTAATTAATAAAAAAAGTATTTAAAACTGAAGCTAAAACTAGAAATAGGTCATGAGTAAAAATATATTTATTTCACATCAAAACTAAACTAATAAAACCAATGATTTGGCTATAGCATAGTCATAGACAGTAGACAGATATGTATATAGGTATATAAGGTACTTTAATTGTATTTCAGATTCATTTGAAAATAGTATTATGTAACTTTTATATTATTTCTTTCAGAGAAATTGGTATAGTCTTATTCATATCTTTATTTTAGTTTACAGTTCTTGTTGGTATAATTAGTAGGTATAAGTTATGATGGGACTGGCATATCCTTGGCAATAAAGGTTCCTAAATAAAATAAAGATGTAAAAAAATATTTTGTATTTTATATTGTAATAAAAATCTACACCATGAAGTTGCTTGTTAAGGCTCTTGTTTTATTGTGGTGAAGATTATTACACATATGCCACAATAACATGGAGTGTGACTATTCAAAAACAATCAACTTTTAACTCGCGTACCTATTATTTTTATTTATATTATGTACCTGTATCGCTCACTTGAATTAAAAACAGCGATAACCATGCACTTTATGAAAACATTTAATAAGTGATTACTTCAGATTCTAAAGCTTAGAGTTTTTTATATAGTAATACGGGAAAATGACGGAACTCTGTCTGATTGTAACAGTACAATCCAAAAATAAGACGATTAACGAGAAATTAATAACAATCCTCAGTCGCTGCTGTCATGCCTACATAAGTAGAAATCGTATACGCACCGGCTTTCCAGAAACGTGACGAGCATAAACGCATCACTATGACGGACTATTCACTATATGAATGGTGATCGCAAACCAGTCGGGATGTACAACACTATAGTAAAGCTATTTCGTCGTTCGTTACAGAGCAGGATGCACTACGTGCAGACGAAATTGGTTTGAATGTGTCAAGTCTTAAGATGTTATTATTTCTCATGGGTTAATGATTGGTTTCGGCGCCGCTTTAACTAGATACCGACGGCGTTCTATAAAAAGCGGCAATCAAAACCACGCTAAATCGGCGTACCCGAGATAATCTTATACACGACAATACTATAACATTGACAAGCTTCATTTCAAATAGTCACTACACAACAATATTAAGCTGCACATTATAGATACCTAGATATTCATGGAATTGTTATCGTAACCAGTGTTATCGACCATTCTAGAAATATAATGTATAGTGTGTCCGACATCTTATACTTATGCTCTATTTAATTTTAAATAATACATTCACTTAAGCTCCCATGTATAATTTTTTTAAAGTCCAATTGCTAAAGGCACAAAACGCAAAAGTTTGGTCGTATGACCTCAGAATCTAATTTAAGCGGAAAAACAGTGCCAAAAGCCGAGTGCTTTTTCCTAAATGATAAATAATGCCGAAAACTTTAGACTAATTGAAAAATACGTAATTTATGTTTACACTGGTGTATATATGATGTATATGTGTATATATGATACATGGATTATTGTTCATGTTTTTCAAACATTAATTACTGAATGATTCAAAAAGCACAACGTATCTCCATACTAGTCAGTGACTTTGGGGCGCACTAATAATTTCTGGAATGAATAAGAAAAAAATACTATAATTGGTCAAAAATCAATTTATTGCTTCTCAGAATATTTTCCTTTAGCTTCAATATACTTTTTCATAAGAATAAACTACCTTGGAAATATGCTTTTTATACTCTTCAACAGCCTTTTCTGGTGTTAAAATCGTTGACCGCGTAAGTAATTCTTGATTTTTTTTAAAAGAAAGAAGTCGCATAGTGCCCTGTCGAGGTTATATGCAGGATGAACCATAATATATACGTTTTTCCGTACAAGATGATACGGCGTTTTTGGTTGTTTACGGAGTTCGTCAATAACTTCTGGCAAACAAATGGTCGTGTAACAATCGCTATTCAATGTAAGATTCTCCAAAGCGACAGTAGCCACGTGTCCAGTTTTATTAAAAAAGTAGCAATCATCCCTTTAGCAGCAAACCACACACTCGCCACTATGTTAGTTTCATCTCACGTGGAAGGACTCAAACAGTTGATAGCTGCTTTGTTTTGGGATCGTAGCTATAAATCCATGCAAACATATATTTATTTCAAATATATTTAGAATATATCAAATTTATTAGAACATAAAACAGATTTAGAATATTTAATGTACGTTAACAACTGAATTAGTTCGGAAAACGGTGTCTCGGCCATTAGCACCCATCTCCAAGAGGGAAATCAGAGTTTTAATAATTATATAAAAATACAAATTATGCTACAGTGAAGAGGGTTACAAATATATATAATATATGTATATGCAAGTATTAACTTTATTAAGATATGTGTCGGCGGGTTTCGTATGGAGAACGCTTATGAAGTCAATGTTTTTTTTTTTAGTTATAATTCTTTTGGCGCGTTTAGTAGACGGTAAAAGTGAAAGTTGCGCGCGCATCCTGTGACGGAAGTGCGACATAATAAAGTTAGCCGTAAATGATAATAATGTGAATTCATTTTACTGACTTTTTATTGAGTAAAAATAATTTAAAGTTCTATAAATGAACATTATGTTAATTGATTGCTAACTTCATCGTGTTATTCGCACGCAGCGTACATTTTTAGAGTTAATTTTGTTTTGTTAAGTCAAATAAATGTAGCTTCTTACTTACGTACACAAGTACACACAATTTTTATATATATTTCTATGTTCATCTGTAAAAAAAATACATATTAGATTAAATTAGAAAATATTATATAATCGCCAGTTGTCCGTGAACTTAATATAATTACATAAAAACAATATGAAAAAGAAATACACTTAGCATTTGAATGTAATCACAACATGCAACTTATACACAAAAATAGATATATAAAAAACAGTTGTAATTTCTGTAAGTTGTAAATTCTGAATGCCTTCACCACAATAAAATAACTTCATAGTGTAGATAGACGTTTTTTTTACAAAATACGCGTGCAAATAAAAATCCCTCACATCATTTTTTCATAAACCTAAAGAAATATAACTTCAAATATAATTAAGAAAAATGTTAAAGAATAATATATATATATATATATATCAAAAGGATTTAAAAAAAAGAAATCATCTTGACAACTTGACAGTTTTATTGACAACTTAAAACAATGAAAAGGATTATTAAGTAATTCAAAAGACATCTAAACTGCTACGAACACTTTCTAGAGACAGCTTGTTCATAAAAAACAAAAGGATTAAAGTAATTAAGTGAAATCTTGTCAGACACGAAATTTTCTTAATTTTCATTGCCCAAATTAAAATGTCTTGATTGGTCGATCCTGTGAATATTAATTCGAGTTAAACATTTGACGGCTCTCTCTAACTTTGAAAATAACAAAATGGCTTTAAGAACGCACTTTTATCATTATCTCCTTGTGAGTAGATAGTTCAATAAATTTCTCGTTTTACTTAAATCGCCTTATTGTTTTCCAACTTGTATTAATATGTTTTTAACAATTTTAAAATAATAAAAAACAAAGATTTTTTTTTTTAATATAAAATTGTCTAGTTATCTATTAAGTTATATTGTATTTACGTATTTTATTCTTTTTCTTACCCTTATCCCACGTAAAGAGGGTCAGCACAACATGTTCCCCCTTTCACTCTCCTCTATCATCTGCCAACTCAGTATTAAGAGAAGTAGGGCACAAAGAAATTTCTCTGGAGATTTCTTTCTACTTGGGGCAGCCCAACTCCCATACAGAAGATCGCAGCCAAAAACCTAGTGTTGTGTTCCTGCCGTGGTTTCCAGATCTTCTTAGTGTAAGGTGGTTAAAGGTCGGCAACGCGCTACTGATATCTGAGGTATTTATTACAAGCGTCCATTAGGCAACGGTAGCCGCTTACCATAATGCATGTAGTATGCTTGTTTGCCATCTTTGTTGTATATTAATTTAAAATAGTTAAAAAACTAAAAACACTCTTTAATTACGCACTAAAAATATGAAACTTTCTAGTCTTATAATAACATCACGTTATTATGCCCAAACTCGAGGAGTTTATTAGTAGCCACTGAAGTGTTCCACTATCCTCCTGGCTTCATTATCAGATCAACTCCAAGATACCAAATTATAGTGTTGTCATCCGAACTACATATACATACAGTTTCATTTCGATACGACAAATAGAAGTAGGTTAAAATTGACTTCTAATATTTTATTATTACATTGTTAGTTAGTTACAAGTGAAGCTAATAATATAAGCGTGTTAAAAAATCTTACCTTTTATTACACATATCATTCCTTGCACAATCCATTCATACCTTTTTCTATACTCCTATATCCGTTGATTTTTATACTTAACACACTAATCATCAGGCACAGTGTTACCACTTTGCCTTACTACTATATTTTTTTATAATAATTGCCAAGACACACTTTCTTATAAAAGTGGTTCACGTGTTTCGCAGCTTGGACCCTATCTAAAGAACTGTTAGTTTGAGCTCAAAGCTAACTGCTCAAAGAAAAAAGAGGTTAACACACTAATGGATGTCCAAATATACATTCACAAGTTTTCTTTTAACAATATTTGTTCCGTGCACAGACAATTGGTAAGTACTTACTAAAAAATCTATAACAGGTTACAAAATACTACCTCTCCACACATCTATACAATCCAATATTTATAAAGTACCCCCGTCATTACGTAACATAGACGTCCGGACAATAAATCGACATTTTGATAAAGGTCCCGGTTGACAGAAAACGGATTGTCGCCGCTTAAATTATTGACAGTGGTCATACGCGTCGCAAGAAGTCGGTTTGAGTCGCTTCGAAGGTTATCGAAGTTATAATACATGATGTATTACGTGTCGCACTATGAAGAGAGAACTAAGGGACAGCGGACTTTATTTTGTAGATATTTTATGGGTATTATTATCACGTGATATGTATATACAAATAGTAAACTTGAAGTATATGTTTGTAATGTCAAAATAACAGCTTTTAATTAAATGCATATGAAAACATATATATAATAATTATGACAAAAACATATTTTTTTAATTTTGTCTGCCTGTACCGGCTAATCTCTGAAACAGTTGGACCGATTTTGGCGATACTTTCACTGGCAGATAGCTGATGTTATATAGGCGAAAGCAATTTCGCAAATACTGAACTCGACTACATAAATTGTGTCCATGCATGCCTACATACATACACATACGTGTACACACACGCACGCACTAATTTCTCGATTAGGTATTGGTGTAGATTTAAATAGGGCGAGGATTTGAAGATATAGTTATTTCAATAAGCAGTATGTAGTTCGTTTTTGTTTCTTTTAAAATTATTTACAAAATTATTAAAATGATTGTATGATAAGTGGTACGATAGCTTTGTATGTTTTTTTAACATTATAGGTTTTGGCGTAGTGGCCCAAGATAATAATACGCTAAACCTAGTTGAAGATTGGCTCTCAAGTGCAACTGCCGTAACACACCTATTAGTGCTTGGCAACAGATTTTCAACTTGAGGGTGTAGCTAGCCAGGAGGGCATTAGAAAATGCCCTACCACTATGCTATTGTTTCCTCATGATGTTTTCCTTTAACGAAAGCTCAGGCTCATTGCAGAGATTCGAACTCACGTCAATCAACGCGAAGTACACGCTACCACTGAGCCATCATTGCTTCAAAATGAAATAGCTAACAGTCATGTAGTCCACTTTAATGATCTCTGAAGCCTTTAGTTTTTTTATCTACTCTCAAAAAGGACCGAGGTCCTGAGACCAGTCAAAAATAGATTAAAGATTCTGTTTAATTTCTTAAAAAAAATAAGCAATAAAGTAGCTCATTATAATCTATAGAAACATCATAAACTTCAAAGAAGTTCCCAACTCTATTGACATACGTAACGAGAAGGAAAACATAATGGCGTCGGACCCGTCGCGTTTTATTATTCACAATCTAAGCTCTAGTAATGCGACCCGAGTGAGTAGTCGTTAGGACCTATCGCTCGATCGGAAAATATGGACCTCTACTGAATTATTTTTACTCATATGGTCCTTGAATACCTACTTCTGAGAAATATTGTGTCTGTTATTCAATAGATAATTAATAACATGGCAACAAGAAAGATGGCTTACTATGAGCCCCGTAAGAAAGATCAAAGTGAAGTTTTGGCAGGATCTTGATTTGTGTTTTTAATTAATAAAGTTTATGTGATTTTCTCTTAAATTAAATATATTGTGTAATATTGGAAACATTTATGTGATAGGTTATTGTGCACAAGTGAAGTGAATTAAAAATAATAATTAGAAGCAGCATTTAAAATTGCCATAAAAACTCCTCGGACAGTCTTCAGAAAAGAGCCACCATATTGTTAAAGCATTTTAAAACTTGTTAAATAATAAAAAGAAGAAGTTTCAAGGGGAACGGAGAGGGCTATGCTTGGAGTTTTTTTTTTTGCATGATCTACGTAGCTACGTAGAGCGGATTGCCGATAAGGCCTAAGAGTTATCAAGTAGTAATCTCGTACCGGAAGACGCAACGCGGGCAGTCCGACCAACGCCGTGACGACCTGGTGAAGATAGAGATAACCTACTGGATGCAAGCAACGCAGGACTGGTCATTGTGGCGCTCATTAGGGGAGGCTAATGTCCAACATTGGATCTCTACCGGATGAAATGATGATGATAAACAAAAAAAAGTATTTATTTGGATGAACTAAATAACGGATAAGACTAATAGAATCAACCATTCGTGAATCAGATGAAGAGAGCACATGTATGTTTGCAGTTCTAGATTTTAATTATAAGTTTTTATTTTATTTTATGTAGTAGCAATAAGCCATAGAGGCATTTTGAAGGATGGTAGGACATGAAAATTGTATACGACTGGATCAAATACCCGCTATAGTGGCACGCTTAGGAATATCGCGTTCCGAGATCAACCAGTTTATATTCAGTAATCAAGCAGGGTAGTAGGGGTGGTAGAGATTGTAACTGACTGGATGGCAACCAGCATGCACATTGTGGTAAACCCACATAAGCGCAGCGATTTTCGTTTGGCTTTGGCGTGCTATAAAAAAATACAGTCCACCTTATGTGCTGTGGTCACTGCTATATGTGGGTAATACTGCGCTACGCCGCGCAATTGCGCCAACTCAGTTTACTACGCCGGATGAATCAACACACTTATTCCAAATGTATTGGCGCATAGCGAACTTCAGAGCAGCTTGCCGGCCACGGCAAAGCGCCGCCGCGCCGCACCGGCCAGGGGTTCGTGTGGCGCGCTTCTAGTGACTCACTTGGCACGTACCATTTTTGCTGCGCTGGCGCATTACGCTGCGCTTGAGTTATTGATTGGCAAGAAATTTTGCTGAGTTACCCATGTCTAGTCACTGCATCCTATAGCATTTTTAATCAATCTTAAAAAAGACCGTAATTTCAACTGACCTGAATGCCTCGTGTACTAGTACGAATACTGCTGCTTTGCGACAGAAATAGATAAGGCCATGGTACGTCATAGGTTCTAGCAATTTCTTTAAGAGTCAATCGTGCTTGGTATGTACTGAATATATGTTATAAAAAATTATATGTGTGCAGCAGTTCACACGTGTCAGAAGTGAAACCTTCAGAAAATAATATGTTCGTTAAAATTTATTTTTAAATATCCTAAATCAGCCGTATACTGTGTATAAAGTCTGGTCGTCTCACACCACTAAGTCAATCCAACGACGATCTTAATCATGAAAATGAGAACTTTCATTAACCGTGCATAACGTAAATGTATTCTATCTCATTCTCGCGCAAGTTAAATCCTATAGTTGTATGTTTGTCTCTTTTTACTATCACTTTTTCACTTCATCGCGTTTCAAATAACAAAGGTACTAAAGAAGTTATCACTTCAAAAGTCTTAATCTATTCTATAATATTATTTAGCTCTAGTTTTTTTTTTGTTTGTTTCAACGCAGTAATCTTTAGAACTGCCAGTTAGATTTAGAAAATTATTTTGCATGTTATAGTGTATTTATTGAGGTAAGTTATAGCATATATCACGCTACCACCTTCAAGAGCGAAGCAATTGTCATACAAATTGTAGGTCAGAAAGCACGCTAAATGAGAACGAAGTAATAATGCGGGCAAGCTGTGTGGTGGGTTGACCAGCCGACGCCCGAACATTACAGAGAATGACCGAACTGTAAATGCCTAAACTAAAAATACTGTTTACTCCGAAGTAGGTACTGTAAGTTCTCTATGAGTAAGTCAATTTTTTTTGAGAATTAAACACACGGACACAACTATTAATACAATATTTATATAGTTAGATCTGACGATCATGTAGGTAAATTAAGAAATTACTTTCTAAGCTAAAAAGAGTGGGATATATAAACAAAAAATGAATTACAAATGAGTAAAAAATAACACACAACAAAAATAAGTAAAAAGCAAAGTGAAGTAACCTGTATAATATCGCCATGTCGCTTCTAACCCTGAATAAATGTTATAGAAACAACTAAATAAAGATAAAATAAATAAGAGTTGCAAAATGTTCTTTGTATATTATAAAAGAGAAATACTTCATTTTCCCCACATTGCACGGGTACTCATTTGTAAATATTCAAATAGGGCTACACGCAATATGAACACATTTGGTCTGGCATGCAATCGAGCGAAAAATTAGGGCCGAGCAAGAAACATGTAGATTCTAAATTGAAATCTGTCTCGGGTTGTTGAGGAAATCTGACGCGACTACAAAATGTAGGAGCAAGCGTAATTTTATATTTAATTTATTTTTATTATGAGTAGTAAGTAATATACGTAATAAATTAACGATTAAATCAGATTAATAAATCTCTAGGAAGTGGTCATAAACATTTTAAATGTTTTATACTATCTCTAATTATCGAGATAAGCTAGTAAGAGGTTCTTTTAAGTTTCTCTGCTTATCCGCTAGAGGCACTGTTAGTGAATGTATGAAAGAAATCCAAGGTTTTGACTGTATTCGAAAACGATATTAAAACTCGCAGCAAAAATTTTGGTTGATTTAGAATATAAAACCATATCATTCAACTATATCGTTTTTCCACGTTAAAGCGAAAAGCCTTTTACTAACTCTTTTAGACTTGGCGTTCACAATAGAAGACACAAAGTTCTAAAAAATATTACAAAGTAATTACTAATAATTTTAAATTGAAAACGGTTGCCTTTTTCTTGTTTTGGCGCCACAGAAGCACTTGCCATTGTCAATGTTTTTAAGCGTTCGTACTTTTTACTAATTTTCAAAGTGGGTGTAATGAGACGGTGCCTCCCTTGTTAGAACTATCTAGAGAGTTTTTACGGCAACTCAAAATGCATGTTTCCAGTTTATATTTATAATCCACTTCAGGTATGTACAATAACCAAACTATATCATGCACAATGTTACCAATATTATTAGGGTCAGAGACCCTAAGTTAATGAATTAAAATAAAAACCACAAACTGGCTGCTCAAGATTCCGCCATAAACTCAAACCGTTGTCATAAAGCAGCTATAACAATACTCGTGGCGCCATCTATTATCAATTTTAAGCAAATTTTTTAAGCAAATTTTAACTCTCTTATTATTTAAATGTATATTATATACCTATATCTACACGAGATAAATTATTCAATCAGGTCTGAAAGTGCTGAACTTCATCAAAGAATTTTCAATAAGACTTTAAAGGCACTCATTAGGGATTGAAATGGACTGAAAAAAGTTACATACCTTAAAGACTGTTAACCCCAGTGTTTGTAAGGTACTAGAAAAAAAATCGTATATTCTCTGCAGTTGTTACATACAAAAATATAGTAACATTTATTCAAATTCTATATCTTTTTTTTTTCTAAAGCTTTTCGTCCTTTGTTATTTATTTTCTGTTTTTAGCTTCTATATCCTGATCATAATAAAGGTAACATTTACCGGTATTTTATAACTTAGGCCACCGAGATTACTGTCCGTTATTTCGTGAAGTGAGTTTTACGTCGTGAATACGTAATTCATGGAAACCATTCGCTTGAGGTTTTCCCGAGACTTTTTCCGTTTACACTTCTCTATTTCTAAAGGAATGTTACGGTGAATAAACAGCGTTTCCTTTTAATGGTGATATTATACCCTGACGTGATTAAAATTCTTTGGAGTTTTTTTTTAATTTATCAAATGGAATGAGTGATTCGAGCAGGCTTGCGACAAAGAACTTTTTATCCTGGCTTTTCTCGTTCCATGATGCTGAAAAAACCGCAAAAGCGGAGCCTCGTTCAAATGAAAGCACGGAAGACGGGCGCAGTTTTTTTTAGAGTTATTAGAGCATTATTAGAGTTGCCAACTTTTTGTTTCCTAAAAAAGTGCTAAAATACCACTTTTTATGAATTACAAGTGCCTTTAAACTTAAGGGAAAGTTTATAAAACTATAATTAGACCTCTCGTGAAGTATAGATTTGATTGCTAGGCAACGAAGGGGACGGATGAATAAAGGTAACATTTGGCTGGGATACAAATGTAAAAATGGATGTGTGGTGTAACTAGAATGGATAAGATTATAAACGATTACATCAGAGGGAGTATGAAAATAGCACCATTGATAAAGAAGTTATAGGAAATTGTGGTATGGACATTTCATGAGGAGGAATGAAACTTGAAGAATGTTAAGCATGAAGGTAGACGAATGCAAGAGAAAGAGGAAGAACGAAGAAGGTATGGATAGATTGTATGAGAAATGATGTGTATGAAACGTGTAAATACTTAGATGACAGCTGATAGAGGAGTGTGGACGAGGAAAACATGTTATGGCGTTCCAACTAAGGTGGAATGCAGGTAAAAAGAATAATATTTATTTAGAGGAATCATAAAATATTGTAACACCACACATTAGAAGACTCTGAAATAGTTCTCCTCGACGATGACGCCACTGTCGTATGTCACATACTATGTAAGTACTCAGTAAGTACTCAGTAAGATGGCGATGAGGCGGAGTCACTTCTTTTTAATGGATTATAGTAATGCGCTTGGCCTCGAATTCACCTCATGGTAAGTAGCGATGAGGCCGACGATGGATCGCGCATACCTATCAAACGTCTGTCCACTCTTCTCTTGAAGACTCAAGTTATAGGACACTCCTATAAAGCTCTTATAAAGCCGAGTGATGGGGACAATTTACTTCTATAATACTCTTGTATTGAGACGTTACTCTGTCAGTTCATTACTTGGTCATTATGTAAAGTATTTAGCAATAAACTGTTTTTTAATATTTCTGTATAATTTATCGGCCATGTCAATCGATCTTTACAATATAGGTACATCTAACAAATTTCCTAAAATTTAATTGACTTACCCAAAACATACATGTTCAGGTGAACAACGTTATACTCGTAAATCATTATTTAAAACATAAATGAATTAACGAAAACCGTCTAACAATACTAAATTTATTGCACTTATGTGAATAAATTATACAACTTAACCGAAACAGTTAGGCGCCGGTCTAAGATAAAACTGTCAAACAAGTTTCAACTGTAAAACTCATTAAATAAAGTGTAGCTTGTAGTGATTTACGACATTTTAATTGCAATTTTTCTATTCCAAAGTCGATTGAACCGTTTGAAAATTACAGAATAACAAAGCGTAATAATGATAAATTAGGGAAGATAAACCGCAAGGTACTTGGAAAGCTCACAATATTTTTAGAATTCAAATACAGGTCCTTCAAAATGTATTCCAAGAACGTGCTACATGATAATTTTTCTTTACATAATTCCTTGCACGGCCGTTTAATTTCAAACTATGCAAAGCTTAGATTACGGTAACTAAATAACTGATATACTTTACATATTATAGATCTAGTTATGCCCCACGGTTTTACCTGTGTTTAATTTATTCCAGCAACCCTCCACAACGCCACTGCCAACGCACCCGTGTAGCCTATCGTAGTTCTTTTTTTTATCGTTATAGGTTTTTGTGTAGTGGCCACAATCTTACCTGATGTTAAGTGACGATGTGGCCCAAGATGGTAACACGCTAAATCTAGTGGAAGATTGGCTCTCAAGTGCATCTGCCGGAACACACCTATTTGTGCTTGGCGACAGATTTTCTATTTGATTCTCACTTTCCGTACTTGCCTGTAGCTTGCCAGATTGCTTGACTTTCATGGTTACTGCTCCGATCCTTGGAACTGTAGAATTTGTCTATCAAGGTAACAGGGGGAAATTCGTAGAGTTAAATATTAAATAATTTGTTGTTAATTAATTACCGAAATAGCGATTTTGTTGCTCCAGCCGATCGCCAAAAAACGCGATTACTGCTAGCTTCATATAAAAGCAACATGAACTCTCAAAACTCCCAAATTAATAGACATCTAATCAGGGTTATGTAGTAGTTTGTTGCTGAAAGATAGCACTAAGAAAATATTAAAAAAAAAACAACGCGTTAACGCGCACTAGCGCTCGTCTCATCTGGACAGGTCCTGATTATGTTAGTATAGTTTTAACACCCAGACACATAACTGATAATAAAACTCATCATACAAATGTTAGTCATATCGTTGGGCTTACTACCGCTGCGTCACAACGCCTGTCAATTTTTTCATAGCAATTGCTTAACAGTGCTTCCAGACAAAACAAGTACATTCAAAGTGTCTAAGAGCGGGCTTCATTAGCTTAGTAATTATTTGTAATCTATCTAATAACTACCATATACAAGAATAACGTATAATATATAATAGTAAAATTCCGAAAACCAAAAACTAACCATGGCTGTGTATCGTGTACGTTTGTAACATTATTATTTGCAAAGCAAATTAATTCTCATTGGGCCAATTTGTTTTGAATTACACAAATATGACATTATATGCTCGTAACATAATGTCACCCATAGGACGTAATGCTATAGACGTATATCATTTACTTAGGAACGATGTTGGGCTTCTAAACAAGCGAATTTATTTTATTTACTTATAATTATTAAAAAAAGTGCAAAGTGCGTGTTGGGTCACGCGCAGTGTAGGGTTCCGTAGTTGGGATCCGGCCTGGTGTAGCATGAATAAAGAATGATTCATGTTATACCAGGCCGGAGTCGGCCCGGACGCTAGCTGGGACACGGTCAAACATTTATAGTATACTTTTGTATCGGCTTAACCGGTGTAACTTGAATCATCCTTTATTTATGCTACACCAGGCCGGATCCGTGCCCCACCGGGGTACGGTGGCAGGAGTCAGACCCGGTGTTTCAGTAATTTTCCATGGAATTTGTACGAAATGAATTCTCCAAACACATTTTATAAGTTAATTGACTATTACTCGTTAAATTGTAAAGCCTACGTGCCTCTGCTAGTTTTCCTTTTAACTTCATAATATACATTATTACCATTAATATTTTTACAACCATTTAGCTGGCAGTTGGGGGGACACTTGACTCTAACAAAAAATAGCACTTTAAAGCTTAATATTTCGGATCCCTTAATCGAAAGATGATAAAGCTAACGTAAAGGGTTCTTTGTTGACTTCGGAACATTAAAAAACTAAAACAATATTCCTAGTTTGTTATACATTAGCATTTAACCACAAAATCCTTTAATATGTAGTCGATGAAGTCGAAAAACCTAACACACCAAGCCTAGAATCGTAACTAGCTTATAAAAATATTACCAAAATACATTTTGGCAACAGATTTTCAAATAGTAGCCAAATAAAAAAGAAAACTAGCCTTATAGTAGCCGCATATGATGTGTAACACTGACATGTTATCCTACTATGAAACTGAGATGAAATCTATGTGAAGTCAATTTATTCGTCATATTATTGGTCGAATATATTCTAAGCATGGAAATATATGTAATTCTATATTAATGCGCGTGCTGGCTTGCGCAAGTTTAATTCTAGTCGTGGTAAATACGCAATAGTAACTTAAATCCTGAACAAAAGATCTGCACTAAAATATTTATTCGAATAATTCCATATTACTTACTCGCATTTTTTTAAAATTGATGAACTTTCTCAGACGCTTAGTAGTAAAGATAATTATTAATATAGTTTACACATATAAACATAACCTCAGAATTTATACATAACACAGTATAACTGTAGATGAGTGCACAGCTGATGCATTCTCCTTCTCTATTTTCCTTTTCTTTCTCGTCACACACACGCATACACTATGTTGGCCGACAGTACGTCGTGGTACCAACCTCACACAAAATGGGTTGGCAACATTACTCCCCTACCGCGCGCGCTCATTGTTCAAATCAAATAGCGCGCGCTTCCCCGGTTTCCTGTAACACATTTCCGTCCCTTTTCCAAAATCACTTCTGAAAAAAATATCCAGCAACCGAGAGGAAAGACACTACACATCAAAAATAAACAAAACCAAAACAAACATAAAACATTACTTTGTAAATTGCCTTTAAAAAGTTTCTTAAACAACTTAGAACTTGGGTTTTTATAAAGATCTATACCTTCAAGATATTAATTGAACACGGAATTTATTTTAATATAAAATTTTCACTAACCACATTAAACAACTCAAATGTAACAAAACACCGTAATATCTTTTCCACGAGTACGGAAGCGCCGCTCGATTCGTAGCTCCAAATTAAGGTCAGGCGTAATAGCAATTACTGGTATGTATGTCACGGTTCAAGTAACTCGCAAACATGCCTTTGATGTTACGCTCCCTTACGTTACCGTGTTTTATCGGCTTTACACTGATTTGTAATTGGATAAATTTGTATAACGATGCAAAAGCTCTAAGATTTATTAAATTTATACTGTTGTGTAGAAGAATACAATATTTGATCTCCCGCGACCAGATGATTGAAATGAAGGATGTGGAAACGAAAATATTGAATTAATGTTGGATAAAAATGGCAACATGACGGATAGGAACGTGGCAATGAATATGTTTGGAGAAACGCAAAGAAAAGGAAAGACTTATAGGATACTTGGTGGTGAAATAAAGAGGTACAAAATATTCTACAAGAGAAGAAGGTAGCTTTTAAGGAGTGAAAAAATTTGACGATAGGAATAAAGTGGTTTAATAAAATAAGAGGATAATGTATGTAGTATGTAAGAGAAATGCGGAAAAGCGGTTGCTGTTGCTAGAGCTATGGTGCAATACGGCAGAACTCAAAGACACAAAAATCTATTACCCCTATCGATTAGCAAAAGTGAGAGAAAAGAAATGGAAGAGATATTTTACACATTAAATGTATAAAAGATGATGGAAGAAACATTTTGATGAATGATGATGATGTAAAGAATCGTTGGAATCGTTACTTTGAGAGATTGATTAATGAAGAAAATGACTGGGTCGGAAAGTTTGAGATTATACCAACAAATATAGGTGTCGTACAGGAGATAAGCGAGGATGAAGTAAGAAACGCTATGCAAGGTATGAAGAATGGGAAAGCTGTAGGAATAGGTGATATATCTGGTGAAGCATGGAAGTTTGTAAAAGCAGATTTATTGCAGGAAGAGGCGATCCCAGAGCAATGGCGCAATAGCATAATAGTGCCCATTTTTAAGAACAGGAAATAAGGAATGGAACAACTTTTGAGGAATAAAACTAATGTCACATAGCACGAAAGTTTGGGATAGGGTGATAGCTAGAGGAATACTAGAGGAGAGTGAAGAGATACAGAACCAATTCGCACTTCTTCAACTATGATGTGTTTATAAGAACTTGCAGATGATATTTGTTAACCTGGAGAATGTCATATACCTTAGAGTACCCTGAGAGGTTCTGTGGTAGGCTCTGAAAGAGTAGAGTCCATAGGAAGTACCTGCAACTTATCCGTTCCATGTACACAGGGTCTAGGACACACGTCGGGTCTGAGGCTGGAGTCACCGTTAAGTTCAATTTGGCTGTTGTAGGCTTGCACCAGGGATCAGCTTTAAGCACTTATTTGTTTCTATCTATTCTATTATCTATTATTGTTCTGTAACTTGAGACATCTAGAAGGAGGCACCTTGGTGTATGCTGTTCGCAAATAACATTGTTCTTGTTGATGCAAATGCTACTGAAGTCCAAAGTAGGCTGAGAAAGAGACGGGAAAATTTGAAAACGTTGAATTAAAAATTAATAGAACAAAAACTGAATATCTATTCTGCGACTTCAGTGCCCCATCCAGCTATTCTTATGTAGCATTAAATTGTGTACCCCTAACAGCGTGCTGCAATTTTCAGTACCTCGGTTCATTAATCGAAAACAACGGTGACACTGACCAGGAAGAGTAGACTAGGATAAATGCAGGGTGGATGAAATGGCGACAGGTCTCGGGAATAATATGTGATCCTCGAACGCCCCTGTAACTTAAGGGAAAAGTGTATACAATCCATTATAAGACAATACCATTATAAGACCTTTCATAATCAATGGATTTGAGTGCTGGACAACGAAAGAGATGGGCTAAAGAAGATTACACGTGGCAGAGATGCGAATGTTAAGATGGATGTGTGGTGTAACCAGAATCTATAAAAACTAAAATAGCACTAATCACAAAAAAATTGAGGAGTTATAGGCTAGCGTGATATGGACATGTCATGAGGAGGGATGAAAGTCATATTACTAAAAGAATATTAAGTATGAAGGTGGACGGATGTAGTGAAGAATGATATGCTTATAAAAGATGAGAATGCTGAGATGAGAGTTGATGTAGTAGAATGGAAAAATAAATCGTGTTTTGATAAGCGGTAAGAAGATGACGAAAACCCTATCATAATAACAAGTTTCGGTGCGTATCCTTTATCTTGGCAAGTGGTACTTCGTGGACGATTTAAAATAGATATAACGTATTTTGACGGGGTTGTTTCGGATAATACACGTATATAGTATAATATATAATACACGTTTTACTGATTACCCAATAATATTTATTATTATAACATGCAAAGTTGTTTGCATGTTTGCATGTTTGCGGCTTCGCACGGGTGCAATGTAGATACTAATATGGGGCAGTGTGAGATAAATATATACCATCGCGGACTTTTTTATCGATTTTTTTAAGATAAACAATTCCGTAGAAAATTAATTTGATCTATCTCGCTAGGTTTAGCCAGCGTTTGCGATTTAAGCGCTCAAAAATATGTTTATTACGATATCACATTACAAATCATTAGATTTTTCGGCCTTTCTCTACTATAATATATGTGTATTATACATATAAACCTTCCTCTTGAATCACTCTATCTATTGCTTAAAACATCATTAAAATCCGTTGAATAGTTTAAAAGATGTAAGCGAACAGACAGTGGAAGCGGCTTCATTTTATACTATGTAAAGATGACTATCTCAAATTTTTGCGTTTAGGGTTGACATGAAAATTTCTCCTTAGAAATTCATTAGAAAATGTTTCAACTTTTCAACAATCTTTCAATACGTAATGGAAGTCTGTGAAAGAGTACCGGCAATTTAAGGAGACAAGGAATTTAGGAACATATATAATAAGATTGTATGAATAGTTTTTATTTAATGATGTTCTTACTGTTTAAATAAAGTATATCTCTTTTCATATATAAGAACAAGTATTTAAGGCCACAGGAGATATGCTTTATTTGACTTAAAATATATCTAATTATTTGGAGGAGGCCTCTACCCGAAGAGGGGTCCATGTAACTTAATTATTATCAATTTTTTATCTTAATACCTTTTTATTGTTTTATGTAGTAGATATGTTACTAGAATAAATAGACTTTTTTATTTATTTATTTATTGTATCCAATTATTTATCAGTAGTCACTATTTGCCCTATACTAATAAAATATTACATTCCGTAAATAGGCATCAATATATAGCCATCTGGATGGTGAGGTCAGTTTGTGACGCGACACAAATTGTACACCATACTTTTTATTTCTACATATTTTAATTTTTATATACATATATACTTGATAATATCTTGTAAAAGGAAACAAATTTAAATACTCTCTTTTCATTAAAATTATTGTACATCAATTAGTCATTTACTTATTAAACTTTAGTTCGGAAAATTTTCTAAGTTTATAATTTAATAGCTATGACCAGAAATTCGCACTCATTTATTACGCAGTAATTATTTAAGTCTCGTATTTTATTTTTATTAAAAAATAGTATTTTTAAGTTTACATTGATATTTTTAAAAGCCAATCAATTTCGAAATTGCGCTACTCTCTGTTTACAAAATTACCATCAAAGACGGTTGAAAAATATATAAGAATCAGTTATTTTTTAAAATTTCTAAAAGTGTTATTGATAATATTTATAGAACTTTTATGTTTTAACTTAACTAGCCTGTCAATTGAGGAATGACATATAATTCCTATGTGTAAAATTTGTATAAAATCGGTCAAGTGGTTTTTTAGTTAAGCCCAGACATAAAACGTACAGACAGCCGGAGAAAAAATTCTTAATGTCTAATTTAAGATCAAAGGCCAATAAAATTGTAATTAAGAAAAAATGTATGCACAGCCGGAACTAAAAATTTATTAGTAGAGATATGAAGTTAAAAAATTATACGCTTTTCAGATATAATTTAATCTCTACGTAGCTTAGATCGTGGCAACTCAGTTACAACGTACTCGTATATATTATACGGGTATATTTAAATATACGAACTATTTAATTTCAGTACAATTCGGGGGGTGAGGCAACCTTTACAATTAGTAATTTATACAACTAGCTAAATTCTCAAGGGTCAAATTAAAGTTTCAAATCGACCCTACGAACCATTCATGACTGTTAACAATTCCAGCAACATTTAAATAACTTTTCTATGAACGTGACCATTCACTATTTTCAAAGTTTACCTCATTAATCTAATATTTTCTTTTAAGTATGTTCATAGTCGTTTTTTAGAGTTCCGAAGTCAAAAGGAACCCTTATAGCTTCGGTATGTCTGTCTGTGTGTCCGGCTTAGTTCAGATATGCTTAGTACTAGAAATATGTAATTTGGTATGGTACGTAGATAAAGATGTGTGTGTGGATCTGTTTAAACCATTTCTTGTTTCAATGATCCTTTTGCGAAATATTCAACTTTAAAGAGCAAATTTTTGTTAGAGTCAAGTTTCCCCGCCCCCGCCTGCCAGCTAAATGGTTGTTTTTGGATATGTGAATAAATTCCTGGTAGTTATTATATATAATGATGTAATGAAGTTAAAAGGAAAACTATCAGAGGTAAGTAGGCTTTACAAATTAACGAGTAATAATCAATAAACTTATAAAATGTATTTGGAGAATTAATTTTGTATAATTTCCATTGAAAATTACTTAAAAACCCCTCTCTAAAGAATGATTCAAGTTACACCGGTTATGCCGGTGTAGCATGAATTGCTTCATACAAAAGTATACTATAAATGTTTGACCGTGTCCCAGCCAGCATCTAGCCCGAGTTCGGCCCGGTCTAACATGAAACATTCTTTATTTATGCTACACCGGGCCGGATCCGTGCCCCACCTGGACTGGGTGGCAGGTATCAGGCCCGTCCCCGGCCCTGTGTAGCATGAATTACTTCATACAATAATATACTATGTTTGACCGTGTCCGTGACCGTGACCATGTCCCGTGTAAAATAAATGATATTTAAGTCAGCATATAGTGATGGACAACTACGGAATCCTACACTGCGCATGACTCGACACGCACTTGGCACTTTTTTAACATTATTTACTTTTTTTATTTCGATCTCATTTACGCTACAGTCCTGAAGGTCTTTGCAGTTTCACAGAACTATATTACAAATGAAGAATGCACTCAGTCGAAATGGCAACAAGCGCAAGGCCATCCCAACAGTATGTACCTCGGATTGAACTGTTGCCCTGCACGCAGATCATCGAATTGAATCGATATGTATATATGTATTTAGTTCATCAGATAGTTGTTTTTCTAAGTGTAACTAGCCACAGCAAAGGTCCGTTATACTACTCCGTTACTACATTGTATGTTCTAACTGTGTGAAGTGCAGTGTTATGTAAGTTTTATCTCGAGAATGTTATAGTGATTGTATCGCGTAAGCAGGGATAGCTCTAGAGTTTCTACTTTATTATTAATTTATTACTTACTTATTATATACTTTCAATGTACCTAATATGAAATATCTTAGAACATAACTTTTCTATCACAAATCTATAACATATATTCACATCTGCATTCTGTGAATGCATTAATACAAAAATCTCTGGTCCTTCTATATGATAAAATATACTGTGATCTTCAAAGCTCTGCAAATCCGATATACGAGTATATTCACGATGGTTTTGTTGCAACGTCGTCATTGCAATGCGACATGAATGTTTGCAAACGCTTTTGTGTACAGCTTTGTAATAACGCCTTGTTTACAATAAAGTAAAATATGTTGCTAGTAAGTTTATTTTTAAATTTATTATTATATTCTTTGATACGTCACTGTCTTTAGCTAGCGGAGGCATTGGTAGGGTTACATGCAAGAAACCGAAAGTTTTTTTGTTCTTTGTACTAACATAACAATGGAAATATATTAGTATAAGTAAACTAAATAATGTTCGTAATAAAATAAATTTATTGGTGATTAAAAAGATCGGCCAGTGCTATTGGTTTCGTTAATAAAGCCGTTTTTTTGAAGTTTTAATTTGATAGGTGGTTTTACTAAATGATGGCCAACCTCAAAAAAATTGTAGTATTGATATCGTTTTGTTGCTTAATTTCATATCATATATATATATACAAATATTCAGAATTCCAGAAGTCGTCACTTATGCTGTCATTTCAGTATTCACACCTTTTATACACATATTATCATTCACACAATTCATACATACCTTCTTTCTACTCCTTACTCAACACTCATACTTAACACTCTTCTAGTCACATAACTTTCATTCCTCCTCATGACATGGCCATACCACGCTAACCTATTACTCCTTAACTTTTCTATCACTGGTGCTATTTTCATACTTCCTCTAATAATTTCTAATTTTATCCATTCTAACTACGCCACACATCCATCTTAATCTAAAATGTTTGTAAAATTCATTTTTAAACATGACGATTCTATGTAGATAATAATTATAAATAAAAAAAATTGTGAGTACTTGTGTACCGTGCACGTATGAAGTAAAGCTTCAGTAACGTAACAAAACAAAAAGAGCTTCAAAAATTTCATGCCGTGTGTTAATTAATTTGACTAAAATAATGATTATTTACATCGTTGATGGCTAACTTCATTATGTCGCATTTACGTCAGCGTGATGCACGCGCAACTCTCACTTTTACTCGCCCAGATGCTATAACTTCAACAATACTTTTTTTAAAAACGTTCTTGGTGGTCAACTCGTTTGCTTATTCATCGGTCTTCTCTTTCACACCGCTTCGGAACACCTACTCTAAAGACAAAAGTATAGCACTTTAATTTATTATTTTACTAAATAAGCATTGATCACGTTTTATGCATCTACATAAATGTAGTAATTTAATTAAATTTTAAAATAAATTTTAAATACATTTTAAAACAAAAGTCAACAAAAAACATATAATGTACAAAGAGTACCTATAGTAACCGTGACCAGAAGGTGGCGTTTTCAGGTTATCGGGTGTCCGACGCTAATTAATTACAATTGGCTCTTTACGAACCGTAGCGCTCGTCGCCGGAGAGAATGTCCGGCAACATTTTTTGTGGCATTCAGTGTAGAAATGGATATTTAGACCGTGAACGGGTTCCATTTTTTGTAAAACAAGGTTTTTTTAACAGGTTGTAAATTATATTTTCAGTGGTTTTAATTTTATTAATCGACGTGGTCTAGTGGTTTAGACAGCCGGACTATCAATTCGATGTCCGGCATGTACTAACGAATTTTTCAGAATTCGCGTACATTTACTAATTCAAATTGGTAATACTGACGATGAAGGAGAACATCATGAGGAAACCTGAACGCTTGAGAAATGTTCTTGAAGTACCACTGTATATGGGAAAAATATAGAACTGATGATTTCTCGGTGTTTGAAATCGCCAATAGCCCCGAAGCTGACGTGGTGATTAAGCCCATACCTTACCTTGGGAAGAGGCCTTTGCTCAGCAGTAGGATACTTACAGACTGATAATATAATAATTATTATAATTATAATATCGTTTATGTTGAAGTTTTAAAATAATCCCATATATAGGTAGGTACCTTGATATATCTGATGAAACAAGCATACGTGTCGTTTGTTTTTGAGAAAAAATATGCTCTAAATTCCATTCCATAGGTGAACAAATATTCATTTTTCGCATTCCTACGCGATCCGTCAATGTCCTGTTTGTCGAAACAAAACGTGAAATGGCTGTGAAAAAAGAGTGAATACTGGCTGCAACGCGGGAACGGAAAATGAAAAAAAATATTGTTTTTTTTTTGATACGTTTATTGCCTACTAGTGAAATTTTAAAACCTGGTTTCGTTGTTAGCTAAAATTCGAGAGGACTATAAAATCTGTTACTATTTTAACATTCATTAATGTAATTGTATGAATTAATTTTTAGAACCGGATCAATAGTTCCGGATATTACTTTCTACAAACATACACACAAAGCAAACCTTAATAATAGAAGTGTAGATAGACATAACAAAATAACATAGAATATACAGTTAAAATTTTAAAACACCCGATTTCTGATATTTACCGCAATAAATTAAAAGTTAATTGTTTTGAAAAACGATCTTCTTTCATAGATTTAAAATAATAATTGGATATTTTTTTGCATACCTTACTTCATTGTATATTTTAAATGTTTCCTGATCAGCAATTTCTAATATTTTAACAAATCCAAGTTAAAGAAATCGGGTAAGGGAAATCGTATTTTCGCTTCGTTGGTTACTTCTAATTAAAATCCGCTTTGATATTTCAAAAATGCGAACTGAGTACTTTGCTTATTTGTGATCGTTCAAAATGAATATCATGTTTTCTTCGGTACACCGCTAAGTATATTAAGATCATTTGAAATCTATTTACGTTTGAGTAATTTCTGGAAATCCTGTTTTTTAATTGTCAATTATATATTGTGTTCAAACAATAAAAAATATTGATTATTGAAGAAACGTTTATAATAGGAACGTATTTATATGTATGTAGGGTTCACTATAAACATTGATTTTCTTTTAGAGTTCTTGCTATTCTTGCCTAATTATAATTAAATAATAAAACATAAAATACAGTCCTATATTAATTTCACTTAGGAATTTGAAAATATAACAGAGAAATTAATGTTATTACCCGTGAGTAGTAAAATGCCGTTTCATGTAAACAATTTATTCGTACTCAAAGAAATACAAATTAAAACATAACAATTCGCAAATCGCTCTCCGAATGTACTTGCAGAATCACCTGTATGGTCCTCTTGTAATTCTTCTTTATTTCGCTTGATGTTTCCACATCGCTTTCGAAATTAGAACTATCGTGACTAGCGATACGGTTCGCTTATTTACCCAAATCCGACCGAATCCAACCAGATAACAAAATCTCTAGAAGGTCCTTGAACTCTTAACATGTTGTAAATATCTTACGTCATCGTGTTAAAGAACTTATTTATAGCCCATTGTTTGTTACTTTCTATGTGTGGGTCGTCGAACCTATGACTACATGATACACGACTACCCTATGATACATGATATTTCGGGTACATTCCTGACGATTCTTGAGATTTGGAGAATGGTGTTTTTTCTATTTTTCTCTTACTCAGACCGTAAGATTGTGACAGGTGTTTAGTTTTAGGCACTTAATATTTATTATAAAGTCAACTTCAATTTAATATTTTATCCCCGATCGATGAATTTTATATATAAGAATGCATGTTTGTATGTATGTTTCTTATGGGTTCCATAGGAACGGCTGGAGCGCTTTTAATGAATAAAAATCTTCATATTAGCCCAACGGGTGATCTTCTTTAGGTAGGTAGCGATAGCATGAAAAAAAAGTTTTGCCCACTGCAAAGCTTGGCCGGATTCGCTAGTCTATATTTATAAAAACGAATGTTTGTATGTAAGTATTTTGCCCGTGGACTCCAAAACGGCTGGAGTAATTTTGATGTTATTTTCAGACAATCTTCATATTAGCCCAGCGGGTGATCCTGTGAAGTTTGGTAGCGAACGAATAAAAAAAAACCGTGCCACAGCAACGAGTTTGCTATTAAATTATATAGGCAAAAAAATACATTTTGAAGGTTTGTGTGCAGACTCTACTCTTGGGTATCCTTGGTAGAAAATTAGGTAAAATTGTGGTTTTACATGATAAGAATGTTTTAGATCACTTAGATTAGAATAATATTTTTTCTATGTTCATTTCATAATTTAGTTTTATTTTTCTTTATAGAAATATCTACAATTTATTTATTACATTGATTAATTACATTACTCAAACTTAAACAATTTATATAGTTATCTTTGCCCAAATCAATAAACAAAAACAACTTTATCAACAAAACCAATGAATAACTAACTATACAAATGTGGTCGACATAACACGTGTCTTCAGGGGAAATCGAATTAGAAATCGAATATATTTTTAAGTCAACCATCAGTCGGCAGATGTCGTTACACGTCCACATTGAAAATACAATTTATCAAACCAAACAAGGAGTGTATCAACAGACTTACCCGATGCCATTCATCTTGAGGCCATCGTAGAGAACAAATTAAACACTTTAATACATGAGGCGTGACTAAAAAAGAAAGAAGGGGATGGAAAAAAGCCCTATTGAGTACCAGCGATGAGTGCTGTCGGATATCGGGTTACTGGAAGTGACATCAAGTATAGTTTTATATTGCTATTATTAAAAAAAAACACAATTTAAGTAGTTTAATGTAAAATGCTAAATTACTTTATTTCATTTATTTTTATTTGAAGACTGACTCTCAATAACAGGTACTTTTTTTGTGTTTGCACTGCAGAAGCACTTGCTAATGCCTTCGTGGTACTTTCTTATCTTCAAAGTGGCGTCTAATAAGATGATGGCTCCCTTTTTAGAACTATCTAGAATTTTTCGTAGAACTTTAAATGCATCCTATCTATTTATGTGTAAAAAATGAATATTTCTTTGTTTGTCCTATATGTATTCTTATAAAATTTATCCGATTACGAAGTAATTTTCGTGGGTTGGTGTGGACACGCTCGTAATGGTTTCTGTAGTAGTACTGCCATTCTATAATAGATGGCACACGGGTCGCTTAAATAACTTCGTATAGTTTAACGGCAGTTCATATTATTGATTTGAAAATCAAGCAAACGAAATCGCGAGTTAAAACTTGTTACAAATACACTTTAGGCCTGTTAAAAAATACGTTTTCAGAGTATTTCACTTTAATAAAGCACTTCTAGATGGAAAAAAATCGCTAGCACTTCTACATCTTCAACAAAAGCGAGCCATCAGTTCGAAGTCGTGACGCCGGCAAAAAATGCGGTGTCCCCCCGATATCCGGATTCTAAATCTGTAACCGTGCCCTCGCTTTGACGTTCACCGAAAAGATACCTTTGATTAGTAATTTCGGCTTTAGACTTTGTATTTAAACGTTCAAGTCGGAAGTGAATGTTCCTTTGATGAGATGAATTTGGTGGATTGCGAGCATTTTAACGATAAATATAGGATGTCACCGGATAATTGTACGAACCATCAATTTCTAATCGATAGATTGTGAACATAGACTTGTAAGAAGTGAATTTTCAACAGCCAAATTGCTTCAGACACTCGCCAGCCGCTACCATGAGTTCGGAAAACATATGCGTCATTGAGAAGAGTCGGTGAGAAACTCGATCGGGCTTATCTTCTTTTCTTTCGACTGTACTAGCAATATTCATAGTTAATAATCATTTTAATAATTTAATGGATGCACATAGAGGAACTCACTTCCAGACATCACCCTCATTCATATAATGACCCATGCTATAATAACCTTTTAACAGTAAAACCTGCTTGACATGCTCCTTGAATTCAATTCGGAAAATTGGTAATGTGCTTAGTGATCTTAATATAAAATGTAACTCTATTACCTAAAACCTTTTATTGGTATTACTGAATCTAACATAGGTGTTAAGGTATGTTGACTTATGCTGACCCATCACCGTTCCAATATCTTTTGTTCGTGATAATATTCTAAACTCAGCATTATCTAATATTTCTCCAAAATCGCGACCGTATCTACAATACACGACAACAATAATATACACACATTTGCTTCGGCGAGTTTTCAATGTCAATCTTTGCATTGACTTACTCGTTGAATTTTGACGTAATATATGCAATCCAGCATAAAATAGTAACTGTTACTGAGAATGAGAATTATATGTAGACGGTTAACGTTGTTGTGAAATTAACTACACGTGATACTACAAAGTATTTTACACACAAAGCAAATTTAAAAAAATGGAACAACTCCTCATGTGATTCTAACATATCTTTTGAGGCCATGAATATGATCTTAGTCATGTGTAATTCTTCCCGTTGACTAAGAGGGACAAGGATAGTTCTGAAAATAGTTATATTACTTGAATACTTAGAATCAAGAGCCGAGTCAAAATTAGATACGTCTAGACATATCTTAGCATCAGCTGACTCGATGTCAAAAGAATGTCGCATGAATCCATTCCTGTTATATTCTAATTCGACTTTTCTGTAGTAATTTAGTGTAAATTAATGCAGCTACTCTAAAATCCATTAAGTCGTTTATAAATGATTGATGGGAAAACATTCAAAGAATTGTACTTTCACATGATTAATATATATTAAATATTAGATCAAATCAGACATTTGATGAAGCCCAGTTAATTGTAGAATCGTTTTTCATTTCACACAAATACTGGAGATTTTTCAAGCAGACAGAAAGTAAAATATTAAAATCAGATAAAGTGATTCTGCATTTTATGCTTCTACATATCTTCAAGCCATGTCGTTACTTGGGATAGACAGTAAGGATGGAACACTACTTTTATAATCTTACGAACCTCTTTCGCTTCGTCGGATTCCTCAAACCCTTTATGCATCTGTGCCTGTTTCGATTCTCTCATTTCGCTACTATCAGTACTTTTACTATTGGATAATTGTTCGCATTTTCTTATTTCTCTTAAATAAAACCTAATGCTTCTTGAGTTTTTAGGACCTTTATTATTTATCAGCTCGCGTTTGATCACAATGTCGCCTGATATATAAATGAAGATCAATCAAAGTGAATCCTATGTTTGTAACCACCAAACTTAAAAAGTTGACTGACTTTTAAGTGTGGCTGACGGAGCATGTCGTATTTTATCGACAATAGCTAAGAGGGTGCATTATTCATGGTTTTCTTCACCGAACTGCAAACAGATTGTGAAATTCGAATTTATCAAGACGACTTCCAAACTTTGGCTAAGTTATAACGCTTCAATTCTTAGAAAATTGGAGATTATTCAGCCTAAAATCAACACGAAATTAACACCAGCACCGGCGTTTGATGTCCACTTTGATCCACGTTCATTCTCAACGGACAAACGTCTCGATTACTTATCGAAGAAAAAAATTACGGACGCTGTAAAGATTACCTCTAAATAGACATCCGCTCTCTATAATGTCGATTCCGACAACCCGCTGAACGATAGTTCCCATTCTCATTAACGACTCCGGATAGATTTTCGAGGGCGTCGCTGCGTTGTGACGTCGACGCTGAATCAAGTCATAAAAACTCGGGTCCGCTCGTAAATCCAGAATGGTTCGGGGTGAAGTACGCTGTCAAAATTGAAGTAAATTAAAAAAAAAGTAAAATGTACGCGTAGGTTCGTGTTTCAGGTTTCGTGAAACATTTCACGGTTAATGACCTTAATCCCTTCAACCACTCAAAGGTTGTTTTAAATGCATAAATATACTGATGCTTTTTTTGAATAATAATAATCATAGTACTTTCGTAATAGAATTCACTAACCAAAATTGAATATATTTATTTTATTTCGATTATTTTTTATGTTACTCTGTTGATATTGCGACATAGTTTCTTTATCAGAATATATTTTCATTTCTCTTGTATTGAGAAAAAAGCCTATGATAATCCTTAATGTATATTTCATTTAGCTCATATTGAATTCAGATTATTATTTAATAATTATATATGTACCTTAAAATCATAAGGACGTAAATTTGATCTATTTTGTTGTTACTGACACCTTAATGCTTCTAAGGTGCAGATATTTACTTCCTATGAGACCACTGGGGCGGAGTATCAAGAGCATCAAAGTACAGTATAAAGTTTATATATGAAAGAAATAAATATTCTAACTGGAATTTATAGCATAAGAATAAATAATGGTAGGAAAAAAATGACATTTAATTGTACATAGCTCAGAGTTTTCTTGATCTGAATATTATATGAAGTGGTGAATAACTAGGAGCAAGCATTTTAAATTGGCGCAAAAACTCCATGGACAATTTTAATAAGGGAATCGCCTTAGTTAAGTTTGAATATTACTAGAAAACTATTTTATTCATATGACGTTGACAAGAATACCATTACATATCATTGATTCAAATAAAGAAGAATGGTACCTTAAAGCGCTTCTTCGTGTGAACGAACTCGAGCGCGGTGCGAAGACCGAACGTGTCTTGGCTTGCGCCGTTCTATATATAAATTCAAACGCCGAGAGGGCGCTCTGCTCCCCCCTTCTTTTGTTCCTATTTTGAAATTCAAAAAATAGATCTGAAGGGTGTTTCGGGATGCGCGTGAGTCAGTGAGGGACGGCGCGTCGGCGCGTGCGCTGTAGTCGCAGCGGGACATTTGAAATTTTACGAAAAAAAAAATGTAGTGTCGAGTGGCATGGTTAAATCTGTACCCTAGAATTAAATTAATGTGGTTTGTGAATGTGTGTGGTGCTAGAGAAAATCCAAACGGAATTTATGTATGTATAATTGTTATTTATAGACTATAACACGAATTTCAGAAACACGTGGGTATTATACATATATTTATGTGGTATAACTATGTATACAACAATCAGTAATCTAATTAAATCCTGATATTATAGCTAATACTTCAGTACTGTAAGAAAAAAGACAATTTTCTTTTCCGGTTTTGATACTAAACCTATGAACAATGAGTTCTGCTTTAAATTTACAGAAATGTTCAACATTAATAAGATGTCTTTCACAATTTTATAATAAACTAGATGCTGAAAAATACGCGCATTTTCGATATATTATATTACTAATATGTATACAGTTGTGGTCATATAATTAAGAACGATTTGAAGTTCCAGATTATCTAAATAGACAGATATCTAAATCATGACATGTGTAGTTATGTGTTCCTTCTTTGAAGTAACTAATTATGTTATGAAATAACCAGATGAATAGAGTAAATGGGATTAGGAATATAGAATAAAATAGCTAGATCGCAAACTTTTTTTTTACAAATGTTATTAATTTTCTATAGTAATAAATTAAAATAGTAATGAAACTGGACAAATAATTAAGAACGGTTTATTTAACTGATCAAGAGCTTTTTATATGAAACTTATATTAACTAAATCACATTAATATAGAAAAAATCAATTTAATACATTTTAAACTAAAACTAATTATTAGTAGCATGTCCACGGCTTTTAATAACTGCTTTACTCTGGCGAAGCATTGAATCTATAAATTTTTGATATTTCGCAAGAGAGATAGAGTTTGATTCTTCTTAGAAAACTTCTTACAGCTCTCTTAAATTGCCACACTATCGATATGAAATCTTTTTCTTGACTTTGCACCAAAGATGCTCTATTAGGTTTAGATCTGTTAGCTGGCCAATCTAAGACAGAAACTGATTGCGATATGAGAAATTCCTTAACGGTGCGTGCTTTCGATCATTATCGTGCTGGAATATCCAAATAACCTGAAGCACGCCTTTAGCATAAGGTAACATTGTTTCTTACAGTATATTTTTGTATTGGAATTAGTCTATGTTCCCTTGTATCAGCTTAACAGGTCCAACACCATGTCCAGAAAAGAACCCCCAAATTTTCACATTTCCGCCACCATGCTTTAAAGTCACTTTTGTGTATTTAGGGTCGAAGCCTTTATTCGGAGGGCGTCGTACATATCGTTTTCCATCAGAAACCATCCTGTTTATTTTTGTCTCGTCAGAAAAAAAGAACATTTTTCCTCTGCCTAACTATCCAGTTTAAATACCTTGTTGCAAATGCAAGCCAATTGCAATTGCAAGTCGGGCTTGCCTATGGCACTGTTCCAACAGGGGCACCTTCCTTGCTATCCTTCCGTGCAACTTTTCATCTACCAAATGCCTTCGAATAGTGCGTGCTGAGATTGCTGAAGGGTTGTTTTCACCAAAACATTCTTTTCTCAGCTCGTTAGACCCTTTAAAGGGATTTTGTTTTGCCAAACGAACGATATTTCGATGATCTTGACGAGATGGGTTTCTCTGTTTAGGTACACGCGGAACATTTGAAGTAGTTTGATACGTGACAAAACGCTTCACAGCATGGAAAACCATCGTTTTTGAGCATTACAGATGGTCGGCAATCTTTTTATACGTTAAATTCTTCTCGCAAAGTTTTATTATTAATTCCCTTGTAGATGTATTACAACTTTTATTTTTCCCCATTGTTTTAATATGAAGCAATCACCTTTAAAACTTTTACAGCACTAAATGGCGCCAAAATTATACGAATAGTGACCTACAACCACAGAACCAACGAGTGTTCTCTATTTAAATTTGAATAAAAAAATAAACAATTCAGCGTTACTGGCTGGTCAGTAAGTAGTAATACTAGGTACAGATCTAATGTATAAAGTTTATCTAGTAATTTTTTAGCCAATCATCTGTATCAACGACTATGTTATATGTATGTTATATGACTATGTATCCGGAAGTATGGAAAAGTTTTGCGATACCGAGAGAAATAAAAAAAATACCTGCAATTAGCTATACTTGTTAGTTTGAAAAAGTCTTCCATTAAATAAGCGTTTTTAATTACATGTATACAACTGTATATCACTAAATTAACAGAAGTTTCACTTCAAGCTCACCCAAAATTTAAACTGTTTTTTTAATTAATGTACTTCATTCAACCATACATATTTGAACTAATCATCAGTTTCATTGGTTTTCGACGCCAATCTGATAAACAGAAATAACGAACAATGATAACAGCATCCATTTAGTTATTGAGATAATAATTAAAAACTATAAACAGAGTACTAAACTAGTGTAATATAATCATACTAAATAAGTACTTCCATACAAACGGTCTATCGTTATATTAAATGTAATATGCATTACTTCGTAATAGTAACTTTAAAATTATATTCAGGTGTTTTAAAATTCCTACAGATGTACTGTGAAATCAATAAAATAAGTTAGGAAATATGTAAATAATTATACTTATAAGTTACGAATATTTTGGTGACGTGCAGCAAAATCGTATTGTAATCAGTTCATTGATAGTGTCGAGAAACAATAAATTAACTTTAATTCAATGAAAAAATCATTTAATTACAGTAATTGTATTGTTACAGTAAATATAATTACAGTGATCGTATAATTAAATTAAAAATTATTTTATGTATTTACGATTCTTATATTTGGTGGGTATTCCAAGCATTTAACTTACTAAGCCATATTACGCATATATTTCGGACACGTTGCTACTATAAAGTTGTGTCCACTTTAGTCCAGTATGGTACTTCTTGGTTATAAGTAAGCATTCTTCTTCTTCCTAACCTGGCTACTAGTTCTCTTTATTCAAGACCATTCCTGCCATTATCGAGTGAATATAGAGTGTCCTGTCTTATGATAATTTCAGTATCCTAACAAGATGGTGGCCCCCTTGTTAGAACTTTTTTAGGGAGTTTTTGCGACATCTCAGAATTCATGATCCATGTTATTATTTTCAATCCACTTCACTTGTGCACAATAACTAAGCTTTATTATGCAAAATGCCACCTGTAGTACACAATATAAGGTCAAACAACACAAATTTATGAATAATAACCAAAACCTCTAAATGACACTTGGAGACAGGTTGATCCCGCCAAATAAAAAAAAATTAAACATATTTGTCTTTTAAAAGATTTTAACTTGGGTCGCCCAGTTGTGGCAATTCGACCGTAATTCATTAAAATTTAAGTTTTGACATTATCGATATTATATCGATGATATTATTATTATTTAATTTTGCGCGATTACAGTCAGTCTATTAGTAATTATTTGTTGGCAACATTTGAAATTTCTTTGTCGACTGTTTGACTACAAAATTTTATGTCTGATATTGGCATTATGAAGGTAAACAATGAATGTTTTATGTCATTTAGAATAATGTATTCGTAACACATATCATATATACATTTTAGCCTTCTATACTCCTTCTGTACTATACCAAATGTCATCCTCCCCCGTGGTCGCAATGTAACTAAAAATAAGTACAAAGTTTTCTCTTCACATTAATATACATATTCTTCAATCATTCAAATTGAACATCAAAATATACGACCGCGATACGTTTTAAAATATGCAATAACCACAATGCACTCAGTTGAAGCGGTCACTGCATCATTCATACGATTTCACATCGATTTTAGAATCGCGTCAATTTAAAAATGTATGCGGAATATCACTCAATATGTTGCCTGAAAGCGCCAATTGAACTGACCTCATTCGAAATTTCAGCATAAATTTTACAATAATTTGTTTTTCCTTTCATATTCATTTTATGCGTCATAGTTTCATATTGAGTTTTTTTTTCTTACGGTTTCTGCTTATGTAAGCAATATTGCCAAAGTCAAATGTGCCAAATACTAAAGTTAGACTTTTACTTTAGAATAATTTAATTTTAAAATAATAATAATTTTACAGAAATACAGCATACATAATTCAATAAAGCATATTTTTTTTGTAAATAAAGATAGTATTTTATTTATTTTAAGTTACTTGTAACTTAACACATAATAACTTTAAATGCTTCTCGGTTGTGAAGGATTGTGTAGTAAATAAGGCTTTTTAATTACATATATGATAATCGCGATTCTGTCGTTCAGAAATGTCCTATTAACTTAAAATATGTGCTTCATCTTTTACGCACCATTACTACATATTTTAATTTTAACGAAGAAGATCAGCATAATTTGCAAGTTTGCAAAAATAAAACAAATGAAAAACTTTACTATGCAATTAGTTCTCAAAACATATTTGATAGCATTTTTTTATTCTAAATATTTCTAATATTTTAATTTCTTTTGGTAAAAATTTATAGATTTTACAGTTATTTATCATTGTCTTTTTAGAGTTCCGTAGTCAACAAGGAACCTTTATAGTTTCGCCATGTCATTCCATCTGTCCGCGGCTTAACACAGAATTGTTTTTCTCGTGTATCCCATGGTGCAATGAAAAATTTTACGGTTTTGTGAAAACCATTATTGAATTCAACGATCCGTTTGCAAAATATTGGGATTTACTTTAAATTCCTGTTTTTTGGTAGAGTCAATTATCTCCCCCCCCCACAGCTAAATTCATAGTCGTAGTATATATAACCAAGTTAAAAGGAAAACTGTCACAGCTAAGTAGTAATAGTCGACCTGATAATACAATTTACTTGGAGAAATTATTTCATACAAATTCCATTGAAAGTTGCTTAAAGCCCCTTTCTATCTGCATACTGTGACGGGCGACTACAGTACAGCACGATACGCACTTGGCAATTTTTATAATGTTTAAAATGAGTCAACCTGAAATAATATTTAAGTCAACTAGCCATGTGAAATTAAACTCTTAAAGAGCAAAGCTAGGCAATCTTCACATTGAAAATTCTACATAAAGTTTAATAGATGGATGACAAAAAAATAATACACCTAGTCGTATCTAGGCAACCTTAGTAAAACATTACTTAAATATAAATTTTTATCCAAATCATTAGTGCTATCTCCGAGAAACCAATTACATACACTTAGTCAACATATATCTATATAAATAAAATGATTTATGTTTGTCGTTGTGCACGCATCACGCAAAAACTGCGGGATAGATTTTGTTCTTTTTTTTGTGTTAATTCTTATATAATCTAGTCCTTATATATAAAAAAAATCGCGATATCCTCATAAAATATAATTCTGTAGTCCACGCGAGCGGAGCAGCGGACACAGCTATCATGTTCTATAAGAATTGTTCACTTAATAAATAGTACTTATTATTAGATTATACGCCAGGGCAATACTGTGACAGTTTTAAAACTTCATTATGAAAGTTATGAAATTGGCATTTAAACGTCAATTTAGCTCGATATTAATAAGCGGGGTTGCCGGCCGGCCTCGTTTTGCCGAATGTTATTAATTTTGTCTATCTGAACATAGTGCAGAAATATCAGTAGTAAGACTCTGTCAATTCAAAACTATATTTTACTTACAAATTAACTAAACTATGATATTAGTGAACATAAAAAATTACTTGCAGGTCGGCATGACAGTGACGATCGTCGATATATTGCCGATCTCTCATTGATCGCTGTTGTTTTTGGATTGCACTACGCTTAGTGACGTCACTTTGACGTGACAATTTATAAAAAAATTACGAGTACCAGATGTGACCGCTGAAGCACCTCCGCCACCGTCTCATTTTTGCTAAGGAGCCGTGCTTGCGCTCCTATGTTCTGAATGGTATATCATATCTATTGTATTAAGTAAATAATCACGTGTTAAAACTTTAAATTTAAATATTTTAAAAAACTAAAGGAACGTTTTAACTGCGCACTAAAAATTATAAATCTTTTTAGTCTTATAATAACATCTCGATACCAAGCCCAATCTATTGGACTTATCAAAACAAATCATATGAACCCAAACTCGAGGAGTTTATTAGTAGCCACTGAAGTATTCCACTATCCACCTCCTGGCTGCATAATCAGATCAGCTCCAAGATAACAAATTATAGTGTCGTCATCCATCCGGACTACATATACATATAAAGTATCATTTCGATACGACAATTGGAAGTAGGTTAAAATTGACTTCTAAGATTTTATTACATTGTTTGTTAGTTAGTTACAAGTGAAGCTAATATAAGCGTGTTAAATAATTTAATATAAAAACAATTTAGATACTAAGCTATGACGTCATTATTACCGTCAACTCACTGCCCTTTATTGAACTATGTCAGTAGGATGCCCTGTAAACTCGGGGCCGCGGGATCAGCCGAGAGCTGTGAGAACACTTCAATTCCCTCGCCGATAACATTAACATGAACTTTTTTTGGCACGTTTTAGTGAAACCGATGAAACGTGTTTACGTTACATATACGTACGTGGCGTACCTTTACGGCACGGTGCTACCTTTCGGTTTACGTTACGTTTTACGTTTAAATTTACCGAGTGTTTCATAACGGAAAATGTATTTACAGTTTTTTTGAGGTTTACTTCTTTTGCACCTTTAGTAATAAAACTGAGAGCTGCACTCACACGCATCGTGTGACGGATGACTTTGATTTTTTATTAATTGTGTAAAAATAATTTAACTGTGTATACATAAATAAAATAAATGTTTTAAAGGAAATACGACTGCGTTTCCTCTTAAGTTTAGTATGGTATCATCATGACACACACCTTCAATAAAAAAGTTATTTTAAGTTCTCGTTTCATCCAACATAATAAATCATCAGTCAAAGTAGTCGCTCTAAGTTATTATGATTATAATATTTTTAAGCAGATTTTCTTTAAAATAGATGTATTGTAGATATGTGTCTAACGGGACTCGTTTACCAAACATAATATGACATGGTTGGCTCTTGTAATAAAAATATGTAAATTAAAGCACCTTATGTACGTAACTAATAATATTACTTCGTAAGTCTAACTTTAACAGAAATTTTAAATATCAAGGGCTTAATATAGACTTGAAGATGTTACTAAGATATTACACACAAAATCCCGGGAGGTTAATTCGGAGAAACCTTTACGGTCACCCGTTCATTGGTAACGTATCTGTCAAATTCAAATACCAATAAATACAGTTTTTAATTTTAATTCTTAGTTATATTAAAATAAATATTATTTTTCAATTCTAAAGGTTTATGTTAAAGAGGATTATTGAAAATTGCTCGGTATCCATCTGCAGATAACTTGTCATTGGTTTAGAAAATTCATCAATTGAAAAATAAGAATTGAACTCTACCATAGATTATATTAGATTAATTAAACTTATTATAATGTTATAATTGGATATAAATCCTATCGCAAACCCAGTAGCTCAAAATTGACATTAATGTATTCGGAGAAAATTTTATTCATTAATAACGTATTTGTGAAATTCAAATACCAAAAAATACAGTTTTATATTTAATCCTTAGTTATATTCATACAAAATAGTATTTTGTAATTCTAAAGATTTATGTTAAATTTTGTAATTTGTCATTGATAAAGAAATTTCATCCATTGACAATTATGAATTGAATTCTACTATAGTTGCTTAAGGATTCGATTAAATTGGAATGATTAAACTTGTTACTTGTGAAATTAATATAAATAATATTATGAACCCAGTAGGTCAGAAATCACATTAACGTATGAACATGATATGTCTGAATAAATAATATTGTTAAAAAATGTGTGTATAAGGAAAATAATTTTCCCAGATTTATTTTAAAGAGATCGCCAAAATTCAGAATGTCTCATCCGACGGATGAATTTATTTTGTCGAACCTAATTGGAATGACTGATAATTATTTACCACTTAAATATTTAAATTAATTATTTGAAACTATTTTTTATTGTTTGAAAGACTTCGACGATTATCGATTATCTTTACTTACTATTTAATTTACTTATTAGTTCTCTTATTTATTAATTCACCTTTATGTTCTGCAAATCTCTATCTTCCTGGATATCACATTATAGTGGGATCGTTTTCCGTATTTTCCTACTCCACTTCGCTCTAAATTAACATAGCTTAGTCTTCGGAGAATTTTCACTCCCTCGTGTTCCTTCTTAGCACTAAACTTTTACAATTTTTTTATAACTGAATCTAATTCTTTGACCGAAAAAAAAAATATTGTGCCACACTCCCTAAGTAATCTCATTGCTTCCTCTTGATGTGACCTGATATAATTCTTTACCGTCTGCAAATAATCTTACTAATACCCAATTAGTAAATGTAAGCGAATTCTAAAAACAAACGTCTGTCCCGTTCTGTTACATGACAAAATGAAATGTGATAAAAAGAAACGGTATGAGACGATATTAACTCCTGACGCATATAGTCTTTATTCAGATAAACTATACTATCCAAACACAATCTTTGAGTCTCGTAATTAAGCCATTAACTCCGTATCCAGTCCATTCAACGACGAAGCCTTTAGAGGTTATATATCTTAAATAAACGGACATGATGTATAAACACAAAGATATTTACTCAGCCTGTATAAACAAAGGGTCTCCTTTCTTACTTACAACGCTACCGTAATTTTCTGCTATGAAATTCAACAGCGTATTTGCCGTTGCGTGGCATAAAGCATAATAAGTCATGAAATTCCTGGAACGTCCCTATACACTCTAGTCAGTGAAGCGTGATAGACCTTTGTAGGTTTATACGTTAAGCACGAACATTAATATTTGTACCAAATCATAACGAGTTTCTGACGAAATAAGCGTATATTTTTAATTTAGAGAGTGTCAAAAATATCGATAAATTATTTTCTCACGGTCAGTGATCTGGAAATTTCATTGTGATTACCAAAATATGTATTATTTTACAAATCCTTATATTAATACATGAAAAATGCAAATTACATAACTCTTTACTCTATATAAGAAGAGTGTAAAAAGTATAATGGTAAAAAAATATGTTATAAGGAGTAGGGAATGTTCCGTTTACAAAAAAAAAAAAAACTAAATCAGTTACCATGTGTCGGGAGGTTTCTTTTACTGTTCATTATAACATAACCATTCACTTATATCTACTCACTATACTTGTTGTTAGGAAAAAGACTGTCACAAATTCGACGGGCATGGCTGAAGTTCTGATCCCGGGTGCGGGGGGTCATAATAACCATTTTTGACATCACTATATAATGAATACAAATACATGTCCATATTTTCCCTTAATTTTAGAATACAAAATAAGTTAGTTACCTATTATAAAGTTTAAATGACGTAAACACAATGTATCTATTTTTATTACATCTTTGAATTAATGTATTTATTTTCTTAATTTGTAACTTCAACAATGTCATGCTGGGTTAAACACGGTTCTATATTCATTTGTATACCGCAAGTCCGTCGAGCCGGATTTTGGCACAAACATGAAATTCAGGGAATGTCTCCTCAGTGATGTGTGAAATGTGGTTTTGTTACACAACAATTCAAACGTTAGTGATATATTTATGTTTACACAAAACAACTTTACTTATGCTAGCGGCTGCTCTCGTGAGTTTAGCTAACCTTAAACTTGATTCGAGAGAGTTCGAAATATTAATTACAATTATAACCAAAGCTTATTACACATCAGCTTCCATTTAATAGGAACGTATATTATATTTTATCACAAATGGTTTATCATTAATTAGACAAACCTCCCGTTAATGAATAAAGCAGTCGAGTTGAATTGCCTATTCGCTTCACTAACAAACCGTTACGGTGTCAAATATCGTTCAATGATTTATCACATCCCTAAATTGAACTATGAATAACCATTACTTTCTATTTTCGAACACGTTTCATATTATTATCACCTTTTCGATAAGAGTTTATTTTTGCAGAGACAGTTCTTTTGGTGTGTTTAGTAGAAGGTAGAAGTAGCTGCACACGCATCATGTGAGGGAAGTGCGACATGATGAAGTTCTTCTTCTTCTTTATTTGGCGCCGCTTTAAACACATTTGCCAATGTGTTTAAGTCTTCGTAGTATCTTTTGAACATTCAACGTTGGTTTAACAAGATTATCTTAAAGAGACATACAAAAAAAGTCACCAATAGCATATATCCATGTTCTAAGGAGCATCCACAATAAGCATTTTTGAGGCAGCACAATTCACGCGTGCGCTCGACCGACAGCATTCTGTAGTCCACGCGAGCGGAACCTGCGGGTACAGCTAGTTTTATTATAATTGATGGCTAACTTTATCATGTTGTTGGTACGCAGAATATTTTTTGAATTACTTATTATTATTATTGTGTTGTTATGCCAAAGAAATATAAGCACAATGTGACTTCTTACTTGCGCACACAAAAGTACTCCATCACATTTTTTAAAATTAGAAACAACAAATTATACAGAAATTTTTAAAGCCTTCAGTCGCATTTCTGTTTCTTAAGGACTAATTATATGAAATTTAGCTATGAGATATTTTCTTATGAAAAATATTTAAAAATAAATATAACAAGCTGTGCTCGCGGTTTCGCGCGCGTGGACTATAAAATGCCTTCTTCAGTCGAGCGCACGCGCTATTCTTGCTGCCCCTACTCGAAAGAAGGAAAATGTTAATTGTGGGTGATTCTTATGATTTTTTGTAGATCCTTTTAATATTTACGATTATGTAGAATATTCATTTGATATATCTCGCACGGTTTATTTAGAGTAAGCCATTTATGCGCCCCTAATGCGTCTTTGTTCCGAATTGATTCACCATTATTGTCACTGCTTATTTCGTATGATACTTTATCTTACAAAATATATCATATAACCTGACCAGATAATATAGCTATGAATTAAATTCGTTTTAATAAACATATAAATCGGATAATTTGTAGTCGCGTGAAAAGGACAAACAGACAGACAGAGAGACGTTGAGTTTTATAATATGTATATACTATATGTAGAAGAAGATATCTGATACTACACCTTTTTTCTGGTTCTACTTCATAAGGGATAATGTTAGCTATAATACGAAAATAATGCTCGTTCTTATCAAGTTTCGACTCGATTACAACAAAAGTGGATCCCGTATACATTTCCATACTATTAAACCGCATTCAGGGAAAATGGGACATGCTCGATCGCAAATGATACTCTACCGGTCTACGTCTTTTGTTACGTGTGTTTATCAATTTCCTATTACATTTACGAAATTGTTTGTTGTAAACAAGAACGAACTAGAGATTTAAGTATGAAGTAATATTAGAAAATAGAACTATAACTGAAAATACAATATGGTGTACCAAAAAGGTTTTTAAAAACAAAGAATTTTCGCGGTATTAGAACTATATAAAACAAAAATATTCGTTTAAAGTATACAGTACCATTCATAATTACTATTATGTTTAAATTTATCCTAAAATATTTCATTAAACATTACAGTTATCGTTAATAATTGTAATCTTCGACTTATGCTAAAAATATAAATATCATTCTACAGTGATACCATCCCAAATAGGTTTAATAGGAAAAGAAAAAGTCGATCGATTGGCAAAAGATGGTCTTATTAATGGCATGCATTACAAATATAAACCATACCATACTGTTCTTTCTTATCTCATAAGGAAAGAATGTTGTGAAATGTAGAATGAATTTTTTGATGAGCGATTTATTAAATATGGTATAAAACCATACTGCAAACTTTGTGCGTTATACTTGATTTGATAAATTCAAAGTTAGACTACCTTAATTATTTACTGCCTTTCGACTACGTTCTGGACACATTTCATTAGTTAGTAATATAAAGTAAATGATTTAATTTATGGGAATTACCAAGAAATCGGTAAATTCAGTCAAGAGCGGAATCATTAGGTATCGGAATTCCATCCCATTAGACGAACTGTTCGATCAGATCACAATATTTATAAATCTCCTTTTAAAGAATTCAAAATCATATTATATATAAAACTAAACTATATTAGAAGTATTAATGGTATATTTTGAATAACTGCTTTACTTCGTGGTAACATTATTATATCAACACTTTGTTTCCATCGCATTATATGGCTGGCAATCGTCCAACTTTCGAATACTGCTGGCCCAACGCGACCCCCCACAGGTAACTTATGCAATTCGCTGAGTTATTGATTTAATATATACAACCAGTAAACTGTTTGTACTAGAAGTGGCACCAGTAATCCCAGATGCACTGTAATTACGTTAAGTCAACAGGTTTTTTTCGATCTCACTGTACTGTTAGCTATAAAGGCCCTGAAGTCTCAGACTGCTTTAACAGTTTCAGCGGGCTTGAATAAGATAACTGTAATATTTAATTCACTGTACACTATATTAGTAAAAATACAGTGTATGGAGATACCCGTATTTTTTATCTGGCCGAAAATTAATTTATTGATACAAAAATTAAATCTTATTTTATATAGTAGCACATGACGAAAGCGTTTTCTAACTTTCGTTCAAAGGAGAAGATTCTTTGATCATATTTCTTTGATTATAATCTATAAGTATTATCCGAGAAAAACGAAGTGTGCACGCGATAGAATAATTCTGATTTTAATAATGCGAGAGTATATTATCAATAGAAATGATGCTAAAATTTTGTGATAAAGGAATTAAAAATAGAGGTTTATCGGAGTGAGTGATAATGATAATTTAAATAGGTAGGGCTTAGTAATGGAAAAAAAGAGTAATTACAAATTCAATCATTTAAATGTCTTTTAATATGCACTGTAAAGAGCATTTATTTGTTCAGAATAAACTCTTTTCCTTTTTCATATTGGTCATATGGCAACACTGAGCGGTACTTTATCTTTATTTGAAACACTATATCGCGTATAGAACTTGCGTGAAGAGGCGTGAAGAGAAATCATAGGTAAATATTTTTTCGTATGTGATTGGTTTTTTTTAAGGGTTAATACACGCCTATCGATCTGTACTTGGATTTCTCATGGAGATAGCTGCTTATTTGGTACATTAGTATATTATTATACTTCCGTTTGTGTTTTAATTTTTCACACCTGTCCCAGCGTTTTCCGAGGGAATTTTAACTCCGTTGATTTTTATATTAATTGGGCAGTTTGGGAACTCTGGAACACCCTGTTAGGAATTAGGTAAGTAAGTATGAACAATAACTACGTAGTAAATAACTGCACCAGCGGTCAAACTAAACGTCTTCCGCTCAGCTCTGATTTAACCAGCATGCTAGGGCTGGCAACACACTTATCATTCATTACATGGCATACTCACACAACTTATACTGATATATTCTCGATACTGGCATAATCTTGTAGATAAGACCCTAAATAAAGTTAAGAATAAAAAAAGTAATACATATTAACTCCTGGATTGAGTGTTTGTTTTTGTTTTAATTCATGAATTTATATTATTTGGCCCTATATTATGTATATAATAATTAAGGAAGTATTTTATATAATTTAGTATGATAAATTTGTACACAAGTGAAGTGGATTATATATAATAACTAGGAACACGTATCTTAAGTTACCAAAAAAACTCCTTGGACGTTTTTTTACAAATGAGCCGCCATCTTGTCGCTATTTTGTTGTTGTTCCAAAAGAATAATGAGAAAAATATTCCATTCATTTGACTTTGACAGAATTGTGCATGGACACCATTTCATTAGTATTTCATAAAAAGAAAAACTTATGAATCGTATTCATCACTAACTGTATTAGAGGAGCCGTTTAGTCTATTCAATCTCCTAAATAAACTGCACAGGTTCAACCGTGTCAGTTATTCCTAGGGTTTGTGACAGCGGCCGGAAAAACTATTCTAACTTCACCACAGACTTTTATGAAAAACTGATGAAATAATCCGAGTTTTAACGACCGCTGGTTCGTTTTCCGCGGCTGTGAAATACACGAGGGGTTTGAACTACAATTTCATAAAGTGGACGCAGGAAAGTTTTTAAATTTTTAAGTAATAATTGTCAGTTGCGGATTTAGAAAAATATACTATAATTCTTTGAAATACCACTTAAATATGTTATAATAAAATGATGAGTGTAAATTTTTGCGATGCCTACGCACTTTTTAACAAAAAAGCTAATGCAAAAAAACAAAGCAAGCAAACGCAAAAAGCAAAAACGCAAAAAAAAGCAACAAAGCAAAAGCAAAAAAACTATAAAGTTGCTTCCTAACACTGTTTTATCGTGATGAAGAAAGTCACACTCGATTTTATATGTCACATAACATCGAATGTGACTATTGAAGAAGTATAAGTAATTCTAACATCATCATCATCAAGTCCAGTGCTTGACATAGGCCTCCCCTAATGAGCGCCATAACGCCCTGTCTTCAGCTTGCCGCATCCAGCGTCTGCCTGCAGTCTTTTAGCAGATCGTCATCCCATCTGGCCGGAGGGCGTCCTACACTACGTTTGCCGAGTCGCGGTCTCCACTCAAGAACCCGTTTACCCAAGCGGTTGTCGGTTCTTCGCGAGATATGGCCGGCCCACTGCCACTTCAGCTTGCTAATTCTTTGAGCTATGTCGATAGCTTTGGTTCTCTGTTGGATGTATTAGTTACGTATCCTATTCTTCTAACGTAAAAGTATTAACTAACGCGTGTACACAAATAAAAAATTTCCTATATTACGTCTAACATCAAAATAAATTGATATGCTTATTCTGTAATCCCTTTGTATATAATCCCATGAAACCTTAAGCAAAAATTAAATGGTTTGGAGATTTTTCCAATAAATTAAATATATCTTTTTGTAGTATTAATTATCGATTTAACACGTTCCCAATAGGATAATTACTGATAAATGTATGAAATAAAAAATGTCCGAATATATATACTATATTTAATATAATATAATAAAGCAGAAGAGTTTTTTGTTTTTGATTGCTTTATTAAACGCACTAATCTCTGGACCTACCAGTCGGTTTCGAAAAAATATTTTTGTATATGATAGTCAGATTCATGAGGAATAGTATATATAGGTTATATAACATTACGATACGACCCTACGGAGCAGAGCAGTAACTATGAACGTCAAGCAATCTGGGAAGCTACAGACAAGTACGGGAAGTGGAACAACGATACGGCTACACGGGCGCGTTGATGGCGGCGTCGTGGATAGTTTGTCGAATAAATCTAACCCGGGTGAAACTGCGGGGCCCAACGAGTATATACATATCCTGCACATGGTACTCCAATATTAATTTGATATGAATGTTTCCTCATATTTTCTATACATATTATAAAACTCAACGTGTCTCTGTTCATTTATGTTCTTATCTGTTTTATATAATTTTCCCTTTGATTTATAGGTACATTATGTGGCCAGGTTATAGGATATATTTTGTTACATAAAGTGACATACGAAATAAGCACTAACGATATTGGTGAATAAATTCGGAAAAAAATAAGTTTTTGGGGCGATTAAATGGCTTATGTTGAGTAAACCATAAGAGATATATCAAATTAATGTTGTACATAATTGTAGACCTCAAAAAGACCTACAAGAAATCAGCAATAGCGTATTTCTGTCTTCTAACAAACACCCACAGTAAGCATTTTTGAGGCAGCACAATTCGCGCGTGCGCTTAACCGACAGCATTCTTTAGCGCGGAGCCGTGGGTACAGCTAGTGTATGAAATATATTTGTATTTCTTTTCTTGTACTTTTTTCATTGTATAAATTGGCTTTATATTGGCATTATACTGCTATTGGCTGCGACACAATCTTTACTAATGTAGCTACTATAGTGCATTTAATTTTTACAGAAGACCGCAGCCAAATAACCTAGTGTTGTGTTCCTGCGGTGAATAGAGATTCCAAAGCTCTTTGTGGTAAGGGAGTTCAAGGTCGGCAACGCGTTAGTGATTCCTCTGGTGTTACAACTGCTTACCATCAGGCGGGCCGTATACCGTGGCCGTTTGCCACCATTTTGTATAGAAAAGAAAAACTTTTTCCTGTAACATGGTGATGATTTCAATTATTATTATTGTTTATATGTCAACGCTTGGCCTCAGACTCTCCCGTAGTTAAGTGAAGATGTAGCCAAAGATGGCAAATACATAAAACTTAGAAAAAAAATACTCTTTCTTAAATGCAACGCACTGATAGATGCTTTTTGACGTAAATTTGAAAATCATAAAAACATACACACCTCTATCTGCATAATCAGATTAACCTTAATTACCTGATGTTATACACTCTGTGGGGAGGTTTACTCAAAATTACGTACAAAAAAATATATAAAAAAAGTGAGCTACACGCGAGAAGTTTCACATAATAATGTAATTTGAAAAGGGTACCCGTAATACTGAACCTGGGACTGTGTGTATACGCTTCAGAAAATCTCATCAGTTTATATTTTATATGTATGTTTATATTTATTTTTAAATGTTTTTTACACGTTTTATACAAAAAGTTGAATGCGAAGTAAAATATACCGTAATTTAAGGGGCAGAACTTACTGAGTTCTACCAAACTTAGGCTTTTCTAAACAGTTATTTTTTATTGAATTATGTATTTATGTTTCCTGTGTAAATCGTATAAAATTTTTTATTTAATTTTAAATGTTATTGCACTTAATCGAATGAATTAAAAAGGTAACTGACGATGTAATATTTACCCATATTTAAGTTTCAAATAACAATGAAACAATAAAAATAAGAATGCCTTTAAACTTGAACTCATGAACTATCATTTATATAAGTGTAGAAGTATTAAAGACAATTAGCCTTTATTTATATTAGCCTTTTTCTTTAAATTTTCTTTATATACCTATAGAACACACGTCACAATTGAAAAATGAATATTGATTTCAATAATAAATTTGATTAATATTATGTAATATAATATTTCACACATTATATAATGTAAAGAAACTAACAGCTGCTATCATTATACATAAACATAATATTAATAGATGGCAATTAAACGTATTTTCATTTTCAAATTACTTCTAATAAAAGCTAGCTTTAAACGATGTTTGAATAATTAATTTCAATGAAAAGTTAAGGGAGATATGGCGTTGCTTCATAAATATTTTTGATAAATAATGTATAGAGATTCAAATATTCTCTAGTATTCGGGGGATACTCCTTTAAACTTCTCGAACCTCTGTACATTGGGTACATAATTTATAAATGAAACAAGACCGTGTAATCGCGCAATACGGGAGAAATAATTACCAACCGCGAGTTTGTGAACTTTCGTCCAAGATCGCGTACAAATTGTAATAAAAATTGAACTTTCTTTTATGACAAACGAATCACATCTAGGGGTGCTTGCTTTCTTAGGTATTTTATAAGTAGTTATTGTTAGTTAGAAAATAACCTGTTTTTGCAAGTCTAAATATATTAATTGTGTAACGAAGTGTTAAAATGTTGCGTACTATATTAAGCGATCTGAACAATCTCTATTTCATGAACTTAAGGTTCCGGACAATATTTAACGTAACGTTTGAGTTATGAAACCTGCTTGTTTTTATACAACTAAAATGATGAAGAAAGATGCGGTCTACTAGGTCGTCGTTAAAAGTAACTTTTGTTATAATGTTATGAACATAAATAATTCTTAATTTAATTAAAATAATACCGATGAAAATCTTTACACTCTAAATTTGAAGCAGTGACGTCTCAGTGGTAGCGTGTACGACTCTGCGTTGATTGACGTGAGTTCGAATCCCTGCAATGACCCTGAGCTTTCGGTGAAGGAAAACATCGTGAGGAAACCATAGGTGGTAGGGCTTTTTCTAATGCCCACCTGGCTAGCTACCACCCTTAAGTAGAAAATCTGTCGCCAAGCACCAATTGGTGTGTTCCGGCAGCTGCACTTAAAAGCCAGTCTTCCACTAACTAGGTTTAGCGTATTATCATCTTTGGCCACATCTTCACTTAACGTCAGGTGAGATTGTGGCCACTAACCAAACCTATAACGATAAAAAACATCTATACCTTGTAATTCATGCAGAGAAGCTTTTTTCTTTAATGTTGCTTGCTTGCTAGTGTAATAATTTGCCGTGTTGGGAGAACACGATCGAATGGATCGCTAGTACCATACATTAATTAATTAACACCGGCCATTGTGGCATGCTTAAGCGTGTCGCATTTCAAAATCAGCCGGCGTATAACCGGTAAAAAAGCGGGGCAGTAGCGATATGGATTCATCTGGATCGCAATCACCATGTATATGGTGATGAACTCCTCACAATGACTCTCGTTTCGGGATCAGCTCGTATGTATCCAAATGCCGAATGGCTTGCAGTCCAGCATGACAGTAAATTTTGAATTTTAATTTGGATAGCTTGAGATACCTCGGTAGTCGTCGTTGTTTGAATTGTGCCTGCGCTTAGCTTACTGGGTTATTATAAAAAAGTCGAAAATTGGTATGCAGTCTGCTGGCGTGAAATCGTCACTACAGCCCGTAGCCAGTATTCAACAAGTGTTGTACAATTAAAGCAAAATTCTAGATGTATCGGTTATCGGCTTTATTAATTGAAGCTTATATTACGAAGAATATTTAAAAACCGATATGCCAACAATTAGGTATCGTGAGGTAAATAATTGCCGAATTCGGATGAAATGAAAGTAGGGGGCCACTTATCGGCGTAATTAAAGGCAATTAAAAATCCTTCATCGGAAGCCTTAATTAACCTTATACTGTATTTCAATTGTTCCGTATATTTGTATGCGTCTATATTACGGCTTGGTTTATTTTTAATCCCTTAAATTCCCTTTCATTTTGTATACTGGATGAATTTTTTGGTGTGTCTTTTGGAATATACCGTTTCTTTAGTACTAGCAAATAATGCATATTAAGAGACGACATAAACTCTGGTATAGCTATGTTATTTTTAACATATCCTACTTATAATTCTAAAGAACAATATATTTTCAAATTGTAGCAAATCAGTATCCATCATTTTCTTCTTCTATTCTAGAGAATTTTAATGAAAGGAAAAAACTTAAATTGTTAAATTGCGCCGATTACCACGAAAAGTGCTACTAGAAAGAATACTAAAACACACAAACAAACAAACAATTCAACGTACCCTTCTTAAATAAGCCAGAACAGCATTAATCCAGCGTTTCGGTTGGTAAATGTGTCTCTAGTGCGACGTTCAGACTCCGCTGAGCGGAAACCAATAACGTAAATATACGTCTGTCGGATCTGCGAGTGGGAGTTTCACGTATTGAAATATGTTTACAATTTTGCAATTGCAACTAATGCATATGAGGAGATACAAGAAATTGTAGATGAAAATTATATACTTGACTTTATTTCAAGTAAACTTATGGATATTATTAAAAATAATAAAATAATATATTTTAATGCCATAGATTAAGTGCTAATTAGTGGATTGTAACGAAACTAAAACCTTAAAATAGTATAAGGTCATTTAAATGAATGACTTACAATCTATAATAGTAGTTTCAAAAGTGTATAGTATATCTTATTTAGTGGTTTATAATGAGATTCAAATTTAAAAAGTGATGTACGGTTATTCCTCACCAATTAATAAATAATAATCTGTACTGCTTTGAATATATACACGTCGTCCATGAATGATATAATACATGTTGCAGGTTATTTTACGTTCCTCTTTTATCGTAATTAGCTTTGTTTTGATATTAGTGATATTACTTCACCGAGATGGAGGAGTTAAGTTCATTAAAATAAATTTTATTTGATTTTTATTTCACGGTTAATGACATTCAGCCTTATATTCCAACTAGATTTACAATCAAAAAAATTATTTTAAAATTTCTACGAAGCAACTTTTTAACATCACAGTAAGTTTAAATTACCTTTCGTTTATATACCACACAAAAGGTAAAACATATCATATTAGAGCACTCATTAGTGTCTGACCTTTCAGAGTCAGCCTATACATATCCTGCAGTCTATAGCTATTTATATTCTTCCTCAAATACGATCGCAGTTTAAAACCAGTCAATAATTAGTTGTTACTTCTGAGACCTTAATTAGAACGGGTCGTGTGTCATCGTGTCCGCCCGCTGATGTTTTGCGGGAGAATTAGGTGTATCAGTGGTGCTTCGAAAATCGAACCTTTGGACAGGCCTCGTGGTGCAGTGGCAGTAAGCCCTACTATTGAGCAGAGTGGTTGCAGGATAGAACCCCGCACATGAACAAATAAATAGATTACTTCTTTTCTTTGCGTACTATGGAGCTGTGAAACTGCCTTGTTCTGAAACTACAGCATGGAATCCTTCAAATATAGCGTGAAGAAACATTTAAGCAGGCTGCCATGACAGCGATGACTGACGATGGATTGTTAACCCAACGGTGATCGGTGGTCACGATGTTATTAAATTGCATTGTGGTCATCATCAGGTTCAGAACTATAAATTGCCAATCTACAATAAAAAAGACTATGGCGTGATGAGCATTGTTTCCTAACCGTAACTGGTATTCATAAATCAAATTTTGCCACTAATCTGTGTTGGATACCGGTGTGAACACCTTATGAATCTGTCGCTTCTTGTGATGGGATTAGAACCAATCGCAGAGCGTTTTGAAGTGCTCATACGTTCCCGTCCAATCACAACGTCTCGTCATGGCGCTATCAAGAATGGCGTCTAAGTCTTCTCGTCTTCTCGCGGGTGCACGCGACTGCGTGCGATTCAAAGTGGTTCTTTAGAATATAATTACAGATAAGCTTTTAAAATGTAACAAACAATTAGTGACGATTGTGTGGTGTGCATCTGAAAAACAAGCGTGCGTTACCTACTCCGGCTTACCAGACCTGACCACCCTGGACGTTTCAACTGCTAGACGAACGAGCGTACGTGGCTAAAGGTAAGAATTTCTGTCATAGGGTTTGGACAGATTCGTAATTGAAGAATTAGATTCATTCGTCATTTAATAAGCGCAAAAATATATATTCACGAATTGTAACTAGTTATAGTTCGTTCGGTATACAGCGCAACCATGACAGCTATAGGATTATGCTATACTCGGCTTATTAATTACCTGTACTTATATCCGGTATTAAATAGTAAACAATATCCAAGTTTAATTGAACGTAGTCGAGCCAAAATCTAATAATTGGCTCACTCTACATGTAGAGTGTAAAAAATTAAATAAACATAGTTTTTCCAAAGGGATTTCAGAACCTTTAATTTTTATATTAAACTAATCAGTAAGTACAGAGTATAAAATTCCACGCGAACCAAGAAGCAGGCACAGCTAGTATTTGAACATAATCACACCTGATGTTATGAACATGTGGTCGTATATGTAAAACGATAAGCTTATAAAGGCTTGCCTTTATAGACAATGACGGCATGACTTGACAGATTGATGAGCAAATTGCATGACTTGAACTAACAAAGGATTTACAACAACATCAAAAGCATAACCGTGTATAGCTGCGACACTGTAACTTATATGTGAATAATAACAATGAGGTAAAACGTATGTAACCCACGTTTACATAAAATTTGCTTTTACGTTACTTCCATATAAATATATTGTAAAATGAAAAAGATATATTGAAATTGTTTTTTTTATCTGACTATACTGTTAGCCATAAGGGCTCAGGAGCTTCGAACGGCTTTTACAGGTTCACCGGACTTGGGGGCGAGCCCTTAAGGCACTCAGCCACGAAAGTTTTGCAACAACATCCGAGGGTGCCAAAGTGGCCGAACCTCGGCTCGGACTGCTGCGCGTTATGCATATAAGTCGCGAACTGACTAAGGTCCTAGCACTCGATCTAACTAACTATACATATATACATGTCGCTATCCTCTGGGAGGAGGGTAAGAGACAAGTGTATATGTATTTAGTAATCTGTAATTTTTGATCTGGACTAACTTAGCCTCAAAAAAAGAAAAAAAAAAGGTCCCTTACAGAACCTATGTACCTAAGTGTAGTGCATGTCTGTAAAAAGTGAAATGCATGTATGTTATATTGAAATTGATATGGTCTTTCTATTTATACAATTTTTAAAATTTGGCTTGATTTTTCTATATTTTTTTAAGTTCTACAATAGATGCCATTGATAGGTGTTTTTTGCACTTTCAAAATTTTTATTAAATGATACTAGTACATACTTACTATGATGCGTCATTATTTACTGGATATTCACAGTTTATACAAATAAAACAATTAAATAAATTTAACTTTTCTTTAAACATTATAAAACCTTACATGTTTATATTGAATAATTAACTGTACCTAAAGCTCCGCTCGAGTGGTTAAAAAAAATAAAATAAAAGTATCTTTAAGTTACTCCTTCTAACACCAGCTATCTGCCAGTGAAAAGCCCGTCAAAATCGGTCAAACCGTTTCGGAGATAAGCGGGAACAAATAGATAGACAAAAACTTAAAAAAATGTTTTTTGTTATATATTGCTTATATACTTTCATATGCATTTAGTAAAAAGCTTTTATTTTGACATTACAAACAGATACTTCAATGTTATTATATGTATAGATAGATATTATTTAATATTTTAAATGTGTTACGATTTAGTTTTAAATTAAATTTTGCTATTGAACTTACAGACTTTCTCTTTCGCATTGGTTTTCATTGTAATTTGCATTTTGGTAAAATGCCTGGTAGAAAGTGAACGGGATTTTCTCAGTATTCCATTGCTCTACAAAAGAGTGAGATCAGTCCTGAAGATCGAAACTGTAGAATACCGGCGAGAATCACGCGAGAATTACGAATGAACGATATACTAAGAAAAAATTTACACGTCCTATAAATCTGGAACGAAGTTTTTGGCTAAATTCATAACGTAGATGTATAGCACAATTGAACAAAAGTAGTGAAGAGTGTGAGGCACGGCTGTCTTGCTACCTGTGAGTACTATGTTGCGTCTCAGGAATCCTCTCAGATTCCTGGACATTCACAAAGCATTATTATTAGATCGCCGATTTTGAATTTAAGCTCACCTAAATATATATGTTATAGTATATTCTCTTACGTAACATGTTGTGGTGATAGATGACAGTCGAAAGCGTAAGGATTTAAAGCCTTCGTGGTAACTATTCAACGCCCTCACTCAGTAAAGGTTGCTAGGAAAATACATTTGTATTCTATCGGAAGCACTTCCCGGAGAAATGGAGCAATTGGTTATTCAAATGTTACGTTCAAGAGATGTAGTATCTTAGAGCTTTAAAATAAATTATAAACAGATCTACCTACTTTTATTTTAACGTTGTTTCGTAAACTTCAAAGAACAAAGCTTCCCCTGTAACAAATTGAATCGAACTATTCTTGTAGACAAAAACTTCGGCCTTAACAGACAGTTCGGACGAATGTTGTTAAATATCTGAAACTATTTCAAGTTTATCAATTAATAAATATTAATTCTTTTTACTATCAATATATAATTAATTATAATTACAAATTTTAATATATAATTACTATTTTTAATTCAATTTTTTGTACATTAAACTGTTTTCCATGCGGTGTATGTTATGGCAGACTTCAAATTACTATATTGGCCATTGGCAGTCCTTAATAATTAATAAACTTCAGCGAGTTTTCGTGTAGAACACTATTTAATAAGAATGTCGCAGCGCTCAGGGATTTCTAAAGAATTCGGCCGCTATATGACGGCGCCACAAATGGTACGCGGGGTAGGCAACAAACTACCGGTAGCCCTGGGGCTTACACCACTGGATCCTCTCTCAGCAATACCAAGAAAAGAAACTGACTCACTCACCTGGTGGTGGTCTAAGGTTTCAGACCATGAATCTCGAGCAATGATATCCGTCGCAGCGCCGTTCACAATACACATATAAATGTATCGGCCGTTTGGTTTGTTTAAAACGTTACTAACACCATATATATAGTTCATGAAACACGAACCGCGCGGCGAACACCGATGTACTTATTGTTTTGTATAATTTTTCAAAAGGTTTCAATATAATTAGAACATAAGTTTTCACAGTGCAGTAAGGAACTCACGCGTACTACCAACATACCGCATAGCGGTAGATATGTCGCGAGGTAAATCAATATACCCATAGAGCAAAAAATAACCTGAAATAAATCATAAAAATAAATTCAAATCATATTATTTATTTACTACAACACCTTGGCGAAAACTTTCAAAATTGTGCAAGCCCATACGCAAAGCCGTGAGTTCGCCGAGTTATAAATAAAATCGAAACGAGATTTGTTCGGTAAGCGAACGAGTTTTGTTTACGAACTACACTCGCCATTAACGGCGGACGAGGTGAGTTATCCACAAACTTTGCACCGTCGAGATGCGATAATACAAACAAATCCTACCTCGTTGGTCGTTTAATGCCTTCTTGTTTTACTGCTCAGATTTCTGAAAGTAAATGGTGTAAAGCTAAGCTACTCCTGTGTTTTTATCTCGGTGGAAGCCACTACGTAGTTTGACATTCACTGGCTAATTAAGTCACGAAATGTATTAAAACAGATCATTATTAATGCATTTTTGAACCAAAACTCCTTTAGGCGCGCCTTGATGATAATTTTGATCCCTTTTCGAACGGAAGTAACGTTCAGTAAAGTCTATATTTAAATTTAATAATAATTAAATATTAATAATTATCTAGCAACCAGATGTATGTTAAATAAATATCTTTATTTATGCTTTTATGTAATATTTGTAAAGACGTTGAACGGTTCGAGCGAAGAGTTGAAGTCTCGTAAAAGATCCGTTATCCTTTGGAGCGTTGACCGGCACGCCCTTTTTTCGTGCTGTTATCTGCCTGCCGCCCACGAGGCTAGACGTCGCCCTCGCTTCGCTTAGTGACTATTATTTTTGGATCGTACTATTTGTCGTTTACAAAACCGTCAATAAAAGTAAAACTTATTTCTCCTTGTATCAGATATTTATGTTTACTTACTTAAAAATATATACATAATATATATAAAAATATGTACTTAAAAAACAGTCCGTAGGCCTTAGAATGCCTCGTATGCCAGTGTATGTTACCAACCATACCCTTGAAGCGTGAGAACAGATGCGCGAGTAATATTGCTTTGCATCAGTACTAGGAGAGGGCAGTTAAACGTAATACATCTCTACAAAATCAGCTACCGTTGGCTAATGGCGAGTACAGATGAGAAAACCTGGATGTTCAAGAAGTGTGCTTATAGTACGCTTTGCAGAAAATTAAGAATTCCTACAATCTCACACGATACCAAGGAACTATGAGGCCTTAGATAGTATTACGATTCGCCTAGAGATGGGAGCACAGTTGTTGAAGTACACTTGTGACTGGTGCTTAGAAACGAAATTTAAACTTAGAGGTAGTATTTAGCCAGATGGGTATTAGAAGACTCCACTCCAAGATCTTATGGTTTCATCACAATTATTTCCTTCATCAGAAGCTTAGGGTTATTTAATTGTAGGATCTCACCCACGGCGCGATATGGACTGGGCTAAACTAAACAAAGTTATGATCGCTTCGCTTTAAAAATATTTTAGTGTTAAGAGGAAACGCGATCGACGAGACATTTTAACAGAAATCTATTGCTGTCGCGCTATGCCTGCACTAGCGAAAATAGCGTGAAAGAAACAACTGCAGCTCGGACTGATTATACCTATGTGAGATAGAAGAAATCATAATTTCATATTCCACTGTTTCCTCATTCAAAACTAGAACTATTTAAATATACATTTTTTTAAGAATAATATAATAACTTTAGCTATGCCTATATATTTTTATTTTATTTTTAATATTTGTCTGGTATGTATTTGATAACAGCGGTAAAATAGTAATTTAGATGTTTTGTATTACCACCTCTATGATAAAAAAACGGACATAATTTTCTATTACTTTATGAAAGACTAGCTGTGCTTGCGGCTACGCTCGCCTGAACTACTAAAAAAGTTTATTATTTTAATTGCGCAGAACCCTAATTATTTTTCTAAAATTAAAGTACTCCTTATAACATCAGCTATCTGCCAGTGAAAGTCCCGTCAAAATCGGTCCCACTTTTTTGGAGATTAGACGGAACAAACATACATACAAAAAAAAATACAATTGGTTTTTGTACCCTAGTACCCTATATACTTTCATACAAATTTAGTAAAAAACCTGTTATTTTGACATTCAAAACAGACACTTCAATTTTATTTATTTGTATAGATTTACCATCAGTGCCAAAAATCATTACTCATCCAAGATGGATGCTATAAACGTACATTGAAATGGAAACTACATTTGTATACAATATAGAGATTAATTAAGGATATAATTTATTAATCAAAATGTCCCCAGCGTTGTCAGTGTCGGACTAACTGCTTGTTATTGGAGAGCAGCCCCGAGTGACGTCACCGGGGACATTGGCGGATGAGCTGGGAATTTATTAATAAATAATGAACGGCCATGAATGTAAGGGTTCCATTTACAATGTACAATTAATTTGTTTATATTGAACGGTAATTTATGTACCATTTTTACATATATTTTTTATTTTACATTTTCTACAGATAGGGCACGTGGTCCGCACCTTTTTTAAGCGCTACATTTATTATTCATAAAAAAAGTGTTACTCGTCTACGGAACAAAATTCGAAATAGGTGCGGTTGGTCATTCTGTTTTTTTTTTTTAGTTTGTACCGGTTTATATTCAGAACGGCCTTTATATGGCGCTAGAAGTATTCATAAACGTTGAAAAATTATAATATAAAATTGTTATCCTGTACATTGGTTTATTTTATTTATATTAAGCTAGCGAGCCCGCGGCTCCGCTCGCGTTATATACAGAATGCCGTCAGTCGGCGCGAATCGTGCTCACCCCGCTCAAAAACGGAAGACAACATTTTTATGGTGGGTGATCCTTATATAGTATTGCTGACTTTTTTATAGTTATTTTTATTATCTACAATTATGCAGAACATTAATTTGATATATCCCGTATAGTTTACTCAGCGTAAGCCATTTAAGCGCTCCAAATGCGTCATTTTTCCGAATTGACTCAAACCATTATCGTCACTGCTTATTTTTCGTATATTATATTATCTTACAAGATAAAGACAGACAGAAGATACTAGAAGATACTATACTCTATTTATATAATTATATGCACTAAAATTTTGTCTTCTTTCATTTGAGATATAGGCCCGATATGATAGTGAAAAAATTTAGCCCCCTGCTTTGTATATTTGATAGCATATCGATTGACATCTCATTTATCAAAATTGAAAGAGTAGTTCAGGCGCTACGGTGAAACATTAGTAAATACAAAAACAATTAAAAAATAATAATTAATAAACCCGATCGAGTTTCTTGCCGGTTCTTCTAGATGACTAAGTACTGCGAATGCAGCAGAGCTTAATATAACATCATAATATATTCCTTCTCTTAGAACCATAATATTATACTCGTATTATACCAGTATGTCATTATGTTTGGGAAAATGTCACGCAATGGATTATTCGGATCTTAACGTGTTTGCTTATCTGTATGTAAAGAAAATATATTTCTTTAATTGCATTTTAAGTTTTGTAGGTTTAATATGTTTAGTATGTAGGTTGTTTATATTTTATCTATTATTAAAAAGAACATTATGACATACATATAAATATGATTGATGTCAAATTGTAAAATAAATTATAAAAGTAAAGAAAGGAATTGTGAAATATAAACTTTTAATGTCGTTTCTTTATTTACAGGTATTTTAAATAACCTTGTCTGTATTTAGTTTAGTAATAGATATCATAATTAATAAAATAAATCTTTATTTACAGAGCAATACATTATAGTTTAATTCATATATATTCAAACAAATGACAATAGTCTTATATCAAATCAATATATTATAAAAATACCGATTGCGTGTCATGCAACGCGCTTTGTTGTATTACGTAGTTGCCAGTTACAATATGCAGACTTTGAAGGGGGGATTAAGTAATTTTCAATGAAATTTGTACGAAATTACTTCTCCAAGTACATTTTGTAAATTGGTCGACCTTTACTCGTTAATCTGTAAAGCCTACATAGAAGCTTAATATTTCACAAATGAATCGAAAAACTTGAATAACTTTAAGAATTTCATATAGAACGATGTGTACATAAAACAAAAAATAAAATGTACATACATTAAAAAATGAAAGAGATATGTTTTATTAATATATAATGAACGCGGTATATCTCGCGTTCAATTCCCTTGTAAGAACTCCACTGCTTGTGATTACGTTAGCTTCTCTTTGTAACATTAAGGTGTTATTATAAAACCTTACGACATATATCACTCAGAATAAATTTAAAAAATGTCAATACTGGCATGTGATTGTGTCTGAATATTTCGGAAATTTATTAAACTAAGTTAAAACGAAATCAAAGGCACAATTTTTCCGTCTTTATAAATACATTCCGCCATGGTAAAGTTATTTGTAGTTGGACCAGACTGTTTTGGCAAAGGCTTTGGCAAATTGGACTTGTCTATGTATGGTGGATTGAACTATCAAACCTATTTATTTAATTATTATATATTTAAATAATCATCTGAGGGGTAGTATGGTACTTGATTGGTTTGCGACCACCATACAAACATACAAATTCCTCACAATTACTCTCTTTTGGTTTGATGCGTTTCGGGATCAGCCAGTGGTATATCCAGCTGCCGAAAGGCTTGCATGCCGGCATGACAGCAACGTCCGGCGATGGATTGCCAATCTCTCGGTGGTCACGGTTGTTTTTGAGTTGTAGGTGCTGTGCTTGGCATCTACAACTTTGCCATAAAAAATAAAAAAATCATATTTTGTAGTGATTCTGATGAACATTAAATAATATATCAATAGACGGTAGCATCGTCACCTGATCAATAACATAATAACGAAATAGAACAAGGTTATATAGACAAATTGATAGATAATGTGTTGATAATTTTGTATAATATTAGAAAAACGGATGATATTGTATAACACATGAAACCTTATCAATTCGAAACAATGTCGAATATGATGAAAGTCGAAATATTTGAAGATATCACCGAAAAATTTATCAATACGTCGTGCTCACAATTATGTAGATGAGGGTTTTCCTTATTGACGATATTTTCTCGCTCGGATTATTTTGCTTTGCACAACTACGTCTTCGGTAAATCGGATATTACATTAGTTAGAAGAATCGTATTGATTTTTAATGTATGCAATTATTATGTAATAAAATTAGTTATCATTATTTTATAGTTAGATATAGGTACATAATAAGATATTATATTAACTTTTTTCTCGATGTCTATCTGTCTTCTTTATTTAATAGGAGGGATTAAATTGTAATATTTCCGAAATTATTATTAGCCTGTACACAAATAGTTTAAATGATACCCAAGTGAATATACTCCTATCATTTAAGATAATAATTTCAGCCGAAAAATGTCCACTGCTGTAAACGACGATCCGTTCCGCGCTGCTCGCACAATATTCGTCTACTATGCATCGTTTTCACCTTCGTAAGTTTCCATATTTATCGTTGGCTTAATTTTATTTTTATCATGTCTTTTTATGTGATGTATTTGATCTTAAGTGGAAGAAACTTCTTTATCACACCTTTTTATTTTGTAATTCGGGATATTAAGTAATATTATATAATTAAGTAATTCCATGAAATTCCAACGATACGTACCTAAAGGTAGGGATTTCATACAGCCCTATCCGTTGAGGGTGAGTAGTGCAGAGTATTATATGCTATATATTATACTAGTTGTGCCCGCGGCTCCGCTAGCTTGGACTACAGAATGCTGTTAGTTGAGCGCACGCGCGAATCGTGCTGCCCCCGCTCAAAAAAGGAAAGACAAAAATACTTATTTTAGGTGATCATTAGAAGATAGACATATGTTTTCGAAGATCTACAATTATGTAGAACATAAATTTTATATATCTCGCATGGTTTGCTCAGCATAAGCCATTTAAGCACCCCAAATGCGTCTTTATTCCGATTGATTTACCATTATCCTCATTGCTTGTTTCATATGTTAGTTTAATTTATTTATTTTTAATTTATGAATTAAAATAAAATAAAATAGACATCGGATAAGTGGTTTTCAGTGTAATATAATTTTATAATATCTATAGATGTCTATAATTCGTATTATATGCTTATAAATTTCAATTATTCTAGGAAACTGATACCGGCGGTCACCGTTGTTTCTGGACTGTACCGTAATTTCCATCAAGTATTATGCAGCTATTTTGCAAAGCTGTATTTCTAATATCAATCTGTAATATTCACAGCGGAAAAATATCCTATTATACAATAATTGTGAGCCCGACACTTTGGAAGTGAGTTCAGTGGAGCATCGAATTCCTTCTACCATCGTTGTCGTCGTGGGACCAAATCGGGACCGGAATGTAAATACAAGCGGGAAGTGCCCAAGTTTGTCCGCTCTACGTGACAACAAACCTCTTAGTGGTAAAACACACTGCCGTTACGAAAACGCAACTAATAATAACAACTGTTATTTCTTAAGACTTTTTATTAAAGAGACGATAGAACTTGGAGGATTGAGAAGTTGGTGGCCGAGCCCAATATCATCGAAGAAACAAGCTGGCTCGGCCACCTAGAATGGGCTGAAAATGGAGCAGACAAAAGAGCATACTTGGGTAACTAACTAGACGTCATCCGATTAGTTGGCCCACGTGAAACTAACTTGATACTGTATAGGCAGAGCTGTATCAGTTTAAGCCGAAAATTGGCAAAAAACTGTGCAGGATTGGGACAAGTGGCATGCTTTAGTTTCGTAGGCCAAGACCAATTTTGGATAACTAAGCCAAAAAAGTAGTTAAAAAAAATCGTTCTTCATGCTTTCAATATATACATTTCTTTTATTCATTCCTATGTATTGACGAGATGTTCCATAATAAACAATGTGTCTTAACCACAAATAATCACCTACAAATACGCGATAAGTAAGGTCTACGAAATGCTATTGAAACCAACCAAATGAAAATTTTAGTGTTATTATTTTGTAAAATTCAAGATACACTACCATTAGACATTTATTTTACAGTTCTTAATCATATTTTTTCGGTAATGAGATACGGAGAGGATATTATCTTTCTAGTATTGGAATCACTTTACCTCTTTATTTGATCAATTGATTGGTACTAGACCAGCAACATTACTATGTTAACCATTAATGCCAATAAAGTGAACTATTTACTCAAATTTTTTTTGATCACCTAAAATATATTTATCGCTGTATAAATAAACATTATTTAAACCAAATTAAAATCATCTCGCACTTACGTACCTCTACTATACGTTTCAAGAGAAGTATAACTCCGAAAAATAATTAAAGTCCAAAACAATCCCTAATTCATTTATCATCCTATTATGTATCCTAGTATGCAAAAAAATTAAATATAAACACACAATTTAAAATATATTTTTTTTTATTTCAAGGTGCGTATCCGTAGTTGCCGTGTGTCTCAGTGAAAAAGCAATACCAACACTGAGGAAATGAAGTGAACTCAGCATGCTCTTTACCTATAATTGTAGTTTATATTCATAGAACTACTATATACACATTCCTAGATTACACAGTTTCCTTCTTGCAATTTCAGCTTCTAACTTAACTAACTCCGGAAGCTCTGGGACTTACAAGAGACTACCAATGCAATAATTTATATAATGAAAATAAAAGCAATGATGGCTGAGTAGTGTATGCGGACATCGCGTCGATTAACGTGAGCAGGAATCCTTGCAATGCGCCTGAGCTTTCTATGAAGGAAGACATCGTTCTGTAACATGGGATCATTTTCATAATATCTATGCAAATATGGTTGAAAGAATCCAAAGCAAATTCTTTAAAATTATTAATTATAGAAATAATTTATTTATTATATAGTATTGTATAGTATTTGTCACTAAATTATATTATAAACGTAAAGAACAAATTATATACAAATCTTAAAAATGGCAATCAAATACATAATAAATAATAATAATAAAAAACTACAAATAATTATATAATTATAGATATTTTAACTATTCTTCATTATGTAATAAGTTTCGTTGCCTTAGTTTAGATAGGCTCAACATGATTTGATATTTTAATTAACTTCCTTTTTACATATTCTCCGGTTTTATTCGTGGCATAATGTATATGACAATTAGCAGCTTGTAACTAGCAATTAATATACTTTATGGTTGGTCACTCCCTTTTCTAAGTAAGAGACTTCCCACGTCGACGTCATACACCGAACGCTGCGACATACCGACCACGACCGCAGGAGACTTTAATGTCTGTCTGCGAGTCAATCGAGACAAATTATAGTTTTATTATATTTTTATAACGTCCTAATTCCTATTTTATTATAATGGTTTTTCCGATGAATATTCGCGTCAGTATCTTCCTGATCGCGACTGTTGTAGTTACTGGAACATATAGTTTATTCGAAATAGTTTCTCATAGCTACGTTAGAGTCGATGGTAATAAAGAACTACATTGTCCTATGGTGCCTGAGTTTGTGTATATGCGATATTTCTAGTGGACTAAAATTAAAGCCGTAAACGTACCTGACAAAGTAAGGTAATTGACTCGTACATATTAAGGCAAGTGACACCCGAATATCATAAAAGGTAAGGTGTAAAAAATAATAATGACATATTATATAAATTATTTCCACAACCATAACCATTTCCCAAGAAAGTTTTAAGATGAAAATGATTAAATAAAAGAAACAATATTCGAGGTATCACGGAAAGTCTCGTAGATGTGAAACATCTAAATTTAATCATATTTTTATATTTATAGTGAAACACAAAAAACAACACTCTGATATTCATGAATAATCTGTAAGGTTATCATAAGAAACCACGTTGATACACTAACACACGTAAAGTAGTGAGTATTTGTAATAAAGAGAAGCGTTCAGTAAAAATGCTGAGAAGCGAACGCCGAGTAAGAAAGAGGAGACCAGACACGACGCTGGCCGAATGGCACGTAGCGACGTCTTATCAGAATGCGTTTACTCCCATACAAAGAAGCCATTAGATGTTTCACATCAGTTAGCATACAATTTTTCAATACATCATTCATCTATGCAGCTGAAAGACTGTCATTGTTGGACATAGGCTTCACCCAAGGATCGCCACAACGACCGTTCCTGCGATGCTCACAACAAGCAGCTTCCCGCAGCCTTGACTACTTTTTCTATAATCAAATTACCTCATAAGGAAACAACATAGTAAATAAACGAGGATTATTAGATTTAGTGGCCATAGAAATGCACAATTCACAGATGATTATATAAGTCGGATGTTACTTTTTAAGACGCAACCCAAATAGTTGCATTAATGTTTCTACTAAAAATATTCATGGAAATTTATGACAGTAAACAAATTATATAGTACTACTAGCTTCTGCATGCGACTTTGTCTGCGTGGATTTCAGAACTGGTACCAGAGAGATATGAAAAATATGTAATTTACCGGGATAAAATTATCCTATTTTAATGAAAGTTATTAACTATCTCTATGACAAATTGTATTACAAGCGTCCATAGGCTACGGTAGCCGCTTACCATCAGGCGGGTCGTATATTTGTTTGCTACCTTCGTAGTATAAAAAAACATCGGAATCTGTTTTTTCACCGATTTTGCGTGATTATGTAACAAATATCCAAACATTTCACATTTATAATATTAGTAGGATATGATACTAGCGGTGCCCTACGACTTCGCAGTGTTTTTTTTTGCGCAGAAATCACCTTGGTATCTTAATTTTTACTCCTACTATTCACAGTTCATGTAGCCAATCAATTGAGGAATTACATATATTTTTCATGTATAAAATTTCATCACAATCAACCAAGCTGTTTTGAGCTAAATTTGGACATACAAACCATGGATGTCTATCGGAAAATTTGGAAAACACATCTACAAACAGAACTGTATTAATATATTATATTAATATAGATTTATATAATAATATTATATAAATTATATTATAATGTATAGCAACAAACGTCCAAAATCCAAATACCGATTTAAATTTATACCACAGAAATTCTAAGCGATCTATTGAAATACATATACTCAATCAACGAAACTGAATCAAGTTCAAATTATAGATTTAATTTAAACATTACTACAAAGTAAAAGCTATCATTAATGAAAATGAAGGCACGCGACGCTTTACGCGGACTCAAAGAGATCCTCTAAATATTTAAATAGCTAAAACAACATACGGTATATTTACATTGCCCCTACACGCACATTAACAGCCATTGATTTACAAATCTATGTCTGAAACAAGAGTTCTCGTAACATTATCGAGCAATCTCGTAAAATACGGGCGTATCTCATTTGCGCGTACTTGAGCTCTGTAATAATGGACGTATGTCACACCGAAGCCGAATTGAATGTATAAAATAACTTACAATATTAATATACTTTTAACGTGTCGCGTGTTTGGACACTACGTCGATGGACTTGAGTATGAATCATATTTTTATTAGAACCTGATCGTTCGTTGAAACCATAGCGTAGTATAGAGAGATAGGACACAGAGAAATTTCTCTTTACTCAACCCGACTGGTGAAATACCGGCACCCTACAGAAGATCGCAGCCAAATAACTTTGTATTGTATTCATGTGCTGAGTAGCGCTTCCAAAGCTCCTTGGGGTAGGCAGGTATCTTCAGGCGGGCCCTATGCATGTTTGCCACCTTTGTAGTATAAGAAAAATGCTGGGCGGTATATTCGCCTAATTAGAGACTATTCTCAATTTGAAAATCTGTTGCCATTTATCTATAGGCTGCACTTGAAAGACAGTCCCTTTAAGATTAGCACTTCAGCTGCATACTCACTAAACATCAAGTGAGATTGTGGTTAAAAGCTAAATTTTATTTTTCGTAACACCTAAGTAGGGTCAGCAGAACTTGTTTCATCATGTTGAAAACTGAGATTCGGCATAGTAGTTAACGACCAAAACTCCTTAAAAGATGTCTCAATCGCTAAAACCTATTAACAAAAATCAAATAAATTTTTATTTTTAACTTTTATGTATGTAGGATACTAAATACTGACAATTAATAATCAATGACTGTTAATAAAACCTTAGAAAGATCTCAATAAGAAAAATGATAAAATTATGTACAAAGCTATTTTTCCTCATGCGACTAAACAAAAAAAATCTTTGCATATTAAAAAAAAAATGGTATGATGCTATGTCGCAAAATTACACTTATAACTGCAACTTTTTAACTAAATCTTGGCTTATAGCCTCAGTCGTTACTTTAATACATAAAAATGTATTGTCATCAATCTAGCTTTTACAAAAGTGATACCATCATAAAATAGGGTTTTAAACAGCAAAGGTATAATACTTTTTTGGTTTTCATTTAAAAAACAAAAATTTATAAATTACTTCGCTTTAAATTACAATATACGAGCTGTGCCCGTGGCTCCGATCGAGTGGACGACAGAAAATATCGTAATTTAAAAAAAAATATATCTTTTTATTTAATGAAGAATAGTGTTTGTTTTTTATAAGGACCAAGTATCTATGGAGTAAAACAAAAAAAATAATTATCTATACAGTGGTTATTGCATGATGCGCGCACATCGACCTCGAAAATTTTATTTGTACATAAGATCATGAATTTAAATTTTATAAAACAATATTCAATTACAAGGGCAAATTATGTTATATCATATATAGTTAAAAATACTATTAGAAAAATTGCAAGTTTAACAGACAGCAAAAGTGCACTTCAGCATCTAGCTCGATGCACCTCTGATTACTGAGTCAGTAGCCTATATTATTCTAGACCACATTTATAAACAACGGTTTGAAAATCAGTCTTTAATATTGCAATGGATTCCTTCTCATGTTGGTATCAAAGGGAATGATGAGGCTGACCATAGTGCAAAATTAGGATCAACTCAGGGTATACTGAAGAAGTTTAAAGTCGATTATTGGAAAATTATATGAAAGTTTAAAAATGGTGCTATGAAAACGGGAATGAATATTTTCATGAAAGAAGTAAAGAAAAAGGCATTTGGTATAAAACAATACAGTGTCAGCCTCTTCATAAACCTTGGTCAAGTGAATGTCATTTAAACAGTCAATATATAAAGATAGCATTTGTTCAGGGCACTATAGATCGGGAAAATTTCCATATCTCATGAGGAAAGCAAAGTCACCCAATTGTAATAATATATGTGGGAAAATTGATGATGTGCTTCAGTTACTGATGGAGTGTGCCAAGAACAAGATCGAAAGGGAGTCACTGGTGAATAGCATGAATTTAAACTGTCAAGATATAGGTGTTTTTCACAGCATTTTGGCAGAATCTTATTCAGATGATGCCAAGATGTTATATGACCTTGTAGTGCTATCTCATGAGCGAATCTCCTGATGATTATAAAGGATAGGGTACAATGGGACTAATATATTGGGTAGAATAAAAGTACCAAAAACAATAAAAAAAAATTGAATTAGAATAGCAACGGTGTATTTTCAATAGTAACAATTAACAAACTTCTCCGAAGTGTTTTCTTTACTTAGCAATTTTAAAAGATCTTCGATACTTAGGAGAATATAATCAGAAAGGTTTTTTCTTGAAATAGAATTTTATAGCGGTGTGTTGCTTTGTTGTCAGATACAGAAGAGCTAACGTTTATAGTTCTTAAGATAATATCTAATTTACTGAGTTAGTAATTAATTCGAAGAATTTTATTATTACGTTCATTGTTCTCTAGGATCGTACGAAGAAAGCCTTCTCAAGTGTCGAAACTGTTGTAAGTTCTGTAATTAATAGTTAGACTTCTTATACTTTATTCATCATTCAAAGACTTGCATGAGATATCCACAGAACGTAAATTGTTACGTCGTGCAAATTATGACATAACCTAAAAACTTGCATTTCGACTAGCAAATATTATTTAAAAAAAATGATACTGCTTAACGTTATAAAACAAACATTTTGCACGATAAAATCCTAAATAACTTTCTCTATATAATGATTTTGTGAATTATCGTTTTTTTTTACTATGTGCTAAAACTAGAGTGGACCAACCTAATAAAACCAAGGAATTGAAAATTAATCGTATAAATCGAAGATTTATCGAATTCATCGAACGCCGTTACGCATTTAATTAATTAGTTTCTTTTTTAATTTCGAATAAAAATATATATTTACGTGATTCCTACATTTTACTGAAGCAACAAGCAACGAAGAATATTGCTGGAAAAATTAATCTTGTTGTTTCGAGTCAGGCATTTAATAATTCAAGATTTCCTCATTGCGATTTCAAATGTTGTTATACTTGATTTGTATCATATAGGTATACAAATACATATAGGTACGAATTATTTACCTAATTATGTACACATGAAAAGTGCATCTACTTTAATTACACGTTATGATGTGACAGACGTCCGCGTGTTAACATCGTAAAATCGTGAAATCCGAACAGACTCACGACGTGGATTGTTATGGTCCCTTACGGAAATAATAATGATGCTATTTTTCATAAATCACATTACGTTATAATATTTGATTTCTTTTGCGTATATTAGTATTTTTTGTCTTGTATATAGCCTGTATAGGTAACGTGTTCAATTGTTCTAAATATTATCACAACGTATCTGTTACGTTTTGGAAATTTTGCAACAAACAAATTTGTGTTCATGGTGGGTAAAGCTTAATCTCCCAATTGTACCGTTTGTCTGTTCTAGAGGACATTTACCACATTTTAATGGATTGTACTCGTGGAAATGTTTTTAGGAAACAGATTCAAGCTAATTGCAACTCGTATCATGTTGGTAACTGGCCTCACCAATGTCTGACGATGTCATTAAGATATGCCACGCCCACACGAGTTATTACGCATTGAATTATATTAATATCCGATTAAGTCTTGTATAATAATAACAAATACTAGGGTCTAAATAAGGTCAAATACTAAGGTCTCATACTGCTGTGAAAAAATCAAATTTCATGGTTAAGCCAATAAGCAGATGCGGATCTTCATACAAAAAGTTTTGCCTACTAACCTATTATAAAAACCTAAGGGTACTTCCAAGCTGCAACCAGTTTTGAACACATCCCTACATGGTTTGTATATTTCGAGTCTACATGAATGTGTCTTATATCTTTAAACGAGCAATTCTTGTATATATATAATCTGAATCTCGGAAATGGCTTGAACGATTTTAACGAAATCTAGTATACAGGAGGTTTCGGGGGCGATAAATCGATCTAGCTAGTATTCATTTTCAGAAAATGTCGGCTTATTCGTGTTTTCAATAATCAACTAACCAGTTCATATTTTTTCATTATTCTGTCGGTAAGATCGAAAAATATTATTCATATTTCATTATTTCATCAGTATATAATTCGGATTTAAATGTAATTTCTAAAAAACACAATTTACCAAAAAAGAAAACCGAGCAAGGCTCGGTCATCCACTAGTATTACATTAAACAAGAAGATTTCTTTATCACCATATATACAAATGTATTGTATTCCTTTTTTTATATATTTAACTATTTTGGCAGCGTATTCCTAGAGAACAAGCTGGCAGTGTTTTTCCCGCGTTAATTTTCTATTATCGTCACTTCTGTTCCTATATTTTAACACGCTTATTGTTGCATATATATATATATATATAAGACTACAATAATGTACGGTATGTAATGTAAACAGTACGTTTCGTACCCTCAGGGCAAGAGTTTTGTTCGCTACTTGTCTGTTTTTTGCGTTTCATATAAACTAACAAATTTATAATTTATTATAATTGTGATAATTATTTATTTATATTTATATATTTATTAAAATTATTTACATGCAATGCTGAAAGCCAGAACGGGTTTGAAAATAATTATTTTTATTATACATATGGAATGAAATATTTTTCAGACATTTTTTTTTGTGTCCCCGTCTGCAATAACTTTTAATACTTCAAATTATGTTTATATTGTAGTAGATAATATAATTTATTATTTACATAAATTATCAAAGAAAGAACATTGCATTGTGCATTTCACGTTTCTTAATATTAAAAATAATGTATAGCGCTTGTTTTCTTCTTATATAGTTTTTTTATTTATTTTGAATAATTCAGTTTCTTCCTTTGCTAAATGAGGCAAAATCAATGTAGCTAAAGGGTGGGCTAAATAAAAATTACTCCAAACGTAGCTACTTCGTTAATATCGCAAATATTTGTATAGTTCATTAATAAAACTATTATATTTATATGCTTAAACAAGTTTGTTTTACATAATTACACTAGTACTCTTCTTTTTTCAGATAATTCATATTCTACTATATGTCATCGAGTAGGTAAGTGAATTTTTAAATCAATACAATAATATCGTTGCAATTATTCAACTACCTTATTTGAAATTAACCTTTTCTTTAAGGGTTTTATTTTAAAGATAAAACAATACAGAGCGGATAAATTACAGACCATTCAGCACTACATGTGATTGCAGTGAATTAGCATTTGCTAAGAGTAAGGTATATTATGTATAAATAACACAATAAAACACAGTGGTCACGAAAGTGACTTAATTTTTTTGTCTATTTGGGTTTAACTCAAAAAGGGCTAAACCGAATATAGTTAAATTGATATACCATAATACTTAATCGATTTTGAATGAATTCTTTTAAACAGTACGTATTCGTGATTCCTCAATTGACAGGCTATAAGAATTATTAGTAATCCTTTTAGAAATGCTAGAAAAAAGTCAGAAAATTAGATTTTAGTATTTCTCAACCGATTTTAATGAAATTTTGTACATGGGAAGTATTTTTACATTGAAAAAATGGTAATTGCGCTTCGAGGAAAGAAATGTCGAAGTAATCATTGAATAGTCTAGTATTACTAGTTCGTCTACGAACTACTAACAGCAGAACCAACGCTGTGGCTGTGTTATTCTAGCTATAGTATTTATAAACGTTTTGTTATGATGCCACGCCTACACTATGACCGCGTTTTCCAGTTTTCTCGAATGGTGTCAATTGCCCCGCAGAAACTCTGTCTGGTTGCCAACTCGACGTTTAATTTTTTTTATCATATTACGTTAAAAAATGTATTTTTTTATTAAACATCATTATTTAGGTTATTGCCATGTACTTTTGTTTATATATACAGGGTTCATTTCTCTATGGTATATATAGTAAGGTAAGACTGTACGTTGGAACACATCATGATATTGTTTATGCTATGAAGTAGTTGTTGTAGCAGTCAATACCTAGTAAGTATATAGTGAGCGGTATCCGTAGACTATGGGCTTTTATAACACCAGGTGTATCGCTAGCGCGTTGCCGATCTTAAACCTTCCTTCCCAGGAGCTCTAGATATTCTACTCACCGCAAAAACACAATACACGTTTATTTGGCTGCGAACTTCTGTAGGGTGGAGTATAACCAACTTCAGAAAAATCAGAGGCAGGCCGGCATGGCAGCTGCGACCGATGACGGGTTTCGATCTCTCGGTAGTCGCCGTTGTATTAGAATTTTACTGTGCTTACCATCAGGGACAGTACAGTCAATGTGCCGAACTATTATAAAAAAAGAGTCTTTACTAAGGCCAGTTATTAATATGCTGCAACTCCTAAGGAATGAGTTGGAACGTCTCGTGTGCAAAGACGTACTGCCAACCATACTTTTCCGAGTGGAACACATCAACATGAGCACGGTTGGTTTGGTTTGATCTGCCGGTTGGTATGTCTTGCACACACACACACATACACGCATGCGTAGAGTAGTACTAGACATTACATCATACACTACTCATGACATAGCAAATTTTTGTTTTATTATCATTACCATTATGATTATTTAACGCAGTCTAACGCAGACATTCTTTGTCGAAGCGTTAGGCTCTATTTACTCCGACACTGCTAACTTAATGTAACTAATATCGTATACAAACTTTAATATATTATTGGTTCCAAAAAAAGCTTAATATCTATGTATTTATACAAAGTTCATCCAGAAATTTATATGTGCATTAAAAGTTTATATTACTTGGCAAATTATAATCAACAACTTCGTAAATCTCTCTTTTGAATTGTAAAGCTTCTTTCTATCTTTTATAGAGTTTTGTGAATTATTCTAGAGTACTTAATTTTAATTGCTTCGTGTTTTCAGTCAAAAGATATGATCAATTGCATAAAATAGACATTGAAGCCATCGAAAACTCAACATCAATGGAGTAATCTCGTCCAAGTACCTACATTATGTGCCCAACATTTTATGTTTTTAGGGCAGTCGTGAAAAGGGTGATTCTCTCGTTTCGTGCAAATTTGAAGAATAAGAGAGAATTTTTTTTTTTGTTTTTTTTCTTGCTCCTTTGTGGAACATAATGAATATCTAACATAATAGATGATATTATACTAAATTCTATGTAAAATTAGCAAATATATGGATATACTAAATTCTTCAAGGCATGGTAATGAGGAATGGAAAATGGTAATGATACATTTACTTTGGTAATGAAAAAATGATGTTGGTAATGAAAACTTAAATAAAATATCTTTATCAAATCAGCTCTTTAATTATAGTAATAATCATTAATTCCATTTCGAGTTATGAATTCATTTTTCTCAGGGGATACCTTTGTGTTGCTGTCATCCTCAATTTGTTTTTGGATATTAATTAATCTTAATATCTTTCACATGTTGACTATGAGTTATAATTTTATCTCGAACTGTAAACTTCCAAGTTATTCCAAAGTTTTTGTGTTTTTTTTAATTTTCCTTGTTTTTCATGACGATGTCACTAAATACACGTTTTTCTTTCTTTATTAGGCCACTGAACCCTTCCGCTAAATTTCTGAATATGCACTCACTAAATAATATTTTTTTCTTTACTTCTTCACGTTTGTAATTATCCACAGTTTCAATTATTTTATCCACTTTTTGTTTTGTGGAAGGTACGCGTGTTTGTTGTATTCGGTTTTTCTTTATGATCTTAGCCATTGCCCTTTCACTGCTTCTCTCTCTTTTTCAATTTTTTCTTTTTCTTGTTTTAGTTTACCTATCTCCTTCTTGTGAATATAGCGCAGTTTATTTATCAAATCGTTTTTTTTTTGACACAATTTGCAGTTTGTGTTAGGTTTCTCTTGCACTTGGTGAGATGACCATTCTAATGGATTCTGTTGAGGAACGAGATTTGCATTATTTTCTCGAACACTTGTTGGAGGTGTGCCCTCAATCGTATACTGTTTTTTTCTTTCTTTCGACATATCGTTTAGTGTTTTCCTTCCATTTGTTCCTTTGGAGTTTCTTTTCTCTTGGTGTCAGCCACACTCTTAATTTTGTTTTGTTCTTTTCGTTTTCAATATCTAATTCTTTCTTTTTCTCTCTGTATTGCATACTTCTTGGGATCATTTTTAATTTCTTCGTATTTTTTTCTTCTTCGTAATTTTGCTTCAGCTATCTTATCTTCACGAGTTTTTTTAGTGTTTACTTTATCCATATTCGTACCTGTAGATAACAAATAAATTCACAAACAGACCTTTCAACTATAAATAATTGTAAATGATTTAATTTCGTTAATCATTACCATAACTCTATGATCATTACCATAATTCTATGATCATTACCATAATCCTATGATCATTACCATTCTCCATAATAGTGGATGGTAAATTATGGTGATGAGAATAATGGTAATGATATTTTTGTGCTTATTTTAGATTAATTCCATAAATAATAGGAAATACATAGACTAAATGTTCAGAAAGTATTTGAACTCAATAATGATTAAACCTGTTAGCATCCACAATACAATAAACATTATCAGTTACCTCAAAATAATATGAATGGTAATGAAAAACTTACGTAGCAAACGTAAAAATCTCACCTTTTTTGTGTTGTAGTAAAAATCTGCAAGCAGACACCCCGCTCTCTGTTCACTGGTCGACTAAGTCGGGATCGTGTGCGTAGGGAAGGGGGGGAAGGAACTCCACCAGGTGTATCTACAGGTTGATTTTGTTATTTGAAGTTGAATGAACGGTAATGAGTATTTTTTTTGGACAAAATTATTTTATCCCAGTGAACGTAAATAATACTCGTAAGGTACTTATTAAATTCATAATCTTATTCCTTAATGCATACTTTCAAATTATTAAAACAACAGTATACAGGAAAACATCAAAATATTTTGTTATTAATTTACAATTCCCAAAATTCGTGTCCTGACCGATGCGGGTAATGATTTTTAGGCATGTTTTTTTTCTTTTTAACTTACTTATTAGCTAATCACCTAATTTGTTTTGGATGGAAAATATACCTATGCAACACATCTAAAACATAAAAAATGTTTGGTGGTTTTAGATTATGTAGTTCTGTTTATTTTTTGATGAACATGTGATTTGCACGAAATGAGAGAATCACCCAAAACTGGAACATACGCATCTGCTAATCCAATCTATGTACCGATGACGTCAGGAACAAGCGAATCATAAGAGTAGCGTTTGGCCAATTATTAAAAAAAACACATCGGTCGCAAATTTGTGGGTCAGTTGCTCAAGGTTGAATCGTCTTACATATTTTATATGAAATAAAATTGTATATCACATTTGTTGAGTCTACGAATTCTGGATGTTTTCTCAATTCAATTTTTGTCGCAGTTTTTACTGCCTAACATTATTCACGATTCTACGTTCAGATCTAAAGGGTCTATGGCAATAAGCGCTTTCACACAAGGCCTTCCAGCCAGGGCCATCCTAAGATATACGGCGCCCGTTGGAGTACTAATATACTGTTGTACTAAAAGAGTAAAAGCTGTGTGCTCTGATTTTTGAGTTTTCAGTTATAATTGTGTAGGTGAATAGACATAGGTATAGAGAAAGACTGGAGAAGGCGTGTGGATGGACTGTGTGAGGAATGATATGCGTATGAAAGGTGTAAACACTGAAATGACAGTTAATAACGCAGGGTGGAAGAGAAAAACTTGTTCTACCGGCCCTACTTAGAGTAAGATAACAAGATAAAAGCTTCCCCTGTATAGGTCCTCCGTCTTATTGGATATCATTTAAGATTGGCTTATTTAGATTATCTAAAACATTAAATATAAATAAAAAGGTTGAACCAAAATACGAGACTATGCTACTTAACGTTTACAAGAAATTACCAATGAATAACGTTTAGCTACCGCTGCTTTTAAGAACGATAACATTTAAATAGGGTTCTTATTGCAAAATCATTTCCTTCACTCCTTTGCCCGTCTGTGAGAATGTCATCGTTAAATTTTATCCGTGCTTTTCCAGATTTTTTATCTTTTTTAATGTGTAATATAGGCCTTTTAGATTTAATTCGTAAACTAACTTTATCTATTTGACTCTGTGTTATTACAATTTTAGTCAAATTTTACTAAACATATTTTGATAATTATGAACACGTAAATTTCCTTGAAAGTGTTGCTTAGATAGCCAACACTTTATTGATAAGTAGACTATGTCAGATATAATTTTCTCAGTGATATATAATTGAGGTATTAAATTTGCAAGTAGGTATGTTTTTTTAACAAAAAAAAATGGAACAAGGAAATTGACCATGCACCTTGACTAGTTGAAAAAATGACCTGTTTGAAGTGAAAACGTCTATTCTCTCGTTAAATACAGTGATAGTCGGTCACACTTTCTTGTGTTACACAATACTGATAGATTTCAATCGCTAATAACTACGAAACAAATAATGCGATAACAACCGTTAAGGTTAAAATGGATAGACCATGTCTGTATGTTTATCGTGCTGAGTTTATTTTGCCTGTGACGTCATCGAGATAGTGTGAGCGTCTGCGCGTGACTTGTGACTTAGCGTTGTGTAAAATTATAAATTGTGTAGCGTGAGAATGCGTTTAGGTAGGACGTTGGTGTGAGGGTAAAGAGCTTGGGAAGCACTACTACTAAAAATGTTAGCCGAAATAAATTTAAAAATCGGTATTAAATTAGAAATTGCAAATAAATTATAGGTGTCATCTTATATGAGTCATAAATATGCACAGAATTATAGAAAACTCAAATAAGAGGAAAACTCGCACGGTAAAAAATAATTAAAAAGTCTAGCAAATGCCGAGCAAATACGAGAGCTCAGCAGCAGGGAAATGAAAGCGACGTTTTTACGGAAAATCTACAACGCGGACCTTGACTACGCCTATCGGTTTTTTTTCTACAGTCGGTGTTATAAAAACGTTTGCTAATTTACAAATTTATATCGAGGTTAGAAGTAACTTCAATTAAATTCAAAATTGTTTTTATGATCTTTAATGTTAGTCTACAAGTAAGTTATTGCGCAAATATATTAAAGACGGTCACGGTTTAAAGATAAATCACAGGAGTGAACCATTTGTTATTCTTAATTCTATTAAGGTCTTATATTTATAGATTTAATTCTTCTGTAAGTGTGTATGTAACTAAACGCCTCCTAAACGGCTTGATCGATTTTGATAAAATTTTGGTTGTGTGTTTGCGTGGGTCTCTGAATGGTTTAGATTCACAATTGGACCCTGTAGATGGCTCTGTGGTCGAGTTCTTTTTTTTACTCAAGCCATAGTTCAGATAGGGTATCATCTGTCGGGTCCGCTGGTGTCCCAATAAAATTGTTTTTTCATTATGGTCATAATCAACTAATATATCTCGTAAACAAACCATGAAAACCTTACGGAGTTATCTACAAAATATAAAATAAAAGGTGTAAGTAAGATCAAGAAAGCGATTTCGACTGAGTCTACAAATGTGTTTCGATAATCTTCTTCTGAATACAAACAGCTGGTTTTCGTAATACCCCTCTCCCTCCACAACCCGTGCTTTCGGGGTTCATGTACCTAAAAACGTCATAAACGAATCCATTACTTTCTTACCACGTATTTAATTTAATAGTATATACATTTTATTAAATACTTGATCAATATTAGTGGAAAACATAAATAAATATATAATACTGTATTATTGTTTACTTTACTATAAATTTAAAAAAAAATATAGAAATATTGCCTTTCCTAGAAGCTTGCCTTCGTATGCCATGCATTTAACTGAAATTAAATTCTTAATGACAAACTGTAATAATAATATTAGAGGCAATCTTACCATTATTATATTAGAGGCCATTTGATTTCAAACTAAGCATAGCTTGTATAACACTAGCTGTACCTCACGGTTTCACCTGTGAATGCTTGTTTGAACAAGTCTCCACTAAGCCGCTGTCAACGCACCCGTGTAGATTATCGTTGTTCTTACTTCCCATGGTTGCCGAAAGCTTTCCAGATCGCTTAATGTTCATGGTTACTGCTCAACTCCTTATAGTTGTAACCTATAGCCTTCCTCAATAAAGAGGGTATAATATGTAAAATGAATTTTTCATATCTGACTAGTAGTTACAGAGACTAGCGCGTTCACAGATAATAAACTAACAGTTGCACATCCAGGCACTAAACAGAGAACAATGCTTTACAAGCAAGTCCGTCCTATGTAGCGATCGAAAATATGTTCACTCATCCAGTATCGAAGCTAGTAGGTACCCGATTTCAAACGTTATTAATAGAAAAACTTTATAGATTAACTCCACGAACTTAAGCTTGAGTTTCTAATAAGTTACGTCAAAGATAAATTAAAGAAATTATGCGGAAAGGGAGATACAAAGTTTCTTCGGGTTTTCAATGATTTATTTCTATTTAAGTTCATTTGCCCTTTGAAGTTTTATCCCCTTATTAATACCATATTAATTATGATAGATTTTTTTATAAAGTTTTTCGTTAATAATCTTCTATATATTATATAAAGTAAGAAACTGACTGGCTGACTGGTCGATCAACCCACAGCTGAAACCGCTGGGTCTAGATGCATCAAATTTTACACAAATGTCCCTTAAATGACGAAGTGTGCATTAAGAAAGGTTTTTTGGAAATTAATTCCCTAAGTGATTAAAATAAGGGCTTGTAATTTTGTACGAAAATCCATCTATTTCGAAGATAGATCTATGAAAATTGGTATTAAGCGATTCTGTTAGAAGGTAAAAAAACTATGACACGAGCGAAGCTGCGGGAAAAGCGCTAGTACTTAATATTTAGATTTCAATAATTGCAGATATAAATTATATCTATCTATATAAATAAAAATGGAATGCTGTTTTTTGGTAAACGCATCACGTGAAAACGGCTGGAGTGATTTGGCTATTTTTTTATTTAAAATGTTCGTCATAGACCGAATTAGGTTTTTATGGTAAGAAAAATTGGAAAAGTTTCCCGGAATATATTCAAATTCGGGAAAAGCTGGACGTCCTTTTCTCTATCGGATTTTTGTATGAACTCAAGATCATAAGTCATGGTTCAAAGGATGGATATGAATATATTTATGGTCTTGGAAAGGTTACAAAAAAAAACAGTATAATTGACGCTGTGGTCAGTTATGTCTATTGGGTAGGGCAGGACAACGTCTGCCGGGCCAGCTATATAGTATATAGTACCTATACTTGATAAAACCCACTTCTGCTAGAAAAAATTTAAAGTATTACAATTTACCGAATACTTAAAAACGTTCTTATTATCTTCAGTTTGTATTATCTTCTGTTCAGATAAAAACAAAAAAGTTAATAAGATCTCGCTCCGCCAATAAGATTTTCAGTTCTAAAAAATACAGTTAATTCAAAAATGACATCCTGAGGTCTCAATATCATATAGTCATTTCATAAAAAAGGTTCTTTATGTTGTGACAATATTAACGCCGTATTAAGTATTGTTAAGTGGGTAGTGAAATGCCGTTATATTTCACGTAAACTATTTATTCGTACACCAAAATACAATTTAAAAGAAACTCACAAAACGCTCTCCGAATTTACTTGCAGTATCACTCTCTATCGTCCTCTTGTAGATGTCTTCTTTTATATCGCTTGTTGTTTTCATATCGCTTTCTAAAATAGAACTGTCGTAGTTCTTTTTTTTTTCGATCTGCCTACTCTGTTAGTCATAACGGCCCTGAAGCCTCATACGTCTTTTTCACATTTTCACCGGACTTGGAAGTTATTCCTATCGTGGCTCGCGATACGGCTCGCTTATATACCCAAATAAGACGATCACGAAATCACTAAAAGGTACTTGAACTTGTAAACATCTTGTAAATAACTTACATAATTGTTTTTAAAAGAATATTCTATTTTAGACTATTGTTTGTTGACGCAGTCCAAGCGATAATGCTTTGTATGTGTGAATAAATATAGTACTTTCTCGAACCTATGACTAAATACTCAATGTTTCGGGCACTTTCTAGACGATTCTAGAGATTTCGAGAATGGTGATAGTTCTCTAGCTTTACTCAGACCGTAACAATATACCTAACTTATAATGAAACAGTAAAGAGTCGAAATCTGTATAGCTATAATTACCTTATTAGGATTTATTCTTTTTATTAAAAAAAATCTAACAAACTATAAGCAGTAAAGAAAAGTTTTAATCGGTTCAATAATATTATTAAAACTCCATATGTAAGTGAAAACTGATCTCGCGGTATACGAGTACAACTCCAAATGGATTCCAAAGTTAGGCGTTTAAACTTGTTATTGAGTTTTCAAAAGTTCTTGTCAATGTTGCCAGTAAAATTTTTACAAAAGTCTTCTTTTCGTTATGGGGTTTCGTTCATTATTACAGGACTCAAGTATGTTTTCTTTTTATATTATGGAAGTAGAAAACAGGCATTCAATTTGCAGCATGCATGTATAATTTATATCAAAAATAAGTATATATAATAAGTATAATAAGTACTTCTAGAAGAAATGAATTGAAAGCCCTCGTAAATATATTACGAACGACACGTTTTTTTTATTATTTCGAACTAACTAGCGTTGTTTGCCTAAAGGTCTGCACTGTTGTACATATGTGGTGAGCGCAAAAGGTACTCATCCGAAATGGCAACAGGGTGTCAAAGTGACTCAACCTCGGCTTGCCGTATATGCAATTCCGCGATCACTATTCAATCCAACTAGAACCTTTCCAAACCTTTCCATAACTTATATCTTACTATCAACGACACGCTTCATATTGAAACATAATAATACGAATACAGCTATTTTGAAACAAAAATAACAGTGGCGGCAAGGCATCAGCTATCAAGACTTGCACACGTTTCCCCGATTTATTGATATTGGTATATACATACGATGTTAAAGATTGCTATATTTTCTTTACTCTCACCTCGGCCAATGCAAGAAGATAGTGATGCCATCTGTTGTTTTTAACAAAAAAAAACTAATATCATACGCCGCGTGCGGTGGCGCAAGTTATCACCGGTGTAATACGAGTTCGCGAGCGGCCTGCTGTGCTCCGGGATAATAAGTTAAGAAACAATTTCATTATTGGTAACTACGTGCTTTATCAATTAAAAATTATTTAAATTTGGATTGCTACTAAAAGGAATTATTCTAATTCATAACATTTTCGTTTTGCACCTGGTATCATTGAACCTCAAAGCAGAGCTGCGGTTTTGCCGTGCGACTTCTTTGACCGTAATAAATCTTTCAGAGGAAAATGAAAATTGCATTTTGTTACGCACTTGTACTAATATATTAATCAAAGGTTTTCTAAATTAAATAAGAAAAAAATCTATATTATATTTTTGCCTTAAGGAACTTTGACAGATATGATATAAAAGTTATTACTATCGAAAATTGTAGGTATTTAATATTGTATGGTAACAAAGCCATTATGGTACAAAAAATAAATCGCTAAAAATCAAATGAATAGGCAAAGATGAAACAGAATGAGGATTGAGTACTCGCGTCCGACTGGACAATGACCACCACACAGATAGTAATAGTCATTCGTTTCGATGAATAGTGTTTCTGAACAAGACAGTATACATATAAACAGGTACTTGATAACTTTTGCCATGATTGACTGTTGAACGATCATCACTCAGCGTAGCTACCGGTTTTTGAACTAACATACTAACATTAGATGGACTTACTACTTATTTGATAATTAAAGAGGAAAGAATGTGATGAAACTATAGCATGGTGGTGGCTTTTCCTGGCTAGATACAACTCTCGAGTTGAAATTCTGCCATCAACCGCCTATAGGTATGTTCCGGCAACTGTTCTCTTAAAGTCAATCCCACTCTAGGCTCCGTGTTACATCTAGCTCAGTTGCATCTTAGGCCACATCGTACCTTAATATCATGCGAAATAGTAGTCAAACGGTAAACCTATAACGCTATTGAGAAGTAGGGCACAGAGAAATTTCTTTGGAGATTTCTCTCTACTTGAGGCAGTCCGACTGGTGGTATACCTCCACCTTACAGAAGATCGCAGCCAAATAACCTAGTTTTATGTTCCTGCGGTGAGTAAGGAGTTCAGAGCTCCTTGGGGTAGGCTTCATGGTCGGCAACGCGCATGTGATATCTATGGTTTTACAAGCTTCCATAAGCTACAGTAGCCGCTTATAAACAAGTTTAACAGTAAAAAATGTAAGATGAGTTGTACTACTGATACATAAATAAGTAAAGCTTTGTTATTTCAAACATTGCTACACGTCCGTAAATCATCACGCAGCTAGCTTTGTTTATCGCGACAGATGGTAGCGCGCCTACTCAGACTCGAGTCTTAACAAGAACTATAAGCTATAACGTATAGCGTATAGTTACGTCACGTATAACGTGAAGCGATGATGGCGCAGTGGTAGCGTGTACGACTTCGCGTCGATTGACGTGAGTTGGAATCCCTACAATGAGCCTGAGCTTTCGGTGAAGGAAAACATCGTAAGGAAACCATAGCATGGTGGTAGGGCATTTTCTAATGCCCGCCTGGCTAGCTACCACCCTCAAGTTGAAAATCTGCCGCCAAGCACCAATAGGTGTGTTCCGGCAGCTGCACTTGAGAGCCAATCTTCCACTAGGTTTAGCGTGTTACCATCTTGGGCCGCATCGTCACTTAACATCAGGTGAGATTGTGGCCACTACGCCAAACCTTCAACGATAAAAAAAAATATATATCACTTTACATTGAGTTTTTATTATACTAACTCGGCAAAATTTCTGTACAGCACCTAATGTAGTCCACAAACAACAATGGTCTTCGGTGAAATAGTTTAATCGGTAGTCATCGATGTCATGCTGGTCTACTGAAATATCTCTTCACGCCTTGTTTGAAGGACCTTATTAATTATAGGAAGGAGGGAACACATTGGCTGGGAAATCATTCCACATCCGCACAGTACGGCAAAGGTAAGAATTTGCGAACTTTTTAGTTTATCCATGGTTCCTTAGACTAGTCGCGTGGTTCTGTGATGGAAGGGAAATAATGGGATAAGGTCAAATAATTCAGAATATTCACTGTGATAAAAACGATAAAACAAGCTTAACGAGGACAATGTCTCTTCGCAATTATTAACAAACTGATAGGAGAACGAATTTGTATAATGAAACTTAATTTTTCTAGATTAAAATTGACCAAATGAGCTTGAGAATGTAACTTGTAAAGAAAGGTTTAAAAACAGACAAAACAGTCGGCAGTTTCATATGCTGTGTAATATTTTTACAACATGTATATATAACACATTATATATAGATAAGACATTTACTAATACTATTTTTATAACATCGAATGCTCTTCAAATTTACATGACTAAAATGAAGGAGATAATAAAAATGTTTCGTCTCATTCATCATATGTAGAACTGTAAGGTTGTTTCTTTCAGCATCAATATTGGCGTTTGAATACTTACTATGCAGTGATTAACTTTTATTTGAAATTATTTTAGAAGACAACACCTTGTTGGTATGATGTTAATCTTGCGAAAAATCGAGATGCAATAATAAGTAACTTGAGTATTATCTAGCGCTCGTCACATCATCGCCTAATATAATATGTGGTCAACTGCTAACCTTGAAATTTTATAGTAAACAGTGAGACATAATCCCCTGTAGGAATTAATATTCGTGTAACGTAGTCGACCTTCCTGTGCTGTGCAAGGAATTAGGTACTGAAATCAACCGTTTCCGCGATCCTTGTTAAGGATTTTTGAGCAATAGTAACAGGGAACTAAACCATTATCTCCCTTGTCAGCCGACGCTCAGTTTACCCTGTAAATAATCTTCATTGTAACTGTAACTCTGAAAATAATTCAAATAATACACACACGCACACACTTCTATACCACACTTCATACGGGCAAACACACACACACGCGTATTTGTTAAATATCATTTTAAAAACCAGTCATAGAGTTTATCTTTTTATGCTTTCCTAGTTAATTTATATTGTTTTATATTTGTGCTGTATAACATACGTTCGTCTAATCGATTGCTCCAAGTGTGCCGATTAACGTGAAAAATCACAGAGATTGACGGTTCGATTCATTCTCAATTTATAGGTTAATTATTAATGATCATTTTCCAGTTCGAGTATTTGACTTCAGTTAATTTTAAATTAACATATTTATTTCATTCAGTAAACGATATAAAGGAACTCCACATTTGTTTTCACAAGATCCGATAAAAAATACCAGTGTCGAAAATCGGTGAGGACGGTATGATAGGCGAATAAATAAAATTTAAACCGATTATGGTAATGCTCACTCCAATTTGTATGCTCAAAAGCTGTCGTCTAGAGTTGATTAGTAATATTAATTGTTGTTTAAGTATGGGTTAGTTTCAAGTTTTCTTTTTTCTCATTAGTCTGTTCAATCCCTGAGGGGCTCTGCTTAAACTTTCGACAGAATTAATGTGTATGAATTTTAAACTAACCAGTAATACTGAAATCATTCTCACAAACAAAACGACAAGACAAAAGTTTTCCCACAATTATACCTTTTTTGCAAATTCCAATCATTTAAAATGAAATAACTTTTTTGTTTATTCAGAACCTTGAACAAAACGCACCGTGCCAAAAATCACGAAAGGCTCGATTGACTAAAAATATTTACTAAAAACAAACATTGATTGCGTGGAGTGTACTTGAAATGGATTCTGTATGACTTCTGTTTGTTTTGAGAAAATACCTTCTTTAATAAATATTGTAACTTCAAATAAGCTATGGATATATTGAAATTGTTTACATTATCTTACTTTCTATCATACGTTGTAATAGTTTCAGTAACAACAACAGCAACTAGCCCTGGCTTCTCACAGGTAACTGAATAATACATAATTTAACTCTATTGGTTTACGCGGTCTACGCCTGTAAAGCTCCCAGTCGGCATGATTTTTTCGGAAATTTTCAACAATCATAGTCATATTTTAGCCAATTTACACAAAAACGTTATCAATTATGCACCTAAACCTTCCTCATGAATTACTCTGTCTATTGATGAAAACTGTATGAAAATCCGTTCGGTAATTTTTGAGTTTATTGCGTTCAGACAGACAGACGCGGTGGGGGACTTTAGAATATGTATAAAAAATATACTTGGATATTGATCTGTTTTGTTTTAATAAATATTAAACGAAATAAGGCGTCATACTGAACCATATCCTAGGTTATAACCATTTAGGTCTAAGAAGTTATCTTAGAAAAGCAAAAAATTGCAAAGGAAACAAAAAACTCACCTTCGTTTGTAATTAACGAAAGAGAACGTCAAAGTCCTCAAAGAAATGACATTTCACACTCTACGTTACATTTTTCGTCTCGCAACTACATAGTAGGTATTATATGTGAGGTTGTAGATCTAGAGCGACCCATCGCATGTCGTGTCGGCCGAGATACGCCAGTCGTAAGTGCACCCAACCGGGGCCTTTCTGGAGTCATTTCGTTGACGTAATGCAATGTTGTTAAAACGTTCTTAATGACATTTGTATAATCATAGATCACTTATTATACGGATCGTTTATTTATTTTAAATTATATTTGATTTGATTATACTGGGTTCTATTCCCTTACAAAAAGATAAGTACGAATTAATTGGCGTATCTTCACGCTTATTCCATACGAATTATGTTCATTACGTCAATTATATTCCAAGTTATACGATTTAACTAAAATTACCTAGTATGATAAATACACATATGATCGGCTTATGGTACAGGTTGTCAAACGAAGTTTCAAAGGTTGTTAAAAAGTGTGCGGTGTACTTATGCATCAGAAGTTGTACGTCTTTGAGGTGAGACAAAATCAAAAGTTTCACGAGATTAATTTACTGAAACAGCAGCAAAATATTATGTAATTTATTTACGGAGGACACCGAAATAAGAGGTTTAGCAAGCAACTTCTAGCGTATACTTTTTGTTATGTCTGTAAAAATTCACTCTTATTATTTTTTTATAACGCGCTTACAGAACAACAACTAAAAAAACTTAGGTTTTTTTTAGTAATACGGTACTTGTACTAAGATATACCGTTTGGCGAAAAACTGATAATAATCGTGGTCATAGCTTTAAATGCGGTACCACCGAATACAAAAAGCGAACACCGAAATATAATGATTTGTGAAAATCATCCAAACGCTCCAGTTCCTCATATCACTGAAAATCCCCCAGCACAGGCTGTAGAAATGAGATTAGACGCATAAATACAGAGTGTGTTGTACGAAGCAGGTGCCGCCCTGAATTAAAACGTGAACAAAAGACGCCTCACAATGAGCCAAGAATGAAAGGCGTAAGATACGGGCCTTTCAGACTTGCGTAATGAAATCCCCCTGTATTGTGTTCAAAATTCTGCCTTAAATAAATGTGCTGTATACGAGAGTAACTTATTAATGTAACTTTCCTTTAATAAGAATTCTAAACAAAATTGTTTTTTTTTTTAATTTTCTTCTATACAAATTCGACAATGTTACCTTACTTAATTACAACCGGGAAGTGTATGCATTATACGTTAGGTAACTATGTATATACTGAATGGTATATGATGCGATATACATACATACATAATATATTATACTTAGTAATCCGGTTTTGCATAAATAATTACGTACAAGTAAAGCTGAATTGTGTGGGCTTAATTCTATTAATAGTTTGTATTGTATTAATAATCTGTTTAGTTGTTATAAGATGTGTTAAAATTAAAGTATTAGATTAGGAGAACAAAGTCATGTACAACATTTTTAATGCCTATAAAGTGATTTTCTCATGATAGATTTGACACTGGCAGAATTATATTTATAAGTAACGACATTCAACAAAAAACTTACGTTTAAAAAAAAGTTATTTAAGCCCCATAACTTTGGAAACTTGACTTGTTCTAGATTACTTTAGCTCATAACTGCACTACACTTGATCATAGAATTATGACTATTACGTTCACTTGACAAATGTATGTCATCTTACAATTGGAATGTGAACTCCTAAATTTTTTTAAAGTACATGTCGTATTTGTGTCAGTATCTTGATCGATTATAATGTAGTTTAAATTTTATTTCATAAACCTACATTATTTGGTCCTATATTATGTAATATTGGTGGCATTTTGTGATAATAGTTTGGTTATTGTGCACAATTTCATTGAATAATTATTAGAAGCATAAATTTTAAGTTTCCACAGAACTTCCTGGACAAATTTAACAAGAGAAATTCTGACAACATTTCGTTAAAGCATTGTTTGAACTCTAAGGGTGAAATCTATGGAGCGTACTCTGCCTTATCTTAAACCTTAGCTTAGCTTAAACTTCTCTGAATATTTACTCAGCACAATCTTAGTATTCAAATTTATAGTCCATTCACACTTAACTCATGGTTAGCTTTAATGAAGAAAGTCTTTGCTGAATCGTCAACGTCAACGAGTCTATAAAATTTCTATCACTTGAAGTGATGATAGTAGAAATAGTGTCAGTTGTTGCTAGGAAACCTCTTGTTTTATTGTAATGATGAAGATAGTCACACTCGATATTATTCGTCAGTGAAGCTTGCGGTAGACATTTCGAATACTACTAGTAAGAAAGGGCTGCTAGCCATGGCCATTCTGATAGAAATGACAGTCAAGATGGCGACAGTGGATATGAGGATAGTCAAGATGGCGACAATCGAGATAGCGAGATTAGGAAAATTTTCTATCCACGTGACATTGGCATAATTGTGTCGAAATACGTTGAAATTAAATACCGAAAAGGAAAAAATCCGTATCATTAAAGAAAGATTGCAAATATGACATAACAATAATTAAGTTTGTATTCTGATTAACCGTCCACAACGGAATTCGCGTTTCGACCTCGATGAATTCCCACTAAATTTCGGTCCAAAACAAATTGTTTCAAACATTACGAGTTACGAAATTCGTTGAAATAAACAAAGCCACAGGTGCTGGAGGTACAAAATTAAATACGAACTGCGTATAACAGAGCTAGCCCAACATAAATAATTCCCTCCCTTTAATTTGGCCGCGTACATGTTGGGACTTTGGGTGACGTTGAATTAATTTTTCTAGAAGAGCGTACGTACTAAATATGTAATATATAAGGCAATGATTTTTAAAATATAAGAAAAAAACTCGTAATTATTTTTAACATGCATGGGTAGCCAGTATGATAGTGGCGACCGCCGAAGGATTTCCATCTCTCGATGGTCACCATTGTATTTGGATTGTACTATGCTTACCATCAGGGACAGTAAAGTCAATGTGCCGAGCTACTATAAAAAAAACACTTCATAGTTTTCACATTTTCAAAACGTAATAAATACATTCTGTACATTGTAAAAATTTTACCTTTTTTATCGTTATAGGTTTTGGCGTATTGAACAATATCTCACCTGATGTTAAGTGACGATGTGGCCCAAGATGATAACACGCTAAACCTAGTGGAAGACTGGCTCTCAAGTGCAGCTGCCGGAACACACCTATTGGTGCTTGGCGATAGATTTTCAACTTGAGGGTGGTAGCTAGCCAGGCGAACATTAGCAAAAACCCTACCACCATGCTACCGTTTCCTCACGATATTTTCCTTCACCTGTGAATGTTGCTATTTTTGGAAACAACAATAAAACAAGAATTTCTAAGCCAAAAACATAAATTAATCTAATCAAAAATCGATTCGAAAGCGATGTATTGTTTTCGATGTGTGCATTTAAGGGTTTAGTTTATTATTATGTAATTATTTATTAAATTTATTATCATATCACATTAAATTTTTTTTACATGAAATCACTTATCAGATTTAAATGTATTTTTAATTCATTGGTATGTTATCTAAACAGGTTATAGGATATATTTTGTTACATAAAGTAACGTACGACATAACCAGTGATGAAAATTGTGAAACAATTAAAAAAAATCGCTTTTGTGGCGCTTAAATGGCTTACGCGGTGTAAACCATAACAGATATATCAAATTAATGTACTACATAATGGTATATCTTAAAAGAACCTACAAAAAAGCCAGCGATAGCATATGTCTATCTTGTAAAGATCATTCACAACAAACATTTTTCTGCACAGTACGATTCACGCGTGTATTGGACCGACGGAATTTTATAGTCCACGGGATCGGAGCCGTAGGCACAGCTAGTTAGTTTCTTTATAAAATTGAGAAGTGTACAAGATCTTTTTTGAAATTTATATTGATTTTCATTTAGTCATACATATATCACGTGTTACAAACTACTATATCTAACTGAATAATAAATGTATGAATAATATGAATGAATAATAGTATTTCAGATAAGTGTAAAATTATAAAATTTAATTTACGTTCATTTCGCTTTTTTCGAATTTACGGAGGACATTTAAAATAATGGTTTTTATTATACTATTTTAATGTTTCAGAAATTACATAAGTTTGTATTTGTAAATAAGAGTAAGTAATCATTAAAAATAGTTAATAAGCTAAAAATTCAATTTGAAATCTAACGAACTATATTAGATGTCTTACGACATATACGAAACTACTGTAAAAAATCAGTATATAATAATATTATAACAGAAATACACTCCCGACATATATTCCAAGGGGGCTGTTAATAAACTGACATTCGCAATTAATACACATGTCACATAATACACTGATAATTTCATTAGCATGTCTCATTCGTTAAATATAAAGCAATGTTGAGGGTTTTACAATTTGGTAGATTTATTTCACCATGGAAGGTGAGGTGTCGAAAGTGTGTGAGATTTCATCATAACCGCAAGAATGTAAATATTTAATCAACTTCCAGGTTTCATCAAGGACCTAGAGTATTTTATAATGCATTCCATTGTACAAAATGCTTAAATAAAATTCATATTCTGTGATGTCTAAAAAAATATTGTAAACCTCACCATTAAGGCGCAGTAACGCGAGTATTGATGCTTTATAGCGAGAAATCTTTATATATTATTTTGCAAAGATGTTTTTAATGGCAACGCCATATCTTCCTTATTATTTGTCAATATTCCTTATCCAAACATCATTTCAAAGCTTAAATTCCTTGCTATTGACGAAATAAACACAAACCGGTTAAATTTAATGTTTTCATTTTTTAAATTGATTAATAAATTAAGCGCAATTAATGAAATTATTTGATCGAAGGTGTTACTTTGCGGATATCTATCGTAAATAATTTATCCGAAATTAATTAATAGATTAACAATAGTTTCATCTTCCTACATTATAAACTGTTTAAATAGTTTATTATATATATTATTATTATTATTTATAACTTTTTAATTATTATTATTATTATTTGCTTAAGACATTTATTTATTAACAAATTTATTGACTATACAAACGTTTTATGTTGTAAGAAGAAAAACTACTGTTAATCTATTGCTGGCGGAAGTAGCTAAGAAATGTCGGATAAATTATTTCAATGAAATTATATTCAGCTAACATGTAAGAGGCGCCATTTATTAACAATATTTTTAACTGTCACGACAGCTGTTAGATTCTTTATATTATGTAATGTGCGAAAAATTCGCACGGGTCGGCTAGTATCTTATATTTTTTTTTAAAATACATTTGCTAATCCACCATTTGTAAATATAAAAAGCACCAAACACAGAACCCAGCAATAGATAGAGCGGCTCTTTATCAAAACTTGTATTAGGTCAGTAACTCAGTTATCGGCTAAAGACATTAGCCGTCGTATAAATTACTCCGAGATTGACTTCAACCCTTTGTTTACTCAGACTAATGTGCGGGGTTGTACAGCTGGATTCCACGTGGCGCTTACCCTTAGCTATAGATGCTTTTCGGGAGAATGAACTCGAGTTCATTGATCTGTGAATTATGATGCGATACTGGTAAGTGGACTGTAGAGATGTCTTCTTTGAAAATCATTTTTCCGGTAATCCACGCGAAGAATTCGTCTGAAAGCAAAAAATGGTAACGATATTTCTTATCGATTGACAATCTATAGGTAAAGTTTGTTTGTTTGTTTACAAGTGGTAATCTCTGGAAATACTGAAATGAATATGGAAGTTTTTTCATTGATAGAAAGCTACGTTCTCTCTGAATGACATCGAGCAACATTTTATTGCTATTAAATTTTATCTTACAAATAACGCGAACGAAGTCGCGGATAATTGTTAGTGATATTATATTTCCACACCTCTATGTTGTTCATATCCAAATAGTTCTGTTTAAATAAGATAATTAATTTATTAAATAGATATTAATATTGATTATAAGCCTTCTAGATTGAACTTCGTATTTTTCCGTACAAAAAGCCCTTTTAATACCTTAGAAATGAATTAAAACGCTATTGAGGATAAAACTAGCTTTATTTTTTCACCGCAGTATTTATATTTATTTTTCCAATGATTCGCACACTATCTACATTCATTAGTTGCAAAGAAAAATACTTTCATTGACATTTGCTTAATTTAATGCTTAGCTATTTTAGTAGATGACGTAGTTTATTTATCATACAAAATGACAAAGGAAATAATAGCAAAAGTAAATTAGAAATTATTCAATGTTATTGAGAATTAACTTAAAAGTGAAACAACACAAACTGAAAATTTAGAAAACCTCCGGATACAAATAATCTATTCATTGAGTCCATTCCAATGAAACCAAACAAGATATATTTGCTGAAAGTTGGTAAGGAGTTAGGAATCTTGCAGATTCCAAATGATGCTGCAGCATCAGGTCAAGGTCAAGTAACAGAATACCAAATTTCGACTCGTTCTGAAATGCGGAAGATGCTCACGTCCATTTATCAAATAGAAAAGTTCTAATAATCTTCAAACGGCTGAACAGACACACAAATAACTCTGTTTGCATCGGGGCTTACTAAGAAAAAGGCTTGAGAAAGCCAGCCGAACTAATTAAACTAACATCTTACATTTTATAATATAAGGTAAAACCACCAGTAATTGACACTGCACCAGTAGTTGACACTCTGACGAAGAAAATTAAATATTAAGAAAAAAAAGGAAGCCAAAGATCGAGATGGCCAAAATCACTGATTACTGATATATTTTTAATGTTATAAATATATATAGGTACAGTCAGTAATAAAAGTCGGTTAACAAACTCAAGACTTCAAATCAATTTAGTATCAAATATTTAATTTTCTTCGTCAGAGTGTCAACTATTGGTGCAGTGTCATTACTGGTGGTTTTACCTTATATTCAGTAATACCACGTGTAATCAAACTTAGAAAATTCATTTAGCGTGACATCGTAACCAATTTTAATGTACTCGCAACTATGATAGACGCATAATTCCAAACCTTCATAATGAAATCTGAAATAAAAATTCTAATATCACTTAGAGCTACATAAAAGTGAGTATAAATTTGAAACTAACTATACTAATTAAAATAAAACATAAGTAAACAATTTCGAAGCATTTAAAAGTATACGGAAGAAATCGAATACGACAGCTAAAATTAGTCACAGAATTTATGTAAACCGACAATAATTAATTTATTTAAAAATAACCCTGAACCGAGTCGACCGAGCACGTGTGTCCCCCGAACATTAGACTTGGCTAAATTTAACACAACTAGGCTTTTACTTAAGCGAGCAGTTGTTTATCTTTCTCTTCAGATAAGCTGAAACCGAGCGGAACTTCCTGCGAGATTAAACGGCTTTGTTAGCAAAGCATCACCCTTAACTTTACCAATGAAATACCTACAGGTACATGGTTAAAAAGGTCACGTAGAAGTGACTTGAAGTTACTAGATATAGCTTTCATTAGGATTCAAACTGTGAGTCTATATTTAAAAAAAATGTGTGTTCATATTGTACGCAGGTAATAAGTTATACTACTTTGGCGTAACAAAACAAAAATATTATTAATAGGGTTTTAAACAAAAAAACGAACATACAAACAAACAAAAAACTCTTCCTCTTTATTATATCAGTATAGATAGATTTATTGCGTTTATATAGTTCATTACGATTGTATAGTATATTATAAAACTTACTTATAAATACGAATACGTTCTTTTTTAATAATTATATTCACAGTACTGTACCTCCCATATTGTACTGGAAGCTAAGCGGCATACCGTGGAATCAAAAAACCAACAGAATGTTGAACAGAAATACTGTACGTGCAAATGACAACACAAACATTTGTGTTAAGCTCGCTAATATTGCCACAGACATCGTTTAGCGCTAGTATTCAGAGTCAGTGATGTAGTTTTCTAGTTAAGAAGAATACATTTCGCACAAACTGTGAAAATTACTGTAAGCATAGCAAATCTAATTATAAAATTAATCTTACGATATTTTAATTGAATATTTAATTATGTGAACTAAATTTAATCTTAGGTGTCTACCAAAAAAAAAAAATCAAGTTTCAAATCACTTTCGAGTTTTGCAATTGTTTTATAATATATTTGACATTAGATAGTTATTTTAATGATAATCCAGTTTCTTTATATTATACATTCAATTAACATATTATATTATAATTTGTTATAATTGTTTTTTTTTTTTTTTGTTTTGTTTCCGTATATTTTTATCTAACACGTCTGTTAGGAAATTTGGGAAATAATCACATGTCCCTACAGATCGAACTACATATTTATTCATATAGATAAAAATAGGAATTTTTGTAGAAAAATACAATGATGATTAAATTAATCATATATATAAATCACTTAAAATGTAAGTTTGAAATAAAATTGAGCCGAGAGATTTAAATTACTATACTTAATCATAATTCTAAATTAAATATTATTTATTCAATCAACTTTAATATTATTCTATTTTCTTATCTGAACCATCTGAAAAGAGAGTTGTTTTATTTTTAAAGGCGTTGTTAATATCTCTTTAAAATAAATATAAATGTGTTGAATTTTAGAATAATATTCGTTTCGTATTCCATTTAATATTCCACCTTCGTATTCAATACGCAGTAAACGATTCGTTGTGGAGGGAACAAAATAACAGTGAAAAACATTCGTTTTTGTAGGGAAATATTTGGCACGTGTCGAGTTTTCTTCTTCGACTTGATTCCCTTAGAGATAAGTAGGTGTCTGCGCTCTTAAATGCCGTCGCGTCGTTATTTGCATAACACGTATATTTCGTATTCAAATTGAAGTACTTTTACTTTAAACATTTTTTCAGTCATTTTAAATCTGATGTTTTGTACTCCACTTCTATACCCGAGGTTTCTTAGGAGTACTGTTCGCACATTGTATACGTAATGCAACGTCTACAGATATTTTCAGAAATACGACGCAGTTTCATTACAGTAGATACAAAGCCTTATCATGTTCGGCCTAAAAACAAATCTCTTAAAATTTAAACACCGATTAAATTAGTTTTTCTCTTTATCTATTGCATATTATTAAAAGTGAATAGAGTTAAAGTAAGCATTGCTGTTAATTAATCAAAGCTTATTTGTAATGGGATGTTAAGATCTTAAATCTGTAGTTCAGATCATTGTAACTAGACTTCAAACATCACAATAATTGTTACTTCTTCCTTAACGCTCTATTAAGTAAACTTTTAAATTTCTAAGCTGCAAAATGATAAATAGTTTGGCACCAATAGTTTTACCGTATTCCGTAAAACTTTAAAGTTATAATTTAAGAATTAAAAATAAACATTCCACCATAACACTATTATTTTCATAAGCCGGTAAATACAAATATAAGCTAAATGTTTTTCAAACACTGCCGGAATAAACCGAGCCAGGCGTGTACTAATAATTTTCCTACCACCATACTATGATTTCACATAATCCTCCTTAGCCGAAAGAATATTTTAAGAGTCAAATCCACGTGCATTGATTTAATTCTCAGCCACGCTACCATTGATTACTCATAATTTTAATATTACATAAGTAATTGAGCATAGTCTTATATTTTGTCAATCATTGTAATAAAAAGATACTAATAGATTACTTGTTCTCAGGCAATTCACTACTTACCAATGAATGAATGAACGAACAATCGAAAAAATTAATTGTTGAATGGATTATTGAATTTTTTGTAGGTGCATTGTGGAAAAATACTCATGCAAATTCAGTACAATCATCTCATGTGCCCGTACACGTTGTTAACCAAAGCTTTTGTGAGAAACACGATTAGATACAACAAAAAACTTAGTAAAACAGTATTTATAGCAAGATAGATATAAAATATAATATGTACGTTTGAACTGAAAAGCAATCCTAATACAACGATTATACAAATTATTATTTCTCATACATTTACAAAGCAAACAAATTGAAAATTAATACGGGAATATTTTAATAACGAAAAAAGGATGGTTCGCATAATCGACGTCCTCGAAACAGAAAATTAAAATTCTCATTGTAGAGTAAAGGGCCTTTGTCGTGCAAATGGACCCTTATTTCGAAATATATTTCAATTTCAAATTAAAAGATATATTTTCATGATAATACTCCGATATTATGATGAGTTAAACCTAAAATCTACTCCAACATTCATAATCGGTTGCTTTGTTTCATTGTTAATATACTTCTACCAAATATTTTTTTAGAATATTTGTGTAGATCGTTGATTTTATCTACTTGAGTAACTTAATGTTTTATATTTATTTTATTTATTAATTCTCGCTGCTTTTATTATATAAAAATCTAAAAAAAAATAGCTTTTTCGATGAACTAAAGTGCCGTTATTTTTTCCTTCGGATGTATCCTGGGATTACAAATTGTTACCTATTGGTGCAAACGATTGCACGATATTCCCTGTTTACAGATTTACGATGCGTTTTCATTAAGAGCGTATTTTTTCCAAATTTGGAAAATCTTGTAACTTTTCAGATTTAAAGTGGAACAATAACAAAATTGCTTCAAACGTGTGCTAACTAAGAGACTGGGATTGAAACCCATTAGTATAATTTTGAAATTTCAAAGTGAAGTGCGGGACAAATTTTCAAACCTTATAACGTTTTTCAGTTTGAGGTACAAACGAAAATAAAAGCGGTACTAACGGATGCAAATGAAGTACTATCAGATGATTTTTTTTATTCAGGTGTCAAGTTTATTTAGCTTTCAATCAATCTCGAAACGAACGCAGTCCAGCTAAGCATAATAGATTGCTTTTTCTGAGGAATGAGTTGGAACGCACAAGGCGTCAGAGGGTCTTACAGACCATATTCTTCAAGCTGGAACACAGCAGCTCGAGCACTGCTTCTTTGCATATGTTTGAGATAATTAAAAAACGTATACTTTACTTATATATATTGTTGTAAATAAACATAAATTAATATGTCTACCTAAAGAAGAGAATAATCCAAAATGATGATATACAATTTATATCTTGGGTAACATTTTTCAAAAATAATACAATGATTTTAATAAATGTACACTACATTCAACACAATATACATTTCTTACAAAAATGAAGGCACAACGAAACACAGATTTATGTTTGGCACAAATCACAATTTACACCTCAGAACGAATACATTTCGTATTTCAGACTTTACAGAGAATATTTTAAAATTCTTAAAACGTTAGCAACAGAGTTCAGATTTGTTTGAATTATCAATTTTTATATGTAAATATAAACTAAAACGTTTGCTAAGCGGCGGAATATAGAACGGTCATGCTGTTAGAACGTCGTGAACATTATTACGCTTAAAATTATTTTCATTTCTTGATTTGATTTTATTACTGTTTCTTTTCCTTAAACTTTAGCTTTGACTTAAACGTTTGCCAATAGCTATAAGGCTAAAACGCAAATTCGGCAAGGAAAAATAGGTGCAAAATTTAGTTTGTTTATTTTGTCACTATAAAACAGAAAAATGATATATATTATCATGGAAATTTAAACTAAAAAATAGATAAGATTTCTTTTCCTTTATACATATTTATTTTGTCTAACAATAAAAGTTATTATTACACGTTTGATGTATTTTGCAATTATATATGACTCTTTTACATTATTTATTAAATGAAAGCATAATAGACTATGATAAATTCACGAATATATTTTTATTAAAAATAAATGGCATTGATTACAAAATAAAGTTCACTTCGGTGTCAATTGAATCATTTGAAGCAAATCAGACAGACGGTCTGACGTCACGGGAAGCGAGTGCGGCGGAAGCGAAGCGCGGCGCGTTTCCTGTGCGCCGCCCCGTCCGCTCGCAAACTTGATCACCGCCCCAGAATTGGAATTGGAATTCCATAAACACTGAATCGTACTCAAGCTATTTAACATTCGTACCGTACAAGTGTTGATATTGGGAACAGCTGATGTCTTCCGATTTTATTATTCACGGGATGTAATTGTATGTTGTGATAATGATTTGAATTTCATCTGTTGTTGTTTTTTATATAACATGCCTTTCGGTGAAGGAAACTATCGGGATGAAATCATAGCACTATAGTAAGGCATTTTCTAATATCCACCGGGTTACCTACTTCCTTCAAGGTGAAAGTCTGTCGCCAGATACGTATATGTCTATTCTGGCAGATGTACTTGAGAATCACTTCCCCCTCTAGGCTTAGCGTGTTACCATCTTGGGCCACATCTTCACTCAAGATCAAGTGCGATTGTGGCCATAATACTAAACCTAAACAATAAAAAAATAGAACCTCAAAATTGTAAAGGCGCAAAAAACTAATAACTTTGCCATCTAGTGTTATAATTATGAACTACATAGGCAACCAAAAAGCATTCAATTATAACTGATTTATTTCTAGATGGTACTAATACACTGTTTTTGAAAAATAACATCGAGTGTGACATCACCACGATAAAACAAAAGGCTTAGCAAGCAACTTCATAGTTTAGATTGTTTGTAATGTACGCACGCAACGTAAAAATTCATTTTCAACACGCCTAAAAGAGTATAATTACAAAAAAATATTATAGGACTAGATAACAAACCTCCTCTCTTATTAAACGTACTGAAATTACGTGATAATGAGTCATTAACTCTAATAACGCTCGGTGGACAATAAAAGGGAGAGCTTCATTACCGGCTCTAACTATTTGCGTCGGTCTATTTTAGGAGAGGAAACCATCCGTCCGCTGGGGGTCCAGGGAGGACGTTGACAGTGCATTTGTCACCCGTCACGTCATGCCTGTTAATAATTATTATAGTACGTGGAATTTCAAAGCACATCTTCATTTCACATTTAATATTCTATTATTAAACACGCTATTCTGATTTTGAACCTTACTCAGCCGAAAATTCGGTGTTTTTCTTTTGGCTTGGTTTGTGAAGGAAATATTCAAAGCATAAAGTTAATTATTTTTAATTAAAAAAATATATTTATAGAATTTATTTCACCTGATAATGGAATAGTGAAAAATGATGTCACACTGTGCTTAGTGGGAGAACTGGCTCTCAAGTGCAGCTGCCGAATCCCACCATATTAGTGCTTGATGACAAGTTTTCAACTTGAGCGTGTTCGCTAACCAGACGGGAATTAGGAAATGAATTACTACCATGCAATAGTTTAATCAAGATGTTTTCCTTCACCAAAAGATCAGACTCATTGTAGATATTCGAACGCACATCGATCGACACGGTATCCGTACATACTACCACTGAGTCATCATTGCTGCCAATACTTCAAATTAGGTAATCGTATGTACAGAAAAAACAACGCCCACTGCAAAGAAACGTTCAAATAACAGTCCTTGCTTTTATGTCGTTTCGCTTAAACGCCTGATCAGCCTAGCTGGAAAATGCCTAATCCACGGCTTCCCTTTCAGCAAAAGTTACATTTTGTGAGTTTAATCTTGGTTAAAAAGTCATTCGTCTCGTTCTATTATTGATTAGTCTGATATTTGCATCATTTTTCATAAAGTTTTATTCAAGTTATTTCGTATATCATTTAGCAAAAACAACTTACTTAAATCATCAATAGGTTTACATTACGAAAAAGATTTCCAATCGGCCAATATACATCACGAATTCGAACAGCCGAAAAATTCGAGCGGATTTTATTCGCATGCAAAGCGGCAACTTACCGTGTTTTGCTTCTAAGTAAATCTTCTTTACGGAACGTGAAATAAAAGATTAAAAAATCCTTCGGATTATCGCGGATTCGATTTCCCTAGAACTTGTGAACTCGTCGCTTCAGAGTTAAAACGTGGCGTCGTGTCGTTTGGAATATTGTTGGAATAAAAAAAAAATTGGAGAAAGAATCAGAAAGTTCGGGGAAATTCTTCGAGAATGTTTTGGAGTCGCTTGACAGTTTTGCAGTAAGCCGTCGCGTCTACCAACAAAAGCTGAGAATTATTACGTATTTAAAAACAAGTTTTATATTCAACGATCATTATAAAAATACCGAACCTTTCAAGGAAAATTCTTTTTTTACTTAATTTAAATGATCATTGTTAATTTTAAAAACGATCGGTATGTATCATAATCGTTCATTAATTTATTACAATTTACAAATATTGCGTTAAAAGAGCTTTAAAAATAGATATCATCCAATTTACATTTGAATCATGATATCAAATATATAATATGTTTAATGGATTTATTAAATCATAGTTAAATGAGTTTCGATGTTCATATTGGGTATTAATATACGATTTTGATTTAATTTCTTTATTTGAAAGGAGATATGAGCGTGAGTTTTCTGAGATATGATTCAAGAAAATTCGTTCAGCCGTTTGAAGATTATCAAAGATCAGCTCTCTTCAAGTTGATGAATAGATTTGAGCCATATTCCACAGGTCTAATCGAGTCGATATTTAATGTTTTATTACTTCAATGATATTATAAGAGCATGGTAACCTTGACCTGATGTTGCAACATCCTTTGGATGAGGATTCTCACCATCTTACAGCAAATATGTCGTGTTTGGGCTCATTCGACTGGTTTCAATTAATAGATAGACGTTGAGTTTTATAATATGGGATTTGTTTATTCCATAACAATAGAAATAACAAACTTTATATTAACACGGAATACAACAAATAACTTCTACGTCCTATCGCGAGTAATCCCGCTGTAACAAACCAGTTTGACAGATGAGGAATCGATAGTAAAAAAAATCTCGTTTTGTCCTTTCTTCTGTTTAGAATAACGTACTGCTTATTTGCATAAAGTATATCACGCAAGATAAATAAACTGCATTGTAATTTACCTTCCTTAAGTGAAAACAAGCTTCGGATTTAAGTAGGAAGTTAGCTCATTTGAATTATTCGACAATATATGACTACGTGTCTTGTTATTTATAGAATTCTTTATGAACCATAGAATTCACTTAAAACTCAAATAGTTATTTATGATATTAGTGCGCTAAGTTGGTTTTTACAAACGAGTTCGTCTCGGGCTTACCATAGTCACGAGTTTGTAAAAACTAATTCCGCACGCGTGTCATACAACGTTTTTGAATAAATTTGCGAGAAAACAATACCATAAGTAATGAAGCAAACTTTTTCATTAGATTATTATTAATAGTAAATAAGACATTATACAGATAAATCAGTACTCTTGGAAATTTTACCTGCAATTTGCGCCTCATTCAAAATATCAGGTGGAGTAGATTCCATATTAATATCGGATTCCTCGCTTGAACTCATATTATTATTTTGTTTATAAATATCAGTCGAAAAGTCGCAACAATCTTTGAGGTTTCTGATATGAAAATGGGGCGAATTTGCAAATGGCGTCGCGTTCGCGTGGTGGAAATTAGAATTACATCTTTCATCTCATTTTCCCTTTATTATTAAAATGAGACAAATGTATTGATACAAAGTGCTTCCAAGCTTCGATCATTCAACTTATCTATTCTAGTAATGTGAAACTCCTTGGTGGAATTCTTATATACTTTATGGTGCTATATAACGGAGCGTGCGGTTAAATTTTTACCACACGCTCCGTTGTATGGTCAGTATTTTTTAACTGTCGAACAATGTATACAGGCTTAGTAAACGCATTTTATGAGCAAATGTGTTGAAAAAGAATATTTCGCCTTCTATTAGTTAATTTATGAAGTCTTAATGTGTACTTATTACGAGTTTTGTTTGAAACAAGTATTTGATTAATCTTCTATACCATTTTCTTACGACTCAGTCACAATATGTATATGTAAAACACATGTCAAGGATAAATTTGTAATTCACACTCTCTGACAGAAATTTAGGAAAATTTTTCACATCTACAAACCTTATTTTCAGCTGAAGCGAAAGTTGATTTTAATGTTATTTATTCAGTGAACAGCCGGGGAAATTATGCGAGGGCGGAGGACGGACGTGATGGAGAGACTGTCAGAGGCATTACTATTTCGAATCAATTTCACCGCCCTACCACGAGATGTGATGTCTCTCGAGACACGACGCGATATTAGATCGTGTTTTAAAATATTTGTAGGGAATGTTAGAGAGATGAGATCGTGATAAGTCGCGACTTATCGCTCAACATAACTTTAGTTGTTTTATGAATATAGCTTGAAGTTAGCTGGAAGAAAATGCTTTATGGCATTACGCTCTCCAAAGTAAGAATTAAAAAGTGAAATAAAATATTACTTCATTCTTTCAGTCATACATTCATTCATGCATACTAATTATTATAAAGATGATTCCGAGATAGTTAAAAGTTAAATTCTTAATCACCTTTTTTAATTACCACGTAAAAATATTTACTATTTTTTTTATACAACAAAGTTGGCAAACAGGCATAGGGCCTGCCTGGTGGTAAGCGGCTACCATAGCCTATGAACGCCTGCAACACAACAGATATCACAAGCGCGTTGCCAACCCGAACCCCCCTAACCCAAGGAGCTCTGGAAACCCTACTCACCGCAGTAACACAACAGTAGGTCATTTGGCTGCGATCTTCTGTAGGGAGGAGGTATTCCAACAGCCGGGCTGCTTCAAGTAGAGAGAAATCTCCAAAGAATTTTCTCTGTGTCCTACCTCTCTTAAGTCTCTCTCTTATTATTGATCAATAAAAAAAAATGAAAACATCGGATATCGAATCGATACTCCGCCGGTCTAAACCAGGTACCAAGACTTCAACAAACACAAATTATACCAATTATTGCATAAGTTTAATTCGGTATTTCTAGAAAGTTACTCACTCCATTTCACTGTCTGATACCTGTAGTACAACCAAGAATGATTCACCGACTTATCAACACAAATAATTTCCTATTACAAACATACACTAAACCGCTTTTCCAATTTTCCAGAATCAACATTTACTTGACTGAATCTTACAAATATTGGCAGAGACTTCGATATGTTGCCAATATATCATAAGGTTAGGATTTCAAGCGTTTTGTTAATCTCTAATTTTTCGGGTTCCGAAGTCAAAAGGAACCCTTATAGTTTTGGTATGTCCGTCTGTTTGTCCGCGGCTTAGCTCAGAGATTCTAGGTACTAGAAAGCGGTAATTTGGTATAGGTATACATATTAGTCAAGCCGAAAAAGTGGTCAAATAAAATCTTCAAAAACAAAATCGTGTAGGGTACCTCCCCTACACGCAAAGTGAGAATGATTTGTTTTCTCGTCTATCCCATCGTGTGGCGTGTCGTTAGATAGGTCGTTCAAAAATATTGCGAGTCTGTGAAGACCATTTTTCGATTCAGATATCTATTTGCGAAATATTAAGCTTTAAAGTACTCTGTTTTGTTAGAGTCAAGTGTCGCCACACGCCAACTAAATGATTGTTTTTGGATATGTGAAAACATTTAAGGTATATAATGAAGTTAAAAGGAAAACTATCAGCGGTGAGTAGGTTTTACAAGTTAACAAGTAATAGTCATTCAACTTATAAAATGTACTCGGACAATTTATTTCGTACAAATTCCATTGAAAATTTTAAAAGCCCTCGCTTTAAGTTTGCATATTGTGACGGGCAACTACGGAACCCTACACTGCGCGTGGCCCGACAGGCACTTGGAATAAGTTTTTATTATATCTGTGCGATTACAAATTCTACTTTTATTATCTCAACCCGCTTGGAAACAAATAAAATCATCTATATTTCAAATGTGTCAAATAGAAATTTCATAAATCGCAGATTTCATAAAGTTTAAAATACAATTTCTCATTATCCCAGATATGTTAAAGTTTAACTAAGTTTGTCATAGACGTACCTTTTTACAAGGTTTGAGCCCAAATGAGGAACTATTATTACCATAATTTGATGAAACCCACTTTATTATTTACATCCGATGTGGATTTAGTATATGTCATATATAGAAATACAACGAAATATAAAATATATAGGTGCATGTCGAAGTAAATATATTTAGCAAAGTTGTATACGTTAATAAGCTAATGGAACTATTTACGAGAAAACATAAGATCACTTTAAACTTGGTACAGTAATATCGTCAAAAATTTACTAGTCAATTTCCTATTTACTTATAACTGATATGAACTTATATTATACTAACGGTGTCATTTCACTTGTATCTCTGCAGAGATCTATTAAAACTTGATTATATTCACTCTGCGTCTCTCACGATGTAAGCAGAAATATATTGTAACTAGCTGTGCGGGGCGCAGCTGCGCATTCGCTTGTTACGAAGTAACTATTTTCATCCCATGATTTTATTTTTAAGCATAAATAATTTATATAGCCTATCAATTATGGAATTACATATACGTCTGTTGACGAAGTGTCTGTTTGTAATGTCAAAATAACAGCTTTTTACTTAATGCATATGAAAGTATACACGATACATATAACAAAAAAAAAACATTTTTTTTTTAATTTTTGTCTGTCCGTGTGTTTGTTTGTTTTGGGTAATTTCCAATTCGGTTGGACCGATTTTGACGGGACTGCCACTGTTAGATAGCTGATGTTATAAGGAATAACTTAGGCTACTTTTATTTAAGAAAAATAATTAGAGTTATGTACAAAAAATTTAAAACATTTTTTTAGAAGTCCACGCGAACGGAGCCTCGGTCTCAGCTAGTTATTTATAAAAAGTTTCTGTCACAAAAACTAAACAAACTGTACAAAAAAAAAACAATAGCATATATTTTAGTTCAAAACTCTGGTGTAGCTACTATGGCTAATCTAAAGAACATGTATTTTAAATAAGTTTCTGAACACGGGCTAAAGGATTAAATTAAATACGATTTGATTATACACCGAGCCACCGAAGCCACTGAGTTATTAAAGACTTCTGAGAGCATGTATATTTGTAATTATGCGTACAAGTGTGTTTATATTAAGTACTGCTTCGTTGTATTATAAAAAATAATTTCTAGTTTGAGTTTAAATAAATAAGCCAGTTTTCTACATATTGTTTTTATATTTAGCTTATAGTGTAGCATAGGGGCTTATTTATAGAGAGTTGCGATTAAACAATCTGCTTCTTCTAGATTTACTAGAACGTACCTGGTGATATCTACGTTTCTAGATATTAATATTATGATACTCAGCGTTTATGTTATGCAACCATAAAATACAATAATTATTTATACTGTAATAAAAATCTATTAACAATTTACGGTTCTTCAGTAAATTAACCGCGCGACGAATTTCACGAGTCACTTTTACCGATTCCATTTCTAAACGGCAAAATTCCAATTTGTTACCTCGAATCCTATTTGGTCCGTAAATAAAATTTACATCTTCAATCTTTTATAAGTTAAAAGCAACCGTTCTCTTTCACGCTGTAATGGATTTTTTATTTATTAAATTTATAATGTTGCTAACTTATTTGAGTATTTCATTTGGTAATTTAGTGAGCCCCATAACAAGTGTTATTTAATGGTGATTTTGTTAATATGGACCTAAGTATGAAGAAATAAATGGAAGAACAGAACGTCATATAGTGTAGATACAGTGAATTTCAAGGCGGGCAGAGAACTAACAGGCGAGAATATATTGTCAGTCAGTGTTACTATGCTAACTATGTCTGTAACATGTACGGACATCGCTTCGATCAACGTTAGTTCGAATCCCTGCAATGAGCCTGAGCTTTCGGTGACGGATAACATCGTGATGAATCATAGCATGGTGTTGTGGTATTGTCTAATGCCCTCTGACTAGCTAGCTACCGCCCTCAAGTTGAAAACTTGACGCCAGACACTTGAGAGCCAGTCCTCTAACTAGGTTTAGCGTGTTACCATCTTGGGCCACATCGCCCTTAAAATCAGTTGAGATTTTGACCAAACACATCAAATATATATAATAAAAATATATATATTTGATGTGAAAAGTTCTATATAGTTTAATAAGTTCCAAATAAATTTTATGTGTTTTCCATTATATGCCAGCACGTGACAAAATCTACTTGTTCGAAGAATTCACTGTTTATCATTTTTGAAGCGGTAATAACTCAGTGGTATCTTAGGTGAACACCGTGTTAATCAACCCAGGTTCGAATTATACGAGTTTAATATTTTGGCGAAGGAAAAGGAAAGGCTAGAGTTTTTTAATGCTCGTCTAGCTCTCTACAAACCGTAATTTGTACGTTGTTGTACGTAAGTTGTAAATGTACATATTGTTACGTACAATATGTATATTGTATAATTATATGTACAAGTTTATTTTGCTGGGATCTTCTGTAGGGTGGAGGTATTGTACCAGTCGGGCTGCCCCAAGTAGAGAGAAATCTCCAAAGAAATTTATCTGTGCCCTACCTCTCTTTGAACACCTCTTTCCCCAAGGAGCCTTAGAAACTCTACTCACCACAGGAACACAACACAAGTTTATTTGGCTGCGATCTTCTGTAAGGCGCATATAATCCACCAGTCGGGCGCCCCAAATAGAGAGAAATCTCTAAACAAATTTGCAACGATGTTTGCAAGAATTGTGGCATTACTCTTACCCCGCCTGTTAATTTCAGTAGTAAAAATAGTATGTTATGATTTCTAAGGGTGGAAGAACGGACTCAATCACTTAGATCCTAAAAACTAAGGACCACAAATAAATATAGAATTTTTCATTGTCAATAAAGTGTAACACCCGTGTAAATCACCTGTGAAATAATGCCACTACAATTAATTCGATTGACTAATATTTCTTTAATAATATGGACACATTAGTCACGCTAATTGCATAAAAGAAAACAACAAAAAACCTTCCACTAAATAACATAGCACTTTAAGGAAAACAAACTTTATGCATTATAAAAATGTATATTTGAATGAAGAAATATGCTAGCCATTCAATTCGACGTCTCACTTCGGCAAGAGGCCGTGATTTATCCGTAGCGCGCTAAAAGCACTCTGAACCGAATAAATAATAAAAAACCGAGAGATGGCAGTTTTGCACACTACATTAGCCATAATGGGTTTATATATGATGTAACAATTTTTGTCTCCAACATATATATACCCGCTTACCTAATGGGCGGCCAAAAAGCTTCACAACGTGAATTGGTATAGTAAAAGTTTGGTTTACATTAGCAAAACTAACTTAATCCACAACATACAAAGTTGTAAAATGTAATTTAAAAAGACGTCTTCGATTTTAATTGTAACTACATATATAAACTATGGTTAACGAAAGTTTTCATACAACATTTAAAATTTACTGATCATGACATTTAAAATAGCGGCCATGGTTGTTTTTGCATCATTAACTCAAAGATGTCTCGTAACACTATTTTTTAAAAGCGATTACTACTAATAGCCTAAATATGAATGCAAATGGATTAGCGAAATCTTTAAGTCATAATAACTGACTAAATATTTAATTTTTATCTGTTACTAAAACTGTAATTATGTAGGTATATATTCGTCTTTATTTATAATCTTTTTTTTAACCAAACAGGTTGTTGGACAGGTCACTCAAAAAATTAAAGATTCCAGAAACAAGACACACGACAACTACTCAGAAAAGAATGAATAGAAATGAAAATGTTTTTTATTTATTGCAAACGGGGCTATTAAGGTAAGCGTCCAAATATTTATCCACGGCGTAGACACGCGTCGGATGGAATGCATAAAATAAATTTTATTATTTTTATACCATAATTGTTCGTACAAGTATACTGGTTCGACATACACACAGCCATAGACACACGCGTGACATTCTTTCCATTTTTTAAAATAGTAATAATTAATTAATATATGTTAATAATAATAAATAATTTAAATAATAAAAATTCATGAAAACTGAAAGCTGTGACATTTATTGAATAAATAAATCATGATGTGTCCATATCGCCATCTATCGTAAAATTTAATACTTCAACATTTATTAATGGACAATATATTACCTACTTAAGAGAGGTAGGGCACAGACAAATTTCTTTGGAGATTTCTCGCTACTTGGGGCAGCCCGACTGGTGGAATACCACCGCCCTACAGAAGATCGCAGCCAAATAACCTAATGATGTGTTCCTGCAGTGAGTATGGTTTTCAGAGATTGTTGGGGGAGGGGGGTTCAAAGAGAGATAGGACACAGAGAAATTTCTGTGAAGATTTCTCTTTACTGGCGCAGCCCGACTGGTGAAATACCTCCATCCTACAAAAGATTGCAGCCAAATAACCATGTGTTTTGTTCATACGGTGAGTAGGGTTTCCAGAGCTCCTTGGGGTATGGGGTTCAAGGTCGGCAACGCGCTAGTGATACCTATGCTACCACTTACGATCAGGTGGGCCGTACGCTTGTTTACCACCTTTGTAGTATAAAAAATATATCGTAAATTTTCTGTGATATATTAGACATAAATATCCTCCTCTGCCATCATAGGTATCGTGGCGCAGTTATAGTAAGACCTACTATTGAACCGAGAGGTCGCGGTTTCGTTCCCGCCCATGACTGACTTGTGTGATGAGCATAATTGTCAGCTGTGTGCCTGAGGGTTACATATTTATGTATTTCAGCTGTTTAGCTACCATAATACAAACTTTGTCTGTTTAGTTTAATGACTAAATGGCGGCATCTGTAATCGTTTGCTTTAGAAATAAGAATCTTTGGTACTTAAGTATATTATATGTAGTTATAACTTCCTTGACTGTTCTTATTTCTTACTCGGTACAGAACTTTTGAATTATTATGACACTTCTAAATTTAATATAAATATGTATGAAAGTACCTTTTGCTACTTACATAATTATGTGATGGTTCCCAAACACTGTAGCGCCGACATGTACGTTTCGGAAATATGGACGCTTACCCTAACATGCTAAGGTGTGTAAGATTACGTCATTACAAATGCGTCACAGGCTCCCTGAATAACGACGAGGCACTTAACATGTCTCACGTATTTTAATCAAATCCTGGTAATAAAGTAAACCCGGGACTTTGTCGTGGGACGTTGCCAAATGTTCCACGATGGATATCAGTTTTACGGTCTAAGAGAGCGATGTTTTACATAATTCACTTGAAGTATGCATTGAAAATTTTATATCTAGATAATCATTTCCAGTCCCATATATAACTATTTAAGTAGCAATTTGATGATCACTATAGATTAGAGGAAGTAAAGTGTGTTTTGAGTTACGTATGCCAAATAAAACGACAACCTATGAATTTATATATCTGACAGTACGTCCGTTCGTTATGAGAACTTGATAGTTAATGGCGTACATACATTATCATTTACTTTTAAGTCTGTTTATAGTCGATACGTAACATAAGTCTAACCTCCGATATCCGAGGGGGAAAAAGATGTTTTGTTTTCAACAAGAAACAGGTAAAATACAATTATTTAAATACCTTGCAACAAAGTTGTACATTAATTATATATTGTAGTTATATTCCTCTCTTACATCTATTGAGTATTGTTTTACTAATTAGTCATTAATTATAATTTATATACAACGAGCCCTAAAATTTAAGCAAACGTTAACTATAGAACTATATGAAGGTAATAAACGCTATAGAACCCTCCGGAATAACGGATAAGGTATTTAATGTTTTCGCGACGACGTGATCCGGGACAAATCTCCAGAACGCGGCTGCTTTATGCTACGGGATAGGTATTATATCAACATTAATACATTTTCTTCTGTTTGTAAGAAATTAAAACAAAACCTTTGCATATTTTCGATTATAACAATGTAAAAATGTTAATATTTTTAATTAAAATAAAATAGTTTTTTAAACAATTAAGGTGACGAACAAACTTTCTGCTCGGCTGGTAATTTTTATTTTATTGTTATAGGTTTTGGTGTTGTGGCCAGTGTCTCACCTAATCTTAAGTGACGATGTAGCCTAAGATGATGACAACCTATATTATAATTCAGACCGCACTTCACTGACTGATAACGGAAGTAGTATTTAGTCGTATAATTCTTAGTCGTTTATTCAGTATTTATTTAATAAGTCATGTATGAAGCCAACACTAGATGGGCCGGCAAACGTACTGCACTTTCCAGTAGTTAAAGTCTCGATTACAGCGTCACCTATAGAATACTAACATATATATTTACCATCATCTCGAAAAACAAATATATTATGTAAATATGAGCTCAATCGATTATTTTTTTATCGTTATAGGTTAAGCGTTGTGGCCACTATATCACCTGATTTTAAATGACGATGTGGCCCAAGATGGTGACACGCTAAGCCTAGTGGGAGGACTGCCTCTTAAAAGCAGCTGCCAGAACACACCCATTGGTGCTTGGCTAGATATTTTCAACTTGACGGTGGTAGCTAGCCTGGTGGGCTTTAGAAAAAGCCCTGCCACCATACTATGATTTCATCACGATGTTTGTCTTCACTGAAAGCCCAGGCTCATTGCAAGGATTTTAACTCACGTCTATCGACGCGATATCCGAACACGTTATCAATAAGTCATCATTGCTTAATTAACCCTTAAACGGGCCGAACACAAATCAACTTATTTTATGGGTTAAGTAGAGTTTTGGTGTCATGTTTCATATTAGTTTATTAAAATGAAATAATGTTTTGCTGAAACTGAAAAAATAACTTTTTTCTGGTGGGAAAATATGCCCCTTTGTGAAATCTGTTAAAATTTGAAGGCAGTGGGAAATTATTTCCCTTTGCCCGATTACTAACATAAATTAAAATAGACTAGTAGCTTACCCTAACTTCACTTGTGAATTTATGTATATCCGTTATTTCAGTAGTTATGTACGGTACTGAATGTGTAAGGAATTATTACTTGGAATTGAGGGGAAGGGTCAGTGTACTTATGAAAAAAATAAATTTTTAATTTATAGAAAATTTTATTTATTGATCAAACGTTTTAGACATTGTTAGGAAATTCTTCTATTCTTAATGCAACTTTGCATGTTGGTCCTTTTTCTTTATTTTTGATGCTGCAGAATCAGCGACATTTTTAAGTGGCCTCTTTTTCTGGGAGGTGCACGTCTACACCTTGTAGTTAAATCTCATATGGTACGCCAAAATTTCACGTTTCTTTCTCAAAGATTGTACTCCAAACGTCTCTCAGCTTACATCGTAAAACGTACCAGTACTTATTAGACCGTTGTTATAAACATCGTCATTATCAGACAGATCAATATCTGATAGATTATCTATTATGTTTTAAAACGTTTTGTCATCCAATAGTCTATTCGGTAACAAATTTTTTATAAGAAGACTTGATCTAAAACAATATTAACAAACATTTAAAACAAAAGTTTAAAAATTTAAAAAAAGTTAAAAAAATAAATACCTATTTTTTATATGTATGGACGCAATATGGAGCTTAGGAACGGACAAAGGGAACTATTTTCCCACTAACAAGTATATATTTTATTAAATCGAATCACACACAAATATTCCTTTTTTACATTGAATAACATAACTACTTTACTTAGAATATAATAAATTTGTCAAAATCTAGTCAAAAATCTACGTATCAGAAAAGTTTCTAAAGAAAGTTTTCGAAAATATCCCGCGTAATTCACTAAATGGACCGGTTTTTCAATCGAGATTTTGTCATATGATCTGACGTTGACATTTGACGTGATTAAGTGTGGGGTTGTCAATAAAATAAAAAAATAACTACCAAAATTCTATTAAAATAAAAATTACAGTGTGGGGAGTTGTAATATACAACAAAAAAATATTGGTGTATTTTTAGTATTATTGATAAGTGGGAAAATAGTTCCCAGTACCCGATTAAGGGTTAATTCTAATAGATCAGTGTATAAAAACATTATGGTTGAAAGATGAACCACTGAACACACTCCCGTTTTCATGAAACTACATAAGGCTGAAACCGCGATCGCCAAAATACTTTAAGCGATAGCGCAACACGGAACCCCACTTGTCTCGTAAAGCCACTAAACTAAAGGAAATTTATTAAGGGTCTTGCCTAATTGCGGTCGACTTCCCACTCGAATCTCTAAGGTCCCGATTAATATTACCGAAGGCACTTTACACTTTATGATTTTTTAAACAAATCTGCTACCTTATTTACATTATCATTTTTTTATATTAAGCACATACAGAAAATAAAATAACAAAAAATTTGCGTGTGATAACTTTACGCGCGTTTGACGTAAATCTTCATTGTCATTGTAGCAGATATTACGTTTATACTATAGAATAAGTCGTGTTAAGAAGTTTTAGCGGGATCTTATGGTTTTTATTTTAAATCATTAAATTAAGTTATTTGGCCCAATATTATGTAATTTGAGTGGTATTTTACGTAATGTAGTTTGGTTATCGTGCACAAGGGAAGTGGATTATAAATAGATAATAACTAGGAATACGCATTTTCAAAAAACTGCCTGGACAGTTTTAACAGGGGGCCGCCATCTTGTTTAAAGATAAGAGTAATTAGAACAATATTCCATTCACGTGACGTTGGCAGATTTGTGAATATTCATTCACTAGTGACATGAAATAAGAAAAAGTTATCGTAGAATTTACATATACATTATATATACACATATAATAAAATTTAAGTGTCTGTTTGTAATTTCATAAAGTTTCACTAAATGCATTTGAAATCATATACAGTACTTTTAACAAAAACCAATTTTTAAATGTTTGTCTTACTGTCTGTTCCGGCTAATCTTCGAAAAGTTTGGGCCGATTGTGACGGGGTTATAAGGAGTTACTTAAACTACTTTTTATTTATAGTACACTAAATTACAATAGAATATATTAAAGTACACCAACAGTACCAGTACATGTAATAACACCAAGCTTTACAGATACGATAATGTAATTTCTCCTAAATCGTCTCTTGCATTATAAACGATACTTCGATGGTCATCCGTAGCGATGTTGTGTAAGTTGAGAAGATAGTTGATGGAAAATTGCGATATAGTTCTGCAATAAGCTTGTTTACTTGGTTATTGTGACCACACAATCGTGTGACCACTCATTAATGTATTATTTGTAGTGGTTTGCAAGCATTCTTTATTATTATTGCAAATTATAATATTTACCCTACTCACCGCAGAAACACAACACTTGGTCATTTGGTTGCGATCTTCTGTAGGGTGGAGGTATTCCACTAGTCGGGCTACCCCAAGTATAGAGACACCTCCAAAAAATTTGGCTTGTGTCCTACCTCCCTCAAACTACTCTACTTAGTACTTACGTCGCCAACGTTAATCTTTGTGGACTTCCTCCGCCACCTTTCTTTCTATCCGTTCTAGCCTGCACAGCACACCTGCATACAGTCTTTACTCCATATCTGCAGAATTCAGGCCTCATCCGGCCTGTGTGGTCCTCGGGAGGTATTTTAATTCCCTCCATTCAGTTACCTATTGCATGTTAGTTGGTGAGCACCACCTATCTGCCAAATGGGGACTCATTCTCTAGGAATACGGGCTCACACGAGAATAAAAGCAATAATTGTGGCAAAAAATAAAATATCTTTATATCAACACTAGCTGTGCCCCACAGTTTCACCCGTTTAAAATTATTCAACTGTGGCGGCGCATTATTATTGATATTACCAGCCGTCAACCGCCGCGTGGCTATGGGTGTCATCGGTGTGGAAGGATTCGTGGTGGTGCGGTGAGCTAACGGGACCTCGGACGCTCGCCAGCGCCGGCGCCACCCGACGGCGGCTAGAGAGACCGCGAGCCTACCGTGCGAGCTGGACGTATACGAAACGCTCCCGAACCACAGTGCTACGACCGACTCTCATATATATAATTGTAAATGATAATAAATCATACCATAAATCTTTCTATCGCGCCGCCAGCAATGCACTCGTATAGCGTATTGTTATTCTCACTGCACATACTTGCCTACAACTTTCCATATTATTTCACTTTCATGGATACTGCTCCGTTCCTTATAGTCGCAGCGTTAAGTTATTTAAGTTATTAAGCCTTCTTAATAACATTGAAAAAAAACAACAAACAATTTCTTCAGCTTTGTAATATTAGTAGAGATATTTAAATAAATACGCAATTTACTTACTTCTAATTATAAATTGTTTTATAGAGATTCCTCTTTCATCAAAATTAATTTCCGATTTCTATGAAGATCCGGTTTTCATTAGGAGCCTCCCCACATAAATATACATAGCTAGCACCCCGGTTGCCCTGTGAAGTAAACGCAATCCAATCTCTTGCTCGCTTTAATCATCTTCGTGCTGGCGTTGTCGATAATGCGATTTAAAAAAATGACAGACTTTTCCTCCAAGACTTATTCAAACTTTATTATCAGTTCTACACAGCGTGTTCATAACTGTAAGACAATATTTTAACTCTTGGTTTACATTTGAAAATTATATAGAAATGGCCTAAATATTTATTTAGAAACCAACACTGTTTCGTAACCGTAATTGGTATTCATAATTCAAATTTGGACACTAATTTGTATTAGAAACCGGTGTGAACATCGTATGAATCTGTCGCTTCTTGTGATGGGATTCGAACCAATAGCAGAGCGTTGTGAAGCGCTCGTACGTTCCCGTCCAATCACAACGTCTCGTCATGGCGCCATCAAGAATGGCGTCCGAGGCTTTTCGTCTTTACGCCGGTGCACGCGACTGCGTGCGTTTCAAAGTGGTTGGTTAGAACATAATCACAGATCAGCTATTAAAATATTAGGAGCAATTAGTCAGTGCCGATTGTGTGGTGTGCATCGGGAAAACAAGCGTGCGTTACCTACTCCGGCTGACCAGACCTGACCATCCTGGACGTTTCAATTACTGGACGAACGAGCGTACGTGGCTAAAGGTAAGAATTCCTGTCATAGGGGCGACGGATTCTTAAGCGCTTGTAGCCTTCAAAACCAATCCGGTGGCTGCTTCCAATGTGCGTGGTGTTCCATGCACAAACACTTTCCTTTAAAATCGTTTTAAAAGAATATTTATAAATACGAATAAATCGAAAGTAACAAACAAATTACAGGAATCCAGAAGATATTAAGAGAAGTTAGCAAGTTGAAAAAAAATGGAATTTAAAAAGATTAAATGCAAGTTACGGTTCAAACTAATACATACATCGTGATTTATTATTTTAAATACGCGGGTAAGTTTATGGAAATATATAATAACATAATTTATTAAATAATATTCCCCAAATAAATAGTAATATTAATAAAAAGATCTATTTCATTAAAACTAAAAAACACGCTATTATCACGTGCTAAATGTTATAAAAATATGATATAAACTCAAACTCGAGCAGTTTACTAGTAGTTACTGAAGAGTGCTTCACTATCCATCTCCTGGCTTCATCACCAGACCCTCGTTACCAAGTGTAATCTATTGTGCTCGTCAAAACAAATCATATGAGCCCAAACTCGAGGGGTTTACTAGTAGCCACTGAAGAGTTCCATTAGCCACCTACTGACTTCATTATCAGATCAGCTTCAAGATACCAAATTATAGTGTTGTCATCCGAACTGAAAGTTTTATTTCGATACGACAATTAGGAGAAGGTTAAAATTGACTTCTAAGATTGCATTACATTGTTTGTTAGTTAGTTACAAGTGAAGCTAATAAAAGCGTTTTAATAAAAAATAATAAATGTTTATAATGCAAATTGCCTGATTAACCAGATTTTTTATGAAGCCTTTTAATATTTAATTTATCCAACTAAACTCTTTGAAGAAACCTGTTCCGATAGATACTAGTTACACTTACTACATTATATTACACGGTGTCATCCGTATTGAAGTTTTAATCCGCTCCTTAAAAGCATGTTTTTTTTTCAAATCTGACTGGTAGGTAATTCCAGAAAGATTACCACGTTCAAACCTACAAACTCTCCAGTTTTATACTATTAGTGTAAGTAAAACGGAATAAAACTTTTAAACTCTGTAAATAATTAACCCGATAAATACGTCGATATGTGCAACCGGTTCAATGCAATTTATCATAGGTTGGATTAAAGCTTTCGTATTTTTCGCCTCCCAATTTGCGGTTTGTATCCGGTTTTATTTTAGGTCCATTGGTTCACCGGACAAATTAAGTTCCGTAGACGCTATTATAGCTTTTTGTTCTGATGTAATTTGGTGACTTATCTTTTGTGACCTTGTTTATGTGAAAATTGACTAGACATTTAAAGTGACTTCAGTTTGTATGGTTTATTAAGTTCAACGTAGAAAAAATGTTTTACTATAGCGTAATAAAATAGTTTTTGTTTTTCGTAGTAATAGGGCAAGGTCAAGTACAATCAAAAAACATTGATGGCCTTCGAGATATCAATAACCCATCGCCAGTCGCCGCTGTTACGCCAGTCTGCATAAATAAAAACTGAATATGCACCGTCTGTTCTCGAAATACAACACGCATATGCGAATCACTAAGCCGTGCTTTTTACGTGCATGTCCTAGCACCCCGCAATATTTTTTTGTTTATGCAGCTAATGTCGCAAATAAGCATACGAGCTGCCTGATATACGCGGTTTCCGTAACCTCTGGACGATTGTAACACGAGGTATCATTAGCGCGTTGTCGGCCTTGTTTAGAAATCCTTTCGTTGTCTAGAAACCCTACTAACTGCAGGAAACAAGACAAGGATACTTGGCCGCGATATTCTGTAGGGTGAAGTATTTCAGCAGTCGGGCTGCCCCAAATACAGAGAAATTTCCAAAGAGATTTCTCTGTGCCCTACTCCTGTCTTTGAAGTCCTCTGCTCTAAGAAGCTTTGCAATGCATTTTAAACACATATACGTGAATTTTATTTCATTTCGACTATAGTCTTCATTTATTTTTATGACCAATCGGTGATTTTATGATTTAACAATAAATTAGTTATTATGATTTATTCACATGAACATAAGTTTAATAATTTCATTAGAATTTAACATTTCAATCAAGTCTGGTAATCCAAAAATAACTAAGTTTAAAACCTGTATAATTGATTTCAAAGTCTCTTCGAGCCACATGCCCGGTTTCCTAATGTACCGTGAAACGTAAAGATGCTGGAATAGACTTATTTATACCTTTTAAATTTTATATTCTGCTAATATGAATTGAAAGAAATTATAAAAATAATTTTGGGGCTCCTCAAAAGTGATACTGTTAGAAGTACCGCACGCGACCGAGCGCCGCCGTAGTCGCTCTCTACGACTCTATTATTTCAGAAAACGAAAGGGCGGGCGGCGTCGCGTCGGCACTACACCGTCTCATAGACGCGTTCCTACGACTCTATTGTTTCGGAAAATGAAAGGGCGGGCGGCGTCGCGTCGGCACTACACCGTCTCATAGACGCGTTCCCTCACTTTCGCGGAGTCATTACCAAACTTAGACGCTACAGAACTATTAAGTTTAATAATGTCTAAAATTAGATAAAAAATATTATATGATATTCTGAAACAAACGCAAATATAAAATCACATGTTAAAAACGTACCAGTAAATAGCCATATGATAATGTGATTAAAGTAGCTACTTGTACAAAATCACTGTAGCCAAATCATTTGATAATCAAACATATATATAGTTATAAAATTTGTGATAAATTTTAGAAAAAGTGTTTGATAATATTCATCTATTCGTATTATAAAACTCAACGTATCTCTGCCCGTTTATGTTCTATTCACGTGAAAACCACTTATCCGATTTACATGTTTTTTATTTTAATTCATAGCTATGTTATCTGGCCAGGTTATAGGATATATTTTGTAAGATAAAGTAATATACAAAATAAGTAGTGACGATAGTGGTGAATCAATTCAGTAAAAAGAAGCATTTGTAGCGCTTAAATGATTTACGCTGAGTAAACCATAATAGATATATCAAATAAATGTTCTACATAATTGTAGATTTTAAAAATACCTATAAAAAGACCGTGATAGCATATATCTATATTCTAAGGATCGCTCACAATAAGCATTTTTGTTTTCCGTCTTTTGATTGGGGGCAGCACGATTCTCGCGTGCGCTCGACCTACGGCATTCTGTAGTCCACGCAATCGTAGCCGCGGGCACAACTAATTATCAAATAAGCCCAGTTTTGTCTACTTGGTTCCAAGTTTATATACTTTATGTACAGCATTTACCAATGTGTGAATAAAAATACCAGAGCCAAGTTTTTGTTTCTATTTTTTTTTATCACATAAAACCTCTTTCAAAATAATAATCATTTCCAGTGAACATAAATCAACATATCAACCCAAAGCGATTTATCGTCGGAACTTATTGTAATTTATGTTCACCAATAAGTCAGGGCCGTCCAACTTTTGGGGTCGCACTTCATTATTTCGTTTGCTTTTAATTTATACAAGTTTCTAATATAAAGTTATTCAAATTGTTTACACACCGTACAGGGTTGATTTATGTTTCTAGTTCAAGCGGAATTCATTACACTAAAGTAAAATTATTCAAATTAATCAGTAGGTATTTTCGTGTAAGCTCATTTAAAGGTAAATAGACATACACGGCGACACACGACTCTGGACACATAGTCTATAGACCAAAGTCACTGTGTGCACAGCGCAGAGACATCGAATAGTACATAAAGTGTTATTATTGCTGCCGTGGAGACAGTTCGTATGCGGTGTTTTCAATACTTAGCTCTAACAGTGGATAAATCGATTGCGACACAAAAAACAGCTTGTCGTGTAGACGCCATAAAAAATGTCGTCATTTATGTCAAGTGTCAGTGGCGTTGTGTATTTTAACCTTATGATGAAATGGATACAATTCGAGAATTTATCGATAAGAGAGATCACAGTATCAAATAAAATTCCGATCCTCTATGGAACGCTTCTTTCGTGCGTTAAAGAAGAAATTTTTTCCAGTAAACGTGCTGGCCCTAACTGATATTTATTTTAATTAAGCACATCAGAAGTCTTAAAATAGTCTAAAGAAATGAGATAGAGTCTGTTGAAAATCGAACCTACTTTTATTTTTATTTTACAATATTCAATTTGAATTATATATATAAATGTCTCGGTTATTAAAAGTCATTGGTAAGATTCCGTTTAAAAATTGCCTTTCTTTTCTGTTCTCCCGTAAATAACCCTAAAAGTAAGCTATATGCAAAAGACTACACTAGAGCCATATTAAAATAAAAGAGTACTGCAGTAAAAGTCCCCACTTCGATGGCAAAATTATAAATATTCAAATAGCAGCGATTGACCATTATTTTGTAAATAATAAATTAGTAAAAAATATCCCATGCAGAAAATGTAGCACCATTAATGCCGTCAAAAATTAAAAGCATATCGACGGTGATAATACTAATTTACTAACGTGTAAAGTTTGTCAAATGCACAGTAGTGAATTAGCATTTCCATCGTCGGTATAATAAAAAAGTACAATTAGTTGGAAATATTATAAACGTTGTTTCTTTGTTGTTTACTAAAAATAAATAAAGGACTTTTATATAACAATGTTTATCAAAGAAATGTTCTGTTCAGCTAATAAGCTCTAACTAAAAGTCATGTAGAAACCACATTGACCTAGATAGTAAAGTTGAAATTTATTGCAAGAGCTGAGCGGATGATAATTATTTATCATTATTTAAATTAGTATTAAAATTTTACATTAATATAATGAGTATCACTAAATAATATAAAGCTGTATTGAAATGATTTTTAGTTTTTTGTTAGCGAAAGTATTTTATTTTTACCCTTCGCCAAAATCTTAATATATATCTTTAATCAATTATTTACCTACTAATTTTAAAGTCTTACTTTTTAATCGTTATAGGTTTAGCGTTATGGGCACAATCTCATCTAATGTTAAGCGACGATGTGGCCTCAGATGGTAACACGCTAAGCCTAGTGGGATGATTGGCTCTCAAGTGCAGCTGCCGGAACACACCTATGATGCTTGGCGACAGATTTCCAACTTGAGGGTTGTAGCTAGCCAAGCGGGCATTAGAAAAAGCCCTACCACCATGCCATGCCACCATACTTATAGTTATTAAATGTTTTCGACACACATATTGAAATTTACAGATTAAATAAACTATCATGCACAGACGTTATGCCTGATATATGTTATCACGAATGGTATTTAAGTATTTTGGCAAGCAGTAATATTTAGTTAAAATTTATATTTCAGTATCCAAGTCTTGCCTATATCCAATGAATGTATTATGCCGCTGTAAAACATTGAAATCAAAGACATTAATTAAACTACACAAAAGATGCATAGGAGACATATTATTTAATTTTAATCTACCTACAATTTCCAACGGTGAACTGTTCACACACTCTATTGATCGTGTTAAGAGGAAAGCATGTTTTTTTTTCTCGATCTGATTATACTGTTAGCCATATGGTCCTTGAAGCCTTAGACGGCTTTTACAGTTTCACCGGGCTTGGAGGCGAGTGCGAAAGCGAGGCAACACGTTCAAGGGTACCAAAGTGGCCGTACCTTGACTTGGGCTGTTGCCGATCATGTGAAAAAGTCGCGATCTGACTAATGGAAAGCATGTATTACCAACAGCCAATTTATATCCATTTACCTAGTGACAGATATTAAACTACTATGACTGCATAAACAAGACTCAAGTCATCGTAATCCAGTTGGCAAGTATGAACTGTTCGTATTCGTACAATAAGGTGATAACTTTAAAATCACTAAGAATATTTCGATTTGCGTTTTATGATATCCTTAATATCAATCAACTAAGAACGACTGAAATTTAGAGATTTTACTACGTATTTCGTATTTAATGACATGCTGCAATCAATAAATTAGAGTGGATATTATGGATTTGAAATACATAAAATTGTCGTATTGAATTTGAATTAATGACGTTAAAAATACTAATAGAACTAATAAACCAATCACTTTGTTTGATACAAATTAACCACAAAATCCGCTACCGCTCCGCTTGCCACTATGTGGTTATACGATCTAATCCTCTGTTTATGAGGGTATACGGGAAAAGTTATGGTGTCGTTGATTGGTCCACGTCAACTGTCAAATGAGATAACACAGGGTCTTCTACCTTTTCCTTCCACGGTCTAACTATCATTTGTTCGTGTACACGCCTATTTGGAGATATATAGGATATTAGCTAATGGCATTGGCTCTGGTCGCATGTAATTAATTACATTCATGCGATTTCTTTCTTTTTTTACACGCTCTTATATTAGCTTCACTTGTTACTAACCAACAAGAAAATCTTAGAAGTCAAGTTTAACCTACTTCTCATTGTCGTATCGAAATGAAACTTTGTATGTATATGTAGTTCAAATTACAAAATTATAATTAGGTATCTTGGAGATGATCTGATGAAGGAGCCAGGAGGTCGATAGTGGAACTGTTCAGTGGCGACTAGTAAACCCCTCGAATTTGGGCTCATATGATTTTTTTTTGACGAGTATAATAGATTGTGTTTACCAACGAGATGTTATTATAAGACTAAATAGTAAAAAAATAAAAATATGTGACTTAAAAAACACGCTTTTATCACGCATTATAAATATGATAAAATAATTAAATTGACTTGTATTAGTACCGAAATAAGTACCTATTGCTAATATTTTAACTTCATTGTAGAGAAATGTAACACGTAGGTGAAATAAATTAAATAATCCTTTTAATTAATTATTTTATGAGAGCGATCCTTCAAAGGCCACTGTTTAATTTGAAACTTAGTTTTGAGTCTATCCTAAAAGCTTCAGCGTAAATCGCCGCCATTCATTCGCTTTCGTACTGTTATTAAGCTAAAAGCTTGTTCATAACTTTCAGGCACGTGACCGTCATTTTATATATATTCAGTATATTTTTTATCTTTACTAAACAATAATTTTAAGGGATTTTTTATATGTTATATATTTTTATGAGTTTAAATTAGTCATGTTAATGTATACGTCGCACGCATGATTGTTACAAGTACCGGCTTCCCCTACCACAACATCATATTTAATATAATACTATTTAAAATAAGTCGGAGAATCGTGTCGATGTGATTATTGAATCCATATTAATGACTTAGTATTCGTACTATTGACTTAACTATTGGCTCACACTATTGACGGAGTGCGATAGCAACAGGTGTACTTTGTGACCGCACGCACTTTATAAGCAGGCAACAACCGTCTTGAGGATCCAAACCCGGTGAAGCTGTAAAAGCCGCAAAAGCTCCAGGGTCCCTAAGGCTAATAGTATATTCTGATCAAAAAAAAAAAAAAAAGCTTGAGGATATTCTCGTTCGAGCTGCTGGATAGTGAAGATCTCAGTTAATAAGTCGACTGTAATAAACACTGTTTCCGAATGCCGTCTTGCTGCGTATTACACTGTGTCATTGAAGTGATGACGTAGCTGAAGGTGATAACACGCTAAGCCTAGGGAGCGACCGGTTTGAAAATGCCATATCACGATTAATACGATGATTTATCATGATGTTTTACTTCACTGAAAGCTCAAGCTGCTAGTATGATTCGAACTTTGGTAAATCGACGCCATGATAATAGATCTTTCTATAAGATATTTCGATTTGAGAATTTTTCATAATATGCTAAGAAAACGACAAAACTAGTACAAATATAAAAGTCGAGGAAAGTAAAGAAAATCGCTTCAGCTGTGAAAAAACATTGGCTTTCTAAGCGAGTTTTATTATCTGTATAATGATGAATATTCTGCAGAGTTGTTTGACCTTATCCCATCATCGCCCTTCAACTACAGAACCACGCCGACTGGTCTATAGAGCCACAGCTACACGGCTGCGCCCATCACGGCAAGAACAAAGAACTACGCAGATTCTTACCAATGCCGTACCGTGCGGATATTGAATGATCTCCCAGCTAACGTGTTTTCTTCTACCTATGATATTAGATTCTTCAAACGAGGCGTAAAGAGGTACTTCAGCAAGCCGGCATAATAACATGAAATCTTTTATAATAATTAGTTTGCTATTTGGTACTACTTTTACGTATAAACGTTACGTCTATTCTATTCTTTGGTCTGAGGCGCGTCACTTGAGAATGGCTGGACTGATCTATTTTTTTTAATGTCAGTAATAGGCCGAATAAGGTATTTAGGGGAAGAAAAAAATGGAGAATATTTAATTGTTTTTCCTATTGGTTTATTTGAATGATGATGGAAATGCGTAATTCATGTTTTTTGTTCGAAATTTTCCGTTTAATATCGGGATAAGTTGCGCTGTAATCAAGTTATAGACAATTGGAAAGAGCGGAAGAACTTCTGCGGGCCCCAGCTAGTTAATAATATATGAGAATTATACATGCTGTAAATTCATTTAGGCAAATTATTATTAAAAAACAACACGTTATTTAATAGAAACGCGGTCGACAAGTCCCGACTGTGCCCTAAGAACCAGATTCAGACAGAATTGAGCGTGAGAGAAACAACTACAGCTCGCACTAATTATACTTATTTATAATAAATCCGTATTCCCCTGTTCCTGAAATTTAACCTATTAATTAATTTAGTTCTATCTTCTAGTTTTATCTTATATATTCGTAAAAACTGTTTAATAGATAGCGATGGTATAACTGGACAATTTAATAATTTGAGAAGACTACTAGTTAATATAATAATTAAATTATTAAAAAAGAATAATAATATGGCTGTGGTAGATATCATTATTTTATTATTTACTTAGAATATAAACGAACCTTATATCCCGCCGGCAAACTGAGATTTATGCAGTTTATTGCATCAACTAAGTTAGTCACTACTTTATGTCAGTTTCATTGTTGAGGGATTGTTTAAAACGATACAATGTCTGTTTTAATTCAATTTAACACTAAGTCGCTAAAATAAGCAACGTATGTAGGTACTGATATTTTTCACAAACTCATATAAGAAACTATTATTTCGGATATTAAAACAAAGCGATGATGGCTCAGTGGTAGCGTGTTGTGTAGTGTAGGTATTTTCCGGCAGCTGCACTTGAGAGCCAGTCTTCCATTAGGTTTAGCGTGTTATCATCTTGGGCCACATCGTCACTTAACATCAGGTGGATTGTGGTCACTACGCCAAAAACCTATAATGATGAAAAAAAAATCGAAATTTAATTCATTAAGATGACTTTATGTGTGAAAACATGCATACTTAAAGAAAATATAGCAAAATAGCAATCATATTAAAGGATTTTTTCTTTCTTCTTGATAACAATTTATGTAGTTATTAAAACTTCTTAGTCTGTGTAGATAATTACTCACATCTTTTTGCACGGATATAACGTACGGTAAAATTATAAGGATTATGCACGAAATTGAGACCGCTCTCTGTTATCATATATGAATAACACTAAAAATACCTCAACTTTAAAATATTTACCGTCCAATTGAGACTGCATTATTTTTTACATTACATTACATCCTATTAGGAGTATTAAGAATATTTAACAATTATTATATAAAGCATATCAAGTTAAAATTGGTGATTGCGGTTTGCATTGTATGCGAATCATGCAAAAACTACTGGATTTATCAATTTTTTTTCTTTTACTCCATATAGTGGCCCTTAACAAAAAAAATATATCACAATAACTTCATAAACAATAATTCTGTAGTCCCCGCGAGCACTGGCTGTTAGTGGCGATAAAAGTCTGGGTACTATTGATGAAAATATTTACATTCTTCTCAATGAACACTTCACCATTTAAATGGATTTGAATTTATATTGTTAGAAGAACTGTGTCTTCACAGTTATGATCTTAGATGATATATGTCCCGACTACTTTGAATATAATTCATAGACTAGAAATATAATTCTCACATTACGAAGGAGTGACTAGACGATGTGAATGGTTCGACGATCCAAGAGAGAATGTATTTTTTTTTCGATCTGAATATTGTGTTAGCCTTAAGGGCCCTGGAGCCTTTGCGGCTTTTACAGCTTTACCGGGCTTGGATGAACCTCTTCGGATATCCTTTATATTTATATGAGTGATCCGATAGTAGTCGGAGGTATCCGAACAAAGCCGAAAAGGTCATTCAAACATGTCCGAACACGTTTAAAATCCGTTTTGGTAGTACAATCCACTTATTTTGACGGTAATTAGATTATTCTTAACCGTAGAAAACTCTCTCCGCTAATAATAATAGGTCTTTACCTATGAAATTGCCGTTCTGCAGTACTGGCCATTTCAAATCAAAATAATTTTTGTTTGGCTAAGAATTCTAATTTCATGTTAATTTTATTTTAAAAACATGGAATTCTTTTTCCAAAAGTAGTCATTTGTTTATTGATTAGTGTTACATTTTCATCGCATTTCAATCTTTTTTGTCATCATGGATACGTTAAAAATTCGAGTAATTATGGAATATGAGTACCGTCGTGGCAGTAACGCGGCACAAGCGGCACGCAACATCAACGACGTTTACGGAGCTAACACTACAAACCAACGCACCACCTGTTATTGGTTTGCTCGCTTCCGTTCTGGGAATTTCGACCTGAAAAATGAACCTCGCGGTCGTCCGAAGACTTTGGTCGACAATGACGAATAATTAAAGGCGATTGTGGAAGCTGGTGATACACAATCTACGGCTGAATTAGCAGCAACTTTCGCCGTTTGCGTCAAAACAATATTGGTCCATTTGCGTCAAATTGGCAAGGTAAAAAAGCTTGACAAATGGGTGCCCCACGAACTCAATGATCGCCAGCGCGAAGTACACGTCGAGACCTGCCTTGCACTGCTCAACAGACACACAAATAAAGGAATTTTGAACCGCATTGTTACCTGCGATGAAAAATGGATTCTGTTTGATAACCGCAAGCGCTCAGCAAGTTGGTTGGATCCTGGTTCAGCACCTAAACAATGCCCTAAACGAAAACTTACCCCTAGAAAAGTGATGGTCACTGTTTGGTGGTCTAGCGCCGGTGTGATTCATCACAGCTTCTTAACAAACGGGCTGAGCATTACTGCAGATGTGTACTGTGAAGAACTGAACACAATGATGGAGAAGCTGGCACATCTCCAACCAGCATTGGTCAATCGCTCGTCTCCGCTGCTCCTGCACGACAACGCGCGACCTCATACTGCACAACAGACGGTCTCCAAGTTGCAAGAACTGGGGTTGGAAGTTCTCCGTCATCCGCCCTAATCAGCAGACGTTGCGCCTACAGACTACTACTTTTTCCAGAATTTGGATAACTCCTTGGCGGGAAAAAAATTCAATACTCGAGAGGCAGTACAAAATGCCTTTGAAGAATTTGTTGCCTCCCGTCCAGCTGATTTCTTTAAGCTGTGGCAATAAACTGCCACTGCGCTGGCAAAGATGCATTGATTGCATGGGTGATTACTTCGATTAATACAAATAAAAAATACATGAAAAAACATCGTTTAATTTTTTTCGTACAAAACGGCAATTTCATAGGTAAAGACCTAATATTTATATCCTATTTTATTCCTGTAATACCGCAATTCCTTTTTGAGAACAGTGTCGGCGCTACCATTAACTGGTGTTTCTTGACTCTCGTTTTCACTTGGCGAGTCCACATCGTGGCAAGAGTATTTTTAAGCATGGCATTTTGACCGCGCTACATCTGTTCCACATGAAAATCCGCATTGATTATTGAGAATGTCCAAATAGGTTCATTGTCCAAATAGCACAGAATAACACATCAGCTCTGGAAATACTACTCACTGCAGAAAAAAACACGCCTTGTGTATTTGCCTGCGGTTTTTGTAGAGTAGAGGTTGTTGCAGCCGCGCAATTTAAATCTGTCGCGTTAAAGTAGGTAGCTGTAATTTTTTTTTTCTCCCGTCGCGAATAATTATAATATCCAGTAGGGTAGTTTTACGTTTTGTCATTGCCACTCTCGGACACTCGCGTCGAACTCTCGTTGAAGCGCTGTCGCGTCCGCACGGTGCAAACTCTCTCGTTTTCGAATATTCCACCACAGCCACACGCTCCAGTATCGACCACTGTTGAGCCAGTTTAAGTGAAGGTGCATACATATACTTCAAGCCCTGGTCGGCGCCGACCACCAAGTACCACAGAACGCAGAACCGGTGAGTTGGCATGACATTTTAAACGTTACATATTTTCGCTGGATAGTATCGCATTTTTATACTTCGCCTTTTAGCTTCGCATCACAGGTCGTTCTCAGATTCGCGTGGGAACGACCATTAAAAGTTGGTCCTTCCGAGACGGGATCCTTCTTATGGTAAGAGCAGCTAACCTGCCTCATCATCAGAAGTGACGTAATAACCCGGCATATCATATTTCGTTTCTCGAACATTCGCAACAAGTCGCTCACCAATTCAAGTACGTCGTTAGTCAATCGGATCTATATAAAATAGAAAATTTCGTAAATATTTATCATTATAATATCGTAACAAAGTTATATCGATGTAATCTTTCAATTTTTTTTTTTCTTTAAGTCGGTCATTTTATTTCTTACCTGCATTTTTATGTCGCCCGTATTTATACTTGAAAAACGTAAACAGGTAATAAACGAGCGGTATTATAGAACATTGTAACATATTCTTATTAATTTATTGCAATATCATCACGCCGTGTGCTTAATAAGATAAGCATTAAGAGTAAAATTATAGTTTATGTTTATTAATATATTTTGTTTGTTATTTCAAGAAATTAATATTATTTGGTTAACTTATTGTTTCTATTTGCGTTAATATACAGTCCATTTAATTCATTATCGTTATACATTATTTTTATTTGTCTTTTGTTTGTCGTTTAAAATGTCGAAGGCTGCAGCCGCTCGTCGTGGTTTAGAGTTGAAGCGATCTATTGCTATCAAACGCATTGATGACTGTTTGCTATCAGCCTTAGAGGCTCAAAATGATAAATCTCGTTTGCCGGTTTTTCTGTCGCGGTACAGTCGCCTCGAAAGTTGTTATGCGAGTTTCGAAGCACATAATTTAAAAATTTGTTCGGAAATATTGGATACTTCAGAGTTGGAAAAAGAAAACGAAATCCGTCACGATTTTGATAATAAATATTTTGAGATAATCCAAATACATTCCACACTTACCTCAGCTTCTCAGTCAGATGGACATCAGCTTGACATATGTACCAATGATTTGTCTGTTAAACTACCTCGTTTGAACTTATTGACCTTCAATGGTGACATTACGTTATGGAGCTCATTTTATGACATGTACAACACTACCGTACATCATAACAAACGGTTATCGAATATCGAACGTTTTTCTATTTTAATTTCGCTTCTTTCCGGTGAACCTCTTAATCTTCTGAAAGGCTTTCCTCTTTCAGGTAATAATTACTTAGATGCGTACGCTGCCTTGATTGATCGTTATCAGTGCAAACGTAAATTAGCTTTTCGTTATTGGGAAGAGTTACAAAATGTAACACTTAAATCGAACTCTCCACGTGAGTTACGTCGTCTCGTGGACACCTTCAAGGAGAAGATTGCGGTATTAAAGAATTTGAAGTTACCTGTAAAGGACTGGGATTTCCCTTTGTTTTACCTCTTAATAAATAAACTTGATCGTGATACTCGTCAACGTTTTGAATTGCAGAACGATGATAGAGATATTCCTAGCTTCGATTGCCTTCTAGAATACCTCAACAAGGTCGGTCAAGCACTCGAGCTTGCCGAGCCTCAGATAAGTACAGCACGTGCCCCTGTGCGACTGCTTCGCACCGCCGCTTCTGGTGCCATAGCTGGTACTTCGCCCACCTCTTACTCACGCACGGTGCGCATGTCTCCCGCATCCGCGCCTCAGGAATCTTATGGTAGGCACACTCGCGCGCCTATTACTAACACTAGGGCTTTGATAGTGAACCCACCTTCACCAAGTAATATTTTTTGTGTTTTATGCAAGGCACAGCATAACTTAGCGAATTGTCCCACTTATCGTGATCGCACCCCACGTGATCGATTCTCTATCGTCAAGGATCATAATCTTTGTGTGAATTGCCTTCGTCAAGGTCATGTGGTTAAGTCTTGCTCGTCGAACAGTCGCTGCCTTAAGTGCAAGGCACTTCACCATACTACATTGCATTTTGAAAATTCGGCAACGTCAAATGCTAACGTAGTTTCTACCACTTTACCTATCGTTTCGGATGCCTGCAGCATCACCTATCGCTTCATCTTCGCCAACTTCACACACATTAGTGGCAGGCTCGAGTTCTGCCACGTATATCTCGCTTCTCGCTACTGCTTCCGTCGAAGTTTTAGATAACTTTGGTAACTACCGCTCAATTCGAATCGTTATAGATAACGGAAGCCAAAGGAACTTTATTACTAACAGGTGTGCTCAACGTCTAGGATTTACTTTTAAGAAAACCATGTCTCTTGTTGAGGGCATTGGTCAGTCATCATCTGTTGCGACTAGTTCTACCGTATTTCGCATCCGTGGGCAACAATGTTACCCCGACTTAGTCGTCGAAGCTCTCGTTATTCCCAAGATATGTGGCGAGATGCCGTCTAACATAATAAACATCGCTCATTGGCTGCAGTTGATGAACATCAAGCTAGCTGACTCAAACTTCAACGTGCCTGCGGAAATCGACGCGTTAGTCGGCGTTGATGTATTTTGTCAAATAGTATTAGGTGAACGTCGCGATTGTGGGCCTAATGGACCCGTTGCCTTTAACACCAAACTTGGTTGGATAATTATGGGAAATATCGCATGCTTACCATCTACTACTTGTAAGTCGATGATTTGCTCATTTCAAAATCTCGATCTTCAAATTCGTAAATTCTGGGAAATTGACGAGCTTCCCAAATCATCCTTACCTAGTGATGAAGATGCTCTTTGCGAACGTATATTCGATACGACGCACCGCAGAGATGTCGATGGAAGGTATATCGTTCGTTTGCCTTTCGAGACACCCATGCCTACTTTTGGTGACTCATACACTTTGGCACATCGTCGATTACTATCTCTCGAAAAACGCTTGGCACGTGATTCTCAACTTCGTGAGGATTACAATGCATTTATGAGAGATTATCTTGATTCCGGACATATGGAAAATGTTGAAGCAGCTTGTTCCAACCGAACTTATTATATACCACATCACTGTGTGCTCAAACCAAGTAGTTCGACCACAAAACTACGTGTGGTTTTCGATGCCAGTGCTAAGCCAGCTAGTGGAGTTGCACTTAACGAGCAACTACTTGTCGGTCCAATATTACAGTCAGACATTAAATCAATCCTTCTTCGTTTTCGTTTACATTCTATAGTTTTCACTGCCGATATTAAGCAAATGTATCGCCAAATACTCGTGGCTAACGTTGACCGTGATTACCAAAGAATTCTGTTTCGATTTTCACCTCAGGAACCCATTCAAGAGTTTCGTCTAAAAACCGTCACATACGGCATGTCTTCCTCAAGCTTCTTGGCACTTCGTACCATATTGCAAGTGGCGCAAGACGAGGGAAATAATCATCCATTCGCTGTAGCCACGCTTAAGAATGACATGTATGTCGATGACATCGTAAGCGGTGCTGACTCACTTGTTTCGGCTCGCGCATTAATGAAAGATGTAAGTGACATTATTAGCAAGGGATGTTTTGAGCTAAGGAAATGGACTACTAATTATCCTGCTTTGCTCGAAGGCATTCCTGCTGAACATAGGCACGAAGCTCGTGACCCGCTGCCATTCAGCTCGGAAACCTCTTCGTCAGTCGTAGTACTTGGTTTAGAGTGGCATCCAAACGTGGATGCTTTCTCTTTCACTGTCACATCGTTACATCAACAATGCACCAAGCGCATCATTCTATCGGAATTAGCCCGCATCTTCGATCCCCTCGGTTTTCTAACTCCAGTTACCTTTACATTTAAGTGCATAGTACAGAAACTTTGGAGTCTCGGTTTGAATTGGGATGAGGTTGCACCTGATTCAATTGTTCAAACCTGGTCTCGTTATCGTGCGGAGTTTAATGCTTTATCGTCTTTAACAATTTCTCGTTTCGTTCCTGCATTGAACTCCATCCAATTACAAATACACGGTTTTTGCGATGCCTCTGAATTAGGCTATGCAGCCGTCATATATTTTCGTAATAAGCAAAAAGACGATCATATCACTACTCATCTTATTATCGCTCGCTCGAAAGTTGCGCCTCTAAAGAAGATATCCATCCCTCGCTTAGAATTATGCGCTGCAGTTCTCTTGGCAGATCTCGTCGCATATGTTCAAACCGTATTCGCTGACAAGGTAAGCTTCGATGGTATTTTTTGCTGGTCTGACTCGACAGTGACACTAGCTTGGATCAAATCACCGTCCTCTCGATGGAAGACTTACGTGAGCAATCGAGTGAGCCACATACAGGAAATCGTTCCACCATCTTGTTGGCAACATGTTCGCTCCTCAGACAACTCTGCAGATTGCGCAAGTCGCGGACTTACAATCCGCGAACTTCTTGACCACCCATCGTGGTGGCATGGACCTCCATGGTTGCTTTGTGATTCAGTCAGCTGGCCAATTTCATCGTTGTCGTTTGAGGATTCCACAGATGCAATTTCAGAACAGCGGAATTCCGACATATCGCTCTTCGTCACTGTCGATAGATTTGATGAGTTTCTGGACAGGTACTCAAGCCTCAGGAAGGTACAGCGCATTGTCGCTTATATTCATCGCTTCGTCTACAATTGTCGTAACTCCAGTAATCGTAAAACCGGTCATCTTATTGCATCAGAGCTCAAACAATCGTTGTTGACTTTAGTCAAAATCGCTCAAGCCTCGAGCTTTAAAGGCGAGATTCAAAACTTGGAAAAAGAGTTGCTTTTACCCAAGCCACTACAAAAACTATACCCGTTTATTGACAAATATGGTCTCGTCAGAGTGGGCGGTAGACTCACTCACTCGGATCTAGATTATGATTGCATGTACCCTCTGTTATTATCTCGTCAACATCGTCTCACATCGCTTATTATCGATCAATGTCATAACGACAATTTGCACCCCGGGCTTCGCACCCTTAGTTTTCTGTTGGCACAAAACTTTTGGATTTTGTCGCCTCGTCGTGCCATTCGTAGTAGATTATCCAAATGCATCAAGTGCTATCGAACCAATCCAAGACCTGTCATACCTCGCATGGCAGATCTTCCTAAATTGAGGGTTTCGCAACTTAAGCCTTTCTCGTGTATCGGTGTTGATTTCGCAGGTCCTTTTCCAACATACGTACAACGCTATCGCGGTGCTAGGACCTTTAAAACATACGTATGTCTCTTCATATGCTTCGCCACCAAGGCGATACATATTGAGCTTGTCGTAGGCTTAACGAGCGAAGCATTTCTTGGCGCTCTTCGTAGATTTATTGCTCGCCGCGGCCGTTGCCAGCGCATTCACTGCGACCACGGTACGAATTTCGTTGGCGCTCATAACATGTTGCTAACCCTTATGCAACAAGCAGCGTCGAATGAGACGATAGAATTTAGCTTTAAACCTCCTGCTGCGCAACACTTCGGTGGACTTTGGGAAGCCAATATAAAATCCTTCAAAACGCATCTCGCTCGTGTCGTTGGCAACCAAATCTTAACTTATGAAGAATTTTTTACTTTGGCAACGCAGATCGAAGCTTTACTTAATTCGCGCCCTTTATGTGAAATGGGATCAGATCCTAATGATTTAGCTGTGTTGACCCCTGGGCACTTCCTCACTTTGGAACCGCTTACCTCGCTTCCCGAATCAGATTTATCTGACGCCCGTTTGAGTTGTTTGAATCGTTGGCAACTATTGCAAAGACTCCATCACGATTTCTGGAAGCGATGGTATACGGAATACTTGCATACTTTAAATCAGCGTTCTAAATGGCACACTAGCACCTCAGAACTTAAACTAGGATCGCTAGTCTTGGTTAAAGATGAACAAACTAAGCCCCTTAAATGGCCGCTCGCTCGTATCGTGCAATTACACCCGGGAAAAGACGGCGTTTCACGCGTTGCCACGGTTAAGACCCAGACAGGTCTCTTACAAAGACCTTTAGTAAAACTGTGTCCGCTACCTAGCAACAACTAACCGTTGTTACTTTCATTTGTTCTTATTTTGCTATTTAGTTTTAACTATTTACTTTCGTTATTTATTCTCGTTATTAAGCTACATTAATTAGTTTCATTTTGTATGTTTTTTTAATTTACAATTTATTGAAAATACGTCGTATTATGGTGGGCGGAATGTTGCAGCCGCGCAATTTAAATCTGTCGCGTTAAAGTGGGTATCTGTATTTTTTTTTTCTCTCGTCGCGTATAATTATAATATCCAGCAGGGTAGTTTTACGTTTTGTCATTGCCACTCTCGAACACTCGCGTCGAACTCTCGTTGAAGCACTGTCGCGTCCCCACGGTGCAAACTCTCTCGTTTTCGGATATTCCACCACAGCCACACGCTCCAGTATCGACCACTGTTGAGCCAGTTTAAGTGAAGGTGCATACATATACTTAAAGCCCTGGTCGGCGCCGACCACCAAGTACCACAGAACGCAGAACCGGTGAGTTGGCATGACATTTTAAACGTTACATACTTTCGCTGGATATTATCGCATTTTTATACTTCGCCTTTTAGCTTCGCATCACAGGTCGTTCTCAGATTCGCGTGGGAACGACCAGAGGTATTAATTACACACTAGTCGGACTGCCTCATATAGAGACAAATCATCACAGTTGTATTTTACTCTAATTAATGTTACGATGTTATTTATATTGGGTGTCGGTATATCTTACCGTTATACGGAGTTTTTGATCTTAGTAAGATCGTGACTTTTTCGCATGATCTGCAACAGCCCAACCCGAGGCTCGGCCTCTTTGGCACCCTTAGAGCTTGTTGCCTAACTTTCGCGGCTGAGTGCCATAAGCGCTCGCCCTCAAGCCCGGTGAAACTATAAAAGCCGTTTGAGGTTTCAGGGCCCTTTTAAATAACAATGTAGTCAGATCGAAAAAAAAAGAAAAGCGGTTTTCATCACCCATTCAAGTTACTGTAAATTTGTCTTTTACAACCCTAGTTACACATAACGAAGGCTGTCCGATTGACCCATGTTTGCATGAAGATCGCTCGAGGCTATTTCATTTCCGTCGCGTCCCCTACTAAAATCGAAAAAATTTCGCACCAAAAGATCCTATGGCTCGTGATTCGGCCTTTCAGATTATTGGCAGTTAATTTCCGGTTGACTAAAACCTTTTTAACACAAATAAAATTCATATTGAATTCCTGAGTTTGTATTATATTTTGAAAAGTTCTTTTTCATTTTTATATTTGTGATATTAAAAAACTCCACCAGAGACCAGAACTTCCACGCAGAACACAGGAAAGTAACTTAACAAGCCAAACAGCAATAAAATTTGATTGAACATTTGATTATAAATACTTACATAAAAACATCCATTCAATTCAAATTTTCCTACCCGAAATCAATTATGAAATAACCTGAACTAATGTTAACAAAAACATAGACGTAATGTGTTAACAAGAACTACGGACAAGAACTCTGTTAATCGATCTAGGGTCGCAGTTCAAAGGTGCCCATTGTTCGATCCATGACCGTGGCTCGATCCTCAGCTGCCTCATACCAACGTTCGCACAACCTGTATAATTAATCAGTGTATAATGTAGTGATGTGACTATGAAATTGTTAAAATTTCGGATAATCGACAACCGCTTATCGATGTGCGACAATTTTACGATTTAAAATATTCGCTTTACAAGCAGATGAGAATACAAAAGTATCGTATGATCTTTCATCAACAAGTTATGTAATTTAACCTATTTGAACACTTTTGAGTAGTTTTTGAAATATTTTAGTATTGACCTACTTTAAAATTTATGTCAGTAAGTAGTGAATCCAGCTCGTTATAAATACATACCTATATGAATATCGTGCTTATTTCGTTAGGACCAATACAGTGTGTCCTATTCGATACTTAAGTCAATAATTTGCTGGGTAATTCATCATAATATTTTGCGGGCTTAATGAAGGAGATATTTATATAGACTGAATTTTCCTTTTCATAATTATGATATAATATTGATATAATGCAAAGACAACGATATTTTGAAACTCAACTCAACCACGAGAAAACAATCAGTTTTGATACTAAGTTAGAACATTCAACACACTCATATTATGCAAAAAGTCAAATTTGATCCAATATAGGTATAAAGTACTTTTATGTTTTTATGTGTTTTGAGTTGTTAGACAAATTACAACAATTTTCGAAAGATATGAATTGATTTACAGCTATTTAACGACATAATTATGCAAATACCACGGTAAAATATGTTCAGCGAATAGTTCCTAAATACGACACATACGATAGAGTCGTTTCTACGCATTTATTAGACACGAAGTGTGTTTACCTATCTGAAGTGATCTTGAAACTGTCGAAATGTTAACATTCTTGTTAATTCCAAGTCATTTCCAAAGTGGCCTGTTTTTTTTATATCATAATTATGTATATTTATAATGAAGGACAATTATGCTACAGTATTTATATTTCACAAGATTCATATTGAGTGCAACAGATCCATGGGAAAACTTTATAAAGCTAAAAATAAATAATTTATATTAAAATTTATCGTTACTCTATTTCACATCCCTAGGCCCGGTGTGTGAGAGTGCTTTCGGCATGTGTTAACCAGGAACAAAAGATCGAGATAACGCGATTTATCTCTATACGAGGTTTAGTCAGAATCCGCCCACAAATTAAATTCGGGCGAACACATCGTATAACGTCATTCACAGATAAGTTTCTTCATAAAATGTTAGAGATAGTAATTGGTCTAGTTCTATTTATAATATAAGAATTAATTACGGTTTTACTGGAGTGTGAAAATCTGTTGTTAATTAAAGCAAAATTGGTAAGTCAGTTGCTTGGAATGCAAATTATATTATTCATCACGGTAATAATATATTTAATTCAAATTTTAAAATTATTTTTTTATTATTTTTGCCCCAAGTTGAATTGGCTGAATTGTGTCTATAAACTTATAAAAATTAGGTACCTATATATGATATTAGCAACTACCCTCGATTTCGTTCAAGTTAATTACAATATAAAATTTAACAACAATAGGCGATAACCTTAAATTACCTTCCTATTCGTGATGTAAGAATCAAAATCAAATCAGTAGTTCCGGAATTAAGTACCCCCTACCACCGATATCCTATATTATCAATGCCCTCTAAAAACATAGACGAAATTTATTAAAAATATTGGTTTATATTACTTAATGTAATTAAAAAAGAAAAATATTTTATTGTGTCCTAATAGTATAAAAATATCCATAATATTTATAATAATAGTAATACAAGATTTATAATCAATAACAATTTAAGGTTATAATATTATTGTATTACGGATTAAAGACAATCACAGCATGCGTTAAGTAATTATTATATTACATTAATTACATACATACCTTATATAGAAATATTCAATATTAACATAAATTTATTTTAACCCCATCTAGTGTATAAATGGAAAACTACGAAAAAATCGAAAAGCTTGCGCAACTGTTTCTACGTACAGTTGAGTTACTAGAACCTGTACTTCGTTTGAAACCACAAGGATAGATGGCACTGTTTTACTATTTGAAACAATATTTTATTTGAAGTTAATTATTTAAAATTACATTAATTTAGATATGTAAGTAAAGTTACATCAAAGTTTTCATTGAATAACAACAGTTTATTTGTAATCATATGATTCTAATGATAATCATTTCTTTGTTTCAGAAGTCCCAGGAGCCAGTCACCCGAGATCGCGAACTTATAATTCCATATAAAAATTTAGTCATACCAAAGTTCCTAAATAGTTAATTATTAAAAATGTACAATTCCAATGAATTCCTACATAGCGCTGGGGTTAGTCGTCACATGCAGGCGACTGCTGAAGCGCCATCGCAAAAAACTAGCATGAAAAGACGCTCTTGTGAAGTGCCTCTAGGAGACATATCCTCTAATAACTTTAAAGTCTCCCTAGGCGATATCACTAACGAAGGTCCGAATTACGACTGCCGGTCATTGCGTTCCATCAAGTCTGAGGACTCGCGGTCTTTACGGTATTACCGTCCTATAGACAGTAGGAGCGTTAAGAATTTTCGGTCTTCGCTAGCGGATATATCTGCGTATTCGCTTTCGCGGCCGCCTAGTTACGATCAACTTTCTCGACGCTCGGTGGTGGACGGACCGGACGGGCAGATAACTTCGAGCATCGAAGGGGTTCTGTGGTCTGATGAAGAGGAAACGGAATATTTCTACCACGAGAACATCACCAGCGCTTGGAACGAAGGTAAGTCCGTATAATAAAACTTGCACATGGAATAAATTATGAAATCGTTTGTAAAATTATATAGATAATAAATATATGCGTGAATGAAGAACTTTGTTGGAGAATAATTTTACTTTTAATTTTGTACACCGGACATCAAATTTACAAAAATGACGGAAACAGTGGCATTGGTTTTTATTATGAGATGGTTAAGAATTTATACGTTACTAAATTTTTTACGGGATTTCGATCTCGTTGTCTTGAAAATTAAATAACTTGCACGCAATCTGTTGGAAACTGGTTGTACTGATATAGAAACCTTCGCACGAATGCACACAACAGTTGACAAAAGTTATATCGCAATCAGATGAATGGTTTAAGAACGCATAAAGTACTAACAAACAAAGAAACATCCATTTTTATATACTTAATAAAGATTAAAGAAACTTTGCTCACACTCAAATTTTTGCTCTGTTACCTCCCAAATATTATATACCCTATACGACCCTATACGAAATCAAAAGCTTATCGATTGATTTTACACTTTTGACATGTTTTGTCTTGGAAAATATCACATGACGTTTTATCATCTACTAATACAGTAAGGTCAATATTATTCAATCTTTATTATATTGGTGTTTTTAATTTTTTTTTATATTATACTACAATGGTGGCAAACCGGCATACGGCCCGCCTGATGGTAAGCGGCTACCGTAGCCTATGAACGCCTGCAATACCATAGATATCCTCACAAGCGCGTTGCCGACCTTGAATTCCCCTACCCCAAGGAGCTCTGGAAACCCTACTCACCGCAGAAACACAACACTAAGTCATTTGGCTGCGGTGTTCTGTAGGTTGGAGGTATTCCATCAGTCGGGCTGCCTCATTTAGAGAGAAATCTCCAAAGAAATTTATCTGTGCCCTTCCTCTCTTTGAAGCCCCCTTCCCCAAGGAGCTCTGGAAACCCTACTCACCGCAGAAACACAACACTAGGTCATTTGGCTGCGGTGTTCTGTAGGTTGGAGGTATTCCATCAGTCGGGCTGCCTCATTTAGAGAGAAATCTCCAAAGAAATTTATCTGTGCCCTACCTCTCTTTGAAGCCCCCTTCCCCAAGGAGCTCTGGAAACCCTACTCACCACAAGCACATAACAAATAATATAATAATAGTGTTATTCTGTTGTAACTAAAATTTATTTTGTATTGTGAGCTGTTTATTATGAATGATAAATTATAAGGTATATCTGATGATGCAAGTGGCATATAAGAAACATAGCTATATTTGCATTTAAAAGAATCAAACTGCTTTCGGCGCTTCGGCTTACAAAAGGATATTGTTTTACCCGAATGATGTTATCTTTTCTACCCTTTAGACGTAATCGCTTAAATGTTTGTTTTCTTATAATATAAATTCTACATGATAAAGTGCCTTGTATTGTTGTTGGGCATTGTTTATAACAAAATTCGCCGCGAAAAATATAGTTCTCAATCTTTCTTTATCATATAAAATTCTTCTCTCTATTTAAAAGTCTGTTAGTGATAGAAGAAGTTATAGAACTTCTGAAGGACTTGATCTATTAAGCTGATATTTATATAATATATTTGTATTATCGAGACAATAGGCGGCGCTGTGGTCGAGCGATTAACTACCGAAAAGAACAAAACAACATCTGTCATCTAGTTATTAGTTAAACAGTAACGGATTGATATTATCAATTACAATAAAATCTAGTCCATATACCTGCTTGAAAAAAGGTAAACAAATCTACTTCTCGCGAACTATAATGAATGAAGCTGTATGTAGCTGCAACGTATGTATACATTACCTCTGTAATATAAGGTAAATATAATATTTTTAAAACACAAATTACCGTATTATAATATCCTTGAACGTTAACATTATTCTAAAGAAAATAATAAAAAATCATAATATGAATTCAATTATACGTTGTGTTTATAAAACAACAATCACAAACGAAATGTTCGTTTAATAATTTAAAAATAATATACAAGCTGAATATTAAAATGAATGGATACAGACTTATATAGACATACTCGTATACTTCCCGTGTACAAAATTTTATCAAAATCTGTTGAACCCTAAAGATTTTTTACGATTCCTAAATGAATTATTGTCTATTTTAATGACTATCCTTCAGTATCTTTTATGTATGACTAGCTTTCGCCCGCGGCTCCGCTCGCATGGACTACAAAAATTGTTGTTACTGGGATAAAAAGTATCCTATGTGTCAATCCAGGTTATAAACTATCTCTGTGCCAAACTTCATCCAAATCCGTTCAGCAGTTTTTCCGTGATTGAGTAACAAACAAACTTACTTTCGCCTTTATAATATTAGTATATTAGGATTAGGATATAAAGGACATTGATCACGAATTGTATGTCCGGATTTAACACAAAAACGGCTTGACCAATACTTATCACATTTTGTACACGGAAAGCTCATATCATTGGTCCTACACTATAATAATTTTCAATAATACTTTTAGAACCCGTAAACGTTTCTATTCCTTTTCCTTAGTACACACTAAATCTAGTTTCAATGGTAACACGCTTATCTGGAGTCTAGACGGTACAGTATAACCATGTTCAGAGGTTTCGTTAATTTTTGTTTCTCAATAAAATAACTTTGATTTAAAATTTATTTTGAAAAAGACTTGTTTTATCTCAACCGATAATTTTTATAGGGACCCAGTAAAATAAGGGACAAAGAAAATTCTTTGGAGATTTCTTACTAGTTGGGGCAGTCCGACTGGTGGATTACCGCCACCCTACAGAACATTGCAGCCAAATAACCTTGTGTTGTGTTCCTACTGTAAGTAGGGTTTCCAGTGCTCCTTGAGATATGAGGGTTCAAGGTCGGCAACGCGCTAGTGATACCTATGGTATTACAAGCGTCCATAGGCTACAGTAGCTGCTTACCATCAGGCGGGTCGTAAACTTGTTTGCAACTTAGTTGTATTAAAAAAAGTGATTGTACTTTATCTGACGGTTAAAGCACATTATAAGAACAGTGGTAACTTTTGAAACCTGCAGATCGACAAACAATGTCACCGTCATACCGTCTTGCAATTACAATAACGAAAGTTGCTACCATAGTTAATTAATTGTTTTAATTATCTATGGTTGCTACATAGTTGCATATAAAACGGTTGATCATGATATCGTAGAAAAGTATGTCAGATGATAACAGCCTTGCCATCCTGCAAATCTCTATATAATAATATTTCTCAAATTGTTTTTTGTAGCAACGCCTTTATCTTCCTAAATGCTTCATCAAAATTTATTATTTAAAATGAATTTAAATTATTTATAATTTAAAGCTTATGTTACACGCTATAGACGACAAACAGTTTAAAATTATAGTATTTGTTTAGAAAAACATTAGGAATGTTATCAAAATATATTAAAGCGCCATCTATTAACACTTCGTTTAACTAACACGACAGTTCTAAGATTGTTTATATTCCATAATGTGCGACATTAGCTAGTCTGTATAAAACAGAATTCAAAACATTGCAATATGAGACATATCGACGTAGTTTTGCTCTGCGAATATGATGTTATCGTGAATATTGATGGAGGGAAAACTGGCGGTAATTGAGAATACAGCTTGTAATGAAATTACAGTCTGGAGTAAACAAGTTTTCTATAGCTTGTTACCTAAGTTGATTTGTGAGAAGTACCTATTTATAAGTGATTAAGTGAATAGACAATTATTTCAATATACATATACTGAAAGTTTTGCATGCTAGAGCAAATTGGTATTAACTAATCAGAGGCGATTTCAGATAACTACCTATAAAAAAAAATTATACACTTGTATATTACGATCTTTAAGTAAACGAACAACGTAGCATAAAACACTTTCCACGCGATGTTTTTGGAACATTTAATTAGCCGACATTTTAATTTAACTTTCACATGTAACTCTACACAATCACTAAATTATGTATCTAATGAATTGTCACGTGTCAGGGTGGTCCAGTATTAAGCAAGAAGGAGGAGGTTGGATCTTACTAGATATTTACAGGAGAAAATTAATAAAAGAGCGTGGACAAAAGAAAAAAAGAAAAACCTAGTCATCGTGTACAGCTGCTGAAGAAGTTGAAGAAATTGTTTGTAATGTTTACAGAAATTTCATGAGAACTGGGGGTACTTTTCATGAATCTTTGTATTTACTAAAGCCATATACAAATGTAGATACAGTAAATTCACTAACGCAATTAGTCATGTAAATTATAATATTTTATCACTGCTATTTCGCAGGTGATAAGTGATTACCCTCTATAATATGTGAAGATGAAGGTGCATAGTAGACTTCATTAATTTCTGACTGCTACAAGTGTCACGTGGCTTGGACAAATGACCTTTTTTAGCTCGCTGGTCTGGTGAAATAGCAAATGCTTAAAGGACAATTCATTTTTCATTCCATATGAAAAAAATCATTCACAATTATCATATGAGAAATAATTTTTCATTTCATGCCCGTTTAGTGTAGTATAATGTCTGAGCAAAAATACTAACCACACTAACCGTTTTGATTTGTGTAATCAAGTGGCCATCGCACGACTTCCAATTTGTTTTATCAGTAATTTTTTATTAATCCATATCATACAATTACATTGCCAATTTTACATCAAATTGTTTATTAAAATGTATACTGTCTAAGGGGTTTCACATTTAGCCACAGCTTGAAATCTGCCCGTTACATACATTCACAAGTTTTTGAATTACGTTTATCTACGCTTCCATTCGCCAAGTGCAGGTGGTCTTAAAACATCGCAACAAAAACAAATTGTACAAGAAAAGTCACTACAAATAAATGTTGGTTTATAGGCTTAATAGTACATCGGTGTTGTGGTCGCGGATGTGGGCAAAAAGCAGCTGGCACGTTACCCCTATCATTAGTTTTATGCATTAATCTTTATAAATAAAAATTAAATTATATTCGTTGGTAAGTGCATCACTAGAGAACGGCTGAACCGATCCTATCGTACAACTGCGCCGCATTCGCGCATATGTCTAAATCGAACTTTTACCACATGTAAAAATTGCAAAACAGATTCTTATGCAAGATTGTCTATGCCCCATGGTTTTTTCAGAATTCCATAGAGATATGGAACTTCGTTCGATCAAATTATACGTTATATCCCTCACGAAAACCTATTTCGACACATCGTCGAATCATCAACCTTCCCTCCTCTAAGGGGGAAGAAACATGTATATATGTATAGTTAGTTTAGATCTAATTTACGGATAGGGAATTATTCAGATCGCGATTTCATTGCATACGCGATACGAGTAACAGTCCAAGTAGAGGTTCGGCTAATTTGACACCCTTGGAACTTGTTGTCTTACATTCGCGGCTGAGTGCCTTAAGCGCTCGACCCCAAGCTCGGTGAAGCTGTAAAAGCCGGAAGGCTCCAGGGCTCCTAAGGCTAACAGTATAGTCATTAAAAAAAAAGAAGTATTGGATACGTCGTTTGACGTAGTGTTCAAACACGCTACCACCGACCTATAATCGCTTCTAATTTTTACGAATAATATATTTAAATATTGATCTAAATTTTCAATCATATGATCAAATTTCAAACAGAGTTCGAATCGAAAGACATTCGAGTCATCGTAGTACGATCTTTGAACGGCTAACATAGAACATCTAATTGGCACAGTCCACTCGTCCCGTCGCACCTTCCTACTTGTTAGATAAATCTAAACCATTGCCTTGATCATTCCAAGTTAATTGATAGTTTCAATTGATTAAGCTTTTCGTTTTTTACTTCTTTTGTTAAATTAAAACTATTGAAAAACCTGTTTATTGCATAGTGGAAGCTTTAATTAAGGTTTTTACTGTCTGTAACTTCAACACCTTACGCCTGAACTATACAATTATTTTAATCTACATCAATAAATCTGTACATGTAATCTTTCCAAATTTTCTGACAGACACCTAACGACACCTAACCTAAAAAAGACACTGAACAGGAATATGACATTTAAAAAAAAATCGGCCTGTTTATAAGTTCGGATATAAATGAAAGTGGCTAAAAAGATTTAAAAAAAAATTTGCACACGAGTAGCTTATTTCATTGCTCGGTATGCTATAATAATACATAAAACTTTTTTTTTAATTCTCAACAGATTTTGATGAAACTTTGTACACAGGAAGTGTATGTCATTCCTTAATTGATGAGCTATTAGAATTGTAATTAATATGAATACAAATAAAATTACAAAACGAAAATAATAACTACATATTTATAAACGTTTGCGGAGCCGCTGATCCTTATATATCATTTTATTCTATGTTTATGTTTAAATTGTTTCTTCCCGTTCCACAGCCTCAGCGTTTCTAAAAGCATATTATATATTCGTGTTTAAAATCTATTTCCTAAAGTATGAGACTCATATTAAATACCTATGATTAATTTATTTTTATAAATATTAATGTTGTAAGGTACATTGTCCATGTAAACACAATTGTAAAAAAGCAGGCACAGTGGCTTCAATATAAAAGTAAGATATCTAGTACTAAGAGTTAGTTTTAGATTTTTTTATTCTACACAATTATTTTGAAAATTAATCGTTTAATGTCTAACGGCTTAGTCAGTGTTATTGCAAGAGAACATACTGGCAGTATTTTTTTGTTAGATTTCATTTAGTATTACTTCTTAGCCGATTTTATCTAACTTAACCAAATTATGCAGAAATCTGTCAGCACGGACAGGAAAACGAAAAAAAAAAACGCATGTTATTATTGACTAATATAATGATAAAGAATGGGGTTGAAGTTGTTTACCGTATTTGATTAAAAGTAAAATCTTACATTTTTTTATTAATTTTCCTATATTCCATAATATATAATATACAAAAGAAAAATATCACAAATAGTTTAAAAGCAAAAAAATTAATGGTAATGTTAATAAACAAAACTTGAAAACGAATGTGTCAAAGAGAGAGAGAGAGATGCATCAGAATAGACTATCGAAGACACCAGGATTTTCCTTAATATCTTAATTACGGATTCATAGATCTTGTGGGCGTTATTTGGGTTAAGTGCAGACATTATAGAGATGTACACGGTCCGACAATCAAAGTGAGCATTATATCTGTATATTTGGGGTTGCCCCCAGTGGCCTCCAACCTCCCCTGTATAACCACCCCATGCCTCGCATGTCTGATGTTATCGCTGATCGTAGGCAACCTAGTAATTGATCTTGAACGTCCTCACGAACCGACAAGCTCCAACCAGAATGATCTTCTCTTCGGGTTCCGACTTAGTAGGTAGCCTTGAACAATCTTAGGATCCATATTAACAGAGATCTTCACAATGCGAGGGCTCGGGCTAAAACCATCCTTCAAGCCCATTGTTGGCTGCTTATATGGGTACGTATATCAATGATCACAGAGCACACCTGTTTCTAGCGCAGGGCATTTCTACTTTCTTTCTAATATTAAAAACAAAATTTATAATAAACACAAAAAAAAAAATCAAAATGTTCAAGTACAAGCTTAGCATACTCGAATATCTATAACAACGTGTTTGAGTACGGACACCTATAAAATATATCGGGAATCAACAGATTCAACATCCTTATGAGGTGTAATTAAGGTAAGCAGGGTTCGCAGCATGGTGCCTGGCCGACCACCTTCATTTGGTTAACAAGAACCAGATATGGAAAGTCAGTGGTGTGAGTTACTGATTTGGATTCTGTTGGAACAAAAAGATTCTTTATAATTAAGGACTTATACGGTAGTGAAATAGCATGATCATTTGTAGTTATTACTAGAAATTTGCAAGTTAAATTTTTAAATAGTTACCTGTTTCTACCCTGTACTCTTATCTTTATTAAATTTAATATGATACTAATATGCTTTGAAAATCATGAAGATATTTTTTAAGCATAGTGTAGAGATCATCTACAAATAAATAAAAAACATTGACCTATTACAACTTTCTATACAAATTGATAAGCGGAATTTATGGGTAATGCTCAACAACGCATCCACGGGTACATGGTAGCGCTCTTCACCGCACGAACAAAGAAGTTTGCAAATTCCCTCCTTCCTATGACATTAGATTCTTCAAACTACGTGTGAGGAGGCTGATGAAACCTGTGTCACCGACGGTCACCGTTGTTTGTAGTCTATACCATATTTTCCATCGGGTGCTGTACAGACATTTTCCCTAGCTAATATTTAAAAACTATGGAGCAGTTAATTAAAAAAAAGGTTCTTTATTATTATTGCGACAAATTATTCCTTTTTGTCTCATCGCAGCATTGGCAAGGTTAATCAAGGAAATCTATATATTAGAGGTTTTAGATTTAACATTATAATTTGTAAACTACTCGATGAAAATTAAAACCTAAGTTTGTTCAGTTATGTATGATTTGTCATAAAAAAATTAAACATGACAGACGCAGGTAAGCTACCTATTTGGAAATTATTAAACCGCTCAACAGTAGAGAAGTAACTATGTACCAACGAAACTAATATTAAAGTTTTTAAATAGATTCAAAGAAATGTAGCCCCTTTTAAAACGTGTTCAATTGCATCTATTTTTTTTATGAGTACACGAATGACTTTGTGATTCTAAAATGCCTTAGATAATTTAATTTCTTAACTACCTGTAATTGGTATCACATTTGCCAAGAGTCGTCCATGTCAAAAAACTGTTTCTGTATAAATCTAATCGGTGTTCTAATAAATGATATAAACGCTGCGTCTGTCTGAATGGCGTCAAATCCTTCAACGCAGCGACAATTGGGTTAACTGCAGTTCCAAGTCAGGACAGTTAGATGACTAATAAAGTTGATACTGTGCGCCAAGTATTGAGATTACGGTGGTTTCTGTTTTATAAACGCAGCACGAACATCGCACCAAATTATAACACATGCCGTAGTTCTTCTAAGGAAAATATATACCAATATTTTCTATAAAGCTCAAGAGATTATTTGCTTGTTTGAACGCGCTAATATCTGGAACTACTGTAGCTTGACCGCTGTAAGCGCGATGCTTCTAATGGTCTGCGGGACGCGGGAAGGAAACAAGACCGATCAATAAGATAGACGCTAGTCTGTAGCCGGCCGCCGGCACCAATTGACGTTTGATGTATAGGCTTACCCGGTTTTATTTTTTTTACTGTTACATGTGAGATTATTTAATCAAGATGAAATCACGGACTCTGCGTTTTTATAAACTATACAGCCAATAAAAAGTACTGCTTTAACGCGTTTTTATTATATTATATTGTCAATATATACTACTAAATTCAAAGAAGAAATTTAATATAGTAGTTTTTTGATTAGCAATTTAATAAACAGAATAATATTATGTGTATTAAATACATTATAGTATATCAGGAGATATCTGCCCCAATTGCAATAACATGCATAAACTATTCATCTTAAGATATAGAGTATCATCTCAATACTCACCAAAGTTTGATTTGAATCAGATTAATGCTTTAGGAACGTGTAAGAGACAAACAAAAAGCATACTTTATGGAATGATTTTAATTATAAACTCATCTAACTTGGACTCGAAACAATAATTAAAAGCGCACATGCGCACTCTATATGCAAAGAAGGTAAACCTGTGGTCACTAATCACACCACCCTTTAATTAACTAGATAAGTGGTGGCCGTTGTAACTACGTCGTTATTCACATGCCACGATTAACTGGAGATTTAACACAATTTACTTTTAAGTGTTTTGGTATTCGCATATATTTACTAATTGAATCAATTAGTAAGACTATCGGCCGATAGTAAAGAACTACATCGTGAGGAAACTAGAAAGCTTGAGAAGTATTCTTGTTATAGTACCAGAATGTTATGAGAACAGTTTTTTATGTGACCTTTTGTCCCAATACGATAATATACTAAGTTTAGTGGGAGGAACTTCTCAAATGTAGTTAACGGAATACACCTATAACTGCTTGGGGTCAGATTTTCAACTTGAGGGTTGTAGTAGCTAGCCAGACAGGCATTAGAAAAATCCCTATCACCATGTGATGGCTTGATCACGATCTTTTCCATCACCCAAAGCTCGACTCATTGCAGGAATTCGAACTCACTTCGATCCACGCGGTGTCCGTACACGCTACCACTGAGCCATCATTACTTAAAATGCTACCTAGTGGTTATGGCCGTTATAGACTTATAAACAATGACCACCTATAGATAACATCTTTCAGACGTCACCACTGGTCTTTGCCATCAAAAGGGGTCATTTTGGCTAACCTAAATAAAAAAGTAATTCATCTATAAGTCTACATGTAGGTACTAAGTCTTAGCGTAATGATAGAGCCAGTACAGCTTTCCACTTTCTAACTTATCTAGCAATAACTTAATAACGTTTGCAAAGATCACAGTATTTAAATAAAAGCCTGTCAACTTTCAAGATGCCCTATTTGCTTGAGATGTAGGGTAATGATAACTCTTCACCTATGAACATGGCGCAAGTGAAACACAAGTAAGAGCTAACTTACGCCAGTATACTTCTTAAGAGAAATATTATGTATGGAAACACATATATACATACATATACATATTATAAAACTCCACGTCTCTTTGTGTGTCTGCCCGTTTATGCTCTTTTCACCCGATAAACACTTACCCGATTGACATGTTTTTATTTTAATTCATAGCTATGTTATCTGGCCAGGTTATATGATATATTTTGTAAGATAAAGTAACATAAAAATAAGCAGTGATGATAAGTGAGCTTTCAATGTAGGAATACATTGTGAGGAAACCATAACATGGTGGTAGGGCATTTTCTAATGCCCGCCTGGCTAGCTACCACCCTCAAGTTGAAAATCTGTCACCAAGCACCAATAGGTGTGTTCCAGCAACTGCACTTGAGAGCCAGTCTTCCACTAGGTTTAGCGTGTTATCATCTTGGGCCACATCGTCACTTATCATCAGTTGAGATTGTGGCGACTACGCCAAACCTACAGCTATAAAAAAATGGTTTATCCATCCGGAAAAAGACGCATTTGGTGCGCTTAAAATAATTTTTGGGGTCGGTCATTGACTTTAGGAGATAATCTTTTATGAACATACAAACTTTATCTCTTTATAATAGTAAGTATTGATTCACAAAATTTTATGAATTATTAGGTAAATTGAATATCGAGCTGATGTCCACACATCTGCAATTTTTCGAAATTCGCTTACATTTACTGATTCGTATTTTATTTGTAGCACACTATGAGCTGACGGTGAAGGAAAATAGCAAGGCAAGTAGGGCTTTCTCTAATGACCTCCTAAAGCATCTATAGATTTGTTCTGGTAGCTGAACTAGAAAGCCAATCCTTCTAGATTAACGTGTTACAATCTTTTACCATATCAGCACTTAACATCAGATGAGATTATTATAAAACGCCTAAAGCCGTATGAACGCTTGATTGAAGTTTTCTTACAGTAACACAATGTAGTGGGAAAAATATATAAATATACTCGTATGTATATTTCTGGATATTTCAAGTCACCAATACGAAATGGAATGGGTTGGAGTGAATATTAATCACGTGCCTTCTTTGAAAATACGCATTTGCCCAGAGAGGCCCTTGCAGGTTGGAATCCTTCACTAGTTCTGTACCACGGTTTCACCCGTAATAAAATTTATTAAACCAACTGCCTACCGCGACGACGCGCGACGTTTGCGCATTTATGTAATTGTATATAAATCAATAATGATAATTATTATATTATAATATAATGATATATTATATCATTGTTCTCTGTTCTCCTACCTGCCTACAGCTTGCTAGATTGCTTGACTTTCATGGTTACTGCACCTCTTCTGATGGATGTAGTGTGATGCTATATAACTATACCTAACTTTCTTCAATAAATAGGCTTCTTCAAATTTATCAAATTTGACTCGTAGTTCCAGAAATTAGCGACTTCAAATAAACAGATAATATCTTGAACATTATAATGTTTATAAAGATGTAATTATATTACATTTTGTTTGTATAATATTTATAAATAATAATTATGTTCCATATTTCATATGTTTATTTAACTATAGCAGTCATTTATTTAATTTTTTATACTAAATTTTAAGCCGTATTTAATTGTTTTATTATGTTGTTCTCATTACAACCATACTACCCCTGATTTGCACTCTGCAATATGCTTCCAAAGGTTGCCTGGAAGAGATTGCATTCAGCATTAAGGCCGCCCTTTGTACTTATCAAATAATTTTATTGGTCGATTGGATTTTTAATTGACGGTGTACAATAATGATTAAATAAATAAATATGTTTTCAATGTGTTTCAAATCCTTGGTTTTGCCTGAATCGAATCACAGTATAATATACTACAAGCATTTTTAACATACAATTAAAAGGCACAAAAGAACCCCGGCGGCGAATTTTTGTTTATTATAACGTAAACATTTGACACTTGAATTTGAGACGTTCAATAGCTGTCGCTGGTATCCTTGGTAAGCGTTTAGTGTCGCGTCTACCACGTCTGCGCAAGGACGTTCGCTGTGCAATAATTTTAGTGCTGCTGGTGCACACCTATGAAACTACGTGACTTTTCTAAGTACGGCCGAGGTCAGTTGTTTTAGTTATTTTATGCAATGTATTGATCGATTTTTATATAAAATCGTAAGTATTTATTTGTCGTTGTGATAAAATGTCTGTTTTGTTCATTTTAGGTAATAACATAAATAAAGATGGATAGAAGAAGAGATCCTCAAATACTTGCGTGGCTTGAGGAGTCTGACCAGGAAGAAGAAGGAGGTATAGGTGACTTGCTTAGTAGTGAGGATGAAGAGGATCACTGTATAGAAGAGTTACATGACTCACAGTCGGAAAGAGAAAATGATGAAGAGGACCAGATAGCACCAAACTCAGCAGCAGCCTCAGAAACTACAACCGTGCCACTGCCGTCAGACAGTTAAGATAAAGATACTCCATTATTGGATTTACGAACGTATAAAACAAAATCAGGTCTTAAGTGGACGTGTACACCATTTAGAACTAGCGTTCGTACACAAGCCTCTAAAATTTTTACGCGTATTTGCGCTCCGAAAAACGAAGCTTTGGCTTGTAAAACTTCAAAATCATCCTTTGACCTGCTTATAGACGATAAAATGATAGACATCTTAACAAAATGTACTAACATTTACATCGATAAGATAAAAACGAGATATCAAAGACAAAGAGATGCAAAAAATATTGACTGTGTCGAAATAAGAGCTCTAATTGGAGTACTTGTTATGATAGGTGTTGAAAAAGATGGAAGAAGAACAATAAAAGACTTTTGGGATAATACGTATGGAACCACAGTTGACGCAATCAATCTCACCATGTCACAAAATAGATTTGTGTTTTTGCTAAAATGTATTCGCTTTGATGATGTCTTGACTCGAGATAGTCGAAGAGAAACTGACAAACTTGCACCTATCAGCTTAATATTCGATACTTTTGTGACAAATTTACAAAAATATTATACGCCGAGCGAATATCTCAACCTTGATGAACAGCTCGTGGCTTTAAGAGGTCGATGCGGTTTCCGTATGTTTGTACCTAATAAACCAGACAAATATGGTATAAAATTGTTTGCCTTAGTTGATGTTCAGTTCTCGTATGCATATAATTTGGAAATATATGCCGGCGTCCAACCCGCAGGACCTTTTCAAGTGTCGAATAAGGTGCCAGATATTGTTCATAGGATGCTCAAACCTCTTGAAAATATGGGAAGCAATGTAACAATGGACAACTGGTTCACAAGCATCCCATTGCTACTGGAACTCGAAAAGAAGAAGAGGTTACGGCTATAGAAACCCCAAAATCAAACAAACCTGATATTCCGCAAAATTTTAAAACAACTAAAGATCAAAGATCAATTATGCATTGTTCGGTTTTTACAAGAAGTGGACTTTAGTGTCATATGTACCAAAACCCAAAAAAGTAGTTTTGGTAGCATCTACTATGCACAATGATGATAAGATTGATCTTAATACTGGTGACACCAGAAAACCTGAGATGATTACGGAATATAACAGAACCAAGTGTGGTATAGATGTATTAGACAAAATGTGCAAGCATTTCAACGTAGCCAGAAATAGCCGACATTGGCCATAAACATAGCGGGAATAAATGGCATGATAATTGACGCTATGGTCAATCACAACTACAAACGCATATCTCGACGCAACTACCTGCGCTCTGTTGCTATAGAATACCTAAAACCACAAATGCAACAGAGGCTTTTTTCCAAAACAATTCCTAGAACTCTAAAAGAACGAAGCATGCTATTTTTAGGTATCAATGAAAACGATTTGACCCCCCAGGAAGACGATATCCCGCGCAAGAGGACTAAGACGGCCAGGTGTAATTACTGTGGAAGAGCTAAAGATCGATCGACTAGAACTGCATGGCAAAAATGCTATAAGCCAATATGTAATGAACATAAATATAATATATGTATCCAGTGCTATAACCAAAGTATACAAAATCTCGACCGGCGGCCCTATTACATAAGAATTAGCGATCAGCAAAAATTGCGCCTCGGTCGCGCATGAGGTGCGCAATCTACGGCTTTAACAGGAATTATCTATCTCGTCGCTCGCTAATGGTTCGCTATGCACTTTTGCGATAATACTAGCGCCAGAAACCATTTTGTAGCAATCAATGGAACTAATGAATTATCAAACAATGAACTAATGTTTATGTTAAATTGTGTACAGGGTTGCCAGGTGTTAGCTTTTTAACAGAAATGCTCGGTTTTTTTGTCACTTTATCCGTGTTCGGTATGAACACATGATATTGGTCTAAAATATGTCAAATTCAAAGTAGTTTCACTTCAACCGTTCAGTGTAGGTTACGCGCTTTTTTATTTATTTAAGGCTCTAGCTGATTATTTTACTTACGATACAAGTGGTTGGTGCACTGTTGAATAATGGTATTTCCGTAGAGAAATGCATACGTAGAAAGACTGTATTTAGTCATATGAACCTGTTCTTTCTTTTCGAACAAACCAAAACAAATTAATCATCAACATGTTTAAGGATGACATAACAATAATATTAATATTGGTTCTAATATTAAAGCCAAATATGGTGAATTTCACTTCAATATTTACTAAGAGAGTGCAACAGTAATGATAAATATTTTTTTTTATTTATTGTGGCTTATGTTTTTTTTTTACTAATCTCTTCATCTTTTCTTCCTTGTTTTCATATTTTTGCCAAATGGCTAGTTCATTTGGCAACCCTTACTGGTCGTGTTTCCAAGTTGTGTTTAGTGCTCTGTTTTTTTTTTTGAATATCCACTTAAATTCTACAAAAAATGAGTAGAGTTTATTTCAATATGGTTTTAAGTGGTTCACTTAAAACCATATTGAAACAAACTCTACTCATTTTCAGTGTTTGTTTGATTCTCAAGTGATCAACTGGTGCTTTAAAATAACAAAGTAAGTTAAAAGTGTAGTTATAATACTGTGTAAATTGTTTGAATGCCTTTATTTTATATAAAAAAATGTCTTGTCTGTTCCAGTAAAAAAAAATGGCAAATAGAGTGTCGAATGACCAACTTGAGGAGCTCCTGGAGTTTCTCGCCCAGCGTCCGGCTTTAGCCAAAGGCGTGGGCCTTGGGGCAAGGTCTAAAGAAACTGTCGACAAACACTGGAATGATCTTGCTTCAAAGCTAAACTCTTATGGTTCTGGATCAACTAAATCAGCAGAACGCTGGAAGAAGGTAAGCTTTATTTTTCAGAAATGATTGGTTTATTTTAAAGTTAAATAGAGTTATTTGTTTATATAATTTTGTCTTAAACCGAATTTAAAAAGATTGTTATACTTTTCTATAGTATATATGCATGATTTTTATGACAGAATTTTTAGCGATCGCATATTGTACACTTTGAGTATTTTTTACTGGGTTAATAAACCACTTTTATGTAAAGACTTATAATAGGTTTAATAATTATATTTAATGCTTATAAATAATGAAGTAGGTTTGTTAAAAAAAATATTTTGTTATAGTACTGGGCTGACATTAAACACAAAAGTAAAGCCAGACTTGCAAAACGGAAGAGGGAAGCTTTGGGTACGGGTGGTGGACCATCCAGCCAAGAAGATATATCCGAAATAGACAAAAAAATATTGGCTATCATCGGTGAGCAAGCTGTGTTTGGTGACAGAGAGCACCAAATACCTGTTTTTGTAAGTTCTTCAATTTTCCGTAATATCTGTACATGATCATTAAATTATTTTAATTTTGTAAATACTAATATTTAGTAATTATTTTCCAGAACACTGACCCGAATCCAGAACAAGTACCAAAAATGAATTTAATAACTGTTCCTGAGGAAGTAAAAAAATCTGGTAAGCATTACAAGTATTTTCATGAATATCCTATTATACTTTATCTTTTATGTAACATTAGTCAAAATTTGTTTTAGATAATGTGGCAAATGATGACAACTCTATTCATAAGACTGTTGAAAGTTCACCTTCAAAAAGAGGTCAAACATGCAAAGTGTGTAAGTGTTTCCCTTCTATGTATGTTCCTCTTACAGTAATATGTTTTTATTACTTTTTTTTCGATGGCTATACCTATATTTTAAAATTGTCTGTAAAAATGCTTTTTCCAAGTGAATAACCCTAATACAATTATGTAATTTATACTCTCGTACATATTATATAAATGTATTGTGTGCAGATATTGAACTTCCAAAGGCATTCGTGATTCTTATTGTTACAGACTTTAGCATATTATGGTGAAACGAAGTTGTAAATCTGATTCACGAATTTTTTTGTATATTATGTATATTGGTTTCATGTATATTGCTATAAGTATACATTTGTTTATTTACAGACAGTTCAGAATTTCCAATAACTGGGACCACCTCTACAGTTGATACAGAAACACTACCGCAATACGTATCAGAAGAACCACAGAGAGGTAATTTCAAAAAACAATTATAGTATTTTTAATTTTTTATATTTTAGTAGTGTATTGCCTGATGTTAAGAGACGATCTAGCTCAAGATGGTGACATTTTAAACCTTGTGGAGGACTGGTTTTTAAGTGAAACTACCAAAACAGACCTATAGGTGCTTGTCGACAGATTTTTCACTTGAGGGTGGTAGCTAGCAATGCGATTGTCGAAAAAGCCCTACCACCATGCTATGCTTTCATCACGATAATTTTCTTCACTACAATCTCAGGCTCATTTCAGAGATTCGAGCCCACCTCAATCGACGCAATGTTTGTATACTCTACCACTGAACCACCATTGATTCAAAAGACACAATAGAAACAATTAATTTTAAAAATTACAGGTACACAGAGTCCTGTGAGCCGACCTCATGTTGACCGCCCTCGCCTACGACGCAGTAGAATTAGTATCTCTAATACTACCAGTGAGTATACTATCTACTTAGGAGACATTACTAATTATTTTTAAAACTAAATATTTACTTTGTAAAACTGAATTTTTACTAGCCTGAGCATACTTTATTCAATTGAACATATTATATGATATGACACCATATCAATAAGCTTTTATATTAGAAAATAGTGTTATCTATATTTAACTACAAATATTAGTAAATCAGAAAATAATAAAACATTTCTTATGTAACTTATAATTTACTGATATGTTTTACTTATACTTTAACTTAAAATCATTATGCTAACTGTTATAAAATCATGATTATCGCTTGCTGTGTCCTGTAGTTGAGAGAGCACATTTGAGCACATGAGCCTCACTTACATATTACTGTAAATGCCATGTTGAAAATCCTATTAAATAAATAGTTAAAATTAAAATCTTACGTTTTCAGCTCAATCTAGAATCGACCAGCAGTGGGTTATGGATTTGGAGCGGCGCAGAGTAGAGGCAGAGACAAATCTCGCCAATGCTGCTTTAATAATGGCAGAGGCTTCGCGCTTGCAGGCGGAGACATCGCACTTGCAAGCGAATACGTTGCGCGCGCTTGTGGCGATTATAGAAAAAAGGGCAAATATACGAACAGCCGACAAAGAAAATTAACTTTTGAAATTAAAATAATTTTATGTATTTTGTTTTTATTATGACGAGAATATCAGTCCTAATTATCAGTTGACAATTATTATTTACACTATTTTAAAAAAACAAAACTTACATACTCAAATTTGAAGCATTCAAAGTCTACATTCGAAGTCTAAATTATTTAAAAAGAATTATGAACAATAAAATTGTAGTTATAGCATGCTATCTGTTAAATTTTTAGCGAACTAGCTAGTTGTAATACGAATCACGATGTTGACATTTTAAAGGGATTAATTAGAGCGATTTTTAGAAATTTTGAGGCATAATGGTTATGCAGTTTTGATATAATACCAATTAAAAGCAAATAGAGATAAAACTATCATTGCAGGTTAGTTTTTAACTTTGGTCGTAATAAGAGTTACCCAATATTACGTGTTTGTCTACAGCAGTTAAGTAGTAATGATAAAATTAAATTGAATGAAATCATTTTTTTTATTATAAGCTATAAACAATGTGCTTTTCCTTACTAAAATAATAAAGCGAGTCATTATTAATACAATTCTACAATACAAATTTCCACTTAAAATACTTTACAGCATTTAAATGAAATAAAAACTCATAGAACAACAATACAAAAAATAATCAAATATTAAAGGCAGGGCAAAAAAAATCACTATCTTCGTGCTAACCACAATCTTTGAACAACACGATTTCGTTGTTGTCGTCCGCTAATGACGAGTTGTTGCTCAAAACTGGAATCTTCGTTTTGATTTGATGGTAGCTGAGGAATTTGGTAAGGTAGATCATTCTGTGTGTCAGAATTTGGTAAATGAGGTACTGGCAGTTGGTTTCTGTTACATATATTGTGTAAAACAGCACAGGCATTTATGATCTTAGCCACGATTTGGTGGTAATAGTGCAATACTCGATGAGATAGTAAACATCTCCAACGAGATTTTAAAACCCCAATGCAACGTTCCACTGTATTTCTAGTTAGACAGTGAACATTAGTGTAATGCTCATCTGCACTACCAGGCACAGCATTTACAATAGGAGTTAAAAGCCATGGTCTCAGTGGGTAACCTGAATCACCTGCAAAATAAATTCAATATGTTAAAACAATTATGTAATTATAGTAATTATTTATTTGTCTGTAATATGTTAAGATATTTTTACCAACCAAGTAACCAGACGGCTTCACCTGTACTGTGAAGATTTTGGAGATATTCATGTATTACACAATTCCTCCAAATATATGCATCATGTGTAGCACCACCAAATGATGCATCAATATGCAAAATGTTTAAATCACTGTCACATATCTGAAATAAAAAACATGACTTTTTAAATAATTGTTACATAAGAAACATATAAATACTGTTCATTTATAAATTACTTACTATTTGAACATTTCTGGAATGATATAGTTTCCTATTAAAAAAGCATTCCTCATGTTCGGTTGGCCTAATCAGAACTATATGAGTACCATCAATACATCCCAGGCATCCTGGGAATCCAAATTTATTTGAAAATCTAAAACATTTTATCATAATTACAACTTTTTGTCTAAGTTGAAGATACATAGATTTTAAATGTTCTATTTTGTTTTTACCCATTTATAATTCTTTGTCTTTCTTGCTGTGTCTGAGGAAAATTTATGTATTTTTTTAAAACAGTATGTCTATTTAAAGCCATTGTTACTTTAACAATTTACTTTTGTTACTCTAACAGCATTAGACACACTGGCTTGACTGAGGCCATGAAGGTAGCTTATGCCCACTGGCTTTTGATAGGAGCCAGTAGCATAAAATGACAGCGCTGTAAGCACCTGTAATATCATACCTTTATTAAATTAATTCTAATAAAAGTCAATCAAGCACAATAATATCTCACTCCAATTTTCATACCTTACATTGTACGCTCACTTTTGTTCTCCTTTTCAATGGACCCATGTATGGTTGTAACTCTCTACATAAATTTATAAATAACTTCTTAGAAAGTCTGTAGTGTGCCTTGAATTCAGCGCCAGACAAATCCAACGCCTTGGCCTGGTCTCGGAGGCTACGTCTCAATAGTGCTGAGTTTCGATTTTGGTTTCTTCTATTTTCGATGTTTAGAGCTTCCATCAACAGAATAGCACGAGCCATGTCGAAGGCACAGTCAATTGATTAATAATATTCACTACACAATACTTTTGTCAACACAAAATACGCTTTTTGTGACAAAGGGAATTGGTTTATATAGGATAACGAATGGTGGGAGACGTAAAAATTCAATATCGTAGCAGGACAAATGTTCGTGAGAAAAGTGAATTTCTTAAAAACCAAATTTACGAGCATATGCACTAACACTCCAATGTTGTTTGTTATCGCTATACACTTCACACACTTAATATTTGATACTCATGTTTGTAATAAATTAAGGTTCAAAACGAAGCAGAACAACGTTTCATGGGATAATTGCCTACACTTGATATTTAGATTAACAATTCAAACAAAAAATAATAAAATACTAAGAATTATTGAGCAAAGCGATCAGCAATCGATCAAAAAATCACTACAAGGGTTATCGCAATTTGACAGGTCAAAATGCTCTCGGATGGCTCGGCTATTGCTTCCAAAACTCATACGTAATACGAAAACCTTCCCAAGTCTATAGAGAAACGTGCACATTTAGTTTACCGATTGTTCTACAGAGGCAGCACTGTCATACAATTTGCTATGGCTCTGTTATGGCTGTTACATAATTTGAATTCGCCATTTTTTAGCAAAAATTTAGCAATTTTTGCTATCGCTCTGCTATTGTGAGATATATAATAAGGCGGCGGGCACTTAATGAAGACTAAAATGACAAAAATAATGGACATTGGTCGTTTTTTGGTAGTTTTCTAAGGTTAAAGAAAGACTGTTTTTTTATGATTTAGTTAAAAGGTGAAATTTTTTTGTTTTTGTTTTATATATCAATAAAGACTGATTACGTATGCAATATATATATATATATATATATATTTACAACTCCTATAGTGAAAAAATAATAATTCCTTTGGGGCACATTTGAGCCGTGAGCGTATTATCACGGGATTATTGAAGGCGCGTGTACTGGAGTGTTAAAAAATACATTAACGGTTATTCAAGACTACGATACAAATCAGACAGTAACTAATTATTAAATAACAAAAATAAACGTAAATTAATAATGTCAGGCGGTTTAATCGCTCGGAATGACTTTCGCGGAGCTTTCACCGAGCAAATCAATTATACGAATCGCTTCACTTAATCTATATACTGGAATGATTTTATTTCGGACATGGAAGATTGATGTGTTTTTTGGTCAGAGTTAATTTAAAATTGACCTAGCCAATGATTTCGTTTAGGTTGAACGTTGAACTGTATATGTTGAACCGTTGATTTTATTACGCGAAACGACAACAAACTTAATAACAATTCACTTTATACTGGGTATTAGCTAACATCTTTAACCTCTATAATATAGCAAAGGTGGTAAACAAGCGTACGGGCTGCCAGATGGTAAGTGATTACTGTAGCTTATAGACGCTTGGAACATTAGAGGTAACCAGAGGTATCACTAGCGCGTTGCTGACCTCGGACCCCCTCCTCCAAGGAACTCTGGAAACCCTACTCACTGCAGGAACACAACACAAGGTTATTTGACTGCGATCTTCTGTAGGGTTGAAGTATTTTACCAATTGGGCAGCCCCAAGTAGAGAAAAATGTCCAAAATGAGATTTTTTTAAAGATAGAAGCCGTGCCTCTATCAATATGATTATCTTTTTTCTTCTCTTCTTTAGTCTGTTTCGATCCAATGTTGAATGTAGATAATGCAGCACGTATTTTCCATCTGCCCAAGAAAGTTCTCATCCAGTTGGATGAATAAGATTATAAATAATAATAATTTAAAAATGTAGCTAACACAGGAAAATTGCATTAAAACAAATGTTCAAAATATATTCTTAGGTTGTCGGATTACCGTAATTATACATATGCGTTGTGTTGGAGGAATATAAACGACCAACCCGGCAGAGGGTTGATGATATATCTGACCTCTAATCTTTATCACGTTTTATTTTATCAAGCTTATTTTGATATATATATATATTTTAATTTTTATCACAGTAATATTCAAGTACGATGTATTCTTTTAAAGACGACCTAATAATTTTTAATATGCGATACTTTCATCAGTGATCGTTTTCCCCAAGTATTATTACTGTAGCGCTCAACGTCTTGTTTTTCACATCCCAGTTTATGTAAGCATTAGGTACGTACGTATGAAATTCTTATTGTTTTATATTGACTAATTTGATATCTTGCATTTGACTTGGAATTTCATATTTTGATTAATGTTACAATAAACTGAATTTATAAAATCAATTTTGTTCACTTCTTATCCTGGCTTTTTGTTTATATGTTATCATGAAAGAAGAGTTCCGCACGCAATATTAATGACATGTATGGATCTGGTACCGTATGTGAACGCACGGTGCAATTCTAATCTGGTCCTTTCAACGCCGATGGGGCGGTGAAAATCACCTTAAAAGGGGTTATCGATTACCGTCCACAGGATTTCTTTAGCAGAGGCATTAATAAACTTTCATTAAAATGGCAAAAGTTCATCGGAAATAATAACGAATACTCCAATTAAATGAGAAATATATATAAATCCACAAAAAAATTTCTATGTAAAACGGTAACTTCAAAATACGGATGTTATGACTTTTTTGAAAACGTATGTAACATAAATTAGTACATTTTCATCATACATGTAATTTGATAATAGACTGTGTAAGTACATGCGCGATAAATTTTAATTAGTATAGACCTCTATTTTGTATTTTTCTAGACTCAATACATCGCGAAGTCTCAATACACGCATGAAGTCGAAAAAAAGATTTGAACCAATTATGTCTACTCGGCCAGCATTCAGCGTTGGTACCAGGTACAAGTGATGCAAAGAAGGAGCTTTGGGTTTCGAATACATGTATCTGACAACAATGATATGCTCTTGGTATTGGCAGAGTATTAACTTAAGAGTGGTAATTTGGGCAAAATATTAAATTTGATACAATGTAATTTGTCATATTTCTTTGTTCTAGCTTAAGTTAAAGACTATTTTTACATTTTAACTAAACTAACGAAATACAATTTTTAAATCCGTTCAAGTTTATTTACATTATAGAAATATCATAATGTTATGGACAGAAATAAAATAATATCTCTAATATAATCTCTATATACTCCGATAATATAGTTCAAACATCGTTCCCCGCTATTTACGAAACATATACAAATAGTTTAAAACTAATTTCGTTATGGAATTCCTAATGAAAATATATTCAACTAATATGTAGGAAGCGCCATCTATTAACAATCTGTTTAACTAACATGACAATAATTACATTGTTTAAATTTTATAGTTTGCGAAATATTCACCGGCTCAGCTGGTCTGTATAAATATATACAAATGAATGTTTCTCTGTCTCCTATACGTTCCTAAAACATTTATCCGATTGCGATGTATCTTTCGTACACACCCATGAAGGTTTCATACGATCTAACGTGTGGCCCTTTTCTAAGGTAAATATTACCAAATATAGATGATAATATTTAATTTATAATCACCTGGACGCATCACAGATAACCGAACGGTGTATTCGAGATACCATATGTGCGGCAATGCAAGAAAATCGGACGTAAATATTTATTCGTTCCGTAGAACTTCCTCGATTGCATGGACGACTGAAATAGAAAAGGTTTAGATCGATTCAACATCTGTACGATTCGGATGTTATTTAAAGTTTTAAGTCGAATCATGTCAAGTATAAAACAAATATGAGATTACGGTGAGATATTACGGTCGATGATCGTTTAAGTGATATTTGTATACGTTAGTAAAATAATATGACTACTCAGTATAATTTTAAAATCCAAAGAGCGAGGTCTATCTGGGGATCGTTTTATACTTGGAGCAACCCGACTGTTTTCTTTCTGCCTAGTCCCAAATATTTATATTAAATTGTCATAAATCGTGAAGTTGCTTTCTAAAAAAATGTATGCGTACCAAAAATACTTAATGGGTATTAAGATTATGCAATAAGTATATCTAATTATATTCATATTTACTTGAATTTTGTTGGTTCTCCGAAGAACAATAATATATACTTTGCGTACATGAAAAATTTGATTGACCCAACTATAGATTTATCATCATTATAAATCGCCAGTACGGCACAAACTGGCATAGTAATTGACTACTGCCGTTCTGATTCTTTTAATTCTATGGCAAATTGTATTTTTTAACACAGGTGAAACGGTGAGGCACATATAGTATTAATTAAATTCTCGCTTGCAATGATTGTTGTATGTGAAATCAAAAAGTAATTCCTTGATACATGTTGTTGTTACAAATCATTTCAATCACTTGTCAAATTAAACATTCAATACTTGGATGTGGCAAAAAGTACCGCCGATAATCATGAGCACTATCGAATAAACGATTGTTAAAAGAAAACGTTTGATGTCCAATACATCATACGGGGTATTTTTGTAATTAAAAGGTAGATTTTCGCGAACGAATTTTTTTTTAGCTCGGTAAATTATTAAACTATCTAACATGTATTCCGTTAAAAAAAGGTATGTGTGCGATTCACACACGATAGAAGTGACACTTCATTTTAAAAGACATTTTCTATTTTATTTAAACAGTGTGCAATACACATACACACCGACATTTACTCTCTCGCTCTGGCTCACACAAAGAGGAGAGACCGATAATGTGCGTTAAACGTTTAACATTTAACGTTTGGAAGTCGCATAAGAAGTTTCACTTCAAAAACCAATTGATAGGCAATCGATTAATCGATAGTTTTAAAGAACTTTACTATCGATTATCTATCTAAATCGATATTTTATCAACACTAGAATAAACCTCTTAACATTTATGTGAAAAACAGAGTCCGAATGATAAGTCGCTCGAGGCGCCGGCCGACACGCATTTTCGCTCCAGAGAGAATAACAATGGGAACTGCTCGCTCAGATACGTTTATAGCAAACAATTCACTTACTTGAGGAGAAAATTTCAGCGCTAAAATGCTGCTTTATTGATATCGGCTGTACCTTGACTACTGGCTAGTAGTCTATAAAACCCGAATCAGCATAAAAAGTTATGTATTAGATTTTTTCTGGTGTTTCCTATATAATAAATCTAAATAGTTAGAATACATATGTTATAAATTCGTAAAGACAAAAATAATAAATTTTCATAGAGACCATTAATGTTGCTACCTAACAAATTAAAATTATCATATTATGTTATAAAGCTAAATGGTATATAAAATTGTAATCTCAATAAGATTTTACAAATGTTGCAAATATCTTGCTTGCAGGACGTTTCAAGACGTTAACTATTCCAAAAAACCTCGTTGTTGTTATAAAATGGCTGATTTATTCAGATAGTATTTATTTTTTATATTACTATCAAAATAGACATACATATCGTTCAACAATTTTATTGAATATCACTGTAAAACTACACTACAATCCAAACACAACGGCGACCACCAAGAGATCGAAATCCATCGGCGGTCGCCGCTGTCATGCCGGCCTGCTTAAATATCTCTTCACGTTACGCTTGAAGGACCCGATGCCATAAGAAGGAGGGAACACATTGGCTGGGAGACCGTTCCACAGTTTCACGGTACGACAAAGATAACTTTTTAGTTCGTGCCGAGATGGAAGTTACCGTAAAACTGTGATTCCGAAGCCCAGCGCGTGTGGTTTTTTTGTGGAAATGAGAGGAGGGAATTAGATTAAACAGCTCTTCAGAACACTTACCATGATACAGACGGTAAAACACTTAGCGAGGCGATGTTCCTGCGAAGCTGAAGTGGCTCGATGCAACGGGTAACGTCTACATCATTAACAATGCGAACAGCCCGTCTCTGTAACCTATCCAGGGCATCGAGGAGGTACTTTGCGGATCCATCCCATAGGTGCGAACAGTATTCCATAGACGGCTGAACTTGTGCCTTATAAAGAAGGTACAGTTGACCGGGCGTGAAAAACCGTCGCACCCTGTTCAGGATCCCTAGTCTCCGAGATGTAGTGGAGATGACACTCCCGATGTAATCCCTGGAGTTGAGGTCGCTGCGAATATCCACATCTAGGATATTGAGGCTGTCACGCATTGCTAGTGAGACGTTCTGAAGAGTGGGGAGGGGAGAAAACGGAGACGTTTTATGTGTACATCAGTAGTAATTCAGCCGAAAAAACCGTGTGGTGTCGTGGGACACCAGATAGGAACGAAATTCCTTATTATAAAATATTAATTTCAAGTTCTATTCGAGGTATAAAGAAAATAATTATTCGTGTATACATTTTTTTAATTGTGATTTTTATATAGATAAAAATAAAGATTTTTTTTACAAAATTATCTTAACACAATACACAACTTATAATAACAGTCATCACGTAGACTATACATTAGACACTGTATAGCCATCATAAATAGACTGTACATAAAAATCTTACGCTTTTTTTAACGTTACGGACGTTTTTTGCCGGCTAGGGTACCCCTCCGCAACGCCTTATAACGAACTTCGTTCCAATAATATATTCGATATCATTTGATTATACGAGTATATGTACAAAAACTGGAAAAAATCATTGTTATAGAAAACAATTGTTGTAATATTTGCTACGTTTATGTTTATGGCCACGTGGGGGGTCGTAGCCGGACTGTCTAGACTGCGTTGCGTCGCGTCGCGTGCCCATGATTTTAATATTCGACGTTAGCAACATTTTAACTCCCGCGAGGCAAGTTTTTGCAAGCACTCGATGACTCAGACCGAGTCAACGGTCTCGCACACCGCTCCTTTGACGCACTTTTTACTTTGAAATTTTTTCTACCTTTATAAAGCCTCCGGAGTATTTTCAACTTATTATTTGCATTAATCGATTGATTTTATTGATCGCCTTTTGCTGGGTATGTTATTAGAATATGTATTATTACGGTATATGGTATTTTTATTATAATGTTTATTTTATTTTTATTATGTTGATTCGGAAACCAACAGTATTATTTATTTAAGTAGGCCTTCTAGTCATTCACTAGAACCATACAGGAAGTGTTGCCAACAACAAAAAAAGTTATAGGCTAACAGTCAACTAAGATTTTCTCCAAAATTGTACTAAGATCTTTGACGTCCTGTTCCGAAGTTCTAAAGATGCTATAATGTATCATCGGTTTTTTCCTTACCACGACGAATGGAAGAGATGATACATGGTTTACTTAAAAGGGTTGTAAGAGGCGTAAAATCTTTGCTTGGAAGGTTTTTAGATCTCTAAAACTTCTAAAAATGTACCTCCGATTCATAACCATGTAACCTAAATAGTGGCCAATAACCTAAATATTGCCAAATGTAAAGAAGTTTTCTAATTTAATACGGTATTATTGCACGTTTGTAGATGAACATTAAAATAATCAAATAAATCTTAGGACACACGACAATAAAAAATAACTATATAATTCTTAACCGATCTCAATAGGTCAGTCTAATTTGAAATTCTACGAACAAACTTGATTGCTTGTGACTTGAATAGAAAATGTTATCTGGCGACATTACTTAATTTTTTTTGTTTGTTGTTATAAAAAGCGTATTTCGATTCAACACGCGGTCGTGCCCCATTTTTTTTTCCATCAGATATATTAATTCGCCCTTTTATGGCTCGCACTTTTAAGGAATCGGATATGTGTAGATTTATATAATCAAATATATTTATCACTGTCTTTCTTATTTACTCAAAAAAGTAAAAAACATTTTTAAGTAGAATATTGTTGTGTATATAAAGTTTATATGTGTTTTAAGTAATTGTTTTCTCGGATTCGGATGACATTTTGTATTGAAATAAAGTTTTGCTTTTAAAGGTTAAACAATTTTTTTTTGCAAAGCACCTATAAAAGTTCGATCGCCCATATTTTAAATACCTGTACCTAAAAACAAAATATGGAAGAGATCACTGTCACTCGTACAGCTGGTTCTCGACCGCGTCGCGTCGCTGGGTTATTTTGTTTTTAGTACTAATCTATGTCTTATCTCACGAGATCATAGAATTTTGTGGCAAATTTCATTAAAATCCATTCAGCCGTTACAGCATGATTGATAGACAAACATTCAATCTAACGTACTTTCACATTTATAAGAAATATTTTAGTACGAATATATATTTAAAAAAAAATTGTGCTGTATGTTGAAACAGTTAATCCATAATTATATTGTACTTTACTAAAACGTAAGCGCAGCAACAGACAGAGCTTATACAGCAGACAGACTTGTATGTAATATAATTATTGTAAACGAAACTGGTTTGTAAAAAATATTTTTTTAAATTTAACTTTAGTTTAGCTTCTAATAAGTAATATTAAATTGTGATGCCTCAGAAGGTTATAAACGCAAATGACTCTCGAACATACCTATAAAAACGTACCTTCCTATAAGTATGTGCTTTGTGATATATTTTCTACACGTAGCTAATAGGCAGCGAAGCGAATAATAGAAAACATTATACTTAGCACAATTTTTGAAATACAATATTTCCTCTATTAGAAATACTGGCTCATTGCTGGACTCGATCCTTACGTATAACGCGGTATGTTGATCAGTTTAAAGTAATGAAATCTGTTCAACCGATAAATTACAGAGAGGATTTTTATAAAGAATTCAATATAGGCAATGATGGCTCAGTGGTAGCGTGTAAAACTTCGAATCCCTGCAATGATCCTGAGCTTTGGTGAAGGAAAACTTAGCATGGTGGTAAAGAATTAACGCCCGCCATGCTAGCTACCACTCTCATGTTGAAAATCTATCGCCAAGCACCAATAGATGTATTCCGGCAGCTGCACTTGAGAGCCAGTCTAGAGCACTACGCCAAACTTATAACGATAAAGAAATTGCCAATTGAATTAACTGCCTCAACAGATCATCCAATGATTTTTACGATATCGGCATTTGAACAGCTTAAAATCATAATTCTGTTCTGTGGAATAAGTCAACGACGTATAATTAGGTTAATTACTTTTAATAGCTCTAGGTATGTAAAAAAGTCCGTCAAGTGACACGCTTCAGAGTTATCCAACTAAATATAGTAGGCGTCGTGGTAATTGCAGGCATGTATTACCATATACATTCTTTACTATTAGCAGTTAGTCTTTGGTAAGATAAAAAAAAAAAACAGTATTCGTTTAGGTCCCGATCACATGAACGCTTTTGCTGCGTTTTAATGGAACAAATGATGAGCTATATAGTTATATGTTCAGATGGAGGCGATTTAATTCTAAACTAGCAACGTGATATTGATGCATTATCAAATTGATGCAAAAGTAATGCGATGGTGCTAAATGCTAATAAATGCTATCATGTGAAGTTGACATTAAAATTGATAGCATTAACCTTAAAGAATTAAATCACATAAGGTTTTTTTTTTTTTTTTTTTTTTTTTTTTTTTTTTTTTTTTTTTTTTTTTTTTTTTTTTTTTCGAACTGACTACACTGTTAGCCTGAGGGGCCCTGGAGCCTTTACGGCTTTTACAGCTTTACCGGGCTTGGGGGCGAGCGCTTAGGGCACTCAGCCACGAAAGCTAAGCAACAACATCCGAGGGTGCCAAAGTGGCCGGACCTCGGCTCGGACTGTTGCGCGTATGCAATTAAGTCGCGATCTGGTCACATAAGGGCCTTACGAGTGTACTTAGACTCCAAATTAACATTTATACCTAACATTGACACAATGGTATCCAAAGCTTTGAGAATTTTAGGTTTTGTAATAAGAAGCTTTAGCTAAAGCATTTAAAAATCGTAAAATTAAAATCACTATTTAATACCTAAGTAAGACTCATTTTCAAATATTGTTGCGTAGTGTGAACACCCATATATAAAAACATCAAATACGAATTGAAAGACTGCAGAAGCGGTTTGTGCCTCATTTAGTTTATACATCGTATAGGAGTAAACATTATTTTTTTCTACCGGGTCACATTTTTTTAAGATGGAAACTCTAAGCACTCGCTTCGATCAATAATACACGGTGGACTTGGTTTTCCTTTACGAAATCTTGCATGGTATAATTGACTGTCCACATCTTTTACAAAAAAAAAGTTCTTTAATATACCGCGAAGATATCCTAGGTTCCCAATAAAGTTACTCAAAACGCCAGTCATAAGAACTAATATCGGATTTAATTCACCAGTGTGCAGATTGTCTATATTATATAATAATTTAGGAACCGCATTAGACTTGTTTGGAGAATCTATGCAAAATTTTAAAGAAAATGCTTTGTTGTTGTTGAGGGATGTGCAATTGAACATCTTTAATCATTCTACTAATTTATTTTATTATTATCATTTAATTTATTATAATTATTCAATGATTATTATTCTTATTTATTAGCTTTTTCCAAATTTATAAAATTGATTTTATAATTGGTTGTTGACCTGTTATTGATTGTACTGTTATTATTTTTATAGGTATAATTTCTCTTTTAGTATATTCTACTCAGATTTTATATTTTGTTATTTTTACTTATATAACTGTATCATGCACTACTTATATAATTGTCTTATGTGTATTATGGTGCATGCTCTGGCAGCTTTCAAAAGTCCAATGCACTTAAAACTGTATCATTATTATAAATTAGATCTTGATGTAATGGTGTATTGGCCACTGGCCGTCCATAAAAGTTAAATTATAATACATAATTAGACTTTCAACCCTTGCATCGTTGCTTTTATGTTCGCATCAAATTTTCACATCGCAAATAACACCATAAAAGGCGATGTTAATTTTGTTATTTTTAGAAACATAGTTAACGGTGTAACAATAAAAATAACAAAACTTGTCGATACCCAAAATAACAATATTAACATAATAATTATCATCGTAATGATTCCTGACAAGATCACGGCATAAATCAGACGAAAAACACATGGGAGTAAAGATTTTTTTTATCAAAAAAATCAATGGGAACGCTCCGGCTTCTTCGAACGCCTAAAAATGTTTGGAGCGCGCTTCGTTTGGTACGGGAGCGGAATTTTAAACAGGACTCCTTTCAAGGAACGTCGAGGATTCCTCGGGGTCCTGATGAAAAAGATTTGAGTGATGAATCAGAGCTCGGCCGTGACCGAGTCCTTGGAATAGTTTCTAACATTCCCTAATATATGTCAAGAATTTTTAGACAATATTTTAAACTTTCGTTTGTGTTTAGAAAATACTTTAAACTGCTGTATCGGCGACTTAATTTATTTTTTGTATTAGATTCATATTTGGTTTACGTAAATATTACCATATCTCAGAATATCGATCAAGCTCAAGTTGCTCCCTATTAGACTTCGCCGGAATGCTCACATTTTGTTTCGCCTTTACAGAATTATATTTAATCCTGTCACTCCTTGTTATCTGAAGAAACAACACGCACACGCTTTACCTGCAGTCATCGGAAAACGTGACGCTGGAAGTACAAATTTTCTTGCTAAGCCTTGGCAGTTCAGGCTGAAAGACTATGAAAAAAATCTGTCAATGATTATTATTTGTCCCTTTAATATTATTTGTATGTAATTATATTACATTCTGTTTGTGTTCTATTTATAAATAACAATAATGTAGTACTTATATATTTCTTTAGCATCCATTTATTTTATGATTTGTGTTAAATTTTAAGTTGTATTTAATTGTTTCTATTACACCCCTACTACCCCTGTTTTTAACTCTGAAACGTTTCCATCCAAATGTTGCCTGGAAGAGATTGCTTTCAGCAATAAGGCCGCCCTTTGTACTTAACATATAATTTTAATGTTCCATTGGATCTTTAATTAACGGTGTACAATAAAGATTAAATAAATAAATCTGCCCTAAATATAAAATAACAATATCATAATACAGATAATGCGTAATAATATACGCATATGTTAATAATTGTGATATTACGTTATAAAAAGGTAAGTTCAAAATTACGAATGTATAAATTCAATAAATGAAATTCCTCCCATTGATACTTACGTTATAACGAATATTACCTTCGCCTCAAACAATACAACACCTGTCATGAAATATGGAACGAAGTTAAAAATCGTCGATGATTTTATTAAATCGACACCGATGGGGTGGTCTGAATCAACATTGAACACGGGATAAAATATCGAAGTGTATTTTTTTTTTGAAAATTTGCAATCATTTATTTCACAACTCCAAAGTATCAGCTGGATTGGAGTATGAATATGTGGCATACAAAACGTCAGCATTTATTATATATAACGATTACAATTTTTGGATCATATCTTCTTAATATGTTATAGGTGTTATAACTTTTTTTTTATGTGAGCCTTTTACTACGAGCGTTAGATTTTCAAGCACGGTTTAATTAATATCATATACAAGATTTTAATATTATTTCGTAATGTATTGTGAATTCTGCAATAGTAGCCAGTCTGATGTTGTTTTTCCCTTTTCAACAAATGTATATACAGTCAATAGCTCGGCCACAGCATAACCTATCTCAGTTGTTTATTTTGTTACGCCACGGAAGTACAACTTCTTACATGCACTGTACATAGGTACCTACACACTTTTTATATATTTACATTTACTCTTATATTCCTTCTCAGTAAACGAAATATAACACAAAAATATGAAAATGTAAATTAAAAAAATACCTACTGTCACACCATCATATTTTCTACTAATTTATGTCGAAAACTGTGAGACTGTATAACCCGTTTTAATGGTACTTTCACTGCCTGTGACTCAGGTTGTCATTCTCGTATCGTTCGATGATTAATGGTATACCAAATTACAAGGTGCCTCTGACGAAATTGGTCCCGAAAAGGGCCAAGGTCCGTCTCGATCCAAAACCTTTTATACTGTGTGGGAACGTCCTGTTATTAAGTTCGTTTTTGTTTTCTTTTTATTTTTTATACAACACAAATGTATCGTAAGGAAGCAATATTTGGAAGTGATGTAATCAAAGGTTTATTACTGATTTCATACATAATTTACGGTTATAAATTCAATGCATTGTGATGTGAACATTATTAAATTTTAAGTTTTATAAATAATTGTTTAATATTTATGATGCTTCTGTAGGAAGTTAAACGTACGTCAGAAGCATATTAGTAGACGTAACCTGAAGAGAAATAACGTACAATGATGCTATTGGGAACCGTCTCTTGGCCATTTCCCTCTTTTCCATAACATCTGTTTTTTCGTTCTGTTATCGTTTTCGTTTAGGTGTAGTAGCTACAATCTCACCTGATGTTAAGTAACGATGTGGCCCAACATGATAACACGCTAAACTTGGTAGAAGATTGGCTCTCAAGTGCAGCTGCCGGAACACACCTATTGGTGCTTGGCGAGAGATTTTCAACTTGAGAGTAATAGCTAGCCAGGCGGACATTAGAAAAAGCCCTACCACCATGCTATGGTTTCCTCACGATGTTCTCCTTCATTGAAAGCTCAGGCTCATTGCAGGGATTCGGACTCACGTCAATTGACGCGAAGTCATACATGATACCATTGAGCCATCATTGCTTCAAGCAACATATTTTTTTTTTTCGAACTTACTATACTGTTAGCCTTAGTGGCCCTGGAGCCTTTGCGGCACTCAGCCGCGAAAGCTAGACAACAAGCTCTAAAGGTGCCAAAGTGGCCAAACCTCGGCTTGGGCTGTTGCCGATCATGCGAAAAAGTCGCGATCTGACTAAACCCCTATCCATAGAAATTCGAGCTAACTAACTGTACAAATATACATGGTCCTACCTTCTGCGAGGAAGGAAGGAACATGTGTATATGTGTTTAGTGATTTGGTAATTTTTGTCTAAACTAACTATCCAAAAAAAGAAAAAAAAGGTCCCTTACAGAACCTATGTACCTGAGTAGTGTACATGTGTGAAGTGCAGTGTTATGTGTGTGTGTCGATAGCTAGTGAATGCAGTGTCACTATATCGCGCGAGCGGCTGCTGGCTCAAGGGCTCCATGCCGGAGGAACGGACCTAGGCTTGAGTTGCCGCTGGAGAGGGTGGTCGTGGCGGGTGTGCAGGAGCGAAGTTAACCGTCCGTCCCCTACGGAGGGAACGGTGGTTTCGCGGCCGTGGGCACAAACACGCTTGACTTGAAGAGACGGATGGGTATGACGCGTTAGCTACCGTGATTTCGTCATTGGGGTCGGTAAATATGTTCCGCGGCCTACGTTTTGCCTTCGGGGCGTCTGGGACTGGGGTATATGTTGAGGCGCGTGCTACTAACGGGTTCGGATGGTTTGACACTCTGTCGAAATAGCTCTTCGCGAGAGTTTTGATGTAAGATTTGATTGAAGGAAGTTCCATATCTTTATGGAGGCCTTCGTTTCGAACAAACCATGGAGAATTAACAATTTTGCGTAAAAACCGATTTTGCAACGTTTGTAAGGGGCTGAAGTTTGATTTCGCCATATGGGCGAATACTATGCAACTGTATGTTAAGATCGGACGGATACAAGTCTTGTAGAGGGTAAGCTTATGTCTTAGAGACAATTTACTTACCGAGCATAGCAGAGGATGCACGCGAGCCAAGACCATACCAGCCTTGTTTCGGACTCTACGGACATTTGCCCTGAAGCTAAGCGTATTACCCAGGTATTTAGTCTGGATAGCCCAGGGGATCGGGACACAACATAAAATGAAGAAACATTTGAGCAGGCAGGCATGACAGTGACTGGTGTCGATGGATTGTAGATCTCACCGTGGTCGCGAGGAATAGTATTGTTCGGTTTTTTTTTTTCATACTAACTTGGGAATATAACTCTACAGCACCTAATGATATATATCTACGGTACAGCTTAAAAAGCAACGGCAACCATCGGTGACAGTTTCTATCGACGCCGCTGTCATGCTGTTCTCATGAATAACCCATTCATGCCTCGATTGATGAACCCAATATAATAGTGAGGAGGCAAAAACGTTGCAGACTGGAAGATCGCTTTACATCCTCACGGTTACTAAGCGCTTACCAGCAACTTGGCGTACCTGGCTACACCCATGGGTAAATCACATACGTATTCTGTTAATTTAATTTAATTAAAGGTAAATATAAAAAGTAAAGTTCAAATTTTGCGGAGAGATTGATTATTTGTACCCGACTGGGTCGCGTTCACCGTCGCGTCCTCCGTGCTCATCACAGTCACTCAGTTTGTCGCGTGTATAGGTATCCAGCTGCCGAGAGGCTGATAGGCCGGTATGACGGTGGCGTCTGGCGAGGGTACAGTGCAGACACCTTATCGTGTTATTATAAAAAATCTTTATTCAAATTAGTATCCAAGAAAACACTTACGAAGGCTAAATAAAAACCGTGAGAAAAATTATAAGTCTTACTATAACAACAAACAAATTTCGTATTGACAACGTAATTTTTGCATCACGCTTTAATTTACGATTAATGCTACAGAGGTCACTGTATGCCCTACATTGTATTATTAACTTGTAAAGCATCTATAGTGACATAGTTCAAAGTGAACAGCTGCCTCAGTAATAGTGAAATCCTATAGGTTGCCTCACTGGGCGTAGCGTGTTACCATCTTGGACCACATCGTCACTTAATATCAGGTGAGATTGTTGCCAAACGCTAATCCTATAACGATTTATACGATTTATAAACATCACATCGTTATTAATAAACTGAAATATTTAATAAATTTACCTAGCTAGCTGAGGTTTATTGGTAGAAGGTCAACTGAAAAAAAAAGCAATACAGGTGACAACTGACATATAAAAGCCCTACAGCTGAGCATCGACCATTACGTACCTGTCGGTATCGAGCTGCGCAATGGGTGGACTCTATGTCTGAACTTTAATACTCGTAAAATAATTAGTTGCTTTAACATAAATTTCATATTATACTATTATTCTTAGTTCTCGTAAATAATATATTATTGTTCTCCTGTCAATCGAAATATGCTGTTTCACATAAATTAAATAAACGTTGTATTTATTGTACAGTGAACCAGCTGTACTCCTCGAGATGCATCAGAAGGGATAGTATTGTTATATTCGGTACAAGCGCACGTATTGGGAACAATCATGATCTCACAGGGGAGGGGCACGTGACCCTTTCGCAAATAATAATGGGCATTTTCCATTGCGGGCATGAGATATTTTTAAGCTTTTGTATTAATGCCTGTGTAAATAATACCTAACACCACCGTTTTTTTAACGATCAAGTTGAAACATCTTCATTATTTTTTTTTACAATAATTGATTGTTTGTTTCATAAATGTGTGTACTTCTTCTTGTTCTTGTTTTGGCGCCGCAATAAGCACCTGCCAATTACAATGTGTTTATCTCCATAGTATATTTTATATTCAAAGTTTGTCCAACAAGATGGTGGCTCTCTTTTTAGAACTACATATCTAGGGAGTTTTTGTGACATCTCAAAATGCATGCTTCCAGTTAATATTTACAATCAACTTCAAACTATATCACGCAAAATTCCACTAATATTACATAGTCAAGCAATATAAGTTAATGAATTAAAAATAAAAACCACAACATGGCAGCTCATGATCCCGCCAAAGACTCATGTGTGTACTTATGTATGCATATAAGAAGTTATATTTCTTTGACGTTACAAAATAAAAATAACTCCAAAAGTTTTATCCCTCGAGCCAACAACATGAAGTTAGCGTTCAATGATAATAATATGATTTCATTTTATGTACCTTTTTTCATCATAATATGATGCTCGTCATATGATGAGCGCGTAGTTCTAAATTTTACCTTCTATTAAACGCGCCAAGAGAACTATTAGCTTTAAAAATTATATTTAAAATCAGCGTATAATAACAATTACAATATGTATAATTTTAACAAAAGATTAAAATGTTTATATATAGAAAAAATATTAAATTGAACAATAGGCTAGTTGACTCTTTTTATAGCAGGTTTTAAATTATTAATTATTGTCCGATTAGAGGAAAAAATATTACCATATTTGCGCAGTGGTAGCGTGTAAGACTTCGCGTCGATTGACGTGAGTTCGAATCCCTACAATGAGCCCGACCTTTCGGTGAAGGAAAACATCGTGAGGAAACCATAGCATGGTGGTAGGGCATTTTCTAATGCCCGCCTGGCTAGCTACCTCCCTCAAGTTGAAAATCTGCAGCCAAGCACCAATAGGTGTGTTCCGGCAGCCGCACTTGAGAGCCAGTCTTCCACTAGGTTTAGCGTGTTACCATCTTGGGCCGCATCGTCACTTAACATCAGGTGAGAATGTGGCCACTACGCCAAACCTACAATGATTAAAAAAAAACTAGAGAACCGCAAAACTCCATTTTATAAGTTTACTTTTCGTAAACAGGCGATAACGCTGTCAGCCATATTAGTCTATATATTATCTATGCTGTGACGTCATACGGGTCGAAAACAAACAGTTAGCAAACGTTGCCATTTTAAAAAAAAGTATCGAGCTTTTCACAATGATGAACGTTTGCTAAATGTCAAATGTTTGTTTACAACCCGTATGACGTTACAGCAAAGATAATATATAGACAAAATAAATATGGTTGACAGCGTCTTCAGATTTCAATATTAAAAAAGAAAAAAACAATTTTTAAAATGGAAATATGTAGCCATCTTGCACTTTTAATATCTGAAATAAATAAATATTGGTTTCTTAAGTCAAAACCTACAGAAAATACTTATTTATTGCGCCAAATTTGATATGAGGCAAGTAGCCTATTTAGAAAAATTAATAAATATCAATAAAACACCGAACGGCTTCAACAAGCCCTGTTTATACTAAGTCATAATTTTAAAGCTGTACGAATTAGGAACTTAAATTTATTTGTAGAACCAATAAGTAGGTAGGAAAGTACCTACCTAATTACTAAGTATATTTATGAATGAAAGAATAATTAAGGATATCTTTAGAACCGGCTAAAAGATATAGAGAAAATTAATAAATGTGTTATCAATGTCATCACCAATAAAGCTATGGTTGCCACCTTATTATGAAGAAAGTACAGGATTTCATTAAGTTTAGTTTTAATAAACATTTTCATGGAAAATGTTAGAAGTAAATAATTCAATAATTATTTAATTTTTTTTTACAAGTATAATAAATTTTCGATACTTATATAAACATATATAGTATTAACTGGTTACTGTCTGGTCCAACAATAATGCACATCAGTCAGCAAGCAACCCTAAAGTCAATATAAGCCCTTCACCATAGTAATTCATACTTTAAAACTATGTAGAAAAAGTTTAAACACGAACGCGCATAATTAACATCTCGGAACTGCGTTTAACCGTGGGATATCAAAATGTTATTGTTAGCTGTACCTAACTATTAATACATACGAGTAGTATAGGTAAACCTCTATTGTTACCTGTAAGTACCGTGAATCATTCTTTCATTCATGATAACAACTCAAAGTAAATGGAAGAAAATAAACAAAGTACGCTTAATCAGATTAGCAACTGTACCCCAACCCGCAGGTTTGTCCGACGTGAAGCTAGGCACATTTTGAAACGCAGCCGAACGGCGAACGGCAACGCAAACGTCGCGTCGCTCATTCGTATCGGTTTGACACTGTGTGTCGGTTGTCGTGCACGTGCTCGCTTTTCGACGTTACAAAATTTAAATTTAAAAACACTATAAAATTGTGACAACTATCGTAATTTCAACTTAATACTGTCAGTATTAAGAATCTTAAAACGTTGAATATCGGTGTGATTATTTTATTTCATTAATTAGTGTCGTTTTGAAACATAATTGGTTTATATTGCGGTGCATGTAGAGACAAGTGTTTGTGACCTTCTGTGCTGATACAAAAAAGGAGTTTGCTCTTTAACTTGCCGTGAAGTGATGGAAGCATGAATTCAAAAAAGGTTGAATGTTTCGACGATGATGACGATTCAGTCGGTGACAAGCCGAGTCTCAGCTTTTTAGGTAAGTTCAGTCATCACATTTAAAACGTAAACAAAAAGGATACATTGATAGCTGTACCTATGTAATGAAGATATAATTGATTTATTGCGATATTGATAATATGACATTAATCATTATTTATGTAGAGATAGTTGTTTATTTATACCAAGAAGTTTCTAAAATTTTACATCGAATTATTTTTGAACCGTATTAATTGTTTGTTGGCTTGGTAAAATGAATAAAAATACCACTGAATTTTTTGATAATAACGAAACTTTTTTTGCCTCTAGAAAGTGTGTGTATTATTTTATGGTGTAATTTTTTAAAAGAATAGGTAAAGTATGTACTTATCTTTACCGAGAAAGTAATCTATAAAATACTTATGTTGACGATAAATCGTTATTATATTGTGTACCGGTCTAACGTTTATTGATAAAATCTTTTTATTCTGTTGTTGTTTGTATTTTTGTACAATATCTTTTAATAAAAATCTTTTCAATAGCATAATGCTATGACATATCATGATATCTACACTACCTATATTACGTCTCGGAGAAAGAATGCAGATTAACATTATTTGTAACTGTTGCAAAAAAATTAACAACTTTTCCATAGTAATATGCTTGTCGAATGTCGAATTTACACTGTGCCGAAATTTAAATTTGTACATAAATATGTCATTTTTGTTATATAATGTTTGGATTTCCTTTTTCAGTGGTCATGTAATAAGTTCGTAATTAAGTTCAGATATGCGAGCGCGGGTTCGAATATGCTACATTAGATACTTACACAAAACGCGAACCCACAATCAACTGCTATGCTTATTAAATGCGAACTACTGCGCTATCATACATACAAATCGTCGGTGATACTGCAAATCGGGCTATGACACTGAACTAATTTTACAAGAGAGAGAAAACTTTTTTAACTATTCGCTAGGTGTGTGATTTCGTGGTATTGAATTGTTAGTAAAATCTAAATAAGGCTATACAATTTAATCTTGAATGTGGATCTAATGTAAAAATAAACATACATACATATACCGAGTCTTTTGACATATTATAATATATTGCAGTATCACCGACGAAATTTTAGGCGTCTTGATTTTTGACATTGCTTATATTATATATACTTATATATATTAACATTTTATTGTTTTTAGTTGATGAATCAAGTTTTTATCAACAGTACTTTATTGTTGTCAATGACTTTATTTCACAGAAGATAAACTTTTTAAAATACTTAAATCATGTCTTAATCTGCGGTAAAAGACCATACAAATTACCGGATATTTTTCTACTTCCTAGTTCCTTTATTATTTGTATTTTACTACACGTAGGTTCCAAAGCTATATAAGTAGAAAGCTTTATGTTACTATAACATATCTGTTAATCTATATAAATAAAATGATCGAGGTTTTCCGTTGTGCGCGCATCACGCAAAAACTAGGTACTCGATAGATTTTGATATATATATTTTTTTGTTTTATTGTTTGGATATTTGTTCCTTACATTAAAAGAAACACGATATCTTCATAAACAATAATTCTGTAGTCCACGCGAGTGCACAGCTAGTAAAATATAAAGAGTCAAAATTTGGAAATCCCCGGACATTTGGATGAAATAGTTTTATCCAGATTTCTTAAAAAAAGTTTTTAAACAGAAATAATCTAATCATGTCTATTTTTTTATTTAAGCTTGTTTTTGATTTATTTTGTAATCTTTGACAACATTGACACAGCAAAACAAATGAAAACCCTAATCTAGTAAGAAATGTAATTAGTAACGCTCTCCTTTTTCACATCAAATTGTTTTTTCTTTTCGAATTTGGTATACTGTTAGCCTTAGGGGCCCTGAAGCCTTTGCGGCTTTTACAGCTTCACCGGGCTTAGGGGCGAGCGCGAAAGGCACTCAGCCGCGAAAGCTAGGCAACAAGCTCCAAGGGTGCCAAAGTGGCCGAATCTCGGCTTGGGCTGTTGCCGATCATGCGAAAAAGTCGCGATCTGAATCTGAATCTAAAATAATGTGTATGTAGGCACGTAATCTATACATATAAAAGCGTATTACCACTCATCACGAGATCTCGGAAACTATAGGTCCGATTGACTTGATATTTAGCATAGTTACTTCTTTCGCGATGTAGACACGCTCACTAAGAACTGATTTTGGAAATTCTACCTCTAAAGGTGATGGGGGTAATACGAGTTCAAAGTTTGTATGGGGTGGTTGAAAAAGCATTAACGAATTTAAGGTCTCGATCCGTAGATCAGAACGGTAATAATCAGTCTGTCTGTTTGTTTGTATGTCCAAATTTTAACTCAATAATGGCTTTCCCGAATTGGATGAAACTTTGCACTCGGGAAGTATGTCATTCCTCAATTTATAGGTTAATAATTACTGCGTAACCAAAGCGTGCGGAGCTGCGGGGAAGCGCTAGTGCTACATAAGATTGAAACTATAATGTAATCAGAAAATTATAATTCATCTAATTAAGTTAGTCTACAATTTATTCTCCCTGGACACAACATGGACGCATCCCGGACGCTGTTTAAACTAGGACAAATCCGGAGAAACCTAGACATATTGCAGCTCTATGTAGGATGTAATCTCTGAAATCACTGATCCGATCCTAACATTCTTTCACGAACAGAAAGCCATGTTTAATTTGATAGTTATAGCCTGTTTTATTGTTTATATTATAATTAACGCCTACAAAGTCGCGGTCGATAGCTAGTAATAAAATATAATAATTATATTTTAAATACATACACAACGTATATCTAACAATCAATCATCAATCAAATACATCAACAATCACAACAAAAAACAAGAACTTTCTTTAGTTTTACAATCAATTTATTTCTCCACGTATTCCTGAAATATATCTTATAGCGCAGAAAAAAAATTATTTTGACAGCTACTTAAATTTCGTTTTTTTTTTTGTAGTAGACTATAGGTTATCTAACGTCGATGTTCTGGTTATTTAAAATACATTTTGTTTACAAAGTTAACTAGCTTGCTCAGCCGACGTTGAACTGCTCTTTAACTGTCAATAACTCGATTACACAACATATCACTTCTTTTTTCTGTTATAACTTTTCAAGACCATAATGAACGAAACAAATATGAATTACGCATATACATCGTTCGAATCGTTTATGGTTTTTACTTCATAAAAAAATCAATTTGAGTCATTTTCCATTTCAGCAATTTTTCCAATTTTCTGGGCAATTTTGCAAATATATTTTCCATAAAAACTTAAGTAATTCGAATGTTGTCGATTTAAAAAAGAGTTAACCAATAAGTTTGAGTCGTTCTTAAGTGATACGCTCACCAACGAACAGCATTTCATTTTTATTTCCAGGCATACAGAAACGCGGATATAATATTTTTCAGACATACTTATCTACCTATATAATTAATTCATTGTCTGAGTAATTCGAATACATTGCAAGAGTTGCATCAAAATGTGCAATAGGTTTTCCAAAACTGGTTAGTTTCCGTGGGGGTTGATTACTCATTGATGAAGGCGAATCATCTGTGAGTCAGTTGCGGTCCACTGAGATTGTTGCCCACGCTTTTCTATCTGTCAAACTACAAAGTATTATGTAGGAGTATAACGTTGGTGACGTTTCACATTCTTACATTAGTCCGTAGTGCGTGTGGTACATAACTTATTGATACGAAGAAAATATATTATATTAAATACTAGCAACCGCTCGAGTTTTTGTACGCATTAATTACAAAAAAAAGAACTTAATAGCAATAATAAAACCTATAGGCTATAACCATAGCTTAGAAATATTTTTTTAGAATCTTGTCAGTAGTTCTGGAGATAACACCGTACAAACATAATCACAAAGTAAACCTATTTATAAGGTCAGTAAAATTGATTTAGGATACATGTGAATGTAATAATTTTTTCAAAAAATAATACACAAGCTATGTATGTCTATATCTATCATCATCAATATATACATATTATAAAACTCAACGTCTCTATGTCGGTCTGTCCGTTTATGTTCTTTTCACGCGAAAAACACATCCGATTTACATGTTTTTATTTTAATTCATAGCTATATTATCTGGCCAGGTTATATGATATATTTTGTAAGATATAGTAATATACAAAATAAGCAGTGACGATAATGGTGAATCAATTCGGAAAAAGACGCATTCGGGGCGCTTTAAAGGATTACGCTGATTAAATCATTCGAGATATATAAAATTGTTCTAAATAATTTTAGATCTTAAAAAGACGTACAAAAAAGTCTGCGATATCCTATATATCTATCTTCTATGGTTCACCCACAATAAGCATTTTTGCCTTCCGTCTTTTGAGCGGAGGCAGCACGATTCGCGCGTGCGCTCAAACGACGGCATTTTGTAGTCCACGCGAGCGACACCGCGGCCACATCAGCTTATTTATATTTATAAAAATCTTTAGCCACGTTATCCGTAATAATCACTCGATGGATTCAAGAGATCTACATTTAATTTGAGCTTCATAAATAATACTTAAACCTGTATCACATAACGATAGTTTTTTTTGTATCACAGAAAGTGAATGAATGTACATTCCAAGCACAGTGGCGGTCCTCAAGAGATCAGCAACTTATTGCCAGTCGCAACTGTCATGCCGGCCAGCGTAAATAGAAACTGGATATGAACCAGCTGGTCTCGACACGCGACACGCATAAGCCAATCACTATGAACGACTTTTCATTGGTGGTCGCAACCCAGTCGAGCTGTAGGTACAGCACCCTCGTTATTGGCATTTCCTCGTTCGTCACTCAGAAGGTTACACCTCGTGCAGGTTAGGTTTGATTGTGTGTCTTAAGTTCTTAAGATGTTATTCGAGAGCCCTTACATCTATATAAAATACAAGTGACAGAATCGCCCGAAAAACACCTAAATTATATCTGAATCTGCCGGGATATATGATCGTTCATAAAAAAAATTTTTCACCGCTTCAAAAGTGTAAGAAGCAATGTTTTATGACGTCAACATATTTAGCACGTAAGGATCAGAAATGTTTATTATGACGACGAATACGAGTGTAACACGATATCGGTCGCAATGTCATCCTCACTGTTCGTTTATAATAATGACCTCTCATAAAGACACAAGTTATAAAGATTGTATCTTTATAATATCTAGAACTATAAACAGCTATACATATACATACGAAATCCTCATCCATAGTACATGATGTTAAGATGATAATAGTTCACTGTTAACTCTCGGACGACAGGCTTGATGACGTGCTTTCAAATCCTGTAGTGAGTTTAAGACACTATGGAATAAACAGGCTGGACGCCATTTGTTAGTAACAAAGTGTGCGAACTACGTATGCATAATATGGCAAGTGACATTTTCTTCGCTTTCATTTTGTCATCAAGTATACGAACCGTAAATAGATTAACAAGTGTGAGTCGTATTCGAATACCAGCAATCAACGATATATTTGTGTCATGTATTTTACCAAAAGAATTGTGTTCTCTTTTGTTCAGTACAGAATCTTTATTTCGAGTTTCATTCTCACTTGACTAGTTTTTTATTTTCTGTTGTTTTTATATTATAGTTTGCACCAAGCTTCACGCTTTACGATAGAACAAAGTAAAATACAAAATGAGAGAAAAGCACGTTTTTAGGGTTCCGAAGTCAACAAGGAACCCTTATGGTTTCGCTATGTCCGTCTGTTTGTCCGCGGCTTAGCTCAGAGATTCTTAGTACTAGAAAGCTCTAATTTGGTATGAGTATACATATTAATCACGCCGGCAAAGTGGTAACAAAAAATCATGAAAAAAATGTTTAGGGTACCTTCCCTACACGTAAACTGGGAATGTATTTTTCTCGTCTATCCCGTCATGTAGTGTCGTTGGATAGGTCGTTCAAAAATATTGCGAAGATGTGAAAACCATTTTTCGATTCAGGGATCTGTTTGCAAAATATTAAGCCTTTAAAGTGCAAATTTTTATTAGAGTTAACTCCCGCCACCCGCCATCTAAATGGTTGTTTTTTAGATATGTGAATAAATTGATGGTAGTAGTATATATATATGTATAATGAAGTTAAAGACGTAAGTAGGCTTTACAATTTAACGATTAATAGTCAATTAACTGTTTAAATGCACTTGGAGAAGTAATTTCGTACAAATTTCATTGAAATTTACTTAAAGCCTCCTCTCTAAGTCTGCATATTGTGACGGACAACTACGGAACCCTGCACCACGCGTGGCAGACGCGCACTTGGCAATTTTTTTTCTTTAACATTTAATTTTGGTATTATTATTTATTAGAAAATTCATCATAACAATACACATTCTGTCAAAGTTCCAACCTACTATCTATTATAGGTTTCATAAGCCCTTTAAATGTAGGACAGTCAGCGTAGCAATTTTCATTTTTTTGATTAAGGATCCGAAAATATAAGTTTTTAAAATTTAAATTTTGTTTCGAGGTTTTATATGGGATCGTTTATTGGTTTTAGTTTTTTATTCATAAAGTTGTGCTTTTCCGCCCTATATTGTAAAACAGGTGGCGTTTTGCATAATAAAGCTTGGTTGTTGTGCACAAGTGAAGAGAATTGGAAAGTTTTCACGAGGGAGCCACCATTTTGTCAGTATACTAAAATCATCATAGGACAATGTATAATTAATCACTTTAATGGCAGTAATGGTCTACAATAATAAAGATTACTGCCAAGCTAGGAAAAGAAAGATAGAAATTTTTATTGACAGAAACATCTACAGTTTTATTTATTGTTTCGCGCCATTTTCTTAATCCTTTCAAGTCTAATTTATATAATATTATACTTCACTGGATAAGTTGTCCGTGCCCTGAGCTTGGTGTAGAAAAATATACAGATGAGACACCTACCTACCTTCCAAGAACAACGGTGAGCATGAGATCGGCGGTCGCCGTTGTAATGAAAAAGAGAGAAACTATGACGGGCTTATCATATGGCATGGTACTTATGATCCAGTCAGGTAAAGGTCCCTTATTCTTAAGTCTTTCCAAGTTCAGTGTGTTTTTTTTTCCAACTAAATAGAAAATTGTAGTTAAACGTGTGATTATATTAATTATAATCATTAAATGCTACATGGTTTTGCTAGCTCTTCTTATCGACAGGGATATTTTAAGAACCGGTTCTAATGTTGACTCTAATAATAATCTTCTCAGGTTTTAAACTGAACGATGTTAATTTGATTTATTTCTAACTTTCCCACGTTTAAGTTCATTAGTTCATCGTGTTGTGTGAGAATGTATTATAATATATGGATTCGTTATATGATACAGAAATCAAGCTTAATAACTTATAAAGAATGAACGAAAACGGAAACCATTATCAAAATTTGGAACACAATATACGATATAAAAGGGTCTCATTTAAATTAACTCGAGGAAAGTAGTTTTACATCTTAATGTTTATTTATGAAGGTGTTTTTGGCTAATTGGCGGCGATGTTGGAAATATAAATTGTCATCGTATAAATTTATCGATATATTATCTTAGCACGCCCACTGTGGTAGGTAGGAGGTTGAAACCACCTCATAATATACATCACTTTACACATAACTGCACCGATATTTCTTATATTAGGCGTTAAAGTATGAAATTGAATGAAATATATCTATTTAATCAAAGTATCTTCCCTCGTTGCCTATACATTTCTGCCATATAATAATAAGATCATTTAAACCTTTCCGATAAAACTCTGTGGACCGAAGTCCTAAAGTACTGCTTCTTAGGAAGATCATTTTTTCCGTGGAAAAAATATCTAAATCGCGGAAAAAGTGGCAGTCGTCTGGGGCAAGATCCTAGATGACGGATGATTTCTAACTGCAGTTCTGACAGAAGCAATAATGTTGAAGACCGATTTACGAATACTGAAAAAAATGAATAGCTGAACTAGTTTGACTAATCAGAAAATAGCTTAAATTTACTTCTTAGTAACCAAACTTTTGTTAAAATAGCTAAACTGGTTTTGCTGCACTTCCCAAACAAGTTAAAAGTTTGGTTACTAGTAGGCCTCAGTTTAGTAGTCCCCCGAATTTTGTAACTAATAGGTAAAATTTGAGCTACTCTTAACAAAACTTTTTTTTCAGTGAATCGGGGATGTTTTGCTGCGAGTTGATTTGTTCGGAGTTCTGTACAATAGGCATCTGTTATTGCTTGAACGCACCTGAGGAAGCTGTAGTGAATTACGCCCTGAAATGCCCACCTAACAGTAACTATCACTTTTTTGTCGGTAAACTTCGCTTTAGGGCAAAGTTTTGGCGTTTCACCTGAGGTTAGTCAATGCGTTGTTCGCTTGCGGTTATAGGAAAGGATCCACTTTTTGTCACATGTCACATTCGTTCCAAAATCACTTAATTTCTGTACCGGTTTAAAAAGCTAAGGCAAGCGTCAATGCGTACTGCTCTCTGCATATCAGTCAAATCATGGGGCACCCATTTTTCAAAGATTTTTAATTTCACCGATTTGCTGTCATGGCTTCAATATTGTAGGTATCCTAACGTGAAACCATGCTGCTAATTTTTTGGTAGTTTCACACGGATGGGCTTCCACCGATAGACCGCAATAGAACCTACCTATATACTACACCTACTAAGTACCTACTTATTACACAATGGTACTTTTTCTCCAATAATACTGCTGGTTAGGTTATACATAGGTTAAGATATATGAGAGGTCTTTTCAACCTATTGTCGCATCGCAGGAACCTCATTTTTAGACTCGTTTTTGGATGTTAAATATCCTAGACACACGGCAATGTGCCAGCCAAGTTCGGGCGACACACCGGCCAGTATTTTTTTATATTTACACGAAATATTTTCACTGACTTACTCACTCGTCAAAACCTAGACCATTTCTAGGTCACTCAGACACTTGAAATTAATAAGGTAGGCATATATACAAAGGATAAAAACAAAAAAAGTACAATTATTGGTTTTAAACGAAAAATAATAGTCATAATGCGCATCAAATACGTTTCCAACTGCTCACCAATAGATGGTGTTATGCAGTTTTCAAATAATATAAATGTGTAGAAGGAGCCAAATTCGGTAGAAACGGCATTTGGGTTTGGTCCTTGTCAAGTTAGAAATCCCATATCAAAGAAAGTAACAAATAGTATATTGTAAATGAATGGAAGAACGTATATTCGTACAGCTGTAGGACTGAACTTGGACCCTTTTTCACGTATTTTATGTTTTTAACAGGTTCTATATTTATAGGAAGATAATCAACAGAAGATCGCAGCCAAATGACTTAGTGTTGTGTTTCTGCTGTGAGTAGGGTTTCCAGAGCTCCTTGGGGAAGGGGGGTTCAAGGTCGGCAACGCGCTTGTGATACCTATGGTATTGCAGGCGTTCATAGGCTACGGTAGCCACTTATCATCAGGCGGGCCGAATCCCTGTTTGCCACGTTTGTAGTATAAAAAAAAGGTATTAGGTACATACATATATCAACTGTATAGTCACCATACTACAAGCTATGGTTAATTTCGACTCAAATGGCCGCGTGTGAGTTTGTCCGTCCGTAATGAAATTGATACTAAAAATATTGAAACAAAATATTATAGCATAGTCCCAGGAGGCGTATCTGCATGTTATGACTACTTCATAATAATTATATCGATATGTATTATTTTGTAGGTTTCGAGGTGCAGCCATCATTGTGTCATAGCGTGTTGATGCATGTTTTGCGAATCCGACGTAATTCATTTCATTTCAATTAATCAAATTCATTGTGCATTAAACAAAAAACGATTAACTTAATAATATGTTTTTAAATGTTTACTTAATGTTTTCATATTACGTAAGTACAGTAATTGTTTGTAAAGAAATGTTTCTTAATTAATTAATTTTTTTGGTAAAGGTCATGGAATTTAACTGCCAGAGCTTAATAATTTTATTTAAAGAACAGATTACTTATTTATCGCTCTACGTAAGTAATTTCTTTCAATATACTTAATCTTTGTTTATTGTATTATATATCTATATCTTATCGTATAATTAACTACATAATACGTTTATATCGAAATATTGAATGTTAAGCCAATCTTCATATTACATAAAAGTCCTTAACTTGAATATTTCGAAGATTTTTTTGTGGGATTAAGTGTAATACTCGACTCGAGTATAAATGATCCGAATCTCGCATGATGTTCTGATAATGTAAATAAAATTTAAATAAATCTTGGTCATTCTGTGTTAAACTGTAAAAGGTTAACTACATTCAAATGTACTAGACACGCGACCATTAGTTTTAGCGACTTCTTGGTTATAGCGACGTAACACGACGACGTAGAAGAGACACAAGTCTCTTCAACTTAAAGTATACTTTCACAGTAAAATAATTTGGCTATATCGACTTCGGGTATAACGCCAATTTTGGGTATAGAGACTAGTTTTAATAAACTATTTGTAACAAGTTCCTAGATATTGCAACCGGCGTCGACCGGGTCATCCAAAAAACACAAAGGTTCATTCTTCAATCATAAAGCTTTCTTATCTTTTGTTTACGTCCACAGATGGTCAGCTGTTTTAATAATAGGCTTATGTTGATAAATGTTCAGGTAGCTAAAGTTAAACATAACAATTTAGGCGATATACGCGCATTGCGCGGCTGTATTGTCTGGCAATAAAAAATATTGTTTTCTTTCTACTATGTATATAGCGACTTCTGGACGTAGCGACGGAATTAAGTATTCCATTCATCGTCTTTATAATCCACTGTATTTCAAGACAGAATTATAAACTATAACTTGGTCATTAAGTACTGGTAGTCAAAGAGTCTCTAGTGTGAATCTGGCTGCTTTGAAAATACTTATGAAGCAGAAGGAAACTAATATTCTAAATGTCATTGGACATGCGTGATAAGAACCAGTAATATTCTCTTTTTAAACAACAATAATTTTAAACAACAATACAAATTCTTATATCTTTTGATTTCTTTGTTGGATTAGGTATGTACATGTAGTATTTCATTTTATTAGTATCAATGGAGTTTCAAATGATACCTTTAAGATGTTTTATAAAAGTAAGTATCCAGAATAAAGATAATTTCATTTTAAAATAATTGTTCAGTGTTTAAAATATACCTTACTACAAGCGCACATTTAGTATCGTAATATCTCCTAATATAAATGATAGCTTTCTCCATTACTCAAGGAAGGATGATCCAAAATTAATTCGTATAACCACTATTTAAGTACGCATATCTTAAACTGCTTTACACAGTCACACAGTCTGATCCATGTTAATCCGTGAACATACGACACGCTCGTTTGAGCTCACATTCGCCTGGTGTGGTCCTCTGAACTACAAAGGGCTGTTATGGGAAGGGACACCCTTATTTTTCACGCCTGCTAACGTTAATGATGCGGGAATAATTGTCTTATAGGGGAATTATTGATACACCTGATAGTAAAGTTTAGAGTGTTGTGTTCTGACTTATTTAGGGTTGTTTTTGGGATTTAATGACAAAATAAATTTATAAAATTAATTAAATGTTTACGAATTAATAATAGGGGTCATCATAACCAAAATATAAGTACCCATTGTTTTATATATAAAAGAAGTTAATAACAAAATTGGTGTTGTTACATGATTTACCGCCTTAACTAAAAAGTGTATATACTATATTACCGTTAACATGTAAATATCCCTAATACAGGGAAAAAATCTAACAAGGAAAATGAAGGTAACTTCGCTACAGTACAGGCGTATTAGGAACTTAAAATGACGTGTATGTAATCTAAAATTATATAATCGCCAACTCCATTTAGGTATTACCAAAACATTGTATAAAACTTCGAATACTTTAGCAGGCCGGCATGACAGCTGCGACCGCCGATGGATTTCGATCGCTTGGTGGTCGCCGTTGTGTTTGGATTGTAGTGTGCTTACCATCAGGTACAGTACAGTCAATGTGCCGAACTATTATATTTAAAAAAAATGTCCATGTTATAAAAATTAAAAAAAATGTGTAATTTTAACTTAGTGCATACAATATTATTTTAATAAAGAATTATATTTCTTTTAGGAGTTTACAAATTCTAGAATCATATATAACCTAAGTAGGGGAGGAGGAGGTAAGACGGGGTAGCGGGTAAGACGGGGTACCCAGAGAAATTCACAGTTCGAATTGACCAATCACGCTCATTCATTCATAGTTCGAAGCGCCGCCATGACACTTGTCAGACGCCCGGTGGTTAGTGGTTCACAAGTCCACCGTGTCGAAAAAAATAATAAAAAAGTGTTTTACTGCAAATGGTTTATCATATTTTCTTCTGGTTTGACACGTGACTGTGGTTTGTTAAATAACGTTAGCTGCTAACGTGTTGCTGTGATTGACGCTTAAACTAACCTGTAATAAGGTAGGCATTGCGTTTCCTTAAGATTACAGGCTGTTTTGTTTTTGTTATTTTTTTTTTATAAAATGACTCTGCAGGCAAGATGGGGTAACGAATAATTTTGGTTAAAAGATTTGTGATTTTCAGTGGTGCATTTAAAGAGAGACCCGTGCTTCTTTTACTAGATGGACACAGCACCCACATTCAGAATGAATGAAGCCAGAGATCATGGTGTTATAATCCTGTGTTTTCCTCCACACACCACACACCGTTTACAAGTAGCGGATGTTGCATTCATGCGACCATTGAGCGTTTATTATAAACAAGCAGTTACAGCCTGGCTGCGTTCTAACCCTGGACTAGTCGTTACTATCCGCCAAGTCGCTGAAGTATTTGGAAATGCTTTTGTTCAAGCAGCCAATATGTCTACAGCAGTAAATGGATTTCGTAAATGTGGGATTTGGCCCTATAATCCAAACGTGTTTTCCGAAACAGATTAAGCCCCCTTTTTGCCCCTTCTTTGACAATCGAGATCAAGTTAAATGAATGTCAAACTTCCACAAACCGAGAAGTATTTCAAGATATAAGCAATGTCACTACTACCCAAACTTCAGACACAGTAGCTGCACAAACAGCTGATAATGCTACGACTTTTAGCAGAGACGTTGTTGATGACTCTTTGCCAGGTTATTCCCACTGGAGTCCCAGGCTAGTTAATCAGGAATCAACACCGTATCAAACTAAAGACCAACCAGAGTCATCACAAGCAAAACAAAATCCATCTGACCAGTAGACGCACTCACTAGAACCAGCTGAAAATCCTGTATGTCAGAAACCAGAGACATCACAACCAGCTAATGTGATCACATGCGATAAAAACGACAGTAGCTTTGTTTTGACTTCTCCTAAACAACTCTTTCCACTTCCGCTTACTAAAAAATCCTCTCGTGTTGCTAAAAAGCATGGAAAAACAGCCATTATCACGTTGCCTCCCTACAAACAAGAATTAGAAGTCATCGCCCAGAAAAAAAAAGATGCTGAACTGAAAAAACTAGAGAAAACAGAAACAAAAAAGAGAAAAGATGAATTAAGAAGAAAACTACTACAAAAGCTCATAATAAAAAATCAAAGAAGAATAGCCGATCAGCGAAAATAGCAAAACGACGAACAGTCTTATCATCTGGAGTTGAAAGTGAAGAAAAGGGCGACACACCATGTATGTATTGTGAGGAAGTATATTCCGTTTCCATTGAAGTTTCCACCCATGTCTGCGAGTTCTGCCAGCTCAAATAATCATCTTTCTTTGTGATCATTCTCATCACCCCATCTTACCTCAGGGGGGTACCCCATCTTACCAGCACCATGGGGCAAGATGGGGCAAAACACCTTTTTTTTATTTTTATTTTTTTCTCTTAAATGTGTTACCAAATGTTCCTAATGACACCAAATATTAGAATAATATTAATTAGTTGTTAATTAAAAAATAAATATGATTGTTTCACTACGTATTTTTTTATATTATTTACCTTTAAAGCTTAAGTACCCCATCTTGCCACCCTCTCCCCTAAGTCTCAAGAAATTGCGAGGATAAAAAAAGACTTCCTTGTCATTTCATATTTAGCGTTGTCAGCATGTCTGAAGGTTGCCGAGTCCTTTTAAACTCGAATTAAGTAAGAGCCTGAACCTGTTCGCCTTATATCAACTGCGTTTGTTCAGTTAACAACAGATGTAAGACAAAACGTAACCTAAACAAACGAAAATGTACCTCGAGTTGAAGGTACAGACGCACTAATTTGTACCATTAATATTTGTTCAGCTTTTACTACAGTAAACGAAACTCAACACAACGAGCAAAGTATTCATGGTTTTGAAAACAAAACATTCAGTAACAAATAATGTAGAACTTATTATAGAAATTTGGAAAACTTAATAAAATAAATTTCATCCAAATAATAAAAAGTATGGCTTGTGAATAAATATTATACACCTTATTATCATATTGAATTGAAAATTTATAATAATAATAATTTTACTGTTGGTATGGTAAGTTTATTACTTGTATTTTTTGTACTTTAATGGACCTTAAAATGATTTTAATAAAGCAGTTTCTCAAAAAGTTTAGTTTTTATAGATTTTTTTAATGAAATGTGATATCAATGGTACTAAAATTACTCGCCTGTGTTCATTTTAAATAAATCCCACTGTTATGTATTGGTTTCGAATCAATCAAAAGCCTACCAAGCATTGTACTTACGGTTAGACCTCTGAACTACCAACTACTTGAAATATGGACAAAAGACCAATTCTGAATCTCTCGATTTCCCCATACATTATCATCAAAGATGCTGTACCACCGCAACATAATATCCCATATTTCAACCGAGTTAGTTATACGGCGCATCCGCTTTCTATTTGCATTGCTTGGGGTCAGCACGAGACCCCTATATGACTACCTGTCCTTCGATAAGTCCCGCCCATTTGTTCCGAGGTTTAAAATTTTATTTATTGTTAAGTAGATAGAGGTATCCAACTTTTAAATTTTATTACACGGATTGATTGTGAGCAGACCCTTTCAATTATTGATAGACAAATAATTATTGGCCACCTAATATTTAGTGGTATATTTAATAAATTATACAAAAATTGACTATCTACGCGATTCCAGTCAGTCCCAATAGCAAGTGTAATAATATAAAAAAGCAAGAAAATATAGTGATGGGTTTATTTTATACATATAGCTCACATTTACAGTCATTTGCAAAAATGCAGTCCCATGGTTTTATATACAGTCTTATATTAATATTCTATTCTGCCATAATTCCTATTTTCGACACAAAATTTTTGAATGCTTGAATCTGCGACGAAAGCAAAAAAGTCCAATATGAATTACAGATCACTAAACCTGCTCTATTTTCGGCATCTTTGATACGTATAAAACGGACGCAGCGACTTCAAACACTGGAAGTATTTCAACGATAACTTGACGAGAGGTTAGAAGGCTACAAAAAGCAGGTTACGTTTTCCCATTGTACGCGTTTATGCCAGCTTAGTTGCTGCCTAAGCTATTTTTATCCTCGCAGTGCATTGCACTCTCCGTACCATCGGAATCTAATATGCTAATATAAAAAACAAACTGTTGATACAGGTGTATTATTCCTTATTTGGTTTCGTCAATGCGTTAGCTTTCATCACGTGTTTATATTATTTGAACAGTATTCATGTAATTGACTTGAGCTTTAAAATGCTATGAACCTCATCGTTTCTGGTGGTGACTAGACTTAAATCCAATATCAAGAGCTGTGGTCAATAAAGCCACATTCTATCACCGCTCTCTAACCGATACTTTCCGAGTAACAAGTGTTTTAAATATGAGTTATCGATGTAAAAAGATTGATGACTTGGGGATGAAATACAGTATCTAGCATACGCCAACCGGTATGTGTAGTTAATTACTCATCAGTAACCTCTTGACTTCTTTCATGGTTCTATTCATAATCTTTATTATTGTTATCGATTGAATCGACAGTTTTATTAACGTCGCTAACATATACTAATTATAAACAAAATCAAGCGAACAAAATTTTGGACATAATTAATTAGGCAACGCTTTTTGAGGCGGTCCGAGAGTTCTCTCGTAAAACATTCAATTCTGTTATGAAGCAATCTGAATCGATTTTAATGAATTCCAAATCGAACAAAAGTCTGTCAGTAGTTGGGGTTTACATTTTATAATGTTGCTAATTGAAACAAGATCTTCGAAACCACAGGAGGTAGAAAACCGTGGGTTGAAGAAATTAACTTCCTTCTCTTTTGCTCGCCTTATGTTTGATAGGGATGGAGGATTGTCTATTATTGTAGATGAGCGGCCGGGAGCAGGTTTTAAAGGACCTGTTGAGCGTCAAGATGTTCTGGAGGTGATAATATGCAATGTTTAATACATTCGTTCATTCTTTGACACTGTTGATAGAATTCGTGTTTAACGTTGAAACCGACTTTTGTTAAAATTATTCGTTTTTTTTTATTGACTTCAATATCGTGTCATTTTGGAAAGTTATTTTTCACTATTAAGTTTATGTTTATTTTGTAGTGCAAAACACACATTTTCTGATTTTAGAGTTAAGTATGTTTTTGTTTTTTGTTTAATGTATTATTTTAATTATAAATTGTATTTTTCCAAACCTTTACATTAAAAGTATGCCTGCACATGCAGCATGCAGCACATGCATGCACATGTTATAAAACATATTATATGTCCTTATAAACTTTTTAAATATCTGCCCATATTCTCTTTAATTTCTTATTACTAATACTAGTACTAGTACTTAGTAAATAACGAAACGATACTAACGAAATACACTCATTTGCAACGTGCTGGTTAGATTATTTTTTTGCCTGAAAAAATACAATACGAGAAAGGTTTTCATCATTGGAACATGTTACTGGTTGGTTATAAAAGTGACGTGGTGATTAAAAATTAAATTTTTCACTGAGGTTTTAAAGAAAACTTTTTATTACTACATTTTGTGGCGCAAATTCTCCAATGTTAATATCGACTCTAAACTATCAGCCAATTTTTATTAAATTATCTTATTTTCTTAATATTTCATAGTATTGTTATTGCTGTTTAGTGGGCTTGAGAATGGTAGATAAAGCCAGCAAAATTATTGTGCTACTTGAGGAGGGTTGCAGCCAATGCTTCGTGGCTTAGAGGCTAAATGTAAGTCTTTCAACAGTCCGAAGGACCTGGCAGCACTATTAAGGGGCCGGTTCCGTCAAAAGGCCTAGTTCTGGAATAAAGCCATGTACCGAACCACGAGATGAATCGTTTTCTGGTGAGTCAAGCTTTGAGAAATCGCAAATCTTCGTATGTGGACCTCAAGAACAACCTCGAAGAAGTAAGACAAATTAGTCTATGGATGGTCAGGAGGAGGCTTCTCGCGGCCGATATATGCAGTCATCACCCGGCCCGCGGCCCTATATTACTCCGTGAAGGTGATGCGTTATGTTGTAGCAAAGGAAACTGGTTCCAGCCTGTGCTCCTCCTCGTTCAGCCATCATCAGACACAACCACCGAGTTGCCAGGCTTAGCTTAGCTCGAAATTGTATGTCATGGATTTAAGAAGACTGGAATACGGTATTGTTCTCCGATGAAGCCAGGATATCCCTGTACGGTGATAACCGACATCTGTGAGTGCTACGAAGACGAGAAAAACGCTTTGCAGAGGCATGTTTTGAAGAAATCACACCTTATGGTGAGGAAGGACTCTGTTGTGTTTTGGCAGGAATTGTTGGATCGTACGAAGTTAGTCTTCATCGAAAACAGCACACTGACTGGACTCAATACATAACAGAAGTTCTAATTCCTCATGCACAATCCGCATTGACCGCTATTGGCGAAAACTTAATTTTTATAGACGACGCTCACGCCCACCGACCTGGCGATGTGGAAGCATATTTTAAAGGTCGGAATTCATCGTTTGGATTGGCCAGCTCGAAGTCCTGACCTTAGTCCCATAGACCATGTTTGGGACGTTCTGAAGCTACGAGTGAGATCAGTGCATCCGGCTCAGCATACCATCAGAGAGCTAAAGAATGTGATTACCGCGGAGTTGGAATATATCCGCAAGAAACCATAAGGAACCATATACTCGCTAGCATGCTCAGACGAATGCCAGCTGTGATTTCAGCAAGAGGGGTCTCTCTGCATAGTAAACATTTATCTGGTTTTATATTATAAAAAAAAAGATCTATTAAAAAATTTGTTAATTTTTTACTTACCAAGCACAAGTACACTACTAGCGCTTTGAACTTTAAAGTTATTTTTTGTTAATTTCATCAAAATGTCATGATAAAACTGACAAAAACTATTCCATTACTACATATACTATATGGAATATATTCGTCATTAAAATGTATGAATATGATACCTGCTTGAAATTCATGAGAAGTGAATTGACGTCACTTGTGATGTTATGAATTATGTAGCGTGTGTGTTGTAACTTTATTTTTCTATCATATATTGTATAGCTGTGCCCGCGGCTCCGCTCGCTTGGCCTACAGAATGCTGTAGGTCGAGCGCACGCGCGAATTGTGCTGCCCCAATAACGCTTGTAGTGTGTGATCCCTAGAAGATAGACATATGCTATATCTGATTTTTCTGCGTTAGCCTTTTAAGCGCCCCAAAAGCGTCTTTTTCCGAATTGATATAATGGTCACTGCTTATTCCGTATATTACTTTATCTAACAAAATATATCTTATAACCTGACCAGATAACATTGCTATGAATTTAAAAAAGAACTATGTTAATAGGATAAGTCGTTTTCGTATAAAAAGAATATAAACGGAATATGTACTTATAGATAGGTATAGATGTTTGACAGAAGCACCAATGACAGATAAGTTGAGGAGTAATAAATAGGTTTGCATGGTATTGACATGTCATGGGGAGGGATGAAAGTCATATAACTAGATGAGTGTAAATATGAAGGTGGCTGGATATAGTGATTGAAGAAGACCGAAATAGGTATTGCTGGATTGTGTGAACAATGATATGTATATAAAGTATGTGAATGCTAAGATGATAGGTGATAGAGAAGGCTGAAAAAGGAACGTGTGCTAACTCTACTTTGGTTGAAAAGGAGTAAGAGGAAGAAGACATTAAACTGTACTTTTGGCCTTATTAATTCATAAAGTTGGAATTTATATTTTTAAATTCCTTTCTATAAATTATTTGATCGGTTCCTAGACAAATATAAAAATCCCATTTCAATAATCGATATAACTTTTTTTTTTTTAAATTAAATCTCAAGATTGATATTGTTAGTATTCAATACAATATTAGATTTTAAAACTACTGCAATAAAGTTCGTTTTTATTTCGTTTACTTGAATGATATAACTTTGATTATCCATAATCCTGCGTTCAGTAGATTTATGACTAAGACAATTAACAGTATGTTATTCAAATAAAAAGGATTGCGTTTAAACTTACAATTATTAATAACTAGTTCTGTTTAATAAGTTAGGGAAAGTAAGGGAATAACCTTACCCGATTAATTATTAACTAACGGTTTCGTACAATAATCCGGTGACATACGTTATACACAAGAGACATACACTAATATTGAAGTTCCAGGCTGATTAGGTTTATAAATTACTAGTTGTGTCCGCTCGTCCGCCCATGTAGACGACAGAAGAATGCGTAGCGCGTATAAAAATCGTAGTTTCTTAAATGTGTGATTACTTTTTATTGAATGAAGATATCGGGTTTTTAAGCCCTGGTATCTAACTTGAAAAAAGGTTTAAAAAAATGATCAAAAACTTTTCCCGTATTTTTTTCGTTATATGCGCATAACGGCAAACCTCGACCATTTTATTTATATAGATAGATAACATAGCGCTACTCCTGACGGACCTTTCAGAGAAAAGTTACATTCGTGATAACACGAGTATAAAGATAGATAATATTCATTAAATCAGAAGGGTGAGAGTAAGTAACTGCGTGTACGCAAAGAGGTCGATCGTGTCTCAGTGCATATTGCTATACGCGCCATGAAGAGTTATCGGTTATCGAAACGACCTATGCACGTTTCTGCAGACGATAGCTATATTAGTTACGAATAACTTTTACTTTGTTAATCTATATTCAGGGAAAACATAACGGGGGCATATCGTTCTAATCATAAGCAAAGACTGTTCCTAGAATGCATAAAAAATAAATATAAAATTTGTTGACCCAGCCGGAGGAATAAAATCGTGGTAATTTAATCAAGAAAGCTTGAATACGGCGTGGTGTTACCTTTTGGGATGTCCAATAACATCGCATACACTCAAGCCAGTGAGATATAGCCTTTGAAGTCTCAAGATATGCCGCTTCCGTCTAGACATACGTAATACCGCATGGGTTGCCACTTTTTTTACTTGGACTGTTGGTTGACTTGTTTACTATAAAAGTCCATTAGATTTCCATATCTCTATTGGTAGTAATAAATGATTATATAAATTTAAAAAAGACTAGGTGACCCGTTCGAATATTTGGCATATAATATAATGTAAAGCATCTAACTAACAGAGCTGTCATGTTAGCTAAACATATTGTTAATAGATGGCGCCTTAAATGTATTTTCATTAGCATCAACAGCTAACATACCTACCTAATGGAAAAGATTTTTAATGATTTTTTTAACAAAAACATTAATTATAAACTATGAATGAAATGAAGAATTAACGGAGATATGCCGTCGCCGAGAAAAAGCCTTCAAAAAATAATATAACTCGTATAATATTACCCTTATGTGGGATCATCTCACAATCGGTTTCAAATTATGTTATGTTAAATTTTGCTATTATAGACAATAATAGTAATACAGACAATAAGAAAACAAGTTTATTTAAAAAAAAAGTTATTTCAATTAAAATATAATCAAAATCTTCGGTGCAATTTGCTTCATTGATTCCTATAAAGCATTTTTTTTTTTCGAAAAGCTCTCGTAAAATCCATTCAAATAGACTCATTCAGTGTCATTTCTGCCCGACAACTGTCGCATTCGACTGAAATTGACTTGTTTCGGGTGGCTCAACAGGCATTGAAACTCGCACTTTCAATGCAGGTTATAATGAAAAGATATTTTAAATTAACTGTTTGAATATACTAAGGTTCATTAATAAATGTGATTCATTTCAATTGTGGACCGTTGTTTAGGTCAGTCATTAACTACTAAATTAGAAAGATGTCTTATAAGATCTTTCGATGTTCAGCATAACGTAATTACGCTGTTAGACTGATTGATGCCTCTTTAAAAATCGCCTTTGTATTCACATCTATGTAATTACTACATACTTATGTACAATACATATGTTTATCAGTACGAAGGCGGTGATCTTTTGTATCTCTTGAGAAAAGAGCTTGTTTTGCCTTTTACAACTGTTTTGATGGTATCATTAACTTCGTAATCATTCTGTATTCAATTTCCTTAATTCATTGTTACCTTAATTTATTATTTTTATAACTTCTTTTTATTGTAAATTCTAAATATCGTTTTTCTTTTCATGTAAGAGCATGTATATGGGCTCCATTTATAGATACGGAATATTTTTCTGTAAGTTTATGTATGTATGTTAAATTTATTCGACTAACTCTCGACCTCGTCGCTACTAACGTATCCGTGTAGCTTACTGTTCTTCCGCTTCCTTGCAGCTTGCCTGGTTGCTTGACTTTCATGATTATTGCTACGTTCCTTAGGGAACGAAAAAATTATCACCTTAAACGGTTCATAAACCAAGAAGTTATGGCTATAAATCCAAAAAACAAATAATGTGAAATTATCTATTTATATATTTAGTTAGTGTATTTTGATGATGTTGTTAAATTATTCACTACATTACTTAATTATCCGATACCGAGGATACACTTAACGCCCCCTTATATATATATTATTTTTTCAAAGTGCTGAATCAATTTCGATAAAATTTGTATGGGATCACCTCCGAGGATTACCTACTAAACATAAATGAATTATCAAAATCAATTCATAGTTGGCGGAGTAATCGCGTAACAAACATACAAAAAAAACATATAGTCGAATTGATAACTTCCTCCTTTTTTGAAGTCGTTTTAAAAAGGGTGATGATGTTTCCCATTTATTCACTGTGTTTGAACAATGTGGATCAAAGTAAGTAAATTGTGTTGTAATTGTAAAAAATACTTTTTACGTTTCTTCTGACACACTTTACATTGAATTCTTTCGTTAATAACCCAAGGCATATCTCCGCTGATCACCTCGATCGCGCGATATTTTAACTTTTTAAGGTTTTAACATTGATCTTGTGAGGCGTCGCAGGTAATTACGATATATTAAAGCTTTTGTTTAAAATGTATGTATGCACGAAATGTGTGTTGGGATTTTACGCAAGGTAAACTACTGTTATTATAAGCGATGGAAAATCACCAAAATTCATTCCTTCATTTGTTACACCTGAATGTAATCAATTTTACAAACATTTTTAGAATTACTTACTTACTTTAATACTAAAACAAAAAAAAAAAACGTTTAAAATAGGAATGAATTAATACAAAAACATTTTTTTTTAATTTAAACTTCTATCTAGGAAATTATAATTAATATAATGTAACTAAAACGATATAACGTTATTTTTGAAGTGAAAACTTCCTTAGCACCGTTGTGTTTTGAAACTCGATGAAACGAAAAAGCGACAATAAAAAGGGAGAACCATATACATATCTAAAGGATTTAGCCTACGAGAGAATGAGATAGAATACATTTACACTATGCGCGGTTAATGTAAGACCGGATTTTCATGATTCTTATCGACCAGACTTCATACGCAGCACGCACGAGTGGTCAAAAGTTCGAATACCGCAGATTAAAGATATTTAAAAATAATTTTTAAAGAACATATTTTTTATTTTTTTCTGAAGTTTTCACTTGTGTCACTTTTAAACTGCTTCACATATGATATTTTTGTCACTGTTATAATATCACGATTAGTTATATTTTACATCTAGCGATTAACGCATCCGATGTGGGGCACAGCGCGGACTACAAATAGACTACAATTGAAGTAATTTTTTACACTAACAAACTTATTTCATTATTATAAAAAAAAACTAATTAAATAAAGAATGAGATACACATTCAAACAGGTTCTCTCTTCTAGCTGGTGGTATATGACATTGCAATATTATTATTTTATCTCTTTCCCACGCGTAGCTTTAGCTCTGCACGCTTACGTGATACGTAACCGGCTTTTTCATGCACGTGATTTATCTTATCACGTCATATAACCAGTGATGCGTGAAACGGTCAGTGCCTACTCTGATGTGCGTATTCTTGCAGTCAGCCAGTGTAGTGTAGTTATCCATAAGTTTCCGTCGAGGTACATATTTTATGTTGGCATGACCACAGCGACTGTTGATGAACGTATATCTCTTAACTGTCATCACTTTATTTACCATAAGCTACATTTGAATTATGTTGTCAATGGTAAGATCACACTTTTCCAACCTGTCTAAAGATCTTTGTAATAAAACCTAATCGCTAACGGTCTATTTTTTGTTCAAAAGGAAAATTTATTAACGCGTGTGTTTGGCCGTGCGCTGGAGCCTAGATGTCGTGATCATAACTGCATCTCTGTAGAGTTATACGCCATCTTGTTCCGGCAATTTAATTTATATAAATACAATACAGTAAGCAGTCGAACTTTACATGTAATTCATAAACATTAATAATTTTATTATAAATTCTCAATACAAATTATGGTCGGTACAAGCCCTTACAATTTCCAACGGCGGACTGCATTACGACCGCAGAGTAAATAGCTAAATAGAGACTCAACCAAGTTCATAATCTATTAAAGTGGATTCTGCACTAACCTTGTGTTATACAGTGAATGATAACATCGTGACGAAAGCTTTGTATGTATGATATATGCATGCATTAAACCCCTTGTATTATTTAATTTTATCCTAACTTTTAAGTTTAAATTTTTAGAAGAAGCAGCTCGCTCACTTTCAATGATAATAGCATCTATGATATAGAAATCCCACACCCAACTTTCGACGAAGTCCACCAAGCAATGATGCTACTTAATAACAATAAAACGCCTGGGATTGATAACATGCCGTCGGATTTTTGAAGAATTGTGGAGACAAAGCATAATTTAAAATGTATAAGCTTTTGCTTTTGGGAATTAGAACAACAACCGCAGGAATGGAATGTAGGTATTGTATGCCCAGTCTATAAAAAAGGCTATACAGAGAATGTACAATCTACCAGGGATTATTCTACTTACAACAGCATACAAGATCTTGTCTAATATATTATTAAAGAGACTAGAACCACAGGCCGATAGAATACTTGGAGATTATCAATGCGGTTTCTGCAGAAATCGATAGTTATGGAAAAAAGTGGGAGTATGCACTAAGTCTTCACTGTTTGTTTGTCAACTTCATGAAAGCCTATGACAGCATAGGTAGAAGAGTCTTATACTCAATTCTTATAAATTTTAACATCCCTTAAAAAGTTAATTTCTTTAATCACAACAGTAACAAAGACGAGAAGTAGAGTGAGAGTCAGAATAGCGAGTGAGCTGACAGAGGAATTTCCTGTAAACACTGGCCTTAGGACAGTTTAGTGTAGTGAGTTCACTTAAAATAGTAGTAATAAAGAGATTCTTAAAGTATGCTCTTTGAGATTTCATAATTACATTTTTAACAATTACCACAATAGATTGTAAATATGTAGTCGTGTGAAATGACTGTAAATGGTTGACTCACCATTTCACTATTATACTATGGTAAACTGGGTAGATTCGATAACACTGCACAATGAATCGTCTGCAAACTGCGGTGCGGCGGCCAAGGTTGCCAACTTTAATGCATGTAATTTGCGAAACATTTGCAATCAATATTGAATCATAAAGCGGGACGTTACTATAAAAACGGGACCTAACATAACAGCAAAGTGTAAGAAGGCGATAGATACAATCTTCACTCTTCAATCGCCATCTTCAACGTGCATTCACCCGAAAGCTCAACCGTACTAAAACGAAACAATTGACGTCCCGCACACATCTTTCGCGGGACGCATCCTCTAATTAATGTTTTAGAGGATGGTTGGCAACCCTACCGACGACGGTCAGTCCAACCGCATTCACCGTTACGAACTTATAATGGGGCATTCACACGAACTAGATTTAGTTGAGCGATTGTTCAAGTTAATGTGATATTGTGATTGAAATTAGTTACGTAGCTTTGTAGCATGATAGTAGTCTACAAGTGCTCGGTTGTATCTCTGTTAGAGATGAAAATTCCTAAAAGATTTGAACTTAACTTTACGAAAATATAGTTTTCCGCTGCTTTTTATTATTAAATTATTTGAGTCAATTTTCTCATTTCACTGGTCATACTTTTGAGATAACACAGTATATAATTTAATTATAGTAGCAAGATACAGTAGACCACCGCGAGATCGTCAATCCATCGACAGTCATCGCTGTCATGTCAGTCTAGAAACCTCTCGGCAAATGGATATACTGAAACGCAATAAACTGTGACGGGCCTATCACCATGTGCATTGTGTTTGCAACGCATTTGGCTATGGATACCTACCATTACCATTACTGGATAAATACCAGTTAATCAACGCTACTCGCCTAAGCGTGCCACTATGACTGGTGTTACGTCTGATATATGGTGGTCGCGATTCAGCAAAACCATTTGTAACACATAGCGGATGCGCGATAATTCACGCGTCGTCATTAGTCGCTTATGAGAATGGAGCAACCGAATGTTCGCCGCGATAATATATAATGCTGGTCAGTTACACTCTAGGAATGCAGTATGATAAAAAAAAACCTACATAACTGAAATATAATTTTGTTTAAATAAACTATCTACTGTTTACCGCTGATATCAATCTATCGAATATGTCGGTGCAGGAGAACTCTGTTACGGCATGTTCCCTGTGTACACAGTTACGAAACACCGAACACAAGTCCATTACAGGCGCTCGTAAGCCATGTTATCTCATACTTTGATGTTCTATTTCCTGTGCTTATCGTTACTATAGTATATTGGACCGAATTTGAAAGCGAATCGAGCTTGTCAGAATGTTTTTATTGCGTCACGTATATCATAACCGTGATCACTTTCAGTGACAAGTGTAAAGATGGCATGGTAACTCGCTTTGGTGAATTTTGGTTTAGTAATAGTCAGTGTATATGAGGAGTATAAAAAAACGTCATTGTCCATTATATGCAGGAAGGACAAAAAACATTTTTTTTTTTCGGTGATATTTTATTTAAAAAAGCGATTATCAGTGGCAGGTCCCATAAAATATAATCACTATTGTGAGAAATCAGTTGACATAATATTAATTCTAACATTGCTTTTCAACTTTTCAAAGGTGGTCAGAGGGGTTTTGCTTTCATCATAATACCGCCCCTAATATTCAGTCACTTAAAAGGTTATATTATCTAGACTGGTATGGAAACGCCAATAGGTCAATACACTCGTCAGTAATCACTGTTTCACAATGGGGTAAGATGATTTTTAAGATCCAGTGTAGACTGTGTAAAAAATATATCTAGATAAAAAATATATAGCAGTTCACACGTGTAAGAAGTGAAACATACAGAAAAAAAAATAGGTTCTTTAAAAAATATTTTAAATATCCTAAATTAGCGGGATTGTAACTACCGAGCACTCGTGCGTACTGCGTACGAAGTCTGGTCATCTCACACCACTAGGCCAATACGACAACGGTCACAATCATGAAAATCAGGACTTGTATTAACCGTGCATAATATGAATGTGTTCTATCACATTCTCTCGTGGACTAAATCCTATTGATGTATATATGTAGTTGTCTCTTTTTATTGTCACTTTTTCGTTTCATCGAGTTTCAAATCACAACGGTGCTAAAGAAGTTTTCACTTGAAAAAGGTTATGATTCGAGTCAGTCCTGATATGTCCAAGAAGAAAAATAGTATGAACCACTCTTTAAGGGATTATTGGATTCCAAACAAAGTACAGGTTAACTATGCCAGCTAAACATTTAAATACCAAACTATCAAACGTAATAATCTTTATAAAGGCTTTTATCAATTACTTAGCTGCGTTTTTGTTTTATATTTACTGGTAGAATGCTATGACGAAACCCCCACTTATAAGTGGAAATCTACGTACTAAATATTTAGATTATGTTAGAAACATAAAATTCGATATTTATAGTACATTGTTGATAAAGTATATCAAAATTATTCAAATTGTAGATATAAATATTCCATTTTATTGATGCCAACATTGTTGTCTCATTAGTCGGATTAATCGAACTGTCTAATTAATTGACAAATATGATCAAGTGTAAGATAACACAATATAGATAATGTATTTGGGTGTTTATTATCTAAAGTGTAACACAAATCATTTGTTGAAACATATATTTATGATATGTTATGCAATGATTGTATTAGTTACGGCTTGCGTTATACACATGCCCTTTTTATGTTACTAAATGTACTTCCGCAGCTTCGCTCGCGTAGAAACCAGAATGCCGTCGGTTGAGTATACGCGCGAGTTGTACTGCCCTCGCTACCACACATTGCGATCGTCCGCTAGTTATTTTAGAGACAAAAATGCTTATTGCGGATGATCCTTAGAAGATAGACATATGCTATCGGTGACATTTTTGTAGACCTTTTTAAGATCTACAATTATATAGTACATTAATTTGATGTATATCTCATAGTTTACTCAGCGTAAGCTATTTAAGCGCTCCAAGAGCGCCTTTTTTCCGAATTGATTCACCATTATCTTCACAACTTATTTCGTATGTTACTTTATCTTATAAAATATATAACCTGGCCAGATAACATAACTATGAACTAAAAGAGAAACAATATTATTCGGATAAGTGTTTTTTGCGTGAAAATAACATAAATGGACAGACAGACAAAGAGATGTTGAGTTTTATAATATGTATATAGAAGAAGATGGTATAGTGTTAGGACGCTAAATGTGACAAGAATTTTGAAAACTAAGCAAGAATTTCGTGCAATGCTGGATCAACTTTAAGAACGTGCCAGAAGTTTTTATCGTAGCACTGCAATGTGACGTCACTGTCCCCTATTGAGAACACAGTATGATCCAATACCAGTACTCGCTGTCATGCCAGTCTCCTCAAATGTCTCTTCCAATTATGTTATTTTTACTTTTTATTTTCGTGTATTCTAAGTCCACAAGTTGTATAGTCACCCACGAGTTGATATATCATCCAGCACTTATCACTCTGTTTTAGCAACTGCTCTCGATGGCTAGCACTTTCAACATGTTTAGTGAGTTTACCAATAGAAACCACATCATAGTTAACCTCTGAAATAACTGTCAAAACACTTAAAGAAAGAAGGTCGCTCAAACACTTAGAAAAACATTTTCACGCGGACAAACTCGGTACAATCTAGTTTCTGCAATATCACTAAGAAATTACATTTGATTAATACAAATTATTTTATAAAGAAATAAAAAGCGTAATTGCTCAGAAATTACTTTCATTTCAGTTGAGTTAATAAGCTTAATAATATAAGTACCCGCTACAGGTAATTCTTCATCCCGCTTTCTAAGGTCCAATTAAATGAATAGCCTACATTTCAATCTAGATCTACGTAGCGGAGTCGGTGGGTTTGATGTCAAACTGTTTATCGACGTACTAGCTTTCTAGTTCATCTGTTCAAATGGATGTAGACAGAAATCTAAAAGCGTATGAATTCATTAAATGTAGTTTAAAATATACTAGCTGACCAGTAAGAAGAATATTTCGCATAATATAGAATGTACACAGCCTGTCATGTTAATTGAACAGATTATTAATAGATGGCGCTTGCTACATCATGATAGTTGAAAATATCTGTTTATAGAAAAAGTTCTTAAATCATTTTTTTTTTTTGGTTAACGAGAACATTATTTTTAACTATTTGTCTATGATTCGTCAATGTCAAAGAAGCTTATGCTTAAAAATTATGTTTGAATAATGAAGAGAGATATGGCCTTGCAAAAAAGTGCCCTTGAGAAATAATATATCCAAATAATAATGTGCACCCATCTGCTATCAAAAACGATTTTGTGTCAGTTTCCTAAAAAGGGTAATCGTGAAATACTGTAGATATTTTCGACTTATTACTCTTTAATAATGTATCTTTTGTTAGATTTACAAAGTTGGGTGGAACCTATGTAAAATTCTACTGCAGAAGCACTACGGCCACATTTATTTAAGAAAATCAGGTGGTCTGAATGCTTGTTCGCTTCTTCAAACCGTAAATGCGCATGTAGCAATTAATACAAGGCCGTCTCTATGATGGCCTCAGGACAAGTTGTAAAGTAAATAAAATACCGCTTTTGAATTTGATTTCAACACAGTGGAATGCACCACACAAACCCTTAGCAATGGCAATCCAGTCTTACTTAAAAACTGGGCCACTCAAACTCAAACCAACATTCTCAAGTTTATCTGTACTCTCAAGACTTGCTAAGGATACGAATTTGTAAGCAGTGCGGACGAAAGCAAAGAATTTAAAGCCATCTCGAATAATTCATGAGTCGTTTGGTTGCCATAAATGGTCTTGGCCGAAAGTAATCCCGAATGCCCGCACTACTGGCTACCAAAAATGGCCAAGGTACCATCTCGATCCATTTTCTAAACAAAGAAAGCTAAGCGATTTTATATGGACACTCTTCTGAAGATAAGATTTTAACCAGTAACCCGAGATTACTGAATTGTCTCTAGATACACTTTAACACAGCTTATTGATAAGTAGTCGTATTATCTCTTTTCTTTGTAATGTCCGGCTTGTTTATTTTTTACTAAAAAGCAGTTATTTTCTTGATTTCAAGAATAGCCTTATTTCAACACTGGTGTAAATTACAAAGAGTCTGTTATCTATTATTTAGACTAGCTGTGTCCCACGGTTTCACCCAAGTTAAATTTATTCGACAAACTCTCTACCACGACGCCTCCAACGAGCACATGTAGCCTATCGTTCTCACTTTCCGTGCTTGCCTACAGCTGTCAGGTTGCTTGAGTCCGCTTCTTAGAGTTGTGGCGTCAATTTATAAACCTTCCTTAATAAATCTATACTAATATAATAAAGCGGAAGAGTTTTTTGTTTGATAGTTGGTTTGTTTAAACACGCTAATCTCTGGAATTACTAGTCGGAATCGAACAATTATTTTTGTATATGATAGCCAGATTCACGAGGAATCGTATCTATCTAGCATTAGGCTACACCTCTCAGCTTGCCTTAAATATTGATTTTTGTTTAGTAAGTCGGAAGAAATAGCACACTCTAACTGTTTTATCCGCGTGTGCTGGCGTAATGGTTAATAATACGTAAATAAAATGTTCTACAAAAATATTACTCCTTAGTACGTCTAAAAAAAGTCTGCAATACCATATGTCTATCTCTTGTACATAAGCCTCAACAAGGTATTTTGTGACAAAGTTTTATTGAAAATTGAAAAGTGATTTATGCGCATTATTATTAGCCTTGGCATATTCATGCAAACGAAAATTCCTTTATCATCAAAACAATTTTATATAGATAAACTTTGCCCTTTATAAATCGTTATTTGGACGAATAGTTTGTGGGAGATAATGTAAAATTTTAATAAATAAACACTCTGGTCGGGTCTTTGACTATAGATGTAGTGGCGCGAATAAGCCATGTGAGTTTTGACGCATAACCCTGGCCGCCCGATAAAAATATTGTCTGTACTGTCTATAAATCATCAATCAGTGATTGCTTTTAAATTATACACGGGTGAAACTGCGTGGCACAGCTAGTAGCCTAATAAAGGTCAAAAAGATTTTTCCAAAACTGACTAGTAGGTACTTCCAGAGATTGGTGGGTTCAAACAAAAAACGAAGTCTAGAGCTTTATGTATAGATATTTTTTATTTTTAGGCGTTAAACGAATACTAATTTGTCAACAGTACTGACATCGCTTTAAACTATTTAGCTTCGCAAAACAAACATCTCATTGTCCTTGTACATACATAAGTAGACCGCTTTGAAGTTCCCATTTGAAATATGCTTCTGGGAGGTGAAGTCATAAAATTATCGGGATGGAACGTTTACTAAGTATATGTACAGTCATTGCTTTCAAGTACATCTAATTTTATGGTTATTGTTTACTTCCGTAACAACCACACGTAGTTTTAACCTACAAAATGTCCCCGCGTGTATGCCGTTCACCTTACCCGAAAATCATAAAGCACTTATCATCGACCGAAAGTGTACCGAAGCGACCATATCTTGTTTGAACTGTTCGTTACAAACCGTAGCTACCTTCATCCATCACTTTTTAAGTCCTTATCGATAACGGATCAACTCACTTTAGCTTTTAAGACTTGTCTCCTGGTGTTAGTGTAACAATTGATTGCGTAAACTGGCCACCTGGCGTTTGCATCACAGTAATTGTTTGATTGAGTGTTAGTGAGTCATATTGGAGAGGTTTATGACTTACATATTTGTCAGTCACATGCTGTAGAGGTATTTCGTCGATGACATTCCGGCCTGCTCAAGTGTCACTCCACGATATATTTGACGGACCCGTTGTTTTAGGAAAGAGGGAATGTAATATGGCAAAAATATGACATAGCGAACAGAATCTATGTTCGTAAAGAGATCGAGGCGTATATACATATATAGCTCTCCTGTGTAAGATCATTTTGATCTCTGCTATAAATCATGGGCGTAGATTGATGTAGAATCTTCTTTGTGACAAGGTGTCGCTTTCTTTACAAATATTTTGGTACAATTTTAAAGAAAATGCTTCTCCAAGTATATTTTGTAAGTTAGTCGACTATTACACATTAACTTGTAACTGCTTAACTGTGATAGTTTTGCCTTTTCATTATATATACTACGACCGTGAATTTACACATATCCTAAAACAATCGTTTAGCTGGCAGGGGAACTAAGTTCTTACAGGTTTAGCAAAAATTAGCATCTTAAAGCATAATATTTCGCAAATGAATCTTTGAATTGGTTTAATGGGTTTTAACCCCCCCGTAATAATTTTGAACGACATATCCAACGAAATCCCACACCATGGGATAGACGAGAAAATCCCCACTTTACGTGTAGGGGACACTCTAAAAAGTTTTTTTTCAATTGTTAATTTTATCACTTTTTGGCGAGATTAATATGTATACATACCCATACCAAATTATAGCTTTCTAATACTAAGCTTAACTTCTGAGCTAAGTCGCGAACAGATAGACGAACAGACATGGCGAGACTATAAAGATTCCTTGTTGACATCGGAACCCTAAAACGAAATACGTGCTGTTGAACGTGATACGTGATAACTAGAAAACTGAATTAATCCTCTTTAATTCGTTTTAGTTCACAAAGGTTTACAATATTTCATACGGAAGTCTTCGTAATTTTAATATTTTAATTAACACACTAAACCAGGGATTTAGTATTGCGGCGATCAAAAGATTGCTTCTATGTACATACCGTGACTGTTTATAACTGTGCATAGTAAATTTAGAAAAGGTCTCATGTCGCAGTTACAGTAAATATATCCAAATAACAGTTTACAGAAACGCGAAAGTGAAAATAAATGAGAAAGTGTGCCTTCTAATAAACATAATTGCGTACGATTTCCCGCGTTTAGATGGAAATTTAATATTGTATGGAAATAGCAGCATTGCATTGTCATTTGTTCTAAATTTATTGTTTGTTTATGTATTGTACTCTATATAAACATATTATAATAAGCTGCAGTCATTCCAAAAATTTGAATAATTTTTTTCGGTAGGAAATTGATAGGTATGTACCTATTTTTGTCCATAATATTGTTTGGTATAGAATCCACAATAATGGATCAATCTTGAAGTAATGATGGCTCAGTGGTATCGTGAAAATGGCTCAGTGGTTGAAAATCTGTCGCCAAGCACCAATAGAGTGTGTTCCGGCAGCTACACTTGAGAGCCAGTCTTCCACTAGGTTTAGCGTTTACCATCCTGGGCCATATCGTCATTTAAGACTAGGTGACATAGAGGTCATAACGTTAAATCTGTAAACGATAAAAAAACAGCTGAAGTGAACCCCAAATTATAGCACACAGAACGTAAATTTCCAGTCGCTTCATAATTTCCTTGTAAAATTTGTAAAGTTTTAGTAAGGGAATCACCACTTTACTGTGACTTACATTACTTGACCACGTTGAATGTATTGTCATAGTCGCCTAGACATTATATATATAATAATTATAAGATAATAATGACAATATACATTCTATATATATGTACTTCTTTCATGAAAATAAAACATCGAAGCAGGCAAACTCAGTTCGTGAGTTTGAAGAAAAAAACAGCTTCACTATAATCATCTGCAGAAATTATTTATGAAAATTTAATTTCATTTCGAGATTACCACCATTGTCGGTGTTTCAATTTAAGTACTGGAATTGCTTCCATAATTCCAAACATTCTTCGACCTCGCATAGATTAAGATATGTATACGAATAATGTTTTTATACGAGTTTCAACAGTAACTATATAATTCATTTCAACTACAATAAAGATATGAAGAATAATCAGCATTTGTTAGGAAGAACACTTTTCAAAACTCAAGTATCCCATTGGCAGATAATAAGTGAAATATTTTAAACATAAATTAGTATTTTTTAACTAATAAATTATTTTTATAGGTAATACTTTTTTGTTTCTTAGGGAATTAGCAGTATAGAAGATATTGTAATTAAATGTGATATTAAGAATATAAAAATAAATGTATAATAATAATAAAGCCTTATATTATATATATTACTTACTAAAAATCTACAAAATATGATTAGGTACTTATTATTCAATTATTAACTATCCTGTCATATCCTAATTATATAGTATCCTATAACACTAAATTTAATTAACGTTCTAAGCTAACAAGAACCACTCATTAATCGAAGGTGAAGGCCTCGGCTAGAGATTTCCAAGTGTCAAGTGTCCCTGTTGTTTACTGTTCGCCAGCCACTTGTATTATGTCATCTGCCCACCGGATCTAGTGCCGGATGGCCCGTTTCAAGATGTCAGTCTGTGAATCCATCGATTATTTATTAGCCAAATTATATTGCCAGCCTAGCACCACTTCAATTTCTTACAATCGCATAGAGCTTCCGTGAGAAAATATCTTATTTAATTCATTTCGTTCGTTTGCCGTTTTATTAGTCTATTCTTTTTATTGATTAAAAGATTCGAGAATTATCTAAGACCTTCGCGTTATCCAGGACCATTAAATTCTCTAAACAAACTCCGACGACGCGAACTAATTGTGATATATTTTCAGATGTGATGTCATCACATAAATATTCAATTGCGCAACGACGCCGCCTCGTTTTGTTCACAACTTATTAACATATTGACGCCTTAGAAGAGCTGTGCTTAGTGTTTTTGTTGTATGCAAATAATTAGCTCGAGAAAAATGTGCTAAATTGTTTCCCATTATGATAAAAATAAAGTAAATGATAATGAAAATCCAGTCCCTAACACTTTTTGATATTAACATTAGATTTGATGGACATAGAACCTATGCTGGGTCCAAATTAAATTTCTTTTATAACTTTGAAACAAGAAGCTAGATCCATTAGCATGACTGGACGGAGACCTTAGATCAAATACAGATTACAGATACAGGTGATTAAATAACAGTCTCCTTTGGAGTAGAGAAAATTAGATATACTCATGACAACAGATGTGTTTAATTTGTGCTTTAAAGGAATTTAAAGTTTCATATGACTTTTATGTTACCTTAAATTACTATATATTATAATAAATATTTCACTGCTAAGCATACGCCCAGCCAAGACATTAATAGCTGCATCCGAATCGTATTACTTATATGTTAAATAATATAGAAATAATATACCAAAACAATGGTTACGATCAATTTAAAACAAAAAGGAATAAAAAAGACTTGTTAATAAAATTCTTTTGTATCGTTTTTTTATGGTACACACTAAATTAACAGATCACAATGTTTCTTTTATAAACTGGTTCACACTTGATAGATTTGCTATCTAATATAACATATATATATATATATATATATATATATATATATATATATAATGTATAAATAATCGTTTCTTATTTCTTCGTTTTGTTTTGTTTCAGGTAAGAAATCAAAATCAAGCAAACGTATGTTCATTATAATTCGGAGCGAAATATGAAAGGTTTTTATTATGATTTAATTATTACAAGCTTTTTTTAAACTTGTCTTGTTAATAGATATTGGTCAAATCTTGTGACTGAATTTTAAAACCTTTATCCCCGACTGATTGAGCTGAAATCCTGCATACACGTTCAGTTTGGATGACAATAAATGTTTAGTTAAGTGAGGTCATTCTGAATCCATTATGGCGGACTCCCAAAGATGGCGGACCAGTTTTTTTTCTACCCCATGACCCGCGGAAGGCAAACCAGCGTCAATTAAAGATGTTTCTGTCAATTATTATTATACTGTCAACCTGTTAATAAAACCTTTTTTTGTTAAGTAAAATTAATACTTGATGACAACCGACATTACAAGGCAATGTTAAAAAAAAAGAAAATCTACTTCAATTATTTTGAGGTGTTCCCTGGTGTATCTTCGAAGTTGAAGTTCCAATGAAAAGAAAATGGGACCACCCTTGAGGTATTCCCTTCCAACGAAAATACAATGGCAAATGTCTAGTCCCTAATCCGTGTCCTAATTACAAAAAACACGCGCAAATAACAACTCCTGTGTAAAATTACAGTTTTGATATTTCACACCCGAGTTTTAATATCGGTAAGTTTAAAATATACTCGTAGTTACTCCATTAGCGTAGTCACGCAATTCGCGTTAAATTTAATATTATCTTTAAATAATATAAACGGATTACGTATTGAACCGTAAGTCACGAGGAAAGTGCTGTGAAGCAGTTTATAAGCAAGTGTCCACTCCATTTTAGTTAGAACACATTTTCTGACTCACCATCAATTTCTTAGTTAGCGCTATCAGTAGTAAGTAATCCATTCGCATCAAATCTTGTATTTTCTAATTCTAGTCTGTTCAAATAATTATTTCCTTTAGTAATACAGGATTTACGTATTGGTAATTGCTTTTTGTATATCTGTTTGATAACTATAGTTTTGTAGATTTCCTTACTGGAAAATATGAAATGCATCTTCTACTAAACTGGTTAATTACAAACTGGAGATTTGCTAATAATATAACTAGATGTCTTACTAATAATATGTTTTATTTGGCAGCAACGTGGTTTTTATGTAAAGTAAACTTTGTTAAGCAGGAATTAATGGCCAATGGAATTTATGTCCAATTTCAATGGATTCATAAAATGTACGGTATTACCATTTTATAGGATTATTAAAGCATGCATTACTACAACTGGTGTCTCATTAAATGGACTAAATTGTCGTACAAGTTACTTGAGTCGTGTATACTGTTTTTTATTACTGAGAAATATGTTATTGATGAATTAATCTTAGTGTTTTGTTATCGCTGTGACCTTCCGTATTTGAGGTTTGACCCTAAAACATTGACAACAATATAATTCACTAGTTTTATTATTCTATGATTGAATAAATATAAAGATCTTAAGGTCGATCAAATAAAATCCAAATCCAATTTACGAATTTTAGGATTATTATCTATTTTAATAGCTGTAAATTACCGTGGATTAATTTTATCTCATCCCATATCGATTAGAAATCTATTTTTTTTATTTCATTCAAACTTTAAGCATCTCCTTCACTATTCTTTTTGATCTACTAGTGGAATTCGCTACATGTATTTATCTTCAAGTCAGGGGCCCTTCAAACGAAAAATGTATTAACGAATTTTGTTCGCAAACACGCTCCAAAATTGGACGCCGCTGAAAGTCTCCATATTCTTGTGTCTACATAATTAATCAGAATAAAAATTATAAAAACGATCCGTCGCCATGTCGTAGTTATCGTTGATTACATTTTGGTATTACCTCTCAAATTTTTTATATATTGGATTCGCATTGCTGTAAATAAATAAACCTACAAATACTACATTTTTAATTTCTCATTAAACAAATTAGTGTTGTGATCAATGACCGTAGCACCCTTTCCTCAAAGTCACGACAGTAAATTAACAATAAAACATATTATTATTACTAACATATATTCGAGAGTTTTTTTTTTACCAATCATGATACTGTTAAGGCTATTTCACAACGTCTCTCCATTACGGTATCACATTGTACCATAGCAAGTACTTACAGTATATTGGCTTTCGTTTTAACAATGGTGCATGGTATTCCGATGGCATCCGTTAGACATCGACCAGTTCCAATGAACGTCTATTCGCTTATATACCGATAAGTATTCTTAAGAATACAGAGATTGGCAGTTGATTATTTTCAATTCGTCACGGTTATCGTTTGAAAAGAGTTGTCTTTTGCATTGACATGTACGAAGAGATTATTCGAAATTATTCTTTTATATCTAAATGGCTCTTTTAATAGCGCTTTTAATAAGGTAACAAACAGTGTTAAATATTTGGTTTTTATTGTTGTATGTAATTAATATGATTACCTTGTTTAGCAAGGCATTGCAAAATGATTTCTCCAAAGGTTTCTGCATAACTCATGAGATGAGAAAAATCTTTTATATTTCAACTTTCATGTACAGGCATTCAAATTTAACATTAAAACTAGGCCTACTCATTACTTCGTTCAGAGTACTGAACAAGAGCTTAATCCAAAAGGCTGCAGGAAAATTTGATCCTCAGTTTAAATATGTTCATCTTATTATTCAAAATTAAATAAAGTCTTTTAAATTTTATTTCAAGTAACGTTGAAGAAAATATCAATTATTTGTGATTTATTCGCATCGAAGAGATAGATTGCCGCACTCTCACATTTTCCTCCGACTTGTAAAATTATTGACGCCTTAGTGGTCCATTTGATCAGTGTCATTGATTAGGCTACGAGTTATTCCATGTACCACGTTTATCTTATGCCTCCAAGAATATGCTGCGGTGTAATTTTATCAAAAATTGGAATGCACTCGGTAGAAAATACTATCTCTGATATCGAATGCCTGTTTTAATTTAAGACCGTAATCAATTTTCTTTTAACTACGGATGTTTATGCTCTTTCTTGGTGATTTTTTATTTGATTGATTAAACATCTGTAAGTAAAGTACTTACTAAACTTACTTAAGTGAGTACTGAGTTAAATTAACTGAACTGTCTGGGTCATATATAACTTTTTACTCGTATATATATACCTTTTTAATATCTCAGCATCCCTTAAAGTGATCGTTTAAATCTACCATTATTTTTTCTCGTCCGTGTACTTTGTACGTATATTTATTTCTTCCTTTCATAAATATCTGTGACAGCTTTTAATTGGCTTACTGTTTAGTAGTTGTATATTTTAGAAAATATTTGCAGCTGGTGTTCCGTAGGTTAAATAAATATATATCAAATATTAATTGGTGGTATAACTTGTATAAATGTTAGAATTCTATATAATTACTTTTAATTTATTTTTTACAAATCGCAATGCCATCGTTGATATTTGGCAGCTAAAACCAATTTTTGTGTTTGATAATACTATGCTGGAAGTCACTATTGATTTGAATTGTATTTTACAAATCATAAATGCTTAGTTTTATACATAGCCGATATAAGAAATATATTTCTGTAAAGAATTAATGAATTTCTAACCTATACATAAGAATTAAAATACAGAAGTTATTGCTTAAAGTTTGCGTGACTACAAACACTGAAGAAAATTTGAAATAACAATTAATTAATCGTTTCCCGCTGGATAGATATTCTTTAATTAAACCCTTAGGGTTCGGAGGTTAGGAGGTCCGGTAGGATTTTAGACGGAGATTTTAGAATTTAATTGAAATTTTAATTGGATGCCATGAAAGCTACATCGTCGTAGGATGAAATGAATGTTGTTGATGATGCTTGTTGTACGTTATTGTGGATACAAACCTATCGGATATATAATATAGGACGATATATGTAGATATTATCCATCTAATTTTAGAAGCTAGTTTTTACCAGCAGATTTTTTAAAGGAATTTTATGTAAATTATTAATTGCCATTGTCTAAAAGGTATATCGTATTTTGTAATCTAAGTAATAATTTTTAAAATTAATGATAGCGCTCCCGAACACCTCAGCGATTGCTGAGGGTTCGAATTCTATAAACAAGCCACGATGAAGCAAAATTCACGATAGCATTTACTAGAGCTAGACTACACTTAAATTCAAAATCTATCGACAAGCATCTATAGGTATATTCCGGCAGCTTCACTTGAGAACCAGTCTCACCTCTAGGCAACGTGTTTTACCATCTGCGGCTGATCGATAAAAGCAGATTAAGTTAGCTACCGGTGTTTTCCTATCGAGCACGCGGCAAGTCACTCCAGAAATCCATTCTAATGATGATGATGTGAACCTAATTCGCAATCGAACACATTGACAATAAATAGATCAAGCGTTTCAATGGCGATTTCATAACTCGACATCGAATACGTACGTACATAAAATTTTGAATGATTGTAAACGTGGGCGAACTCGACCGCGTCCACTCCATTCATGTATTGGGTAAGTCTTGCCCACGCGCTAACGGTCCATTTTGCCCGCTTCGACGTAAATTATCAACGTTAATTAATACAAATAATACGTGTTTTACCGTAAATTTTACTGAATACGGGAAGCGATTAATCGTTCTACGCGCAGACCTGCATGGCCCATGTCGACATTATTTATATTTTGATCGATGTCGGAATTGGTAAGCTTAAATGTAAATAAACTCGGTAATAACATATAATAATTCTATGTAGGTGGTTTTCTATCAAAATTTTCTATTACTTATGAATAAAATTAATTATTTTTATAATTATAAATTTCATTGGCAGATGTTAGCTTATTAAACATTTTCTTAACAGAATATAATTTAGATAGATGTTACGTGAAAGTTTTAAAAAACATAACCGTAATTGTTTAAATCTAATCAAAATAAAAATTCAACAAACAGTATCTTATTTATAACTTTGATTTTCTGTGAAAGGCCTAAACTACTGGAACAAGTCAATATTTCATTATAAATGATTTACAGTGTAATCTACATTATTTTATTGTTTTTGTTTATAAGATAAGAAAGATAAGACAAAAAAGTTAGGAGTAATAGGTTAGCGTGATATGACCATGTTATAAGGAGACATTAAAGTCATGTAACAAGAAGAAGTGAAATATGAGATAGTTCCGATATAGGAGTAGAGAAGGACCGAAGAAGGTTAATAATGACTTGTATCAGATATGATAGTATAAAACATGTGAATACTGAGATGACAGTTGATAGAGGAAAGTGAATTAGAAAAACTATAGTCATAGAGAAAAACATGTTATGCCGAATCTAGTTAGTATAAAAAGGAGATTTGCAGCTCGTTATCAATCCTATGAAATTAATAAATGTGTAAATATAAAATCATGTTTTTAGGGTGCCAATAAGATTGTTCTGATCTTTTTAATCAAAGGAATATACTATCTTAAGATTTAAACATAAATCACTAACTTGATTTTAAGAAACACCTAATTTCACATATTAATAAAAGTAATTTAGCCACCAACTTCGAGCACGACTTATGAAAAACAATAGAGAAGAAAAATCTCCAATCACATACGTCTCATCTCAAACGAATTTTATATACAAATATCACATGAAATAAACTGACAACAGTTAAACAAGTATGAAGATACACGATACTAATACAAACCAGTTCAACGTTTTATCGACTTTTTGTATGCGATTATTTTGATTTGCCTCACTGTGCAGACTCTTTGGCATATATTTATGATATATCTGTTGTCTAGCTGTGTCCCACGGTTTCACCCGTTTTTAACTTCAGCCAATTCTCCGCCATGCCAAAGCATCCGTGTAGCCTATCGTTCTTTTCACTTGTACGGGAAGTCTGTCAGATTGCTTGCGGTTAATGAATTCATGATTACTGCTCCACTCCTTACGGTCGTAGCGTAAATTTATATAACCTATTACTTTCCTCAATAAATAAGCTAAAATGCAAAATCTTTCGAGCTTTATAATATTGGTATAGATTAGTATTCATGATCATTTTTGTTCAATATGCACATTAAATATATTAAATTCGAAATAGACTCTCTATAGACTGTTTTTAGGAATAAAATTTAGCATAAAAGTAGTTTGGAGTAGGACATGGTTTGAAAAAGATGCAGACTAAGTCGCAGGAAAAACCTAGTTGTATATTATAATTTATAATATTTTTTTTTTAATTTATTATTATAATTTATCATTATACCGAGAAAGTTACTGTTTTTAATGCAGCGGCATCTAAACTATTACGCCGTAATTATTTTTCGCTCCCATTATTGTAATTGATATAATAATAACTACAAAAAAAAAACTGTATTGTTACTTAGCGCTATGTTTTTTTTCTTATTTGTAGTTGTTATGGCATCGATATTTTTTTTATTAAAAAGTTTTGGCGCCTCACCTGCGCCTTGCACCTCCCAAGTTGGAGACAGCAGTTTTAATGGGCGTATTATTCATCCATATTCGATAAAATATCACATCTTAATGCAATGCGACACTCAACGTTGTCGAGGATAAATTACGGTCGATATAAAAAACTATTATATAACAATGTTGCGTAAACTTTTATTATAATTAGAATTTTTAACAACAGTTTAAATTGTCGTTATCGGTGTTCGATTATTGAAATGTCGAATTTTATTGACAGCTTAATTTGATTTGATATTGGGGACGCAAACATATAATCATGTTTGTAATTCATTGATATTTAATTGCCCATGTTTATGTATTTGTGCCTATTATCGCAGATATTATGTTTATAAGTTAAACGGGGAAATTAACCACTGGTGATGCTTATTTGTGGATTTACGTAAAAATATTTACACACACTCATAGAAATGGTTATCGGACTTTCTCAATTTAGTATCTCATAATTTTAATATACGTTTTTCATTTCAATACATTAATATATACTTATGAAATTGATTCCCAAAGTGATCTCACTTTTAGAGAATAATTAAAGTGCAAAATATGTTTGCATTTTTTTTTTAATTTATCCTAGTATAAGTAATATATCTTTTTTATTTGATATAATACCAAGAATACAAATTTTCTCGTACATACTGATGACGATTAACATAATGACGAAAAAACAGAAACTACATGTATTAAATTTTGATAGTAAATTCCATATGTAACATAAGCGTCCAAAAAAAAATTTGTAAGCCGTTAAGTAAATAAAATAGTGTAAAGTTATACTACAACTTTATAACTAAGCACCAAAGTAAGAGATAGAGATACTAGGAGACATTTATGTTAATGGTGTTTTATCTCAAAACGGGGTTGATTTATCAATCTCAACTTTTTTTTACATGGATGAAGTCGTTTATTGATACTAGTGATGTATTTGTTATAGTTTAAAAGAATTTAAATCCTTACCACGTGCCCAAAAGATAGAATGTAAAAGGAATGAGTTGACGCAAATGGATTAAGTTATCAAGAGACTAACAATAGCCCGTTTAGAGATCGGCAGCGGGCGCAACCGCGTTCGGTGTCCGTCTAGGGACCGCAGACAATAGGGCACCGGACTCTGGTAATAGATAGGACATTGCGACTATGTAGCCCCTGACATTGGCCACGGAATTCCGCATAGTAATAAATCCTAACTATTGTCCGGCGATTTGTATATGACGAGATATTACGGTATTTACTCGTTGTGGGCTTTGATCTTATTAGAAATACAATATTGGCTTATCTAAATCGGAATGATAAATAGTTAAGATATAATATTTTATAAATAGAGAATAATAGAGAAACATTTATTTGGTATCAATAAAATAAAGTTTTATGAGTAAAGTGTCGTATATACTGACAAAAAAAAAAACCTGGGAAACTTCGTGATAAATACATGATGGTAAGACCGTTATCTAATGCCCGCCTGGCTAGCTACCTTGGCTACCTAGGTGTGTTCCGGTAGCTACAATTGAAAGCCAGTCTTCCCACTAGGCGTCACTTAACATCAGACGAGATTGTTACCAAACACATAACCTTGAAAAAATAATAATAATAAAAAATGGTACTCAAATTTTGCAACATAGACGATTCTAAATATAACTCCGCAACATTGATAGATTTTTATAAACTTCAATGTGTTGCGTATTATTTATATAGTTCAATTAACATAGTATGTAGCTATTCTACTCTTTTGCAGTATTGCATAAATTGGAATTTAAAGTATTGCTTGGTGTGTTGATGTTTTGGCATCTCTAAAATACGTTCCGAGGATCTTTCCGTTTTTATAAATAATCTTCCCATACAAAACTTTCGCACATTGAAAATATAATAAATTGCTTGGTATTAAAAAATTGTCGGCTTATAAATAAGACGTGGAAACTTTTACATTTAAAATTCTGTTCGTACAACATTATGGTTATTGCTTTCAAATGACCTGCGAAATTCGAATTTTTTAAACTTTACGTAATTTAAAATTGATTTTTTTTAAGTTTAAAGTAAGCTCATTGTAAATTAATTTCAAAGTAAATATATATATATACGTAAATAGTATTAAAGCCTCTTGTCCAGATCCCGCGCAGTTTTTTTGATAATTGTCGGTTTGAAGCTGACACAGATACGTCTTTCTACAGTGTCAAGCCAGGATACCTGGGCGGACTAACCAGACGACAACCAGTTGGTCGTTTCAAGTATGCTTTTTAGACTGCTCGATTCTCCAGCACACTTGTTGCTATTGCGCCTGTCAATAGTGCGGGGTCAATAGTATAGTTATTGTAAAAATACTAAGTTATTAGTACGGATTCCATAATCACATCGACACGATTCTCCAACATATATTAAATAGTATCTTTCCATACATATTATAAGACTCAACGTCTGTCTGTCTGTCCGTTTATGTTCCTTTCATGCGAAAACTACTCACCTGATATGCATGGCTTTTATTTTAATTCATAGCTATGTTATCTGGCCAGGTTCTACTACATTTTGTAGGATAAAATAACATACGAAATAAACAAGACGATAATGGTGAATCAATTCTGAAAAAATATGTATTTGGGGAGCTTAAATGGCTTACGCTGAGTAAAACATAAGAGATATTTTAAATTAATATACTACATAATTGTAATCTTAAAGAAACCTACAAAACATCAGTGACAGCATATGTCTATCTACTAAGTATCCCCCACAAAATAAGCTTTTTTTTCCTTTAAAATAACCAGCTTCCGACCGCCATGGGTAGAAGCGAGCGGAGCCGCGGGCACAGCTAGTATTTAATATGACGTGTTGGTAAAGAAAGCCAGTCATGTAACAATGAATCCTGGGCAAACATTCTAACGATCACGAGTTAAAAAATAATTTCGTAAACAAGGTATACAATTATGATTTAAAACATAATAAGTATATCAATGTCGACAGTTCTATATGATTTTTATGCAATATAATATGTCATTCGTGCACAATGTTCCCGTAGTATAAGTATAGTTTACAAATTAACGAACTGTCACTTTCTCGCTGCGACCTACTTCTGGTCGAGTGGGCAACGTGATATGTCATTTACTACAAGTATATCTTTTACGGTGTAGTAACATTAACTCGATGTCCAATTATCAATCAGTTTTGTCTTCTCAAATTATGCATTTTTGTAAATTAAATCAAACTGGCAGTTGGAATGGCAGATAAACAGAAATGCTGGTCTTTAAAAGTGGCAAATGTTTACTTGTATACTTCGTAGGTACAGACACGTACAACGAAAAAGCGAATAAAATATTGTAATCAATGATATTTTATAAGTTTGATGCATCCGGCATTGAGCCCTAAATAATAAATATTACATCGTTAAAGGGAGGTAATTACCTCAAGTTCACTGATTCAGTTACAGTCTAGCAACAAAGTCGTTGTTGTCTTGTGTGCTGTTTTATTTTGCATATCCCTTTTTATCACAACTACTTAAGCATTAGAAATTGTAAATACACTTATTGATAGTAATATTAATGTTGTTTTAAGATTTCTCCTTGTTAGAGTATAACGTGTCTATTTATAAAATATCATTGATTGTAATTGTATAATATTCGTATCGCGTATGAGACTGAACGTTTCAACCGTTTCTCCTCTTTATGTGGAAACAATTTTAGTTATTCTACGTCTCCACTAGAGGCGCTACCTAGCATTGGTATAGGAGTACATAAATCCGAATTTCATTTTAATCAATTTATCAAAATTCATAATTGTCGTTGATGATAAAAGCTAGAACGGAGATTGACTCTCGAACTCAGCTGGCAAAGAAAACCAATTTTTTTATAATACATTTTCAAATAATATGATAGATATTATTATCTCATTTAGCCATCCAAGCGAGTTCTAGAAAAGTTGCTAAGGGCTACCTAAAACCTTTTATTCTTCTTATATTTTTCTGTGGGTCTCTCGCAGAAGTCCATAGTAGCCCAAATACATTATGCAAAATGATTTTTAAACTTAATACATACCATTAGTCACATCACCGTATTTATCTTCCTTCACAATAGGATGTGATTGTGATTAAGCGTAAAATACATTCAGAGCCGATAATGTATTTTAATATAAAACAAAAAGTATGATTTTTACCGAAATATTTTTTATATGTTTATGGAAAACAATCTCGACGTCCTTAATACATAAGGGTGCCATATTCGGTAATATTTTTGCAATATAATGCGAAAGCTTGTAGTTAAATAACGATTGACATTTCGAACAGTATTATTACATGTCGTAACTGTTCCACCGATAAATAGTGACTTGGGCCTTTTCATTTTCGATAGTTTCATAATATCAATTCATTCATATTTTTCATACATGACGTCGCATGTGTAAGAATAATTCGAATTATTTCGTTTAAACCCGCTTTCCTATGAAATAATGTCCGCCCCGCTGGTCTAAAATAAAGTTAATATTGTTCACCTACAAATGTTCTATATTTATTTTTCTTCTACATACGATTCGTTGAAAAATGTTATATCCATATCTAAAATTATCTGAAACTATCGGATATCCGTATTCACAACTGAAACTGATTAAATCATATAATTTATAGGTACTTCTTTATTTCATGGATTAAATAAATACCCTTAAGATATCCAAAATATCATATATCCATAACATACCTGTTATAAACTATTGTTTATCCGAGGCGTTTGTGTGTAGAATTTGTATGCGGCTTTTCAATTTATTATTAGTGAAGGCTTTACAGAAGGAGAATGGAGACACATTTGGTGTATCTAAATTTAAAATCTTTAAATTATAATTCATCTCTTTATATCAGTGCTTAGTCTTAAAATATTAATATCGTTACAATCTTAGTAAAAAAACACTTTTCTCGAAATATACAGTAATCGTCTAGAATGTAGTCCAAACATCGAGCATCTATTCGTAGGGTACGGTAAAAAACTCATCACTCACTCGCACATTCAAAGCTTCGATTGCGTAATCCAACAAACAATAGTCTAAAAATAGAACACTTCCCCTTCTAAACATGATACATAGAACGCACAATGACGTGAAGGTCGAGGAATTTCTAGTGATTTCAAAAGCCCGGTGAAACTGTCAAAGCCTTCTGAAGCTTCAGAGCCCTTACGGCTAAAAGTGTACACAGATCGAAAAAATTGAGCCAGGACAGTTCTGTTCTTGACAACAAAGTGGAAACAACAAGCGGTAAAAAGGAAAAAAATCTGTAAGAGGACCATAGAGAGAGATACAGTAAGTACGACCACAGTATAGCGAAGTAAAGTGTAGTGAGTTCGTTTGAATTTCACTGAGTCCGAATACATTATTTACGCAAAATCTAACGGCATTTTCACTACCCACAGACGCAACAATATATTGATATACCGCTTTTTCTTTCCACTTTATAGACAATAAGCCTTCTATGTTGCGCGATCGAACATCTCGAGAAAATTAAAAAAAAAAACTGTGCAGAAATTCCCGCATTTTTGTGAAATAATTATTTTATACAATTGTAGAAACAGCTTGCAATCGCGAATTTTTGTTTGCATTTAATTATTTAGTCATGAAAACGTGACAAACCCTAGGAGAGGATCGTTCGTGAAGACACCATTAAGTTATGGCTAGATTTAAACGCTATTCTACTGCGTCAACCAAGTTCCTCAATGTTATAAGTGAAATGTATTTAACGTAGTGTTACAATAAAACTCAAGTTACATACTATCTATATAAATAATAAAATTACAGTGTCAGCTTGTAATGTGAAAATAACAGCTTATTACTTAATGCATATGAAAGTATTTATGGTAATTATGACAAAAAACAGTTCTATAATTTTTGTTTTGTTTATCTGTCTGTTTGTTCCGGGTAATCTCCGTAACGGTTGACCCATTTTAACGTTTCTTCACTGGTGAAATAGCTGATGTTATAAGGAGTAACATAGGTGATCTTTTATTTTATAAAAATAATTACGGTTCCGAGCAAATAAAATAATAAGCATTTTTAGTAGTCCACGCGCGTGGAGCCGCGGGCGCTGTTAGTATATTAATAAATATGTAGTTTAGTTTGTACATATATTTTTTCCCCAAATTTTCATGACAGATCGACAGTATCTATTGTAAAAGCCAGTGATCACGAATATGAAATCTCAATTTTAAAAAAAATTCTATTTGTATGGTCTGGATGTAATTCAAAGATGCCATTCCGTAATTGACAAGTTATAATCATAATAAATAATAATTCTAATGCATAATTCATATGGTGAATAAATGAGTAAGCCTATTAGCTTGGTCCTCCTACTACCTACTCATTTTTGGTACACCGCACTTGTGAATATTTTTAAAGTAGGAGACTTTAGAAATCGGGTGCAGATCGACTTGTCAATGTATTTACGCTTGGTACGGATTTATTCTCACCCATTTTTTATAAAAAAATTCATACATGGAGTAAGTTTATGTCATTCCAAAATTCTAGTCTATAGTACTTAATTATCAATAATAGTAATATATATATATATATATTATATCAAGATGTGTGTAAAAATAAAGTTACATGACGAAAATAATTACTACGTAATAAACGTTTTTCTTTATTACAAAAAAGCAATACTGCATAAAAACTAACTTAGAATTACATAATCTTATAAATAATAAATTAAATTATAATTGGAATTAGTATAAAAAAAGAGTAGATTTAAAAAACAAATTTCACGTCATTGGAATGGATAAGGTCATTCGAATGAATGGAATTTCTAGCAAAGACAAATATCATTTAGCAAGTTCTTTGGTCATAAAATTTTATAGTTGTGAATTTTGGTAATAAAAACCGATCGTGTGTTGATTTCGCGTATGTATAACGATGCCCGAACATAAAGTTCGTTGGCCTCTCATTGCTTGAATAACGTAGGACATGACAAACGGCAAGACAAGTGGCCCACCATTATTTGCACAGATGGCTACCTACAGTTTTTATATTGCAACTAGTGTTGTAGATTGAGAATTTTTTTTTGATGAGCATAAACCGAAAAACCGGCGCACTGGTTTTTTTTCACCGGTGATTCAGTTTATAAATCTGTCCGAAAAAAATTGAAACTATTATTTCTGGCCTGTATTATTTACTGTTATGGTAACTCAAAGACCCACTCGTGTTAAATTTATCGGACTAAATCTCCATCGCGCCGCACCGGCGACACACCCGTGTAGCCTAAATTGTTGTTCTCAGTTCCCGTACTTGCCTACAGATTGCTTGATGTTCATAGTTACTGCTCAACTCCTTAAAGTCGTAGCATGAACTTAACTATAAACTTTTCTCAATAAAACGTTTATAAAAGCAGAAATGTTTTTTTAAATTTTACTGGTAGCTCCAAATATTAGCGTCTTTAAACAAATAAACAAAACAAAAAAAAAAACAATCTAATGAGCTTTATAATATTGGTATATATCATGTATAATTTTATGATTATGTAATTTAAAATAACGTAATAATTCACAAACGAATGATTTTTCCATTCTCAAATGATTTACATTTTTTACACGCTTAGAGTTGCTTTACCTAATTTATTAAATTAAAACGAAACAAAACATAAAATCTAAACCATAAATAAGCAATCAACGAATTACAATTTTTTGCCACAAATTACTTTTATTGTGAAACCGAATAAAATATGTCTTTTGAGCGAAACCGGAAACTAAGGCTATCTCTAATCGCTACTCATTTTAAAAGACGATTGCGAAATATGACGATATACAGACCCCACACTAGTTCTTGGTAAACGAAGTTTTTATATTTCTCAGGAAGAACTGCTTGAGTATAATAATTCTTATCAGCGATAAATGTAATAGTCGGAATTTGTTTTTTACTAATTATATCTTCCCGTACATACATTAGATACAGTTATTTGAGCCAAAAATATATTAACAACTTATTCGTATATACGATGTGTTTTTATATGGAATATTATGCAAAGTTCAAAAGTTTTTTGTTTTTTTTTTAAGACCTTATGGTATTTATTGTGTTTCTTTAGATTAATGGCTTACTTAGCCATTGCCTTCCTATTATGTCAGGTGAACATCTAGAATAATGTGTTATTTGGCTGCCTAAGTATTTCAAACAGTTAACATGTTCAATGTGATCAAGCAGGATTGGAATATTCGCTGGTGGAAACTCTGATGTTGTTAGGGTATTAGTTTTAGTAATATTTATTTTCAGTCCGAAATCTTTAAAAGTATTTTCCGTAATTTTAAGTTGCTTGGCTAAATCATTTGTACCATAAGCTATAGTCGCAATATCATCTGCAAACCTGATAAATCGTATACATTCTCCATTAAATATTTTCCTCTTTATTATAACTAGTAGTATAGGAATAGGTACATTATATTGAAATAAAGAGTAATTTTTTTGATTCTGGTGTTGATATTGTCATAATACGGACAACGTCTTATCGCGTTCGTGTCAACGACTATTTAAACTAAATACAACTGATCACTTTTCCATTATGAAATTAACATTCTAGGGAAAAGTTAAACGTATTGTTTTAAAATCATTGCGTTCATTCAATTGTTTAAGTTGAACCTTTCATCATCTGCAGCACATGTAAATACAACATCGGTAACCATAAATAGAGATTAACTGTAAGAGTTTTATTACTATGAACCTTTTATTTAACTGTCGGTATTTAGCTGGAATCCTAATAAAAGTCCGACATACTCCAGACATCCCCTTGTGACCACGTGCCGATAGAGGAAGGAAGTTTTAAATTAGTCACGGGAGAACAAGCTTCGGGGTCGAGTTTTTATTTTATAAAGCTTTGATATGAGTTAAGGATTTGCCATTATTTAATTATGAATTTTATTGTTTTAAAAATACACTTTTAGACAACAACCAAACGTAAATAGTGTCGTTTTAGCTTATTTTATAATTTATGTTTTCTATAAGTTATCACATACTACAGTTTTATTAAGTTAAACGAATAAACCATATTATTTCAACAGTTACTCATGTGAGAGGCTTGGAGAAATGACTGAAAAGTTATATACATATTTGTAATAATTCAAATAAAAATTTATTTTTAGTTGGTTTAATAATGTCTGTATTACTTTATTTTATAGCTACATCCAATAAATTTAACCTTTAATTGTATGGTCATTTCAGTATCGATCATTTTCTTAATTTCATTATGTTTTTGATAATGAAATCTTTATATACTCGTAAGACTACATCGCCATTTTCTGACGATCCCGAAGGAATATAAAAACTAATAATAATACTTTACTTTAAAATCACGACCATGTGTGACTCCCGCCGTAGTGGCACGGTAAGGCGCCTCGTGTTCCAGGATCAGCCTGTTTATGTCTAGTAATCAAGCGTAGAGGTAGACATCTGTATCTGATTGGGTCTCGACTAGGGATGTTACGGATATGAAGTTTCGAATATGGATATCGATACGGATATCTTAAGAGTAATTAATCGGTTTCGGTTACGGATATGAAATTATTTCAGATATCCGATTGCTTCGGATAATTTCGGTTGTGTATAATAAATTTTTCAAAGAATTTAACAATATTTATAAAACCTGTTAACAAAATTGTTAAAATTGTCGTCCGAAACTTTGATTGTGTTGGTTTTTGACAATGGCTCATTCGACTTTGCCCTATCCGAAATTATCCGAAACATTTATATCGGATACGGTTACGGATATTTGTTTATTTCGGATATCCGATAGTTTCGGTTACGGATACGGATATCCATAACATCCCTGGTCTCGACCACCATATATAGTTAAAACCCCGTCATAGTGCCTCTGTTTTTGTTTTTCGCATTTCAGGATCAGCCAGCGTATTGCTGCTCTGCTGGATTGTACTGTCCTCACCATATGGCACAGTGCAATTACTTTATCGTGATACTATAAAAAAGAAAACTAATAAAATATTCTAAAATCTATATTAATCGATTTTACACGTATCGTATAATATTCCTTCCACCTTACCGGGACGGGTACCTACGTCACTTACATTAATTCTTATAAGGAATATGTAAAATGTGAAAATATTACAAGGAAAGTAATACGATAACTTTACAAAACGATGGTCAATGTTAATGTTACAATAAAATTAATGTAATTTACTCTCACATAAGATCATTGATAGTGCACATTAATAAATACAGGCCAGTCATCTCTCACACGCCCTTCACGTGCCTACGACTTGTGCTTAAGTTACTTAACGCTCTCAACATACATGACTCATAGTTTTTAGTATTACTTACCTTCCACGATCGATGTGTCTGTACGCGCAGAACAAAGGAGCTCCCATTAAACCGGGAAGTGTTTCAAACCGTGCCGTAAAAAAAATATTATTCGTGCGGTCAAGTTCTATAAATAAAGTATAGCTATGTCTCGCATGCTGAAAGTAGAAAAGTATTTTTATTTTATTTTAGTAGAAAACGATTTATATTTAATTATTCCGAATACAAAATTCGTACTACAAAATCACCTTGGTTTGTTCAATATTTTGCATGAAGCACCGTATAAGGCACATTCTATACTCTTGAATCGTAGTTTTTTCAAAATACGTACCGATAAAAGAATGTAATTTTAAGTGCATGCTTTATTTTTCTTTAAACACTATATATAATTAAGAATACTTTCGTTTATATTACCTAAATATTATTTTTGCCTGTTTCAGTCAGGCATATTTATAGTTTTCCTTTAATTGGTCACATTTTTTTTATATCTATACTTGCCGTGTTTTTGAATCTTAGCTAATTGTATATTAGCAAATTACGCGTCGGTGTTATTGTCGTTCATATAAAACCGCTTTATCACACTACTTATGCGGGTTCGAAACGGCTTTGCCTCGTATATCTGCATTTTATTACTAAACAATATCTCCAGCTATATTGTTTCTGATTATAATTCACGTTCTAAACCTGTGCCATTGTTTTATTAAAGTATTTAATTAAAATAGAGACTAAAAGTTTTATATAATTACGAAGGCGATGACTTATTTAGGAATTTAAATCCGTTCGCTATACAAATTTCTTTGCAAGAAGATACTTGCACGCTTTACACTACTATGAATGCAATGTCTCATCGTCTAGATGTTTATTCTCTGGCTTCTGTACTGACCTTCTACTGATATTAGTTTTCTATATTAGTTTTATTATTACGGCTTTATAGGGATTTTTTTCAGAATATATGTATTATATGATATTTCATTATTTCCGAACTTCCAATTACAACTTTGTTATTAGCGTGAAGAAGAGGAAGTTTACATAGAACAAGCTAAAGGGTATAATAGGTACATGTAAACATAATTATTACTTCATAAACAAACATTTGTAAATGACATAATGAAAATGAAAAACAAACAAAGTATTGGGGAGGCCTATGTCCAGCTGTGGACGTCTTTCGGCTGAAATGGTGATGATGAAACAAACATTAAAATTAAGTAACGTCAAAATTTCAAAATTATACATTGAAAGTTTAATAATGTGACTCATTCGAACACTGAAATATAATATATAAAAAAGTGAAACATAAAACCTGAATAAAGATGAGTGTCGTACGACTTCATTGCAAATATAAACATAACACGAAAAGACATTAATTATAAATCCCGTGAAGTGGGTAAGAAGCCCCGACGCGACGCTGACCCTACCGCTGATGCTATCTTATCAACTTCACAGATAAACTAGCACACCTTCAGTCGGTGTCGGGTTGCTAGGTCGAAATTAAACTCCGGGAAAACAATTTAAAAATAATACCAAAATCATGCACGATTTTACAACAAAGATTTTAATACATTTTAATTTATATTCATCAGGTCTTATGATTTCTTGACATTCCTAGGAGATAATTGGTCCTTACTGGATATTCAAGAGCCTCTTTTGCACATTTGCTAAACCTGATTAAGCAGCTGATCCCAACAAGATCCGAAAACGTTACTATCGCATTTTTTTTTTCGTTAAATATTCAAAAACTAAGACAATAAACTCTAAAAAGAGATGAACATCTTAGTATAAAAGTGACAATAAAATTTGCATCTTTGTAGGGAATTGTTAAATACCAAATTCTACATTTTATATTTACATCTTCTGGCTAAATACTAAGGATAATAAAAACAAAATTTATGTAGGCAAACCACTCCACTGCCATTCAGAAGTATTTAATCTACATGCACGGTTTTTTAACCTACTTAAAAAAAGAGGTTTTAATTCTAATTTTTTTTTTTGGGAATTCAGCCATAACTTCTTTGTTTATGAATCGATTTAGATGATTCTTTTTCGTTTGATAGGGGATACCTCAAGTGTGGTCCCATTTTAATATCATTGGCACTGGACCTTCGACTACAAAGGTACACCAGCGAATTCCTCGAAATAATTGAAGTTGCATAATTTTTTTGTTAAAAATTGTCTTATTGTTAATAATTATATAAGTGACAACTCAAAATGTTATAATTATTAGATACGTATTATTATATTACTTAAATAGAAGGTTAACGGCTAAATTTAACCTTGATAAGGCCTTACAAATTCGCTTAATTTGAAGTACATAAGAATTTTTAGTTTTTTCTTTCTTAATCTGGTAACTCGTGCTATCGAAGGACTAAATACATTTGAATTGAACTTTAAATCGTTGAGCAAATAACGAAAGTATTAGGTAATAGATACACGACTTATTTGAATGCCTGCTACTTATTAAACGAACTAGCTTTGCCAGCGGTTCCGTTTGCGGGGACTACAAAATTTCAACGGTCGAACGCACGCGCAACGCGTGCATAAACGGGGGGTTTAAAAGATGGAAGACAAAAATACTTTTTGTGGGTGATCCTTAGAAGATAGATATAATGTTATCGCTGTCATTTTTGTAGGTCTTTTTGAGATTTACAATTATATCGAACATTAATTTGATATATTTCCTATGGTTACTTGGCGTAAGATAAGCTCCAACTGCATCTTTTTCCGGATTGATTGACCATTATCGTCCCTGTTTATTTCGTATGTTACTTTATCTTTAAAAAAAATATGCTGTAACCTAACCAGATAACATAGCTATGAATAAAAATTAAAAACATGTAAATCGGATAAGTTGTTTTTGCGTGTAAAGAAAATAAACGGACAGACAGAGAGAGAAACGTTGAATCTTATAATATTTATAGATAACATTAACATTTGAATACTATTAGCACATTTATTCTTACGACGTCTTCTCTTTTGTTCCTTTTACAGGGTAATTAGCTACCTAGAAAGGTCTAGGGAATAAACAGTCTTTAAGCTTATTCATTAAGCTCACTTTTTTTTAAATATGGGACACATATTCCATTTTATTCCAAATAAATCGAAGCTTGTTTTATTGTAATTAACAGCTATATAGATATGTAACACCCAGAGATACAACTGACAATTGTGTTCATCACACAAAAGTACCTAATGTGCGGTGAACGAACTCGAGAACTCTCGATTTAATAGTACGGCTTAGCACCACTGCGCCATGAGGCCTGTCGAAAAAAAATACTAACATAGAGTAAAAGATCTGATTTAGGATTTTTATTCTTTACTAGATATGCCCGCGGCTTCGCTTACGAGGACTTCTTAAAAAATCCCTTTTTACTTTTTGTGCCGAACCCTAATTATCGTTATAGGTTTGGGGTAGTGGTCACAGTATCAAATGATGTTAAATGACGATGTTGCCCAAGATGATAATATACCTAATAAGATGATAAATGATAAACCTAGTGGAAGACTGGGTCTCAAGTGGATCTGCCGAAACACACCTATTGGTTCTTGGCGAGAGGTTTTCAACTTGAGGATGGTAATTAATCAGGCGGACATTAGAAAAAGCCCTACCACCATGCTATGGTTTCCTCAAGATGTTTTCCTTCACCGTAAGCTCAGGCTCATTGTAGGGATTCGAACTCACGTCAATAACCGCAAAGCAGAACACGCTACCACTGAGCCATCATTGCTTAAAATAATAGTAGCCTAAGTTATACCTATCAACATATATGTCAGCTATCTGCCAGGGAAAGTCCCGTCAAAATCGGTCCAACCGTTTCGGAGATTGCCCGGAACAAACAGACAGACAAAAATAAAAATAAATGTTTTTTTTTTGGTACCGTGTATACTTTCATATGCATTCAGTAAAAAGCTTTTATTTTGACATTACACACAGACACTTTAAATTTATTATATGTAGGTTCGGGTTAGATCAAAGATGGTAACGCTTAATGTCTGGTTCTTAATTGCTTAGTGCACTTGTAAATGCAGATCCAATGAGTTTAAAATGACACTGTAACATGCCTCTAATAAGATACATGTATAATACGCTAATTAAGCGCATCCTCAATAACATCTCGTCGAATGATAAATTCCCAAAATGTTTGGTGTCAATTGCCTAATTTAGTACAACATTCATTATGCAAAACAGCGTCATTGGTCTGGTAAGTAACAAAGTTTAAAAGAAGAATTCTTTCTATTCATTGTTACATAGAATTATCTAATTATATGTATTAAATTTAGCCTATCCTATATTCAGCACTGTGGTTCAATTTAGTTCTTCATCTTCAACGGCCCGCCTTAATGATCGGTTCTTCTATTTCGCTGTATAGAATAGAATATGCTTCTACGAATAAGTTATTTTATAGCGATGGGTTAATTAATTGCAGTTTATATAATACAATTTTTAATTAAAATATTTCTCTTTCATTTACGTTATTTTCTTATTTAATCCTTTAGGTGTGTAGAAATTGAAAATGATTTTTGTTTTCGAGTTTAAGATGGACTTTCGAGCCTTAAAGCGTCACTAATACGGCGCGCGTCTATAGAGACGCCAGACGCCAGAGACGCTTTGGCGACTTTGACGACTTTGGATATCCGCGACAGACGCACAGTCGTACCGCCTTCGCCGCACTGATCTGATTTCTCAATAGCTATTACGATATGGATCTACTTTAATTGCTTAAAGAAGAGAAAGAATAATATGATCCTTTACTTTGATATTGCATTGGTTTAGAAAGATCCTTTATTTGTTACATTCTTACATAAATGATAAAATAATAAGTGATACACAACAATCGAATTAATATTTCATCATCCTTTTCGTTAAACTCCCCAATAGAAGCTATTTTTATTAAAGTAATTCAGAAATATTTTCAAAATACACGTGAGCGTGACGCGGCGCCAGTGTCTCCTATATACAAATGTACTCAGTGGACGCTGTGCTTGATTGGCGATCCATACACTTGCATAGTAGTAGCGGCGTCACTGATGCCACAGTCACTTTGTGTTTTTTTTTTTCGAACTGTCTATTCTGATAGCCATAAGAGCCCTGAAGCCTCAAACGGCTTTTACAGCTTCACCCGGGCTTGGAGACGCTTTGCGCCAAAGTCAACCTTTAAAGAAAAAGAAGAGAAAATATCATATATTATTTGCAGATTAATAATACATTTTATATAAATTGTAACAAGACTCACAGTAGCATTAAAACACAAGTTTCAAGCAAAAATCGAAGTATCTGTATTAACGGTACCTACTCGGAAAGCAAGCGGGGAGTGATTCAACTCTCGGAGATTATCAAGTTAGATGTGAAATATGAACATGGACAATAAAGAGAGAGAGTTCTCAAATACCAAAAGTATGCTGTAGTCTTTATCACTTTCACAATTTGTATATAAAATGAGCTTTATCGCGAGGACAATGATGTAAACTATTTGGAGTATATTAATGGAAATTGCGTTTATTTATCTTCCTAAATCTTTATAATCTTATTAATTATAAAACAAAGTCCCCCCGCCGCGTCTATGTCTGAATAAATAATATAAACTCAAAAACTACCGAACGGATTTTCATACAATTTTTATCAATGTATGGAGTGATTGACGAGGAAGGTTTAGGTGTACAATTTATTACGGTTTTGTCTAAAATGGATGAAATATGACAATGATTATTGAAGATGTCGGAAAAAGTCCTACCGACAGGGAGCTTTATTGGCGTGTGCCACGTAAACCAGTAGTATCATGTATTGCTCTGCTAGCTGAGCGAAGCCGGGGCGGGTTGCTAGTATTGAATAAAAATAAGTCTTTGTTTTTTAGTTAACAGTAGTGCAAATTCCTCCCACTTGACAATAGGTCATGCAACAAGCTTCACTGAATTCCACTAAATAATTATTATGAGCGAAGCGGATTCGCAAAATGACATCGTTGTTTCAATTTAACCTTGTGTGGTATTCGCAGGATGTGCCGGCAAATACAATGGACCTCGGATGTTTGCATTGTGTATTGTTTATGAGGCTCCTTTGTATGGAGTGCTTTGTCAAAGTGCGAATTACCATTGATGGTCGTTAGGGCATATCTGAAACCTATGTATTTTAAACAAAACCTTCAATGATTAATGTGTCCTATATTTTAGGGATTTAGGATCAGTTTGTAAAAGAACTCTGCAAATGATTTTATTGCACACATTTCACCTTTTACTGATTGTCCAAATGAAAAAATAGCAAATGAGTCGATAATTTTTTCAATTCTCATATTGTAATATTTTAATACTCGTCTAAGATTGCAAAATAAGATTATTTGTAGAAACTGAGATGAGACACAGATTTCCTTGACTGCTTATTTAAACAGCAATGTTGATTCAGTAAATTTAAAATGATGCTTTCATTGTTCTACTTACGTAGAGAGAAAAGTTGGAAGTTACTTTTACTATATAGTATACGCTAAATTCTAATAATATACATTGTTTTGTTTCTTTCAGTTTTAAGTTTAAATTAATTCATCAATCGACTCAGTATTCATATCAAGTTAGAGTATATACGAGTATAATAAAAGTTAAGTATACTTTTGTTAACTTTATCATTTTCCATAAAACAGGATTGAAATTATTATAATATCGCTTAGCTCTATAAAACCTGTAAAGAGCAGAGCCTGTGTAATTTTCCGTAAAATTATGATGTTAGACAACGATGGCTTCCCTTGGAGTTACTCAATCTAACATTTTCCTTACACGGCGAAGATTAAAATCGGCGAACGCTATAGAAAGTTGTTCTTACCTTAGTTTTTAGACTGAAACTGGCGTAGCTTGTTACCTAATCGCTTCATCAGGAGACCTGTCGGCGACTTATATCTTACAACGATTTATATCGATGTAGCTCACGTACACGCAACCTTAGGTAACTTGCTACGGTTTATTAAGTTTCATCACATTCGTATCTTCATTCTAAATCTTGGGCTGTAAAGATGGATCAATTTTATTTAGAGCTAGTTTATATAAATGCCGTACGTAAAAACCGACAGAGCTAGTAAAAGATATTTCAGATCTAGACACCACATAAAAGCAATGCATCAGATTAATCACTAACCACGACCACAATAGGCCTGTTATTAATAAACTACGATTATATTAAATGAACTAATTATGATAGATGGTAGCGCTGTGTTCTTTACTAGAACCGAATGCTATACAGAAAAAGATAACATTTTTTAATCTAATAACAAGGCTATAACTTATTTGATTGATTCTCGTCGTACACTAGTATCAAGTATTTGCTTAATATTTATATACGAGTAGTTTTGCCGTAAAACAATTGCAAATCACGTATTTTAGACATACTTACATAAACACTTATGAATACTAATTACCACAATACCGGAGCATTGAAACACTTTACAATTTAACAACTTATATGTTGAAATGTTATTCCAATATCCTTATCTAATATAAATAAATTTATTGTTAAGCAATAAATATAATTATAATTAGAACAAATTTATCCCGACACATCTTCCTGACCCTCTTCATACGATACATCAAACGGCATCCATTATCACAAATCTTCTGTTAAAAGCACAGCTGTCGATGCAAACTCAGAAACGGATTTTAAATAAGCATTTGATACGATTAACGGATGTGGCGACGGCGGGCGGCGCCGTCTTATCGTCGTCTGAGGCATTGGTCCGGTAAGTGACTGTAATTTAAGTTTATATGAAGGAAGTAGGTGTATTAAAAATACTTAATAACGCTGCAGGTGAAGTTAAAGTTCTAAAGATTATACTTACTATATATTACATAGATACTACTACTAGTAAATAGATACTACATATAACTATAGTTACGAGATAGTTACTACATAGATTATACTTTTAGATCATGTGTCATTAAAGTAGGTAATATAAGAAACTTAGATCAATGATTTGAATGTTTAACCAATTTGTTTATTACATTGTTAAAATATAATTTCAAAGCATTTATTCAAATAAAACAAACAATTAATTGTACATCAACAAGTTATTGTGATAACAATAACCACAAATACAAGCGTTGACTTAGCTTTGAAAACCGATCTCTAAGGACCTTGGGCGAAATGTCTGAATGAAACACTATAAATAGAATTGGATCAAGATACTACACTATTGAACTCCAAGCCTGTGCCTTGTAATGATACAACCCACAAACCAAATTCAATTTTAGTTTACATTATGAGATGCTAACATCTGATTGCAGGAAGAACATTTAAGCGTCAGAATTTATAATTTGTTTTGCTTCGTTTATCACTGGTACTGATACCTGTGCGTATTAGATTGATTTAATTAAAAGATAACGAACACTATGTTAATTTATGTAAATAGTTTCATAGCTACCATTCATTAAACATTTTTTATAGTAATGATAAATCTATTAATTTCTTAAGAAGTATGTGCAATGTTTCCTAAACTGCAATTCCCGTATCGAAATATTCCATATTTTTTACATTGCAGATTTATTTAAATGTTCTATACACAGTTTTTAAGAATGATTTAAACTCAATAGAGGCTGTGATTTGTTAAACAAATGTCGGTATCAGTAATGAAAATATAAATTAAAGACAATGGTGCAAAAATACGAGTATATTTTAGTTTTATGTTTTATTGCATATAACTGAGCAAATTGAGAGATTTATGCTAAAAAGCATTCTCTACCAGTTTTCTAGGAGTGCACAAGAAAAGTATGCATTATGTCTATTAAAGAAGTCTGTCAAATATCAACAGCTTTAAGTATAGTATGCATGGATATGCTCTCATTCATACTTCAGAGATGATAAACTTAGATAAATCTAATTTAAAATACTACAATAAGTTACATAGATATTTTGTAGACAATATACGTAACACTACATTAAAGATAAATTGCAAGTATATCTAGTATTTACAGATAAATTCGATATTATTGCTTCACCGTATAGATAATCGTGGCCTCGATAGATAAGTTTTAAAGGCAGGCAATTGAGATAAGGTAATGTTTCTTTTTGTTTGGGTTTTACTTTAAGGAATATGCTTTATTTAAAATCTTAGCTATGGTTAACTGAATCTCTTTTGCTATTACCTTAGCTTTAGAATAATTAATTTGTTTATATAGGTGGGTAACTACAAAATCTGATAATATTCGTATATCAGTTAGAGGTGAGATGACTTTCCAAATTCAATATATTTAGTTTAAAATGTGTTTTACATCGTTACCAAATAAATGTAACTTTTATTACCATGGTGTTTTTTTTAATATTCAGATTTCTCTATACTACAGTAGCGGCACGCTATGTGGCCGTTTTGAGACATTACAATAGTGACGTAAATTGTCAAATTATTATCCAATTTATTTTTTATCAAATGCAAGTCGTATCTATTAGTTTTGAGCATTGAGCACTGACGCGAGTTTGCCCGAGGTAGTAGTAGTTGAGCTGGCTGGCGGTCCTATATGTCAAGATGGTATTAGATTTCATTTTTTAAAGTTTCAAATTTTATAAAACAAATGCCGAGTTGTGTAAATAAGTACACTCGTAATTATAATCAATTAAGGATTCTGTCAAATGGTGCTCTTTTTTATTAGTATTAAAGTGAAAAGATTTGTTCGCGTAACTATTTTATATAATTAAACCATAATATATATAGTTTAGAAATTAGTGTAGTAAATTTATGTCCTAAAATTATACATTCGATAAATTTTATGACTAACTGCACGTCACTAAAGAACAGTAACTTTCTCCTTCAAACGTAGTTATTAATTTATATGAAACTTCATAAGCGGACAAACTTCAAAACGGACATCATAGCGTGCCGCTATTATAATACTATGAAACTGAATAAATTGTTTCTTTTTGTTTGTTTGTTAGAACGAGCTAATCTCTAGAACTACAACACAGATTAAAAAATCCCTCTTGCATTTTATAGTCGATTTATTGATAATGATTAAAAGCTAACTTCACGCTACAACTTTAAGGAGCGGAGCAGCAACCATGCACGTCAAACAACCTGGCAAGCTGTAGACAAGTACGGGAAGTAAGAACAATGTTAGGCTACACAATAAATGTGTGCGTTGGAACATTGGAAGCTGGAGCAGGCGCGGTGAAATTATAAATGAATAAGATTTCACAATACAAAATAAAATTGATATTAAGATAATGCTTTCTCAATCATTCTCATATAAACGTAACATCACACCACTTTTATCTTATATTATTACTGATAAAGATAAGGGACTGATAATCTTTTGTTTATCATCAATTACTGGCGCCAAGTGTACTTAATGTGCATATAACCTAACACAGGGTTTCCCAAAGTGTGCAATGTTATAATAGGGAAGTTGCGAGACGAAACACAGGGGTCGCCTATATGGAACTAAATAATGTAGTTGCAGTAATCAAATCAAAATACAGAATACATGTCACAAATAAAATAGAAAAATAGTTGAAAGTAGCAATTTCGAATCTGTAACTCCGATTTGAGAAGTTATACTAAGCAAAGTTATCGCTCTCGTTGCTTGTAGTTTTTAAGTATATATACAAAAAATAAATTAAATTTAAGTGTCCATCAGTAAAGGCTTTTTTAAGCTCATACGGTTATTTGCAAGTACCTAAAATGCGAAAACGCGTTTTTATAATTTTTGTCTGTTCGTCTGTCTATTTGTTAAGGCAACTTTCCAAAACAGCTAACAGATTTTAACGTGACTTTCATCAAGAATTTTTCATAGAATAATCTAGGGTCTATATTTTAGGCTACATAATAAAAAAACACCGCAGTTTTAATCCCGATAAAACACGTAGTTTTCGTGGAATATCATATTAAAGTAAATCAAATAATAATTAAAATTACATATTTATAGATGTTTCGAATAATAAAATACTGATACTTTCTGCTAGAGCTACCACACAGGTTTCTTCTTAAAGAAGAACTCGCAGAAAATCGCACTATTTAAAGGCGTCGCTGTAAAAACAGATTGGGAACCGCTGACCTAACGAATTGTATGACCATTTCATCAAATTTTAATCTGACAGTAATACTTTAAGCACTTACTATCGGAAACCATTACAAAATTACATTTCTAAATTTATGGCGATTTTTGAAATACGTCATACCATTTTGAAATACCGTCTGTATTGCTTCTAACTCGACTTGTTTGGTATATTAACGAAAGGATTCTTCCTCTCCAATAATATGAAATCATATCCTATTACTTTGCATAACATAACAGAAAATCATATCAGAACTTGTTCCTTAGTATTTAAGGCGTTCAATTGACGACAGCTGAAATTAATTAAATATTTGTTAATATGGTCATATAAGAATTAACAGACTCGTTTCCATTATAAATAACATGGACGAACTATTAATTTTTATTTAAATAATATAATCTAAACACAAAATAATTATATAATGGATATTAAAAAAATGGATTTTGGTATATATGAGTTTGATAAACTCCAACACCGTTTGACCAATCACCATGAAAGTTAGTAGATCTGAGTGTTTTTTATGGAGGTTTTTGTGCTATCCCTGAATGCTATAGCGCTGTAGTCAAGCTATTGACAAATGAAAACGTCAAAACGTTTTCGGTACCAGCTAGTATTATATAAAATAATAATTGTGTGGTTTCAGGAAACCATGACGCAAGTGAAACTTAAAAAATATATATATTGAGGACATGTGACCTTGTGTTCTTTAATAACAAACATTAACATATACAATGTTCCGAATTCACGATTATAATCCTTAACTGCACGTCATAAAATTCAATTTTATTTACGACAATGTAATGTAATGCGACATGCGATAGATGAACGAAATTTTTTGGAGCGATAGTATAAAAGTTACATTAAAAAAAAAACTTAAATTAAATATACATTAATGTACACTATTATTGTTCATTATGTAATATGGTTAGTGCCAAAGGACTCCTTACAATTTCTATTGTGTTAAATATTTGTTTTCCTTTTTCAATCTTTAAACAGTGCAATCATAATTATTGTAACCTACACCGTAATCAGTTGATATCCTGTAGCTCCCAATTAATTATGTCTAAACATACTTAATTCTGCTAATGACGAAACTGTCATTACGCTTTTATTACTATTGTTATAAGATTTAGTTTCCCGTGATAATGCAATGTGTTAACAGTAAGGAAATATTGTTTTTGTAACTTAAGATAATCAGGAATGCATACAGATAAAGCATCCTTAAGTATGTGAAATAAGGTACAAAACAGTCTGCATTTTTTGTTTTTATTTGTAAGTAGGTATTGTATTTACAACGTTTTCTTAAGACATTCCTGACCATAAATAGGATGAGTGTAATGTATCGGGCGCCAAGAACAAGTACATAACTATAAAATGGAGGAACTACAAAGGACAAGTAATTTTAAAAATAATTACATATTTATACAGAAAAATCGTAAAAAGTACATATAGATTATTTAAGACGATTTTTTGTTACCCAACTACGGCGAAGTCTAAAGGTTCCTTTAGACATAAATACCTAAATTTAAAAAAAATGTGAAATAATGACGTTTTTTTCTTACGGCGGTTTGTAATCAGTGGGCTTAAACACGTGTAGGTGACAACAATTCTATCTTACCTCAAACTACTCGCTACGTTCGCTTGCAAGTAGTTTACTTAATTTATAACCCAGTTAATTATCAATGTTAGTCCAACATTTTGTAATGCTGTCTGGCTACCGAGTTTATAAATCTGTCTGTACTGACTGCTATACGTAGAGTTAGATGAGATGATACTGGTGCATCAAACACCCGAGTCAGTCTCGCTTTACGCCAAGAGAGTCCAGTAATTGTACAGAGTGTATTTTACCTAAAAAAATAGAGTTTAACGAAACTAAGAATTTATAATAAAAAATAAACGTGCCTTACAGTAGTCGCATATGATGTGTAACATCTGACATGTTATCCTACTATAAAATAGAGATGAAATATATGTGAAGTCAATTTATTCGTCATATTATCAGTCGAATATATTCTAAGCATGCAAATATATGTAATTCTATATTAAGGCGCGTGCTTGCTCGCGCAAGTTTAATTCTAGTCGTGGTAAATACGCAATAGTAACTTCAATCCTGAAAATCCAGATCCGCACTACAACATTTATTCGAATAATTCCATATTACTTAGTCGCATTTTTAAGGAATGATGAACTTTGTCATACGCTTAATAGTAAACATAATTATTAATATAGTTTATACATATAAATATAACCTCAGTTTTTATACACAACACTGTATAACTGTAGATGAGTGCACAGCTGATGTATTCTCCTTGTCTATTTCCCTTTCTCTTTCTCGTCACACACACGCATACACTATGTTGGCTGACAGTACGTTGTGGTACCAACTTCATGCAAAATGAGTTGGCACCATCTCACAGCCATCTCTTCGCTACCGCGCGCGCTCATTGGTCAAATCAAATAGCGCGCGCTTCCCCGGTGTCCTGTAACACATTTCCTTCTCTTTTCCAAAAAATATCCAGCAACCGAAAGGAAAGATGTTACACATCAAAAAGTGTATTTATTTACGCGCCTTAGAAATTATACTACTTTGAATAGTAACACTATCTTGACTATCTTCGCCACAATAAAAAAGGGGCTTAGCAAGCAACTTCCTAGTCTAGACTTTTTATTGCAACGTGTTCGTCTATCTTAAAAAAATTCTATATTTTTTTCAAAACGTGCCTTAGAGTAGTATTATTTCGTAAAAATATTCTGCAAATTAAATAACTCGTAAATTTCTGATTGAAACCGCCTGTTTGAATTTACTAAAGAAGTAAAAGACTCAAATGAATTGTTGAACTGAATAAACAAATAACGACAATTGTGCACGTTCGCGAACCAAGGTTACGTTTGCGGCGTCAACATACCATACAAGATTATCTTTATTATCGTAGCCGTCGTAAAGGAACATGACACTCTGATGCATTTAGCTCTGACACCGGTTTCAAAGTTTCTGTAAATGAAGTACTTATACAGTTATACTGTAATTTTTATAATATTTACTTCTTATCGTTACTTATACAGAGTTGAAAAAACGAATGATATATAGAGGAAAAGTACGTTAAATATTGAAGATAGTAAATTTTACTTAGGAAGCATTCTTTTGTTTTTAAAAATAAGAATAACTGAAACTGCTAAGAAGCTGGCAGGTATTGGTGCCGACCTGTGATAGATCAAACACGTCGTTTTACTGAAAATATATACTTAATCCTACATAACATAAGTGTGATATGAATTATATTTTCATCTGTTGTTCAAGTTATTTACTTTCAACTCGATATAGTATTAAGTTTTCCTTATAACGCATAAATATTGGAAATATAACCGCGCCCGTCACTCGTGTACACATCAAGTGCACCGCCTCACGGAGCACATCACGAGTAACTTCGCCAAGAGCAATATCGCTCCCGCCCGCACGCTTGCGGTCTTTTTCGACGTAGCCAAGGCCTTCGATAAGGTATGGCACGCCGGACTGGTCCACAAACTTCACCATTTAGAAGTCCCGGATAGGTTAGTTCACCTAGTTCATGATTTTCTACGCGACCGCACCTTTCACTACCGAGTGGAAGGAGTACTATCTACCGCCCACCCTATACGCTCAGGCGTCCCGCAAGGTTCCATTCTGGCGCCTTGCCTTTTCAATCTGTACGTCAGCGACCTCCCGAAGCCCCCCGGGGTCGAGGTAGGGCTCTACGCTGACGACACAGTCATATACGCGTCAAACAGACACAGAAAAAATCTCGCCTGCGCAGTCCAACGTGCCGTAACCACTCTCGGGGAGTGGTTTCGAACGTGGCGAATAGCTATTAATCCGGTAAAGAGCGCCGCGATTATGTTCGAACCGCATACATGTAAACTACCACGCACGGTAGGACCTCTAACATTATTCGGTAGAAATATCCCTTGGGCCACCAAGACAAAATATCTGGGTGTCACCCTCGACTCGAAGCTTAACTTCAACGCACACGTTACTATAGTCCGGAATAGGGCCGTCTGGATCCTTTCCCGCTTGCGACCCCTGCTCAGTTCGGTAAGCAAAATGTCCTTAAGACATAAGCTTACACTATACAAGATGTGCGTCCGTCCGATCTTGACATATAGCTGCGCAGCGTTCGCACATATGTCCAAACATAACTTTGTCCGCATGCAGAGAGTCCAAAATCGGTTTCTCCGTCGCCTGCTTGACCCTCCAGCCTTCGTTAGGAACATGGACCTCCACAGGGACATGAGGCTTCCCTCGATAGAAGCCTATGTGAAATATCTCACCAGGAGATACTTCGATAGCGCTTCGAATCACCCCAACCCGCTCGTAAAATCCACAGTGAACTACGTCCCAGACAACTCGATCCCCGTTGCCAAACGTTATAAACGCCGTCCGCGAAATCTCTTTGTCGATCCCGACGACGACATCGAGAAAGCTAATAATTACTACGCGTCCGCTCCCGCAACATATGCGTGCTCGCGCCCACGCCCGCGAAACCACCGTTCCCTCCGCAGGGGACGTACGGTTAACTTCGCTCCCGCACACCCGCCACGACCGCCCTCCTCTGCGGCAACTCAAGCCTAGGTCCGATCCATCGGCATGGAGCCCTTGAGCCAAGCAGCCGCTCGCGCGATACAAGTGACTGCACAATCACTAGCTTTCACAGCCATGCATGACACTGCATTATACACACATGCACAACACACATAGGTACATAGGTTCTGTAAGGGACCTTTTTTTTTCTTTTTTTGCCTAGTTAGAATAGACAAATATTTTCAGACCACTAAATACACATACACATGTTCCTTCCCTCCTCCCAGGGGGCAGAAACATGTATATATGTATAGTTAGTTTAGATCGAATTACGGATAGGGAATTAGTCAGATCGCGACTTAATTGCATACGCGCAACAGTCCGAGCCGAGGTTCGGCCATTTTGGCACCCTCGGATGTTGTTGCTTAGCTTTCGTGGCTGAGTGCCCTAAGCGCTCGCCCCCAAGCCCGGTAAAGCTGTAAAAGCCGTAAAGGCTCCAGGGCCCCTCAGGCTAACAGTGTAGTCAGTTCGGAAAAAAAAAAAAAAAAAAAAAAAAAAAAGGAAATATAATGACATAAACTTCCGAGTAGTTGAGTAATAGATTCGTACAATTTATCGAGCTATCAGCATTGCGTAGATTCTTTCATGCCTAATCTCTTTTCAATGGTTTGCTATCGTTGTCTCATTTTTAGCAGCATATTTAGTTACATTATTTCTCTTATATATAATATTTCATAATATACTGTAGATTGACCCTTGATTGTTTGCTTTAAATTAGTTCTAATCGTGTGCTAACCTCACTAAACTATAATACGTTTTGCGCAGTGGTGATAGGTTTTTAGGCAGACATGAAACGGTCACTGTCGAAAGATACTAATATTTCAACGATGACTCTCCCTTCTTGGAATTTTCTTTACATACCATTAAGGAATGAAATAATTCTACAAAATTTGAAAATAAAGTGTTTTTCTATTTCCAATTGACAAAAAGCTAAACAATAATTGAGTCTACAACAAACATTTGTAACTTTCATTTTTTTTACAAGATAAATCAATTCACCGGCTTCATTTCAACATTTTCGCAAAAGCACGTAAAGCCGTCTCTAAATATTTGTCCTTTTATTTAACGTGTATATGATAATAGGTTTTACTTTATCCACATATTGAAGAAGTAGGTATTTTCAAACAAAATATTGCACAGTAGTAGCTTAAGACATAAACTATATTTTAAATTGTTAAAGATGTAAAGGTAAGCGTGGTATGAGCATCTCATGCGGGATGGAAATCATGTAACTAAAAGATTGGCAATGTGAAGGTGGATGGATATACCGGTAGAAGAACGAAGGTATGGATGGTTTATTAGAAGAATAGTATAAAATGTGTGAATAATGAGATAACAGCTGATACAGGGGAGTCGAAGAGGAAAACATATTTGCAGATCCTACTTAGTATGGAATAAGGACAATAGGAAGAAGGACGAGTGACCCAATAATTGATATGTGAGGAAACAGATACTTTTAATTTCCTGACGACAAACTTTAGTAAATCTTATCATAATGACTTTACCTTTGAAGAGAATTAATACCAGGCAATAGAAAACATTCGCGGGCCTCATGTTGTCACCTAACATTACTGTAAACAGATTTAAAAAAAAAACACTATTGGCATTGGCTACTGACAATATTTCTAAGATCTACACTCTAAGATTCTAACTAAGAATAGTCAGAAAATCAGTCATTTTCTGGACCAAAAAAAAAGACAGAATATCGGGATATGAAATTAACAAGTCTTAATAATTATCATAGAACATGTATATGAGTAGATGTCTAAATAATATTGAAGTGAATATGTAAATGGAAAACCCCAAAGGTATTAAGTATTAATCGGATATCTAAACACTAAAGCCTTTGTTTCTTTTTATTGCATTAATATTTACCGTTTAATCGTGACGGTAATTTATAATCAAATTGCCTACTATGCTACCTTCGGTTAACCAAAATACCCCTACTATGACTCCTGCATCAACTCGATTGAGGGTTTGATGAAATATAAGTAGAAAAAAATCATGTATTGCTAAATGTCATACCTCTCTCTAGAAATTAAAATCGCATTATGGAATTTCGCTTTTATCGAGTCCAGTGAAAGTATACAGTGACTCAGCATATATTTGAAGATTAAGACACTTTAATGAGAGCCGGAACTGGATTGAGTCTCTTGGTAAAAAAAGTTGACGAAGAAAGCCTCTAGATGAAATAACCAATTGATAGCTGCGTGATAGTGGGACCACTTCAGTATAGATTGATTTGAAGTTATTTTTCTTAGTAAATAAAATAACCACGTAGCGCCAGTTTGTGTTGTGTAAATGGCTTGATGTATCATAATTGTGCTTTAAAAGTCTTAAACGTAATTGGCTTATTACAAATATCTACGTGGATATAGTTTCAATTAAACTTTGAATTGCAGGGCTGTACTTAAAAAACCATTAAGTTGCTTTATATTTATAGATAATTACTATTACTGTTAGTATTTTGTTACGATAATAATACAGTTTTAATTTATTATTATTTTATATATTTGTTCTAAATTAGCAGAATACTGTTTTTCTCCTGATGTAAGGTAAAGTACAGCCTAAAAGAGCTTAGTTGAAAGATGATGATTTAGCTACAGTCGTGGCTACATGTCGGCATATAAACCTACGACGGCGAAAACCACGAGAGCTGGTTAACCACGTATATGGTATTCGCAATTCAGTTAGATATTAGTTCCTTACCATACCTTACCTTACCATCACGTTAGTTATTCAGCTGGCTTAACCACGTGGGAGCTGAGTGTAACTTTTGGAATACTAGAAATGTTTATGGTTACTCTTTACATACCAATAAGTGTAATCAAGAAAAACAATTTCTTTCATTTACATAGAATCATTAAAAATTACCAAATAAGTAGGTTTTTGCATGAAGCCAAATAAATCCCTATATCAGCTTTCATACGCAGAGTTACAACTATTACCGCACTGATATAACCTGTATGCGAAACCTCACAGATGGATTCACACTGTAATTACCAGAATATATAGCTTATATTAAATATACAGAATATAAATTATAATTTATATCTGTCATAATAACATGTAACCTTTATTTGAATGTCATATAATTTGAAGAATGTTAAGTATGATAGTGGATGGATATATGAGAACACGAAGACCGACGAAGGTATGGATGGACTGTGTGAGAATGATATGCGTATAAAAGGGGTGAATACTGAGATGATAGTTAATAGAGTAGAGTGGAAGAACAGGTTTTTCTTCCACTCTACTCTATTAACTATCATCTCAGTATTCAGTGCCGACCCTACTTAAATGGGATAAGGGTAAGAAGAATAACATGTAACCTTTATATGTACATAAAAAATTAAATAAGTTTTTTATTTTATTATTCATTTAGGTTAGTGTAACGTCATTATCATTATTATTATTTTTTTAATCGTGGTTGTAAACGTAACTATGACTTCTTCGTAAATTCTAATAACACACCCATAGTATGGGAGTGGATAATGAATGCTCAGTATCATGTTACCTACTTCAAGACTATGTTTTGTGTAATATTTATGTTTCTAATGGTTTGTTTTATATTTCCAGGTAATGAACTATAAGTTAACAAAGAGGATTATGTAAGTGATCTGAGAACTATATTATTAAACGGCAAATAGAGTGTCAGATATAAATATATATACAAATATTCTTAATGATGGTTTGCCTCTTGGTCGATGGGATTAGTGACTCTCGAAATCAAGGTTACAATAAAATCCTTAAGTTATTTACTAGATTGGTCTGGTTCATATTTACTTAAACAGTACAAAGGTGTTTTTTGTAATCAAAATTCAAATAGTATATTAGTTGCCTAAGTTGTCGCAAATAGGAATGACATGAAAGAGAGCGAATTTTGTGTGTTTGCCTTGGTAATGTCTGAAACTACCAGTCTGTTTAGATTTTTTAGTATGTTTATTTAGGAAAGCTATATAACTTCAAGCTACGACCTTAGGAGTGGAGCAGGAACCGTGAACGTCAAGCAAATTTGACAAATATGAAAAGTGAGCACAACTATAGGCTACACGGGTGCGTTGACAGCGCGATGGAGAGTTTGTCGTATAAATATAATACGGGTGAAACCGTGGGGCACAGTTAGTGTAACATTAACTTAAGCTTATACCGAGAAATAACATTACAACTTAACTCTGTTTGAGCTCACCAAACACTAAGCTCCTACTATTTGTTTTCGAATTAGTCTCGCCGATGTTATCTGAGTTCGGGGTAGGCGCTGTAGGCAGTGCCACGTCTTGTTCCTTATGTTAGTTCAACTCTCATTATCGCTTTCCTACATTGTTATTTTTCTTACTAATCCTATACATAAGGATCTTAGTTACCCATAAATAAAGGTTATAATTGAATGTTGATATATTTTAGATATGTTTGTATATTTTTGTTAACACAGCCTTGTTGTGTGTTTGAAGTTGATAACTCAATTTTGTTAGTGATATTTGAATGTCTTCTCAGGTGTGGAAAATATCAAACGTGTGTTTTTAATCATATCATCGGTTTCGTTCGTGATTTTTCTTATTATTTGAGTATTTCTTTAACGATTACATCATTTCGTGTGATATTTTTAATATGTGATGATATTCGTGAAATATATTTATTAATAACTTGACTCCTATGGATGGCATTAGTGCAAATTTTACGCACATTTTGTGTGATGCTGAGAGCCAAAGCATATTTTTCTTATATATCTACTGGGGGCCTTTAGTAAATGTTAAAGAAAACATTTAAAAGCTTTTATGCGTATCGATGTTTGAGAATTCATCCACGGTTCTCGCTGATGTCATTTGAATACCTTACATAATTACGGGTTTATGTTTTGTTATATGTTGTTTTAGTATGTAGCCCGGCAAAATGCCATTACATTAATTTACAGTTACAGATCCACGGTAGCCTCCATCTTGGGTCGAACAAAAAAGTTCGCAATACTTTACCTTTGCCGTACCATGAAATTGTGGAACAGACTCCAGCCAGTATTTTCTCCCTTCCGTATTTCACCAGGTCATTCAAGCTTTACGTGAAGAGGCAGCATTAAAAATATTAAATGAACGAACGAGCTTCGCATTCAATATTTACATAAGTTCATAACATGCAAACCAAAATAAATCATCTATATACATGTTATATAACTCAACGTCTCTCTGTCTGTCTGTCTATTTATGTTCTTTTCACGCAAAAACAATTAATTCGATTTACATGTTTTTTTTTTAAATTCATTGCTATGTTATCTGGCCGGGTTATACGAATATTTTGATAGATAAAGTAACATATGAAATGAACACTGACGATAATGTTGAATCAATTCGGAAAAAATAATCTTTTGGGGTGCTTAAATGGCTTACGCTGAGTAAACCATAAGAGCTTATATTAAATTGTTCTACTGAATTGTTATTGTTAAAAATACCTACAAAAAAGCGATAGCATAGTTCTATCTTCTAAGGATCTACAATTACCATTTTTGTCTTTGAAACAACCTATTCGAGCGTACGCTCGACCGACGGCATTCTCTAGTCCTAGCAAGCGCAGTCGCGTGCACAGCTAGTATTCATTAATAAAATGTTGAAAATCTCTACACAGAATAATTAAATATAAAATGTAGAAGTAAAAGTTCACGAACTTGCTAATATAGTTTGTAGTCATGTTTAGCGTAACATCATAAATCTTCTTGTATAGAATGGAGCTAACACGAGTCGTGATCGGAATGACGTCCACACGAATGCACCGAGCAATTTATTACCTTTAACTTGCACTGTAATTATCTGGTAATGATTTCTCGCGCTTCGAAGAATGGAAAGATGATCGGTCATCTTTCAGATAGAAAAGAAATTCCAAATTGTTCACAAATGTGTATTATTAAATAAAATTTTAATTCATATTGTATTATACACTAGCTTCTGACAGCCGATTCATCCATATTTTTTTCTAATTTTATATAATTACTAAATAAGATTTTTAATAAGAATAAAAAATAGCTAGATGGTATGGATATAAATGTTTATGTTTCTTTTACTTAGACTTTAACAATTTTGACCTGTAAAGTAATAATCTATATATTCATATAAATATAGAGAAAACTTTGCATCCCTTTTTAAGCATATTGCCCAACGGAGGAGGGTGAGATTTGATATAATTAAAGTTTGTAAAAATGTAAAGGGTGCATAAAGCTAAAATCTATACATATAAATTGAAGTGACTGTTTGTTATGTCAAAATAACAGGTTTTTACTAAATGCATATGAAAGCATACAAGATACATAGACCAAAAAACAAAAAAAACTGCCTGTTCTTCCGGGTAATCTCCGAAACGGTTGGACCAATTTTGTCTGACGTTCACTGGCAGATAGCTGATGTTATAAGGAACAACTTAGACTACTTTTATTTTAAATAAATAATTAGGGTTCCGTGAAAATAAAAGAATAAGTAAGCCTGTTTAGGAGTCCACGCGAGCGGAGCCGCGGGCTTAGCTAGTTTATATATAATTATGACATTCGTGTTACACATACATACTTTAAATAAAACAATCACCTCTGTGCGACTGCTTGACCACAGACTGTTATGCGTTTGAAATTAGCCGTATGAACGTAAACAATGATTGTATATTTATAGCACAGTTACATAAGTATTATATACAATCTCTATATAAACTCTGTTGTCGCCAAATATGTATTATATATTATGGAGTTATACTCTTTGACAAAAGAACCTCAGTACGTTCAAACTTATAAATGAATTAATTACGGTCGAACTTCACTACCACTAATATAAATAATGTCGTCATATAGATACTTGATGAAAGTAAATTTGACGTAAAACTATTTTTATCTTTATAAATAAACTGTAGTAAATGTACAGTCCACGCGACCTCAACCGTTGTTTTATATTTATATACTTTGTTAGATTTCGTCTACGTCGTGTCGCATCATGCAAAGCGTGAAAATACACTTCAACACATCATCGCAACGTTTAGTGTGTCGACATTATCTTCTATACTCATAAGATAAATACGTTGTAGGTTCACGCATTGTTAACACGAAACAATTGTATCATTGATCAGTTTGTAACAGCCCGTCTGAGTCGTATCAATGAACAATTCGCGTAGAAAGTTAAATGAACCGCTCTGACACTATCCATCTCAATAACTGTAACGACAAAGAAATTTAAACATTAAATAATAATATACATTTAAAAATGTATATTAAAAAAATAGAGATTTACGATCCAACACAACAAATTTCATTCACAAAAACAGTTAGTTGCTCACTTAATAGTGTTTTTAACTTTTAAAATATCGTAATCTTCGGATATTTCCCGTAATACCATTCTTGTACCTTGTCCTCATAAATAACATGTAAGAAAAATTTACATATAAATAAAATTATTGACAATATCAGCCGAACTTCAAAATCTAAGTAAAATATATTTTAGATTCAGAACACACGTTAAAAATATATAAACAAAATTGATCTATTTATCTGAAAAAGTAAATAATATAGCTTTCTTTCGAATCACAACGAGTTTACCGAAACACAAATCAATTAATATACCCAATGAAACGGAAAGTGGCCGTTTATATTTGTCGGGTGCTACAAAAAATTCACAACATTAACACTTCCAATTTAAGAGAGTGAAATGATTCTTCCGAATGTAATTTGCATTTTTTTCTCACATAACCATTAGTAACATCGATTTGTAGTTTCAATCTTTGACATTGGTATGAAGTAACGAGTAAGTATGTAAACTTTTGGTTACAAGTTACATTTAAAAATAAAGTTAAAGCGGCCTGTACTCGTTCGCCTGTATTTGACGAATAGAGGCGAACACGAACATGTAGAGAGTATTTGCCTGCATTCATAGGTATTTGCCTCTATTCGTGCGCTATCCGTAGTTTGTCGGTTTTTAAGCACGGATCAAAGGATAACGGACAATCATTTGTGACACTCTCGACACGTTTGACATCCATCCAATCTTCGTTTAACCGCGGCACCAGTGCATTACGCGATGAGAAATATGCCAAATATAGCTTAATCTGTTGTAAAAACCTTTAAACTTATTGCAAAATGGTTTTTCAAATGTACGTAATATCACATGTTTATACTTTTATTTTTCCCCATTTCAAAAAGTAATCGATATTGTGTTAGTATGTTAAATACATAAATAAAATATTTTCTAAAGGTTTTCAAAAAGGGAAATGTCTTTTTTATAAATAATAAGAGTGTGTATTTCACAGATTTTGAAACCGATAATTAGTTTATACAAGTCATCTTTTATTTTCCATCCATAGATGGTGCCCTTATTTTCAGGAAGTACGTTACCTGAGGAATACGTCACAATTATTTCAAAGGTTCCCTAAAAATTTCAACTTTTTTTGTAATACCTATACATTTATTTGATGATTATAATACAGCCGTAATTGCCTCAACATTCATTGCAACCAGTCACAAATTCGTAAATAAACGCAAACGAACGTGTGGATAGTCTGAACGAATAGAGACATAAATATAAATACCTATTTATGTATTCGGCGAATACAGGTTAACGTGTAGAAGCCGCATAAAAGGTATATGTCTCAAGTCAAGCGCCTTTTCATTTACTATCACGGTTTACCACATATTTGTCCTTATCATTAAAGCGCTTTAGTGTTTTTTTTATATTGCTTGAACTTTATTGCGGCGCCTTTGGTCTTTAGATCGATAACATTTTGAGTTTGGAATTCGTGAAGCATTTTAATGAATATTAATTTAAAGCTTACATATATCTGAGCACTAGATTTGTAAGAGCGTAAGACAGACAATATATTTGTCTGGTATCTTAAATACACATTTATTCATTTTTTAATTGCTTAGTGTTAATTTAATTTTAACTTGTGATGAATGTGTGTGTCCTATAATGAACTAGTGTTTTCGGTGAATGGAAGGATCACTATGCAAACCATTTTTTATTTATTATCCGCCCGGCTAGCCACCTCTCTTAAGCACTTTCATATATTTATAAACGTAATATTCTCGCTGAATGATGATAAATTATCTGGTTTCGGTACATCACTAGTGCCTCTGTCTGTACTTTTATGTCACTCATCGTCACATTTTATATGAAGCTTGTATAAACCAAAATGTTACTAAGACTAAAATTGTTTTGGGATTGTGTAATGAGCCCTGTGCAATAGTTCCTAGGAACCGAGAGGAGCTGGAATTTAGATGAATGATCTTGTTTTGTTAAAGATTTCGAGATGACCTCTCAAGGAATACGTTTCTGCCATATTTTATTAGAAAACCTAAAACCAGGCCACTTTATTTAAGATGGAAATGATACGGAAAACACCAATGGTTAGTTGTATTCCGACGGTTACATCTAAAAGAAAATTCCATTCTCTAATGACACGGTTTAGCCTTTTCAACCTGTACCATATCTTTACTTAGCAATATTTGAGATAATGGTGTAAAGCCACAACAATTGAATTACCTGTAAGCTAAAAGAACGAATAACCTATCGGTAATTGATTTTACATTCACCTTTTCGATTTGCTATAAATATCAGTTTACTTAACAAACGAAGTCAAAGCCGGAAAATTTGCTACTTGTAGGAAC